>OZ012622.1:10568457-12064577 GCA_963942555.1 Aleiodes leptofemur
GTTCTATCTAGTTTATTATTTCTCTACCACTTTATCATCTATCACTCTCCACGCTTCCAAACTTCATACTCAGTAATGATGACTAATCAATCCTACTATTCATTACAAGCTATCTGCGATCCAGATGAACAATAACCACCAACAAATCTCAATCGGTCAATGGAATAGTAGAGGATTAAGAGGTAAATCACATTTAGATCCAAGACTATCTAGTGAGTTTGATATTTTATTGTTGTCAGAAACTAAATTAAACAGACACTACAAATTCGGGATCACTGGAATGGATCTATATCGTAAAGAACGCAACACAGACACAATTGGAGGTGGTGTAGCTATTGCTGTGAATAAAAGAGAAATCACTAGCTACATCGTCGACCTCCCCCACGATATTTTTAACAACCATGAGTTTGAGGTAATCTGCGTTTCTACCGTTTTACACTCTGATAGGCTATTATACTTTTTCAGCATTTATCGACCACCCAACTTCACAACCAGTAAAGCAAAATGGACGACATTGTTTGAAGAAATCAAACTGATAACCCAAGATAATTTTGTCATTTTGGGCGGAGACCTTAATTCCAAGAACGAGTTCTGGGGTAGTCCACGTTCAAATTCCTCAGGTAAAAATCTTCGAAAAGCTTTAGCCAAGTTCAGTCTTCTTATTCTAAATACCGGCGATCATACACGCTACGACAAAATATCCAGCTCTTCTGATGCTTTGGATTTGACCTTAGTCTCTAAAGACTTAGCCCCGAAATGTACATGGGAAGTAACTGATTGGGACTTAAATAGCGACCACTCAGTAATCTTGATCAGAATTAATGAAACATATATGAAGGGAAAATCAGCAAGACCTATCTTAAACACTAATAAAGTAAATTGGGACACATTTAAGGAGGAAATGAATGAAGCAACTAATCATGCTGACTTCCTGGAAAATGATCATCTCATCATGTACACCAAACTTCATAATCAGATTATTCAAAGTCTCGAAACCAGCGAAGCTCAAAGCAACTCTAGAATCATGACTTCCAACACTGACAACCGATCCTCTACTCAAGACAACCACATGCATCGCGATATTAACAAAAAAACATTGAGAACTCCTAAATGTTGGTGGAATGAAGAAACGTGCGGTAAAATCTTGGCAAAAAGGTCACAGGCCCTTAAGAAGTTGAAAGAGGAAAATACGGCAGAAAATCAAGATGCCTACGAAAGAATTCTAAAAGAAACGAACAAAGAATTCATGAAAATCAAGCAAAATTGCTTCAGAGACTTCATGACTACGATAGATCCGAAAATTCCATTGAAAAAAGTGTGGGATTTCGTCAGGAAATTTAATGAAGTTAATACTAATTCCTCAAATTTAAGCAGAGAGAAAATTTCAGGAAATTGCAAAAAAGCTATTGATAAACTGGTTGAACCCATTCCAGCGGATTATGTGCAGCCTACTGCTTCAGATGATGCGGGTCTGAACCCCATCAATAGCATTTGGTTCTCTATTTCAACAAATGAAATGAAATCAATCATCAGCAAGTTAAAAAATAACTCAGCCCCAGGCCCAGACCTGATATCCAACAACACCATCAAAAATCTTCCAGATGACACAGTGAAAATCCTGACACACATCTTCAACAGAATCCTGGAGTCAGGACTCACACCAGTGGAGTGGAAATCCTTCGATGTTTGCCTGATCCCAAAGCCGCGAAATAACGGATTCAGACCAATATCTTTAGCCTCCTTCTTGATGAAGTTTTCGAGAGAAGCTTTCTCAAGAGGTTTGACTATTTCCTAGAAACCAAATCCGTCACACCAAGCTCTCAGCTTGGATTCCGGATGGCAAAATCTTGTTTAGACAATTTATGTATTTTCACCCCGTGAAGAATCGGCATGCACGATCATGTATGATCATGCATGAGCCTTGCATGATCATGCATGGAGCATTAGTATAATGAGTATTTTCATCCGGAGGAAAGTCTTCAAGCATGATCAGGGTTGACTATATATGCACCATGACTGAGTATCAATGAGCCATGCATGAACATGCATAGTTCATACCTGATCATGCATAACCAAATAGGGTCATGCATGACCAAATAGGATCATCCATGGCTAATTTGAAGGAATCATAGTCTTTAATGCAATTTATATGGGTGGCCATGTCCAATCATGTATGACCATGAATGACTGATTATGTTCATATATGACCATATATGAGAATTTTCATTCATAAAAATTATTCAACTGTTATTATTCTGACCATATCTGGTCATGTCCAGTTCTGTATCATCATGCATGACTACATATAATCCATACCTGAATGTCGATGATTAATGCAAGAGCATTCGAATTATTCCTGCATGATCATGCATGACCATATATGCTAATGCATGGTCATTCGAGATTCACAATGTTATGTATTTGTATTGAATAATTTCTAACTCTGGTCATACATTGTCATATCAAATCAGGCCTGATCATGTACAGTTTTGCATGTGTGCATACAGCAATTTCTAGAAATCAATTCTTGGAGTACATTCAATTAATCCCGGAAAAATTAGCATGCTCGATCATGCATGTTGATTTTTTGGTATGTCTATGTGTATTGACATTTATTGTTAAAATAATGATTATTATCCAATTGTTGTCACAGAACAAACCATGTTGAAATTATTGAAATTTTGAGGATGAATATTTATAACCCTTTCAATTCATGCCAAATAGTCCGTATATCACTTAGCAGAGTGGATCAAGTTGCGCCTGATATGCAGAGGACCCGTGTTCGAGCCCAAGTGATGTCGGATTTTGATTAATCAAAAAAAGTCCTTATCGCGAGTAATTGTCAGTTGAAAACATCAAAAGATATATTACTGATGATTCCTTATTTGCTTCCTTATTTTAATCATTTTTTTATATATATCCATGGACGATTATTTTTCTTGCCCAGCCAGACATGATTATGCTTGGCCATGTATGATCATGCATGCTCATTACTGGCCACTATCCATGCATTATGACAACACTTGACATTATTCTCTTCAATTGTCATATTTTGTAATTTTTTGTTATATTATGACATTTTTTGTCAAATTATGACATCCACATTTTCTCTAAAATATTTCTCCAAATTGATCATAATATGGCTAATTATCACATATGTAAATTTGTTATAATATGACTTACTATGACATATTTTGTTATATTCTTACACTTTATGTCTTTGAAAAATATGACAAATAATGTCTGAAAAATTATAACATATTTTATGAAAAAATGTAATTGACTATCAGAATTTGTCAATTTATGACAAATCGAAATGTGTCAAGAAATATCGAAAAACAGTCGGAAATTTTTGAGAATGAATGCCATTTTTTGACATCGGTTTAACAAAAAATGTCAATTTCTAACAATTTTTGTCATTTTTGATCGATGACCAAATCTCATATATTCGGTCATTATTGGTCAGAAAAAAAATGAAATTTTTTTCATAATATGTCAGAAAAGGAAACATTATGACAGAATTTACCATTACCCTGATAATTTGTGATATTCTGCCATTTTTTGTCACATTATAACACTTTTTGCCAGAATATGTCATACATATTTCCACCAGGGTTAGAGCTGCTTTCACCGAAATCGAGGGCGCTTACGACAACGTGAGACCAGAAACATGACTGAGGAACTTGGAAGAACTAAGACTTCCTAAAAGAACCATCAGAGTAATTGCTAATTTGATTGGAAAAAAGTAGGCTAACTTCTACCATTCAGGTGAACTTATTGACTCAAAAGAGATGATTAAGGGTTTACCTCAAGGTTGCGCAACAAGCCCTTCTTTGTTCAACTGTTACTTGTGGAAAATCAACCTAAACGTGGATCTTTGTTGGACCAAGCGATTTGCATTAAATGTGAGGACATTCTCAACACATGGTAAAATCAACTAGGCTTGAAAATTTCTTCCAGCAAGACTAAATTCATGATCTTTAGTAGGAAGGATAACATTCCTGACAACATTCATTTGACTTTGAAGAACTCATATTCATCAGCAGATCTCTTTCAGCTAAATTTGTAGGTGTTATCCTGTACTCCAAATTAACCTGGAATTCTCCCAATGAATACTTTATTCAGAACGTACCTAAAAGTACCTCAGTTCTCAAAACTTTAACGAGAAAAGCTTACGGGATTAACCTATCAACTGCTCTGATAATCCTGAAATCTCTAATTAGAGCTAGAGCAGAATGGGTGGGCTTTTGCTCCCAACCAGCCTGTGAAACAAGTCATTCCTCTCTCGAGAGATTTCTCAAGCCAGCCACGAGACTAGTACTAGGCTGCCATCCATCGACTCCTGTCAACATACTCTATGATTCAGCAAGTCAGCCTTCAATGAGCTTAAGATTTCAGAAACTATCGATCCGCTACTCGGCAAGAGTCTTCAGTTATCGGAAAAATCCTCTTATTCCAAAATTTTCATATCTAGAACGATTAAAATTGAGGGAACAGATTCCGAAATGTTCCGAATCTTTCTTCTTCCAGCTCTGGTCCAACAACAAGGACAATATCGAGAAACTGGAAAGAAGAAATCTCCTTCCGTGCTATGAGTACCCTCTCGAAGCACAGCTGGACTCCATTTCCATCCACACTGAATTGGGGAGGAAAATAAAGAAAAAATAAATTTCCTCTGAAGAGTTTGAATTGGGATTACATAATTCAAGGTGAGGATGGAGTATTTTCTTTACCGATGATTTAAGAGTAGAATCAGAGAATTTCGCTGGTTTAGCCATAATCAATAAGGGCATTACCATGATAAAACGCTGCAAAATGAACTCAGCTGCGTGCATCTTTGAGGTTGAAGCCATGGCGATCATCCAAGCCTTGAAAATAATCAAAAACTCCACCATCACTAAATCTATCATCTGTACTGACTCATTGAACACACTTCAGGCTATCGGTCAATACTCCCTCAACAGCAAAGCATATGAATATACACTTGAAATAAAATCTTTATGCAGTAGAATCAAAGCAGCTGGCAGGCTCGTGAAGATCTAGTGGTGCCCAAGCCATGTCGGCATTTCAGGCAATGAATTGGCTGACAGAGAAGCTAATATAGCCAGATTCTCTGGGAAACTTCTCGATTCCGAGTACAACATCAGAGTTTTCAACAATGAGCTGTAGAGAAACTACAAAATATGACACAAGAGAGAAATTACAGAATTGTTTAACATTAAAGCAACTACCTACAGCAAGCTCTGGAACGTAGGACAAACCCAACCATGGTTCACCAACTGCAATCTCCCAAGAAGATTAATAGCCCTAATCAACAGAATCAGAGCAAATCACATAGCATGGGACAGTATTCACACAAGATGAATGGAAGAGACAACAGCAATTGTCCCTGTGGTGAAGAGGATCAAGACTGAAATCATATCTTTTGGAATCGCAATCTCACAGAGAAATTCTCGCTAATCTTTTTATCATTTCTGGAAGATAACAAACAATTAACCCCGTCATAGGAAATAAGAAGTTTCGCTTTCACTGACGACATCGAAATCCTTACGAAAATCGCTGAATTTCTTTTCAGTATAAGACATACAATGAATCAGAAATCCTAGATCCTCGACTTACAGTCCTACGGATCAACACACCATGACTTTGTCATCATAAAGATAAGAAATTAGAGAAGCATAATTATCGAGGTATCCTCCCCTCTGGGCTCTAATAACTCAGGACCTCGAAGTGGAGTGTACAATCCAATATAGGAACTATATACTCTACACGCTTCAAATCTGCAGCTACCTGGAGCGACCGTTCTAGTTCCTCTAAATAGATAGGGGTCACCCCGTTCAAATTCATCTGCCAAAAAGGAGTTTCATTGATTGTATAGCTTAAGGCTGAAGGCCAGCCAGCGCCTAGTCGCGGTACAAAAAAGAAGAAGAATATAGAGAAAACCTTCTGGCACTTGCCCCTCACAGGGGATATAACCACCCGGGAATTTTTTTTTTGACATAATTATATCTAATTAGATATATACAGATCTCGAAAAGTATAAAAAAAATCTGATATCCAGATCGAATTAGATCTGATCAGAACCAATTCTATCAATATTACAGATTTGCTAAGATATAAATATATATAATTATATCTGATTCAGATATAGGCCGATCCGTTGTGGGGTTGTCAGATCTCATCAGATCTCGTCAGCTCTACTAGCATATCTAGCTATATCTCCACTGATATGACGTCATATCTACCGTGATACGACTGCAGATCTAATTTCATCTACTTCTATCTAATTAGATAGAATTATTTCTAAAAAAAATTTCCCGGGCAATCTGGAATAAGAAGAAGAAGATAAAAGGATCCATGAATACATGCAGATCCACGGGAAAATTTCATCCATTTACACAATCCAAATAATTCTATGAGGATGATACGAGTGGCAACTTCTCCTTTCATTCGTTTCAGTTAATACGTTATCAAAAGTTATACGTTACGTTCATTATTATTTCATCAAGCCAAAGTGCAATTATTCACGTTTATTCCATTAACTATTATTATTCATTTTATTATTCAATCGCGTTATTATTTCTTAATATCAAAACCACGTTTCTTTTGTTCATTAGAGTTAATTAAAACGATTAAATAAATGATTCTTTCAACACCTAATAATTATCCTGACAAACGTAAAATTGAATTAATACATTATCTCAAGGACACAAGGTAAGAATTAATGAATATTAACGACCATTAATAGGGATGACAGTAATTTTTTTTCATTTGTAACGAGGTTTCTCGTTACAGCTATCGTATCGGCTTATGCCACCTTCGGGTGAAGCTATCCAAGTATAGAGCTCGAGAAGACTCACACATGTACAGCTAAATAAGTCATACCGGGGTGCCATCTGCGTAAGATGACACCTTAAAGTTACCGTAAACTAACTGCCACGTTGGTGGGATTTATATGTGGCTGAGGATAAGGCAGCAGCCCAGCTGATATGCTGGCGCTCCACTAGAGATGTCAGAGTTGGCTCTGGCCCTGGCGGTGGTGTGAGAGGGAGAACCACGCAGGCACGCGGAGAGACCTCTAGACGGAGAGAAGCAGCCTCAGCCGATATAAATAGACCCAACGACACGGTGAGCAGTTAGTCTGCCTTGGGCGGCAGACTCGAGAGGATCGGGAGTAGTCCCTGGAGCCTCTACCACTCGCTTCGGCGAGAGTTACTGCTGGTTACCCGTAGCGTGGCTACATGGCATTTCTCGTGTTGATGGAGATGGCCGGTATTCTCCGGGTGACGATAGATCAGAGGAATACGCAAATAGCAAACGGGCTCATCCAGAGGTTATCGCGGAATACCTAATTCCGACTTGTTCTCGCTAGAGGGACTGTGAGTAGATTCACGCCCCTCTACCATAACCAGCACACTGGGTTACCGGGAATCGATTGCCCATACCATCCATTGGGGTCAGTAATTCCCCAAGTAATTACTACCGAAGGTTCAGCAGGTTAGCTCAAAACCACCCTAAGAGGTTAAGCGTGGTGAGCCCAGAGAAAATCAGCGCAGAGTGAGTTTTGTTCATTCCTCCGGTAAAGAATAAACTGGCGCCCACGCTATCGAACCGTGTGTGCGGAAAGGGATGGCTGGATGTGTGACGGGATTGAACGAATCCCGTGACACATTACTGCTGGAAATTATAGTACACTGGCTGCTGGAACAATCGCATCGTGATACGCGTGTTGTCGTTCCTCCAACCCTCATTTTATATATGGAAAAGCAAAATTTCCCAGTGTAGAGATCGCAACTCACGACTCACATTATTATCTATGATTTTTCATATCACTCACAAAATCATCGAACTTTTCAATCATATGTAGTTCAGAACCTTCACATATTTCCAACACTTCTTCATAAATTTCAGTAGAAACTCCGATTTTCAAAATTTTACGACGTTGTGAAGGTTTTCACAGTCACATGGCCAACAAAAATGAGAATCATTGATTATATTATTGAAATATTATCATTTCCACGATTCGTGGTCCCTGGTGAAGATAGGGCTCATATCGAGTCATGACAGCACAGGTCCAGAGTGAGGTCAACGCATTTTTGAGACCTCACTGATCATTTTTGTTCGTCTATTTAAAATAACTCCGGAAAAAACGGAGAAAATGTCGAGAGCTAGGACTGGAGAGGACTTCGCCCAGTCCCAGAGATGAGTTGACAATACCAAGGACACTGAGCAAGAACTTGGGAAGAAGCAGCATCAAGGACAATGCTGAAGATAGCGAAAGTGGAGACATAACTTTCCCGTTAAGAAGGCAGGAGGGTAAAAAATCATGGAGAAAAGCGAGGGAAACTTTGCTCCATGAATTCTCCTGAGATAGTAAATGAAAATATATGGGAAATACTTTTAAAAAATTGTTATTTTAAAGAAAATAAGATGAAACGCACTGCAATTCATTAGAATATCACAGATTTTTTAATAAATTAACGAAAAATCGAGTCGAATGACAGCTCCAGGCTTTACCTGAGAATCGATCACAACTCCACGTTGCGGCCCAAAGTTTTAAATCGTAGTGAGATTACACAATAGGGCCATCTATGAATTACGTCACACGTTCAGGGGGAGGGGGGGAGGTCTCAAATTCGTGACAAAATGTGACAGGAGGTTGCGGGGGGTCTTGAAGATTGTGATGTCACAAAAGTCAAAAGTAAAAAATTAGGAAATTTTTTAATATATTTTTTCAGATTCCAGGTTATTTGAAATTAACAATGTATTGTTAGTTTACCACCATAATATTATTAAATGATATTGAATAAGGTCTTAAAGATGTAACTAAAAATAAAGTGAAACTTGGAGCCTACCGAACGGCTCTAACTAAGATTAATTTATGCAAAAAAATCCTACAATGATTGAATCTGGGGTATAAAAGAGATTTTGTGACGTCACAATGTGGATGGGGGGGGGGGGGGGGTCAATGAAAATGTGACAGAATGTGACATGGGGGTAGGGGGGGGGGTCTAAAAATCTTGAAATTCGTGAGACGTACTTTATGGATGGCCCCATACTAGAGAGCGTAACGTTACCCTTCCTCTCCATAATATTCACATATTCAAATCCATTTGAATTTCCGACAATCTCAACAAAGTAGTTAAAAATGATGATTGAAATTAATATTTGGCAGAAATCATTCATTATCAGTCGTATCGCTAGCGTCATCGTCATCTAATGATTCGTCATCTGATGACTCGTCGTCCGATGATTCGTCATCAGAACTGTCCTCTATTAGATCACTCTCTTCATCTGGATCGATATCTTAGGCTTGATCCTCTTCACCATCATCTGTAAGTGAACATGTTAATCATCAAAATTAGGCTACCAGAAATATATACGCTCAAAGAAAGTGTCACCGAAAAAATTCCATACCGGCAATATTTTCGCTACTATCTGTTATACTGGCGAGTGATGTGGGTACTTGATCTCCCTCGAATCATTTGAAGACATATCTCTGTTCTTTTTCTTCCCATCCCCAGTCAGTGGGAGATAATTGGGAAGGGTTTTGAAGATGAGCATGGCTCCAAAGATGCGCTATGTACGACGTGCGCAGTAAATGCTGGCGTAACTCGGATTTGCATGGTGGGAAGATTGCCCCATCGATACGTTCCTTCTACTTGAGCAGATTGTTCTTGTCATTAATCTGATAACTTTTAATGAACGTAACAACTCGTATAGCGTTAACCTCATTTATCCCTTTGAATCCGTATAGGTGACAGACAAATTCTTCGATCGTTGTGAAGACCTCGTCTATGGCACAATCCGGGATATTTGTAATATTGCCCAGTGCCTGCATATATGTTCCAGATTTCCTCACCAATTGCAATGGCTTATTTTTTCTTTTGTTGTAGAATGCAGGATTGTAATCACAGCCTGTGAGGGCATGGAACCCTGGCAATGCTGAGCACAAATTGGTTCCCAATTTTGCGTATAATTTTGTAATGTTAACGAATCTTTGGGAATTACCAGAACCAATGTGCATCGTAATTTTCAAATCATTTTGAAGTGCATTCATATTGCCGAGCATTATGATGAAAATATCCGTGTCTGAGCATCTAATGGTAACGTGAGCATCGAAATCCACCTTACAAACATGGAATACAATTTTTGTATCAGCTTCTTCGTGAGCTGGACAAGATAAATCATGATCGACGGTTCTGACAACTTCATTGCTTCGTAATTCATATTTGTAACAAGATTCGTATTTCACATAGATCGTTTTATCACCTATGAAGCTAGCGATGTAATTATTTTCCCAGTCGTCGTGAAGAAATTCCACTAAGGCAGCTTTGAAATAAATGTTCTTCAATTCGTTAGCGAAATTAGATGGGCGTACTTGAGCAGGACTATTTATGTGGTGTTGATGACCTTTTACCCTGCCTCTCAACAAATGTTCGTTATCTTTAATCGATGGTGAAAAGTAACGATCAAATGTGATTATAATAATGGGCTAATTATTTCTGGTAAAAATTTGAATCAGCTTCTTCAAAATATTCCCAAATGTAAATGGAACGTCTTTCAATGCATGGAGCATAAAAAAACCATCATATATTAGCACGTCACATCGCTCTGGTGTGTTGCTATCAGTTTCTTTTTCAAGTATTTTCCAATTTATCGCGTGCTGGGAACCATCCCCCCAGCCCCCCCCCCTAAAATTCTCAACCCCCTCAGATCACGTGCGCATTCACCCTGAATTTTTTTCTCTATAACTTCATTTTTTTAATTTTTTTCACAAGTTCATGTGAGTAGCTGACGCATAGTACTATGACTTAATTTTCTTTTCTTTACCGCTTCCGCAGCCTTCCACACCTACCGTGGGTGCGTCAGCTGACCATTGAACTCATTTGTCGTTCGAGATCTATTGAAAAAGACAGTAATCGATCGGCGTAAAAACAATACCTAAAATGTAACGCTACCTCCCGGACTATAAGTTCGATCTGGCAACGTGTCTATCTGTCATGAAGGCAACATAATAATGATAAAAAAGAAGTAATACAAAGCAATGAGCTGAGCATTATATTTAATTATGAATAACAAAGCTGAGAAATATGGGAGAAATGACGTTCAAATATACAAAAATCATACTTCTCTGGCGTTACAGTGATACTGACTAGAACCGTAGGAAAAAAATTGTGCGGATCAATACTACACTGGAAAACAAATATATAAACGTTTATTATATGAAAATAAATATGTGAACTCTCAAAGCTGACGATTGTCTGTATGAAATGCATAATCGACAGTTACTATCAGCATCAAGTGGAGCATCTTTGCATTCTCTGTGTGCCCAACGGTTACATGAATTACAAGTGAGCGTTGATGATCTATCCTTATCATTCCAGCAGTTCAAACAGACTGCCTCCATTGATTGGGATTCTCTCAATAGTAACTCCTCAACGCACGAGTGATACGCATCTGGATTGAATTTCAAATCAAACGGTACGTGTCGTCCTAAACAATCCATAAAATGCATAAGTTACAGCCCACAATTTTAATGGTCTCTCTGTGAAGGACGCTTATCTGAATCATATACAATTGTCCATATGATATGGCACAAATCATCCATTTTGAATTGACTGCAATCAGTCAAGTACTTTTGATAATTACAGAGAGCTATGTCTCCACGTTTGGTTTTTCCTTGCTAAAATGGATCCATGTGCATAATGGTTTTGTTTTCTACATTCAACACTATTAAACACCAATGCCTGTTCTGGACGTAAGGCAAGAATATTCTACCCGTGAAATTCCATTGTAAATTATACATATGCCAATCACTCTCATGGCTCTCATCACAATGGCCTCCGATCATGTAAATTGTGTGAGCAGAAGGAATGAATTGCGTATTTGACCAAGCTGTCTTTCATTCTACAAGCATGTAACAATCCATCACATCACCAGATATTTGATTGGTTCCACTGCATGGAGCATACTCCACTGAAGTGAGGAGCAATCGATCTCAGCCCATGAGTAATGTCAAATCAGCGCAAGCATATTGATTCATGATGAAAGTATCTTGTTTATTGGCGATATAATAATTTTTATCGCAAAATAGCCCATTGTCATATGATTTCATTCTCTTTGCTTTTGAGACGGTTTTTACCGTCACAGAATTAATAAAATTCGAAAAAATTAATTATTTTTATTAAAATCGCGATAATGGCCGCAACTCGCGGTACCCGGTGAGAATGGGGCTCATTTTGAGTCAAGTCAGCATATGTCCAGAGTGAGGTCAGCAAAAGCTAATGACCTCACTAATTATTTTTGTTTATTTTTGCTTAATCTTCCTCCAAAAATTTGGAGGGAAGTACGAGAGTAGGACTGGGAAGGATTTTTCCCAGTCTCGCAAACAAAGTAGCAGAGTCAAGGACGATCTGGAGGAGCCTGGACCGGAGCAGCATCCAGGGAGTAGGTCCAACACCAGCCAACACTGATGGATGTTGACCAACAGTGAGAGAGGCCGGAAATCGTCGGGGACAACGCCGAAACAGTGAAGAAAAAGACTATTTATCAGTGAAAACTCGACTGAAATAAGAGACAAAACGGTAATGGGGTAGTTTCACTCTGCCAAACCAAATTAAATTTCCCGGGATTTTTTTGAGTTTTTTTGTTTTAATGTGATGTATTATGGTTGACCAAAGGTCGGTCACAAGATTTCAAGGTTGAGAGACAAAATCCTAATTAAATTTTCCCAAAAACATGTAACTTTTGTTGGAAGTTGGTAACCAATAGAATGAAAAAAAAACAACCATTGAATATAATTGAAATTATCACCACGTTTTGCGTAACCCAAGGCCACGACGGGGACGTAGTGGTGCACAGGCCTCAAAAAACCTAACACGACCTACCCTATGCGACACTCGGGATTTTAATGAAGAAATTTATTGACTCAAACCCGCTCACCTTCATTGAGCATTAAAAATTTTAATTTTTTAACTTAGTAAGAAAACAAGTACATTGAGCATTAAAATGCGTACCTATTCCTTTAGTCAATAACTTGTACACATCGCGTGGAACAATATCAATCAAAAAATATCATGAAATTGAAACGAGAAGAAAAAAAAAAACCAAAGCGAAAAAAAAAAACTCAATGAATTTAATACGGATTAAATGAAAGCTCGAAATACTCATCTGAAAACTGGATTTTCCAAGGAAAAACACCCGCAGTGGTGGCAACTAACTTTTAATACAAAACACACAGTTTTGATGTTTCACTGCAGACAACCAAAATCAAACTGGCCCAGAAAAGGCTCATGTGGTTGAATTACCAAATTTACCGTTTTCTTAAGACCATTGGTCTCTGTTTATCATTGTGTTTTCACACCAACTGTCTTTGTCAGGAAGATATCGATTATTTCATTGTCTCTTCACCTCTCATCAAGTTCCCTCTCTCCTTACTCAATCAAAACAATGATACTCTACTCTATTTAAATTAAATTATTATTCCTCTTATATTTCAGAAATAAAAACTTGAAAATGCTGAAATTTATTCATTGATTTGTTGAAAACAATGAAATTACTTCGAGCTATTTAACTCGAAGCATGATATTCAAAAAACATATTTTCGCCTTAATAAAGTTAAATTTTGAAATTATTAAAATCAATGCGACAGTCGAAACTAGCTATGGCTAAAAAATGATCAAAAAATTCGGACTCTAAATGTTCAAAATAAATACTTTTAGTTGGCAGAGCTCTACTCCCCCTTTACCCTTTTTTTTTTCTGTAAATTTTTTTTCGTGCTCTTGAGACCATTTGTCCTGCCAGTTTCCTCAAATTCCTACGTATATTCCTCGACTGATTCAGAATGTTTCGTCGCTGTTCCATTTTTCTTATAATGTTCATCGGCTTTTTCCCCATTGCTTTGGCTACTCACTGATGGACATCATGTCCGTTGAACTGAATCACTGCAGCACATACTCTGGCAACATACGATCCTCTTTGAGTGAAATTTATCCGCTTTCCAGCGACTGTTTTCGGATGCAAAGCATTACAAGTTTCACACAAATCATTATTAATCTTCTCCGTCAAACTGTCACAACTGGAAACCACTCTGTGAAAAGCTTCTTCAATTCGTTCAAACAGACCCAGCTCGGTCATTTTAGGAACTTGATTGATTTCATTCTCTTTAAGTTGACCATTGCAGAAATACTTGGCACAGTTCGAATGATCGCCAAACACATGATGAGGGACATTGATGCAATCCTTCTGTAGATTTTTGGTTCTCTTGCGACGGAATCCATGAATTCCGTCGGAGCTTAAAGCCCCAAAGATTCAAATTGAACGCCCGCGCGCGCGAAAGGCTAGTAGCCGAACTTCGGGTGTTGTCGTCAACTATCGGCCGTCGCCTAGCAACCGAATTGCGCACGCACCACTGCCTGCCGGCTGGCGTCGCCATGTTCTCATACATGACGACGCCAAACCAGTTGCGTCTCACGCGTCCGACAGGCCACAACCTGTACCTCGCGCTCCAAAAAACCACGTGCCGCGTAGGATTCGGAAGTGAAAAAGAAAAGTGTGAGTGTAGTGCAGGGTTCCCCTTTGGGATTTAATTACCACCCCAAGGACCACCAGGACCACCCCGCAGATCCGAGGGGAAGGATCACCACCGGCCGAAGGTTAGTAGAGGAGCGACTACCCCAAAGTGAGTGTTTTCTCTTATCTTCGTCCTCTTGGACTTTGGTCGTTCTCACTCTCTTCCTCTCGCTCTCGCCATTTTCTCGTGATTTTCACAACGGGTATTCTCAGCCCTTGAATTCACATCCCATCTGGACTACCCTGTTCAGGGGATGATGGCTGTATCCTCCCCTCCGCTATTGAATTCCTAGGAGGGGGAGTTGGTTTTGGGACGCGTGAGGGATTTTCGGACGCTACTCATTCTCGAAGCGTCCCTCGGAGTCCACCCTGTTCGTCCGCAACTCCAGGGTGGGATCAACCCTCGAGGGTCGTTGGTGCCCTTGTGACAAGGTGGTGGACGACCACCCTTCTCGAGTGTCTTCACTCGTTCCCTCCAGGGCCACGCTGCTGATGCGAGGGCCACTAGGTGCCCTCGCCAAGGGATGATTGGACGCATTCCGCCCTCGAGCGTCTCCGCTTGGGTCATCCGCAACAGCGCCTAGAGGGGAGGATTTCTTCGGCCTCTTCGGGCCGTCAGGGTGTTCCTCCGCCTCCTCGAGTGTTTCCGCTTGTTCCCGACTTCCACGCCACTTCGAGGGCCGTTTTGCGCCCTTGCAAAGTGGAGGGGAGCGTCATTCCTCGAGCTACCCGGCTTGCATTCTCGTGGCTAACATGCTCCGTCGGAGGGTGAACTCGCCCCATGCTCGTGTTCTCCGGACCGCACATCGAGCCGCTTTGGTTTGCAGCAGGAGTCAGATGACGCGCCTCCAGAGAAGCATCATCCCCTACGGACTCCGTCGCCAGGAGCCAGTACGAGTGGACCTTCAACCGTCAAGTGGAGGGTGCTCGGGCTTAATTGCCGAGTCTCGTAGGACGTTGGGCTTTTGGACCATCCTCCCTTTTATTTGCCCCTTTTCTTTTGATTATTTATAAGGAGGGAATACCCCAAACTCTGTAAAATTTTATAGGACAATATAGAGGAGTTCTTTCGGGTAATCCGGTGTTTTGCGTGAGTTATTTTGTTCATTCTATCCCATCTTCCGCCGAATCCACCCCTCTCTCCACAACCTTGTACTGAGCTGCCGAGAGGCTGTCCCGTGCTCTTCCGCCCCTCTGGTTTTAGGTTAGAGGAATTCCGTTTACGTTCAAGGTTTTGGTTACATTTCCGGGTAATTTTAGGCTAAGTTTTATATGGTTGGCTAGGGTAGTTGCGGTGTTGGTCCCGCGGAATTAGACCAACTGGCGCCCAGTTTTAGTCCCTTCGGGGAAGGTTTAGTTTCAGTGATTCAGAGGGGAGGGAAGAGACGAAGGTGTCGGCATTTTTGGGGTGATCCAAAAATGTCACGTCACTAATGGTGCCCAACGTGGGGCTCCGCGTTGAAGATGGGATTAGGGATGATTCGAGTTTAGATTTGAATTTTTGTTTTTTTGGTGATTGACATTGTGAAATTCGAAGTTTTGAGTCATATTTTATAAAAACACCCGTACATAAATTTTAATCATATTTCCCCAATGAATGGTCCAAGTCCGCATGAATATCCCTTAGGGGATGATAATTGAAGTTCTTTAATATTCCAAGGTTTTATAGTGTCTCCGATGTTAAATATTTCTGGCCTTCAGCGAGGGCTAAAGCTAGAGTTCTTTTGTTTATTGTTTACCCGTTTCCGATAATCCGAGAACAATGGGTAGGTTACATCATCGAGAGAAAACATCGAGAAAAACAAGTCGAAAATCAATCCCAGAGATAAAACTCTGGGAAAAATAGATTTTGGGACAATGGGCTGATGATGTCACCCCATGAGGCTCTTGCGAAAAACAAGTGGAAAAAAAATAAAATCAGAGGCAGAATCTGAGGAGAATAAGTCAGTGACGTAATTCAGTCACTATTGCCCCTTCTCGGGAAGCCTCGCGTGATGATCACGTGATCTCGAGTGGTCTCACTCGGACGTTGGTGGGGAGTCGATGCTAGGCTCCACCGCATCAGCGTCACTTCTATCGCAGCCATCGAGCTGGAGACATCTCTTGGACTTAGCGGTCCGAGGATGAGTTTATCGTTTCACCAGAGATGCTCGTGCCACCAGGCATGCCCTCGATAAGAGCATGGTTCATCGGGCTTGTGGAAGTCCGGAACCCCTGGAGGGTTGCAGAAAGCAACCCCGACACAGTGCTCTACGACTAGGGTGTAATGCACCCCTCGCACTTCCATGGGCGTTCTTCACATGAGTGCATCCATGTGTCCACTCACCTCTCCACGTGTGTTTCTTCGCCAATAACAGGTGCCTCCGTCGCACAGGCCAGTGTATGATATCGCCACTACCCCTGCGTTTCTCCACCTGGGGTGGCCCATGTGCTTTTCATCGCACCACCAGGTGTGCCCTTTCACACCTACGAGTGTTTCTTCGCTCCTGAGCAGGCGTTCCTACCCCGGAGCCAGTTCTGAGCTCTCGTCACACAGGCCAGGGTATTTCTTCACCCGAGCCAATGAGATGCTTCATCGCACTTGCATAGGTGATCCTCCACCTGACTCAGTCCCGGTGCGGCTTTCGTACCTCCACGTACGTCTTTTCAAGTGGACATTTCAGGTATCCTATTACCTTTACAAGGGTGTCTTTTCGCACCGAGATGTGCGCCTCTTCGTATGAGTCAACTCATGCGCTCCTTCGTATCCACAGGTATGCTTGTTCGTCACTTCAAGGTCTCGCCCCTCCACCGTAGAAGAAGTAGACTGTATTATCGCGTCTCAACGTGCCCTTCGTCGCTCACAGCTACCCGTGGTGTAACCCTTTGTGTTACAGGTGTTCGACAGCAGAATGGAGTCTGAGGACTCGGAGCAGGTGCGCCGGGAGCTGGAGGAAGCTCTTCGCCAATCGGAGCCCGTGGAGGAACCCCGAGACGACGTCCCCGCAGCGGCCATGGACTTGGAGAGTATGGAAATACTGTTTCCCAAGGTCCAGCTACATGAGTTCGAGCCCTTGGACAACGTGCTCTGTGAGGGTCCTGACGACTCAGAGATCTCGGTTAGCGGAGAGGAGTCGGCCGAGGAGGACGAGGCGATCATCGTGAATCTGCCAGGTCAGCGCGGTCTGTTGGATCAGGTTACGGTTCCAGCTGATCAACCAGCCCCAGTGGTGACTTTCTGGGGGCAGCTCCTGCAGTATGGGGAAGCCCTCCAGAGGATCGAGGCCTGTCAGCCCGGGATCCTTGCAGCGATCAACCTAGCCGCGGTCGCCATGGCCGCTACCATGAACTCCGAACGATCAAGTCCACTTGATCAGGGGATGAGAACAGGACCCCGAGGTCCAAAACCCGTGAGGTCAGAGTGTGGTGCCAACCCAAGGTCGCCCACGCTGAGTCCCAAACCCCGGAGGTGATTCCGGTCATCAAAGATGCCTTCGTCCCGCTCGAACGAATTGACCACACGGCATATCGTTGGGCTAGGGCCATGCAGAAGCGCTTATCGCCTCTTTTGAATTCCGAAGTCCTTGAGGTTCAGGTCACGGACGAGGATCGAAACTTTGGTGAGGCAGGAGGTGAGTCGCTCATGGAGACTCCGCCAGCGACACCGCCAACACCCCCGACGGCTCTTCTGCGAGAGGTGGAGGTCATTACAGGACTCCCCCGCCACAGCTTGACCACCAAAAACCCCGGTCCGACACACACAGCCACACGGACGACCCCTGCACCCTACGTACCCATACCCATTCGGCCAGCACCGAACATCCCCATTCCACCACCATCACCTCCACAGTACACCCCAACCCCTCTTCCCCTTCTCTCGCCCATCAGTCCCTACTCACCTGCTACCCCCCATACCCCCCTTAACCTCGCCGCCCCCTCTAACATCCTTTCACCAACACTCAACCCTCTCGTTAACGACGAGACTCCACTCAACCTCACCACTGCCACACAGACTGAGACCCATCCATTTACATACACCCAGACTGAGACACACCCACAGACATACACCCAGACTGAGACGTCCACACACACACACACCCAGACTCCAACGCACACATCACCACGACCACCGACTCCGACGACACCCACTCACACGACTTACACCCCGACCACAGACACGGGCAGTCGTACCTCCACTTCGGAAACACCAGAGCGTCGAGTGCTGAGCCCCGACTCCAAACGGAGGCGAAATCGGGAGAAGAGGGCGAGGAGGCCACGGGGGCAAGAGGCCCTACTGTTTCCAGTGCCGGGTGAGAGGCCACACTTACGGTGAGTGTGCCAAGGTCCCCGGTAAACCCTTCTGCCGGAGATGTGGCCGATACGGCGTTGATACGGGGGAATGCTCGCACCAACCCCCCGCACCTGCTAGAAGACCAGCATCGGGACGTCCAGCGGCCACAGCAGAGCGTCGGTCACCGACCCCGCCACATCCAAGGCGTGGGGGTGCAGGTTCACCCAGGGTCCGCAATGCACCTCACGGGGTATCGGCCGGATCTCGTCCGCCGAGTCACAGGTGACAAGATTCACCCCCGGGACATCGCAGGGTTCCGAGGGTCGATGAACTCACACCGCAGCAGATAGCGCAGGCGCTAGCGGCTTACTGTCGTCCAGCTCCGGATGATCGTCGTGACGAGAGGGAGAGGCGTCGGTCCCGCGAACGAGGCCGTCGGGACGAGAGGGAGACACGCCGGTCCAGCGAACGCGATCGTCGGGAGGACCATCAGCCTCGACGACCCAAGGACGACCGTTCGCATCGTCGGCGCTAGTCACCAGCGCTGTTTTATCAAGGTGCCTCATTGCCTCGCCCGTCCAGCCCAATAGGCAAGTTATCACCGTATCATTTGAGGGGCAATCCACCCCTCACCCTTTTCTTTTTTTGTATCATTTGAGGGGCAACCCACCCATTCTCGTATCGTTTGGGGAAAATAACCCCGGTTTATAATAACCCCTTTTATTATTATCTTTTCTTGTGTACACACATTTTTATTACTATTATCATCGTATCGTTTGGGACAATCCATCCCCATTTAGTACCTTATTCATTTCATATTTTTATATCACTTTGGGGAGGAATAGCCCCAGGGACGACTACTATACTCTACTATTTTTCTATACAACCCTTATACACAACCAACCAAAAAATTAACTAAATTGTGTGATAGTTGGAACAAAACGAAAGTTTGTCATTAGTTGGAGGAAAAATCACCTCCGTGGGGATCCCCCACTCCACGCAGCAACTGAGTAATGTTCTTGAAAAATAAAGACTGCCTAAGGCGAAAATTTTGTCGCAGAAATGTGTTGTTATTTCCTGTACCCTTCGCCGAATCATGTTCAGGTCGTGGGTTCGGTTCATCGTCGTTCCTGTTTATTTCATTTTCGTCGCTTCAGCTGAAGGAGTTGAGGACTACTAGGGTTAAGGAAACCCTGATCCCAGGAGAAGCAGCCCCAAACCCGGAGTTCGCGAGAAATCGTGGTTCGTGCAGTGGTGGAAGGAAGGGTGAAGTGGGGAGATGTCCTCGAGGTAAGAGGGAGGGCCGAATAAGTGCCATCCGAGGACACTCTTGCCCACTGTCTCCCAGCTCCTAGGTGGGGAACTAGCACAAGTGGAGTTGAGATGCTCCCGCTCCAGCATAAGGGATCAGTGACATTGGGGTATAAGTTTAGGTTCAGTGAAGTTGGAAGTTACGTTTGGCGGACCGGAACGGAGTTCCGGAGGGCCCGTTAGGTTTAGGTACGTTTGGCGGACCGGAACGGGGTTCCGGATGACCCATTATGTGTTGGCCCCGGAATAGAGGGGCGAATGGATTAAGAAAGTAAGAGAAAGAAAAGAAAAAAAAAATATATATAATAATAACTAAATAATAAATAACTGATACGTAAATAATAAATAAATAATGAATAAATAATCAATGAATAATGCCTAAATAATAAAGGAATAATTAAACCGAACAGGAGAGCAGAGGGAGGTCCCATTATACGAGTCACGAGAGATCGTGTTACTTGTCGCGAGACATCGTGCTCATCACCCTCGTCGCGAGGAATCGTATTCAGCATAATCGTCGTGAGAGATCATGTTTGGGGGTCAGCGTAGGAGACTTGGCCTGCACCCTCGAAAGACGCTGCAGTGACCAGCTAGCCTCCAACACTGAATCGCGAGCAATCGTGCCCCATCGCAAGTCATCGGGCTCACCCCAGCCCGCTACAAGGTTCAAAGGCACTAAGGCTTTACCCCGACGCTTCGGCAACGGAGGGGGGTGCGACGGAATCCATGAATTCCGTCGGAGCTCAAAGCCCCAAAGATTCAAATTGAACGCCCGCGCGCGCGAAAGCCTAGCAGCCGAACTTCGGGTGTTGTCGTCAACTATCGGCCGTCGCCTAGCAACCGAATTGCGCACGCACCACTGCCTGCCGGCTGGCGTCGCCATGTTCTCATACATGACGACGCCAAACCAGTTGCGTCTCACGCGTCCGACAGGCCACAACCTGTACCTCGCGCTCCAAAAAATCACGTGCCGCGTAGGATTCGGAAGTGAAAAAGAAAAGTGTGAGTGTAGTGCAGGGTTCCCCTTTGGGATTTAATTACCACCCCAAGGACCACCAGGACCACCCCGCAGATCCGAGGGGAAGGATCACCACCGGCCGAAGGGTAGTAGAGGAGCGACTACCCCAAAGTGAGTGTTTTCTCTTATCTTCGTCCTCTTGGACTTTTGGTCGTTCTCACTCTCTTCCTCGCTCTTGCCATTTTCTCGTGATTTTCACAACGGGTATTCTCAGCCGTTGAATTCACATCCCATCTGGACTACCCTGTTCAGGGGATGATGGCTGTATCCTCCCCTCCGCTATTGAATTCCTAGGAGCGGGAGTTGGTTTTGGGACGCGTGAAGGATTTTCGGACGCTACTCATCCTCGAAGCGTCCCTCGGAGTCCACCCTGTTCGTCCGCAACTCCAGGGTGGGATCAACCCTCGAGGGCCGTTGGTGCCCTTGTGACAAGGTGGTGGACGACCACCCCTCTCGAGTGTCTTCGCTCGTTCCCTCCAGGGCCACGCTGCTGATTCGAGGGCCCCTAGGTGCCCTCGCCAAGGGATGATTGGACGTATTCCGCCCTCGAGCGTCTCCGCTTGGGTCATCCGCATCAGTGCCTAGAGGGGAGGATTTCTTCGGCCTCTTCGGGCCGTCAGGGTGTTCCTCCGCCTCCTCGAGTGTTTCCGCTTGTTCCCGACTTCCACGCCACTTCGAGGGCCGTTTTGCGCCCTTGCAAAGTGGAGGGGAGCGTCATTCCTCGAGCTACCCGGCTTGCATTCTCGTGGCTAACATGCCCCGTCGGAGGGTGAACTCGCCCCATGCTCGTGTTCTCCGGACCACACATCGAGCCGCTTTGGTTTGCAGCAGGAGTCAGATGACGCGCCTCCAGAGAAGCATCATCCCCTACGAACTCCGTCGCCAGGAGCCAGTACGAGTGGACCTTCAACCGTCAAGTGGAGGGTGCTCGGGCTCAATTGCCGAGTCTCGTAGGACGTTGGGCTTTTGGACCATCCTCCCTTTTATTTGCCCCTTTTCTTTTGATTATTTATAAGGAGGGAATACCCCAAACTCTGTAAAATTTTATAGGACAATATAGAGGAGTTCTTTCGGGTAATCCGGTGTCTTGCGTGAGTTATTTTGTTCATTCTATCCCATCTTCCGCCGAATCCACTCCTCTCTCCACAACCTTGTACTGAGCTGCCGAGAGGCTGTCCCGTGCTCTTCCGCCCCTCTGGTTTTAGGTTAGAGGAATTCCGTTTACGTTAAAGGTTTTGGTTACGTTTCCGGGTAATTTTAGGCTAAGTTTCATATGGTTGGCTAGGGTAGTTGCGGTGTTGGTCCCGCGGAATTAGACCAACTGGCGCCCAGTTTTAGTCCCTTCGGGGAAGGTTTAGTTTTAGTGATTCAGAGGGGAGGGAAGAGACGAAGGTGTCGGCATTTTTGGGGTGATCCAAAAATGTCACGTCACACTCTCTTCCTCAGGTATATCCTGTTTTCTCCAATAATCAACCGCTGCCATTATGTCTGTCCGCATCCGAAAACAATTATTTTCGATAAGCTTCCACCATATTACTAGAGTTCGATTACCAAGCCCAATTTGTTTTAAAAGAAGAATGAGTCTCTTCAGCAAATGATTAAAGCATGTGATTTTTTTTTACCGTTACGTTATAGTCAATGTACGGACGATCTTCTAGAATAGCATTCTGCGTGCTGCTGTCACCATCGGCTATCAAATGTATGAATATTAGTCCATGCAGACTTATACTGCATTTAAATCCATCTAAAATGGCCTCCGTTTCCATGCTTGATGAACTTCTCTCAAAGTTCTAAAATATTCATGAGGTTTTGGTGAGTTTCCTGATTGGTTCGCTTTAGAACATAGAAGGCAATACATGTTCTTGATACCGACATATAAGACCTTGTGACGGTTATGACGATCAGCCGAATGATATAGGCCAGGATGGGGGGAAGAGTTGGGAGAGATTCGGTCATTGAAGGAAGGGGATGAGGACGAAGGGCCTTAGATCGGAAATGAGCGTGTGCGTGTGTGGATTGAGTGTGGTGGAGCTCCTGGCGAATTGATAAGATAAGAACCGCGAAAGGAGAATTTGTTGCTCCATTTGTTTCTATTTTTTATTTGATATTCTCTTTAATAAAAATTTCTTGTTCACTTTAAATGGAGAGTTAGTGCGAATTATTCGAGTTCCTTGAAAGTCCTGAGCGAGGAGATATCGTCTCTCCTCTAACTCCCTGAGAGTGAAGTTTTGGTTTGTTATTTCCAAATAATTAGAAAAAATAACTGGCGTCCAACTTATAATTATTGTTTGAGCTTTGGGGTATCGTTGGCATTAATATTAGTATCAATTTTTGGGGAATTGAATTATATTAATCGTCACAACCTTTCTGGAGAAATATCCTACAATTATTCCAACGCCGGCTTTTGAATTGTGAGCACTCGTAATATACGACCTTTTGCAATATGTACCATCAGCGATAACCCATGTACATTAGGGTGTTTCAAAAAAACAAAAGATTTTTTTTCTGATGGTGTCCGAAAATTGATAGTATACTTAAAAATGAAAAATTTGGTCATAAGTAGAGCTCTTAATATTGATATTAAGGTTTGCCTCAATCCATTTTCATATTTTCCCATTTAAATAGCACAGAGAATTTTTTTTCAATTCTATAATTTTTGTAGCTTGGAAACGGTCCATTGCAGGGAAATTTTGAATGATGGATCTCAACGAAAATTGAACGATCTACGAAAAAGGTCTCTTGCAAAAAATCCATAAAGTCAACTGTTTTCGAGTTATGAGTCTGTTAATTAGTACCTGATAAAATTTTCGAGTATTTTGTCAAATAAATTGAAGTATTGAAGTGGTTTTTCATATTAGTGCTATATATATTATGAAATTACTCGATTTCTATTGAATTTGAAGTAGAATTATGTATCTTCGATAGAAAATTCAATAAATTATCGCTAATAAAAGATTCTACGTGAATAAGAATTGTTGGAACTATCGGTAATTTAGCAGTATAGCTCTGCCAACCGAAAATTAGTGTTTTGAGGGTTTTCTTTGCAATTTTTTTTATCCGTCATGTTCAGTGCGCCTATTCTAGGCTCGCATTGAGTTTAATTTCCAAAAATTTTGATTACGAAAAAAATTTTTTTTTACAAAATAAGTGAAGTTGTGAATTTCAAGTCACAAAACTTGAATTTTATTCATTGTGTTCAACAACTCTATGAATATAACATTCTTGCTTAATCAAATTTTATTTTAGAGGAATACAGAAAAATATTAAATTCAAAAGAGAGTAGCGTTCATTGTTTTGATTGAGTGTGGGAGAGGGGGCATGGTGAGAGGTGAGGTAGTCGTGAAATAATCGATTTCTTCCTGACAAAGACAGTTGGTGTGAAAACACAATGATAAACAGAGACCAATGGTCTTAAGAAAACGGCAAATTTGGTAATTCAACCGAATGAGCTTTTTCTAGACCAGTATGATTTTGGTTCTCTGCAGTGAAACATCAAAACTGAGTGTTTTGTAATAAAAGTTAGTTGCCACCACTGCGAATCGTTTTTTTTTTGGAAAATCCAAATTTCAGATGAGTATCTCGAAGTTTCATTTAATCCGTATTAAATTTATTGAGGTTTTTTTCTTTCGCTTTTCTTCGTTTCAATTTCTATGAGGTAATTTTTGCTTGATATTGTTTCACGCGATGTGTACAAGTTATTGACTAGAGAAAAAAGTACGCATTTCAATGCTCTATGTACTTGTTTTCTTAATAAGTTAAAAAATTAAAATTTTTAATGCTCAATGAAGGTGAGCGGTGTTTGGGTCAATAAATTTCTTCATCAAAATCCCGAGTGTCGCATAGGATAGGTCGTGATAGGTTTTTTTGAGGCCTATGCACCAACTACGTCCCCGTTGTGGCTTTGGGTTACGCAAAACGTGGTGATAATCTCTATTTTATTCATTAATTTTTTTTGGTCCAATTGGTTAGGGACTTCCAACAAAAGTTCGTTGTTTTTTGACAAAAATTTAATTAGGATTTTGTCTGCCTGCCTCAAAGTCTTGCTACCAGCCTCCGCTACATCATAACACATCAAGTCAATTCAAAAAATTTGGGAAAAATAATTAAAATTTCTATAATATTCGGCAGAGTGAAACTGATAAATACCAAAATTTCCATTTCGTCAGATCTAATTAGATCTAATTAGATCTGATCAGATCTGAATATTTTTTCCCGGAAACTTATGATTTTTACGTAAGACGTATATCTCATCGATATTTCTGGACATAGAAGGCGCGTAGGATCATGTGATTCCCAGTGTATTAATACGAGGCTTGATGGAAACAGGTATCCCATATGGAATAGTTAGTTTCATTAAAAACACGATTCAGTACAGGAAATTATTTATTGAATCTCAGGAGTCACATGTAACCCAGACTGAGACTGGCGGAGGGCTGCCTCAGGGGAGTATCCTCAGTCCACTATGGTTCAACGACTATATGAAACTAGAGGTGAGTAGTGGCTCGCTCGCTACGCGCGCTCACGAATGGAGGGTTCCATTACTGCTGATTAGAAGGAATTAGTAAGGATGTTTTGTGATAAGTGTGACTCTTCGAACCACCCTAAAAACTTCCTGATAATTTCTTTCACTTAGTATTAGAAAAAATCATGAATGAAAAGAACGATAGACAACAACAGACATAGTCGTAGAAACTATCAAAAAATGTTGGGGAAATTAAAAAAAATGAGATCAATAAAAAATTCGATTTTTCGTTTTCGGGGTCACAACATAGACGTCACTTATTGAGAAGTTGAAAAAAATTTAATAATGTTTTTCTAAAAAAACGAAGAAATTACTGGATCGACTCCGATCAAACTCTAATGACCGCAAATTGATATCAAGATGCTTCGATTACGACATCAAATAAACCCTCCACATTAGGCGATGACTCGGAGGATGCAAGTGGGGGCGCTCGAGGTGGAAGTCGTCCAATCATCCCTCGCGAGTGGTCATGGCTCCTGGGGTGTGGAAAACTCCAGAGAAGACTCTCCAATGCACTCTCCAATTTTCACTCTTACGAATCACTTACTCGGCACGTGGTTTGTCGTAGCTCGTGGCACTCGGTCTAGCCTGTACGATGCGAGAGACACAACTGGTTTGGCGTCGTCATGCATGAGAACATGGCGACGCCAGCCGGCAGGCAGCGGTGCGTGCGCAACTCTAATGCTGTCGCTGAGCGACAGCAGCACACGAAAACTCGGCCCGAGTCGTTGGCACGCGTGGGCTTTTAAATTGAATGTTTGGGCTAAGAGCCCCGACGGAATCAATGGATTCCATCACACCCCCCTACGTTGCCGAAGCGTCGGGGTAAAGCCTTGGTGCTTCCTGAGCCTCGTGGTGTCATGCGATTTCACCCATGACTCACGATTCAACACGATTGCTCGCGATATTGTGGTGGAGGTTGGCGATTACGGCAACTTCTTTTTGAGGGTGCAGGCCTCCTCTCTGGTACTAACCCTCAGGCATGATCTCTCACGATAACTATCTTCCACACGATCTCTCGCGACAATTCCGACTAACACGATCTCTCGCGACAATTATGATCAATTCTTCTTTTCCTCATCTTTTGTTTTTCTTCTCCCTCTTTCCTTCTGGCTTACTTCCCTCAAACTATTCGTCAATCTAGTCATATGACCAGCACCTAATGGGCCATCCGGAGCTCCGTTCCGGTCCGCCAAACGTAACTGAATTTTAAGGGTCCTCCGGACCCCGTTCCGGTCCGCCAAACGTAACCTCCAACTCCAACTTAACCTAATCTCATTTCCGATACCGCTGATCCCTTATTCTGGAGCGGAAGCATCTCAACTCCACTTCCGCTCGTTCCCCACCTAGGAGCTGGGAGACAGTGGATGAGAGCGTCCTCGGATGGCGCTGATTTTGCCCTCCCTCTAACCTCGAGGACATCTCCCCACTTCACCCTTTCTGGACGATAGTAGGTGGCTAACGCCTCCACTATCTACTGCGGCGTGAGTTCGTCGATTCGCAGGACTCTATGACGTCCAGGGGACGACTAGGCAGGTGATGTCCGGCCGACAGTCCGTAGGGTGCATTGCGGGCACTTGGTGAAATTGCGCCCCCACGTCTTGGATGTGGCGGGGTCTGTGACCGACGCGTTGCGGGGGCTGCTGGACATTCCGATGCGGGCCTCCTGGCTGGTGCGGGGGGTTGATGAGAGCACTCCTCCGTGTCGGTGCCATATTTGCCACATCTTCAGCACAATGACTTTTTGGGGATTTTGTTACACTCACCGTGGATGTGGCCCCTCACCTGGCACTGGAAGCAGTAGGGCGTCCTGCCTCGTCATCTTCTCACCCTCTTCTATCGGTTGCTTCTCCTCTTGGACTCAGGGCTCAATACTGAGTCTGGGTCGGTGAGAGGGTGTGTGTGTGCGTCTGAGTTGGGGTGTATGTGGGAGTGTACGTCTGATCTGGGTGTGTAGCAGTGTGTACGTCTGAGTCTGGGTGTGTGGAAGTGTGTACGTCTGAGTCTGGGTCTGTGTTAGTGTGAGCGTCTGAGTCTGGGTGGCAGTGGTGAGGTTGAGTGGAGTGTCGTCGGTGGGAAGAGGGTTGGGTATGGGGGACAGAATGTTAGAAATGGTGACAAGGTTAAGAAGGGTATTGGGAGTTGTAGGTGAGTATGGCCTGATGGGTGATAGAAGAGGGATGAGTGTTGGAGTGTACTGTATGGGTGATGGTGGGAGAAGGGGGATGTTGGGATCTGAACGAATGGGGATTTGAACGTAGGGTGCAGCTGTTGTCAGCGTAGGTGTGTGTCGTACAGGTGGTAGCGATGGTCAAGCTGTGACGTAGAAGTCCTGCGATAACCTCCACCTCTCGGAGAAGAGCCGGAGGCGGTGTTCTTGGCATCACTGGCAGAGTCTCCATGAGTGACGCACCCCCTGCCTCTCCAAAATCTTGATCCTCAACCGTGGCTTGAACCTCGATGGGGGCTTCCTCTATGACCGGAATGACCTCTGGTGTCTGGGACTCAACATCAGCTCCCCCAGGCTCAAAGACGACCCAAACCTCTCGCGTCTCGGGTTTCCGACGGTTCGTGCATTCTCTGCACGGCAACGGGGGAGCTTCTCGCCTCCTCTCGCACTCATGGCACGATGAGGGGGGGGGGGGGGGGGGGGGTTGCTGTTCGCCTCCTTTCGCACTCGCTGCACGACGAGGAAGATGATGTGGAGGAGCTTGACCCGCTAGAGCTTGTGGCTCGGGAGCGAGCTCGTGGGGCGCGAAGCAGTGGGCTGGATGACCTGGATCCTTGGGAGGCCACCAACATGGTTGTGGCGTGGTTGATGGCTGTCGGAATGCCAAACTGATGTAATTCCGCCTGTTGAAACGCCTCTCGAAGTGGAAGCAAATGCCCCCAAATGATCATTACTGGCGCGGGCTGACCCACAGCGACCATCGCCTGCTCCAATACACGGGCTGGGCAGGGGGATCCACCACGACTACATTGTCGTCATCCGTGGGTTCCTCTGCGTTGGTCACAGCGGCCCAGTGACTCTGTTGGAGGGGTCTTCACTGGCTCGAGGGCCTGCGTGTCCTCCGGGGTTTCGAGGAGCCAGTCGTCCGGGAGCTCAGAAACCATTAACTGGACATCGGGGAACAGTAATTCTGCGATATCCACCCCCATGGCCACTTCGCCGGGGGCAGCTTCTGGGACGTCGTCCGGTCCGGCCGCACGAAGGCTTCCTCCAATTCCCACCGCACCCGCTCCACGTCGTCAGACTCCATTCTGCTGTTAACGTACCTGTAACACAAAGGGTTACACCATGGGTAGCCATGAGCAACGAAGGGCACGTTAAGATGCGATAATACAGGTTACTTCCGCTAGGGTGAAAGGGCAAAACCTTCAACCAGCGAACGAGCATATCTGGAGACACGAAGAAGCGCATGGATTGACGCAGGCGAAGGTACGCAATTATCGGTGCGAAAAGGGATCTTTGTGCATGCGATAGAACCCATGAATTGGCTCGCATGAAAGGACACCTGTGACTGTGTGAAGGCGGCACCTGACTGGTTCAGGTGAAATATCATCCAGTTATGCGCGAAGAACCACTCGGAGGTGTGAAGTGCACGCCTGGGGTGTGGAGAAACACAGGGGTAGTTGTGACATAACACACTGCCGGTGCGATGGAGGCACCTGGTTTTGGCGAGAGAACACACGTGGAGGTATGAGAGGACACATGGGTAACTCATGTGAAGAAATGGGCTTCAGTAAAGCACGTGTGACATTGACATATCTTGAATTGAGAGTGTTATGTTTGTATTTTTGATGTTTCTTATGCTCTTTAGATGTGTTTATGATGCAAATTAGGTTGACATTAAGTGTCCAAAGTTATTTAGGCACCTTACTGGGTCGTTGTCACATGTGTTTGTATGGACACATGTGAGAAAGACCTGTAAGGGTTCGAAAAAATTCCATTTGTGATTCTACCGCGCTCCCCACACTCAGCACATGACGGCAGAACTACGGCGAGCACGTGGTGGGGCACCAGTTCCAAAAATGTGCTGGAGTCTTGACGCTACTGAATAGCCGACAAGCTCCAACATTGATGAGCATGAAGACCTTTAATTGGTACCATTGACTCACGTCATAGACGGAATCAATGTTGACCAGGTCAAAGTATGATTTAATGAAATGAATTTGTGATTATAGTCAACTTCACCCACACCTTCCATCCAAGGCAATATTTGTTTTATGAAAAATTGAATTAATTAAATTATTTATTATTTGTGAAATTGCAAAATAACCACTGGAGAATCCATTCACACATACTGTTTTCTGCTAAATTGTCAATATTAATTGTTTATTTGGAAGAATTCACACAATGTCCTAGTTTATATGACCTTATTCATTCAATTCAACCATCCATCGCATTTATACACTTCAAACTCACAAAAAAATTGAAAAAAATTGTCCAACACATTCACCAACTTCACCAAACATATCCTCTGTGCTCCATAGCATTGCTCAACTCTTCTTGAGTGATACCTGACAATACTTTTAAGAATTTCTTGATAATTTTTGTATCTTTGTGTTGATGAATAAAGTAGTATTCAGCAAAGTGTTCATAGAAATACTATACTGACGCGTCAATACGCGCCAGGAATATGCCTTACATAACCGCTACATGCTTTTCCCTAACCTAGGGATTTCTCTAGTTTGCCTGTCAACAGTGAGGGAGAGCCTCGTGCTCTGCTACCTTCATACTGATGCGATTGTTAAAGGAAAAAGAAAAGAAATACCTTGGCTCAAAGGCAAACAGAAAACACGGAGAACTTAAATCTGCCTTTTTCCCCTGAAATCGCGAAAAGTCCTCAATTCCATCGTTGCATAATTTTCTCCTCATTCATTTTCCCTCGCTGGCATTTAGAATTAATTAAGATAGCCGGTCACGAGGGGATTGAGAGAACCGAGAGATTGAGGTGCCGCTGCAGCCACGTGGCGCGTCATTTTCACTTAATCTTTTCACTGGCTGAAAAAAAACTCTACAAACACTGAAAAGCACGATAATTAATGTATCTCAAGACTCACCATTTTATCCTCCGTCTTTTGGAATAGTTTTTCGGGACGGCTAGGGGTATGGGAGACTTGTTATACGTGATTTTCCGTTTTTAATGTGGCAGGCGAGGTGCACACTTCGACGACTCTCGGCGAACTGAACTCGCTCTCGAGTCGGTCGTCATGCGTAGAGCGGTGGGGGCCAGCCATTCGGGCTGCACCCTCGCACCTACTTTAGGTATTAGGCGGTAGGGATAAAATGGCCGGAGCTTGGGCTTCGGCGGGAGCAATTCAAATCCATGAAACTCGGAATATTTGAATTCTCCCTTTTATAAAATAGTTTAATTCATTTAATAAAATCGGGATATTTTCTGTAAAGCATTGGGGATCGGAAAGGAGGATTTGGTGATATTGTCAGATTGGGTTTGGAGATTTATTGCGGAAATATTGTGGAGTTTTATCTGGACTAGGAGTGGAATTTTGGATGAGATGTAGGGATTTCCCTCTGGCTAAGGCTTGGGGTCTTCGAGGGGATGTTTTCCTCTCTCTCGAGTGGATAGTCGTTCCTTTGGAGGGGCACGTCTCCTGGGGAATACTCGGACTCACCTCGGCGATACGATAAGGCCGGATTTTGGCAATCCCCTCGACAGGGTGGCTTATTTCCTATCTCAGGGCCTTCCAGTCCGAGGGCCCGAATATTCCCACAAAATCGGAGCGCGGCTCTCTTCCAACCATCCTCTGCACTCACCTCCAAGGACGACCGAGAGGGTGGTCCAGAAGCCCCAGGAAACACGTTATCTTGGTCATTAAACCTTGGGTGCTTCAGGGCCCTCCCTTCCACTCGAGATTTGCCAGAGCGGATTCTCGCAACGGCAAAAAAATCAGACGAGAGTGGAATGGCGGTATTTATGACGATAATTTAGGTTTTTGCGGGAATTTCTTCAATTCACTTAAATTACGATTTTTATTGGCATAAAGAGCTCAACCCTACTCTAAGGGAGTTCTTTGCCTTTAGGATATTCGAGAGAACCACAATAGATAGCCATAGGTCGGTTTCTCCTCATGACCTGGAGGTTTTTAGGTAGCCTTAAGTCGGTTTTTCCTCATGACCTGGAGGATTTTAGATAACCTTAAGTCAGTTTTTCCTCATGACCTGGAGGATTTAGCAAATTTCTCTCTCTCTACTCACTAATTTTTTCCTCTCTAAAAATACAGGTGGCGTGGAAAAAAAACCACGTCACACAATTTATCGTTGACTACTACAATGAAAGCCGTCAATTGACCAATACATGGGCCTACACCAATGATGTAGGGCTGAATTGGATCTTTTCCATGGGCTTTTTGAACGGCATCACGAATGTTCTCCACGTCAGCAGGCACCTGTTAGGAAAAACATTAATTAAATCAACTTTGCAGCAGCCTCAAGATATGATACAATTCTAATCATGAAGATTCTTGACTGTGAACCTACCTCAACAAAACGGATTAATGACTTTTCGGTTAATGGTGATGAATATTTCAAGTAACATTTGTCTACTTCTTTCGATTTCTTCGAAGCAGCTGATGGAAGTGTAGCAGAAACTTTTACTGTTGATGTGGAGGCCAGTGTAGTGATACTTGATGATTTTCTTAGAGTACTGGTTAGCTTTTAGCACTTTTGTGAAACTTGTTGGCGTTTCTCCTCTGGTTCATCATCGTCTGCTATTTCTCCACACTTTGAATTGAGAGAGTCTCTTGTTTTCTTTGTTACCCGATGACCACCAGTAGGTGGGTAATAATATGCCAATAGGCACAGCTGACTCAAGATTCGATCATCCTCTGAAATTTCAACAGCTTCATCGTCAGCAAAATCCTCCAGTATTTGAATGTGCTCATCCCTTCGTGAAGGCTGCTCCACCTTCAAGGCATTATAAAGTTTGCCAAACTTTGATATAGCTCCTTCGACAGCAGTGAAATTTGCTTCAAAATCGATGTGGATGAGCTTTGCACGCAGAAAAATTCTGATGGCGGCCACCATGGCGGTGGTCATGGCGCCGGCCACGGCGGCCGCCATGGCGGCCGACATCACAAATTTGCCGCTTTCCATGGCTGTTCTTTCTACTCAACGGAGTTCTTTCCCATGGCGATTTTTCATGACGATTCTTTCCATGGCAATTTTTTGCATGATGAGTCTTTTCATGACTTTCCCATAAATTTTTCATGCCTTTCATGAATTTATGGCTATAGCAAATTTCTCCATAGCAAATTTCGCATTGACGAATTCTGCCATGGAGAAAATGCAATGGCGAGAAACGCCATGGAAAGGATCACCATGGAAAGGATCACTATGGAAAAAGTCACTATGGAAAACAAACGCCATAGAAAAAAAGCCCATGGAAAAGAAAACTATGAAAAAAAAGCCATGGGAAAAAATGCCGTGCAAAAATATGCCTTGGATAGAATCGCCATGGAAAAATTGCCATGGGAAAGAACTTCATAGAAACAGTGTTGCCAACTAGGAGGTTTTTCCCCCAAATTTGGGAGAAAAAAATAAGGATAGGGGATTTTCTAGGGGGAAATTTTTTTCAGGGGAATTTTTAGGGGGAAATTTTTTAGAGACAATCAAAAAAAATTGCACTGATAATTTCTTCAGTATTTGTCTCTGTATTTTTTTTTTATAATTGTGTCAGTAACGAGAGAATGACAAAATGCCGAAAGCGGGTAAAGTTTCTACAAGTTATTAACGAATTGGGAATCAATGTGGTTTAAATGATTGTACTTACATATGTGTCAAAAAAGATCAATCACTCAATTAACGTACTAATAGAAATCTATTTATTTAATTCTATATAAGATGAATAAAAATCAATCAGCCTATTTGTTTAAAACTGTTGTGAATTATTTTATAATAAAAATTTGTTATCCATAAATAAATAATGACTCATGTACATAGGTTAACAAATTCAAACAAATATAATGAATCAATATATAGACCATAATAAAAATTATTTATGGATAGTTTTGATTATTGTTAATGATGTCATAGTTCAAAATTCCATTCCTTGCAGATTTAGGGGATTTTTTTTCAGATTTAGGCAAATCTAGGGGGTTTTGAGATGGCTTTGAGGGGAAAGTTTCTGAAGGGTTGGCGACACTGCATAGAAAGCGGCAAATTTGTGATGGCGACCGCCATGGCAGCAGCCATGGCGCCCACCATGGCCAGCGCCATGACCTCCGCCATCAGAATTTTCCTACGTGTGGTGCTAATTCCAGGTCTTGCAGTGGGTTCCACTTCTCAAAAACCCATCCAACATTCTTTTCTTTACTCCTTAAAATCTCTTGATAACGGTAATTGGACAACTCTCTCCAGTTGCGAAGGAAAGTTGCTTCAGGACCTCGGTTGGCTTGTATCCACTCGATTTTTTCATCAAGATTATTCAGTATTTCAATTTCTCCTGGAATCTCTGGTACACTCTCTGTTTTCTTCTTATTCTTCTCCCTTGTTTTCACTTCACCTAGATTCACCGTTATTCTGGATTTCAAATTCTTAAATCGGTCATAAATTTTTCCGCGAGGAGTTTCGCTCTTATTTTTTGCGTAGTACGTAGTTACTTCTTCAGTAGGGAAAATTCCATTTTCGCTTGCAGAACCAATGCTACCTTCTCAAAGAGCTTGTAGTTCCATTCGAGCCATACTTCTATCATTTGTTCAACAATGGTGGCAACGATATCATCACGTTGTTTTTGTGTGAGTTTTCCTTCTCTTGTAAAACTGACAAAAATACTCCGTCCCAGCTGAGTTCTGTTGATCCGAGAAGTGATGATATCTTTAGTGACGAGACTGTCTAACACATCTGCTATTTTCCAGTCTTCGAGTTCTGGATTAATAATGATTTATGCGAGTACTTGTAGGTTATTGGGTAGTGGAACTTCAGGCTCATCTACAGGCTCATCGTCGAGTAGAACCTTGAAATTTTCCAAGAAATTCTGTGAATCATTTTTGTCTGGAATGCAGTCTTCAAGCTGATCAGTTTTTATCTCCCTGAGAGCTTTTTCCGTGGTTATACCCTTTTCTGAAATGATAAAAAATAATTTAATTGTTAATAATCTCAATAAAATTTGAAAAAAAAAATTTGAAAAAGAAATTGAAAATAAAAATTTGAAAAATCTCAAATATTAAAACAAAACTGATTTGTTGAAATTTATATGGGCAAAGGAAGGTTGCCGGAGTTTGATTTGGGGAAATTTCGAAGGAAACTCCATAAAAAATAAAAAAATAAATAAAATAATGAAATTGAGAAAAAAATTTTCGAACGAAATTAGATAAAATTGAAAAAAAAAATTGAAGTGGAATTTGAAAGGAAATATTCAAATGGAAGTTTAAAAAAAAAAAATTTCAGAAGAAATTAAAAAAAAAATAAAGAAAAATTTCAAAAGAAATTTTTAAAAAAATTTGAAAGAAAATTTTAAAAAAATAGGAAAAAAACTCAAATATTAAAACAAAACTGATTTGTTGAAATGTATACGGGCAAAAGAAGGTTGCCGGATTTCAATTTGGGGAAATTTCGACGAAAACTCCATAAAAAATAAATAAAATAATAAAATCGAGAAAAAAATTTTCAAACGAAATTAGATGAAATTGAAAAAAAGGTATTCTTAGAAATTAAAAGGGAAAATTTGGAAGAAATTTGAAGAAAAACTGAAAGAAAAAATTCAAATGAAACTTAAAAAAAAAAAGGAAAAGAAATTTCAGAAGAAATTGAAAGAAAAAATTCAAATGAAAGTTAAAAAAAAAAAAAAAAAAAAATTTCAGGAGAAATTTAAAAATAAAATTGAATGGAATTTTATTTTAAAAAAAATTGAAATAAGAAACTTTGAGAAGAAAGAATTTGATTTTATCGACCATTCAATATTCAAAGATTTTTAATTTTTAGTCGGCTCAAATTTTAAGTTGATTTAATTCTTGAAATTAAATCAATCAATTTAATTATTCCATCATTTTCTCGTGATAATTTGAGTCTCGGTATTTAACTGGAGGAGTGGGGAGGAAAATTCTGCAAAGTTTATTTGAGCAAGGTTACTAGATGAACCAGGTTAAGACACTCTTCCCGTCGCTGTGCGAATTTCGGGAAAATACAGGCTTATGTCGTTCAAATGATACTTCGACCCACGACATGAGCGAATCGGTTATCTTGTCCGCCAGGCATTTCTTTATAAAAGGCGCTTCTCGCAAATTACCTAGTAGCATTGGCTACTTTTTCAATAATGGGGAAAACTAATGTATCAATTGATGTATTATTGAATATTCTGTATAATTTTGGTCTTCTCCAGGCAATAGCGAAACACGTAAGGACTTTATCCGACTCGTATTTGTTTATTCCTCTATTCCTACCCCAACTCTCGTTCTATGGTTCGGATCTCTTTCTACGATTTTATCGGTGTTTTCTCGAATCTTTGGCGACTTCTGAGTGTGCCCTCAACCTACGCCCTCTCTCCACGAAGCTGAACTAGCCTAGCACAAGCCGCGACCCCCTTTTCCGACACCCTTTTCTCTGGCGTTTCTCCAATCCCCTAGAGAGTTTACCGTTACCGTTGCCGTCATTTTACCGTCGGTCTGGTTAGATAGGTCCAACAGTATCAAAATCGATCTGGCGCCCATATTTCCTTTTGTTTGAGCTACTCTCTGGGCGGATTGGGGGACGGTATTTTGAGCCGTATCGGGTCTTACAGCCACGCTGGAGGAAGGGGCTGATTTGTTAAGGGGGCCGAAGGTGAAGGTTGGGATATTTGCAAAAATTTATGGTATCGAGAATAAGACGAAAAGGGAGAACGAAGCAAATATTTTAATTCCTCACAAGTGGCGCCCAATGGGACAAGTGGTGCCATTAAACAAATAAATTTATTAATAAATTAATTTTTATTAATAAATTTTTTTTAAGAGAATCAAATTTCGGAAAAAATATGTAATGCGCAAGCAGGATTTGAACCCACGACCCTCTGATAACTCCATTAAAAAAGAAAATTAAACAAATAAATTTATTAATAAATTGATTTTTATTAATAAATATTTTAAGAGAATCAAATTTCGGAAAAAATATGTAATGCGCAAGCAGGATTTGAACCCACGACCCTCTGATTACATGTGGAAATACAAATGAGACATACAACTAAGTAGATTATAAGTGAATCTGGTCCGGACTCGCGATACGGTTACGTGTGCATACAAGTGCGTTCGGTGTCACGAGAAAACGACCTTCAGCTGCGTTGCAGTTAAGCAGACGCGGTGAGTACCTAAAAGAATGAGCTTTTCAACTAGAGTCTCCACACCTCTAGGAGGAAGGACTCAGCGTCAACGTACAGTAAGTACGAGTTATCTTATAACGCCAAAAATTTTGGCATTTCCTGCTTTTGGCTTTCTATTGCACGCTCCTTGCTGCAGCTTTGCCGGCTATCTTACCCACTGAATTATCTTTATCTTACGGTTATCTTTTGTGCCAAGAAAAGTCTAGTGCCCTACGCAAATAATGGGTGACGCAAATGGTGGAGAGCCTCCGAAGCGTAAAGTGACCCCAAGCGAGGTAGACAGGCTTCTCGCGGAGCACCCAGATGCGGTTTTTGAAATGGAAGGCAATCTTCCCGTGGGAGTTGATGAGAACGGTCAACCTCGGGTTCCACCGACAGGACCGGTGGATACGGAGTCGCAAGCGCGGAAGGACGATGATAACAGGTCAAGTGCCTCCCATCGGAGTTCCAAGCACGTTGAGGACCCTACAGCTGCGTTGAATCGCGAAAACCCCCCGCTTGAGCCGGTGGTAAAAATTAGAAAAGCTCGTGGGATAAATCAAAAGGAGCAAAGTGCCCAAACCGACGCGAGACGCACTAGGGATGGAGGCGCTATTTCAAGCAAGCCTCCATCCGAGAAACGCAGTCGGGCAACGGGTGCAATACCTAAGATTAGAGTGCAGCATCCTACCCCAGAAAATGGGGGACGATACAGCGAAGCCGAAGATGGCGACGACGCTTCAATGGCGTCGGGTTATCTCTCTCCTTCCGTTTGAGGGTCGATGGCTGGTAGTATTATGCACGAACGTCATGACTATTTTCAGCCACCGAGACCTGCAAATCGCAATCAATATGCGGAATATCGAGATCAGGAGCGCTATGACAGTCGTTTCGAGCGCCAGAAGCCTCGGGATGAGATACCTCAATATCCTGAATATCGAGATAATGAGTGATACGACAGCCGTTATGTACCTCGAAATAAGGTACCTCAATACCCTGAGTATAGGGATCAGACGTAATTCGATGTTCGCACTGATAACGCTCGGCAAGGTCCTAGGGATCTGCCTCGAGCCACTACCTCCGATATGCCTTATGAGAATACTCGGCCGGATCCAAGAAATCAGCCTTGAGGAAATGCGCCAGAAGTACCTTACACGAGCTCCCGGCCGTACCCAAGGGATCAGCCCCGAGATGCAAATCGTGGAATGCCTCACAGTCGAGGAGTTCCCCCGACAAGACCTGATAATGTAAGGCAAACTACTTTTGAGACTAATACCCGTCCAGCACCTGAACCAGCCCACCGCGGGTTCTCTAATAATCAATGCGGGCTACCCTATCCTCAAGATAGTTCTGGTGAATATCGGCCCGATGGGGTTGAATCAGATGCAGGTGGCTACGGTAATCATGGAGATCGCATGATGTCTCCAAACGCGGTTATGCAATCAGTCAAGAAATGGGTTTATCCTCGGTTCCGTGGTGCTCGAGACGAAGACGTAGAGTCCTTCATAAGTCGAATCGATGAAGGATTCGAATTTATGCCTATCCGCGAAAATGATTTACTAAGAGCGATTCCTTTTGTCCTTGATGGACCTGCGTTAACGTGGTACCGTAGTACCTATGAAATGTATTCAACTTGGGCGTATATGAAAGCGCAATTCCGCCGATACTTCACTGACCCAGCCTTCCAGAGAGCTCTACGTCGAGAGATCTCGGCTAGGATTCAGGGTGATAATGAGCCAGTTCGCGATTACATCGCGAATATGAAGGGATTGTTCATGCGTGTAAATCCACCCCTGACAGAGGCGGATCAAGGTGATAGCCTCCACGGTAACCTAACAACCGCTTTGAAAATCAGTATCTTATATCGTGAGGATATGACGATGAGAGAATTAGAGGATTCAGCGATCCGACAGGAGAAAACTCTACTGGAGGCCAACGCTCGTAGGCCCGCTGGAAAACCGGCTGAATCCAGTTTTCCAGGGTTCTCTTATCATGAGGAAAAACGCGAGGGAAATCGAAACCCGCGTAACCGGTTACCTCAATACAAAACGCTATATGCGTTACAAGAAGAAAGGAACTCCTCTCCTGAAAGGGATGAAGGAGAATCCAACGCTAGCGACTCAGAGGAGTTCGAGCAATTAGATGCACTACGAGTACCTCAAAGAAATGGTCGAGACAGGCGAGATCGTGCCTCGAAAAAACGGACAAACCGCCAGTCGCCCCAATTGCCAGTGCAGTCTCCACCAGGAGTGGCTCCCTCGAAACCCATGAAGGTGGCAGAAACCAAAAACGACCATTGTCTTGAAGCTGCACAGCCAGTGGACGATATTAATGAGCTCCTGGCTGGCCTTCAGCTTAATGAACTATTTTGCTGGAATTGCCGGCAAAATGGACATCGACACAGAGCGTGTCCGAGTACAGAAAGAAAGATTTTCTGTTACCGTTGCGGAGAACCAGATGTTACCACTAAGACGTGCTCTAAATGCGCACCGGGAAACGCGAAATGAGACCCGCGTCGCCGGTGAGGTTCTCTGAAGTTAATAAAAATCCGGCTACCTCAAATAAAAAGACCTCTGATAACGCTACTGCGGAGAGTCTGAAAAATAAAAGTGACGGTTATCTCGATGAGGAATTCACTAGATCCGCAGTAATTAATCAATTAGGCACGGATTTCTTCGAATTAACTGCACCAGAAGGATTACCTAATTACGAGGGCGAGAACGCTCCGATAGCGCAAAAGCCCTATCATGTAACTCCAGCGCTACGCAACGCGGTGTGGAAGGAGGTAGATACGATGCTGGAGACCGGGATTATTAGGGAATCTCGCAGCAACTGCTCCAGCCCCATAGTCATGGTGAAGAAGCCTAATGGAGAGTATCGCTTTTGCATCGACTATCCGAAAGTTAATGCAGTTACGAAGCGCGATGTTTATCCAATCCCGAACATGACTGGAATACTGGACGAATTGCGACAGGCTCACTACATAACGACCTTGGACTTGAGTCAGGCGTATTTCCAAATTCCGTTAGAATCCGATTTAAAAGAAATAACCGCTTTTGTAGTACCGGGTCGCGGATTGTACGAATTCAATAGAATACCGTACGGGTTAACTAACGCGCCAGCGACTTTCCAACGGTTGTTAGATAAAATAATAGGGATTAGATTGTATCCCAATGTTTTCGTGTATCTCGACGACATAATCATTGTCACAAAAACATTTGAAGAGCATTTACAATGGTTAGAACGCGTGTTAAAAGAACTAAAAGCCGCAAATTTAATAATCAATCGCGAAAAAAGTAAATTTTGCTGCGATCAGGTGGAATACCTGGGTTTCCTTGTTAATAGCGCAGGGTTGCAGGTCGATCCCGAAAAGATTGAGCCCGTGGCTAATTACCCAGCGCCCAAAAATTTAAAGCAGTTGCGCAGATTTCTGGGAATGGCTTCTTGGTATCGACAATTTATCCCAGAACTTGCCACTGTTGCGGATCCCTTAACAAAATTAACGCGAAAAGATCGAGCTTGGGAATGGGGTGAAACCCAAGACGATGCGTTTAATGCGTTAAAAATGCACTTGACATCAGCACCAACCCTAGCGTGTCCGGATTTCGAGAAACACTTTACTCTCCAGACTGACGCAAGTGGAGTAGGACTAGGTGCAGTGTTGACCCAAGAACTCGAAGGTCAAGAGCGCGTAATTGCGTATGCCAGCCGTGCTTTAACCGATGCAGAAAAGAATTACACGGTTAGAGAGCAAGAATGCTTGGCGGTTATCTGGTCGATTGAGAAATTTCGTGGTTATCTTGAAGGGTACTCATTTACGGTCATCACAGACTACAACAGTCTAAGATGGCTGCATAATTTGAGAAAACCCACTGGTCGACTCGCCAGATGGGCATTGGGACTAATGGAATACGATTTTGAAATTATTCATCGTACAGGTGCGTTGCACCATGTCCCAGATGCATTGTCGCGTACACCGGAGGGTGAAGATACTCCGGAAGAGGAGATACTTCACGCGATAACCGAGACAAAAGACAAATGGTACTTGAAACGATATCGGGACGTTAAATACGATCCCGATAGGTTCTCTGATTGGCAAATAAATCAAGGCCGTTCATATCGTCATCGTCCAAATGAGTTCATCTCGATTGAAGTTGAAGACTTAGATGCATGGAAACTGGTGTTGCCTCGAGAGTCGCGCCTTAAGGCCCTTCGAGAGTCACACGAAACCCCAGAGGCCGGACATCTTGGGGTTGATAAGACTTATCGAAAGGTCACCCTCAAGTATTCCTGGCCAAACATGCTTAATGACGTGGTGACGTTCGTACGACACTGCGACGCGTGTCAACGGTGTAAAGTTGAACAAAATATTCCTGCAGGCTTGATGGCTCGCAAGGTCATCGAAGAACCTTGGACGACCGTCGCGGTGGATATTATGGGGACAATCACACCGAGTAAGTCCCAACACCGCTATATATTAGTCATCCAGGATCTCTTTACAAAATGGATTGAAGTAGTACCTTTGCGCAGTGCCACGGGAAAGAGTATTTGCACAGTACTCGAACGTGAAATTATCTCTCGTTGGGGAACTCCGCGTGCATTATTGACTGATAATGGTCATGAATTCGTTAATCACGAGATTCGAGCGTTAGCGGAGAAGACAGGGATTATCTTGCGTACGACTCCCACTTATCATCCCCAAGGAAATCCCGTAGAGCACGTAAATCGCATTATCAAGGTCATGCTCAAAGCGTTCACTGATAAAGACCAACGTGAATGGGATATTCACTTACATGAATTTCGTTTTGCATATAATACTGCGTTTCACGGTTCTCTTCAGGCAGCTCCCGCTTTTGCAAATTTTAGTAGAGAGCCAAAACCTTCGAATTCCATGCGCCGCGAAATTGAGGGTGAACCCGAAATCGTCCCTCGGGATCCAGAGGAATGGATCGAACGCATGAAGCGACTGGATACCTTAAGGAAAGTGTTCGCGCATACGTTGCGTGAAGCGCAAGACAAGCAAACACATTATTATAACCTGCGTCATAGAGAAAGGGAATTCGAAGAGGGAGAATTGGTCATGCGGAAAACTCACTATCTATCTAACGCGGCGAAACGATTCTCCGCAGGAATTGCTGAAACTTTCGATGGCCCATACGTAATCGATCGGAAGATTTCGAGAACGCGGTATGCACTGACAGATTTAAAGGGTAAAGCGAAGGGCGATACGTCGATCAATGATCTCAAGCCGTACCACCCACCACTACACGACGCGTATTGAGCAGGTCCTCAGGATGACGCTACCTAAAGCATGCACCATGGACGGTTCCCTCCATAATAATGCACGAGACATGCTTAATGCACGGTTCTCCCGATAGAATCTTTTTTTTTGGGTTTATTACTAACTCAGGTTCTCTCTTGCTTTTTTGGTCTTGCTGCAATAAAAGATTTTTTTTTGTGTATGCTCATTTTTCTTTTTTTTTGCAATTATCTGAAAAACCTCCAGGTCATGAGGCTGAACTGACTATGGCTCTCTTTGAGGCTATCTCTCGAAACCTCCAGGTCATGAGGCTAAACTGACTATTGCTGTCTTCTGTGTAATGAGCATAAAACCTCCAGGTCATGAGGTTAAACTGACTTATGGCTACCTTACAAACCCTTCAAGTCATGAGGAAAAACTGACTTCCGGTTCTCTTATGCTTTCGGTTGCGATAAAAGATTTTCCTTTTCTTGTACTAATATTTCAGGTTTTTCTTTCTCTCGCATGGCTCTCTCAATAAGAAAGAAAAACCTTTCTCTTTGTTGTTCCGTCAAGTTTTCTTTGAATACACTCTGAAATGGGGGAGACGCTATTCACGCTTATGTTTTTTAACTACCCAATGCATGGCTACCTCGAGGAAAGATTTTTGGATTTTTGCTGTTTGATGCGATAAAATCTTATTCCTCTTTACGCTTTTCTTTGGGTTTTTCCTTGCAATACACTGAATGATATTCATGTTTATACTAAAATTTAGGCCGTTTGGCTAAAGGCTTTCTCGTCATTTTATGTTGGTGTTGCGAATGCATTTTTGGGCTTCCTTCTACCTCGTAATTTTTGGGCATTGTTGAGTGAGCTGATGATGACATCCTGCGTGGAAATGCCGATTATTCGGATGCCGCAAAGGATACTGAGGCCTCACTCTTCATATAAGCCCCAATACCTGGGCAGGGTGGACGCGCTAACGCTAGCGAGTTCTCCGTAAGCCCCATTACCTGGCTTGGAATAGAGACTTTTCCAGTAAGGCCGTGGCATTGCTATGCTTTCCTTTGTTTTGCTAATGCATGGTTCCCTCGTCTCGAACTCACTTAACGAGACCGGTTATCTTTGTTCCAGGAACGCCCAAATCCAGAGGACCATAACACAGAGCCTATTACCATCACCATCACAAGAATGGTGATCGAGAAGGTCCCCGAGACACCACCGCAGCTATTGCTGCAAGAAGAAGGGGAGATAGAGGTCGTGCAGCTCCAGCCGAGCGCTCCTCCACCAACACCAGCCCCTGTGACCAGAGCGGAAGACGCTCCACAGGCGGCAGAAGCCACCACAACAACAGTGGCAGTAACGACCGCAGAATTAGCGACTAGAGTTGAGAATGCCATGATGGCTGCTCCTCCGACACCGCTCAATACCTCGGACAACTCAGCGACCGGAGTTGACCACGCCACCATGGCTACCCCTCCAATACCACCCAGTAAAGCTTGTTCATCGAAGGAGCCACAGGCCACGAGCCCGAAAGGCACGACTAGGCGCTCGAAAACCTGGGACTTCGAAGCCCGTGAGCTGTGGGCCCCAGTGATTCCGGTCCTGCGTGGAGTCCGCAGGAAGAATGGGCAGAGGGCTGACCTGATCAAAGCCTTCATAACGGTCATTAAGAGAGTCGCCCGGCCCGAGCTCCGGATTCCGAATATCCCAAAGCGAGCTCGGGAGGCGGAAACATCGAGCTCCGAGAGCTCTGAGAGCTCGGATTCCTCAGACTCCGAGACGTCTGGCGCCTCTACCCCACGCCGGAGAGTACGCGCCCGATCACCGGAGGTTACGCGGTCCGTCCAAGACATGCTGGCCGCCGACACCGAGACAGAATGTGCTCCTCGAATCATCTCAACGGAGCACGTTCGGGTGCAACTCGACCGTTTCAAGGGCCTAGCTCCATCCACTGCCAGCACGAGTAGCGAGACGCTGCAAGTCACCGCTGACGCCACCGACTACGAGTTTCCTGAGGTAGCCCCGATGGCAGTGGTCACTCCGATGCCCGCTCAATCCCAGCGGCCTTCACGGCCAGTCACACGTGCTCCAAGACCCGTTCAACCTCAAGGACCACCTCCGACACTTATGGACCTGACAACCGAGTCCCCAGAGAGGCCCCCTGCGGAACCAAGAGTTCGTGAGGTGCCCGCAGGCACCGAAGAAGATGTGGCTCCCATAGAAGCCCTGAGAGCTGCCGTTGACGAATGGCTGGAAGAGGCGAGGGCCCCCTACCACCACCAATGGAAAGAGTCCGCCAGGAGCCTCAGTGGGACTATGTCACCCCGGAACTACCCTCGAGAGCAGCTGCAGACACCACCTGCTTGGACTGCCGCCACACCGGCCACCGACACCCAAATTGCCCTCAACCAACGGGCGAACCCTTTTGTTTAGGGTGTGGGTTACATTTTGACATACGTCAGCCGTGCCCGAGATGCGAGGGAGCCGGCGAGGCCACCCAATTCGCCGTCTGCTTCGACTGCGGCCACGCGGGACATCGCTACCCCTTTTGCCCAAATCGTCGCGGCGAACCCTTCTGTTTTGGGTGCGGCATCCATGGCACCACCAAAGCCAATTGCCCAAAGTGCTGCGAGGAGTATCGAGCGAGTGGACCGTTCGTCAGGAGGCTCGGACGAAACGTCCCACGCAACGAGGAGATTAGGCCGAGACGGAAGAGGGGAAAGCGCGGAAAGGGCAATAAACGTGGTGCTCGAGACACCACCAGCCCAGCCCAAGCAGCACCAGGCCAACTCGAAGCTCCAGAGTCGTGGGACGACGTTGAGCCGATCACCAGTGATGGGCCCAGGCAACACCTCAGGACCCCGGCTCCACGCCAACAAGCCCCAGCTGAGAGGCCAGTACGAGGCTCGCAGGCAAAATACCGCCGGGCCTCAGCTGAAGTCAGGTACCCCGAGTACCCTGAGACCCCAGCAACCCAGAGACCGTACGGCGAACCAGTGGCTGGACCCAGTCACGCGTCATACGACTGGCCACCGTACGACCCGAGGGCATACGAGCTGCCGAGGTACGAGTACCCAGGGTACGAGCCTGCCGCACACCGGCCCACACCGTACGCGCAGGCATCGTACCAACTCCCTCGCTACGAGCCAACGCCACCACCACCAGCACCACAGCCGAGTCAGGTCCAGCGCGACGCCGCAACCTATTACGCTACCAGACCGGACCTCCACCACCACCAGGCTATGAGCAGTACCATTCTCTTATTTTTCTATTACACAGGGGGCAGCGTGTATAAGACTGCGCCCCGGCTATCCCACACTAAACTCTCATACGAGACAAGTTTTGTTATCTAGTCTTAGGGCTGAGGCCAAAAAGAAGTCATTCACACACACAAATTTAATTTCCTTTTTTTTGTTTTTTTCGTTTGTTGTTTTTTTTGTTGTTACGAATTTTTCCTTTTTTTTGAGGAAGACTGAGCGTAATCCCGCCAGCCAAAACCAAAGGTTCCTTTTTGTTTTTCTTTTTTTGTTGACTTCAAAAGTTTTATGCGTGAGAAGCATAGGGGCTCGGCATAGAATAGCCTAGAGGTTCCCCGGATATCTGGACAGGCTGTGCCTTAATTATCGATCATAAGAGCACCGAACAAGTGTTCAAATGGAGGTGGTGGAGGCTATCTCTCTTGTATCCCACCCCTCCAACAGAATAAATACCTTTTTCTACCATAAAACCAGAGTAGTACTTCCCCCTTCACTCCACCATCCTTTTCTTCCTTCACTGGGGCCCAAAAAATCAATTGGGTTGGGAAAAACAAAGTTACTTGTTTCAGCAAACCCACATGAGGGACTCGCTGAAAGACATCACCGACTCAAGGACGAAATCCAGGACCCCAGGAGCCGCAAAACGAGAGCCCAGAGGTTCAGCAAAGCCAACCAACGCTACGCGAGGACCTGGTCCGACAAGGAGGGAGGACTGTGACGTGGTATTCTCCCACGCCACCTGTATGCAGATCGCGTGAGTAGAGAGAGAGATTTCGCGAAAATGAGGTAGATTCATTAAGTAATTATCTTAAAGTTTTCCCGGTCAAGAGGATAAACTGACTCAAGGCTACCTTAAAGTTCTCCCGGTCAAGAGGATAAACTGACTCAAGGCTACCTTAAAATTCTCCCGGTCAAGAGGGTAAACTGACTCAAGGCTACCTTAAAGTTCTCCCGGTCAAGAGGATAAACTGACTCAAGGCTACCTTAAAATCCTCCCGGTCAAGAGGATAAACTGATTCAGGGCTACCTTGGAAAACCTCCAGGTAATGAGGATAAACCGACTTAAGGCTCTCTTAGAAGGTTATCTCAAAAATCTTCAGGACATGAGGGTAAACTGACCAAAGGTTATCTTAGAATCCTCCAAGTCATGAGGAAGAACTGACTCAAGGTTACCTTAAGTAATACCGAAATATTAAGTAAATTCCGCGAAACTTAAATAACTACCGCCATAGTACCGCCACTCCATTTTATCGTCCGATTTTCTGAAGGGCAGTACCTTTCGGTTATCTCGTGGTGGAACAGAGGGCCCAGAAGTACCCACGGCTAAGTGACCGATATACCGTGTTTCCTAGAGCTTCTGGACAACCCTCTTGGTCGTCCTCAGGGGTGAGTGCAGAGGTCGGCTTGAGAGGAGTCGCGCTCCAGTTTTGTGGGAATGATCAGGCCCTCGGATGGAAGGTCTGGAGGCAGGGAATAACCCACCCTGCTAAAGGAATTGCCAAAATTCGGGTTTACAGTATCGCCGAGGCGAGTCTGCTCATTCCCCAGGAGACGTGCCTCTCTAATGGCGACTATCCATCATGGGAAAAGGGGAAAACACCTCCCCAACAAGGCTCAAAAATAATAAGCCGAATGTGTCTCCCAAACACCCAATTCCCCAACAATTCCCCTCATTCAATCATCAATTTTACCCTTCATTAGAGCCACCATAGTTCCCGAAAAATACGCTCAAAACCACCCCCTATTAACCGTCTATCGACACAAAATTACTCCCGTGAAAACCCTTTATTGTATTCAAATAATAAAGAATTAAGTGATTTAGATTTAACCCGGGAGAGTTCAATCCAATTTGAATTCTCCCGCCTAAATGAATGCGCATGAGTGCGTAAAAAGTACCTCACAGTGGCGCGAGGGCGCAGCACAACGGCTGGCCCCACCACTCAACTCTATTGAACGCACTCCCCACTCCCGAATTAGACAGTTCGTGAAGTGACGTGTAGCAGAGAGCATCGTTCGTCTCTCTGCTCCAAAACTCTACCGTGTTGCCCGCGAAAAATAAGTCTCCTAAAAACCCCAGTTTTCCGCAAGTGCCCAAAACGCTGCGGGAAACGATGATGAGTCCGAATTAATTAATTGAATTCCGCGTGTGTTAGTTAGTTGAGTTTTCCGAGTGCCGCGAGTAAATTTGCGATGAGACGCTACACGTGGTTGTAGCGTCCTTTTTCATTCCTTTGTTTTTCCTCTATTTTCTCGTGGCCGGATCCCTTAGTAATTCCTGAGGCCATTGAGAAAATAACTAAAGGAAAATCCCGCGAGTATCTATCTATTATTTTCGCGATTTTCAGGATTTTCAGGGATGAGCATAAGGAGGAATGGAGTAAGGTGTAAAACGACGTGCCTCGTGGATTTCACCATTTTCCCCGGTTCTTTTTATCTCTCCTGGCCGGATATCTTCGACTAATTAATGGCCAGTGAGGAGATAATGGGGAAAATGAAATAATAGGAATTTTCCCGATGTTTTCAGGATTTTTCAGGGATTTTCGGAGCATTTTTGGAGCATTGTGGAGCATTTTTCGGAAAAGCGTCATTGGCTGATGCAATGACGAAAAACATGTGCTCCCCACGCTTGGGTGGAGCTGGTTTCCTTTTCCCTCTCACTCGCATTCAATCTCACACGGCTATCTCTCTCGCACGCATGGCGAACGCAAAGCCCTTCGTAATGCGTTGCCATGGTTCTCTTTCTCTCTCGCACACACTCATTTGCACGCTCTCTCTCTCACACGCACTGCTGGTCGAGTTTCCTCAATTCCCAGCTAGTGCTGTCTCACACTCATGCAAAGGAATTGGCTCTCTTTATCTGAAATAAAAGCATGCATATATCTACGCTGTCGAGTTATTTCTCCCTTCAATTCGGAGAAATACTCCCAGCCGGAGTTCCGAGAATTTTCGAGTGCCTTTCTATACAGGCATCGATGTCTCTTCTCCGTTTTATGCCAGTTTTCTCTTCCTTTTTCCTTTACACCCAATTCGGTGTGAAGGCAGTTGTGTTACGCTCACACCCAGCGACTCAGCCTAACCCGAGAATTCCCTAGGCTAGGGGAAATTCCCTAGTAATCGCCTAGGGAGAAATTTAGGCGCGCTTTCACAAGCATCGTCGTTATGTATTCTCTCGCAATCAATGCAACGGAGAATGATCTTTATTTATGAGATCTTTCGATAGATTTCTGCGAGTTGGGTTATCCCTATGGGGTTTTTGTACTAATCAATGTACAATAAATAATCCCCTATATCTTTCGACAACTTAGGCTATTTCTAGTCATTTCTGGTTCCCTCGCAGCATTTTTAAGAAAATGCAGATTAATTCAAAATAACAATGGGATTAATCATGTCGCCGGTTATCTTTTCTGCCAGTTCATAGAGACGTAAGGGCGTATGAGTCTCCCTTAAGGGGACTCATACGCCCTTACGTCTTCTTTAAAGCGTTCAGAGTGAAATAATTATGACGATAGATTAAATTATACAAAATTTTCGCGAATTTTTTACGAAAAGTGCCTTCCAGGTAATCATGCTGTTCATCAACGGGCATATTCCTTAATACATGATAATACTTCATGGTATTGAAGTCGCATTTTTCTAAAATACCCTTCGAGTGTGTCACTGAATGCTTTGAATAATTTTTTATCGTCCGCAGACTCTTTGAATTCTCTTTGGTTTGACGTTGGCGAATCTTTTTCGTCAAAAGACAAAAACGACAAGAGTATTCACTAGTAAAGCTCTGTGTGGAACCTAAATATTGATGAAATACAGGCTTATGTCGTTCAAATGATACTTCGACACGCGACATGAGCGAAAGTTCGATTTGAAAGAGGCGGACATGAAAAAATATTAGCGAATTGAAATGAACATTGCAATGACAAAGAAAATAAGGATTAAGAAAAATTTTAATAGCGATCAACGTGTTATTTGAAAAGTCGTCAGTTTTCAGTCATTTTCCATCAAAATATCGAAGTTTATAATAACTATGAATGACCAATATAATAAGAACTATATTTATATGTAGTACATTTGGAGTGTAGTGATAAAAATCTACGTATTCATTGTTTAACAACATAAATCCTATTTAAATATAAAATATATCAATGAATATATAGATAAACATGCAAACAAATATTCAACATCTTCATAGGGGTGGGTGGGGTGAAATGAACATCTAGCCTTCATGTTCATATTCTGAAAATTGAACGGAATCAATGGAAATTTTGAATTTCTTCAATCATTTCATTGAAAAGTTGAGAAAATCTCAAATAGAAACTATATGTTGGAATTGATTTTTTGAAAGTACTCCGAAAATCCATATTTTTCCCTTGAAAGTCATATAAATTCATGGCAACTAATTTCACCTTTCAGCTCCATTCGGAATTTTTACGCTAGAACCAATAGAACCAGAAATATTTCCAAGAAACTAAATCCTTACAATTTTTGAAAAGGCACCTCCATCTTGGCTTAAAACTGAAATTTTTTAAAAATTCAAAAAATCAATTCTCAGACAAGTTCCTTACCTAATTTTCTTTTTAGCTTTTCAATGGTATCATCGAAAATTCTCCACCTCTACTAATTCTATTAGAATGCCCATTCTACCCTACTTTTTCCCTATATATTTAACAATATTGTTAAAAAACTAGGCGATTTTCGAGAGGAGAATATTTCGACGTTGATGCCCAGGTCCGTGAGTGGTGCAGAGAAAAACCTTTTGATGAGCCTGAAAATTGGCGAGGTCGTGAAATGATACCGAAATGCTCGATTATTTAGCCGATTTGGCCACCGTTCCTTTTATTTGATAAAACCTTAACTATTCACACTAATTATTTGGTTTATTAGCGGTGAATTCACTGGTGATTTTTAACAATTAATATTTGATGATTTCCGAACTTTTTGTAGCACACAAAAGCGCGATAATTTGCCGAAAAGAAAAGGTATGATTTTTTGAACTGTTCGGTGAATTGCGTGCGTTACTTTCTGAAAGCCGAAAGCCAAGTGAGAACGCCGCTTCGGGCGTTCGTAACTTCCCGAGGCCTCTCGGGAGATTTCGTGAGGCCGATGTAGAAGCTGCCAACGTGGCAAGATGGATGCCTTGGCGGGAATTTTCAAATTCCTGACCTCGAGCATCCGAAACCATGTCCAAGTCTTAACAAATATAAACAATATTCAACTATATATAGCCGGCTTTTTTGAACTAAAAATAATGATCAGAGTACGAAATTTCCGTGGACAACGAAGTATGAATTGCTACATTCAATAATCAATAATGATTGTAATCGGAAATTCTAATGACAATTTCAAAGAATTATGAATGATCTTACATCACTGTATATTTGAGTCCTGGAATATCTGAAGTCTTCAAATGAATATATTCTATGCTGTCACTACTTTTTATGAAGTATCTTCATCTTAGCGAGGTAGAGCAATTCCGACGATGACTTTTTTTTACTTTTAAAATTCCTCACAACAGAAGTAATTATGAAAAGTGTTCCATCTCGCTTAGGTTACGGAACATCCTCAAAAAAATTGTTACTAAATAAAATCGATTCGTGTGAAAGCTTTATATTTGTGGATTCCATCCTTTCCTGCTATCGTTCTCCACCCATGCATTTCCATTGTGACGAGAAATTCGGAAAAAATCAATACAATCGTATGAAATAATGAAAAATGGGGGACAAAAGTCATTCATCTCATACGTTGAAATCCATCGAGAGCGATGATGATTCGTGAATAGAATTTAAAATCAAGCACAAAATGGAGCAGATTCAATAATTGAATATTGAAAATCATTACATTTTCCAAGACATTAGAAAATGAAGAAGTGCTTTTTTCTCAGTTCGATTCACTTCATCTCCTGTGATTAGCTGCAGTGGCCATGTAGCATGCTCGCCCAGCATGTGCGATCTCAGGGAGAATCCTTTCCGTACGATCGTCAGCAAGAACATGTACTCTCAGGTGGATAAATTGATTGATGGCGAACGATAGAATGTCATGCCCACAATTGGCATTTAATGCTTTTCGTATATTATCATCAATGTGCTCCATGATTTCATGATGTAATGTCGTCGTAGGATGTTGTATATGGAGCCGGGTATCTTTCAGAGAGTTGAATATCATCTCAGCAAACTGGACAACTCTGAGTACTTGTCGCGAGGAATGGGTGAGGCCACCCCTGGATAGCCTGGTTGTCCACTCTGAATGAGAATCTTCTAATGGCATGTCACTGATCACCAAGGGTCGGCATAGATGACAACCAAGGGGCAAGATTTTCATGGCGACCCATCCAGCGGTTTTGTACAGCCCTTGCTCTTGTAGCTCCGTCAAGATTCCGAGATCCGCGAAATCTTCCTCTTGAAGTGTGTCTCTTTCCAGAGGTCTCAGTTCTCGCACCTTCAGGAATTCAACAAGATATTGAGAGTCATCATCATCGAAATAATTTGAATTTCTAGGCACATGGAAGAATTGACCTACAGAAATCAGACGAAGAGCATTCCTAACTTCAGAAGGCCCGGGATGCTGATTCGACACTCCTCGAACTTGGCTAAAAAGATTCTCTACAGAATCTGTTGTGAGTCGACCAGGAAGAAAATACAGAAATGGTCCATTTTGCACCAAGTCTGCGCATAAATCGAGAACTGTTTTTATAGACAAAATGAATCCAGTTTGGATAGGTTTCCATCCTGCAATTCCAAAGGTAACTCCTCCGATAAGTCTCAAAAAATCTTGGAGCTATGCCATTTTTCGTTCTCCATCAGGTCCATTATTGAGTCCATACCTTCTATCATTCATAATGTCGACACAGGAATTCACTTCCTTCAGAAACCATGCTGTGAATAATACTTCATCATTGATTTCTGGTATGAGTTCATTAGCTGCACATGTCTCTAGAGCAATAGCTGTGGATCTCGAAAGGACTTGGGCAGCAGATTTGACTTTAATTTTCTGAAAATGAACTGGTTTGAATGGCGTTTCCTCAGTTTATGTAGAAGAGTAATATCTCTGTCGACAGGTTCTTCTTGCAACTCTACAATATCTGCAATGCTCCTCAGTGACACTGTTGTATTCGCATTCCATTCTGGATGTTCTTCATTTAATCCATCAGGAAGCATGATATCTTGCACTGTCAAAGCTAACCACAAATTTTTGAGAAGATGAGCCACATCCGCAGCGAAGTACAATTTTTGTCCAGCAGCAACTGGATGATCACCAAAATTACGCGTTGATCCTGGCACCGCGTGAACATTCAAGTAACGCCATAGTCTTCGATTGCAGGGCCCCATATCACTTGAAAGTCCTCTGACATTCAGTCCTTCAGCATGAAGTGCTGTAATGATGAAGCAGATACACTCCCACAATTTCACTTCATTGAAGGTAGATCCAACGTAGAAATAGGCCACCACTTGCTTCCATTTTACAGTTACTCCTCTTACCACGAATACCAATACCTTTGATGCTACAGTATACTTCTCTTCATCAGTGGCCGCCATTTCTGGCGATATGGAGCCGACAAATCTCTTCAGGCCTTTATCGAATTCAATCTTCTTTTTCATTACCATTTCGTCCATGGAGAGCCAACAGTTACTATTTTCACAATATCAAAATATTTTAATACGCAGATAAATTGCAGAAGAGAATGACGCATAGAAAACTATATAGAAAATGAGGTAAAAAGTAATTGTTCTTGAATAATGCAGAGATCATTAATAAAAATCGGGAAAAAAACTGGAATATAACTCAAACCCCCAACAGATGAGCAGCAACATTTTGACAGTGCCATAATTATAAATTTTAGTCGATCAGTATATAATTCAAAGTGTAGGAATCTCTACGGATATCATAATAGGAAATGAAAGAAAGAAGTATGAAAACTATTCAATCGTTCGAAGAAACCGTTCATCTTTCCGTTGGTGTCCATCTATTGGTCGTGTTACCCTATAAATCTCGGTTCTATTAAGAATGACATAATTGCTCACCCACGGAATTCGTCACCAGCACGAATTTTCATGCCTAGAAATGGTATGATCTCGCTATCCACACCCGGAAGAAAGCTGCAGAAAGTTAGATGACGACAGAGCGTACGATATGAGGGAAGAGGACATCCAACGGTTGTTCTCAAATATTCGTAGCCTTTAATACCTGTCATAATCCTTATCTGGAGAGCCTGTTTAATTGTTGAAGCTGTCCATCGAATCCCTCTACCTGAATCTCGTTTTTGCAATTTTCGGATTTGATCTTCGGCGAAAAAACGATTAAGATTGTTCTGGAGACGGTCCATACCACTCGTCAAATCCTGAACCTGAAAAATGATAAGAATTCAGAAGTTGGGAGGTGGCTTTGACTCGGAAAATCTGGGAGAAATCGATCTCAGCTGTTCTCTCCTTTATTTTCAGCATCAAAGTGAGGGAAAACTGATGAACATCTGATTAAAAAAGATCAATTTCACTCCACTAGTAGAGCATATGCCGATAGAGTCAGGCAGGCTGCAATTTATGCAAATTTTATGTCTTTCATTTCTTATTCTATGGTTTATATATTGAATAATTAATATCGAATGTATATTTTTAAATAAAAATGAACCAGACTCGTTCTTGCAATCGACGATTCTCATTGACGACTTCTCTCAGTTGCCCTTCAAGACGTTGAAGTTGCTCTTGGACACGTTGAATTTGCTGTTGATTTTCCTGTAGAAGGTGCTCCAGCAGTTGGTGATGCGCATTTTGGCATATGCCCTGGTCGACGTTCGCAGCATTAATGTCTACGGGATGAAAACTCTCGTCCTCTGACTCACTGGAACTATCCAGAAGATATTCCCAGTCGATGTGCTGCTCTTCATCCTCTCTCCTTGCTGCATTGTGATCTCCCTCAGCTTGTTCATCAAAAATTGTGGGCATTGCATCGGGTTTCAATATACTCCCATAACGCTCGTTAGGAATATATTGATCTTGGGTGAAATGTACCTGCAGTTAGATAATTATTTGATGATAATTAGCAATGTGACCCAAAAATGTATGTATGTTTATTACACTAAAGGACTCATCGATTAGACCACGACAATAGAGAATAATTACTGTCACTGATAATTTGGCGCGGTCTACAATTAATGTGAAGTTAATTATTTAATAATAATAGTACCTACCTCATACAATTTCAAATGAATTGTTGGTTCACCATCTCTACCTGCCAATTGATTCCACAATCGACGACGAATGATATTCCTCGGAAAAGCATGAACCCGAAAGCCCTTCTCAGAGGAATTTTTGCAATTGACTGCAGCGCAATAAGGCATTTTTTTCAATAGGAGACCGAACGCGCGCTCTAGCGCGCGGAAATAGAATCCATAATAATCTTTTTATTATTGATTTTTTTTTTCATTTTCTTTTCCGAATGAAATTCATGATACTCTTCACTGGTGTGGATTGAAGTTTATGTAGGCTCCGAATAATTGAGATTACACATTCAACGGCTGTTGATAGATCTCGAGAGTGACCAGATTTTTTTTTGAAGTTTGGGATTATTATGAATCGATTTTCGTCAAGGTGACAAATGGCCCATTTATCACATTAGATTCAGTGATCTATAAAAAAGTTACCATCGATTGATAATTAATGATGATATTGAAAATAGCACACATCTGACAATCTTTTGAATTTTTATTTTCTTGACAAATAACATTTAATAAAAATTGAGTATTGGGTATGTTCATGAAATAAAACAGTTTTTAATTATCAAAACTGAAACGTGTATTTTGCTCATAAATTTTGTGTTACTTCGTATGTAACACAGAATAGGGTTACTTTTAATGAGGATGTCCATACATCTTTCAGTCTTGATGATAATTTTTCACTCTTAATAATATTCAAATCCATTAAATCCTTGATTTGGAGAAGATCAATCAAGTGTTTCTCCTTTACAATTTGGTAATCGTGGTTTTTTTCTCAGAGAGTCAATCTCTGCCTTTGTACTCTAGGCTCATACATTTCTTTAATGCTAATACTTTTTTGTTCATCTCATGAACATAGTCTTCATATCTAGTATTACAACAGCCTATGTTGCTTCATAGAAGTCTGTTGTCTCATCCTGATATAACGTAAATTATCAGACTTTTTTACGTAAATAGAATATTTTTGTGTATATCATTATAAAAATTAATTTTTTATATCAATAATACAAACTTCACTAAACTCAAGTAGTTGCAACACTTATTATCAGAGTCAAATTTTCGTACCCAATTCTCTCGTTGTCAAATTACTTTTCAGTAATTTTGTCATACAAAAAATTGGTTTATAAATTCGATTTTAATAGTAAGGACTACGCATACTTAGAATTCATCAACGAAAACGAAACACCGAGTAATATAATTTGAGAAAGTTCATAATTGAACTGCAATGGCCCCATATCAAAAAAGTTATTTTTCTCAATAGTTCTATGTGGAAGTGTACGTTATAATAGAGAGCAATTTGATGAAATAATCTTCGACTTGTATTCTCCACGAAAAGTGATCTTAAAATTTTCTTTCCCATTATGAAATAATTATTCGAGAACCATGGAAAAGAACATTTGATCTTTTTTTTCATTAAAAATTAGACTAAATGAAAAAAGTTGAACGATTCTTACTTCTGAACGTTTCCCGTGATGATTGAAAAGGCCGAGTTAAGATGCAGAATCACTCTCAAATTAGTCATTGAAATTAGAAACAATTTTGTTTTTCTTAACTAAACAATTATAAACAAAGATGTCAATAACCGAACTTAATATCTAAGCACGTTGAATTTTTCATGAAAGCCGCTATCCTCAAATTTGTTCTCTTTTTATTATTTCTTTGAAAAAATCTCGAATGATTTTACCATGTGGGTCCATTCTGCCCTGGTCTCTCCTATATATTCACATTAATACATGCTAATTCTATTATTATTACATAATTAATTACTGGAGTCTCAGGAGCTAATTTCAGAGAGTAAAGAAATAAGAAATTCAGTTGAAATACCAATTGATTTTTTTCAATTTTCAATAAAAGCACTTTCTTTCAATTAAGAAAAAAGAATAATAGTCATTATGTCACAATAATTAGGGGAGACCGAGGCAAAATGATTCAATATTTTGCTCGGATGTGACGGACTTTGTGGAAAAAATTGGAAAGATGCACTCAAAGTGTCTATATTGTTAGTGAATAAATTCAGATTTTTTGTAGGAGCCGTCGTTCTTAATTTTTTTTTTTTATTGTTCGCTTAAAAAAACAATCTTGAATCATTTTAATATGAGGATCCATTCTACTCTGATCTCCTCTATGTGTTCCCATAAATACATAGTTTTTTTCATTTTCGATGAAAGCAGTTCTTCTTAATTAAAAGAATAAGGAAAATAGTAATTCTATCATAATGAGGGGTACCCAAGGTGAAATGAACCTTGGTGGCGAAATGATTCAATATTGTTTCGGGTGGAAAAGACTCTGTGAAAGAATAAAAAATCATTCGAATTCAGAAAAAAGTTATAATCAAAGCAATAATAAATGTAATAATTAAGATCAGAGTCCACCATTTGTCATTGTATCTGCGCAGCGTACTTTGTAGCTTCCTTCTCCCAGAGCAGGATACAAATTCTTGGATCAAATGAGGTATTCAAAACAATTTTGAATATGAATTTCTGCTACGTCTTTACCTCTGTAATTCCCGCAGTAGCATCAACGTATCCAGTAATATCCCTGTACTCAATAATTGATAGTAGTTAATAAATTACACTAATTTTTGGAAAAATTAGAATTAAGGGATAATGGAAGGCCTCGTATGTATTGCATTTTCAAACCAATTTTTCGGCGATTGTTTGAGAAGATCACTGGTTATTAATATATTTTTTGGTGATTAATGAGATTTATATGGATTTTAGAGGAAGCGTGGAACGTGGTGTAAATGAGCACTCGCGAGAATTGTTTAATTTAACAATAAATAAAGTATTTATTAACAACTGTTAATATAAGTTTCAATAACACTATTGTCTTTTAATTGTTCTAAATATTTAATAATATTTGAGCTTTTGAGTAATTTTCTAATTGATCAGAAAAAGTGAACACAAGAGCAAAAGCGATTCTGAGAAAAACTAAACTGTTATCACTGAATTCCTAGAAACGATTGAGCGAGAGAAACAATATAAGATGGCAGGTGTCCTGAATAATTAAATTAATATTCGATAGGTCGCGTGCCAGGACACCTGTCCATCAAGCGGCGCCTCAAGTGTCATTTGGTCATCAGGCCAATGACCGATTGAGCGCCAAATTGAGAGTGTCTGTGAGTGTGAGTGTGTGTGTGAGCAATCGTTTGTTGTGGACATTGTCCATAACCAAACAGCGATATTTATCAATATTTTCGTTATGAAAATGTGTCAACAACTAACAGAAGAAATTAGAAAGTCGAGACTTCTGTTATTTCGTGAAAAAAAAAAATTATTGCTCCATAATAAATTTGAAAATTTTAAATTCAATAGGTCTCCCGTTACGCCTCAATGAGAATTGATAAATCAAATAGAAGAAAAAAATTTGAGAATAATTAGCAGAAAATACTTTTTTTCACTTTGGAAAAGTTATTGACGGAACAAATCAATACAGTGAAACCTCCTAATATTTCCGCTCTCAATATTTCCATTTCTCCTTCGAGAGGAGAAATACAGTTCCCCACTCCGCATTCTCACTATCTTCTTCTCACTCTATCTGTATCTATCCTTGTTTCCTCGCGCATTGACCGAAAACGCGCAAGGTGACAAAGATAGTCAAATGAGAAGAGAAAGACAGTCAGTCACGTGACGTTCCCCACCACAGATTTTAGAAGAGAGCGGCACTATCTGCCTTCTCTTTCACATTCGGGAAGAGTGGGGATCGCTCAAACCTCCCAATATTTCCAGCGGAGACCCCCGAGCGAGGAAATATTGGGAGGTTTCACTGTATAAAGAAATTGAATGTAATTAAGAAGAATATATATAAAAATTCAACTAATTCCCACATTGATGTGCATTCAATTAATGAATGCATATCGTCGCCTTAGAGTGAAAGGGGCGTAAGTGCCAAAAACACGAAATTCTGGTGTGAAAGGGGCGTATGTCCACTTATCACTCCAAAATGTTTTTATAGCCTCTGGAACATTATTTGGATAATTGAAAATTGAAATAACAAAGTGGCGTAACTACCAATTTTAAAGTGAAAGGGACGTATCACCACACTTACGCCCCTTTGTTATTTTCTTTTTAAACGCTATATAATTGTTCAAATTAAAGTGAAAAGGACGTATCTCCGCACTTACGCCTCTTTGTTTTTATAATTTTTTTTATCGCATGAGAATTTTTGGAGTTACGCCCTTCTGTTTTTAGGATTTTTTTTTTATTTTGGAGTTACGCCCTTTTGTTTTTAGAATTTTTTTCCAACTTTTGGCACTTACGCCTTTTTGTTTTTAGGATTTTTTTTCAACTCTTGGCACTTACGCCTTTTTGTTTTTGGGATTTTTTATTTAAACTTTGGCACTTACGCTTTTTTGTTTTTAGGATTTTCTATTTAAATTATGGCACTTACGCCCCTTTATTATCAGTTTTTTTTTCCGATAATTAGGTAAAATCAATGAAAAGACTAAAAACAAAGGGGCGTATCTCCGGCACTTACGCCCCTTTCTTATTAGTCAGTGATACTGACGCCTTTATGTTATTAATTTTTTTTTTCACTAATATTGCGTAAAAGGCCTTGAAAAGCCTATTGGAGCAATAATGGTGGAGATACGCCTTTTTGTTATTTTGAAAAAAAAATCGGGAAAAATGGCACTTACGCCCCTTTCACTCTAAGGTGACGATATGTTGATTTCAGGGTTAGAGGTTAGAATGATTCTTCCTATTGATTGCTATCCATTAATTAATGGAATTGGAAACTACTTACATAATTGTGTCTCCAGCGACGTAAGCTTCAATCTCCTCATTATTCATAAATTCACACAGAGGTTAAGGCACCATTTTTTAAAGAATTCGAACTTTTTTTAATTCACGTTAAACATTACGCCTAACCCCACGCATCCTTGCGGGTGAGAAAATCTAACACTAAAGGTTGTCAAGAAGGTTACATCGCCCAATAGAATGAGGATATAACGACTTTTCCAAATTGAGCGCGTAATTTTGACCAATGGGAATAGGTGGGACAGATTCTTCATTACGACTTTCGAGATATTTCGATAAATATCGAATTTGACGTGTATGAGTTTTTTTAAAAGGGATTACGCTTATACACCTATACTCAACAACTATCTGAATTGTAATGAAGCCCGTAAAACAATGAAAAACCGATAATTTTTTTATGACCACCAAATCTGTTATTTTGGAGCAGAATAAAGCGCTCTGGTGGCGCGATTCTCTTTTGTTTTTCTGCACGCAGATGATGAGTAAGACGGAAAAATTGGCGGTCAAATGAATTGTATATTTATGTTTGTAATCTATTTAATTTTCGAACATCAATTTCGGCTTAAATTATGAAATTTATGGATTGAATTGATTGAATTTCGTGCATGAATCGAGTGTCGATGTCAACTGATTGAAAAACTCTAGTAAATAATGAACTTACCTGTTTTGCTAGTATCACATTATAAATTTGACTCAGAAGCTTTAGAGAAGCATTAATTTCAGTAAAAATCAGCAAGTGCATGAAATTCCCACATTTCTGGTTGTTTCTTAAAAATAAAATGAGGATAAATGCACAGAAGAATGAAAAGAGGGTGCGTGGAACCCACGCGACAGAAGTGAAACTTCCTGCTTATTGTGTATAGATAGCGATGAATTATTAGGATTTTCTCAAATGAACAAGTGATAATAATTGAGAAATGTGAGGATACGGGGTTAATCTCAAAGGGAAACGGCAAAAAGCACAGCTCAGCACATATATCTGTGTCATGAACACAACACTTTGAGAATTTGAGTATCTGCCTATAGTATTTTGATTATCTGTTCACTAACAAATTATCATTTTTTCACGATTATGAAGTGTTCAGACAACTACATTTTTTTAAATCAGTTTTTCGTAATTACACAGGAAATTGATCGAGATTGAGCGGTTTTGCTTCAATCCTTTCTTGTAGCTCTCAAAACTCTCTATAAAGGAGGATTCGTGCAAGCTTGCTCTATCTTACTGAAATTCCGGGATATTCGAAGGAAACGTTTACTTCCATATTTTTCTCATGCTAGCCTCATAATATGGTAGAGGAAGGGGCATAGTCGGGTACTTTGGATTGAAATATTTCGAAAACTATGCAACATCTATCGAGACATGCTGTGAATGAAATTCAAAGGGAAGATTGACGAAGAAAATAAGCGAAACGCCGTTTTTCTACGACCAGTAGTTTCCGAGAAATCAATTTTTTAATGGATAGTTCAGAAACAATGGACGAGCCCGATAGTAAACGGATGAGCGCTCGGACGTCCTTTCTGAATTTTTCATTAGAAAATTGATATCTTAATAACTACGAGTCATATAAAAATGGAGGTTTGCTTATTTTATTCGTTAATCTTCCCTCTAAATTTCATTCACAACATGTCTCGATGAATTTTGAGTAGTTTTCGAGATATTTCAATCGAAAGCCAAGTGGAAAATGGCAATTTTCTTCAGAAATAAGAAGTGAAGATTATGATGTGGAGAATGGTAATTTTTATGAAAATCTTTCTAAAAAATTCCCATATTTTCCTCTCCGTGTATTGAAAAAAAAAATTACAAAATGAAAAAACAGTATGTATGTAGCACTCTACGAGAAGATCCTATCCCCCCCCTCCCCTCTGCCGTCTTCCCTCTCCGCCGCTAAAGCATATGCTAGAGTGGCATCCCCACCAACCCACTCTCCTCTTTCTTGCTTCTACTTTTCCCCCACTACTCTACTACCACGTTCCCCTCAAAACCTTTCACTCGTTCGTGACGCGAGAAAAAAGTTGGTACCCTCCCAAAAGAAGTTTCACTTCAATAATCAAGGGAAAATCACGATTTTCACTGATTTTCGTACTTTCCCCGGAATGCAAATTGATGGAAATGGTCAGATAACTTGAAAATACCATATTTTTATAATTCATTCATTCAAGAAAATGAGCTTACAAGAGAAATAAATGAGTTAAACAGAATAATTATAATCATATTTCATCATATTTATCCCAAACTAATTGTTCAAATATCACATGCTAAGACATCTATACAAATATAAATCATGAGAAATTAACAATTCCAGAGAACTTCGTAATTCAAACATATTTCTTGTTTAAATTCGAATTTCATAAATGCCGCATTTCATGATATGAGCACTGCGACAGCTCATTCCGATTGGACGCACGCTGCATTGAGGTGGTTCTCATAAATTTTCGCACAGTGACAATCATTGGTCTCATGAGTGTCTTAACCTGGTACATCTCGTAACCTTGTATTTGAGACCTCCCCCCCAACGGAACAGATGATTTCATAAACGCACGCGCCCTCTATATGACCGCAAAGCCGACTAAAAATTAAAAAACTTGGAGAAGAAAATTTTTAAAAAATAGCAAAAAATCTCAAATATTAAAAAGAAACTGATTTGTTGAAATGTATATGGGCAAAGGAAGGTCACCGGAGTTGGATTTGAGAAAATTTCGAAGATTATTTTTTCCATCCAAATTTCGACCAATAGAATTGCACATTCGACGAAACAAAATAACGCCTACACGATATTTCACTGGAAATTTTTGGAAATTCCACTGGAAATTTTTCATGTTGCCTATATATAAAAAACAAACGATTTGTCAATCCATGTGACTCTAAATTTTGAATTTCTAACTGAGAATTTGTCTCATGGTGCAATTCTATTGGCCCAAATTTGGATGAAAAAATAATCCCCCGAATACCACTCGAGCTTCAAAATTAATCGGGTAATTTTCCTCTAGGTTCCCTGCAAACAAACGAAGTCGTCAAGTTTTTCAGAAAAATCACTCGCGCTCCACGCTCGTGATTTTTAACCTGAAAAACTTGACTCCTGTGTGCCACGATTTCCTTTTCTCAATTTTTGAAAAATGACTGGATACACGTAGAAAAAAAAATTTTTGCAGCAAGAAAATTTCCTTTCAACAAAATTTTCTTTCAAAATTTCAATATCTATATGGAGCATTCCACGCCAAATCGGACGGTTTTCAGAATTTTTATTTTTGATTCCCGCCATTTTTTGATATCTTTTAGTACGCATTGAAAAACACTTTCTCCTGAATTTTTGGATTTTTTTGATCAACCGTTCTTGAGATATCGAATTTTTAAAAAAACAGGTCTTTTTGTGGTTTTTTGCCCGCAACTTTTTTAAAACTCATCCAAATGAAAATTTTCATTCCACATCAAAGTTTTGTTTTTCAATGGGCTTTCAGAAAAAAAATTTTGAAAAATTATTTAAAGTGTCTTAATACGTAATATTCGCTTTTTAAACTTTAAATCGCATTTTTTAAAGTGATTGCATATTTTCATTTTTTCCAAAAAATTTTACAGCTAACTACTACTAATTCCACAACTTTTGAGACCGGTCTGGTCGTGGGCTTCCGATAATTACTATTTTTTATGGATTTTTGAAAATCGAAAAAAAAAATTTTTTTCCATCCCATCAAATTTTGTTATTTATTTCTTTCTTTTTATGAATTTCGGAACACTTGATATATTTTTTTCATTATGAAAAGCATAGGGAGGTCTCAATGACTGATTAAAGTTAATAATTAACACAAATAAGGAAAGCCTTAATTTATTTTCGAGGTTTTTTGAAAATTTCACATGTGCGATCATAAATAGAAATTGAATATTCTTCAACTTGCATGGCTCCATTATCTTTTGGAAGAACACTATGCAATTTTTGGATTCCGATGATTGACTTCGCGGTGTTGTATCTCTTATCTAGCTTTTTCTTTGCTCCTGTGTAATCTGATTCAGGTGAAAACTTTACAGCAATGTTTGGGAGACTATTTGGTTCAGATGCCCATGCATGTAACTCATGAGTTGTTGTTATTTGTTTATCGATCGGTCGTTGAAGACTTACTCTCGCTGCTTTTCTTTTAAATGTTCCCCCGACACCGTCACATGGCCCTTTACCGTGAGCTGTCGCAAAAAAATGCCATTCAACATCCAAGCCAAAGTCTTCTCCATGATAATAAATGTTCACAAAATGCTTAAAATTTTTGAATTGTTGTGGAGCGCCGTCGGAGAAGTGAATAATTTTAGTTTCATTGGGATTTAATTCTTTGACGAAATCGGTAACAATTTTCAAATAAACATAGACAGCAATTGTAAAAAATGCTATTTCATTACAGAAAATTGTATTGGATAATAGACTGCCTAAATTTCTCAAAAAATCACGAAAATAAATCAGGACTTTTCTTATTTGTGTTAATTATTAATCTTAATCAGTCATTAAGGGAGGGGGGGTATAAGGGTTTACGCGTGAAAAAAACGCTTTTTTTACGATTTTTTTTTATACGTATGGATTGAGCAACTTTATTGAAACCTCTTGAACATTATTAAGTATGGATTCAACAACATGAAGTAAATTTTTTATACGAAAATATCCACAAACAAGCCGGTGACAGAGCTTTTCTGAGAACGTCTCTTGAAATAGACGATTAGCGGTGATCACTGTATCTCAGCTGGAAATTATCAGAAATAAAAATCCATTGAAATTTAGTCAAAGTATCATTAAATCCTCCCCCCCAACGTTCTCTGATTATTTTTTCTTCCATTCTCCAATTTTTGGTGGTCATTTAAAGTAAAAACTGCTATATTTTACAAAAAATCGCCCCATTTTGTGGCCCAATTTTGGTGGAAAACCCCTTTAATGTAAAAAAAAAAATAATCAGAGAACGTTGGGGGGAGGATTTAATGATACTTTGACTAAATTTCAATGGTTTTTTTATTTCTGATAATTTCCAGCTGAGGTACAGTGATCACCGCAAATCGCCTATTTCAAAGGGACGTTCTTGGAAAAGCTACGTTGTTAGTGGATATTTTCGCATAAAAAAATTACTCAATGCTGTTCAATCCATGCTTAATAATGTTCAAAAGGTTTCAATAAATCTGCTTAATCTATACGTCTAAAAAAAAATCGTAAAAAAAGTGTCTTTTTCTCCATGCGTAAACCCTTACCCCCCCCCCCCCTTAAGACTTTCCTATACTTGCTATAGTGAAAAAAATATATCAAGTGTTTCAAAATTCATGAAAAGAGAGAAATAAATTACAAAATTCAATAAAATGGAAAAAAAATTTTTTTTACAATTTTCAAAAATCGACAAAAAATAGTAATTATCGAAAGCCCACGACCAGACTGGTCTCAAAAGTTGTGGAATTAGTAGTAGTCTGCTGTACAAAATTTTGAAAAAAATCAAAATATGCAATCACTTTAAAAAATGCGATTTAAAGTTTGAAAAGCGAAAATTACGTATTAAGACACTTTAAATAATTTTTCAAAATTTTTTTTCTGAAAGTACATTGAAAAACAAAACTTTTATGTAGAACGATGATTTTCATTTGGATGAGTTTCAAAAAAGTTGCGGGCAAAAAACCACAAAAAGACCTGTTTTTTTGAAAATTTGATATCTTTAGAACGGTTGATCAAAAAAATCCCAAAATTCAGGAGAAAGTGTTTTTCAATGCGTACTAGAAGATATCAAAAAATGGCGGGAATCAAAAATAAAAATTCTGAAAACCGTCCGATTTGGCGTGGAATGCCCCATATATAGTATATTGGGATAAATCATATGAAAGACAGTACCATTGAATTGCTGGAGAATTCACGGAGTAGCTCATTCGACTCCTTCTGCAACGTGCTCTTCCATTCACTGAGATCTCTCTAGAACAATCAACAGTTTCATGAAATTTTCAATCGATTGTCTCACATTTGAGATCGAGATACGTGATAGAGTATCAAACCAAGTACATAGTCGAAGGCCTTAGATATGATCGTGTATATTGCCTGAACAGCTTTTCTCTTCACTATTCTTCACTCATGTTTCTATTTTTTTGCGTGAAGTAAATGATTGGAAGAAGCCAAGTTTACGAAGGATGGAAACTAGTCTACGAGATCGATGATAAGAAAAAAGAATAAATGCAATTAGGTGAAAAATTATTTGTAGAATAAACCAAAAACTTAGGCTAAATAGACCCAAATAGGGTTCCAGAGCCGTAATAAAAAAAAAAAAAAAAAACTTGGCCTTTTCGAATTTCAGAAATGATCGCAAATTCAGAACGGTCAAGTTTCGAATTTTTCCTACGAATAATCTTCATTGTATTGGTTCTAATCGCATTGGTTCTTTTCTTTAACATCAATCCTCGCGAGATAGTTTTCACTCCTCGTAAACTTGACGCTTTCAAACTATTTTTTTTTTTCAGAGTGAAAAATTTTCAGTTGTAATGCTCTATCCCAGGTAGGAAGCGCCGAGGCTGACGATGAGTACCGCCCCTTACTAACCTTGGCGCACTGAAGCTTGGAGGACCAAGCCTCTGCCAGGCTTGTTCTCGTCGTCAAAATTAGACTGAGATTATGAGTTTTCATTCCTTCATTTTCAAATTTCAACCTAGGCTTGAATCAGCCTCGATTGAGGCTTCCTCTACAAAGGCTTCATTCTGAAGGGTGGACGAGTCTTGGGCCAGCCTTCACTCATTAGATAGGAATTTCCCCATTATTATTACAATGAGAATAACAATATTAGTGTTAATAGGTAAATTCCATTTTTTTGTAGGATTTTTGGAATATTTCATTGAGCCTCACTCGAGGCTTGTCTCAGTCTTGGGCTAAGCCTGATTTCAATTCAAACCGACAAAATTCTGTTATTAATTATTTAAGCGGATAGATAATTGAATAAAATTATTATTATAACATTGGAAGGATAAAAAATGAAATATATGAACATAGAGTTTTAGAGTGTCAATGAGAGAAAAGGTTGAGTCACTTTATAATTCAGGTTTATGTCCTATGAACTCAAGTAAGTGAAATAGCCTAGTGAGCTAGATGCATGTTTCGAGCATAGTCCTTCGGTGGATATCTTGAACAACCGCGGTACCAGGACGATCTTCTCTGGGGAACAACATCCGGACGCGACATCTGAATAAATATATTCATACCAATCGGGTCGAGGATAATTAATAATAATAAAATAGCCTTTTTATCATTAAAAATTTTTAGAATCAATGGTCGCGGGTTCGAACCCAAGCCGGAGCAACTTTTTTTTCTATATTAATATTATTTTCAATACTATTTGAGCTGATTTATCTCGTGAAAGCCTTATAATTCAATAGTAATTAATGTTAAACAATTGTTTAAACATTCTACAGCCTCATTGTCTGGAACGGTTCACCCTTATTTCAGACTTAGATCTGAGTGTTGGGGTAGGCCTCAGTTTCCAACCTTGGGTTGATCTCATCATTCTAAGGCTCATCAAGGCTTGTTTCAGCCTTGTTATCTGAGCCTTAGACTACTCAGCCTCAGCCTTGGGCAAAGGCTGAGCAAGGCTTGTTCCGATCGTCAATTCCTACCTGGGATGTGCTGGCAAATTAGCGGATATTTCCCGCAAGTTTTGTTGCTCAGCAGCACGTACGTGAAGTTTGGCAGTAACAAAATCCCAAGTGCTCACGTGCGAAAGTTTTTGTGCCGAACCGAACACAAACGTTGTTAAGTAGGTAAAATTGAAGAAAATATCCAATTAATTTCCAAGCACGAGGGGTATTCGGGGGATTATTTTTTTAGTTCGAATTTCGGCGAATTGGTGCACGGATTTGACATTTTCGGGGGATGAAGTAGGTTGAAATGTATTAAAAACTTTTGTTTGCTGCTTAGAAACAGCCGTGATATTATCAAAAATTATCGAAATAATACACCCCATGTAATATCAAATCCCTTGCTCCATTGGTCGAAATTGTGATGGAAAAAATAATCAACCCATTAGTTTCTGTTACGATTTTTCCATTTTAACTAACCGCTATGGATGTAGTTCCTCCTCTTCTTTTCTTTTTCTTCTTTTCGACTGGAGCCAAGCCTTCGTCCAACTCATCATCTTCATCGCGATAGCGTGATGGCTTGATCCCCCTCGTGAAACGTTTTGGTCGCTTGGCTGCATAAATATTAGAAAATACATGTTGTATATAAATATGAAGAATTGTTTTTCCGTCAATTCATACAAGCTAACTGAAGTAGTTTTAGAACAGCTTCTACGACTATAATCATAAACTTGAGAGGTTACAATCCCTGCACACTCTGAATAACGAATGAATTTCAAAAATGATTATAATGGTTATAGGGAAAAAATTAATTGAAGAATCTTCATTTGGAGTATTCTCAACGTAAAATTAATTCACAGCATCCATTCTCAGCAAGGAGATGCGCGCTGATGAGATGCATATTTAGACCGTGGAGTTTTTAGTGCTCCCATTTTCCGTTCATTCAGTATATCGACTTGCATGTGATTGTTCCAGGAATCTGGGCAACATCATAACTCAGAAAATATTGGTGTCGGAGACTTTCAATTTTATAGCTTTGTATATCTGATAAGGGCAAAGTTTAGCCCTTAGTTTAGTATTGAAGATAAGCAGAATCGCCCCCGTAGTTCCTGAGATGGTCTTGAAAAACTGTTGAATTAAGGGATGTTATATTTCTTGAGCTACTGAACCGGTCACATCCAAGTTTAGCTTATAAAAATTATTTGGATGAGCCGAACAAATACTGAAAATGTGAGATTTTTACGAGGAATTCTTCTATACAAGTGTTCAGAATAATAGTTTCTTTTTCAGAAATGTCCATTCTTCCTCATTTTTTCCTTGTGAACGCGAGTATTTTCTACTTCATCATTGAAAATCAGACAATTTTCCGTGAGAAATGAGTTCATTTCCATTCCGATATGTCAACGAGAAGAGAGAGAAAAATTATCTAAAACCTGAACTTCGGATTTTCTGATTTTATCGTAGGATCTTTGTTTTTGGATAATATTAATTTTTTTCATCAAATGAGATTATTTGTGTGAAAGAGATTATATTTAGGTTTCATTTAAAAATACCGACAGTCAACGTAATTCAGATCCAACAAAGTGGTCATCATCGGATTGAAGAATTGAACATTCCATTCGGAAGCTCTCTGTGCATTGCATCGGCAGAATATTAAATTTGGAAATAGTACTAAAATCCTCAAATAACGCGCAGGGAGTGGACTCCTGCTTTTTCTTCAGTATTAACATTATTTTTCACTGGTTTCAGCCGACTACTGATGAAATCTATGCTGTTTCCTGATCAGCATAATAACTTCACCAAAATTTGTCTGATTAGGAAAAAAACAATGCGGTCAAATAATGTAGTAGTTATACTCTGACGGGAGGAGTTTTTCTTCAATAATCAAGAAATGACAGTATTTGAAATTCTCGTATGCAATAATGAAAACTAGTGTCCAATAATTTCTTGGAAATGAGTAAACTAAAAAAGTATGAAAAATCTCTCGATGAACTATAAAAAGTAATCAGCAAGATTAGAAAGAAAAAGTTGAAGATTATCGGGAAGTGATTGATTCATCATGCTGACATTGTCTAGAAACATAACTCCGATAAGAACACGTGAAAATTTTTTGTTCTGAAGAAAAAAATTCACCTAGTTGAAAAGTCAATGGAACATATCAAATCAAAAATTTCATTTATATTCCACCCAGCGCTTCTAAAAATATTTCAATATCATATACGGTAAGTCTGTAGGATTATCTGTGAAAATTTTCTCGAGAAATTTTCTATCGTGAATTTCCATACATGTACAAGTTGAAGATATGACTTTCAAATACTTGACTCACTTTTTCGGATTAATTAACTCACATTTCCCCGTAGTATTACCAATTTATCGAAAGCCAGCCTACAAACCCTCATTTTTTTCTGTTTTTCCGACCGTACTGTTGGATACTACCTAATGTTGCTTTGTAAGTTATCATCAGAGTGAAGTTTCAATTCCATTTCTCTCAGTATAGGAGGAATATTTTAGGAAAAGTGAATTCTAACATGTTGTACAACATTGCGTCATGCGGTCCTGATTCACCCAGTAGCATTAAGAAGAAAGAAAGTGGAAAACACTGAAGGAGTCAAAGTGAAACGAATGAGTCAAAGGATTGACGTCTTGGGCATATCAACATGTTGTGCTTATATTTCTTTGCTTTGAAGATAGACCTGAATAATGAGCAATTGAAATGTTGATATTTCGCTTCGAAAACCATTTCTGATTGATATTAAGGAGGAACATCAGCTTTCGTACTGAAACAAAAAACGCTTACGTTTTTATGAAACTTCGAAGACAAGTGCAGTAAGTAATTCAGAATATATCATAATTTTTTAGAATTTTTCCCCCACCGAATGATAAACGAAAATGATTATCAGAGTCGGAACTTATGTATAGGACGATATGAACAGCGAGGGAACTTAGCTTAATTCTCCCTTTACCAACGCACTGATAACGTAGTAATTTTGCTAAGTTCCCTCGCTGTTCATATCGTCCCATACATAAGTTCCAACTTTGATGATCATTTTCATTTACTATTGGGTGGTGGAAAAATTCGAAAAACTTATAGTACATTCTGGATTACTTAATGAACTTGTCCTCGAAGTTTCATAAAAACTTAAGCGTTTTTTGTTTTAGGACGAAAGCTGATTTTCCTCCTTAACCGGATATAAAATTTCAAAGTCTCGCAAAGACGATTGCGTCTCTCGGAGACTTGATGCGTCTTTGCGAGATTCGATGTATGTTTGTAATCCATCGTGATCGAAGACATGAGTATTTAGAATTATCTTGAGATACTGAGATTTGGAAGATTTTCCGATGCCTCAGTTCGTTGTAGACTATGTGACAGGATAAATGAAAGAGTCGATTTGCACCGTTATTTGACAATTAAGTATTGACTATCTAACATAAATCACAAAGATTATAGAATTTATAATTCCCTTAATTCCCGGGTTGTCGAGTTGAAGCGCTCACGTAACGGCAATGGCGGAATAGTAAATGTTAGAGGCACAAGGGTGTATGCGTGTGCGTATGTGTGTACGTGTATGCGTGTGCGTATGTGTGTACAGGTGTGTGTGTGCGTGTGTATACGAGTATGGGTGTAAAGGGCACACGAGAAGGCCCGAAGCCGCGAAGGCAAAAGGAGTAGTCGTGAAGAGCGCGTGAGACAGAGTAGAGAGTGCACGAGAACGTTAGAGAGAGACCACGAATCCGATCGTGGCGAGTGGAGTCGCCGAACGACTCTTTTTACGATATTCGTATTATGTGTGTGTATGTGTGAGTGTGAGAGGTGGCGCGCGAAAACCACCCAGTTTAAAACTGCAATCCTGTGCATTACGATAAACGTATTCTTTTCTTATGCTAAAGTCCGCGTTTTGATGAACCCTTTATACGATTTTCCCTTAAAATCCTGACCCAATTGCATTATCCACTCAGACGTTAACATATCAGAAGTGGGATTACCACCATAATCCGCCCGAAAACGCGTTAAAATTCGGTTAAAAACGATTTAAAGTGCAGTTTTGTAGAATTTTTTTTTTTCTCACATGTCGTCTAATGACGCCAATTATTGAAGATGGCGACGAAATGAATGAGAAGGACTCTCGAAACCCAAAATGGCCTAAGAGTTACGGGAAATTCGCAATACGGGAATTAATAATTTTTTTTTTGTTCTCGGAGTTATGTCTGTTTTTCAGTGAGAAGTTGTGCATAAGTGAGAGACAATGAGTGAACCAAGAGTAAATGCGAACGAATCGGCATTCGAAGCATTTTTAGTGAGAAATATGGAAACTATTCCTGAGAATGGAAATAGATCCGACATGGGCATCTCAGAAGAAAACGCAATAGGGGGTATCCCTCGTTCACGGCTCGTTGGTCCGTCTTTTCCGCAAGGACCATATCAAGGCGCGCGACCACGTGATCCAGTAAATCGACGACCATTGGTCGATATTGGTGACTATACACTACCACCGATAAATTCACATACGCAGTCACACGTAAGCCCGATACCAGCGCAAGAGCCCCCACCGTCTTCCGAGCAGTTGAATCGACCAATGAATTCGCAGGACGAGCCATACCGGCGTTAGAGTACGGGTAGTACACAGCAGGACCCCCCACCAATACAGAGACCACCGTCAACACAGAGAAATCAAAACAATTTAAATAATCGAGAGTTTCTCAATCAGCAGCGTCAGAGACCGCCAAGGAGTTCCTCTCCTTTCGTAAATGCAACGAGTTTTCCAGACTATGAAAATCCATCGAGTACTCCAAGTACTAACGGGTTACCAAATTTGCAGCGAAGTGGAAGTAGCGCAAGGAATATGGGATTTGCAAATTACCAACAGCAATCGAATCAAGGAATAAACACGGAGAACTGGCGTAACAATCAACAACAACCGAATTCTACCACATCGGGGAATCAAAACAGTGCGTCAGGAGGCATGAGTGCTCCGTTACCAAGTCAAACGTCACAGAACCAAAACATGCCGCAAAATAGACAGGCACCGCAGCAAACAACCCTGGAAGAAGCGTTGTACATGATGATAGAGGAGAGTCGACGAAGAGATGAGCTACTATGTGAATCATTGAGAGCAATGTATCGAGCACCCGCGGCAACTCAAGAACAATCGTTAAACTACAGTATTCTCCCAGACTTGACAAAAACGATCGGTGTATTCAATGGCGAAATTGGTAATTCAAAAGCTCGTGAATGGATCGAGAATCTAGAGAGTACGGCAATAATGCACCACTGGTCTGAGAGAATAACATTGCACACAGCTCGCACGCATCTCACAGAAGGTGCTCGCGATTGGTATCGATTGTATCAGAGAGATTTTCCAACGTGGCCAGCATTTCGCGATTTGTTTTACTCGACATTCATTTCCTCAGAGAGTTTTGCAGTTCGATGGCAACATATGATCGAACGAGTTCAAGGACAAAAAGAAGCATTAACAACGTATTTTTTTTCAAAAGCACGGAAGTGTCATGCAGTGCAGTTAGAACTACCCGAGACTAAAGAACAAATCTTAGTGGGTCTTTGGTCAAAGGAATTATGTGGTCTAATGGCGAATCGGCAACACGCAAATTTACTGGAGTTACTGAAGGACATGCTGGAATATGACAAGATCAATAACCAGCGGTTATTACGTATTCGGTCCCAGACGAATAATTCAATCGAACGTCAAGGCACCGCCACAAACTACCGAGCGACAACAAGACCAGGGATAACTCCACCGGCACCTAAAGCGCCCAGACTTCCAATGGTAAATGAGCAAGGGCAGAGGCTTTGCTTCAATTGCAACGAGTATGGACATCTATCCAAAGAGTGTTCAAAACCGCCAAGAGAGAGATTCTGTGTAAAATGCCGTCAAACCGGCCACACTCAGCGGTACTGTCCAACGAACGAATCAACAACAAATTCAGCGAATGCTACAGTGCCAACGATTCCAGCTTCATCAACGTCCACTTCAAATGGTCCACAAGTGAATCTTGTTGCTCCGAAAGAGAACAACACGGCACGAAGATATATTAAAGATGTGTCTGTTAACAATCAGCAACTGCAAGCACTAATTGACATGGGAAGCTCAGAGTCAATGATAAAGGCATCGACGGCCTTGAGATTAAACTTGCCATTCCTCCAGGAGCCAGCAACATTGCAATGTTACGGCCCACAAAACAACAGCGTATCATCACCCGGTATAATCCTAGCAGCAATCACCATTGATGGCGTCACCGTAACCGAGTTGCCACTCAGGATCGTACCAGACGATTGTCAGGCAATTGACATTTTTATCGGTCGATCATTCACTGATGCACCAGGCGTAAATTATCAACGATGTGGTGAACAACTGACGTTCAGCAGTGATGACTCTCAACATAGTGAAAGTGGTAATTTAAGTCGTCCGTCGATAGAAAGTGCATTAGAAATGGCACCGAACACAGTGCACTTTGTTCAAGTCCAAAATGGAGCCCAAACCCTAAAATTACCAGTCGCAAATATCGGTAGATTAACAAGCAGTGTAAATAAAAAGACCAAGATGGAAAAATGTGAAATAGTGCCAATGCCAGTGTATGCAGTGACAGAAAGAAAAGAGCCGATTACACGTGCGGATTTGGATATTGGTGAAAACGCGAGTGAAGAAACAGTGACAGAATTAGTGGAATTGTTGAATGAGTTCAGAGACACTATTGCGATGAATGTACATGAGCTGGGTAAAACACACTTAACAGAAATGGATATTGAAGTGATTCCAGGAAGTAAAATACCACAGTGCAAGCCCTACAAAGCCAGCCAAAAAGAACGTGAAGAAATGAGTCAGATAGTGAGAGAATGGAAGGAAGTAGGCGTATGTCGAGACACCACGTCACCTTATGCAAGTCCAGCTTTCATCATAAGGAAGAAAAATGGAGATCCGAGAATGGTAATCGATTATCGTCGGCTTAACGCGATTACCGAGAGAATTCATTTTCCCTTACCCGATCTTGACGCCCATCTAGAAGCACTTGGTGAGTACACTCTGTTCATTACATTGGATCTCGCGCAGGGATACTTACAAATACCACTAGCAGAAGACGCACGTGCCAAAACAGCTTTCATCACGCCAGATGACACGGGAGAATTTACAACTGCGATGCTTGGTCTCAAAAACGCGCCCTTCTACTTCATGAAAACAATGCGCCAAGCTTTAGCTCCATTACACAACGAGGTAATTTTCTACTTCCTAGACGATGTGTTTTTACCAGCGAAAAATTGGCAAGAGCTGAAAGCCAAACTCAGAGCAACGTTAATTGCACTCAGAGATGCGAGGCTTACCTTAAATATCAAGAAATGCCAATTCATCAAAGAAGAAGTTACTTATTTGGGGTTCGAAGTATCAGGAAAATGCATTAAGCCCGGTGAACAAAAACTACGCGCGATAATTCAATTCCCAACACCTCGGAATATCCATGAAATTCGGAGATTCTTGGGATTGACGGGTTTCTTCCGACGATTTATCCTGAAATACGCGGAACGAGCGACACCGTTGTATAAAATGCTACGAACTAGAGTGCAATTCAATTGGGACACAGACGCAGCGCGATCTTTCCACGACTTACGCGACGCTTTAGCCTGCCGTCCAGTCCTAAAAGCATTTCACCCAAAGCATCCAACCGAGCTTCACACTGATGCTAGCGCAGACGGCTTAGCAGCGATGTTAATGCAAAAAGGAGACGATGAAAAATGGCATTTAGTATACGCAATCAGTCGACGCACTAGCGACGCAGAACGTAATTACCATTCATCCAAACTAGAATTAATCGCAATCGTATGGGCCACCGCGAGACTGCGAGCACTGTTGATAAATATTGAATTCACAATCGTCACCGACTGTCAGGCACTCGTGTATTTAAACGCGAAAAGAACACGTAATCCCCAGATTGCACGTTGGGCAGTGGATCTCAGTGAATTTGAAGCAGAAATACGTCATCGTCCAGGAGTACAAATGGCTCATGTTGATGCTCTCAGCCGAGCTCCGGTGGAGAATGGAGAAAAAGTAATACTGAAAAATCAAATCATCCCGCAGGACGGAGAAAATGAGAAACCAAAGAATCCACAGGTGTTCGCCTTAATTAATGAGGAAGATGAGATTATCATGTACCAATTCAATGATGAAACACTGAAACGTAAGCGTGACATCCTGAGTAAGCCAGTAGAAAAACGTAAACAAACTGAAAAAGATGAAATTCGGGATTATGAGTTGATAAACGGAATTGTATATAAACAAGTGAATGGAAGTAGATTGTACGTGGTTCCTAATTCTTTACGGAAAAGCATGGCATTACGTTTCCATGATTTACGTGGTCACCCAGGATTAGAACGATGCATTAAACAATTGAGCGAGTATTATTATTTTCCAGCGATGCGCAGGTACATCCGTCAACACATAAAGGCTTGCATTGAGTGCACTCTGACGAAAGGCAAGCCGGGGTGACAAACAGGAGAATTACATCCGATTCCTCCAGGCAATCGACCGTTCGCTGTGGTTCATATGGATCACTCGGGGCCATACGTCACCAGCACGCGAAAAAATCGTCACGTCCTCGCGATTATTGACAATTTAACCAGATTTGTTACACTACGTGCGACAAAAGACACGAAAACCTCAGGGGTGCTGAAAGCATTGAATGAATTAGTATTAAATTACGGAGCACCACAACGTATCGTCACCGATCGGGGAACATGTTTTACTTCAAAACAATTCAGAGAATTTTGTGATAAACACGGTATTCAACATGTGTTAAATTCACCCAGACATCCGCAGGCAAACGGAATGGTCGAACGTGTCAACGCGACGTTACTTCCAGCGATGAGAATGAGCTTACAACGAGAGGACGGAAGAGATTGGGATGCACAACTCAAGTACGTTCAACGAAATCTAAATGCGTGTCCCAATCAAACAACGAAGAAAAGTCCATTCGAATTACTATTTGGATACACGCCACGCTTTGACGAAGGTGTCATCCGCCACTTAACGAGTGAGAACGACGAGCATTACACGCCACCAGAGCTGCTTCAAGATGAAGCTCGAATACGTATTCAAGAAGAGCAAGAGAAATATAAAAATCGTTATGATAAAACTCGAGACATAACTACGAAATTCAGTGTGGGAGATATTGTATTTATTGCAACAAAAGCCGTCGCCACTGGCGAAAGTACAAAATTACAAAATCCCTATCGAGGACCACTGGTAATTACGGAGACGCTAGATGGTGATACGTATCGGATAACACAATTGGAGGGTGATAACTCCAGGAGACGATACTCGAGTACAGCCCATGCCAGCCAAATTAAAGTGTGGAAACCATCATACGCTCATGAAAGTAGTGATGATGAGAGTTCAGAGGTAGAAATGAATCCCGAAGTGTCGCAGAAACAGAAGAGAATCGAGAGTACCAAGAGAAAAAAGGTGACAGTGAAAGAAACGTCACAAGAAGAGAACGATGATAATGACGTACGGCGAAGTCATCGAATACGTAAAACAACGGAGAGATATGGAGTTTTGGAGAACGAGTGAAAAAGGTGAAGTGGTGAGTGAAAAGTGCAAAAAAAAAAAAAAAAAAAAAAGAGTGAGAAATGCAAAAAGTTCAAAAAGCAAGTGAAGTGTGGAAAAAGTATGGGAGATGCAAGTATGAGTATGATAGTGAATTCAGACGATGTGTATGAGTGTGTGGGAGTGAAATAATAAATTGTAAAAACGTAGAGATTAAGGCGTTCAGAAAAATACAAAAAAAAAAACAAAACGAAAAAGTATTGAGCATTCAAATGAGAAATAGGAGGTAAACACGTGAAGAATGAAAGAAAACGATTGTAAAGTGAGAAGAAAGAAGAAGAAAAAGGACAGATATCGTGGACTTTAAATGAGGAAATAAGCGAATTGGTTTACATTCGATATTTTTTTTTTTTTTTTTTTTTCTCTCAGGTGTATTATTATTATTTTGTTTTGTTGTTTCTCGCGGTTTTTGTTTCCCCCGTTGGGACCCTCAGTATGGAGAAATTGTCTAAAGAAAAAGAATTGTGATAAAAAAAAAAAAAAAGAAAGAGAGTTAACACAAGTCATAGGAAGATGTACAAAAAAAAAAAAAAAAAAACATGATTGAAAGTTAAATAATTAGCGACTCGGGGACGAGCCGCATGCAAGGATGGCCGATGTTAGAGGCACAAGGGTGTATGCGTGTGCGTATGTGTGTACGTGTATGCGTGTGCGTATGTGTGTACAGGTGTGTGTGTGCGTGTGTATACGAGTATGGGTGTAAAGGGCACACGAGAAGGCCCGAAGCCGCGAAGGCAAAAGGAGTAGTCGTGAAGAGCGCGTGAGACAGAGTAGAGAGTGCACGAGAACGTTAGAGAGAGACCACGAATCCGATCGTGGCGAGTGGAGTCGCCGAACGACTCTTTTTACGATATTCGTATTATGTGTGTGTATGTGTGAGTGTGAGAGGTGGCGTGCGAAAACCACCCAGTTTAAAACTGCAATCCTGTGCGTTACGATAAACGTATTCTTTTCTTATGCTAAAGTCCGCGTTTTGATGAACCCTTTATACGATTTTCCCTTAAAATCCTGACCCAATTGCATTATCCACTCAGACGTTAACATAAATATCACAATTTCTATTGACAAATTAAGAATACAATAGTATATTTTGTACCTAGGCCGAAAAAAAGTAAAATGCGAAAAAAATTTGCTTCCCGAGCGAAGCGAGGGTAGCAAATGTTCTTCGCAGTTGACTTTTTCACGGCCGAGGTGCAAATACCATTTTTTATACTCGCTTCGCTCGGTTAGAAACGTCGTTTCTTCATGTCCTAGGTATGAAAAAGAAATCGCGCAATTGACGATAAACAACCGGCTCAAGCCGTCCGGTGGGGCAGAGAGCACGGACTCCTATTTCGTAAGCGAACGGTATCACTTGTGAATTTATTGTAAAATTATCTTGAAGTTAATTTTCTATTGAATTATGTTGAATCAAAACTATTGTACGAAGTCAAAATTCATAATATTGGACTGAAATCATTCATATAAATTGTAAAACTATCATTTTAATTAATTGGGATAGTCAAATAAATTCGACAACATTGCAAGTATTTTTCTACATTCCTCGTTTATTCTTTGCCTATTTTCACTTGTATTGTCTTAGGAATTCAATCCTCTTATGACCCATTCCAATCGAACCCGAATTCAGTCAATTACAGTCAAATTATTAAAGAATATTTGGTTTCCTTTATATCAATTAACTGGCAACTTTGCCCTTATCACTCAACAAAATAAAATTGTCAACTCTTGAGCTCCGGCAGCCTTCGAGCCAGGTTGTGCTGAGTGTAGCTTCTTCATTCCATTTGTTCTGAGAGTCTTTCTTTTTCTTCTTATTCGTGCTGCGATTGGTCGCAGCTGGCCTTCAACCGCTAGGTTATACAGCCAACTCTATTTGTTCTGAGAGTAAAATAATGAAATCGACAAATAATTTATAATAAAAAAATAAGCCGTATCAACTAAAATCAGTGGAAAACTGCGTCGTACATGATATGATATAGCTTCATATATTAATATATTAGCAATTTGCTTGCGAATGCATGATTTTAAATCTGATGAAGGTTCAATTTTTCGATTTATTTGATCTTCTTCAATAAGAGATCGAACAAAGGAATTGAATTTCACTCTGAATACATCAAAATGTCATGAAGTGAATAGAGAAATTCAGCGACCGGAATCTACGGAAAAAATTTTGGATTCCGCCATATAAGCTATCAGGAGTGATTTAGACATTTGTGCGTCTAGACATACACGAACACACACCGACATTTTTTCTAAATATTATTTTGGTCTTTTCGAATCATTTTAGATATTTCCCAACAAAAAAATTGCGATTGGAAATTTTCACTATAATAATATTTCCATTCAGAAGTAAAAGGCGTAAGTCCCATGGTTTTCACGTCGCTCTTACATCTTTTCCACTGTAACCCGTCACTACTTCATCAATGCATTGTTATTTCTACTGATAATCATTTTTTTCAATTTAAGACCGCTCGGGAACATTTTTGGCCTTGTTGCTGACTGTATAATTTCATTTAACATTGGAAAAATTTCGCCAGCTCTTAGAATTTATTTTATTTCATCATCAAATTTGTAAAAAATGTCATTCCAAAAATATAATATTGTATTGAAGCCTTCAATAATAGAAGTCAATTTTTCAGAATTTTCAATTCAACTGACTAATTGTAGGAAAATAACAACAGCGGAACGCAGTACTGCGTTCGTACCCTAAGGTTCAGCATTCCCACAACATATCCAAAAATGGAGAAAAAGAAAATTATTCCCCGGCAAGCGAGAAAAATAGCATGGAATGCTTCAGTTCTTGAAGTTCTTTATAATGAATGGGTTTGTCAAAAAAGGACGCATCCCCAATAGCTCCCGAGATATCTCCAAAAGTTGAATTAATCGATTTTTTAAGGTTTTTTATTTCTGTGAATAGGATGAATATTTCTGGAACGAATCAGTTGAGGGAGAAATTTCAAGAGGCTTCTTTTGTAGATAATTTTGAGAGGAACGAAAAAGCTCTGTTTAAAACGTAATCAAATTCTCCAGGGTCATCTGACCGGGGAGAAGGGGGTCGGCAACATTCGGCCCTCGGCTAGAAGACGAACTCTCCTCCCTCCAACTACCTCACTCACGCGTGAACTCTCAAAGGATACGGCTCGACGTATCGTTATCTAGAAGACCCTATAATTACTTCAAGTGTTAATATTCTCGATTATTTCAAAGCCTTTACTCAAAGTTGTTGTGACTAGTTTGTTTAACTATTGTGCAAGAGTTAACTATTCGTCTATTTATTCAAAGTGTATCATCTATCGATGAGTGGGCTTTTTCTGTTCGAATAAAACGGTTTTGCCTTGCGGCTCAGTGTAATTCAACTATTACTTTTTTCTTACTGCCCTTAACCACCTCCTGTAATCCACCCTGAAAATCCACGATTAATATCAACGCGCTGAAACCACCCATGTAGGAAACGGAAATAGGCCGCAATTCGGGGCAATGTCGAATTGCTGAATTTCGATATAGGGAAACTATATTGGTTCGAACTCCAGCCAATAATGGTATGTCACAGCGGCACGAAATCGAAAACTAAATAGGGCGTATATCGCATCCGACTTCGACCCGATATAGGATTTCGAGTTCGGCCCGAACGTCGGGCTAAATTCAATGTGACGAATTTCGACTTAGCGCTTCGATATACGCCCAATATCGAATCCCATATCGAACTCGACAGACGCTCAATAATATAAAAACAATTTTTAAACATAAAATAAAAAGAAAATTATCATTTTTTTTCTGAGATTCCGTAATTTCATATTTTTATTATTTATATTTCAATTTTAATCATTTTAAAGTCATTTTAGAAATTACAAATTTTAGTTCCCACAGGCGGTTTTAACCCTCGATCGTCGGATGATGAAACTTGCACGCTGCCGACTGGACCATCACTCTATTCGACTTTGACAGAATCGTACTGTCTATATGAATCTAAAAGTCATTTGATCTCAAATTCATATCGATATTTATATTGTTTATATGGTTATCCTTATTGAGAGGAATATAATAACAAAAGTGAAGTAAGAACCGAGAAACAAAACTACATATTTCTCACAATGGAATATTCATTTTTTTACACAAAATTCTTCTATTTTTGAAAATTAAAGTTTTTATTTGAGTATTATTTCTTCCTCTATTGATAATCGAATCATTTGATGGCAGAAAGGGAAGATTTTTTTCTTGATCAATTTTTCTATCTATTCTATTTTACATTTATTTATTATTTTTATATTTTTTTAAATTTAGTTCACGAATTAATCATTAGTAAGAAGAATAATTGAAGGAAAATCAATTATGGCGTGACTCTTCAATCGTTATGTTAGAGTATAAAAAAATATAAAAATTAATCAAAAAGAAAAATTATTAAAAAATAAACGATTGTAAAAAATTATTGGGCAATTTCAAGGTTGACATCGATCGGAATTCGTACTGCGGAATTGGGGGGAGCGATGTTGGAAATATGTTTGTCAAAAGTAGAGCAGCCGAACTTCGGTTACGCGAATTACGTGCGATAATCGTTTCGAATTTGTTGTGCCGATATGGGTGTCATGACTTCGGTCCGAATTTTGGATAGATATAGGGTTGCCGATATTCGGCTCCTCGATATAGAATCGAGTTACGATACTAACTCACCATCCCTATATACAGGGCTCGACGTTGGGAAGAATATCGGACTTATTCGCGAAACCAATATCCACGCCCTGATATTGTTTCGTACTTTGGCCTTTGATCGACTTGCCTAAAATCGTATAAAATAATTTGGCCCGAACATCGGCCACCCCGTGGATGTCGGGAAACCCTACATGGGCAAGTTCACTTGATAAATTCTCGTATTTCAGAGAGTTTCCGAGATATTCGCCAAATGGTCAGTCATTGTCTACCTTCCATTGGGGTCCTATAGAAATGATCAGGGAATATCTTCAACCGATCGAAACACGAACAGGAGTCCACTGTAACAGCTCGCACCTGTTCCACTGAATTACAAGAATGGCCCGAAGGAGATTCTACAATGATCACGCCGCAAGCGCAACGTGACGAAAATGCCGCGTGGCAACAAACTCGCTCCAGTTGTCAAAAAAAAAATAGAGCCCTATCTATCGTGGAATTTTTTTTTTGTTTGACAATTCTCGGAATTGATTGAACAATCAGTCATTTGCTATTATTTTCGTTACTATTGGTTAAGAAAATGATATCATTAAAGGGAATTTCCTTAAATTACAAATATGGTTATGGATCTTCTTTTGACAGTTGGAGCGAATTTATTGCTACGCGGAATTTTTGTCGCAGGACGTTCGCTGCGCGGTCGTTGTGGAATCTTCTTCACATTTTTCTGTTTTAGGTAAATAAACAATTTTTTGATGAAATTTTTTTCTAAAAATTTCCGTGTTTTCTATTCATTCAATTTATTTAAATGTTGTGTTCGCATGTGATATGAAACGCGAAATATTTTATTTCTATTTAAAAATGGATGGGTATTGTTGACATTGTATCGGATGAGTGGACCGAACACTCTGATAACTATTTGGACGAATGAGCATGTGCGCGGCAGATAACCATCTACTATGAATTAGTGGGTTACTTGGGCATAGAAAACTTCATCATTGAAATTAACACAATTTCACGTAATATCAGGTGCAGTTTTAGCCCGTGTATTACAACAGATGACGACCTACTATTACCTTGAAATTGAGTGGAGGCTGAACATGTAATTTGTATTCATTCATAATTTCATCCCTTGGAATTGCAGAAAAACATGAAAATGGTACGTTCCACATTATATTGAGAATATCTCCGGAAATGATAGGTTCAGAGGAAAATGTGAGGAGAGCTTATTTGTGGAGAACTAACTTTACCATAACAAAATTTTACGAAATTTTTTCCTTTTGTATTCAGCATTCTAACCGATACAGTTTACTTTGCAGAAAAAAAGCGCGGAAAAATAAAAAAAATGATAATATTTCTGAAGTATAAAATGATACAGTGCATTATAATTGCATAGACAAATTATGATTTTTGAAAAGGTTTCATGACATTTTTCGTTAAACCTAATAAGTTTGGATATTCGCAAGAGAATTACTAACAGATTGGTAAAAGAACATGAATATCTACTAATTCCGTTGATTTATATAAATCAACGAAATTAGTAGTTATTCTTCTGCGAATAACTTTGAAGTGAGTATATTTATTGAGAAATATCGAGAGACTTTTTTTTCGAGAAAATTCATTTCTCTCCAAAAAAGGTCTCTTCACATTTATTCAAAAAGCCACTTGCTTCCAAAATATTTACGATTCAATCTGAAAACAGCGTAAAAAATTATTTCCACATTCATTTACATATGCATGGTTTACATGCATATGTAAATGAATGTGACTAGGCTGAGGAGATTAGAATTTTAACTGAAAGAATCCTCAAATGAATAGTTTTGTACTTATTTTTCGAAAATATCTCGGAAAGTGAGCGAGATAGAACAATTTCGCCTGAATCCTTTCTTGTAGCTTTCAAAATTCACAAAAAAAAAGATTCAGGCAAAAAGGGTGATCCCCGTTATTTCTCGAGATATTAGCGGAAGATAAGCTTCGGGAAATTAAACGGAAAGGTAAAAGAGGAAAATTCCATTTTTCTCGTCATTGTTTCGAGAATATGTCGAAAACTGAGCGAGATACAACAATTTTGTCTCAAAACTTTTTGTTGTTCTTCAAATTCTCTACGAAAAATAATGAGGGTAAAGAGGGCGTATCTCCATTAATTTCCGAGATATTTAAAATAAACAACGAAGAGGTGAAATCGAAAAATTCGATTTTCGATCTTCAATTTTTTGTAAGTTTCTTGCAAAACGATGGAGATACGCTTCTGTTGTTTGGAGGAAGTTATGTAGCTCTCGAAATTTTCTACATAAAAGCATTGGGCGAAAATCACCCTATCTTGCTTCTTTTCCGAGCTTTTCCGACACTACCCATGAGGTGCAAGAACGAGGAAGTAATTTATTTTTTCTACGAAGAGCAGAGAGAAAATTTCAGGAAAAAGTTTTCAACAGTCAGCATTTATGTTGATTTCAATTTTTTAAGGATGTATGATCGAGGGAGTGGGGGAAGCGGCGGTGGGGATGGGCTCGGGGGGTTGCGGGGCTCTCCTCTGTTTCTCTTATTGGCCGGCTGTGGCGCTCATGAGAGCAGAAAATGGCGAGTATGACGAAAAAAGAAGCATTAAATGGAATAATTTGAATTTCAATTGGATTTTTCTTCTCAGGATGGATGGATGCATAGTATTTTAAAAATATTGTCAAGTTACTACACTATCCATCTTTCTTATGCATAGTAATTTTTCATACTACGCAAGCTTGAACATCTAACATTTATTTAATTTATGGCCGTAACCCCTATTCCTCCATAAGAGCCCATGTATTTTCTGTCAATTTTCAATAATTTTTTTCTTTCTTATATGCATGGATAGCTACCTCAGACTTTTTACAATAAAATTCTTCGAGGAATAATCTAACTATAAAAAAATTTTGACGCCCCAAATCGAAAATTGTTGTCATGATTAGCATCTTTAATTTATGGCCGTAACCCCTATTTCTCCATAAGAAACCATGCATTTTCTGTCAATTTTCAATAATTTTTTTCTTTCTTATATGCATGGATAGCTACCCCGGACTTTTTACGATAAAATTCTTCGAGGAATAATCTAACTATAAAAAAATTTTGACGCCCCAAATCGAAAATTTTTGTCGTGATCATACATCCTTAAGGACTATAATAATTAATAGCTTACCGTTAATTCTTTCTTCTTCTTGCAGCATTTTTTACTTCATATCACAAACGAAGAACCACTATTTCTGAACACAGCATTTGTTATTTGGCACGTGACACGTTTGAACCGGTGAAAAACATGTACACATTCAAACAGATGATTTTCTTATGGGGAGGACTAGGATTTTAGTGGTGGGGAGCCTGAGTACTAGGGATTTCGGTAGTGGTAGCGAAGGGAGAGTGAGAGGGAGAGCTGGGCTAGATGACTGCAGAGAAGGGAAGTGGACGTGAAGGATGGACGTATAAAGGACGAGGGCAGCACAATCGCACGACACAGGGATATGGGTCGGCTCACTCTAACCCTCGACACAAGTGCAACACGTGTCTTGATCTTTGAGTGCATAATAGCGTCAGAAGCTTGGGACAAAGTTTGTAATAAAATTTTTCACTCTTTTTTCGGAGAATAACGTATATTTTTTGAAGTTAGTATACGTGAGTGAATTGTGGTCCAGAATTACCGCACATTTTCCTCGGAATTGTGTGTATAAATCGGAGCATTGTGTCAGCCGTACGTGTGTGGACATCAGCATCGCATCTCACTTGGCATCAAATTGAAAACTGCATCTATGAAAACAGCAATTACGGTATGGGCACTTTAATTTTATTCTCGCACAATCATCAATTCTTAACCGTGCCATTGTTCAGTTTCATATCATCCCCAATACTTTGATAATTATTTCGATTATTAACGTTTAAATGCAAATATAGCTGGCAACAGCCAGCTGATTGCCTCACTCGATCGAGGTTTCGCAGAATTTTTCTATTTTCTAAATTTGAAATAAAAAAAATACGTGGTGAAAAGTACTGAAATTCTTCTCAATTCTAGAATATTCAAAGAATTTCGATATATTTTTTTTTTGTGAAATTCCGGGACAAAGTTTTGAGGAAAAAAAAGAAATCCTTTTGAATGTTCCTGACTTCTGAAGCTCACCATTCACTCCGAGTTGAAAATTCTAACTTTGAAAGTTAATATCTTATTAAAAACGTGCTCGAAACTTTTCAAATTTTCCGCGAAAATTACATATAATATAAATGATAATCCTACAAAATTTGAAGAAAATCTACCGATTCATGCTATCTTATAAAACTATCATCGGGAAAAGAATGTAATTTCATGGGATTGTAATTTCATATATGGGCGATTCCACCAATTCTCGAATAGAATTTCGGCTCCAAATTTTGGGGGGCGACTTTTTGGTCCTCATCATTACAACCATTCAAATGTAGAAAATCCTAAATTCTAAGCCATTTTGCCCCAGTATCGAAGCGAAAATCAATGAATCAATGAAATTTTCCCTCTGGAATGACGTGAGTAGCTAGAGGAAAAAAAAATACAAAATATAGATTTTCATCGCAAATTTTCTGAATTTTCTGAAAAAAATATCCTTTTTCGTCTTTATCCTTATTTTCGAGGTGAAAATGCTCTTTGAAAACTTCAAATGCTTGTTTCAAATTGTTCACCAATTTTTTTTTCAATTTTTTAATTTTTTTTTGAAAATTTGGGAAATTTGCTAGGAACTATATGATTTTTGGCCCCTGCTCTTGGAAACCCCGGATATGGTGCAACATCCATTTTTCAACTTGCATTTATTGTTGGTACTTGATAAGTATTGAATTCCAAATTATTAATTAGTCGTCCGGGTTTTCAAGAGCAGGGGCCAAAAATTATATCGTTTCTAGCAATTTTCCAAATTTTCAGAAAAATATAGAAAAAATTAAAAAAAAATTTGGGGAACGATCCGAAACATGCATTTGAAGTTTTCAAAGAGCATTTTCACCTCGAAAACAAGGACAAAGACAAAAAATGATATTTTTTTCAGAAAATTCAGAAAATTTGCGATGAAAATCTATATTTTGTATTTTTTCCATTCATTTAGTTACTCACGTCATTCCAGAGGGAAAATTTTGATGCAAAAATCAAAATTCATTGATTTTTGCTTCGATACTGGGGCAAAATGGTTTAGAATTTAGGATTTTCTTCATTTTAATGGTTGTAATCGATGAGGACCAAAATGTCGCCCCCCCCCCCCCCCCCACAATTTGGTGCCGAAATTCTGTTCGAGAATTGGTGGAATCGCCCATATATATGTATCGTCGCCCTAGAAACAGAAGGGCGTAAGCGCCAGAAAAAACACTTTTCAGAGGGAAAAGGGCGTATGTCCAAAATGCCTCTGAAACTGTTTTTTATGCTCCAATGATGCAAAAAAAAACAAATTTAAAATTTGAGTAACAAATGGACGCACTTGCTAATTCTAGCAGGAATAGGGCGTATGTGCACATTATACGCCTTTTTGTACTATTAACTTGTGTTATTAACTTTTTTCTTCTTTTTGCTTCATCTCCCTCATTTATTTAATAAAAGGAGGTGTATGTGCTGTGACGTAATTCCGAGGTCTAACGGTAAACCCCGAAATTAAGCACGCTTGAAAGCACCCAATAGTCAAAACCAAATTGTTAAACAAAACCAAAAAAATCCAAAATGGGCGCCAGGATAATCTAAAATTATCCAATCGATTAAACAACAAAAAAAATTAAATAAATTAATCGACAAACAATAAAAAATCAAAATATCAAAATACTCCCTTATTTAGCTCGACTAATTCAGCCTTATCTCAAAGTCGCTGTTTTGGGTTTGAATAAGGAGTATAAATAATTCTTCAAACACGAAATTTAAATTTTGGGAATTATAATTTGAATTTAATAAAATGAAATGAAATAGCTTGTAACATTGATAAACAAAAAAAAAATAATAATTAAATTAATTAAATGTGCACAGCACGTTATTAAAAGTTGATACGTCCCTGGACGTCAAAAGAAATCAGTAAATTCTGTAAATTTCAACAATTAATTAATAACTCAAAGGCTATTAATTAATGTATCGTATAAAATTTAAAATTACAATTGTCTGATATAATTCAATTCAAATAAAAATTTATCACTAGATAAGTTCCCTAGGGGACAGAAAAGAGTTCGTCCCTGACTTCCCAAAAACATTGACCTCAACGATTTCGCGCGGGACGAGAGAAGCTGTCTCTACTTTCCCAAAAACATTGACCTCAACTTTTTCACACAATGAAATGAATTTAATATAAAAAAAAATATATAAAAAAAATCCTTATTTTCTTTCCAGGATCTTTTCACAACAAAATTATAATAATTTATACTGGCATTTAATTGATATAAATAAACTATGGTAACGACAAAAAAAAATTATGATAATAATAATAATATTAATAATATGACGCTTGTCAACGAGAGATTTTCATTGAATAAAAAAAAATAATTAACTACGAAAATTTTCTCAACAAAAGTCTAATCTCGAAAAATAAAGTTTTTAATAGTCGCAATACGACAATAAAAAAAATAAAATAATAAAAAAAATGACGCGAAGAAAATTTTCGTTTACGACACAAAAATTAATAATTTCAAATTTTCGCTCACCAAACGATAAATCTTCAAAGAGCACAACAAATTAATATCTCCAATTGTTTAGTAAAATTTTCTGAACGATATTCTTATAAAATATTCCAAAATTGTCTCAAAGTTTTCCACAAAATAAGGTTACAAAAATATTTGTCAACCAATCCAACACGCGTCCAAAACGAGAATCAACGCCATGTTGTTCTCGTTGAGAGAAGACGCCGGCCGGCACGAAAAACTCCAGCGTGGCAGGCTGTCATTGGTCGACGCACGTGACGTCAACAGGTGACTGTTAATTGGTCAAATTCGAATTGCAACGCTTCCAACGATGACAGGCGGGAAACTCCAAAAATCGATATTTTTAGGAATAATGTCACTCCTTTCCGGTGACTAATAATGCTGGACCCTTCTCCAGACTTTTCCTCCCGTCTGCTCATCCGATGAAGGTTGAATCAATTCTCAATCAATTTTTATTGATGAAAATCTTTAGCCCTTTTCCCTCACTGAGTAATTCCGCTCCAGGTGGTGCTGTCCTCTTCCGCTCATTATGAGAATTATCGCCAATGAGCGGTACATTCAAAATTCGAGAAATAATACAATTTTATTAGAAAAGGAAATTAATAAATAAATGATCTCTCATTGACAGAAGTTTTTGGATCCTCGTTTCGGACGCAAATTAAGTTCCATTATTTAATTAACGCGCCCAGACGAAAATATAAGTAACGCGATGAAATATCACGTTACAGTGCAAAACATACGTCCTTTTGTTATTATAAATAATATAGCAGCATCGCGAAATTCAGGATAAAATGAATAACAAAAGGGCGTATGTGACGGAGATACACCCTTTTCATATTAATAATTAGAAATACGCCGGTTTGTTATTCGAGAAAAAAATGCTCCAAATGATGGGCGAAGTCAAGCATAATCGATAGAGTGAAAAAAAAATTACACCCTTTTGTTATGAAAAAAAAAAAAAAAAAAAATGGCACTTACGCCGTTTTGTTTCTAGGTTGAAGATATAAATCCAAACATTAATGTTTATATACTGGGTGTTTGGTGAAACGTACATCTTCTTTAACCCTCTAACGCTGAAGTCGGACTAACTCGTACCCGTGGCGCTAGAGTGGGGATAGCCAATGTCGTGCGCGCTCAGTCCCCACTACCTCAGTTTGCGAGACTCAGGCCCGGTCCTTACCGTGATACACACATCTGATGGGTTCCCTCAGTGCCCCCTTCCTTTGTTATTTGAATAGTCTTGAATTATCTTTTTTTTCAAATTATTTATAATGATGTAGAATAAAAAACTACAGAAAATGGAACGTGGAAACTCAAAATTATTGACGAACAATAACATACCCGATAATATTTCAAAACAAACAGTAACCTCATAGTAGGTACGGTACTGCTCGCCAGAGCTCACGGATACACACTAACGCAGACATGCGCCGCCTGCTTAGCAGACCGCAGAGTGGGGGAAACGCCCATAAGCGTTAAAGGGTTAAGCCAACGGTAGACGATACTCAGAGAAGCATAAAAATAAAAAATAAACTATTCAAGCAAATTTGAATTATTGATAATTAATATCAGCCTATGAATGCATGTCATTTCGGCGGTAGAATCATATGCATTCATGGATTGATAATCTTTAAAGGGTTGTGTTCTTTAAGGTTTGAAGTGATCGAAATGGTGTTAAACTGATCCACTTGCGCCTGCGCAAATAGGTTTGCTGCCTTGCGTATGCCCAACTGCGTGGGCGCAAGCAGATCAGTTTAACACCGTTCAGATCACTTCAAACCCTGAAGAATACAACCAAGAATTCAAATTTGTTCAAATGAGTTTTTTTTTTCGATTATTCCTATGTTCCTCTAGCCTTTTTCAACCTCTGTGTAGAACGAAATACACTTTTTTCCAAACACCTAGTATGAAATGAATATTTCAATCAAATATATCAAAGAAGCCTTTAAAATCTTTGCGAAAGGTAAAATGATATACCATTAAAAAATTATATATTATGTAAGCAATAAAATTGTGACTTTATTTTTTTTTTTTGGTTCCTCTCGGTAACAAAATCTGAGGCAGGGGGATTGATTGAAAATTAATTCATTATTAATAAATGAACAAAATTGAGAATTCAAAGAGGTAATGGAAATTTTCATCGTGATTAACGGAATTTAATTTTTAATCGAATTAAAAAAAGGAGAAATGACGAATATGACTTTTTCAAATCGTTTTTTGAAACGCTCATTTGCGTAGCTTTTCGCACTTCGGGTGTCTAATTATCCTTAATTCCTTCTTCAACTTCAGTGCCTTATAAGTTCGGGAAAAAAAGGAATAAATATTTACCGGATTGGTAGTTCCTCAGAAGACTATTGAGAGAAAATGAAATTCTGCATTGGCATTTTGAATCTAAAGAAAGTTTTCGAGCTTTTCAATAAAGTTTCGTTTAAGCATCGCTCTGTGGATACTCGAAATATTTACCTAGGTCTCCGACAAACTGGAAAATGGAATAAAATGCATGAATTTTACTATTGGGTTGAGTCCGAAGTTTTTCAAGAATATCTTCAAAGCTGCTGGGTTTACGAAAATTTATCCAGAGATATTTTTCTCATAGAGAATCTAATTCTCATTAAAAAAAAGCTCCTAAAATTTTCTTCTAAGCCCACTCATTCCGAATATACTCTGCAAAACACTAATCAGCCCCGATTTTTCTATTCAAAATTAATTTTTTTTATAAAATCATGAGTATTTCAAAAACTGCATTTTATCGGTGATCAAAAGTTGAAAATACTTATCCAATTTCCAGTAGATAGTATGCATTCGCATTCATATTTGTCTGTAATATTAAGAAATAACATAATTTTTTTTTTAATTTCCAGTGAGCTATGGATGAGCAGCCTGGAGAGAATATCAACCTATACTCAAGTGACGATTCAACCATTTATGACTCAGGAGAAGATGAGTTCATGAATAATGATAATGCAGTGGATCACAATCCACACAGTGACGATGAACCAGTGGATGATTTGGGAGAAGACGCAGAGGTAGACGCTGATGAGGGAAATGGAGTAGACGATGGAATAATGAATGATCCTGAAGAAAGCGATGATGGAAATGAAACAATTTATGATTCTGGAGCAAGCGATGGTGAAGATTCCGAAGAAGAAATGTACGACTCAGATGAAGATCCTGAGCCGATTGATGGTGCTTTAGCAGATCTTTTCAGCATCAATGTTGAAGGTGTAGAACTGGACGAATATCTCCAAGCCCAGAGAAACGTACAGAAATGGGAGAAACTCCTCTTAGAAATAGCTAAAAGTCTCCGATTCAAACATACGTACATGTCTATGCTGGCCTCATTCAAAATAGCAAATATGGAGTTTGATAATGCTCAACTCCCTACTTCAATGAAGGCTTTTTGGAAATTAGTGAATCGTAAACTTGATAATTTCAAACATTCAATCGTTTGCACTGTATGCTGGGACGATTTAGGAGACACGAAGAAACCTAATCGAGCTTGCAGATGTGGCCGGACTGGGCCAGGCTTACGAAGGAGTGAACTAGGGACTTTGCTTTACTTAAAAATTTCATCTCAGCTCCGAGCGCTTCTACAGAAACCGGGCATGGTAGCTGATCTGCAGTACCCTTGGACGAGAGTCAAACGTCATCCAGATGCCATTGAAGATGTGTACGATGGTAGCGAGTATCAACGACTATCTGCAGATGGTGGATTCTTATCCAGGGGAAATCACAACTACTCTCTCGCTTTATGGACAGATGGAGTAGACCCAGCTCCTTCTTCACGAGTAACGATCTGGCCAGTTTTTGTTCAGGTCTTGGAACTGTCTCCCCGGGCTCGACAGCGACATTCTATACTTGCTGCACTTTATGTTGGTCCTCGAAAACCAGATATCACGAAATTTTTAACACCCATTGCTATTGATCTGCAGAATCTGTACTTGAATGGAATCACTTGGTATCCGAACGGAGATCCAGAGGTAGTCAGTCGATTTTTGACACTCATCGTTTCTGCTGACTCAGAAGCTAGGTATCTAATTATGGGGATGATGCGTCACAATGCTTTTTTCGGCTGTACATTTTGCTACGCCAGAGGTGAAAGAATAGATGACAATCGGTATCATATATATAGATACAATGCTGACGACCTTGATCGTACCGATGCTAATATCAGACAAGATGCTGATCTGGCTATGGCGAATAATGCACCTGAAAATGGTGTTCGAGCTCTGTCAGCTTTGAGTATAATCCCGGGACTCAATCTTCGTACTTGCCAGCTTGTGGAAGCTCTACATTGTCTGTGGGAAAGGAATTTTCCTCGATTATATGCAATTGTGACAAATGCGAATGGGATGAATCATATAAATCCAGGACAAATTAGAGAAATAAGTAGCCGTATTGAATTGGTGAAACCTCCAACCAAGTTGGCACGGCAACCAAGACCTCTTGAAGCATTTGCCAAGTTCAAAGCTATGGAATATAGGAATCTAGCCTGGTATTATTGGTTGCCGTGTGCTGAAGATTTTCTGGATGAAGCTCATACAGAATATTTCAGGCTTTTCGCTGAAGCTACGTATGTTCTCAACAAAGACTCTATTCTTCCGGCTGAGCTGGATGTTGTTGATGGTCTCATTGCTAATTTTCTGCGGCAATCAGCAGATAATTTTCCTGAGCATTTGCAGACATATAGTCTTCACATGCTCAAACACATCGTTCGCTGCGTTCGAGAGTTGGGTCCATTGTGGGTAGCTTCAGGATTCTGGTTCGAATCTCTGAATCGACAAATCAAAAATTATGTAACTAGCCCTACAGACCGAGCAAAGCAGATTGCCTGCCGAGTGCTCATGGCTCAAATGGTTGAAGGATGTCTGGATTGGCCGTTGGCACCTTCTGTACTGAACCTGCTACGAGAGTTTCTCCACAAAGCACGCTGGATTGAGCTTCCTGAAATGGCAACTGGAAGATTTATTCGTCACGACAGGGGAGTTCCAGGGAACCTCAATCCTCAAGAGATTATGGCACTGACAGAAGCTGGTTATGGACCGATTGATGAACAATTAGCAATCAATCGATTTCAACGAGTTTGCATTGATGGAGTTATCTATCAACCACAGAGTGACAGGCCTCTACAATATGATAACTCTGTTGTTCATGTAACTCCACTTGATGACAGCAATCCGCTCGACTTCATACGTATACTCTCCATCATAACGTGGCAACGTGGAGGAGAAATATTGCAAGGAGTCTTCGGATTGAAATTCGATACAGTGGGTCCAGCTTTCAACACGACATACATGAAGATAGTCGAACAATCGAGAAATTTGATTTATTTGCCTTTGAGATCTATTAATGCTCCAGCAGTTTTGGTGGAAGCATCAAACAAGATTTATGTTTCCCCGATCCCGAACCGCTGGGATGCTGATTGAGAAAATCAAGAAACGCCAGCTGCACACTCGTCAACTAGAGTTGACGGACGGATTGCGAGCGTGATTAATGTACACATTGTAAATAACAGCTTCCATCTCCTCAGAATAATTGATAGACTGAATAAAATATTTCAATTGAAGTAATAACGAAAACTTTGTAATATCCCCTCATTGTGCGTCACATCAATGTAATTCTGATTATTGCTTTCGAATGAAAAGATTGTAAACGAGACATTTTTCAATTCCAATTTTTCATAGAAATATGACTAAATGATCCAAAACGTCTGAAGATAATATTTTTAGAACATTTCTGTATGTGTTTGAGTTTATTGACATATATCGTCATTTTCTCTGGAACGACTATTGTAAGTGCTCTACAAATTTGGCAGTATTTTTCCTCTGTAGGGTCACACAACCAATAGATGGACACTGACCAAAAGATGGATGGTTTCTATTATCGAGGATTTTCATTAATAAATGAATGATTCTCATATTTTTCACGTCAATTTCTGATTATTACATTCATATAGATCTATAACTTCTTTATTACATACCGATTGATCGGAATTCAAAATCATACCACTGCAAATATGCAACTGTCCATCTATTGGGGGTTTAAGTTATTTTCCAGTTTTTCATATGATTTAATAAAGTCTAATATTTCCTTAACCGCCCATCTATTGGTCATGTTAACCTATGCAAAATGCTGTCAGTACAATGTCTATACTCATTTTTATAGGCAATCTCTCACTCTTCTCAAATATGCTCTTCGAAATCAGCCCACATCGATATTTATGGAGATAACAATTTGTACTCTATTTAGGACTGGCCGAAAATTGATTTTCTATGTATATTTGAAGAGAAGATGATTCGAGCTTTATAAATATGAATAGAAGACTCATTTCGGGTCAGTTCAAAATAAACCACTAGTTGATATCCCTACGAATATTGATCCGTGGTAATTTCCATTGCCAAATTAGAAGAAAGCGGGAAATTTTCCATGGGAATAGTAATAGATACGTTATTTTGGACGATTTAGAATTAATTCATACATTTGTATCTCGAAATTATTTGTCTGGGCCCAATTCAGATCAACGTATAAGGAGGCGTGGGAAATTTCCTATCGACTAAACTGGGAGAAGTGTCAATTTCCAGATATTTTCATTTTGACCAAAAATAATTGAAGGATTTGGCTTTCTATATTTCTTGGAGGAAAATGAAAATATCTGAAATTTTAAATTTTTCCGACTAACAGCCATTGGAAATTTTATAAGCTTTATCATGCGTTGCTCCAAATGTGGCCAAGATGAGTACTTAGTGGGATACGGCCTTAGAGTCCTATTAGTAGTGACTGGAAAGTGATTTAATGATTTTTTTCTCAAATTCTATTCTATTTTGTTATGAAATTTCAATTAAAACTTCATTATAGAATCATTTTGACTGGGCTAAAAGCTGTTACCTCTATAAATATCAATTTTAGCTGATTTCAATCAGCCTATTTTGGAAGAGCAGAAAATTTTCCATGGAAATGAGTATAAACGTACTAATAATTGGATTCATTTCCATTTTTCTGATTTGATTTACTGATTTCTCATAGGGATATTTCCAATATCCCTATGAGAAATCAGTACATTATAAACATACTATTTGAAGCAATTTGAAATTGGGCCTTATTTCTCAATCTTCGTGAACGATAACTTGGGCTAATTTAAACGGGCATAGTCGGGAAAAATAAATTTTTTCATGAGAATGAGTAGAAATATATTATTTTGGATTAGTTAATATTGGGTCTTATGTGTGTTTCTTTGCCAATAAAAACTTGAACTCATTTTTATGAGCATATCTCAAAAAAGTGCAGCATTTGCCATGAAAACAAGTACGGATATGCTATTTTAAGCAAGTTGAAATTGGGCCTTATGCCTCTATCTTTGCAAATAATCATCATCTGAGGTAATTTAATGAGCATTTCCAGAAGCAGAAAATTTACTATAAAATAGAGTACAGACATGCTATCATGGGCTCATTCAAATTGGGCGCCAGCTATATATTTCTCCTGATAATCATTTCAGCGAATTTCCATCAGTTTATTTGGATAAACCGAAAACTTTTCCATAGAAATATGTATAAACATGCAATTTTAAGGTAATTCAAATTGATCACTGGATCATGGATCTCAAAAAGCATTAACTTTGTCAAATATTATATTTAAAAATCTGAATTTATCCTTCTTTTATAACTGCAACAATCACGAAACTCTCATTCCTTTGATAATAATTCAAAAAATGCACTGAGAGAACCACTGCTTACCATCCTTTGTGGCGGCTTCGCCACCTTCAACTAGCACTCCGGCCACGGGACAGCGCGTCGAGCATTCTGTTGGAGATCAGCCAAAACGATCTCGTAAACAAACGCTCATTGCGCGCCCAGATTTAATTTAATTTCACAACCAGAAACACACGCCACAGCTCTGGCGCTTCATTGTTTCACCTTCGTCTTTTTCATTCATTCAAATAACCCTTTTGTATTTAATTAAAGATTAAAATTAAAGTAATAAATATAATTTGTTTAATATTAAAAAGAGTGTAAACTTCAGTGGTAACCTATCATAAAGACCACATTGGTGACCCCGAGTAAGATTTTTGCAGATTACGTATTCTAACCAAAAAAAATATCACGTGTCGATCGCTGTCGCTACAAGTTGCATCACACAATGCCGCCGATTGATCCTCAACAACAACAACAACTCAATCAATCTTTGATCGATCTTGGGATTGGGGACACTCCTCGCAACAACAATAATCCACAAAATCTGCAAAATCCACAAAATGGACAAAACCTACAAAATCAACAATTTCTGTTAACTCAATCGCCAATTGTATCAGCCATCAACAACTGCAGAGTACCACCATTCTGGAAGGCTAATCCTCAATTGTGGTTTTTTCAAGTCGAGTCAATCTTCCAGACGAACAAAGTCACATCAGACAATTCCAAATATCATCTCGTCGTCTCTGCGCTTGATCCAGAAACATTGCAAGAAGTCTCTGACGTCATCCAGTCTCCACCAGTCACAGATAAGTACAGTTTTCTCAAAGACACAATGATTAAACGCTTCGCTGAATCCGCTGATCTCCAGTTACACAGGGTATTGACAGATGTTGAGCTTGGTGATAAAAAACCCTCTCAACTCTTGCGTCAAATGAAAACCTTAGCTGGTGACAGAGCTACAGAAGCTGTACTTCGCTGCAGGTGGCTAGCACTACTGCCACCGAGTGTCCAGAGAATCCTCAAGCTATTCAAGAGGGTAACATTAGACGAGGTGGCAACCGCAGCTGATGAACTCATGGAAGGTACATATGATTCAAATATCATGGCAACCAGCAATCAGTTCCACAGAGCACACCAGAGCACTGATCAAACTGGTCAGGATCTCGCTGACATCAAAAGCTCTCTCGCACAACTCATTGGGCTCAGCAGAGACATGATCACCAAAGTGTCCAGCCTGACAGTCACCTCAGAGAACCGCGGTCGATCACGCTCACGTGGATCAAACCAATCACAACAATCAGCAGCGAGCCCGCCAACAACACCAGGCATCTGCTACTATCACAACAAGTTTGGCACAAAGGCCAAACGTTGTAATCTGCCGTGCTCATTCACACCACCCCTCGCTCCTGTGACGGAAAACTAGGTCTGCTGCCATCCGTAGAGGCGACTGGTGACAGCAACAATAACAATTTCAGCATCAACAAAGAATATCGCCTCCACATCCATGACAAATCCACGAACACCAAATTTCTTATTGATTCTGGTTCTGTCATTTCACTGATCCCACGAAAATTCATTTCTGATAAACTGCAGCCAACGGACTTCCAACTCTACGCAGCAAACGCCACGGTCATCAAGACTTACGGCCAGCGAGTCCTCACATTAAATCTGGGCTTGAGACGTGCTTTCAAGTGGATTTTCATCATTGCAGACACTCGATCAGCGATCATTGGTGCTGACTTCTTGACACATCATGGTCTTCTCATAGATCTTAATAAGCGATGCTTGATCGACCCTAGCACATCATTAACCTCGCAAGGGAAAATATGGGAAACCCACGTACACACAATTTCAACAGTGAATCACACTGATTCCCCCAAATCAACCGAAGAAGAAGCCTACAACGACCTGTTGCTGAAATACATCGACATCACCAGGCCCAGCACTACACCATCGTACAACGCTGCCAATCCTGTCGAACACTTCATTGAGACCAAAGGTCCACCAACTTTCGAGCGGCCCCGGCGACTTGCCGGCGAAAAACTTAAAGCAGCCAAAGAAGACTTCGATCTCCTACTACAACAAGGTGTCATACGCCCTTCGTCTAGTCAATGGGCTAGCCCCATACACATGGTGCCAAAGAAGCTGGGTGGCTGAAGATCCACAGGTGATTATCGCAAGCTCAACTCTATCACAATTTCTGATCGCTATCCACTGCCGATTCCAGAGGATATTTTCCATCGCCTTCATGGTAGCACTGTCTTCTCCACCATCGACCTAGTGCGAACGTATCACCAGATTCCTGTATCCACAGAGCACATTCAGAAGACTGCTGTAACAACTCCTTTTGGACTGTTTGAGTTCTTGGGCATGCCTCCAGGCCTGAGAAATGCCACTCAAACTTTCCAAAGACACATGAACAATCTGCTGAAGAATATCGACTTCGCAGCATGCTACATCGACGATCTGATCGTATTCTCCAAGTCACACAACGAGCATCTCCAGCATCTCACTGCAATCTTCGACATTCTGAGGGACAACAAGCTCATCATCAACCCAAGTAAGTGTCAATTCGGTAAAAAGGAAGTTACCTATCTTGGTCACGCTATCAACCAGCATGGTTTCAAGCCTCCACCAGAAAAAGTTGAAGCGATCAGTACTTTTCCCAAACCAGAGACAATATCTGATATGCGTCGTTTTCTGGGAATGGCGAATTACTACAGACGATCGATACCCAACGCAGCAGAAATTCAGGCACCTCTGAATGATCTCCTGAAAAATGCCAAGAAAAAAGACAAACGCCTCATCCAGTGGACACCGGAACTTGAACGAGCTTTTCAGCGCAGCAAAGACGAACTTGTTGCAGCAACGACAACTGCTTTCTTGTCACCGTCAGCACCATTGACACTTACTACAGATGCCTCTGATTCAGCCATAGGGGCCTCATTAGAGCAAGTGGACAACGACAGCGTCAAGCCATTGGGTTTCTTCTCGCGAAAGCTTAGCCCAGCCGAAAAACGCTATAGCACCTACGATCGAGAACTGCTCGCAGTATTCTCCAGCATCAAGTTCTTCCAACACATTTTGGAAGGTCGCTCTTTCGTAGTGAAGACTGATCATCGTCCATTGACCCATGCTTTTTCACAGCGTGCAGAGAAAGCATCTCCTCGACAGCTGAATCAACTTGATTTCATCGCTCAATTCAACGTCGAAATTGTCTACATCAGAGGTGAAGACAACGTTGTCGCAGATGCACTCTCTCGCATTAATGCAATCTCTATGCCTACCAACTTGTCTGCTCAGGCAATAGCAGAGGCACAGCAAGACGACGATGAGCTTCAGCAAATTCGAGATAACACTTCACTCAAGTTACAAAAAATGAAAATTGAGGATCATGAAATATTCTGCGACATCTCTTCGGGTTGGATTAGGCCTTACATTCCTGCCAATCTCCGAAAGCAAGCATTCGACGTAGTACATGGCCCAGCTCATCCTAGTGGTCGTGTCACTGCTAAAAAACTGAAAGAGAAGTACATCTGGCCGGGTATCAGAAAAGATGCAATTTGCTGGGCACGTGATTGCATTCCGTGCCAGCGCTCCAAGATTCATCGTCACTCTCGCTTGGAACCACGACACATTGACGTTCCAGACAACCGTTTCGAGCACGTCCACTTAGACATCATCGAGTTACCCACTGTCAACGGCTTCAGATACTGCCTCACAATTATCGACCGGTTTTCACGATGGCCCACTGCCATTCCGATGAAAAACATGACAGCTGATACAGTGGCAACGGCGTTCTTCGACAACTGGATCTGCCAATTTGGTACACCTCTCACAATTACAACAGACCAAGGGGCACAATTTGAGTCGGCCATTTTTACAGCACTTGCTCGCATGGTAGGTGCTCACAAAATTCACACTACTCCCTACCACCCCCAGTCAAATGGGCTGGTAGAGAGATGGCACAGAACTCTCAAAGCCGCACTCATGTGTCATGCACCAACTCCTTGGACAGACATTCTACCAACTGTACTTCTGGGCCTAAGAACTTGCCTGAAAGAGGATATAAATGCCTCTCCAGCCGAGCTACTTTTTAGGACCACACTGAGAGTCCCGGGTGAATTTTTCGTCTCCGAGAGCCTATCGGCAAATCCAGAAATCTACTTAGAAAAGTACCGAGAATTCATCAGACGCATTCGACCGACTCCAACTGCGCATCATACAAAAGCACGTGTTTTTCTTCTGAAAAACTTGTACACCTGTTCGCACGTCTTTCGCAGAGTTGACGCAGTCAAACGACCCTTGGATCCACCATACACTGGTCCCCACGAAGTTATCAACAGAGTCAATGATCGTGTCTTCGTCATCAACATCAATGGCACCAATAAAGCCGTTTCTGTTGACTGCTTAAAGCCTGCGTATGTCATTAAACAAGACGCAGACGCTCCAGCAGCACCTGATCGACAACACCCTAATGTACAGCAGCAGCCTGATCCACAGCGACAGCAACCTGGTCCCCAGCAGCAGCACCAGCAACCTGTACCTGAAGAAAATGTGTCTTCCAATTTGGATAGACCAGCTAAGACTTATTCTAGGAGACCAAAAACAGTATCATTCCCTTCTCCTCCTGAGAAGGTCTCTGGAGGGGGAGTGGATGTGGCGGCTTCGCCACCTTCAACTAGCACTCCGGCCACGGGACAGCGCGTCGAGCATTCTGTTGGAGATCAGCCAAAACGATCTCGTAAACAAACGCTCATTGCGCGCCCAGATTTAATTTAATTTCACAACCAGAAACACACGCCACAGCTCTGGCGCTTCATTGTTTCACCTTCGTCTTTTTCATTCATTCAAATAACCCTTTTGTATTTAATTAAAGATTAAAATTAAAGTAATAAATATAATTTGTTTAATATTAAAAAGAGTGTAAACTTTAGTGGTAACCTATCATAAAGACCACACCTTCGGAAACATTGCTGCCATCTATCGGCTCTACACGAGTTGGCGCCTCGCATGTTTCCGCTAGATGGCTACACCAGCCTATTCTGAATTTTTCATTTTCTTTCATAAATTATTAATTTATTAATTAATGATTCTCAGAGGGCTTTTTCAATTAAAACTATCATATTTCAGCACTTATATGCACTTTTCTTCTAAATTTCATCAGTTTTTATGCTCTTGGAGGCCAAAGACGACTTCCACGCAACAACCACGCTACTCCGTGGAAAAAGCGTGGTCATGGAATCGCCAGGGGTTAGCCGCCAAAGTTCTGAAGAACACTCCACCGAATCTCTTTCCACTTTCCTATTATTTATTTAGGATTGACCACTAATAATTCACTATTCTATCTGTTAACGTAGGAATGAATTATTGGAATAGGTAGTTAAATAACTTGAGGAAAACACAAGTGCTAAGAGAGCACACACAACTTATTTATTCACTTCAACACTTAACTTTAATTTACAAAAGTAGAGAGAAGCTCAAGATTAAAACAATTTAGATGTCGTCTGTTTTGGAGGACGAAGGTGACTGACTGAACTTAGCTTGGCTTGGTGTACAGGAAGTCATCGTTCATGTATCATGGGGGTAGTTTGTGGGGGGTCGAGAAATGGAGAGGGAGAAAGGCCCAGCGGCCTATTGGCTATTTCGAAGAGGAGGAGGGCGCTTGGAGGGCTGGCCCAAAGAGCTGTAACCTCTGGGGAAAGTCCCGTGTATTTCTCCCAATATTCGGGAAAATCCCCGGAGGGGTTTTATTGCAGGGTGCTTTGGGTCTTTAAAGTAATAAAGTGAGAGTAAGTAAGAAAATTCTAACGCGAGGATTTTGGGTCTTGAGGGATTATAGCAATAAAAGTAGTAATAACGCGGAAAGAAAGGGCGCCAAAAGTTCGGACATTTGGTGGCCACGTGTTTGGCAATAAAATAAAAGAAAGGTTTAGAAAAGTATAAAGAAAATACTACGACTGTACGGAAAATATAGAGAACAATACCCTGAGGATAGCAGCTGTCGGTTTTTTCCCCGTTTTCTATTGTCCCCATCTATTTTAAATTGAATGTATTATTTTATTCTATCCTCAGTGAATTTAAAAGGAATGGTTATGATTAAAATTGAATTTCGTGGATAAAAATATGACGTGACCTCTGTAGCCGAGCCTCGCGACATAACATGTGATTGTAAACTGGTGTTCCAAAAAAAATTTTCCTAAAATCTCCCTATACTCTTCTATACTACACTATACTATACTAGCTATACTAACTATACTGACTATACTAGCTATATTAGCCATACACTGAGAAAAAAATCCGCTACAAACCAATGAGGGTTCCCTCTGGGAATTAGTGTGCTACTCACCAACGATGGGACATATCGGGGAGTACGTGAATAACCAAGATGTCACACTTCAATAAATGGAGGAAGTAATTCAGTAATTCCTAGGTGGCGCTGTACAAATTAGTGTGCTCAAGTTTTCAAAAATTAGGGTGCCAATACGCGAGAATATATGGGAAACTCGCACTCATTTTTCAGGGAAAGTTTTTTAATTTTTTTGTTTTTTATTTTAATTCAGTGGCAAGCGACGCAAATAAGAGAATTTATAAATAGTGATGGATTGAAAAAAATAATAATAATGGAATTATATTTACCTCGTTTCGTCTTTGTGATTGCAGAAATAGAATTTGATAGAGGGATAATTCATTGAGGAAAATATAAAAATGAATGGAATGACTTTTATTCATTTGGAAACATTTTTTTATTCAGTAACAAACTTATTAACTAATGACATCCATTTTTTGAAGAGAAACTTGCCAATATTAGACTGAATGAGTCATTACGATTCCCTGTAACTGAGAACATTTTAGCACTTTCCACAAGGGGGAGTAGCCATATTGGAGAAAAAAAATGGACTTAATGGAAAATGGTGATCTCCCACTACAAATTAGGCTACTCCATGTTGGAAACTGGAAAGTTGGGTTATTAACATTTTAATTGTCCTACCAATCGATTGTTTAGATCACAGAGGTCACCACTGACTGCTGGGCGGTTTATGAAAATTCAGTCAGTGGCACCCTAAAATTTAAAGAAGATCTACCATATGACCATGTCCGGTACGATGAAAGAACAGTTCCTCATATTAATTTTTAAAGAGCTGACAAAAGTAGGGTGCCACATACGAAAATTTGTAGAGAGGTAGTTCGGATTGCAGTTGCCGGACTCCAATTTGTGCAGAATGCTCGCTACTTTTTAGGCCCCCCTCCGATACGTCCCATGCGTTGGTGGGAAGGCACACTAATTTGTAGCGGATTTTTTTCTCAGTGTACTAGCTATACTAGCTATACTAACTATCCTAGCTATTCTATACTATATTATCTATACTAATATAGTATGACTATGGTATAGCTAGGTTTAGGGAAAATAAAACGGTGACAAAAAACGTTCCATGCTTTTTTTAGAGGGGGAAAGAGCATCTCTCCCGCAATCTCTATCTCTGTCTCACAGAAATCTTCAGAAAGGAAGAAAAGAAAATATATACAGCAATTTCTCCCAATTATTGAAAATCGAAGAAATATTGTGAAAAAATTGCGGAAAAGAGGTATTCGGTTTCCTTACTTAATGATTAAATTGGATGAATTAATCGTGCCTCAGGATATTTCTCTTCCATTCGATTCATTAAGAATATTCTGAAAAGTAGGAGAGAGAAAGACATCTCGTTCTGATCTTCCAGTAGCTCGTGAAATTCTTCATCGAAAAAAACGAGAACTCATTTTCGGGAAAAGAGGAGAGGCCTTTTGAGTGTCTTAAATGTGTACCTTTAGTGTTTTATTGAGGTAGGATTAAGTACTCGTTAAGTGAATGTTCGCCAGATGTTGGGGAAAAAGTGTTAATACTAATTCATAGAATTTTCCTATTAAACTGAAAATACTTGTATTATTTCAATGAGGAGTTTTTAGGCAACAGCTTTAGGTTAAGAAATTTTTTGGAATAAGTGCATTTAACGCTGGCTCGAGGTCAGCCGAGCCAACCATCAGAACGCTTTTCGACGTTTTGAGTCTCTTTAATAACTTCAATGTACTATCAAGTCTGGGAATGTCCAATTGTTCAAGACATTCTGAGTTTGTGATAATTTCAAATATCCCATCATCAATGCCTTTGCGGTTTCGGAAATGCGGAATGAATGCCGTGTAAACACGGTTTATATGTAACAAACACATTTATGCAGAATATATACCATTTTTTGGGCAGTTTGAACTTAAGATTTATGAAACGTGTAAATTCCGTTTGAAAACTGTGTCAAGACTGTGTAAATTCCGTTCAAAGATTGTATAAATGCTGTGTAAATGCCGTTTACACACTGTGTAAATTCCCTTTAAAAACTGTAAATCCCGTTTAAAAACTGTGTAGAAACGGTAGAACTGGAAAAAAATTCCACAAATAAACGGAGTAAACACCGGATTTACACGGAACCAATTCGAAATTTATACCACATTTTCGGAACCGCTAGGGTTATCCCATGTAAATCGACGTATAGTCCGATTTTTAAAAGGATTACTTTTCCGAGAGCCTGAAACCGTATCTAACCTTACTTAAAAGAAGTAAACCTTTCGGTAATCGGACTATAGCTGTGACGTCGTCTCATGTGAAAACTGCGAGCTATCAGGGAATAACCTGTATCTGCAGTTTTTAAAAATTCAGAATCCATGAAAAAAATCATGAACCTGCGCGGATTAAAGAAAAAATCTTATTAATTCACACAATTTGATTTCTTTTACCAGGTAAATGCGAATTAGGAGGGTCTTTTTTTTCACAATGTCAATTTTATTACGAAAATTAATAATCCAGAATTTACATTTGAACCCTAACAAAGTTTGCCATAACAAACAGTGAAATTCTCCTTATCAACGATTTTGTACTGATAATTTTTGTACGTCGTGAAATCCAATTCACGCATTCCATTGGCATGATCATATATTCTTTTGATCACTGGTGGAAATGATGGGATGTTGGCTGCTGCAGCGATCTCATCATAATACGCCCATTGTCGTTCCTTCATCTTTCCTATGTGTCGTACCTTGTTAAAGAAAAAAACAAAAGATATTAATCCACCCACTTAAGAATAAATGAATTAGTAGCAAAAAAGTAAAACTGGAAAAGTCGATGTTTTCTCATTCTTTTCACGTGAATTTCCTGGAAACTAATGGAGATAAGACCTTTTTTCCTTAAGAATTCCCTTGCTTCTCCTGTTTACCAGAGTGGATCATGTCTAAATATTCATATTGAGCGTTTCCCAGAGATTGATATCTTAACCGATAGTATGGACCTACCCGTGAAAAACAGAATTAGATCTAGCTAAATCTAAGTAGATCTGAAAAATGAGAAAGCGGAGATCTATCTAGATCTACCTATATCTCTAAAGATCTAAACAGATCGGTGGTGATCTTGCCTATGAGATCTATTGAGATCTACTGAGATCTACGGAGATATAAGTAGATCTAACTTGCTAGATCTCTTTGGATCTCAATAGGTCTGAATTTGTTCAAGTGGATGAATGAAAACGCAACACAGATTGATAAAAATGGATGAGCAAATTCCAATAGATCTAAGGCTATCAACTTAGTTCTACATTGATCTACTTAGATCTAATAAAATCTACGGAAATGCAGATCTACCTAGATCTACGTAAATTTACGTAGGTTTACGTAGATCTAAACAGGTCAAAGGGTATTTCTCCTAGCAGATCTACTGAGATCTAACAAATTAGATCTATTTAGATCTCAGTAGGTCTACGTGAACCTACGTAGATTTAAACAGGTCAAATGGTATCTCTTCCATTAGATCTACTGAGATCGTGTTAGATCTAAACAGCTCTCCAGAGATCTACATGAAACATGTTCAATTTTGGTCCTAATATCTTTCATAGGTTTACATTTACATATTTTACGAGAGGTTAAATAATATTGTACGTTCATTCTCACATACTCAATGACTCCGAGAACTTACGATCAAATTGCTTCAACTCCATTCCAATTAGCCTAAGAAAAATAGGCGAAGATGAAATTATGAGGCTTGAAAATTGGTTACAAATTTAAAAGAGGGCGATGGCTGAGATAGAAGAGCATGGATGTTAGCATGTGAAGGGTCCCGGGTTCGATCCTATCCGCGTGCCACTTTTTTTCGATTTTTCGCTCTCTCAAAATTTTAATTATGTATAGAAAATGGCCCTATATAATCAGTTGAACTTATAAGAGGCTATTTGAAAAAAAATATTATGTATAATTTTTTTCTCGGCTATCAAAAGAGATCTGAAATGATCTAGCTATATCTCCGTAGATCTTCTTAGATCTATCTATACCTCCGTAGAACTCCTTAGATCTATTCCGAAATTTAGATCTAGGTAGATCTAAATCTGTTTTTCCCGGGTACTGATTCGAAAATGTATTTCGCTTGTAAAATCTTCATTATAAATGTCATAACTTGATTATGATTTGTATTATGTAATCACCTATGTAAATCTACTATTAAGAGCTATTGACTATTTGTCACTACTACTTTATTAATTCTGTTATCATCTTGGTAATCATCACTTTCAACCCTGTCATTGACTTAGGCTGTTGGGTTGTGGTTCACACAATAGATAAATAAATAAATAAGAATGTTTTTTGGCTTCTAAAATTCTTTACAAAAAAGGACTCGAGTGAAATTGCCCTATCCCGCTTAGTTTTCCAGATATTTATAATTTAACATTAATTAATTACATTTGAAAGAATCAAAACGAGAATTCTATTTTCTCTGTCATCGGTTTTTCACAAATATCCCGGAAAGTAATGGAGATACGCCCTTTCTGTCCAACAAATGGTTGGTATAGCTTTTGAAATTCACCATAAAAGTGCCTTCGGGCAAAGAAGGCGTATCTCCATGATTTACCGAAACATTCTCCAAAAAAAAAAAAAAAAAAAAAATCCTCACCGGAATCCCTTGATCTAATAACATCTGTTTCTCCCGCATGAAGTCCATTCGCATTTCATTGCTCGATGGAAGCTTCAGTTGTCCTTCCAGAATCCTCAGGATGTACTGCGCCTGAATGTGAAACATCGGGAATGGAATGACGAGACCTGGTAGCCCCATGAAAAACAAATTCGGCATATCCGTGTGAACAAGCTGTTTGTAAATCGGCTCGACATGATTTTCCTCCGTTGAAAGCTCAATTTTTTCCGATAAGAATGGATACGTGAATTTGTATCCTGAAAATCGAAATAATATTGATAATTATTATTGTTATTATTCATTTTTTTAAGTCACCAAAAATATCGCTAGATTCATTTCGTTGGTTTGGTAACGAAAGGGTGTAAGTACTATGCTTATGTATATATACGTGCTATAGCACTTACGCTCCTTTGCTTCTGAGATGACGATGTTTTTTATTGAAATGAGAGACTTTTTTCTTTACCAGTGCAATAAATGAAGTCATCAACATCAGCAGTGCGTCCATCCTTGAAGATAAATGTGTTCCCATCAATGGACTCAATCCCTCGTCTCTGCTCGACGTTCTCCGGAATCACCGCATCCAGCTTCTCCAAGTCATGACTGAGATAAACCTGATGATAAAAAAAAATGGTCTTTATCTGCTGCCAAACTACTTGGGGGATTTTTTCGGCATGAAAACCTCCGCGAAAAATGAAAATTTTCTGGGATATTTTAGACATTTTAGAGCATGTTCTTAAATTTTTCTGAATTTCCCGGAAAAGGCATTCATACTCAACAAAATTCGGAATTATTTAGAAATCTGTAGAATTTTTGAATATTGGATTTTTTTTCGGAGTAAGACAATTTTTGCGGCTCAATTACTACAGACCTCTTTACGGAAAAATTTGAAAAAATCCAGCATTAATGGAACCACTCTGGACTATGTCAGCAACACCTTACGTGCGAAGTCGGAAACCTGAAATATTACGACGGATGACGATTGCCCAGGTGGAAATATGAATGTCAAATTTTGGCAAAAAATGTCAAATTCTGATCAAATTTGACAAATTTTCAAAAAAAATCCGTCATAATTTGACGTATTTTTACAGAATCTATCATGAAACGTCATAATTTGACTTTTTTTTGTCAAAATTGAGCATTTTTGACCATCAATTGGAACAGTATGTCATATTTTGTCAAGTTTTCCCAGAAAAATTTCTGTCATAATTTGACAAATTATGACAGAATGTGTCATTTTTTTTATTTCATTGTGTGACACACAATTCTGGTGGATTTGACATATTCTGACAAAAAGGTCAAAAAAATGGGAAAAAATAACAGGAAACGACAAATTTTATCATCATATGAGACTTTTTAACATGTAATTACAAAATATTTCCAAACTCGTTCTCCGGATTTGTTATTTTCAGTAGAAAAATGGCAAATTCTGTCAAAATTATTATATGACAAATTTTAACTGAATCTTAGAGAAAACTTATGTCAGAATTTGACATAATTGCTCATTAACTGTCATTATCGGACAAATTTCGACATATTCCTTCGGCATTTGTGCCATTCTTTGAATTATCCAAATATACTATAAAACTTCATGTCATAATATGTCGTACACCTTGATGGAGAATAAGGGACTGGACATGGCATTGCATGACACAAGTAGGAAGGCCAACACAAACGGGTAATATTCTTTTATGCCGTATGGGAACGACCCATACGGATAATATCAAAAATGCGGTAATCTTGTTGAGCATTATCTTTGCCCGATCAGATTCACGAAGAAAACTGGCTCGCCCGTTTGGATTTATGACTTCTAAAACGATAGCGAGCTTAGGGACAAGTTCTCGACAATGCGCACTCTAGCGGCGCCTTCGGAACTACCAGTTTCAGTCATTTTCTGACAAATTGTGACATATTATGTCATATCTACCCATTTTATGACTACTAAAATGATGACAGATTATGTTCGAAAGGCTATGATATTTTTCACGAAGAAATTTCATTGATTTCCACAATTTGTCAATTGATGACAAATCAGAACATGTCATAAAATGTCAAGAACGGTCATAAATTTCTTCGAACAAATGTCATTGTTTGACATATGTTTGACAAAAAATGTTAAATTTTCACAATTTATGTAATTTTTGGTCAATGAGAAAATCTGACATATCGGTTATTATTGGTCAGAAAAAAAATGATATTTTCTATTGTGATATGTCGAAAAATGAAATATAATGACAACACTTGACATTATTCTCTTCAATTGTCATATTTTATGATTTTTGTTATATTATGACTTTTTTTGTCAAATTATGACATCCACCTTTTCTCTAAAATATTTGTCCGAATTGATCAGGATCTGGCTAATTATGACATATGTGAATTTGTTATAATATGTCTTATTATGACATATTTTGTCATATTCTTACACTTTATGCCCATGAAAAATATGACAAATAATGCCTGAAAAATTATCACATATTTCATGAGAAAATGTCATTGATTATCAGAATTTGTCAATTTATGACAAATCAAAATACAGTGCACGTCCCGAATAAGGCGGCTTCGAATAAGGCGCAATGTTTATATTCGCGATGAGTTAATTCCCCCACCATCGGACTTCTCCTCCAGCGCTCTTCTTTACGTCCCGATGTTTTGAATAAGGCGTTAGTGAGAAAAAAAAAATCGAATTATTTTTGGATAACCTATTTATTATTAAACTTTCTTTCAACTTGGGTTTCATTTTTAATTTTTAACAAAAATAAAAAAATGATGGTCTAATATTTTTTTCCTTATATATCATACAAAATTTTCAAAGATTCTGTTAAAAAATTGGCTGTCATTGATGGATCTTGTGTTTTACCATTATTATGATTTCATCAGGGATAATACCATTTTTACAAGTAATTATGTTTCTCATTTCCATTTTTTTTTTATTTATGTTATTATTTTCGGGATCATGGGACGTTGGAAATTATTAATTTAACAATACTAAATAATTGTCAAATGAACGACGTTTCGCCTGCTTCATTGTTACAAGTTTCATCAAGGATACCATGAAGATCAGGCGCACTTACTTTCATCAATGTGCATTCATCACTATCCAGATAAAAAAAGTTTAATTGTAATTTTAATTGTACAAAATGTCTAGTTTTTAATTCCTTTCACCGAACGCCTTATTGCGGACACCCCGACCCAAAACACTGCGCGTTGATTTGCGACAGGAGTGGGGGAACGACGATTCCAGGAATCGCCTTCCCCTACAAGACTCTTAAGCGCCTTATTCGAGACGTGCACTGTATATCATAAAATATCAGAAAACAGTTGGAAATTTTCGAGAACAAATGACATTTTTTGACATATGTTTAACAAAAAATGTCGATTTCTAACAATTTTTGTCATTTTTGATCGATGACTGAATCTAACATATTCGGTCATTATTGGTCAGAAAAAAATGACGTTTTTTGTCATAATATGTCAAAAAAGGAAACATTATAATAGAATTTACCATCACCCTGATAATTTGTCATATTTTGCCATTTTTTGTTACATTATAACATTTCTTGTCAGAATATGTCATGTATATTTCCACCTGGGTGACGAATTGGCGAAGACACGAAGAACTCGATGAGTGCACGTAAAAGTTACGAAACGAAAGATAAAGGGCCGAGTACGATTAAACTCGCGAATACTACGATAATTGATACAATTTCCGTTATTATGTTATCAAAAGTTATACGTTACGTTCATTATTATTTTATCAAGCTAAAGTGCAATAATTCAAGTTTATTCCATTAACGATTATTATTCATTTTCTTATTCAATCGTGTTCTTATTTCTTTATATCAAAACCACGTTTCTTCTGTTCATTGAGGTTAATTACAAATTACTCCGTTTAAAGGATTATTTCCACACCTAATAATTATCCTGACAAACGTAAAATTAAATGAATACATTATCTCAAGGACCCAAGGTGGGTTACATTAATAGCTATATTCTTAATTCTTTCAGAATTTTTCGGGAAGGCTTTCATTTGGAAAAAAAATCTGATAGATTCAGGATTCTGTGGAATTTGAATGGTGGATTTTTTTGGAGTGAACTAATCCACGGAAAAATTCGGAGAAATTTGGGAATCGTGCGAACATTCTAGACCGTTTTCTCAAATTTTTTCAGAATTTTTGGAGAAGGCCTTCATCAGAAGAAAAAATTCGGAATCATTGTGAAGTAATGGAATTTTGTTTTAGAACCTTGGAAGCATGTTTGGAGACTTCAATGGCGATGTCAATGCCAGACCACGAGGCTCCGAGGATGCAGACCTTCTTATTAGCATACTTCTCAGGCACTCTGTACTGATGACTGTGGATGCAATCCCCTGGGAACGTGTCTGCGCCTTTTATCCTCGGAACAGCTCCAACTGTGTAATGGCCATTGCATAGAACAACGACATCAAAATTTTTTGTACTTTTTTCTCTCTTCTCGAGATCTTCGTAGGTAATCATGTAAATTGCCTGAGAGCCGCGGGACGTCTCGGGCTCGACTTGGGTAACAACAGTATTGAACTGTGGGAAATAATATCTGATTAGAATTGATCTTTTTTTCGTAATTAGAATTTTAAAAAGTTTTATTTTATTTTTTTTCTCGATTTTTGGGAAATATCTTGGAAAATAGTGGAAATACGCGTCTTTTTGTCCAAAGATGGTTTTGTAAAAAAATTGGAGAGCTACAAAAAAAGGATGAGGATGGAATCGCTCTATCTCGCATAGTTTCCGAGATATTTACGGAAAACTGATGACAAAATCAAATATTTTTTACTTTTCGAATTTTTTTTTTGGGAATACCTCGGAAACCAAGCAAGATAACGGAATTTTCGTGCATACCTTTTTCATTGCTGTTAAAAATTTTCTACAAAACAGGTCATGAGTGAAATGGCTCTATCTCGCTCATTTTACGGGATATTTACGAAAAACTAATGGGAAAATCCAGTAATAAAGAAGTAAAACCGAAAAAATCGATTTTCCCAACAGTTTTTTAAAAATTATTCAAAACCTAAGCGAAATAGCGAATTTGTTGGAGGAACCTTTTCAGTAACTTTCGAAATTCACTATAAAAAAGTAGGTCAAGATATTCTTCAAAAACTGACAAAATTCAATGATGAAGAGGTAAAACCAAGAAAAATCGATTTTTTCAATGGTTTTTCTCAAATATCTCAGAAACTACGCGAGATAGCGGAAGTTTCGTAGAAACACTTTCTGTGGCTTCCAAAAATTTCCTGCAAAACGATCTCAGAACAGAATTGCTCTATCTCGCTTATTATTCGAAATATTCTCGAAAAACAAAAGTAATTATTCTCTTATAAATAAATAATTCATCAAAATGATTATTTTCCACTTTTTCTCCACAGAAAATTACTATTCAGTTACCTTAATATGAGGATAGAGCATGAAATGCTGGCAGTAATCCTGCAAATACTGACGAATCACACTGTGATGGACAAAAGACGGCCCCTCCTGATCCTGGAATGGAAAATCCGGGATTTGCATAATTTCCTTTGGTAAATTCGTCCTAAAAAAAGAAACAAGTAGATCATAGTTTTCTCACCACGTAATATCTCTGATTCAGTTTCGATTACCTAGATTACGAAATAAAGTATAAGATATAAAGCCCCCCATTTAAAAATAAATAAATCAGTAGTAAAAAAGGAAAACAAAAAAAGACGATATTTTCTCATCCTTTCCTTGGCGAATGTCTCAGAAACTAATGAAGATACGCCCTCCTTGTACTCCAAATCTTTTGTAGCTCTCAAAATCTGTACGAAAAAGGATTAGAGCAAAATCACCCTATCTCGCTTAATTTCCGAGATATTTTGAAAACTTGGAATTATTCCAAAATTTGATTCAATACAATCCCTACATTGTAAATTTGAACTATTCGCACATCCCTACAAGAAAAAATTCGGATAAAAGGGGCATATCTTCATTATTTACCGAGAGATTGAAGTTTTAACATTGAAAACTTAAATTCGAAAGTTAAAATTTTTAAAACTCATTTTCTTTAGTAATTTTTTCTTTATTCCTTTGGTAAATTCACCTTAAAAAAAAAAAAAAAAAATCATAATTCTTCCACCACGTGACTTCTTTTATTTTGTTTTGATTAGTATTATAATTTTCAGTCTGCGGATGTGTCTCTTGATCACCGGTCACCAGTGTATCAGTTCGTGTCAACTGAGTTTATCAATTCCAACTATCATGGATATTCCGGAACATTTGTGATGAAAATATTCAAAGTCGTTTTAATCGTCAACTTTGTATTTTATCTCATTTTCTTTCAGGCCTAAGTATTTCTTCGATTAAAATTTCTATGCCAAGGCATTTCTATGACGTCAAATAGACGTCAAAATTTTTTTTAATTATCAATTTTATTTGAAGAAAAATCGAAAAAAATCGAAAATAATCAGTTTTAAAAACAAAAATATTGAGTTTCTATTGGTATGAGTTTATTTCAAATATCTGAAGGCTCGAAAATGACATGATTGTAATGACCTATTTCATTGGAGCCAATTAGAGCTGCGAGAAAGGTCATTACCGTAAATCGCAATTTTTTTTGAGTTTTAGAAAAAAAAAAAAAAAAAAAAATTAAACACTTTTTTATGAATATTTCCGTGTATAATGGAGACACGTCATTTTCGCTCTAAGGCGGTTTTGTAGAAAATTTCAAAAACTACAAAAGTTTTTCAGAGCAAAAAGGGCATATCTCCATTATTTACAAAGATGTCTTCAAAAAATAATTTGTAGAAAAAAAATTCTGCTTTTGCTACCGAATTTTTTTTTGAATAGATTTTTTGGGACTATTTCGATGAATAATGGAGATACGCCCTTTTCGCCCTAAAATTTCCAGAGTTACAAGAATTCAAGACAGAAAGGGCGTATCTCCATTATTTTTAGATATATTTGAGAAAAAAGATAGAAAAACTAACTATTTGTTTTTTTTTCGAATGAAATTAAATTGATTTTTTTTTCAAGTACCTGAGATTCTTGTACATACTGCTATGAACAGATAATCCATTTTTATCAAATTCCGTATCATCCGTGTAGACCCATGTGCCACCAACTTCTTCAGTTTGCTCAAAAAGAGTTAAACTGTATTCCTCTGGCTTTGACGCTATATGTCTCGCAACAATGAGACCAGCAACTCCACCTCCAATAATTGCAACTCTTGTTTTTGTACTTGGCATAATTACTCGATTTATTTAATTATTTAATTAATAGGATTAATTAATAAAAATTAGTATTTTCAAAATTCGGGAAAATTTAATTTTTATACGAAATTTTTTATTGAATGATTTTATAAAAAAATTCTTTTATGACTCTATTTATTTTTTTCAAATTCAGAAGAAAATCGAAATTTCTTGAGAACAAGTTTTTTTCGGAAAATTTAATGATTTTGCTCTCGATGTTACTTCGACGAAGATTGAATGGAGACTGAATGTATCACACTCTCGTATTGCCTTTACAAATTCATTTTCACTTGAAGGAAAAAAGAGTGGATTTGACATTTCCAGAGTGTCATTACAAAATTTTCATTTTCATGAATTTTGTAAATTAAGAAATGGAATTGATCAGAGAAAAAAATACCGAAATTTCAGGTAAAAACAAATTTTTTTTTTTTTAAGTAGATAAATTAATTTTAATTTATTCATTCACTGGAAAAATTATTTTTTCAACTCGACTGATTAATTCAACATTTAATTTAGAAAAAAGTAATTATCGTTATTTTTTTCTTTTTTTATAATTTGTTTTTGAATTTTAAAAGTTAAAAGTGAATGGTGAATGAAATCGAGTTGTCCCAAATACCACTGACTCAATTTCTACTTTTTTTTATTCCAGGAAATTTCAGATGAAAGGTGTAATTACTTGTCACGTGCTAAATTACCCGTAATTACAGGTGATTTTATATTATTCAATGAATTTCGATTAATTCTAGAATTTTTCTTGACACTATTTTTTTTCCATATTCTTTTTTGTTGAATATCTCTGGAACCAATGGAGATACGCCCTTTTTGCCCTATTAAGATGTTATAGAAAATTCTCATAGCTACAAAAAAAGATTACAGCAAAATCGCTTTATCTCACTTATTTTCTGAGATATTCTTAAAAAACTAATGACAAAAAAAATGTTTTTTTTTGTATTCTTTGAAGGATATCTTCGAAAATAATAGAGATAGGCTTTTTTTGAAAGAATCCTCTTTTGTAGAGAATTTTCAGAGCTTCAAAAAAAGATTTGAGTAGAAAAACGCGTATCTCACTTAGTTTCCGAGATATTCTTAAAAAACTAATAAGAAAAATAATTATCACATGTTTTTTTTGAGAATATCTGGGACAATCATAGAGATACGCCCTTTTTGCATTAATCGTTTTTTGTAGAGGATTTAAGAGCTCTAAAACAATTTCGGAGCAGAAAGAGCGTATCTCTATCAATTTCCGAAATATTCCCGAAAAACTGCCGAAAAAAATCAACTCATTACTGATTTAATAAAATAAATAAATTTAATTGATTAATTATCGAGTTTATATCATAAAAACTTCATATTCTGTCCACACAAAGTTGCAAGTTTATTAAATTTTAATTATCAATCTAAAAAATTGAAGATAAATCCGCCACATTCATTCGCATGTTTTTTTTTTCTCAATTTTTCTAATAAAAAAATCATTTTATTTTATCTCAAGAAAAATAATAACAAAGCTGATGGTGGAAAATAGTTTTGTTACATCAATATAATCCTCAGATGATAATTATTATGATGCAATCGAGAGACAGAATTGTATGGGATTGATGTAGTGACGAATAGTTAATTTAATCAAGTCGTAAAATCACGAAATTGTTGCATCAACCAGCCATCAGGGTCACCAGACATCTGTCCATTCGGTTTCCGGTGGGGCTGATTTTTTCTATGGATTATCATCTCAATGAATTAATTGCCTTTTTTCCAAATGCTCAATCCTCAAATTTTTCGTCTGTTTTAAAATTGGGTCAGAAGAATTTTCCCAATTTTTAATTGGAAAAAAAATGCATCGTTATGAAAGAATTGGGAAACCTTGATTATTCTGTGGACGTCAGTATCAGTGAATAATATATTTTCCTCGCTTAATCTTGATTACTCAATTATGTTAATTAGGGGAAATACAAAAAAGTTCATTATTTAAAAGAAATCGATGATGACATTTTTTTCATTTCTGTTTTTTATGAATATCTCGATAAATAATGGAGATACGTCCTTTTTGTTCCAACAAACTTTTGTAGCTCATGAAATTCTCTACAAAAAAAGGATCCATGCAAAATCGTTCTATCTCGCTTAGTTTCCGAGATATTCTCAAAAACCGAGGAAATAGAATATTTCGAATAAATCGATCATTTCAATACGAGTCAAAAATAAGATTTTTTTTTTTTGTGAAGAACTTCTCGAAAAAATCTGGGAAAATTCCTGAGGATTCTCTAATGTACCTTCATTGTTACAGAATTTTTTCAAATTTTTCCCTGAAGGTCTTGACTCCAAAAAAAATTCTGGTCCATCCAATCCTCAGGGCTGTTCCCAAAAAAATTAATAAATTTCGTAAATTCGTCACTTCACCACTTGATTACCAACACATCACAGGAAAAAAAGCATTAATTTCTTTTTCTTTACGTATGATTCTACGTACTATGGTGAATGCAAATTTTTATCCTCGCATAAGTAATTAGCGATAACGATATAGTTCATAGGTATTCTGATAGTTGAAACCATTTTATTTCAATTTCAGCTGAAGTAATTTATTTTCTCACTCTTCCAGAAGTTCAAATTTACGAGGAAATTGAAGAAATTGAGATCAGGTGGACTGTTTTTCATTCAGAAAAGGTGAAACTGCGGAAAATTTGTGATACAGTGTTTGTGAAAAATCTATTGAGGCAATGGAAAATTAAGACGTTTCTAAGCTCAAATGACACGAAAATCGCATGTCATAATTATCAGTGTCATTTCCTTTAACTTCATACATAATCAAAATTGCACAAGTAAATAAATTTTAAAAAAATCTTCATTAAGAATAATCTACTGAATTATATAAATTATTTTATTCATTGAATTTATTATTTTTTTTCTAGTTGTTAACGATAAAAGTTAAGTCGAGTGTCTGCAGAAAAAATGGAGGTCTTGAATTTTTACAAAGGTAAATCCATACTCATCACTGGTGCCACTGGAGGAATTGGAAAATTATTAGTGGAAAAATTATTGAGAGTTTCTCCGAATATTGAAAATATTTATCTACTGGTGCGTTCGAAACGTGGAAAAAGTACGAGTGAACGAGCAGTTGATTTATTTAATACGCTGGTAATTTATAATTCATTTTCAACATCAATTTTAATGGAAATTGATCAATTTTTTATTGAACAATTTTTTTCTTAACAACAATTCAGTAGTTAAGAGGTGAAATAGGTACAATATATATCTATATATATTTTTTTGATTTTCTCAAATATCGCGGAAACTAAGTGAGATAGATCAATTTTGCGCGAATCCTCTTTTGTGAAGAATTGTAAGAGCTACAAAAAAGGATTCAAGTAAAATCATTCGATTTCTCTTAGTTTCCAAGATGTTTGAGAAAAACGAACGAGGAGGAACATTCATTTTTTCATTTTTTAAAGACAAAGAAAAGAATTCAATCATTTTTCGAGAAAATCTCGGAAACTAATGGAGATACGTCTTTTTTATTCGAATTTTTTCTTGTCGAGAATTTTAAGAACTTCAAAACCATACGAGGGGAAGAAGGGCGTATCTCCATGAGTTTCCGAGATATTTTTAAGAAACGGCTAGAAAAATTGATTTATTCATTTAATTATTACAGATCTTCAATTCCATACGCACCAACAATCCAGGAATTTTCTCAAAAGTCGTAGTTGTGGAAGGTGATCTCTGTATGCCCGACTTAGGCCTCTCTAACAATGACAGAGAGATATTAATGAAGAATATATCAATTGTCTTTCACTGTGCTGCAAGTTTAAAATTCGACACGACACTTGAAGAGTCTATAGTGCCAAATGTTTTTGGCACTCGACGACTCCTCCAGCTTTGTCACAAAATGATTAAAATTGAAGTAAAAAATCCATTAATACTCTCCTAAAAATGACAACCTTTAGTTCTTAATTGATTCCATTTTTAAAAAATTATCATTTTTTTGGCAATGTTTCGGTAAATAATGGAGATATGCCCTTTTTGTTCTACAAATGTTTTGTAACTCTTGAAATTTTTTTATAAAACCATTTTTATAAAACTTGAAGACAAAAAGGGCGTATCTCCATTACTTACTGAGACATTCTCAAAAAAAAAATGAAAAAAATCACTTAATCCTGATTTTACTTTCAATTAATTAAATTAATTAGTTAATCAATTAATTCAATTGAGGTTGATTTCGAGCTCAAGATGATTAAAATTGAAGTAATCAATCCATCAATACTCCCTTAAAAATGAAAACAAGATTGTTTCATCAATTTAATTGGAAGAAATAAAGAATGGGTTTATTTTTTGTCATTAGTTTTACCCAAATATCTCCATGAATAAAGGAGATACGCCATTTCTTAAATTCTCTACGAAACTATTTTTAGGCAAAAAGAGCGTATCTCCATTATTCACCGAAATATTCTCAAAAAATAGAAAAAAACCACACTTCTTCCTGATGTTTCTCTCATTTGATTAAATTAATCTCATTAATATAATTAATTAATTTAGGTATTTGTTCACGTTTCAACATTGTACTCAACCTGCAATAAAACCCGAATATCCGAATGCATCCCAACAATACCAGCCCTAGATGGAAAAATTGATTTTTCCCAGAATGAGGATGAATTTATTAAAGCGATACCATTAGATGTTGCCAATGAATGGCCAAATACATATACATTTTCAAAAGCTTTAGCTGAAATGATGCTGCATGATCAAAAAGGCACATTACCAGTTTGCATTGTGAGACCGTCTGTTGTATTAGCAGCACTCAAAGAGCCAATGCCAGGATGGATTGATACATTTTATGGACCTACATTGTCAATAACAAATGGAGCACTTGGACTATTGAGGTAGGAAAAACTGAGGCAAAATGGAGCTGCCATTAAATTATTCTGGATTTTTTTCTTAAAAGGGAAGAAGTCTGCAAAAAAATTTCAAAAAATTCACCAACAGGCTCCACATATTAAAACATATCCTCTAATTTTTTCAGATTCATTCATGCAGTCCTTCATCCTGAAAAAAATTCCTGCATCATGTTGCCATGAAGGTCCATTTTGCTCCACTTTTCCCTATTAAGGTAGTATCCCAGCAAACTCGAGTACAGTTAAATCCTTATTTTTTTGATGCCATATCAAAGCTGATATTTTTTTACATTTTTCTGAATTTTTTCATCATTTTTGTCCGTGTAGTTTATGAGATATGAATTATCAAAGTTACTGAAAATAGCGGTAGTGGGGATGAAACGCCCTAAATCGGACAGAAATAACGAAATTACTAAAAAACCACACAGTTGACCCATTATTTAAAAACTATTGGCGAAGAGAACAGCATTTTTACTAATTAATAGAAGAAAAAAATATTCAATTCACCGTATAGTTATTGAGAAATTTAAATTAGAAGATAGTCGTAACTATTTGCCTCTCTCTCTATCTCATGCATCTGATAGGAGATTAATGTGAAAAAAATTCGAGATAAAAAAATTATATTCACGAGTTGAAGATATGACTTTTGAATAGTTTAATCACTTTTTTCGGGTAAATTAAAGCACGTTTTCCCCGAATTATCAGCAATTAATTTTAAACTAATCTGCAAATCCTCATTTTTTCCTGTTTTATCGACCGTACACTGGGATATTACCTTAATATTTTTTTGCCATTCGGTTCTTGAGGATATCTTCGGTAAATAATGGAGATGGGCCCTCTCTGTCCTGCAAATGTATTTTAGCTTTTAAAATCCCCTACAAAGCCATTCTCGGGCAAAAAGGGCGTATCTTCATTATTTACTGAGATATTCACGGAGAAAGAATATTGAAATTCGATAGTGAAGAGGTGAAACAGAAAAAGCCTCTTTTTTCGTCGTTTTTTGAGAATATCTCAGAAGCTAAGTGAAATAAAGCGATTTTGAAATACGTTACAACCTTTTTTGTAGAAAGTTTTAAAAGCTACGAAAAAGGTTTCAACAGAAATTTCGCTATCTCTCTTATTTTCCAAGATATTCAAGAAAATTGAACGAAGTAACTGGATTTATTCTCTTTTACCTCTTTATCACTATTCTATCTTCCATTTTTTGAAAATATCTGTGCAAATAATAGAGATACGCCCTTTTCGCCCTAAGATACTTTCATAGAAAACTTTAAAAGCTGTAAAACAATCCCAAGACAAAAAGGACGTATCTCCATTACTTATCTCAAAGAGAAATATTCTCAAAAAATCAAAAATAAAACAAACTCATTCAATTTTCATTTTTACAAAAAGAAAATCCTTTTTTTATCGATTTTTTTCTTCTCTTTAATCAAATTTTCATCAACAGAACCAGTATTTGTGATGGTGATAAAATTGGCGATATTATACCATCAGACATGGTAGTGAATCTACTGATCTGCGTTGGCTGTAAAACGAAATTCGATGGAACTAATGAGACAAAAGTCTACAATTGCTGCACAGGAAGACAAAATCCAATGAAAATGAAACTATTAATTCACGATTGTCAAGAATATCTACGAAATTATCCATTAATTGCAGCAATGAGATATCCCAATTTAACACTACGTAAATCATACGTTATTCATTCGATTATATCTGCAGTACAACACACTTTATTATCACGAATTATCGATACAATTTCCTATTTTTATGGGAAAAAAACAAAATTATATCGAATTCATAAAACCCTTGCACGTATTTTTGAATCATTTGATTTTTTTGCAACACGAGAATGGCAAGTTGATGATAAAAATGTTGAAATGCTCAATTATGAATTGAGTGATTGTGAAAAAGATACTTTTTACTTTGACGTTAAAAAAATCGATTGGAAATCGTATACTAATGATTATGCACAAGGAATTAGAAAATATTTATTTAAAGAAGGAATTGAAAATGTTGAAAAAGCAAGAATACGAATGAATAGGTAATTATTTTATGATTATTAACTTCCCGATAGGGAAGTTTATGTATTTACCCCGAAAATGAAAATTCGATTTTTTGATGGATCTTTACGTTTTGAGACGTCCACAACATTTTCTGATAGTTTAGAAACATGTCTGTATGTATGTGTGTGTGTGTGTGTGTGTGTGTGTGTATGTGACCGATTTTTTCGTTCACGTTTTCTCGATAATCAATAATGCGATCGAGATGATCAATATTGGAATCGAAGCATCTCGATATAGATTGGTGTTGATTAGATTTTGGTTGAAATCGGTTCAGCGATTTCTTAGTTTTTTACGAGAACATAATCAAATGTTTTTCACAATATCTCCGGTCCTATTAGTGATAGCGTAAAAATTCCAAATGGAGGTGAGAGGCCGGATCATTCGTCAGCGGTCTGTGTGGTTTTCCATGAAAAATATCGATTATTGAGATATTTATGGAACCTTCTGTAGAAATCTGTTGTTGAACGTTAGCTATCTCCAGAATCAATACTTAATGAATGAATAAATAAATAAATCAATGAATCAATAAACAAATGACAAATTATCCCATCTCTCACCTCCATCCAGAATTTTCATGCTACCACCAATGGAACTGAAACAATTCATTTATGTTCGTTTATATGAATATATGAACGTCAAACGTCTGATGATACGTCAGAGGAATTATCGGGAAGTTCTTAGTGTGATTGAAAGAATCACACTCATTATTATTATAATATATATTGACTAACTCATCACAATTAGTTCATGAGCGAACAATAACCCATACAATTCGCAAACGAACAGAGCGAACAAGCAGCTGCGCACTACTATATTCGCGAGCGAGCAACTACGCACTACTCTATTCGCGAGCGAGCGTAGCGAGCGAGCAACTATGCACCCCACTTCGCGAGCGAGCGAAGCGAGCGAGCAACTGCTCACCCCTAGTTTGTATTGAGATTCTGGGAGTATGCAAATAGAGTAGCATGCCATTGTTTTCCGCAATTTGCAGATATTTTACCTCTCAATTTGCATATTGTCACCCTAGAAACAAAATGACGTAAGTGCTACTTCTAAGCACAGCACTTACGCCTCTTTCACTATAAGTGCTACGATTGAATTTCACAATTTTGATAGTGGAGAGATGGAATAGAATGAGTTTTTTGTGAATATCTTGGAAACTCATGGAGATACACTCTTTTGGTCCTAAGCCACTTTTGTAGAGAATTAGAGAAGGGCTACTGAAAAGGAGGGAGAAGGAGTAAAAAGGGCGTATCTCCATTGGTTTTCGAGATATTTGAGAGAAATTAATGCGAAAATTATTATCATAGGTGATTATCATAAAAATTAGTACGGTGGTCCCTCTACTGATCGTCCCCCGATTGAACGTGCCGCTCATCTTCCCGCACTATTCTGCTTATCTCGAATGTGTATGCGCGGTAACTATGGTTACGTGTTAAATTTAGAGACAACAAACGTTGAGGTTATTGATAAATTCCAAATTTGAAACGAATAATGCGAGATCTTTCGCTTTAAGGTAGTTGTCTCCCTAATGATAAAGTTCAAGACTTACTTAAAAATGAGGCTATGAATAATTAAATACATAATGCATCTAATAATGAAATTTGAGAACGATGGTCCACAGTATATATGAGATAATTGCAATTAAAATCAACGTTTTTGTACAGACGTTATGAGAGAAGCGTGGGAAAACTACAAATTTTTTTTTTACGTTGAAAAAAATCACCATCATTATGAAAAACTAATACCTATCAAAACTATACATCTAGAATTATTTTTAAAAAAATGGAGATCATTGACCACATAGTTTCGGTGAATAATTAAAAATAAAACCGTATTCTGACGAAATTCTCAGTGGAAGGGGTATCAAGATGACGGCGCGAGCGTGTTGTGGGAGAACATTTCACAGTTGTGTATTCATATAGAGGATACTACTGTGTGAGTGTACAGTCAGGTCGAAAATATATAGGTTTATAGTAGTACATTATCAACACATAGGGTGGCGTCTCAGAGCCAAAACTTTTTAACTGGACGGTAGGGAGGCAACTACGTTAAGGTTGTTTAGCAGAAAATTCCGTGAAATGAGAAATTTTCCCAAAATTTGACAGTTCATCATTTAAATAATGAGGAATGGCCTACCAAAATTTGAATTGATTTCGGGGCTTAATTTTCAAGAACAAAAGTTTGAAGTTACGTTTCTTACAGGTAAAGATATGGGAAACCGACAAGGGTAGTAAAAAAATTCTCATAGCGCCCGCGCGGTACAATAGATTTTATACTAACGTCATCGGCTTTCCATATCTCTATGCGTACAACTTGTAACTTCAAACTTTTTTTTTCTTGAAAACTAAGCCCCGAAATTACTTCAAATGTTGACAGGACATTCTTTATTATTCAAATATCATTATTAAAATTATTAAAATTTGTGATTGCACTCAATTTCCTTCTAAACAACCTTAATTATGCCCCACCACCTATGTAGAGTGGAGGCCGCTCCACTAATCGTTTTCCTGGAAATAGAGCCCCGCTCCGCACGAACCGTAGAAGGAAGACTGTATTGACATGTTGGGGATATGCGACTGGGGGAAGAAAACTGAAACTGAAGTTTCTATTGAAAAAACTTGGCCAAATACATGCTCGTAAAGATCTTTCTCTTTGAAAAAACGAATGAGATAATTCGGAAAAGCCAAGAATTTGAATTATTCCGCGACGGTTGATGAGAAGGAAAAGGAACAAATACGATTAAATGAAAGATTATTCGGTTGGAAAAATCAGAAACTTGGCTCTTTCACATCCGAAATCATTGATGAAAATCTAAAAGGTCAAGTTTCTGATTTTTCGTACCAAATAATCTTCCATCTAATCGTATTTGCTCCTTTTCCTTCTCATCAACTGTCGCGGAATAGTTCAAATTCTTGGCTCCTTCGAATTATCTCATTTCTTTTTTCAAAGAGAAAGATTTCCACGAACGTGCACTTGGCCACGTTCTTTCAACAAAAACTTCAGTTTCTGTTATTTTTCCACAGATTTCATAATTTTTTTAAAGGTTTTCGGAATCTTTATGATGAATTTCTGAAAGTCGAGAATTACTTATCAACGAATGGTAATTTTCTTCATCGATTTCCGGATCTTCCCGGGAGAAAAAATAGGGCAGGCTAGAGACAGCATTTTGGCATTCTTGAATGACAGACTAATTGCAGTTTTGTGGCGGTGAACTGGCGGGATTTGCGCCAAAAGCTGCCTCTATACTGCCATTTGCAGAGAGCATCCAGTGGCAGCAAAAGAGCGGTCTTTTGGCAGATGCCACATGCCAGTACCCTGCCTCTGTACTGCCATCTTCATAATGCCATATTTAATTGGTTATTCAATTTTGCTTATCAATGCCCTTAATATACTGCAGAAAATTCGGTAATCATATCTATCATGTTCAGTTTTTGACGCAGATCACGCCAGTATAAAAAAAAAGCGAATCGGTTGCACCGTTCCCGAGATATTAACTTTGATTCTTTGACGGGATCGGGGCTCAAACCTAGGCTACTCTGGTTGTTCTTCGTTCTGAAGATGTCCACTTAGTCCACGCGGCTATTCTGAAATACTTGAGAGTGTTTATTCTTATTGTGGTTCATAACTGCCCATTTTTTCACGGCAATTTCTCCGAATGATTGGATGTATAATAAATACACGTGAACGATTTCAGAAAGAAGATTGTTCGGCTATTTAAAATGAGAAGACAGTCCATTACATGTTCGTTAATTATTGGAAATTGAAGACTATAAAAAAATATCATAAAAGACAAGTAATTGAAGTGATATTGAATAATATACCGTGTAGAAAAAAATTCAAATTACACTGAGAGAACGATTCGTTTGGCTGTAACGAGCCTCGTTAACTGTTATAGTAGGACCAGCCAGAAAGGGAACCTCTGGAGCTGAGATTTACACGTTGTAGCATAGGGGAGCTGAGGTTCCCTTTTTGGCCAGTACAACTATAACTAATATTAGTTGGGATGGCAACCAAACTAATATTCGTTAATAGTTAACGAATGGCTCGTTCAGGGGGTTTCTGTTGAGGCACGCAAAAATTGCTACATTTTCCTCATTTTTCGAGGTTAGTTCGAAATACAGAAAGCAGTTTCTGTTCAAGTGTTATGGAATAATTTTCTTCTCTGAATTTCCATTGATTTTACTAATTGATTTCACTAAAACACAAAGAGAAAAACGTTCAGGCGGAAAATTTGCGAATTTATCGGTCAGGTGGCGCACGACGCCTCAAATGCGTATTAGTTAACAGTTAACTAATACGCTGTTGGGTCAACCGGGTGAAGTTTTTCGGTTCAACTCAATCCGTGAGTTAACTGTTAACGAATCGTTCTCTCAGTGTAGTTATTTTGCTGGTGGAAAAAAGTGAATTAAAAAATGTTCCGTCAACGTAGTCACCGCAGCATTGAAATTTTTGTTCTATCGATCAATTATTTTGAGAAAAATTGACTGGATACAAACGATTGGCGTAAGAATGAGAGAATTCCAATTTATAACAAATCCCCCGATGAACATCATAATGAGGAGTTAGGGTGAAAAAGATGTAAGAACGATGTAAGACTGTCGGACTTATACTTTTTTTTTACTATAAACCGAATTGATGAGTGAAAAAATATTCTAAGTCCCCGTCTCCGGATAAGAGATGCGCAGTATCGCAAGGAAAACACCAAGGAGATTACAGGCAGTCTAGTGGCAGATTTGAAGAAGGGCAGCCTCACAGCTGCAGCAAGGCAGGTTCATGGCACCACAAGCGCAGGCTGTATGAAAGGCAGTTTTCTGGCAGATCAAACGCAGCTCACCGATGCCCTCCTCGAAAAACTGTGCTTGAGCTGCCAAGAGATCGCCTTTCATACAGCCCGTTCTTGCGATGCCATTTGCCCGCTTATACATGCTGCCAAGAACCTGCCTTGCTGCAGCTGTTAGGCTGCCAGCCATTTTCCTTTCAAATTCGGAAGCTGCTACCCGGTGCCAAGGATCTGCCAGTTGCCCGCCGCTATTGCGGCAATCTGCCTTCTGTCCGCGTATAAACCGCTTATTGTCCGCCTAAATTTTTCTCTCGGGTATCCTCTCTTTTCATCCAATAGTTTTTCGCAAATATCTCAAGAACTGTTGGGTCGATTTCGCTGAAATTCAATACCAAAGTTGGCACTTATAAGATGTACAAACCAATCAAATGCAAAGTCTCTAGCTCAAATGATTTTTAAGTTATCGCAATAACCGCGATTTTTCAAAAATTACAGTAAAAAAATACAATAAATAAACCAAAAATCGGAACACTCGTCACCCCTGGGGTTTAATGTGCGCCCTATCAGTGCGCATCTCCTCGTGGAGGATACATGCTGCAAATTGATTTTTCGCTGAGAAAACTCAAAAGAACGATTTTTTAATAATTAACTCTTTCTCGAGAACCATTGAGCCGATTCCGCTGAAATTCAATCCCAAAGTTGACACTCATAAGATGTAAAAACCCACCAAATTTGAAGTCTTTAGGGGCTTAGCGAGAAATACCCCGGACTACATCTGGCGAATGGAATCAGGAAAAAGCAGCGTTGAGGTGGAGGCGACCAGAAGGGCCAGCGCCTTCATCGTCAAGCTCGGAAGCATGGAGGAAGAGAGGTGGCCTAGAAAGTGCTTGAGGGAGTAGGTGAGAGGAATCATGAACAGAAATCCGACGAAATGGGGCAAGGAGATAAAGAAGACCTTGGAGAAGCTAGAGGGAGACCAACTGATCGAGAGGGTATGGGCTGGAGAGATGGACGAGGTGGCACTGGCAGCAATGAAAATAACACTGGCTATGGAAGAGAAGGAGAAAAGGAGGGACAAAGAGAGGGTAGCTGAATCGAAATTCTGTGAGTACTATAAGAAACTAAAAACGGAAGAAGGCATGGAAGACTACTGGAGAATGAAAAACCTCAAATTAACAGAAAAGCTCACATGGGCAAGATGGAGATGCGGAAACGTGGTACGAGAAGGGAAAAGAGGATTCAGAGACGAGAACTGCAGGGCCGGATACAATCAGAAAGAAAGTCTAGAGCACGCGATAAGCTGCGAAAAGGTGATGAGGAAGATAGGCAAGGAGAATGCAAGTTTTTGGGAAGAGTGGAGAGGCAAAGATGACCTACAAGCATGGAGAGAAAGGCTGATAGAGGAACTGAAGGAAAAACCAAAGAAACAATTATGCAAACAGCTGGAGAGAGTAGAGAGAGCGTTGAGAAAAATAGAGGAGGCAAGGCAAGAAAGAGCAGTGAGGAGAGAAGCGACAGAAAGGCAGCAGAGAGGCGGAGAAGGGACGAGAGAGACGAACGAAGGGGAGAGGCAAAGAGCAATACTACGGTGATAAGACAAAAGACAGTGATTAGATTAGTAGAAATGAATATATGTATAAATAGGAAATATATATATAAAACTAAATTATCTATAGCTGTAGTATTCGGGAAGTAATACTCCCTACGCAAGTATTAATGACAGTATGTATTAGATTTAAAAAAGAAAAAAAAATAGAGGAGGAGCAAGGCAAAAAAAGATGTAAAACAAATAATTTTGTAACTCAAAGAAATAAATTCTATTCTATTCTATTCTATTGAAGTCTGTAGCTCAAATATTTTTCAAGTTATCGCAATAACCGCAGTTTTTCAAAAATCACAGTAAAAAAAATATAATTAAAAAAACAAAAATTGGAGCACTGGTCACCCTTGAGGTTTAATGTGCACCCTATCACTGCGCATCTCCTCGCGGAGGATACATGCTGCAAATTGATTTTTCGCTAAGAAAATTCAAAAAAAGATTTTTTGACAATTCGCTTTTTATCGAGAACCATTGAACCGATAGAGCTGAAATTTTGCTGAGAACATTGTGCTTGCGTAGAGACTATACCCTCGAAATTTCATATCGATACATGCAGCCGTCTCCGAATAAAGTAATGGGATGAGTCATCACACACATACACACACACACACACACACACACATATATACACACAGATATTTGAAAAAAGAATTATTTTCCGACATTTCAGATCATTTAGAGTCATAATCTGATGAAAACTCAAACTCGAAAAAAATTACGATTATAATGCTTCCATTCGGAAGCAAAAGGGCGTATCTCCATTATTTTCCGACATATTCTAAAGAAAGCGAATGCAAATAAATTGAATTATCTTCTCCACTACTGAATCTTTACATTCATTTTCTCTAATACTTCGGTAACTGAGTGAGATATGCCCTTTCGATCGCGAGCTTTTTTTTGTAGAAAATTTAGAAACCTGCAAAGAAGAATGATGGCGAGATCACTCTATCTCGCTTGCTTTCCGAGAAATTCCCAAAAAACAAACAGCCAAGATGGCAAGAGTCAACTTTTTAATTAGTTTTCATGGAATATCTCGAAAATTAATGGAGGTACACCCTTTTGACCTCAATCCTCTTTTGTAGCTTTTGAAATTCTCTGAGGAAAAAGTCCAATGCAAAAAGAGCGTATCTCCATTAGTTTCTGAGACATTCCTTGAAAATTATAACGAAAAGTCATCAATATGTTCACTTTTTTATTTTTCTACTACACGGAGAGAAATTTTTCTGAAAAATCGTGATGCTCAGCGACATAATGTGGATGCAAAATGCAGGCCGAGGGTATTTCATGAGTCTACCGATGGAAAAAATGTCTTTTTGACGGCAATTAGTAATAGGGCCAATAAAATTTTCAAGATGAAGTATCACAATAACTGTTATGTAGCATTACAAAAATATTAGCTGATAATTTTTTCTCTGGAAGCTGAAGAAAAATTGTCTATAGTCCGATTTTTGAAAGGATTACTTTTCCAAAAGCCTGAAACCGTATCTAACCTTACTTAAAAAAAGTAAACCTTTCGGTAATCAGACTATATCCGACAAATGATAAATCATCGGGCCCTTAGAAATTTTTAGACGATACTAAGAATTTTTATTAAATTTTCTTAGAATTTTTCCCATGCCAGCCTCATAATGGGGAGACGAAGGGGCAAGTCGGGTACCTTCGACTGTTTTCGGTACATGAGCCATTGGTCATTTTAGACTTGGCTTTGGATTGAAATATCTCGAAAACTATGGAAAATTTATCGAGACATGCTGTGAATGAAATGTAGACGGAAGATTAACGAAAAAAATAAGCAAAATGCCGTTTTTCTACGACCAGTAGTTTCCGAGCTATAAATTTTTTAATGAGTAGTTCAGGAACAATGAACGAGGCCCGATAGCAAATAAATGGGCGCTCCGGCGTCCTTTCTGAATTTTTTATTGAAAAATTAATATCTTAATAACTACGAGTCGTAGAAAACCGGAGTTCTGCTCATTTTATTCGTTAATCTTTCCTCCAAATTTCATTCACAGCATGTCTCGATAACTTTTGAGTAGTTTCCGAGATATTTCAATCCAAAGCCAAGTGCAAAATGGCTATTTTTTTAAAGAAATAAACAGCAAAAATTATGATGTGGAGCATGGGAATTTTTCGGCTCACAAGCAAATTGCATCCCGTTTATGGAGCGGCATGGTGATTTTTGAAAAAATCGTTTAGAAAAATTCTTATATTTTTCTCTCCGTGTACAGATTTCATCTCCAAATCCCTTCAAAACACTAATTTTTTCATTTTTCACTTGCAGATTATACTGGATCGAAAAATTCTTAAATTTTCTCTTCTCAATTCTCTCGATAACCGTGATTTATCGATGGATTTACCGACAATTTGGAAAGAAAATCAACGAACGAATGATCAATACCATAAAATTATGATAAATGCTTCGTAAATTCAAATGATTCTCTGAAGAAAATAAAGAGAACTTAAAAAAACGACAAAGTAGAGCACATTTCGATTTTACTATTCATTCTTCCTCATCAAAAATTTGATATTTTCACGTAGAATGGCAGAATCGATTGCTTCGACGTTTAAAAAAAGAAAGGAAAAAAAAGTCGCTGAATAATTAAGCACCCTTGTGCTATAAGCAAATGAGAGCACTTTCACATATTGTCTCGTGGGAACATAAAATCGCCCTCGAATTTTCTTGAAATTTTACGAAAAAAGAAAAAAAACCATTGTAAAAATCAATTTTTTTTATGAAAAATATGTCAAAATTTTGAGAGAATTTTTTATTCCCAAATTAGTTGAATTCATTAATTTTCCGATGATATCAACAGAAGATATTGAGGCTAATGACATTTTTTGTGCTTTTATTGATACTTCATTCATTTGAATTAATAATTTAAGGTAAAAAGGCTATTATCTCTTACCCTCTTCATTTGATGCCTCTGACACACTTATTTCTTCCTGAATGAATAATGATGATGATTAATGGTTCGACCCCTCGCTGCCATTCCTGCAAGAAAAAAAAATATTTTATGATTTTTTGTAAAATTTAGAGACATAAAATGATATAAAAATTCAATTTTTCATTTTTTTTTTCAATTTTTCCTTTATCCTTCACAATCTTTTTTTGTGGCTTTTGAAATTCTCCACAAAAAAGGATTAGTGCAATATCGCTCTATCTCACCTAGTTCCCGAGATATTTTCAAAAATCGAAAAAATAGAATATTTCGTATAAATCGATAATTTCAATGGAAGTCAAAAGTAATTTTTTTTTTCAGTGAAGGATTCATGAAAAAAATCTGGAAAAATTCCTGAAGATTCTCCAATGTATTCTCATTGCTTCCAAATTTTTTCAAATTTTTCCCTGAAGCTCTTCACTGCGAAAAGAATTCTGGTTCATCCACAATTCATCACTTTACGACTGAATTACAAACGCGTCACAGGAAAAAAAGGCAGTAATTCCTATTTCTTTAAGGAGAATTGTGCGTATGTTGTTGACTGAAAATTTTTATCTTCGCATAGGTAATTACTGATAAGAATGTAATTCATATTTTTCCTGATGGTTGACACCATTTCACTCAGCTCAAAAAAATTTTCACCTCACTTCTTCAGAAGTTGAAATTTCCGAGAAAATTGTGGAAATTGAGAATAGTTCGACTATTCTTCATTCAGAAAAGGTAATGAGATCAAAAACTTTCTTTCGATTAAAAAAAAAATTAATTACAGGATTTTTCCTGATATTCAGAGACTTTAATTGATATTAATTCATTTTCCATTGAACTTAAATAAAATGAATGAAATCGTGTTCTTTTCCGGTTTTTCATGAATATCTCGGTAAATAGTGGAGATACGTCCTTTTTGTTCCAATACACTTTTGTAGCTCTTAAAATTCTTTACAAAATAAGGATCCGTGCAAAATCGCTCTATCTCGCTTAGTTTCCGAGATATTCTTAAAAACCGAGAAAATAGAATGTTTCGAATAAATCGATAATTTCAATAAAAGTCAAAAAGTAAGAATTTTTTTTTAGCGAAGCACTTCAAAAAAAAATCTGAAAATTCTCTAATGTACCTTCATTATTATAGAATTTTTACAAATTTTTTCCTGAAGGTCTTCACTCCGAAAAAATCCTGATTCATCCAATTCTCAGAGCTGTTCCCAAAAAATTAATAAATTTTTTAATTTATCACTTTACCACTTAATTACGAACACGTGACAGGAAAAAGAGGCATTAATTTCTTTTTCTTTACGTAGGACTCTACGTACGTTGGTGACTGCAAATTTTTATCCTCGCATAAGTGATTAGCGGTAACGATGTAGTCCATAGGTTTTCTGATAGTTGAAACCATTTTATTTCAATTTTAACTGAAGTAATTTATTTTCTCACTCTTCCAGAACTTCAAATTTACGAGATAATTGGGAAAATTGAGATCAATTAAACTGTGTTATTTCATGCAGAACAGGTGAGCACCTAAAAATCAATTTCCTAATTTTTCCTGAATTAAAAAAATATTTACATAATTTTTTTCATATATTTTCTTATTTTATCGAATTATTTTGACATTCCACCACCACAAAATACAGTTTAGTATGAAATTATTACTCTAGAGTATTGTAAAACTTTACGTTCAATAAAACATTGATGCTACTACCTAGTGCGTTAACATTCACATGGCAATCGCGTGTTACCCCAGTCAGTTCACCTTTTTCCATTCCGTTCAAGTGTTTATCTTGAAGAATAATCGAATTTCCATGAATAATTGATTCCCTATAGAAATAGAAAAAAAATACGAAATGTTCTGCAAATGTATTGTTGTCTAATTTTGTTGATTTTTTTTTTTTGGTGTAATTTCGTGATATTTTGGTGAAAAGAGGAAAAATGTGTGCTGAGGCTCTGTCAGTTTCAAATTTTTATGAGGGCAAATCTATATTCATAACTGGTGCCACTGGTGGTATTGGAAAATTACTGATTGAAAAGCTCTTAAGATCCTGCACGAAAATCAAAAATATTTATCTACTACTCAGGAAGAAACGTGGAAAAACTACAGCACAACGTGCAACAACATTATTTAATACACCGGTAATTTTCGATTTTTTTTATTTTTATAAGTTATAGAATATCTTGGTAAATAATGGAGATATGCCCTTTTTGTCAGAAAGTTGTCGTGTAGAGAATTTTGACGGCTACAAAGAAGGATTAAGGCAGAATGGGCATATTTCCATTATCTTCATAGATAACTCCAAAAAAATGAAATAAATTTTTAAATTTTTTCATTTTTTAAAAGTTACAAAAAAATATGAGAGCTAAAAAGGCGTATCTATAGCACAACGTGTAACGACTTTATTTAATAAATCGATAATTTCAGATTTTTTGATTTTCTATGAGTTATAGAATATCTCGGTAAATAATGGAGATCCGCCTTTTTTGTCCTGAAGTGGAATTGTCAAGAATTTTAAGGGCTATAAGGAGGGATTCGGGTAAAAAGGGTGTATCTCCATTATTTTCCGAGATAATTGGAAAAAACCAGCGAAAAGAATGGTTCTTTTCGTTTTTTTTTCGAATATTTTCCAAGAATTACAAAAGAAGATGAAAGCAAAAAGGGTGCATCGCGCAACGAATTTATTCAATAACATCACTAATTTTCGATTTTTCAATTTTGTTACGATTTGTGGAATATCTCAGTAAATAATGGAGATACGCCCTCTTCACCTCAGTCCTTCTTTTGTAGTTCTTGAAATTCTGTACAAATCCATTTACGGACAAAAAAGACGTATCTCCATTATTCACGAAGTTATTGTCACAAAACTTTCGAAAATAATCAAATTTCGCATTTTCACCTCTTTATCCCTAAGTTGCCCTTAGAATGCTAATAGAGTGCACTCTTTTTGTCCTAACGTGGTTTTGTTAAGAATTTCGAGAGCACCGAGAAAGGATTTGAGTAAAAAGGGCGTATCTTCATTATTTTCAGAGATAATTCAAAAAAAACGAATGAAAATTTTTTTATTTTTTTTTATTTTTTCAAATATTTTTTATGAGTTGTAATATATTTCGGCGAATAATGGAGATATGCCTTTTTTTGGCCTAAAGCGGTTTTGTAGAGAATTTCAAAGAGCTTTGCAAGAAAATATCTCGGAAACTAATGGAGATACGCATGTTTTACCTTAAGACACCTTTGTAAAAAACTCCGAAAGCTACGAATGAAGATTCAGGGGAAAAAAGGCGTATCTCCATTACTTTTCAGAATGTTCTTCAAAAAATAACAAAATTTTCGAGAACAAAAAAGCAAAATAATCACTCTTAATTCAGGTTTTTAATAGACTCCGTGAAAGAGATCCAGAGATATTTAAAAAAATTATTATCATCGAGGGTGATCTGTGTTTGCCTAATTTGGGGGTAACCGATGCCGATGAAGAATTGTTGATTAAGAATATTTCAATTGTGTTCCACTGTGCGGCGAGTTTGAAATTTGATGCCAATCTGGAAGAGGCAATAGCACACAATGTTTTTGGCACCCAACGGCTCCTCCAGCTCTGCCAAAAAATGATAAATATCGAGGTAAATAATTGAATTTAGCAAAGTGAACTTTAAAGTTCGAAATGCTACAGGGGAAGGTGGGGTAAAATAGACATTCCAATTGAAAGGTTCCAGATAGAGATTTTCTTATGATTGTATTCGAAAGCTGAGAAAATTATAGGTGAAAAACATGTGTAAAAATTCTTTTTTTGAAGATTTTTTGACAATTTTAGTTTTTTGGCCAAGTTTTGAACGGGTTTCCCTTTCGAAAAACGGAAAAATTCACTTCTTCGGTGATACCTCCAGTTTTGTTGGTCTTAGCGATCTAGAGCTTATCTCAAATTATAGGTGAGCTCATTTCTCATCAGTTTATGTGGTTGAAATTTTTTTTCATCAATGTTTCAAATACTTATAGCCCATTTTCTAAAAATCAATTTTTGCCCTATGAGTATCAAAAAAATTAATAGTTATCTTTTAACCGCATAGATCGATAGGAAATGAGCTCACCTCTCACTTAAGATGAATCCCAGATTGCTACGACCAATAAAATCCAAGATAATCCCAAAAAAAACTTAAATTTCTCAAAAACGAAAGGATTTCACTTTTAAATCTTGAGCAAAAAAATGGAATTTTTAAAAAATTAGGAAAAATAACTTCTGACATATGATTTTCATGGGAATTTTTATAAAATACCAAAACTAACAAGCGTCCGTTTTACCCCGCGTTTTTATTTTTCTCCAAATTAGTTCAATAAATTTTTAATAATTTTGTAAATTCACGTGTCACAGGCACTCGTCCACGTCTCGACGTTATACTCCACGTGCAATAATTCGAAGATTGAGGAACGTCTGCCTTCAATACCAGCGATGAATGAAAGAATGGATTTCACCAAAAATATCCAGGATTTTGTGGAATCAATACCACTTGATGTTGTTGATGAGTGGCCAAATACATACACGTTCTCAAAGGCTCTTGCTGAAATCATGTTGAACGATCAGAGGGGCACATTACCAGTCAGTATCGTAAGACCCTCGATTGTTCTATCAACATTGAAAGAACCAGTACCTGGATGGATCGATAATTTCTATGGTCCTACGTTGACCATTGCCAATGGCGCACTTGGAATATTGAGGTATATATAGTTATTCAATCTAACAATAAACTTTTGTTTGCATTGATTTTCTTTTCAAATTCATTTAATCCAGAAGGGTTTCATATAGATTATGAGAAATGTTCAGAATGTACTGAAAACTTTTTTTCTATAGATTTTTTTATAAATTTTGGAAATTCTCAGATTTTTATTAAATTATTTATGAATAGTCTATTTTTGTTATTATCCATTTTTGAGAACTATTTTAAAAATGAATGGAGATTCGCCCTTCTTCGGGAACTACAAAAAAAAGCTGAGGATAAAAAGCGTATATCTCGATTATTTTCCGAGATAATTCGAAAGAACGCCTTTTTTTGCAGTGAACATTTTTTTCTGAAGAATTTTTAGAATTACAAAAATGAATCAACACAAAATCGCTCTATCTCGCTTAGTTTCCGCGATATTCTGGAAAACGGAATTACAAAAAAAAAATCGTTTAAATTTTTCTAATTATTCATTTGTTGAGGAATATATCGGAAATTGATGGAGATACGACTTTTTTACTTCTAGTTTTTTTGTAGAGAATTTCAAGAGCTACAAACAAGGATTCTAGCAAAATCGCTCTATCTTGCTTAATTTTCAAGATATTTAAAAAAAATTGATGAAAAAATAGACTGAGTCTGTTTTTTTTTCCTTTTTTTCACTATTCTGTAATTCATTCTTTGAGAATATCTTTTAAAATAATGGAGATACGCCCTTTTTGTCTCAAACTTTTTTTGTAGATAATTTTAAAAGCTACAGAACATTCTTCGAGCAAAAACGGCGTATTTTCATTAGTTTCCAAGACATTCCTAAAAAAAACGAACGAAAGAAAATGAATTCATTTACTTTTATCTCTTCATCACTATATTATCGTTCGTTCCTTTTCAAATATCTCGGAAACTAAGCGAGATAGAGCAATTTTGTTGTAATCCACTTTTGTATCTCTTAAAATTCTCTACGAACATGTTTCAGGGTAAAAAAGGCGTATCTCCATTACTTCCCAAAATATCGGTAAAAAAGACTGAATTAAAGGAAATTATTAATTGTTTTTTATTCGAAAAATAAATTGACTCTTTTGAGTTAAAAATAGTCAATTAATCTTTTAATTCTCATGGCATGAAGGCAGATGTCTTCGATAATCCCTCTTTTACCTTCCCTCATCACAATTTTCCTGCGAATCTTTCTAAAAATCCTTTAACTCCAAAAAAAAACTCTGAAAAAATTTATATTTCATTTTTTTTTTTTAAATTACTAATTTAAAAAAATTTCCAGATCTGTCATCTGTGATGGTGAAAAAGTAGCTGATGTTGTACCATCCGATATTGTTGTTAATTTATTAATTTGCGTTGGCTGTAAAACAAAATACCAGAGAACAAACGAGATAAAAATATACAATTGCTGTTCAGGAAGGCAAAATCCAATGCAAATGAAGCAATTAATAAATGACTGTCAAAATTATGCAAGAATATATCCACTAATGGCAGCAATAAGATATCCAAATCTTAAATTTCGCACATCATATCCAATTCATACAATTCATTCAGCAATACAGCATAATTTATTGGCTTATGTATTGGATTTAATATCAATATGTACGTCTGCAAAACCACGAATGGTTAAAGTTCACAGATCGATTGGTCGTGTACTGAGTTCATTGGATTTTTTTACAACACGCCAATGGCTTGTTGATGATTACAACGTTGAAATGCTCAATCGTGAATTGAGTGAAAAAGAAAGAAATACATTTTATTTTGATGTTAAAAATATTAATTGGAGATTATTCGCAAGGGATTATTCAATGGGAATAAGAAAATATTTGTTCAAAGAGGATATGGCGAATGTGGAAAATGCTATTGTGCGAATTAATAAGTAAGGAATGATTTTAATAGATGGGGGGGGGGGGTTGAAGGGTGAAATGAGGACTTTTTTCTCCTTTTTAAATTGTGAAAATTGTGAAAATGTAATTTTTGTTAGTTGTTTGTTAGGAATATCTCGGTAAATAATGGAGATACGCCCTTTTTATTTTGTAATTGTTTTGTAGAGAATTTCGAGAGGTATAAAATGAGATAAGTGCGAAATTGCGATATCTCGCTTAGTTTCCGAAATATTTTGAGAAGACTAATGGAAAATAATGGAGTTTACTCAATTCTTTTCAAAGTTCATTCTTTGAACTTCGTTTTTTTGAAATATCGAGGAAAGTAAGGGAGCGAGTGATTATGCCCCAAGAATTTTTGGGGCAAAATTTCAAGAGCTACAAAAAAGGACTGGGGTGGAAAGGACGTATCTCTATTGGTTTTTGAGATATTTGAGAAAAATGAGTGACAAAAATGGAGTTTACTCAATTCTTCATTTTTAGTTTTGATGTTTTATATTATGAAAATCGGGAAAAATGAGGGGAAATATTTGAGATAGGATTTTTTTGATGATTCTATTGGGAAGCTGAGGAAATTTGCGGAGGAAAACATATGTCAAAATTCATTTTTGATAATTTTTTGAAAATTCTAATTTTTTAGTGGAAAATTGGGGCTCTAACTACTTGCGAAATTGAAAAATTTCACTTTTTAAATCTCCTTTTGAAATTTTCGATCTAAAGAGAAACAATCAGTTATACAGTAAAGGGTAAGAGAGATTATTTGCCATCGATTCATGCGGTATTAAAAAAAATTAACGATTTTTAGAGATAATCTGATAACAAAACGGATTTTCATAAAAATGAGCTATGATTCCCTCAAAAATCGATAGAAAAATTTTAGAACCCCATAAATCGATGGGAAATGATCTCACCTTCCATTCAAAATCTGCCCCAAATAGCTACGACAAATTGAATCGGAGATATCCCCAAAAAAGTGACTTTTCCCAATTTCAAAAACTCCCACCCCTTCAAATCTCCCCTAAAAAACTAGAATTATCAGAAAAAATTCAAAAAAATCAATTTCAACACACGTTTTTCCCCTGAAATTTCCCCTCCTTCCCCCTGAAATCCTCAAAAAACTCCATTGCCCCCCCCCCACTCCATAAAAACCCCCATTTCACAACCTTCACCCCCATTCATCAACTCCCTCAATGTTTATTCCTAATTCTCTTGTTCTTTTTTCTTTCAGTTTATACTGGATCGAAAAATGTGTACAGGCACTTCTCTCTGTCTCATCGGCAGTTGCGATTTACTGCTGGATCAATCGACGACGCAGAAAGCACTAACCAGCCCCCCCCCCCCCCTCCTCCCCCGCCCCTCTTATTAACAAAAAAAAATAAAACTATCTTATTTTCCTGCAATAAAAAAATTGTTTTAGTTTTAATTTCAAATTCCCACTCATTTTACCCCCTCCACCCCTGCTCATCATTAGTCCCCCCCCCCCTTCTTCTTGATTGTGCTGTGATTGGTCGCAGCTGGCCTTCAACCACTAGGTTATGCAGCCAACTTCATTACTCCCCACCCTGAACGTGTTTCGGCGCTGCTAATGCGCATGCGCATGCGCAGTAGCTTTTTTACTCACAGACACGTGTGCAAACCATTTCTGTGTACGTGTATAGTGCGTATTTTTTTTCGGTGTTTTACGATCTCAGTGTCATGTGTATATACAATGTGCACAGGCAATGATTGAAGATTATGAGCACCAGGGACACCTAACAAGTGTTTTTTTAAAAAGAAATTTAGGATTTTATAATTAATTTTTATTGTTTTAAAGAATTTTATTGAATTGAGAAAAAGATGAAGGTGGCACTGGCAATAGCATGCGTCTTCCTGGGGTGCTGTTCTAATGTAGTTTTTCTAGAATTACTAGTCAAGTAAGTTGAAAAATTGATCAAATTAATGCAAATAAGAGATCGAACGTGATGTCATCGATTTTTTAATGATTTAATTTTTTTAGGGATTTGTTTTTAGAGAATATCTCGGTAAATAATGGAGATACGCTCTTTTTGTTTAACACTGGTTTCGCAGAGAATTCTGAAAGCTACAGAAAAGGATTCGTGTAAAATTGCTCTATCTCGCTTAGTTTCCGAGATATTTGAGATAAAAGAGTTGGAAATTTGGAGTAAAAAAGAAAATACTTGAAAAAATCTGGTTTTTGATAATATCTCGGAAACTAAGTGAGATAGAGCAATTTTGCAAGAATCCTTTTTTGTAGAGAATTTTAAGAGCTACAAAAAAGAATTGGCGGTAAATTTCCCTATCTCGCTTTGTTTCCGAGATATTTGAGAAAAACGAGTCGAAGATTCGGAGTAGATAGATGATAACCGGGAAAATTCGATTTTTTGAATCTTCATTTTCAAATATCTCGGAAATTAAGCGAGATAGAGCAATTTTACTAGAATTCTTTTTTGTAGAGAATTTCAAGAACTAGAAAAAAGGATTGAGAATAAATCGCTCTTTCTCGCTTAGTTTCCAAGATATTCTAACACAACAAAGTTTGCCTGCTTCCTTCGTTGAGTTTTTTCGAAAATATCCCGGAAACTTATGGAGATACGCCCCTTTTACTCCCATCCTTTTTTGTAGCCCTCGCTATTCTCTACAAAACCGGCTTAGAACAAAAAGTGCGTATCTCCAATATTTATCGAGATATTGTCAACAAAGAATTGAATTTTATTAATTTTTTAATTTATTCACTTTTATTCTTTCTTTTAATCTTTCAGAGAAGATCCTGGAAGTGGAAATTTAATAACTTTCTCACAGTTCCTCTTAATTGCCTTCGAGGGATTCATATTTACCTCGAAATTTGGAACTGTTAAACCAAGAATTGGCATCAAAGATTACATGCTCATGGTTGCAATGTTTTTTATTGTAAATGTTTGTAACAATTATGCATTTGATTTCAACATTCCAATGCCACTCCACATGATCTTTCGAGCGGTAAAACATTTTCCTTTCAAGTCTCAATAATATTTCATTTATATTTTTATTAAATTAGAATAATTTTATTTCAAATTGGATTTTTTCCCCAATCTTTCTTGATAGAAATCTCGGAGATAAAGCGAGATAGAGTGGTTTTGCACGAATCCTTTTTTGTAGAGAATTTCAAGAGCTACAAAAAAGGATTCGTGCAACATCACTCTATCTCGCTTAGATTCCGAGGAATTTGAGAAAAATGAATGAGAGGAAAATTCATTTTTTCATTTTTTAGAAAGAAAAAAAAATTTTACAATATTTTTTGAAAATATCTCGGAAACTAAGCGTGATAGCGCGATTTTGCACGAATCTTTTTTTGTAAAAAATTTCAAGAACTACAAAACAAGATTGAAACAAAATCGCTCTATCTCGCTTAATTTCCGAGATATTCTAAAGAAACGATTTGAAAAAAAAGAATTTTTTTTCAACTCCTAGTTCCTCATTTGCTTTAATCTTCAGTTGGCTTATCACGAAAATAGTCATGAAGTCATTAATACTGACAATTCACACGTCAGAAGTCTCAATTATCTAATCATGAATAAACAATTGACTAAATTAAATTTGAAAAAAAATTCGACCACAGAAAAATGAAAAAAAAAAACATTTTATGACAAAAAATTGATAATTTTCTTCTTTTTTTTCAGGGTTCTTTAATAGCCAATATGATAATGGGCATAATAATATTAGAGAAGAAATATCCGTTGCATAAATATTTATCAGTATTAATGATAACAATAGGCATAATAATTTGTACAATCGTCAGTGGTAAAGAGATTAAATCAACTCAAAAAGTAACTGAAAATTCAATACCAACAACTCCAATGGAAAATTTAATGTGGTGGTCAGTGGGAATTACCTTATTGACCATTGCACTTTTTATATCAGCAAGAATGGGTCTTTATCAAGAGGTTTTATACGTTAAATATGGAAAATATCCGAAAGAAGCTTTATATTATACAGTAAGTTCAAGTAAAGAAGAACAAATTAATTTTTATTAATTTCATGAATTCTATGTCAATTTTATTCACTTTTTTTTTAAATTAATCATTTCTAATAATTCATTTTAGTGACTTTTTTTATTAATTTCATTGACTTTTTTCTGATTAATTAATTTTTTTTTCATTTTGTTAACTAATTTTAATTTTTGTTAATGATTTTTTCTTTCATTTTTTTCAGCATCTGTTACCTCTACCTTTTTTTCTACTTTTATCCAAAAATATATGGGACCATGCAATATTAGCCATTAATTCTTCGCCAATTACTGTAGTGGGAATGACGTTACCAAAGACATTGATGTATCTCACTGGAAATGTTCTATCACAGTATCCTTTTGATAAAATTGATAATAATACGTAATTCTCATCAGATATGTAATTATCGTTGAATGACTCAGGGAATAAATTTCGCCGGTTAACATTACGTAATGATGCAGTTACTTCCTCGACTGAAGTGAGGAGTAAAGAAGTGAAACAGGAAAAATGGAGTAGTTTTTGATTATTCTCAGAAGAATATCTCGGCAATTAGAAGAGATAGCGCAATTCCAGTGGAATCCTTTTCTGTGGAGAATTTCAAGAACTGAAAAAAAAATATTAGGGCAAAATGGGCCTAGCATGCAGTTGTTAATTAGCCCCAAAAAAACTGATTACAAAATCATCGAAAATCGATTTTTTAAAGAGTCTTTTTTTTTTAGAATATCTCGAAAAGTGAACGAGATAGGGTGATTTTATTTGAATCCCTTTTTTTGAAGTTCTGGAAATTTTTTAGGACTTTTTCAAGGCAAAAATTTCTCTATCTCGCTTAATTTCTGAGATATTCACAAGAAATTAATTAAAAAATAGTTAAAAAGTAATTTTTTTCAGTCTTTCTTCTCGATTATCTCGGAAATTAAGCTAGATAGAGCGATTTTACCTCAATATTTTTTTGTAACTCTTGAAATTCTGTACAAAATCGTCTCCGATCAAAAAGGGCGTATCTTCCATTATTTATCGAGATATTCTTTCAAGAAACGAACCAATGAAAATAGTAATTTAAATATGAAACCGAATAAATTGGCTTTTTTGAGTGTTTTTTGAGAATATCACGGAAAGGATGCAAGATAGGGTGATTTTGAACTAATCCTTCTGTGTAGCTCTTGAAATTCTTTATGAAAAAGAATTAGGACAAAATCACTCTTTCTCGCTCAGTTTCTGAAATAATTTCAAAAACGAATGATTCACCGGATTGATGATAAAAAAATTGAAAAAAAAGAAAATTTTGAGAACAAAAATTTACATTAATTCAAGAAAATCAAATAAATAATTTAAAAAAACCTTAACAATTCTATTCAGATACATGTGCATAAGTTCAGTATTTGTTTTAACAACTGAATGCACATCACTCACCGTAACTCTCGTTGTAACACTACGAAAATTCGTATCGTTATTATTCTCAATTGTTTATTTTCAAAATTCATTCAGTATTTATCACTGGATTGGTACAATATTGGTATTTGGTGGTACAATGATATTTACTGAAGTTTTCCAAAAATTATGTGATAGTGTGAGATCTCAGAGTGATAAACAAAAAGTTAAATGAATTTAATTATTTTTATTATTATAATTCATTTGTTTTTTCTGTTAATAAAGAAACAAAATAATTTGTGATTTGATACCTTGAATTTCATTCAAGAGAATAAATTTAATGCATTAAATTTCAACGGATTTTCCACTTTTTCCAGGATCCTGAGACTAGTAAATTGATAGAAAACTCAGATGGATAAAGGATTTTTTAGTAATTATAACCGGAGATTTCAAGTGAATCTACAGAAGAAGAAAACTTCCAGAAAATCATTGAATCTTGATTATTTTTTATTTATTTTTAGGCTTCTAATTTTAATTAATTTACGTAATTCAGGTTCTACCGCAGCTATTCTCTTCATTTAATTACAAAAATTACGATTTTCTTTACGACCATAAAATTTTCAGACGAATCGATTTTATTCTATCATTAGTTTTTTGAAAATATCTCGGAAACTAAGTGAGACAGAACGATTTTGCCTGAATCTCTTTTTGTAGCTCTTGAAATTCTCTACAAAAAAGTTTCCGCATGAAAACGGCATATCTCCGTTATTTACAGAGATATTCTCAAAAAAACTACTAAAATAGTATTGAAGGGGTAAAAACGAATGAATCAATCTTTTCATTAGCTTTTTCACAATGTCTCGGAAACTAAGCGGGATAAGGCGATTTTGTCCTAAAACACTTTCATAGTGAATTGCAAGAGCTACAAAAGAGAATTCGGGCAATTTAATTGCTCTATCTTGCTTAGATTCTGAGATATTTGGAGAAAATTCTGTGAAAAAATCGACTTTCAACGATTTTCTCCTCAGTTTTTCAAGAACATCTCGGAAACTAAGCAGAATAGAGCAATTTTTGAAGAAATCTTTTTTGTAGCTCTTGAAATTTTCTAAAAAAGTAGCTCAGGACAAAATTGCTCTGTCTTGTTCAGTTTCCGAGATATTCTCAAAAAAACGAACGGAGGAAACAAATTTCTCCAATTTCACCTCTTCACTGCAATTTTTATCTCTCGTTTTTGGAGAAAATCTCGGAAACTAAGCGAGATAAAGCGATTTTACCCAAATCCTTTTTTGTAGCTCTTGAAATTCTTCACAAAACCATCTCGAGACAAAAAGAGCGTATCTCTATTAGTTTCCGAGATATTAATAAAAAACGAATGACAAAAGTAAATTAATTTGTCTGAAAATTTTGTATTGTTACTTTTTTTTATTATTTTGTTAATTAGATATTTTTAATAATTTACTTTGTTACAAAGCTTTCTGCACTCGAGGTCAAATGGATTTATCATTTTTAATACTCATTTGCCTTTGTGCTAGAAAAGTCGTCCATTTCCTTCTACCTCTTGAAATATTGAATCTCCAAAGAATTTTAAATATTGAAGTTGTTAAAAAAAAATAGAAGATTTTTTTTTTCTTTTATTGATTGTATTATTAAATCTACACAATTATATATAAAAAAATGCATTTCATAATATAGATAAAACTCCAAAAATATAGATAGTAAGATAAGTCCTCCAAAAATAATAGATAATAAATAATTATTTGTTGAAATCGTTAATTTATTTTGAAGAAAAGAAAATTTTATTAATACATTTTAGAATGAGGAAATGAAAGATCTCTCAAGGTTTGAAAAAAAAACAGGAGAAAAAAAAATTAATTACCAGATGTTTACGATTCAATACCGAGGATTTTCAAGTAAAAAAAAAAATGCTGAGGATTAATGGATTTGTCTCACTATAATAAGGTACTCATCATGAATTGTTTTACTTTATTTATTCAACAGGCGATAGAGTCACGAAGAGAACTAATATCAACTACAAAAGAAGAGTTCAGTTGCAATCGTCATTCAGAAAGAAAGAAACATGCGATCTGTCAACAAAATTTATCTGGTAAACCATTGTCTCTTCACTTTTTTTTTTAATATCATTTTTTTTTGGTTCATTTTGATAAAAAGAAAATTTGTGAATTTCGCCGAAATTTTCAATTTTTTCCGATTATTTTTTTGATTTAGACGTTCACGGATTTTATCAGTGGACAAAAAACGAGAAAATGTGGACAAATTGACGAAAATAGTCGGTTATTGGGTAATCCGGTTTGTGTAGATTTTGGTAATGAAAAATACTTGAAAAACGGTGAGTTTTGCTTTGTTTTAAGAACTTGAATTATTGAATTTTTTAAAATAAATAAATGTATTTTTTTGACATCTAGTTTTTCGAGAATATCTCGGAAACTAATGGAGATACGTCCTTATTGCCCTGAGACACTTTTGTAGAGAATTTCAAGAGCTACAAAAAAGGATTCAGGTGAAATCGCTTTATTTCGCTTATTTTCCGACATATTCCTCAAAAAAAACGAAATAAAAAAATAGGGGTGAAGAATTAAAACAGAATAATTCAATTTTTTTCACTCATTTTTTGAGAATACCTTGGAAACTAAGTGAGATAGAGTGATTTTGTCTCAATCTTTTTTTGTAGAAAATGTCAAAAACTACGAAACCACTTTTGCACCGAACGGTCGTATCTCCATTATTCACCGAGATATTCTTAAAAAAGGAACGAAAAAAATAGACTTATTCCATTTTATCGCTACATTACAATTTTTGTAGTTCGTTTTTTCTTAATATCTCAGAAACTAAGCGAGATAGAGCAATTTTGCCTGAATCATGTTTTGTAGCTTTTGAAATTCTCTACAAAAAAGAATTTCAGCAAAATCGCCTCATCTCGTTTAGTTTCCGAGATATTCCACGAAGAATGATCGCAAAAATAATTCGAATTCCATAATTTCATTTTTTTACTTCTGAAAAAAAAATCCATATATTTATATAAAAAAATCGTGACATAAAATTGATTGTTATCCTATTTTCCGACTGTAATTTTCTGTTTTTCCGATAAAACCCAATGATTTTTGAAAAAAAAAAACAAAACAAACATTATTCGTCATTTATCTAATCTTCTCTTTCAAAAGTAAATAAATTTTCCCTCATTTAAACTCTAAATTCCTTTATTTTCAATTTATAAATATTTGTTTACTCTCCTTTTTTTTCTATTCATTTCCAGATACAACTGGTAATTACGAGTATTACGCAGCCGATCCACTCTGGATAAAAATACGCCTTCTACTATTTTGGATTTTCTGGGGTGCATTATTAGCAATTATAATTTTATCAATATTTACTTATTCATGTTTAGTCCCTAGCTCCTGTTCAAATTATCCAGATAATTCAATCTGATATTCCCAATATAACTTGAAAACCAAAAAAAACAACAGATTTATCTTTTTCATTGAAAATATTTTTCTCGTATTTTTTTTAAAATTAATTAATTAAATTTTTTTCTTTTTTTGTGTTTATTATCATTATTCTAAGCTCATAAACTCTTTCAAAAATATCATCGCCTTAGAAAAAAAAGGCGTTAGTGATGTGTATAAGTATAGCACTTACGCCCTTTTGATTCTTAGGTGATGATATCGTTTAATTTTTATTTTTTTTATATCGTTTAATTCTTATTCTAAAGAAGGAATAAATAAAGACGTAATTGTAAGAGTTCATCTTCATAAATATTGTCTCTATAAATAGCAGTACATTATTATTATTATTATTATTATTATTATCATTCATGTTAAAAAAAAAGAACATGAAGAACTTCAATACTTGATAATACGCTCATTTATTTTGATAACACCTAAGTCTAATTTATGTAGAAAAAACGTCACAAAAGCTAATTAAATATTTTTAGTCAATCCATAATTTTATAAGTATTCAATTGTTAATTAATATAGAATAATAAATTTTATTTTTGTACTGAAAAAAAGAGAATTTGATTATTTTTAGTATCTAGAAATAAATCAGGAAAAATTAAACGATTTTTCGTGGTTATTAGAAATGGAATATCTCGGAAACTAGACGAGATAGAGCGATTTCGCACGAATTTTCCTTTTTGCAGAAGATTTCGAGAGCTACAAGAAAGGACTGGGGTAAAAAGGACGTATCTCCATTCGTTTTTGAGATATACTCAAGAAAAAACGAGAGAAATAGATTTATTCAGTTTTATCGCTAAATTACAATTTTTTTTGATTTTTTTTATTGAGAATATCTCAGAAACTAAATGAAATAGAACAATTTTATCTTAATTTTTTTTTTGCAGAGAATTTTAAGGTCTAGAAAGATGTATTCGAGTGAAAAAAGACGTATCTTCATTAGTTCTAGAGATATTTCCGAAAAAAGAACTAGAAAAATAGGTTTTTTCAATTTAATCGCTAAATTAAAATTTTTATGGCTCGTTTTTTGAGAATATCTCGGAAATTAAGCGAGATAAAGCGATTTTACTTGAATGCTTTTTTGTAGCCCTCAAAATTCTCTACAAAACCGTTTCGGGATAAAAAAAGGGCGTCTCCCTATTATTCAACGAAATACTTTCAAAAAAACATAAATTGGCATAAAATCCTGTGAATAGCAAGAAATTTCTCATTTTTTCAAATATCTCGTTAAATACTGGAGATACGCCCTTTTTGCCCTAATCCTATTTGTAGCTCTTGAAATTCGCTCCTGAAATTTTACAAAATCGTCTTAGACCAAAAAGGACGTATCTCCATTATTTAACGAGATATTCTCACCAAACGAACGTTTCCCCTTTTCCCGCCCAAATTCATAATTTTGAATTGTAAAATAAATTACCGGAAGCGCTTCACAGAGGGCCTCACACTCGCCAGTGGCTTCTCAAGGCAAAAAAAAAAAAAATTACTCTCTCCCATTCCGAAGGTGCGCGTCTCTGTCTCTCGCACTAGCATCAAAGACCAATTACATAATCAAGTGATTCCTAATTGGCCTTGAAAATAATACAAACATATCGACATACGTCTGCATAAAAGAAAAATAAAATAAAAAAATCGAAGAGATGGAGAGTGGGAGAGTGGATTTAGAGAATGGTGCAGAGGTTAATGGCACTAACAAGCCAACAGTTGCAACTTACAAGCCGCTCCCTGACGACGATACTAATTGGAAGTCCGATAAAGAGGATAAATCAAAGGATATGGGAAAACAGGACAATGAGGAAATTAAGGATGGGGCAGAGGAAAAAATGCTCAATGATGAAGCGAAAATCAGCCCTAAAAAAGACGTTTCTCAGGTAAGTTTTAATTTTTTTTTTTGGGAATATGTGGATTTTTTTGGAGGCTATTTAACATGGCCGACAGCAATTTCGGGCGTTGATAAGAATATCTTGAGTAAATGATAAAAAAAAAAATATTGAACTAATTTTTCATTTTTTTGAATTCTTCTTAAATTTTGTGACGAATCAATTTTATTCAATCATTTTTTTTCAGAATTTCTTGGAAACTAAACGAGATAGCGCAATTTTTGTAGATACCTTTTTTGTTGCTCTTGAAATTCTCTGCAATAAAGGATTCGGCTAAAATCGCCCTATCTCGCTTAGTTTCCGAGATTATTTCAGTTAGAAATGGTGAAAAAATGATAATCAATTTTATCTGAAAAATTTCATATTCGTTTTTTGGGGAATTGTTTTTTTAATTCTTTTCTTCAATTTGAGGGGAGAAGTGGGAATGAAGATGGTGAAATCGTGTTTGTGCAGTTGCATCACCATTTTCCTCGTCTCATGAGAAACGATGTTCTTATCAGTAGTTCAAAGCGAGATAAATAAGGAGAATTTTGAAAAATCTTCATTTTATGAGTTTTTGTCAATATTGAATTTGAGATAGAAGAGAATCAATAATCAGTTTATATTTCTCATTTTGGGCCATTTTACTCATCGATGGGCCATTCAATACCATTGGCCCACTAATCCTTCTCTGTCTCAAATTCAATAAACGAGAATTTTTTTAGTTTTTGTAAATATTGAATTTGAAATAGAGAAAGTAAAAAAGAAGTATATATTTTTTTATATTTAATAGCTTGGCATTTAGACCGTGGCAAAATAATCCGAGATTTTTTTAGAGACTGGCAGTTTATATAAAAAATTTGAAAAAATTCAGCAACAATGTAGACACGCTGGAGCATTTCCTCATTTTTTTTTCACAAAGTCCTTCACTTCGAAAAAAAATCCTGAATAATTTTATCTTAAAGGTCTATTATGCGCGAGTCTCCCCTATGCGAATACCAATTGTTTTGTCGCTCGTTTTTTCTTTTAGAATATCTCGGAAACTGAGTGAGATAGAGCGACTTGTCTACATCCTTTTTTGTAGAAAATTTTAAGAGCTACAAAAGAGGATTAAGGGGTCGTTCCAGCGTGATGGCCAAAAAAAGTGCTCATTTTCGCTATTTTTTTTTCTTATAGTTAGAATGTTCTGACCAGACTGATTTTCTTACCACAAATGAATAGACTCATGAAGAATAGAAAAAAAAAATTTTACGTTATTTTTATTGATTTGTCACAGAGTTCTTGAATGTTTAAAATTTGAAAAAAAAAGTGTCTTGATGGTGTGTACGCTAGGAGTCGGAAATCTTGTCGGAAACAAATTTTCCAAAAAGATTATTAATCGTCATGGATAGAGCTATCGCCTGATGGAGCCTTTTTTCTTTTTTCTCAAAATTGAAAAAATGGCGGCAGTTTGAAAAAAAAATCGAATCAGACCCTATTTTTTTGATAGTTTTTCATTCCAAAAAATAGGAAATTTTTTGAAAAAAAAAGATATAAGCGTTCATCAGGCGATAGCTCTATCCATGACGTTTAATAATTTTTTCGGAAAATTCGTTTACCACAAGATTTACGACTCCTAGCGTGCACATCATCAAGATACTTTTTTTTTTGAATTTTCAACGTTTAAGAAATCTGTGGAAAAATCAATAAAAATAACGTAAAAAAAATTTATTTCTATTCTTCATGAGTCTATTCATTCGTGGTGAAAAAATCAGCCTGATCAGAGAGCATTCTAACTATAAGGGAAAAAAATTGCAAAAGTGAGCACTTTTTATGGCCATCACACTGGAACAATCCCTTGAGGCAAGAACAGCGCGTCTTTACTAATTACCGAGAGATTCTCCAAAAGAAAATTATTCAAAAATTCAGTCATAAAGAAATAAAAAAGGAAAAGTCAATTTTTATCATCATTCTTCTCTAAATTAAGAATATTTCCACAAATAATGGAGATACGCCCTTTTTACCTTAATCCTTCTTCGTGAAGAATCCCTAGAGCAACAAAAAGGTTTTGGGGTAAAGGGCGTATCTCCATTAATTTCCGAGAAATGCCTCCCAAAAAAAAACGCAAAAAAAATTAATTTATCTTAAAAAAATGAATTTTTCACCTTTAAATTTACTTAATAATGAAAAACAATATTTCGCAGGTTATCTTCGTCTCTGAAAATGGCGACGCTAAAATCGACGTGGCCGTGACAAAGCCCACTCTCTCAGGAATGGGCAAAGAGGAATTAATGAAATACGCAAATGATCCTTTCTGGGTGCGTCTCCGCTGGTTCCTCTTCATCAGCTTCTGGGTTCTCTGGTTCGCAATGCTGGCTGGTGCAGTGACGATAATCGTTCTTGCTCCAAAATGCGCAGCCCCAGCGCCCAAAAGTCAATTCGAGAAGAGTCCAATGGTTCAATTGGAGCCGAAAGACCTCGAGGGAAGAGACAGGACTTCACTTGAAAAATTATCAAAAAATCTGCAGGACCTCCACGTGTCCGTCATCTCTCTCTCCTCAATTCTGAAGTCATCGGCCCCAGGTCACGTGACGGATTTCCGTGACGTTGATGATCGAATTGGAATGCAGATGATCAAGGATTTAATTGAGATAACAAAGAAAAATGGGCAAAAAGTTGTTTTAGAAATTGATCCAAATCATTCGGGAATCGATCACGTTTGGTTTAATAAATCGGTAAATCGCGAGGAGCCATACACGAATTATTACGTCTGGGCATCAGCGAAAATAGGAGAAGATGGCTCAAACAATGCTCCGAGCAATTGGAAGAGCGTCAATAATTATTCGGCTTGGGAATGGAACGAAAAAAGAGGACAATACTATCTCCATCAGTTCAACAGAACTCAACCGGATCTGAACTTCAATAGTTCTTTGGTTATCAATGAATTCAACAAAATTTTCGATCATTGGTTGAGTTTAGGCATCAGCGGCTTCAGACTGGGCCTTACCCAGTATTTGACCGAGGACCCGAATTTGAGCCCTCAGAGCAATTCAATTCATGCAGCTGATATTGAGGAATACGAATCCCAGGTCCACGTGCACACAAAAGATCGCGTGGAAAATGGTGGAATATTGGAGATCTGGAAGAATCATACAACCAATGGAACTGGGGAGATCTTGTTTTCGTTGAGCGATGACACACCACCTGATAATCTGGCGAAATTCAACCAGAAGAAGGAACTTATTGTTCTTCCTCAAAGCTCGAGATTCTTGTATGAGGCTGATGGGGAAATTTCTGCCGAGACACTGAGGGAGAAGATTGTGGATTGGTACAAGCATGTCGCTAATACGTCAAGTCTCACGGGCGTTGGTTGGGATGTAAGTTTTTTTTTTATATATTTTATTTAACAATTTTTTTTGAAATATCCTGGTAAATAATGAAGGTTCACTCTTTTTGTCTTGAGACTCTTTTGAAGAGAATTTTGACGAATATAAGTAAGAACTCGGGCAAAATAGGCGTATCTCCATTATTTAATGAGATTTTTGGGGAAAAAATTAGAAGCTCTATTATCTACAAGATTTCATGCAAATTTTTTTTTTTTGTGAGAATATCTCGGTGAATAATGGAGATATGCCCCTTTTGCCCTTTGCCATGAGGTCGTTTTGTAGAACTTCAAGAGATACACAAAAGGATCTGGGAAACGAGAGCGTATCTCCATTATTTAATGCGACTTTCGGGAAAAAATTAGAAACTTTTCCCGATTTACGGAATTTTATGTAAATTTGTATGTTTTTGGAAAATATCTCGATAAAGAATGGAGATACGCAATTTTTCCCCGAAACCTGATCTTTCGAGAATTCTAACAGCTACAAAAAAAGATTCTGGTGGAAAGGGCGTATCTCCATTATTTAACAAGCTACTTGAAAAAATGAGAAATTTCTTCTAATTCACAGCATTTTTGTTAGAGCTACAAAAAAGGTTTGAAGTAAAATCGCTTCATCTCGTTGAGATTCAGAGATATTTAAAAAAAAAAAACTGATGATAAAATGAAATCGATTTCTCTTAAAAAAATCCATTATTTGCTTTTTGTGAAAAAAAACGTTTTTTTTTCTTTTGTTTTTACAGTTGAATGGAAAAGGTAAGCCTCTGCGTGAACGTATGCCTCCGGCCACGGCAGACAGCTTGACACTGATGACGCTGCTTCTTCCTGGTACTCCAATTCTCAAGTTGAACGATGTACTGACGACAAATGAGACACAAGCAGTGTTTGAGAAATTAGCGGATAAACGAAATGATCAAGTATTTTTGTATGGGGATTTCAATGCGAAGGTCATTAATGGAACTGTTTTCGCATACACTAGGTGGGTTGAACTTTTTTAATTATTTAGATCCCTCTAATAATAACTTAAAACAAAATGACATTTTTTTCATCAATTCTTCTTTTTTTTAATATCTCCGTAAATAATGGAGATATGTCCTTTTTGCTCTAAGATGATTTTCTTGAGAATTTCAAGAGTTACAAAACCAGCTTAGAATGAAAAAGGCGTATCTCCATTCGTTTCCGAGATATTTCCCAAGAAATGAATGAAAATAATAGAAATGTCACATTTTCTTTTTTTTTTTAAGTTTATTCTATTAAAAAAATATCTCTGTAAATATTGAAGATACGAATTTTTTGGCCCAAAGGTGGTCTTGTAGAAAATTTCAAGAGTTGCAAAACTATCTTGGGGTGAAAAAGGCGTATCTCCATTAATTTCCGAGATATTTCTTAGAAAAAGAATGGAAAAATTCTCCAATTTCCATTTTTTCCAAATTCATTCTTTTTTAAATATATCAGTAAATAATGGAGATACGCCTTTTTTTGCTCTAAAGTGGTTTTGTAGAGTAAGAAGGGCGTATCTCCATTAGTTTCTGAGATATTTCTTAAAAACTGTTGGAAGGAAAAATGGACCATTTCTGTTTTATCTCTTCAGAGCACTGAATTCTGTGATTCAGAGCTGTGGGAATTGATAATATCATTTTACTGACTTTTGTTCAGTCTAATTGGCTCCTCAATTGCCTGCATCCTGAGCTTATTCTCATTCAATAATGGAGCGGATTGAATTATCTAACACTTAACCCATAAATTCATTTAATTAATTACTAACACTGTGTTTTATTAATTCCATGCTTTTTATTGATTTCTCTGCAATACAGAGGAGGAGGGTGAGTTTATTATCGACGAAATTAAACTGTTTATTTATTTATCAATTTTTTTTGCCAAAAAAAATGGATAATCAGATTTTTTGTAATATTCAGAATTGGCTACAGAAAAGATCTGAAATATTCATGAATTTTCCTGGAAACAATAATTATTTATATTTCCAAAAGATATTTTTTTTTGTTCGTCTATACACTAAATAAAATTTTCATTTTATCGTTGAATTTTTGATTCGTTGATCTTTTTTTGCTGAATATCTCGGAAAATTAATAAAGATAGACACTTTTCGCCCTAGGACATTTTTGTAGAGAATTTCAAGAGTTGCAAAAATGTCTTAGAGCAAAAAAGGCGTATCTCCATTAACTTCCAAGATAATCACGAAAATAGATTCATCCTGTACTTTATCTCTTCACAACTCAATAAAAATAACAAAAAAAATAAACACTAAATTTTATTTACAGGTCGAAGAGCGGTTTACCTGGATACCTAGTTGCATATCAGAGCTCTGATCAGCCAGCTGTCATTGACGTGTCAGTTTTACCCCAAGTACCTGACAAAGTCACTGTGCTCACGTGGAGTCCGAATTATGTTACAAATGGACTTGTTGCCGAGTATGTATTTCAAAATATCGAAGTATTATTTTTAAGGTGATATCCCAGCAAACTCGAGTACAGTTAAATCCTCATTTTTCTGATGCCATATCAAAGATTATATTTTTATACATTTTCCTGAATTTTTTCATAATTTTTGTCCGTGTAGTTTATGAGATATGAATTATCAAAGTTACTGAAAATACCAGTGGTGGGGATGAAACGCCCTAAATCGGACAGAAATAACGAAATTACTAAAAAATCACAGGGTTGACCCATTATTTAAAAACAATTGGCGAAGAGAACTGCATTTCAACTAAATAATAGAAGAAAAAAATATTCAATTCACCGTATAGTTATTAGGGAATTTAAATTACAAGGTAGTCGTAACTATTTGCCTCTTTCTCTATCTCATGCATGTGATAGGAGATGAGTGATGTAAAAAAAAATTATATTCACAAGCTGAAGATATGACTTGCGAATAGTTTGATTACTTTTACGGGTAAATTGAAGCAATTTTTCCCGAATTATTAGCAATTAATTCAAATTAAACTACAAATCTTCTTTTTTTTCTCTTTTATCGACTCCACTCTGGGATACTACCTTAAATAATGAAAAATCATGAATTAATCAATTTTTACCTTTTTACAGGACACCAATACCATCGGACAGCGTTCCAATATCTCCAAAAAGTACATTAGTACTAACATTTGTGCCATCAACGAAATAATATTGAGAAAACTCAAAAAAAAAAATATGATTATAAAAAAAATTTTAAGCTGAATATTCTCGAATTGCATTTAAACGTGTGTTTATTGCGGTATATATTCCCCCGCAATTTTATGAAATAATAATTGATGTGAGCATTACAAAAAAATCCTTTTTATTACTCAATTCCTATTAAATTACGAATTTTTCAATGTTCATTTATTTTTTTATTGGGAAAATTTCAGCTCAACTTTAATTAAATTTTCTATTTCATTTTCAATAACATTATTTACAATAAATTAAAAATTATAAAAAAAAAATTAATTAATTATAAAAAAAAAAAAATTATTCTATATGAAGTTTATGTGGATCGGTGAATCTTGCTGTTAGTATGTAGAAAAGTGCAGGTAATGGGACTAATATCAACATAGCAGGATGTATATTGACACCGCGTAATGTTGCAACAGCGATAATTCCATAGCCATGTAATAGCCAGTGCCCAAGGATAACAACAATATTTTTAATATCCGAGACTGAACTGAGCAACAATGATTTCATCGTCTAAAATAAAATAAAATAAAATAAAAATAAAATTATTAAATAATGCGGGTGAATAAATAGAAGAAATTTATACGTCATTCTGCACTTCACCTGATTCAGTTTGAAAGCGAAATGCGCTGCATTCGATAAAACGGAGAGAATTATTGTGATGTATGGAAATGAATAATCTGAAATTTTTACAAATTCATGAATAATCGATTTCTTTACGAATATTTAATGATAACAATAACAATGATTGTTATTATTATTATTATTTTTGAATTAATATTTATTATCATTCATATTAAAGTATATCAATAATAATGATCATGAAACAATCATTGTTGTTGTTATTGTTATTATTTCGATTATTATTTATTTAAATTTGGAAGTACTCACAGATTAAACCACCACCCACTGCATGAAGAAGCGCTAAAATTGGGAAGAAATATAGAGCAGCGTAGATTGAGAATTTTCCCTGCTTCGGAAGAAATTTTTGGGCTATCGGAGGTCGTAATAAGAGCATTATCACCACGCCCAAAGAGTAAAAAACGAAGACCATTGTATACCTGTGAATTAATGAATTTATTTAAAATGTTGATTATGGATTGAGGAAGAGGTGAAACAGAGAATTAATTTTTTTTGCAATTTTTAGGGATATCTTGGAAGTTAAGCGAGATAGAGAGATTTGGTCTCGAAACATTTTTGTAGGAAGTTCTGAAATCTACAGTAAAGGATGAGGTTTAAATCGCTCTATCTCGCTAATATAATATTTCAGTAAGGGCCAGTCTATGGAACGGAATTAGCGCTAACCGCGGGTTAGCGTAACTTTAACTTTGGGGCGAATATCGCTAGCTGCGAGTTAATGTAACTGGGAATTTGTTGATTGAAAATGGCGAACAGCAGTGTTACCCTTGAGTTGTTGATTCCTTACCGTCATTCTGGATTTAACCATCAGTTACGTTAATCCACGATTAACGATATTCGTTCCAAAGTTACAGTTACGCTAACCCGCGGTTAGCGCTAATTATAACTCCATAGACTGGCCCTAACTAATGAAAATACGCCGGTTTTGTAGAGAATTCAAGAAGTACACAAAAGGATTAGGCTATAATCACTTCATTCCGCTTAGTTTCCGAGATATTTCCTATAAAAGACCGGAGAAAATTCACTCATTCTATGTTTTTCTCAAAAATCTCGGAAACTAAGCAAGATAGAATGATTGTACGCGAATCTTTTTTTTTGTAGCTCTTGAAATTTCCTATAAATCACGTAGGACGAAAAGGACGTATCTCCATCAGTTTCCAAGATATTCTGAAAAAATGAACGAAACAAATAGACCCATCCTGTTTTTTTTCTCAAATATCTCAGAAATTAAACAAGATAGAGCGATTTTATCCTAGTCCTTCATATTCAAGATTCTCTACAAAATCACCTTAGGGCAAGAAAGACGTATCTCCATTAGTTTCCGAGATACTTTTAAAAAAAGGAACGAAAAAAAATTAGATCCCTTCTGTGTTTTTCTCTGAAATTTCGGAAACTTAATGAGATAGAGCAATTTCATCCGAATACTTTTTTTGCAACTCTTGAAATTCTCTGCAAAACGATCTTTGGACAAAAGGGCGTATCTCCATTATCTACCGAGATATTAACAGAAAAAAAAACTCAAGTTCAACTTTGAATTTTGACTCACAATGGATAAACGGCTTCTTGAGTGCAGTGAAGTGATGCTTCATAATTTGGACTTGGATTATGAAGCAGAGTGTACCAATCCGATAGTCTCTTGACTCTGCACGACCTGATACCGAAGTATCCAATGGGCTCAGTAACCTGCAGTGTAATTAGTGATGCTGCAGTTATTTCGATGAGCGCGGATGCGTGGAGGACAATGACCTCTTTCGGGATGTTCCTCCTCATTGCAACCATGTCGATGCAGAACCAGTGGAGAACAAGAGCCAATAGTACCATGAAACCGAGGTAAAGCCAGTCATAGAACATCGGCACATCGTCACAAGAAACACAGACTGAGGATTCATTGGTTCTGAAGCCTCTGGGACAGGCACCGCAGTCTGTCCAATTACCATCCTCCAGCAATTCACGACCACAATAAATCCCTGGACATCTCTCCAATAGACTCATTTTACTGATGATTATTGGGTTATTCTGGGAAAGAAAAAAAAAAGGAAATTAGTGATAATTTGAATTTTTGGCGAAATTGGAGTTTTTCAAAATTTACTGTTCGATATTAGTTTTTGGGGAATATCTCGGTGAATAATGGAGATACGCCCTTTTGCCCCGCAGCATTTTTGTAGGGGATTTCAAGAGCTACAAAATGAGATTCGGGCAAAATTACGCTATCTCGCTTAGTTTCCGAGATATTTCGAAAGTACTAATGAGTAAAAATGGAGTTTACTTAATTTCTTTCAAAGGCCATTTTTTGCAATTTCTTTTTTTGGTATATTGAGGGAATCAAGGGGGATAAGGCGCTTTTGCTCTAAGACTTTTTTATAGAGTCTTTCAAGAGCTACAAGAAGGGATAGGGGTGAAAAGAAAATATCTAGATTGGTTCCTGAGATATTTAAGAACAGTGAGTGACAACAATAGAGTTTACTTAATTCTTCATTTTTAGTTTTGGTGTTTTATATCATGAAAATTGAGAGAAATCAGGGAAAATATTTGAAATAGGATTTTTCTGATGATTTCATTGAAGAGCTGAGGTATTTTGCGGTGAAAAACATGTGTGCAAATTCTATTTTGATAATTTTTGGAAACTTTTCGAGTATTTTAAGGGAATATTCCCGGTTCTATTTGTCGCAGCGAATTGAAATCGATTTCAAATGAAAAGTGAGATTATTTGCCATCGATTCATCTGATTAAAAAAAAAAAACAATTTTTTAAAATAAAATGATGGAAAAACTGATTTTTATGAAATGAGCTATAATTCATTAGAGAATCAAAAAAAAATTAAAACCCCATAAAACAATGGACAATGATTTCACCTTTCATTCAAGATCGGCCCCAGATCGTTACGACAAATAGAACCAGAGATATCCCCAAAAACTTGACTTTGCCCGATTTTAGAAACTCTCACCCCTTCAAATCTCCCCCGAAAACTAGAATTTTTTAAAAAATTCAATTCTGACACATGTTTTCCCCTTGAAATTTCCTCCCCTTTCCCCTAAAATCATCGAAAAAATTCCATCTTTCACCGTTTCGTCAAAATCTCCATTTTCCCTGTCGAAAATCTGCAAAAAAAATATTTTCATTCAAAAAAAAATAAAAAATCCAACAATTCTCACCTGAGCACTCACCAATTACCACCTCATCCCCTCCAAAAATCTAATCAACTACAAAAATTGATATAAATTCCCAATTTGCCACTATTTAAGGTTAATCCCCAATAATCCCGATTCAAATCTCTCAACAAAAAAAAAACTCCTACTCCCCCCAATTATTCTCTAATCCCCCGACTCACCCAAAGGAATCACCATTATCCCCCCCAATGTCCCCCTATCATCCCCAAAACTCTATTATTTAAATATTTTAACTCATAAAATTCATTTATTCCATTTATTATTGAAATGTCAAAAAGCCTCCGTTGTCCCAACACATTCACCATTCAAAAAAGCGCGTTCCAAAACTCCAATCCCCAACTTTCCCGCGCAAATTCAAAAGTAAAAACCCCGATCCCCCGGAAACCCCCCAAACCCTCAAAATCCCCCCTCCCCCCTACACCCCCTTTTTCCTCGAACATTTGCTCAGAAATTTCCATTAAAAAAACCTTGAAAAATTCAAAAAATTGAATAAATACGAAATTTTAAAAAAAAAACATAAATTATTCGTCTGCACAAAAGCGCCATCTTTCCAATTGTCTTCGGCAAACCTCGTATATTTTCGTGTAAAATCGTGTGGAAACACAATGATCACCTCAGCACACACATTACTATTTTCAGGCACAGAAGGGGCACCTCAAAAACCCGAAGGCTTTTTACACAACTGGTGATTTTTTTTAACCAAGTAAAAGAAATTTTTACTCCATCAGCTCCGGAAAAATTACAAAAATTATCCCTTCAAAAAGAGAAAAAGAACCCGCAAAAAGTATATATGAAAAAAAAAGGAAAAAGTGCAAGTGAAGGTGACTCGAGTATTAAAGAGAATTCGATTAGTGACTAATCAAAAAAAAAAAAAAATCAAGTATTGACAACTTTTCTCGGTCTCGAGGAGAATAAACTTGTGTGTCCAAAGGTGTAAGCCTGTGTGTGCGTGTGTGTTGCTGCTTTACATGTGTGTGTCTCCAAAAGTGCTTTAAATTAGTCAAAACACACTAGTGCAATGTGTCAATAATTGTAAATAGTCGCTTTAACAAAAAAAAAAAAAGCGGTGAAATTAAGAAAATTGCGCTGATAAATTTCTTAAAATTAACAAGTTTTTTAAAATAATGAAAATGATTTTTTTAGAATAAAAAAAAAAAGTGAAAATAATAAAAGAGTGGAATGAGCAGCTGATGGCGGCCAGGAGGTGCACGTAAAAAGAATCATAAATTTTGCGCTCCTAAAAAAAAGAAAAAAAAAGTGGAAAACTCCAACAAAAAAAACACCATTTTTTTAATTCCTAGGGAAATTAAGGCTTTACGCACCTTTTTAGTGACTTTTTTTTGAAGAGAATTACCATTAGACTCGTCTTTTTTTTCTCTCTCTCTCTTTCTCTTAAGGGAATTCAAGGGAAGTGGGGTTTTGAGGCGTGATATAACGGTGCTTGAAATATTCCCCCCCCTCTCTCTCTCTCTCTCTCTCTCTCTCCTTAACTCCGGGACTCCGGCATCCGGACGGGCACGTAGCCGGTCCCGGCTATCGAATTCTCTCCTTCTGTGAATGCATTAAAAAATTCACATAAAAAATCTATTCCACTCGTCTATTCCTTAAAAAAATCGTGGGATACTGTAGAAAAAAGACGTTTAAAAGCGCAAAATGAAGTGTATGTAAAGTGATAGCGAGACTTTTGAAGTTGTGTGCATGTGAAAATTTTAGGATTTCCTGGATTTTTTAAGTGTTAGAGCCTGTGCGTGTGTGTGTGTGTGTCTATATGTGTGTGTGCTTGTGATAGAAACTCACGCAAGAGGGCCACACGCAAAAGTTCGTGTGGAGGTAAAAAAAAAAAACGAGAAATAAAAAGAACAATTTTTTTCTAATTTAACCAAGAAGTAAAAAAAAATTGAAAATTTTAAAAAAAATTTGAAATTTCAATATTTTAAGGGGGGAAAAAGGGGCAAAAGTGGGGGGGTCAGTTTTTTTTGGGTAAAAGAGGGGATTGAGGGGATTTTGGACACGAGTGTACGTGTGACAACGCCTAGAGTCGAAAAAAAAAAACGTTGGATTTTTTATGAAAAAATAAAGGAAATTTTGGATTTTTTTTCTGTTAGTTTCAGTGATTTTTTTGGTGAAATTTCGGCAAATTCAAGGGGCTATTGTGCCTTTTTTTTTCTTCTCTGAGGAAGTTGAGGCAAGAATCTGCAGGAAAACACAAAGGGGAATGATAATTCATCTGTTTACAAGAAGAATTTAATCGTAATATTTTTCAAGAAAAAAAAAGGATTATATATTTTTAACAAAAGATTGGATTGAACGAGTAATGCGTCCACCGGCAAGCTCAGGTGATCCTTCACGCACAATCTAGCCGCCACGACATCACCAAAAGAAGAGGAACAGAGGCACGAGCGTGAAGCCGGAGTATCAAGCCAATCCAGCATCCGCAGTGCCTCATATCCTACTAACAACATGTCATCTGGCACGTTTGTAGATCGTATAGATCCATTTGCTAAGCGTTCAGTTAAAAAGAAGTCGAAAAAATCACAGGGTTCATCGAGATACAGAAATTCACAGGACGTTGAACTGCAGCAGTTGCCACAGCTCAAAGGTAATGATGGTAAATGATTGTTTTTTTCTTTTACAGGGTTGAAAAGAGGGATTTTTAGGTGTGTGGAGAAAAGAGGGGAGGGGGGAGGCACGTGGAGAGCCTGAAGATGGAGATTTTCATGGTTCATTTCGGAGAAAAAGGGAAAAAAACCACCATGAAATCAGCTAACTTCTGACAATTCTTTGGATTTTTTTTAAATAAATAAATTATTGTAAAAAAAATATTTTAAAAATCCGCATTTGTGATTCTTCGGATTTACTAACACATATGCACTTTTTTTGGAAATAATTTATTTGTTAAAAGAAAAATATATCGAAAGATTTTCAGATGTTTGTTATTTTTAGTGTCATGGAAAAAATGGAGTTTCTGGAGAGGTTTTTGAGGATTTTGAGGGAAATAAGGGAGATACGACTTTTCAGGTCTGAAGTGGTTTTGTAGAGAATTTTGAGGGTTGTAGAAAAGGACTGTGGTGGAAGAAGGGTGTATCTGTATTATTTGAGGAGATATTTGGAGATAATGAGACTTTTTTTTTCGAAATTCACTGGATTTTAGGGAAATTCAGGGTTTTGGGGATATTTTGAGGATTAATGGAGATATGAGGTTTTTGCTGAAGGAGGATTTTTGTGGAGAATTTCAAGGACTACAAAAGAGGATTCGGAGTAAATTACGCTATCTCGCTTAGTTTCTGAGATATTATTGAAAACTGATGGAAATGATTTTATTTCTATTTTTATTTTTACTTTATTTCAATTTGTGGAGTTTGTTTTTGGAAGATATCTCGGTAAATAATGGAGATACGCTCTTTTTGTTCTGATGTGGGTTTGTAGCGAATTTCATGATCTACAAAAAAGGATTCGGAGTGAGCTATGCTATCTCGCTTAGTTTCTGAGTCATTTGAGGAAAACTGACGAGAAAATTCAAGAATGAAGAAATACAAAGAAGACAAGTGAATTTTTTTCTGTAGCTTTTTGGAAAATATCTTTGAAAATAAGCGAGATACGTATTTTTTCCATATATTTTCTTCTTGTGAGATAATTTCAACAGTTAAAGAACAGTCTTGAGGCAAAAAAAGCGTACCTCCATTATTTTTCGAGATATTATCAAGAAACAAATAGCTAAAAATTGATTTATTCTGTTTTACTTCAAAAAATTCAAATTATTTAATAATCATTTTTCAAAAATATCTTGAAAACTGAGCGAGATAGAGCGAGTTTAGCCTCATTCTTCTCTGTAACTCTTGAAATTCTTTACAAAACCATCTTAGGGTAAAAAGAGCATATCTCCATTATTTATGGAGATATTCTTAAAAAACAATAAAAATAGCATTGAAAAGATAAAAACGAATAAATCAATCTTTTTCGTCAGTTTTTTGAAAATCCCTTGGAAAATAAGCAAGATAGAGCAATTTTACTCCAATTCTTTTTCGTAGCTCTTAAAATTCTCTGCAAAGTCATCTTAGGGCAAAAACAGGCGTATCTCCATTATTTACCGAAATATTCTACTGAAAATAATGGAAGAACGAGTCGATTTGTCCAATTTTGCCTTTTTTTACTAACTAATTTGTGATTGTTTTCCTATGGACGATGAGTTACGGGCTAATTGTTGAGGTTTTTTTCGGTGACTTCCGGCTGCCGGATGTGATCAAACAATCTCTGGGCGATCAATCCCGGAAATGTAAATAGAATAATGTTTTTAGAGGGAGAATCAATGAATCTTTGATGTCTAAAGTTTTTTAAAAAGGAAATTGAAGTTAAAATGGTAGAAAAGTTGAGGAAAATAAAATTGACCTCCTGTTGCTGATTTTTACACAGTATTCAGGAGAATAGGAAAAGAATCTCTGTTGAATTCTTCGAATTAATTTTATTGAAATTTGCAATTTTCTCTGAAATTATTATTTGATATTAAAATAATGTTTTTCGACCGTTCAAAATTAATATCAAGTCATTATGACCGCAAGGCCAATCATCCACCAAAATATTATTCGATATTTCCTCTTTTTTTTTGAGAATATCTCGGTAAATAATGGAGATACGCCCTTTTTGCTCTTGGACGGTTTTGCAAATCTTGCAATTCTCTACAAAACTGGCGTGGGGCAGAAAGGGCATATCTCCATCATTTTCGAGATGATTTCAAAAAATTGATAATTGATAAATCAAAAACTGGAATTTTCTCGTTTTATCTCAAAACTCGATTTTTTAATGATCTTCTTCTGCAAATATCTCGGAAACTAAGGGAGATAAAGCGATTTGACTGGAATCCTTTTTTGTAGAGTATTTCAAGAGCTACAAAAAAGGATTTGGACAAAAAAGGCGTATCTCCAATATTTACCGAGATTCCATTATAATAGTACTTTCAAAAGATAAATGACAAAAAAAGTAATTTAAAAAAAATCGAAACATTCAATTTCTTTTCATTTATTGTTTGAAAATATCTCGGAAACTAAGTGAGATAAAGCGATTTTACACGAATCCTTTTTTGTAGAGAATTTCAAGAACTCCAAAACCATATTCGGGCAAAAAGAGCATATCTCCATTATTCACCGAGATATTCTCAAAAAACAAATGATAAAAATAGAATTATTCTCTTTTTTTTATCTTTCCTTTAAAAAATTATTATCTCGTAATATTCTCAATAGAAAATTGAGCCATTCATGCAATCTATATAGATTATTACAACGTCAATTTTTTTGGCATTGAAAATACATCACACCCAACCTATTCTAAATGTCTGCGTGCCAGGAAGTTGTATTAATGTTTTATCTATTAATAAATAATTTTTGAGAATCAGATGCAGACCAATAGCCCCTTAATTCACTGATTATTTCACAATTATATTAACACATTACTGCAATTAATTTATTTCCTCGATTCCTCATTAACGAGAGATATTTCCTCTTCTTTCCCCTCATTTTATTGAAATTTTTGGAATTTTAATGAAATTAATTATGAATTCATTTTAATTTTAGGAGAAAACAAAATATGAAGGTCATCGTTTTATTATTATTATTATTTTATTGTTATGCAATTTTTATTCGATCAATCAAATATCATTATTATTTATTTGCCATTTGTTTAAAAATAAAAGAGGAAAATCTCCAGATTTTCATCAATGAAAAACCAAATAAATGAAGTTCACTATTGATTATGATTATTATTTTATTATTATGCAAATTTTCCTAATCAATTAGAATATATGATCATTTATTTGCCATTTCTTTAAAATGAAAGAGGAAAATTCCCAGATTTTTATTGGAAAAAAAAAAAATTAGTGCATTACATCATGCAAAATAATAATAGAAATACCAGAAAAAACAAATTGATAAAAAAAAAAGAAAGAAATATTTTTTTTCCATTGGAATGTAACATTATTCATTTTTAACAAAATACGAAACTATCATTTTACAAGAATGCCCTCGAGATATCATTTTCATATATTCATTGCCACCCTCAAAATTGGATACGAAAATTCTCCAGTAATAAAAATAAATTAAAGTGAAATAAAAGCGAATTTTTTTATTTTTATTTATTTTTTTCATATTCAATTGAGTTGGAGATATTTCTTTATATATATATATATATATACAGTAGCCCACGCATTAACAGGTATATAAGCTCATCTATGACTAATATCCTTCGTTTATTCGTCTCGAGGTTTTCTTTGCAGTTGACATTGAATTCTTTTTCTCTCATTTTTAATGGAAAAAAAAAACAACTGCGAATTATCTGAGATTATTTTGTCTTCGCAGATGAGAATCTTTGATTGAAAAAGAAATGATTTCTGCTTTTAAATGGAATAACGAAAGAAAATTTATCGTTCGAAAAATCCCATTTTTAGAAAAAAAATATTAATTAAATAAATGAATATTTTTTTGTTATCCATTTTTTTGAGAATATCTTGGTAAATAATGGAGATACGCCCTTTTACCCTGAGAAGGGTCTTGTAGGAAATTTGAATAGCTACAAAAAAGATTGAGGTAAAATCGCTCTATCTCGCTTATTTTTCAAGACATTCTCCAAAAACAAATGACGAAATTCACATCACTGAAGAGTTGAAATAAATATTCCTTTTTTGTTCTTCACATTTTTTGAAATATCTCGGAAACTAAGCGAGATAGAGCGATTTTACCTGATTCCTTTTGCGTAGCTCTTGAAATTCTCTACAAAACCATCTTAGGGCAAAAAGAGCGTATCTCCGTCATTTCCCGAGATATTCCACTGAGAACAATCCCAAAAAATTAAATTATTTCATTTTTATCAAAAAATTTGAAGGAAAAGGACTTTTTTCTGCTCCAAATAATTTTATTCCTCTTATGAATCAGAAATTATTGAGTATCGACGATAGAAACGTCTATTATAGTTTGTCTCCAATTACCATGTTTAATGGACGATGCTTGTGTCGCGCAATTTCCATTAAATTCTCTGGAATATCAAAGGAGCATCAGTTCTTGATGTTTCATTGTTAAATGTTTTGATCAAGGTAGCATCCCAGTGAACTTGAGTACAGTTAACCTCTTATTTTTTTTGATACCGTATCAAAAATGATATTTTTTTACATTTTTCTGAAATTTTTCATAATTTTTGTCCGTGTAGTTTATGAATAGTGATGTAAAACTAAAAATTACCGGTAAGTTTACCGTCATTTTACCGGTAACTTACACATAACTGACCAAAGCTGAATTACTGACGGTTTTCGTCAGGAATGAACTGACCAAATCTTGCGTCAGGAAAATGACCCATTATTTAAATTACAATCAGTTTACATCTATATAACTGAATTAATTTTTTTTCTCTGTTACCTCATTTCGGAGAGCAAAATTCACACGAACTATTGGCGTTCACTCCATTGTATTACATAATACAAATTTTATTGAAATGTAATGCTCGATATTATTCTTTCCTTTTGAAGCTTCATGCGTCTCAAAAAAAAAGAAAAGTTGGACAAAAATGACCGAAAAAGTGACTGAAATAAAGAATTACCGTCAGTTTCCAACAGAAATTACAGGTCAGGTTGGAAATGGTCAGGAAACCGTCATTTTACAAATGACCTGATACATCCAAAAAATGACCGTAATTTTACATTTCTAGATATGAATCATCGAAGTTACTGAAAGTATCGGTGGTGGGGATGAAACGCCTTAAATCCGACAGAAATAATGAAATTACTAAAAAACCACAGGGTTGACCCATTATTTAAAAACAATTGGTGAAGAGAACAGCATTTTAACTAAATAATCGAAGAAAAAAAATTCAATTCACCGTATAGTTATTGAAATATTTTAATTAGAAGGTAGTCGTAACTATTTGCCTCTCTCTCTATCTCATGCATGTGATAAGAGATTAGTAATGTAAAAAAAAATCGAGAAACGAAAAAATTATATTCACAAGCTGAAGATATGACTTTCGAATAGTTTAATCATTTTTTCGGGTAAATTAAAGCACATTTTTCTGAATTATCAGCAATAAATTGGAAATTAACCTCTGAATCTTCATTTTTTTCTGTTTTATCGACCTTACTCTGGGATACTACCTTAAAATTAATTGCCTCGAATTTTCTTCAAAATCAATGACTTTTAAAGATATTTCTAAAAAAAAAGTGGTTAAATTTAGTTTAAAAAATTAGGAGTTAAAATGTATTCCTTTCTTTCTCTTTCCGGTTACCCGGTAATTCGTTGCATAGGATTTTAATTCAATTTAAATCCGCCCTAATTATTTATGAATACAAAATTAAAATAGGGTAATTACAATATTAATTGAGGAGTGAAATTAATGAATTTTCAGGGAATTTGATAAATAAATAATTATTTTTTTCTACAATGATAATAGTAATTCATGCTAAAATCATCGAAAATCCAATGATACTGAAAATAGCGGGAATCTGACAATTTTTTCTTCTCAACAAATAAATTATTTAGAAAAAGGAAATAAAAAATATGCACATATAGAAAATAAAAAAAAAATGACTACAATAAGTACAATTTTTTTATAACTATTCATTGTTTATCGCTCTTCAAAATTTCCTCCATAGCAAGGTGGATACAAATTTTGTCAAATTTTTATTTTTATTTTTTTCAGTAGAAGATTTAACAGCTTTTTTTGCATTTCATTTCTTACATTTATTACGTTTTATTTTTTTACATTTTCACATTTTTCCTAACAATTAATTTGTTTTAACAGAAACAACAAATTATTTGATTAAAAGATACAAAAATGATTGACAGATGTGTGCCAATTTCATTATCATCATGAATCCATGAAAAATCATTTGATTCGAGTTGTCGTGGTGGCCCTCGCTTCTAAAAGTACCCAAGTAACTGTCGAATTTTGTCAATTTCTCATTTATATTTCAATATACAATATTGTTTAGTATTCGATTGCTGAGCTTCTTTACCACAATACATATGTCTCAATATAATTAAAGCACATTCAATTAGCAAATAGTTGTGGACTTTAATTCATGCTGTCAGAAACTAGCTCTAAAGTGTCAGAAACTGGGGCCATCACAGTATTCAGAATTTTTTGGGGCACAATTCGATACATCCACTTGTTATTCCGGGTCATGAATAGATGATCTAGGGTAACACGGCCAATGGATAGACGGCTTCATTTATTGAGAGATATGTAAATAATTGAATGGTTTTTAGACTTTCTGCACTTAGACCTCGAAAATCGACTTTCTAACCTAGCTTCGCTCGATTAGAAACGTCGTTTTTTTGTGTCCTGGGTACAAAAAATAGTTTACTTGATCATGTGCGGAAGTGGACCTCTACTGCACGCTTCGCACACGGTAAAACCTCATTACCACACAAAATCAAGTTGAACTATAAACTTTACACGTCAGAGAGGGCATTTTTGACGGTTGTTAATCACGATCTCGCTTCGCTCGGGAGGCAAATTTTCGTCGAGGTTAACTTCTTTCCTTTCTAGGTGTGTAATATACTATTACACACCTAGGCGATAGTGATATACTATCGCACTTGTTAGGTAATATACTAATACGCCCCTCGACTGTAAAAAAGTCAACTGTGAAAAACATCTTCTACCCTCCTTTCGCTTGGAAATTTTCCTTCGCAGTTGACTTCTTTCCCGTCTAGGTACAAAATATACTATTTCTCTTTAATTTTCGGTTATAACCCTCACATTGATTCATGCGCTTCCAATTTATATACCAGTTGATCAAAACTCACAATCATGACACTGCAAATATGCTAATGTCTACCCATTGGGGGTTTGGGGTATATTCCAGCTTGTTTGCCGATTTTCATTAATTATTTCTTCATTGTTCAAGTTAAATTGATGTTCAACTTTTTATTATATATTCTTCTTTGCGTCACTCCCTTCTGCTGTTCCTCTACATGATTTGCCAATTTTATACGATCCATTAAATCCCAATTTTTTCTCAACGAGGGCCACGCGCATCCCATGTAAAAATTATTTTCTAATATCATTACGTACAATTTTGTGAGCACAAAGTTTAAAGCACTGTTTAGCTTGCAGAGAAATCTTAAGGTACGGCCTCATGCAGTCGCTCGTCGCTCGTTTCCTGCGATAAATCGGGTCACGTGATACGTAGCGACAAAGCTCAACAATTTGAGCTTTATCGCTCAGAAAGGAGCGAGATGAAGTAACAGTCTCCGGATGTAAATCCGAGTCAATAAATGTCGGTATTAGATAGATAATATATAATTCCCCAATATTTGGGACAACTGAAATATCAAATACGCGGAAGGCCTCCTAATGCACGCAATAAATCAGTGCAAATAGCCATGTTTGCCGCCGCGACTTGTCGCTAAATTTTTTTTAAATGGCGGGAAACGTAAAATTGTGTCACGTGACCCAATTTATCGCTGAAAACGAGCGACAAGCGACTGCATGAGGCCGTACCTTTACAGCGATTTACCGTCTAGAAATCGAGATATCTCGTCTCAAAATAGTGATGGTTTACAAACATGGAATGAAACAAAATGGAATATCTCCTCAAATTTTTTTACGAGTTGAAAATTGCTTCAAACTTCGTATTAACAAAATTTTATTATTAAAAAATGGTAAATAATTTTGCGTGGCTCCTGATCAGAGCTGCAGACGGAACGAAGTGAGATGGAGCGATTTTATCCTAATCCTCGCCTGCAGAGAATTTCCAGAGCAACAAAAAAAGATCAAGGAAAATTCGCTTTATCTCGTTTAGTTCCCGAGATATTCCCCAAAAACCAACGAATCATTTAGGAGGTTAAGTGGTGCCACGCACGTGAACCTCCTTAACCGTCTGTCTATTGGTCGTGTTATCCTATCAACGAAGAATGTGAGGAAAGAGGACAAATAACACTGATACGATTTCCGAGGTTTCCTCTGTTTTTCATAATCCCATGGAGATGATAACTTTTGCCTCTATCCCCCAATGTTTGTTGTTTCGTCAAGCATGATAGAAGATTTATTAAAAAAAAAAATTGGTCGTGAAAAATGAGTCGATATTTTTAGTTAGAACATCGGCCATTGTGGTCACTCCCAAAAAGAGGAATTGATGAAAATCAAAAATTTGTTCCATAAGTACCAATGTTTCGTCTGCTTTGTGCAGACTTCATCACGGTGCATGTATTTATTCTAAAAGTTTATCAATATAAACCATCAATATGTCACACAATCTTTCATAAAATCAGAGTAAATTAGTGTTTTTTTTAAATTATTATTATATTGCCTACAGATCTATTTTGGTCTATTCGGCATAAGTAAATTGGTGTTAATAGTAGGGGTGAGCGAATACTTCTCGAATCGAATCGAATAGTGAAATTCGATTCAATTTTTGAATATTCGATTCGCAAATCGAATATTCGAAAATTCGATTCGAAATTCGAAAATTTGATTCGAAATTCGATTCTTAATTCGAAAACCCGATCCTAAATTCGAATATTCGATTCAAAATTTGAAGAATCGATTCTAAATTTGAATATTTGATTGGGAATTCGAATAGTTCATTCAAAATGAATCAAGGAACATTAAATACGATCTCCCAATCGAATTTGAATCATTCAATGACTGAGTAAAAGTGAGAACTTCGAATTAGGGATGAGTGAATACCTCTCGACTCGAATCGAATAGTGGAATTTGATTCGATTGTCAAATTGAATAATCCGATTTGAGAATCTAATATTTAATTTTCGAATCGAGTATTGCAAAATATAATCGGATGATTCGGAAATCCATTCGAATTTCACTATTCGATTCGATTCGAGAGGTTTTCGCTCACCTCTGATTTGAAATCGAATTTTCGAATTGAGAACTGAATTTTGGATCAAACTTTCGAATATTGGAATTTTGAATCGATTATTTAATTTTCGAATCGAGTATTCGAGTTGAGGATCGACCCTGGCGGAGCCGTTGATTGCCTATATCGATATGTTCATTCAGTCGATCTTTAATCGGTCAATAGTCGATTAAAATTCTGAAATCTTTTAGAAAAAGGAAATAAATCGACTTGGACAGGTGATGAATTCGAGTCAATCATTTTTGTTTTTCGAAAGATTTCAGAATTCGTATCGACCAATGACTGATGAAAGATCGACTGAGTGGACATATCGATATGGGTACACGACCAACGATCAATAGCCCAACAACGAGTCCGTTAAGGGAATTTTCGAATTGAAAATCGAATTCCGAATCGAATTTTGAATACTCGAACTTCGAATCAAATTTTCGAATTATTTGATTCGAAGATCGAATATTCGAATTTCGAACTATTCAATTCGATGATCGAATCGGATATTCGTCTTCGATTCGCTCCGAATTATTCGTTGGTTCGAATTATTCACTCACCCCTAAGTTAATAGTAATTATTCCCTTACATCTCTGTCCATGTTCTTCAATAATCCGCTAGACTTAATTTGCCAAATACAACTTTTTTTCTTTTACAAATGGTCGGTTTTGTAACTGAAAATATTCAAAATAATGGTCGGAGAAAAAACTTCAATAATGAGTCAATATTTTGTTTAAACTTCTTTTGCGAGTACCTTGGAAACTAATGGAGATACACCCTTTTTGTCCTGAGGTGGTTCTGTAGAAAATTTCAAGAGCTACAAAGAAGGATTCGGGTAGAATCGCTCTATCTCGCTTATTCTCCAAGATATTAAAAAAAAAACTGGCGAAAAACATTGATTTATTAATTTTTAATTCTTTAATACTATTTTTGTCGTTCGTTTTTTGAAGATATTTCGATAAATAATGGAGATAGGCCCTTTTTGCCCTGAGGTGATTTCGTACAGAATTTCGAGAGCTACTAGAAAGGGTTCGAGCAACAAGGGCGTATCTCCATCATTTTCCGTGATAATTCCGAAAAATTGATGAAAAAATTGATTTCTTTGTTTCTTTTGGAAATATCTCGGAAACTAAGCGAGATAGAGCGATTTTCCTATCAATCATTTTTTGTAGATAATCTCAAGAGTTACAGAAGAAGAATGAGGTAAAAAGGGGGTATGCCCATTATTTCCTGAGATAATTTCAAAAAAATAATGAAAGAACATTGATTTATTTGTTTTTTTCAAAATATCTTGTTCTTGAAGAAAAAGTGAGATAGAGCGATTTTTCTTGAATCTTTTCTTATAGGGAATTTCAAGAGCTGCAAAAGATGATTCCAGCCAGATTACCCTATCTCCCTTAGTTGCCAAGATATTCACAAAAAAATCATCAGAAAACATTTTTTCATCCAGTTTCATCTTTTCTCTACTGAATTAAAAAATTTATAATTTTGCTCTTATTTCTCTGATCACCATAATTAACAACTCTCAATGTTACATCCAAACTTTTAGACTCATGAAATTTCTCAAAAATATGAAAAATAAATATAATTTACAGTAGCATTGAAAAGAGCGTTGCCGGAGTCGAGCACGTGTCGATCGATGTGACGTAATTCCTTCGGCGCAATGTCCTTGCGAACGATCGATGCTCGTGTAGTATGTGTGAAAGAATCGCTTTTACACGCTTCTACGATAATTAATATTAATTGAGGCCGAATCTCTATCCCCAAAAATCACGAAAGAAAAAAAAATCAAAACTCAATGGGAGATTGAAAAAAAAAAAAATTCATCAAATATTTTTGAAATTAATTTTGTAATCAATTTTTTTTTTAATCTTTGAAAAAAATTCTTTAATTAATTTTTCAATCAATGGAAAAAGAAGAATTCTTTAAATATTTTTAAATTAATTTTTATATCCATGAAAAAGAAAAATTCTTCAAATATTTTTAAAATTAATTTTCAAATTAATAAAATTTCCGACTTTTTTCTAGATTTCAAACAATTTGCGAGATATTTTCAAAAAATTGATAATAAGAAAATTCATTTATTAAATTTCACTTTTGTTATTATTGAATTTTCGGTTTTTTTTTGGTGAATATCGCGGAAACTAAGCGAGATAAGGCGCATCTTTATTCCGAAAAATCACAAAAAAAAACAGAACTCAAAATAAAATTAAAATGAAAAAAAAAAAATTATTAAACATTTTAAAGTTAATTTTGTAATCAATCTTCCCAAAAAATTTCTAATAACACATTTTTTAATTAATTCCCAAATCAATAACAAAAGGATTCTCTAAACATTTTCAAATTGATACTTAAATCAAAAGAAAAAAAATTCTAAGAATATTTTTTACTTAATTTTTAAGTCAACAAAATTTCCTCATTTTTCCTAGATATTAGATGAAAAAAAAAATTAATTAAAAAAAAATCACTCCACATCGGTATTAAGAACCTGATGGTATCCTCCTGAATGACGAACCTCTGAGAAAGGTGATATTGGCTACCCCAGAGGGACTCGTAGCGTTAGGTGGGAGTATTGATCCAGAATGCCCTCGACTCCGCACCTACAATACCCTCTCAACTCATTTCTCCCTCTCTTCCTCTCTCCCTCCCACCTCCCCCCCCCCCCCCCTTCTCGCGACCTCTCACCCCTCATTTTCCCCTCTTTTTTTTCACTTGTGTGTCACCACCAGCATCTCTTACCAACCACCATCTCTACCCATCTTCCTCTGATAATAATAATAATAATAGTGGTATAATTCTTTTTCTTCTTTTTTATAACCCCATCGTTTTCCCGGTAGCACAACTCCCATCTCGTTTAGATTTAATGCCTTATTTTTACCTGTGCTATAATTATTTAATAAACACAGAGTCCTGGGGGTTTATTCAAAAGAACTTTAATCAATTTTTTGTGATATTCATTTCAGTTTCTTTATTGATTTATTCATCATTTAACGCATTTTTAAGAAATTTCTTTTCTTTTTTTCTTTAAGAAAAATTCATTCTTTATTTGAAATTAATTTTGTTAAATTTTTTTTGGAATATCTCGGAAACTAAAGGAGATACGACCTTTTTCCATAAGAGAGTTTTTGTAGAGAATTTCAAGAGCTACAAAAAAGAGTTCTGCTCAAATCGCTCTATCTCGCTTCATTTCCGAGATAATTGAGAAAAATGAACGAGAGGAAGATTAATTTTATTGTTTTTCTCAAATAGCTCGGAAATCAAGCGAGATAGAGCGATTTTATTCTCAACCATTTCAATTTTCAAAAAATTTTAAGAGCTACATCAAAGGATTCGAATGAAATCGCCTCATCTCGTTTAGTTTCCGAGATATTTATTAAAAAAAGAAAAGAGAAAAACATTTTTCATCATTCATTTTCTAAGAATATCATGGAAACTAAGCGAGATAGAGCGATTTCACCTCAATCCTTCTTTGTAGGGAATTTCAAGAGCCACAAAAATGAATCGGAGCAAAAAGGACGTATCTCCATTAGTTTCCGAGATATTCGAGAAAATTGATGAAAAAAACGATTCAATTAACAAATGAATTTTGAAAGAATTCAAAAAATGAGAGGATAAACAATCGATTTCCGGTCGATTTTTTGTTGGGCTTGTTGATGCCTCGATGACACTCGATTCGTACGTGAATTGGCAGTATCGAGGGGTTATGCGAGGGGTCAGCAGGGCAGTGCAGGTTATTTTTGTAACCGTTCTACTGCGAGGGATCGTCGAATTCTCGTTTTTCAAAACTGAATGGGCATTCTTTTTTCTCTTTATCAATGCAGCAAATCATGAATTCCACATATTTAATCAATAGGATTTATTAATAAGTTTTGAAGAAGAATTGGTTTTTTTTTTCTTTGATTAAAAAATTCAGTAGTAAAGGGGTAAAACAGAATGAGCCAATTTTTTCGAAAATATCTCGGTAAATAATGGAGATACGTCTTTTTTGTCCTGAAATGGTTTTGTAGCCCTTGAAATTCTCTACAAGATAAGGTCGATGCAAAATTGCTTCATCTCGCTTAGTTTCCGGGATATTCTCAAGGAATTAATTATGAAAAAAACATGAATTTATGAAATTTTATATTTTTATTATTAAATTTTCTACTTTTTTTCGTGAATATCTCGGAAACTAAGCGAGTTAAGGCCATTTCACCCAAATCCTTTTTTGTAGCCCTTGACATTTCGTAGAAAAAATAATTTGGGCAAAAAGGGCGTATCTCCATTATTTAACGAAATATTTGAAGAAAAAACATAATTTCCTCCTTTTTTTCATCAAAATATCTCCAAAAAAAATGAAGAAACGTCTCTTTTATCTCAATCCTTTTTTGTGATTCTTGAAATTGTCTCAAAACCACCTTAGAACCAAACGGGCATATCTCCATTATTTATAAAAATTATATTTTCATTATTAACCGACATATTCTCAGAAAATGAATGGAAAATGGATTTATTCTGTTTTACCTTTTCACTCCTGAATTTCTTCCTTTTTTCATCAAATGTCTCATAAAATAATGGAGATACGCCCTTTTTACTTGAATTCTTTTTTTTAGCTCTTGAAATCCTCTAAAAAACTACCTTAGGGCAAAAAGAGCGTATCTCCATTATTTAACGATTTAACAAGATTTCCGCAAAAAAACGCGTCATCCTGCTTTATCTCTCAACTAATAAATTGATAACAATTTACCCGACAATAATCAAAACATTATCATTAACTCGATTTAACGATTATCACAGTCTCTCTTTCTCTTTGCGTCATGAAACTGCTGTTGAGCTATGAAAAAAAAATACCTCAGCACTGAAATAATTATTGCATCTTTATTGAAGATACAGATCAACATACTGACACGTGTTGTAATAATATTCTTCTCAATTTTATTCTCGTATGATGTCTCAATCCTTTATCATAGACTGATATTAATTTTATAAAACTGTCATTTCTACGTTATTGTAGTGACGTAAATTGTAACACTAATTTTCATGTATTGAAAAGGCTCTCTACTCGTATTTTCATTTTTTTTTTTTTTTCTTATGTAACGAGGGATTTTTATTTAGTGCAACGAAAAGTCCAGGGAATTATTGAAGTTGAGGGGTTTTACACAATGTCTAGCACAAAGCATGTGCAAAAAAAATTATTCAAATATTTGCTCCTTTTTTTGTAGGAATTGTGAATTTTTTACAGAAAAATTGATTTTATTTTATGAACTGTTTTTTAAGAGGATCTCGGAAACTAAGTGAGATGGAGCTATTTTGCTCTGAGAAGATTTTGTAGAGAATTCCAAGAGCTACGAAAAAAGTCTCTATGAAAATTGCTCTATCTCACTTAGTTTCCGAGATATTCCTGAAAAAGATGGGAAAATAATTTATTCATATATTTGCTTCTTCTTTCTTAAATTATGAATTTTCTCAGAGAAATTCATTTTATTTTGTCAACAGTTTTTGAAGAGGATATCAGGAACTAAGCAAAATAGAGCAATTTTTGTAGAGACTTTTTTTGTAGATAATTTCGAGAACTACAAAAAAGGTCTCTATGAAAATTGCTCCATCTCGCTTAGTTTTCCAGATATTTCCAAGAAAACTAATTTTCCTTTTTTTTTTTTAAGAAAATGAATTTTTCAGACAAATCGATTTCATTTGGTCAGTCTTTTAGAAATATCTCGGAAACTAAGCGAGATGGAGCAATTTCCATAGAGATCTTTTTCGTAGAGAATTTCGATAGCTACAAAAAAGGTTTCGATGAAAATTGCTCTATTTGCTTGAATTCCAGGATATTAAACAAACCTGTTGACAAAATAAAAGAAATTAAAAAAGAAATTCATATTTTTTTGATCTATTTCTAATTAAATAGTTTAATAACAATTTCTAATTAATTTTCTACTTTTTTTTGCAGATGTCACGCCATCAGAACAAGAGGATCTGTTCATCAGGAAGCTACAGCAGTGCTGTGTTGCCTTTGATTTTATGGATCCAGTTGCTGATCTCAAGGGAAAAGAAATTAAACGTAGTACACTCAATGAACTCGTTGAATATATCACAGCTGGTAGAGGTGTACTCACTGAGCCAGTTTATCCCGAAATTATTAAGATGATATCAGCTAATTTATTTCGTACATTACCACCGAGTGAAAATCCTGATTTTGATCCTGAAGAGGATGATCCAACATTAGAGGCTAGCTGGCCACATCTACAATTGGTTTATGAATTCTTTTTACGTTTTTTGGAGTCGTCTGATTTTCAACCGACCATTGGAAAAAAAGTTATTGACCAAAAATTCGTTCTACAGGTAAGAAAACTAATTTTTTTTAAGACTATTTCGGTAAATAGTGGAAATAAGTCCTTTTCACCCGAAGACGGTTTTGTAGCCTTTGAGATTATCTATGAAAAAGTGTTGAAGTGAATCCGCTCTATCTCGCTTACTTTCCGAAATATTTTGAAAAAACGAAGGAAATTGTTTTATTTTTGTAATACATTTTTTGTCGCTCGTTTTTAGAGAATATCTTGGTGAATAATGGAGATACGCCCTTTTTGCCCTAATATGGTTTTGTAGTTCTTGAAATTCTCTACAAAAAAGTATTTGAATGAAATCGCTCGATCTCGCTTAATTTGCGAGATATTTGAAGCAAATAAATGGAAAAGATAGAAATGAAAATTTCAAACAGAAAAATTCAATTTTTTTCACTAGGTTTTTCGAAAACATTTTGGAAAATAAGCGAGATAGAGCGATTTTGTTTGAATTCTTTTTTGTAGCTCTTGAAATCGTCTATAAAGTCATCTCAGGGCAAACAAGGACGTATCTCCATCATTTACGGAGATATTCTCAAGAAATGAACGACAAGAATTGTATCCAAGTGATAAAACCGAAATAATCAATCTACTTCATTACTTTTTCGATAATATCTTGGAAAATAAGCGAGATAGAGCGATTTTGCATCAACCCTTTTTCAGAGCTTTTGAAATTCTCTACATAAAAGGATTCATGTGAAATCGCTCTATCTCGCTTACTTTCCGAGATATTCATCAGTGACGTTTAAAAAAAGCGCTTCTCAAAGAAAATTGAAAGGAAAAACAACAAAAATTTGTATTTAATGATTTTTTTTTCTTTTGCAGCTGTTAGATTTGTTTGATTCCGAAGACCCAAGGGAAAGAGATTTCTTGAAAACGGTCTTACATCGCATCTATGGAAAGTTCCTCGGCCTCCGGGCTTTTATACGCAAACAAATAAACAATATTTTTCTCAGGCAAGTAAAAATAATTTTTAAAGAATCAGAAAAAATCAGCTATTGTTTACAATTGAGAAACGAGAGGAACGGCCGTTCTGATCACTCCAAAAAAGATTAAAAAACTCAAATTTTCCTAAATTCTGCACGATTGTTTCGTCTGCTATGTGCACACCTCTTCAGGGCACTTTTATTAATTCTAAAAACATTTTCAATTTATAAATTATAAGATTATTATGAACAAAAAATTGTAATCAATAAGTTGACCTGTTTTTTCTCATCAAATTTTCATGATTATTTGATTTCTACATTCTATTGTTTACCTTTTTTCATTCATTAATGGATTCGAATTAAAACGAAATTTTTCTTTGCAGGTTTGTGTACGAAACTGAACACTTCAATGGAGTTGGAGAATTGCTGGAAATTCTGGGTAGCATTATCAATGGTTTTGCTCTACCACTGAAGGTCGAACACAAGCAATTCTTAGTCAAGGTATTAAAATAAAATAGCATTTTTATGGAATCCCCAGAGAATGACGTCGAATCTGGCTTTAGTCTCGAAAAATTTGAAAGGGTTATCCCCTGGGAATTAGTCATTTATTTTTTAGAATCACTTTCGAGCTTTTTTTGTTGAGCCTCGAGGTTTTTCCCCTCGAATATCAATTTTTAATTCAATTTTTTCAAATTAAATCCATGAATTTTTCATAGATCAAATTAATTCAGTGACGAAGAGGTAAAATGAGGCGATTTTTCTCTTCCGTTTTTCGACAATATCCTGGAAAATAATGGAGATACTTTTTTTTTGTCCTGAAACCGTTTTTTAGAGAATTTTAAGAGCTACAAAAAAAAGATTCGGAAAAAGCGCTTTATCTCACTTGGTGTCCGGAATATTTCTAATAAACAAATTCCGAAAAAAAATGTTCATTTTTTCTTAATTTTCAATTTTCGAAAATATCTTAAAAGCTAATGGAGATACGTCTTTTTTGTTTGAATCTCCTTTTCTAGTCCTTGAAAATCTCTATCTAGAAAAAGATAAGAATGAAAAGAGGCGAATCTCGTTTAATTTCTGAGATATAAAAAAAAACAAATTACACAAATAAATTCTTTTCTATATTTTTTTATTACTCATTTTTTGGAAGTATCTCAAAAATTAATGGAGATACGCCCTTTTCATCTAAATCCTGTTTTGCAGCTCTTGAAATTCATTACACGAAGGGATTAGAGTGAAGAAGGCGTATCTCTATTAGTTTCTGAGATTTTCTTAAAAAATGAATTTGAAAAAATCTATTTTTTTTTAATTTTTCGAGAATATTTCGGAAACTAATAGAGATACATCCTTTATATCTTGAGGATGATAAGGGTGTGTCTCCATTAATTACCAAAATGTTCTCAAAAACGAATTGAAAATTCAGTCGTAAAGAGGAAAAACAAAAATTTCATTTTTTCGTCATTTTTCCCTTGAGAATATCTCTGAAAATAATGGAGATACGCCCTTTTTGCCCGAATCCATTTTTGTAGCTCTTGAAATCCTCTACAAAAAACGATTTATGTGAAAAACCATATCTCCATTATTTTCCGAGATATTCTCTGTTTTACATCTTTTCTACTGCATTATTTCAATAAAATATAAAAAATTTCATTAAAAAAAACTAGAAAAAACTATGAAAAATTTCATTGAAACTGATGTAAAACGTGATTTTATTTTCAAAAGAGATAACCAATAGTCACAATGATAAAACATCCGTAATAATCTATTATTCCATTCAGCATTGATTATTCACACATGTTTCTTTTTGTTCTGTTTTTTTTTTTCTCTTCATTTATATTCAGGTGCTGCTACCACTGCATAAGGTGAAATGTTTGTCCCTCTATCATGCACAGTTAGCATACTGTGTGGTGCAATTTTTAGAAAAAGATGCAACATTAACGGAACCAGTTGTCAGGGGTCTTCTCAAATTTTGGCCTAAGACATGTAGCCAGAAAGAGGTCATGTTTCTTGGTGAAATTGAAGAGATATTGGATGTTATAGAACCTAGCCAATTTGTTAAAATACAAGAACCATTATTCAGGCAAATAGCACGTTGTGTCTCTTCACCACATTTTCAGGTAAATTATTATTATTATTATTATTATTTTCACTGAATTGTTTTTCCTTCCGACTATCCATTTTGATTTTTATTGAAAGGAATTAACAGTTTTTTTTTGTGATCACTGCTTGATTTAATAAAATTGAAGTTACATTGAAAATTACATCTACATTTCAATTACTTAGTGTAATCCTCAACAGGATGCATAATTATTAATTTAATATCTTGAGAAAAATAAAATTATAATCACTATTATTTATTATCATACCAAAAAATTGGATTCATGAGTTAATTTATATAAATTTTATTCAGATTTATCTTTAAATTACTTTCAATTTTTTACAGCTTACCAAATTTATTATTTTTTAATTTATAATTTTTTTTCTTCATTTTTCAGGTGGCAGAAAGAGCACTGTATTTCTGGAACAATGAATATATTATGTCACTGATTGAAGAAAATAATCATGTGATAATGGGAATAATGTTTCCAGCATTGTACAGAATAAGTAAAGAGCACTGGAATCAGACAATTGTTGCTCTTGTTTATAATGTACTAAAAACTTTTATGGAAATGAACAGCAAGCTCTTCGACGAATTAACTGCCAGCTACAAGTCTGAGAGACAAAAGTAAATTTATTATTTTTTTTATATTTATGAAAAAGTTGAAAAATAGATAGATAATAAGATGATAATGAAATTAGAAGACATCTGGCAATATTTTGGATTTTTTTGCACAAATAAATTATTATAAAAAAATATATTAAAAAAATTGGCACTTAAGGTAAAGGATTTGATAGCTGTTCAGGAACTAGGAGCTGCTCACTCACGTATTTGTATACCTGTATTTATGAATAATTTATGAATATAGATATACAAATACGTGGAGTGAGCAGATCCTAGTTTCTAAGTAGCTAGTGGGTACTTTACTTTACACTTTTTCCAAATTTTCTGCATGTGCATATTTTTCATTTGGTAAATAATTTATTTCTTGAAAAAAAAGCTCAAAATTTATTTCGCCTTGGAGTGAAGAGTCTATCAGGCAATAGAATTCGTCGCCTTAGTAACAAAGTGGCGTAAACGCCAAAAACGCTAAATTCCGGTGTGAAAGAGGCGTATCTCCAAAAATTATCCCAAAATGTTTTTTTATGGTGTCCTGGACATTATTCTGGTAACTGAAAATCAAAGTAACAAAGTGGTGTAATTGCTGATGTTAAAGTGAAAAGGAAGTATCTCCGCACTTACGTCACTTTTTTTTTCCATTTTCTACGCTACGTCTTGGTCTTACGTCATTGGTTATAAGATATTAATTTATTTCGAATAATCCCAATTTGCCATTTACGCCTTTTTGGTATTATAATTTCTTCATATGACATGAGAATATTTGGAGTTACGTCTTTCTGTTTCTTGGAATTGTTTATCCGAGTTATGGCACTTAGGCCTTTTTAAAAATGATTTCTTCATCTAAAGTGAGAAATTTGGGAGTTACGTCTTTTTGGAATTTCGAATTTTTTTATCTAACATTTATTTATACATTTATTCATACTTTCCTTATTATTATTATCAGTTATTCTTCCATAAATAGCCTTTTCGGTGCCTTTTTACAGTCAAAATGTGAAACGATAAAATTGGTCAGTCGAGGAACAGTCTTAAATCTGATTGCAAACCATAACTAAAATAAAATAAATTTTTAAAGAATAATACAATTTCCCTAATAAATGATCATTTCAGACGTACACCTCTTTGTTATTATAAATTGAAAATGACAAAGAGACGTATGTGCCGGGGATACGCCTATTAGTTATTAGTATTTTTTCAGTGATTAGGAGAAATTCAATAGAAAAAACTAAAAATAAAAAGACGTAAGTGCTGGAGATACGTCTCTTTCTTCGTTGTGAGTGGTACTTGTTACGAATGTAGGCGCTGGTACTGTCTATATATTTTTTTTTTCGTTTTTCACTACCATTGCACGAAATTCCTATTATTGGAAATATCTATTGGAGCGAAAAACGAAAAACATACGTCAATTTGTTTTTCCGGGAAAAAAATGTAGAAAATGACACTTACGCCACTTTGTTACTAAGTCGATGAAATCCAATGTTGGTGGTCTTGCTTTTACTGTACATGTGTGATAACAACTAAAGCAAGAATATGAAAAAAATATTTTCATATTCTTAATAATGAATCTTAATTAAAATTCTGAAATAAAATGGAAACAAATTGCGAAATACTATTTAAAAAAATTACAATTTTTCGTGACAATTTCGGTCATATATAGGCAAATTGCCGAAATTTCCGCAAAAAAGTGATGTCACGAACAATAAAAATAATCTATACACGGTCGGTAAATTAAAAAAAAATACAATTTTGTCAAAAAAATTGCAATTTTGAGAAAATTCATAGATTTTCAGAATAAAGTAGTAGTAAAAGTGAAACAAACAATCGAAATGTAACAAAAACCATTGATAGACTTTTGAAATCGATAATCATGATAATTTTCTCCAAATGATAATAGAAGAAATGAGGAAATTTGAGGAATTGTTTATTTATCTCAATTTTTAATATTTCAGAGAGAAGAAACGAGACAAGGAGAGAGAAGAATTGTGGAAAAAATTAAAGGAATTGGAGGTGGAGCGAAGTAGTGTGCTCATGGCAACCAATACTCCAATCCCTGCCACTACTGCACCTGTGACACGTGCTCGGCCCTGAGCTGGTAAATAAAAAAGAGAAAAATTATAGTTTTCACTTGAATTTTGTGAAATCAGGATCAGACATATGTTCTTTAAGAATATCTTCGAAATTGATGAAGATACGGTCTTTTTGCACGAAGATGGCTTTGTAGAGAATTTCAAGAGCTGCAAAAAAAGGTCTCTACAAAAATTCCCGTATCTCGCTTAGTTTCCGAGATATTCTCAAATAATGACGAATTTAAAAAAACATCGGCTTTCTCTCGTGATTCGTTTTTTTTGGGAATATCTCGGAAAATAAGCGAGATAGCAGAATTTCTGTGGAAATCCTTTTTGTAGCTCTTAAAATTCTCTACAGGTAAGAATCGGTGTAAAATCGCTCTATCTCGCTTATCTTTCGCACTATTCTCAAAAAGCAAATGGCAAAAAAAGTCTGCTTAATTTAATCTGATTTTAATTTTAAAAAAATTGATTAAAATATTTATTTTTCAGGTGGAAAATCACTACCACGTTGCCCAATTGTTAGCCCTTAGCAAAAAAAGAGAGAAAAAAAAGTAATTAAGAATTAAAAAAATAAAAACAAAAAAAATGCAAATTATCGTTGTTAGTGAAAAATCAAGAGAAAAAAAAAACATTAAAAAATTTTAAAAACGCCCACCAATGGCATTATTGACGTAAAATAATCAACAAAAAAAAATAAAGAGAAAAATCTCAGAAATAAAAAAAAACCCGATGAAAATCCTCTTGTTAGTTGAATGCCTTAAAGGCAAAAGTGAAAAAAGGAGGGGTAAAGTGACGATCAAAGATGCAGTAATATCACAATTTCATTGACAGGACTGTTCACATTAAAGATTAAATTAAAAGAAAAAAAAAAAGTATAAATTAAACAAATTAAATAATAATTATGGACATAAAAAGAAAAAAGATGGAAAATAATATAAATCCAATGAGGGACAGAGGTGAAAACGAATTCGATAATTATGAATGATTTTACTGTGTATAATAATTTTTATGATTTGAGAAAAAAAAAAACAATTTTTGTTTTTCTTTATAAAAAAAAAAAAAGAAGAAAAAAAAATTATTTTCATTTTTTTTTCTTTTTGACAATTTAAGTTGTATGGTGTACTAAGTGTCTGTACGCTACAAATGAGAATATTAGCCCCTTCTTAATTAAGGCTTACCTGTCCAAATGATGGAGGTGATGATCCAAAAAATAAAACATGAACTAATTAATAAATGAAATGTGTGCATGAATTTTATTAGAGAAAAAAGTAATAAAAAAACAAAAAAATCCTAGTAAAGAAAAAAATTAATAAATAATTAATAGAAATTCACATTTGAATAACTTTTTGTTACCAAAATGAATGATAAAAAGCACTTTGTATTTAAATGTATTAACAAGTGTAAATCACCCCCTAATTTCCTCGATTTTTCATTTTTTTTTAATAGTAGGGAGAGGTGGGGTAAAACGGGCGTGTGCTAGTTTTGGTATTTTATACTATGAAAATTACTCGAAATCGATGGAAATATTGCAGATAGGTTTTTTCTAATGATTCGATTGAAAAGCTGAGAAAATTTCCCTGAGAAATCATATGGTAAAAGTTATTTTTTTGAATTTGACGAAAATCCTATCTTTTTTCTCAAAATTTCGAGGTGAAATCCTTCTGTTTAAAAAAAAAATCCAATATTCAGGGAATATCTCGGGTTCTATTGATTGTAGCGATCTGGGGTTCATCTTAACTTAGAGGTGAGCTCATTTTTCATCGATTTATATGGTTAAAAAAGAATTAGCGATTTTTTGAGTACTTAAAGGGCAAAAACTGATTTGCAAAAAAAAGCCTACAAGTATTTGAAAAATTGATGAAAAAAAATGTCAACCACATAAATCGATGAAAAATTAGCTCACCTTTCATTTGGGATGAATCCAACATCGCTACGACCCCCAGAACCGGAAATATCACCGAAAGAGTGAATGTTTTCGATTTTCAAAAGGAAAACCCCTTTAAAACTTGGCTAAAAAAGGGAAATTTTCATAAAATTGCAAAGAATTAATGTTGACACATGTTTTTCCCCCAAAATTCTCTCAGCTTTCCAATGGAATCATCGAAAAATTTCTATCTTGAACCATTTAATCGGAACCCGTTCATTTTACCCCACCTTTCCCTGAAAAATCATCATTAATTATCTCACATTTAATTATAGAGGTGTAAATTTTCACAGTTTCCCTCTTCTCTCCCCCTTTCCCTGAAAATGAAATAATTAATTAAAAAAAAAGTGATTAACGATCCTCACCTCCAGCGTTTTTTGGCCACGGAGCGTTGTTTGAAATGTACCATATATTCGTATTAATAATAATGATAACAATTACAAGAACATTAAAAATTAGGTAAATATATAAATAAAACAAAATGAAATATAAATATATATATAAATACATATATAATACAATATATTATAAAAGAAAAATATAGTAATATTGATGATACATGAAATAAATACAAAAAAAAAATTTTAAAATTGAAAAAAAAAAAAGAAAACACGAAATTACAGTTCGTAAATCGAAAATTTTGACACTTAACATTGAACATAAACACACACACACACTCACATGAACTCGTACAAATACACAGTTGCATTACACAATTAAAATTAATACAAAATCGTTATTTAAACATGAGTGAATGTTATTTAATAAGAAAAAATCTTTTTTTTTTTTAAATGAAATTCACGAGGAAAATTTTTTTCCTTTCCTCTGGAGACGAAGTGACGACTGCATATTCCCGAAGAGACGAAAAATCGATTTGCTCCATTTCATGAAAATTTTTTTTAAATAAAAAAATTGACAGGGTAAGATAATATTCTCAAATTTTGCAAGAAAAAAAAAAAGAAATTTTTTTCGATTTTTCTTTTTTATTTATTTTTTACATTTAATTATTTAATTTTTTTTTTTGTTTTCCATTTGAAAAATTCGTTCCCCTCTAATTGCAGAAGACAGAAAAAAGAAAAGAATCACTTTTTTTTAACGTCAAAAAATGAAATTAATGATGAAAAAATCAATGGAAAATAATGAAAATTATCTGTACCAAAATATCCATGAATTACTTATAAATAATTAAAATTAATAATTAAAAAAAAAAAAACTAATGATAATAATAATTAATAAATAGAAATTAAACAAGTGCATAATAAGGATTTATTCGGAGCTGTGCTCCCATCGGCCACCGCTAAAAGTGTGTACGGGGGATCGTTTTTAAGAAGAAAAAAAAACAACAAAAAAAAAAACAAAAAATAAATAAATTAAGAAAAAAAAAAGGAGAAAAAAAATGAATTAATTGAAACAAAAATTTCTTACAATTGCATAACATTTAAAGTAAGGTGACATGAGAGATAAAAAAAGTTTAAAAAAAAAATATAGATAAATAGCTGAAATTTTAAAGAATGAGTGAAATTGCTTGCTCACATTCATGACGTCATTAGAAAAAAAAAACATTTATTAATGAAAAAAAAAAAATTGAATTTGGTGAAATACTTAATACATTATTTATTTTTTCTTTCTTTTTTCAATCGAAATCTCATTTTTTTGGTGAAAATCTGTTGTTAATTTGTTAATATTAATTAATGAGAAATTTTATTGAAAATTTCTGGAAAATCATAGAATTCATAAATTACGCTTTCAATCGTTAAATAAAGAAAAAATATGAAAAATTGAAGGTAAATATTTCAAAAATGAGTAATAGAGGCATTTTTCCATTGAACGTCTGTAAACCTGCTTAACGTTATCATCAACAACAAAAAAAAATAATAATTAATTAAAAATTGAAGACAATTGCGATAAATCTGGACGATTGTTTGACAAACGTATTATAATATATTTTTAACATCTAACAGTTATTAGTTGTATAAAATAGAATTGAGAAAATGAAGGGATTAAAAAAAATTTGTGAACAAAATTTAGATACATTCATTCCGCTGAGAATCGTTGTACAGAAGATTAATAAAAAGAGTGAAAAAAATACATTGTTAGGGTTTTGAATGAGTATTTAAATGAAATGGAGTGAATTTGAAGGAATTTAAAAAAGGGTAAGTAATTTTTTTTGGTTTGATCTAGAATGAGAAAGGGAAATCTCTTCAAAATCCAAGAATTTTCGATCTTCGCGATTTTCAAAAAAACATAACTTTTTTTCTATTGAGGATTTTATTCTCAAAATTGGGACAAATGTTCTTCATGGCATCGAGAAGCTCCCTGAAAATTTTAAAGACCATAATCAAACGGTGCCGCAGTACCGATCAATCTAAAATGCCCATTTTTTCGATTTTAAGAAAAATCCCTCCAAAATCGGGAAATTTACGACTTTTGCGATTTTCAAAAATTCCTAACTTTTTTTCTACTGGGGATTTTGTTCTCAAAATTGAAGCAGATGTTCTTTATGACATCGAGAAGCTCCAAAAAAAATTTGAAGAGGATATCCCGAACGATGCAGGAATGCCGATCAATTGAAAATGCTCATTCTTCGATTTTAAGGGAAATCCCTTCGAACTCTCAAGATTGAAAATTTTTACAATTTTCAGAAATATATTTAAGAAAATTCTATTGAGGATTCTGAGCTCAAAATTCAAGTGAATATGCTTCAGGGGGCCGAGAAGCTTCAAAAAAATTGAAGGGGACATCTCAAAAGGTACGGAGGTGCTGATCAATCGAAATTTTTTTATTTTTTTTTTATTTTGAGGAGAATGCCTTCAAAATCGTGACATTGACGATTTTCGCAAACTTCAAAAATTCATAACTCGTTAGCTATTGAGAATTTCAGTCTCAAAATTAAGACAGATATTCTTCATGACATCGAGAAACTCTCAAAAAAATTTGGAGGCGATATTTCTAAAGGTGGGGGAATGTCGACCAATCTAAAATTGTAATTTTTCGATTCTATGGTAAATTCCTTCAAAATCTCGAAATTTTCGATTTTCGTAAAATTCCAAAATTCTAAACTCTTTTTCAATGGAGATTTCATTTTAAAAATTGAGGCAGATCGTCTTTAAGGGGTTGAGGGGACTCCAAAAAAGTTTAAAGCAATACCTCGAAGGGTACGGGAGTACTGATCAATCGGGAATGTGCATTTTTTCGATTTTAAGGGGAATTTCTTCGAAATGGCGAAATTGACGATTCCCACGATTTTCAAAAATTCATAACTTTCTTTCTATCAGAGATTTTATTCTCAAAATTAAGGAAAATACTCTCCGTAGCATCGAGAATTCCCAGAAAAATTAGAAGGCGATAATTCGAAAAGCGTGAGATTGCCGGAAACTCGAAAATGTTAATTTCTTCAATTTCAGGAGGAATTTCTTCAAAGGTTCATGATTTTCGCAATTTTTCTAAATTTATAACTTTCTTTCTACTGAGTATTTAATTCTCGAAATTGAGGCAGATTATCTTCGAGGGATCAAGAAGACCCAAAAAAATTTTGAAGGCGTTATCTTGAAGGGTGCGGAAGTGTCCATTAATCAAAAATGTTCATTTTTTTGATTTTACAGAAAAAATCCCTTCAAAATCACGAAATTGGCGATTTTCGCAATTTTCCAAAATTCATAATCTTCTTTCTATTGGAGTTTTTATTCTCAAAATTCAGGTAGATACTCTCCATAGCATCGGGAAGACTTCAAGAAGAAATGGGAGGCGATATCTCAAAAGGTGTAAAAGTGCCGAACATTCAAAAATCTTCATTTTTTCGATTTTAAGGGATTCCTTCCCTGAACCCCTAAAAATGCCACAACTTATAAATTTTCGAAATTTTCCCATTTCTAGCTTATCCGATGCACCGTTTCCCTTAGAATCTCTACGGAAAAGTGTTCAAAAAAGGCAGAAAAAAAGGGGGAGTCCCTGCAAGTCCTCACAATTTACGTTCCCAAAATTCCAAAAATTAAAAATCACTGGAACAGTGGAATAGCACCACTGCATCCGCGCAAAGGTCTCATGCAGGTGTTTTTGACGCTAGCGTCAGCGTCAAATCGGGTCACGTGACACAATTTTGAATTTCCCGCTGCTTAAAAAAGTTTAGCGATAATTCCCCGCGTCAAACAGCAACGTCAACATGGCTGTTTACAGGAGTTAAGCGTCAGTAGATGATGAAAAATAGCAATTATTGTCTGCATCTATATTTTTATCATTTAATAAAACATTTTTCAATATTTAACTCATCTGAACTCATTATTTTTAATACTTTATGACGACAATATTTACGCTCCTTTTCCAGCGATAAATCTCAGATTGTTGAGCTTTCTCGCTGCTTGTCGCTACATTTTTTCGAGCAGCGGGAAATTTGAAATGCTGTCACGTGACCCGATTTGATGCTGACGTTAGCGTCAAAAATACCTGCATGAGGCCGTACCTTTAACGTCAATAAATGGAAACGCCCCCATAACAATTCTAATCATCCTAAATTAATTATAAAAAATCAATGAGCATTACCAAATGATTAGAAATAATCCACCACTGACCACCAGTCAATCACCAAAATCCAAAGAAAAAATTGAATAAAAAAAACGAATTTTATTTGCTGTCCGAATGGAGTTAGTCCACAACATCGTGTCGACCTTCACCGATTTTTGTCTTTTTTATTTATCCCCTCAATTGAATTTCGCACAAAGTGAGTGAACCAAACACAAATTTCATTCAATATCTTGGAGTAGATACGAAAACAACCGTTGCTGCTCTATTGACTCGTGAATTTCTGATGTTAATCAGTAATTAGTGACACAACAATTAGTTCTACGAGATTTTACGAGATTGTTGGAGTGTAATAAAGATATTCTGCTATTATTAGAGGTAATATCACAGCGCAAAAAGAAGAAAAAAATAAGATTTTTCCCGAGAAAATTAATTAATTTGAAAGTTAATAAATGGAAATAATTTTTTGATTTATTTTTGGTAATTTTTTGAAAATATTTCGGAAGCTAATGGAGATACGCCCTTTTTATTGGAGTCACTTTTTTCAGCTCTTGACATTTTCAAAAAAACAAGCTTGGAATAAGAAGGACGTATCTCCATTATTTACCGAGATATTTTCAAAAAATGAAAAAATCGCATTGAAGATGAAAAATCGAAAGAATTCTTTTTTATCAGTTTTTTGAGAATATCCTGAAAAAAAACAGTTCCATTTGAATGTGTGAGATTTAAAAAAAAAAAATTTAATTTTTTTTCAAATATTTTTCACATTTTTTTTTGACATTTTCTCAAATTTAATTACGGCGACCTTCCTTTTGCGAATATACATTTTAAAAATCAGTGAAATAGAGTGATTTTACCCGGCTCGTTTTTTTGCAGCTTTTGAAATTCTCTGCAAAACTATGTCGGGGTAAAAAGAGCGTATCTCCATTATTTACCGAGATATTCTCAAAAAAAAGAACGACTAAAATAGTATCGAAGAAGAAAAACCGAAAAAATCCATTATTTTCATCAGTTTCTTGAAAATATGTCGGAAATTAAGCGAGATAGAGCAATTTCGCTCGAATCCTCTTTTTCAAGTCTTCAAATTCTCTACAAAACCATCTCAAGACAAAAACGGTGTATCTCCATTATTAACTGAGATATTTTCAAGAACAAAAAAAAACTATTGACGACGAAAAACCAAGAAAATTAATCTTTTCAACCAGTTTTTCTCAAATATCTTGGAAACTAAACGAGATAAAGCGCTATTCTTCTAATCTTTTTTTTTGCAGCTCTCGAAATTCATCTTAGAACCCACCTTGGGACAAAAGTAGCGTATCTCCATTATTTCCCGAGATATTTTAGAAAAAAAGACAAAAACAAGTGGATAATAGTATTGCTTTCCAACTGATATGGCTTTTTCTGCTAATACTTTAGCAATATGCTTCCGAATGGAAGTGATACAACTTTTTCCAAACCATCATCGAAATATCAAATTTTGAAAAATTCATTAAAACGGCAATAACTCGAGAACTAATCATGCAAATAAGCTCAAAATTGACAGTCATCTAATTGATACAACTCTCGCGATAATATATGAGTATAAATAACATCAGTTGAATAGTTTCCGGAAATTCCATTAAAAACTGATTTTCAGAAAATGGACATATCTCAAAAAGTTCCGATCGGATTCTCTTCAAATGATGCTTAAAAAATAGAGTTCGCCGAGAGGAAGTTTTCCACAAAATATGAAATTTTTCTATGAAATCGTTTTGCTATTATTGAGACTTTTATGCACATACAGACACATACACACGCACACATGCGCTGAAAATATCATTTTCTCTCTATTTAGATCATTTTAAGTATCTTCTATTAAAAAATTAACAATCGAAAATTCTGATCACATAGTTTCCATTCGGAAGCAAAAAACACTATTTCTCCTCTTTCCCCTCAAATTTTTCCACTCATCATCGCAATTTTTTTCCACAGATCATCGCAATTTTTTTCCACAGAAATGGAGCACCAACGAAGCACAACCTGAAAATCACCAGCCACAAACCACCAATCTCTTCAAAAATCCATCAAATAATGTCATGATAATAAGAACAATCAAAGATGTTCAGCCTCCGGGGAAAAGCCGTGCTGACGATTTTTCTGATGATGACCTTGACCCTTCTCGCCATAATCTACCACATTCTGAGCAACGACCCTGAAGAGCTACCCCATCATCAGTCAAATCGTTTATCTAAACCCGAAAATTACCTGTTTCCAACTCTATCAGCGGATTCATTGAATTTCGACCGAAAAAGACCGGAATTTTCGCTGCAAAGAGGGCAAAAAAAGTTGTCGTCTATTTTTAAGGGTCAAAAAATCGTGCACATGGACCTTAAAGGTGCACCGCCAATTCCAGACTATTATTCGTATTTTTTAAAATTATTAAAATCACTAGGAGCCACGGGAATTCTCCTCGAGTATGAGGACATGTTCCCGTACACTGGGGAATTAGCAAATGTAACTGCTGGTAATGCCTACAAAAAGGCGGACATCAAGAACATCATGAAAATTGCCTTAGATAATGACCTGATGGTGATACCTTTGATCCAGACATTTGGACACATGGAATTTGTCCTGAAACTTGAGAATTTCAAGGATATGAGAGAAGTTTATCGTTATCCGCAGGTAATTTGTCCAACGCATCCTAAAACTCTTCAATTGCTCTTCGATATGATCGATCAGATCGTAAAATCACACGAGAATATAAAGTATCTTCATATTGGAGCTGATGAAGTCTATCATTTGGGCGAGTGCAACAGGTGCATGGAAACTATGGCTAATAATCAGTGGACAAAACGACAATTATTCCTGTCGCATGTTAAAAAAATTAGTAATTATGTGAAGAAAAATTATCCAAGTTTGAAGTTACTGATGTGGGACGATGAGTTTAGGGAAATTACGGCAATGGACATTAGGGAAATGGAGCTGCAGAAGAATATTGTACCGGTTGTTTGGAAGTACACGAAGAATCCGGAGGCTACATTGGATGAGCAATTGTGGGAGAGTTATAGTGGGATTTGGGGGGAGGTGTGGGTGGCCACTGCTTTTAAAGGGGCAACTGAACCAGACAGGTAATTTTATGGAAGTTCAGACGTGGCTTCATTTTTTTTTCTAAACAATTTGTTGATTTTTGAGAAATTACTCGGAAATTAAACGAGGTAGAGCGATTTTGTCTCGGTTTTTTTTGTGGCTCTTGAAATTCTGTACAAAAAAAAGAATAGGGCGAATTCTTGAAAAGAAGAGAATCACGTAAAAATTATTTTTCAATGGTTTTACATATAATTTTGTGAACAAAATGATTTTTGAAAAAAAATTAAATTATCATTAGAACTCCATAAGCGAGATTCAGTTTCAGTTTTACTGCAAAAATTCATAGTTACAGACCTATTTTTTTCTTATATAACCATATATATTTGAGATTATTTTGATAAATATGGGAGATACGCCCTTTTTGCCACAAGACGGTTTTATAGAGGATTTCAAGAGCAACAGAAAAATATTCGGACAGAAAAAGCGTATCTCCATTATTTTCCAAGATATTCTTTGAAAATGAGTAAAATTCAGTAGTAGAGAAATTTTACAGGATAACTCTCTTTTTCATCATTTTTCGCATATATCTCGGAAACAAAACGAAATAGTTCAATTTTTCTAGTATCCATTTTTTTAACTCTTGAAATTCTCTGCAAAACGGTTTATAGGCAAAAAAAGCGCATCTCCATTAGTTCCTGACATATTCTCCAAAAAATGTTGAAAAAATTCATTTATATTGAATTTCTCCATCAATTTTTCGTGAATATCTCGAGCATTAAGCGAAATGGTGTAATTCTACCTCAATGCCCTTTTGTAGCTTTTGAAATTCTCTACATGACTATTTCAGGGCAAAACAGTCGTATCTTCCGTATTTTTCGAGATATTCTTAAAAAACGATTCAACAAAAATTGACCTCACAAATTCATGAAATTCTCCTTCTCAAAATTCACATCAAGTTAATACAAAAATCATTTCAACTAATTGCAGATACTGGACAGACATATCTTATCACCTCGAAAATCATCAGAGATGGCTGGAAATAATCGATAAGTATTCGAATCGAATAAATTTCAGAGGTGCCATTTTAACTGGTTGGCAGAGATACGATCACTTCAGTGTTTTATGCGAATTACTTGCATCTTCACTTCCATCACTCGCAGTAAATCTCGCAGTGCTCCAATCAGCCGACTTAAATGAATTATTCAGTAATACCCCATCGGCAGTTGCTGATGCACTTAAATGCGATGGGCTAGTATCACTAGGACTACCAGAACCCAATTACGGATGGCTAAAGTGCAAATTTTTCGGTATCAATGTTTATGCAGTTATCGTCAGATTATTCAATCTGAATCAGGAAATTATCAGAATGGAGCAGGACAACACATTCAAAGGGTTTGTAATGATTAATCCTATCGCCTTTAGAAACAAAGGGGCGTAAGTGCTTATGTTTATACACAGCACTTACGCCCCTTTGTTTCTAACGTAACGACTTATTTTCTCTTTTTTTTCTTATTTTTCTTTTAAATGTGAATTTTTAATATCGTCACCTCAGAAAAAAAGTGGCGTAAGTATCGTGTATATGCATAAGCACTTACGCCCCTTTGTTTCTAAGGTGATGAATACAAATAATGACAATCGCGCGGTTTTTTTTTATATATGAAGAGTGTCAATATGAGTAATATTTCTTTTCGTTTTCATAGATAATTTGAATTACTTCTGCCTTTTCAATTTTTCAAATTTAAATCCTTACAGGTGGATGAAGGACTACAATATCAAGCATGCTTACTCCAATCCCAGTCACGTGGAGAGAGCTGTTGCTGATTTAGATAGCTTTAAAATGGAGTTAATTTATATTGAAAAAGAGATGAAAAGTGCAATGGAGGGAATTTATGATAATTGGACATTTCAAGAGTGGATTGAGACTTTTGTTGTTCCTTTGAATGACAAAATCACGAGACTCTGGGAGGCAAAAGAGAAGATTTTGGAGAAAAGCACGTGGCCAACGAGACCTTTAAAAACTGAACTTTAAAGGGGAGAAGGAATAACATTCTTGAGAATAGAATTTTTTTAGGGAAAAAATAATGATTTTTGGGGAAAAAAAAGAAAGTAAAAATCAGTTTTTCGAGAATATCTTGGTAAATAATGGAGATAGGCCCTTTTTGCCCAATTTTGTAGCTTTTGAAATTCTCTACAAAAAAAGGTTACGGCAAAATCGCTCTATCTCGCTTAGATTCCGAGTTATTAAAAAAAAACTGATAAAATAGAATGATATTTTTTTTTCAAATTCAAAAAAGAGGGAAAAATCCTTGAATTTTTCTGAGTTGCTTTTATTTTATTGCGATAGTCACGCGATAAAGCTGTCAGTAGAGTTATGATTATTGAAATTGCAGAAACCACAAGAATTTTAATGTCTTCCGCATGCGATTCTTTTTTGAATATCATTTCAATAGTGAAAAGGTAAAAGAGAAGATAAATCAATTTTATGACACTTGTTCTTTTAGAATATCTCGGAAAGTAATGGAGATACGCCCTTCTTGTCCTAACGTGGTTTTATACAGAATTTCAAGAACTGCGAGAGAAAATTCAAGCAAAAGAGGCGTATCTCCATTATTTTACGAGATATTTTTAGGAAACGAATGGCTAAAAATTGACTTTTTCCATTTTAAATTATAATTTGTTTTTTTTGCTGATCTTTTTTCAAAATATTTCGGAAAATAAGCGAGATGTGGCGATTTTACCCGAATCCTTTTCGGTAGCTCTCGAAATTCTCGACAAAACCATCTCAAGGCAAAAAGACGTAACTCCATTATTTTCCGAGATATTCTCAAAAAACTAACGAAGAAAATTAATTTCATGAATTACGCACAGTGAAAGTACTTAAAAAACAAGTGTATATAATATATATTTGTTTTTTTAAATATATATACATTTATTAACATGCTACGAAAGATTTTAGTGAAGCTGAGTAATTTCGTGCAAGCAAACTTCCATTTGTGATAGGAAAAGATGAATTCAGTAGTTGAATTTTCATTTTCTTTAAAAAAAAAAGATTTTTGCACAAAAAATTATTGGAAAATTCTCACGCTCTCTTAATTAACGATCGTTATTTTCATTAAAAACTATTTGATCAATTAGAAGAAGAGGCTAGTAATAATTTGGATCAATTACGATTCATTGTAATTATGTACAAATAAAGTGCAATGAAAAATTATAATTATTAGAAATAAATGCGCGAGAACAAATTGTAATTCATGAGAAAAAACGGAATTTTCCGCTGAAAATAATGTTTTTTTTCTTCATGAAATATGTATTATTTCTTATTTTAATAGAAAATTCGTAAATGAAATTTTGTAAATGGACGTTTAGATAATTATCTTTGTGATTCGATAGATAAACGTGAAGAATCAAAGAAAAATTAAAATTTCAATCTTTGATGATAAATTAATTAATTATGAGGTTTAAATGAGGGAAATAAAAGAGTTATATTATTTAATTCTGTTTTTTTTAATACAAAAGAGAAGAAAAAATTTAGAGAATTACAGGAATTTCTTGTAATTTCATTTTCGTAGGAAATTTAAGGCACAATTTTTGTTATTTTTACTGAATTCTTTGGAAAATATCAGGGAGAGGTGGGGTAAAATGGACACATGGGGTAAAACGGACACGTGTTAGTTGTGGTATTTTAAACTATGAAAATTACTCGAAATCGGTGAAAATATTGAAGATAGATTTTTCCCGATGATTTCATTGGGAAACTGTGGAAATTTCGTATGGAAATCATTTGCAGAAGTAATTTTTTTGATTTTTCACAAATTCCATTTTTCTGCTTGAAATTTGAAGGTGAAATCATTCTGTTTTAAAAATTTTTAGTTTTCCGGGAATATCTCGAGTTCTATGGATCGTAGTGATCTGGGGTTCATCTTGAATGAAAGGTGAGCTCATTTTTTATCGATTCATGTGGTTAAAAGAAATTATCAATTCTTTAATTACTTATAGGGCAAAAACTGATATTCAGAGAATGGCCTATAAGTATTAGAAAAATTGATAAAAAAAAGATTTGAACCACATTAATCGATGAGAGATGAGCTCACCTTTCATTTGAGATAAAACCCAGATCGCTACAACCGGCAGAATCGGAGATATCGCCGAAAAAGTGATTTTTTTCCGATTTTCGAGAGGAAAACCTTTCAAAACCTGCCCAAAAAAAGAAAATTTCCAAAAAATTTCAAAAAATTAATTTTGACACATGTTTTTCTCCTAAAATTTTCTCAGCTTTCCAATGAAATCATTAGAAAAACTCTATCTGGAATCATTCAATTGGAGTGTCCATTTTGCCCCACCTTCCCTATCATATAATAATATCAATAATATTAATTATATTATTGTCATTTTCATATGATTTTTATCTTTTAATTATTTTTGATAGAATCAAAATTTGATCATTTTCATTGGATCAAACAGACTGTCGATTTTGACAGCGGAAGAGTTGGATAATTATTATTCAGGCACGTTTTTTTATTTGGTTGTCTTTTAATAACTCTCTGTATCGTTGAAACATCAACAGTATCACCAATTTCAGCAGTGACTATTGGTTTATGAAAATCTTGATCCATTCGTGTTAACTGGACACCCAGTGCTTTGGCAGCGAGATTTGCTATTGATAATGAAACCTGCAGAAGCAAAATAATGATTTTTTAAAAGAAAGTAAAAAAAGTTGATTTTTTTACCGATTCTTTTTTACAAATATCTCGGAAAATAATGGAGATACGCCCTTTTTACTCGGATCCTTTTTTCGTAGCTTTTGAAATTAACGAAAAAAAACTAACTTAGGGAAAAAAGGGCCTATCTTCATTAATTACTAGAAAATTCTTTAAGAAGTCGAGCAAAAAATGAGAGAATTGTGAAAAATTTTCAATATCTCATTTCTTTTTCTTCATTTACCGATTCTCCAGTTCTTGCAGACATGTCGTGGTACATAATTCCCTTCTCAGCAGCATAACGATGTGATCTCTCGCGTTTTACTGTTCTCTGATGCTCCATATCACATTTATTACCAACAATAACCATCAATGGCCTTTTGTTTGAGCTATTTTCATTGATATCAGAGACTGTCTTCATCCATTCCTCCATTACATCGAAACTCGAGGTGTTTGTTACGTCGTAGACTAACATTATGATCTAAAAAAGAAAATTAAATCACCAAATTATTATTATTATTTTTCTTTTGAAAAATCAAGAAATTGAATTTGAGAATTTTTTTTTATTAATTTGAAAGAATTGATTTTAGAAAAAATTTGAAGAGATTCAATTGAATCCTCGAATAAAATAGACGATTTTGAAGGCGAAAAATTCCTAATAATTCTTTTTTTTCTAATGACTTTTTTTTTTCTTTTGAAATTTTGATTTTTTTATAATATAAAAATTAAAATTTTCAACTTTTTCATAATTAATTAGATATTATCATTACGTCAGCAGCGTATAAGTACTTGTCCAACATATTTCCACGTAATGCAAGTCCTCCAACATCCCAAATGTGCAGTGTAACATTTTTATATGGTCCCAGGCTAACATTTTTCATGAAAAAATCAACACCAGCTGTTGGTGCATATTGTCTTGTAAATTCATCGTTACAAAATTTTACTGCAATGCTCGTCTGCAAGAGAACATTAAAAAAAAATCATTATCTCATGTGCGAAACCGCACACGTAATTCTATTTGCAGACACTTCAGTTTCTGTTCGTGCAGAATACCATGCCATAATTGATAAGTCAATTTTTTTTTTTTTAAGAATACCCCGGTAAATAATGGAGATACGTCCTTTATGTTCTAGAATTGTTTTCTAGCTCTTGAAATTTTCTACAAAAAAAGACCAAAGTAAAAAAAGTGTATCTTTATTATTTACTGAAATATTCTCGAAAAACTCGAATGACGATTTTTTTTAGTATTAATTGTTTTATAAATCTCTCGGGAAATACTGGAGATACGCCCTTTTTGCCCTAGGATGGTGTTTAAGGGCTTGAAATTTTTTACAAAAAAGAATTCGAGTAAAAAAAGCGTATTTTCATTATTTAAAACAAGTGGATAATAGCATTGCTTTCCAACTGATATAGCTTTTTCTGCTAATACTTTAGCAATATGCTTCCGAATGGAAGTGATACAACTTTTTTCAAACCATCATCAAAATATCAAATTTTGAAAAATTCGTTAAAACGGCAATAACTCGAGAACTAATCATGCAAATAAGCTCAAAATTGACAGTCATCTAACTGATACAACTCTCGCGATAATATATCAGTATAAATAACATCAGTTGAATAGTTTCCAGAAATTCAATTAAAAGCTGATTTTCAAAAAATGGCCAGATCTCAAAAAGTACCGATCGGATTCTCTTCAAATGATGCTTAAAAAATAGAGTTCGTCGAGAGGAAGTTTTCCACAAAATATGAAATTTTTCTATGAAATCGTTTTGCTATTATTGAGACTTTTATGCACAGACATACACACGCACACGTGCGCTGAAAATATCATTTTTCCTCTATTTAGATCATTTTAAGTATCTTCTATTAAAAAATACAATCGAAAATTCTGATGATTACATAGCTTCTATTCGGAAGCAAAAACAAAAAAACGAACGATAATTTTGGTTTTTTGTCCATTTTTGGGGAATATCTCGGAAACTAAGCGAGATAGAGCGATTTTACATCAACTCCTTCCTTTGTAACTGTTTGAATTCTTTACAAAAAGGTTTGAGATGAGAAGAGCGTCTCTCCATTATTTTTCGAGAAATTGTAATGAGAATAATCACGAAAATGAATCGATTATTCTGGTTTTATTCTTTACGAAAGAATTTCAAAAAAAAATATTTTCTCACCTTTCCAGCACCAGAATCACCAACTAGCACGACTTTTAGTCGTTTTTCTGTTAAATCGTCTTCCGTTTCCTTCATCTGAAGATTCGAAAATTGGAAAAATTACAATTCTCACTAAAAATTTCAGTTCAATTAAAAAGAGATTTAAATTGAAAATAATTGAAATTTTTCATTTAGTGGAATTTAATGAAGTTAATGAAAAGAATTTGAACTGAAGATCCAAGAAAATTCAATATTTTACTGTAGAATCAAAAGGGCGTAAGTGCCACAAGCCTTAAAAACTTCGAAATTAAATAAATTCGATTCCATAAAAAAAAAGTCAAATTAAACAAGTGGCACTTACGCCCTTTTACGTCTGAGTCAATGGTTCAATCTATTTTGTCACATCACCATGAAAATAAATCCGATTTCAAAATTTTCATTCGGTAAAAACTATTTTTTATTCATGAATTCAATTTTTTTTTTTCTTCAAAAATCAATTGTATTTTTTTCTGTTTTGATGGAATATTTTCTTGGATGTCCTTTAGAATTGTCTATTCTCCTCCCCCACTCATGAAAATGAAGGAAAATAATAGGTAAATACATTGCCAATACACTGCATGCTGTAATTCTCAATAAAAACTTAAATTAATGAATGTTTTCAAAGAAATTAGAAAAAGAAAAAAAATGCGAAATTTTTATTGTACATACAAGGTAAAGTGTACGATGTATACTGTTGACAGTTTTTAACTCTTCTGACCAGCATAAAAAGCCCTAGCATATTTTTCCATGAATAAATTATAAAATAATCGATAAATGGCAGTGGCGATCTGTTTCAATTCCAGGTTGTACAGGGCAAAACAGATAGCCATCCACCCCTTCTTGTTGAAAAACAATCTGCGCCTGCGTACTCCTCCCCAGTTGGACATGAGATTTGTTTTTTTTTCCTAAATCAAAATTTCTCAAAATCGAAATTTTCAGATTTTTACGAAATTTTTCAAAATCTCAATTTTTATGAAATTTATCGAAATCTCGATTTTTAGAAATAAAAATTCTCCGAAATCGAAATTTTTCAATTTTTACAAATTTTTTAGATTTTCCCACAATATTTCGAAATCGAAATTTTTCGAAATAGAAATTCTTCGAAATCGAAATTTTTTCGCAATAGAAATTCTTCGAAATCGAAATTTTTTCGCAATATAAATTTTTCGATTCTTACGAAATTTTTGAAATATTATTTCAAGAGAATTTTTCGTGGTATAATGGGAATCAATTCGACTTGAATAGAAAATAAAGAGTAAGAAATATTTCAAAAATCACTCAAATTTATTATTTCCAAAAAATTCCAATATAAATTTTCTCAACAAAAAAAATAACATTTTCACATGATTTATTTTTTTTCATTCGTTTTTTCACAATATCTCGCAAACTAATGGAGATACGCCCGTTTTATCCCAATCCTTTTTTGTAGCTCTTGAAATTCTTTACATAAGTGTCTAAAGATAAAAACGGGCGTATCTCCATTATTTACTAAGATATTTGACTTTCACCTCTTCAATAAAGAATTCCCTCAATTTACATTTATTTTACAATTCTTCAAAATATTCATTTTCTTTCAGTGAAAACTCCGATTTTTTATCCTATAAATAACAATTAAATTGTCACTTTTTTAAAATTACCTTAATCTTAAGAATTATATCGTCGCCTTAGAAACAAAGTGGCGTGAGTGCTGTGTATAAAGATAGCACTTACGCCACTTTGACTCTAATGCGATGATACTCAGTAAAAACTTTTTTTCTTCACAACTTATCAATTAAATTCTTCTTTTTAACTTTTTAAGTCAGTTGAATACCAAGTCTTTGTAGTTCTGCAACAGGTAGTAATTTGTAACTCTGCAGCATGTTGTTGTACGTACAACTGTAAGCCTGTCTGCACGTTCAAAATTTGCTTTTACAACCTCGTAGTATCTTCCATCGCTTCAATTAAAAAGAATTGAAATTATTAATATTATCATTATTATCATAGTCTCTTCATTCCCTTGATAAAATGATTTGACAAAATTATACTAAAATTCATGAAAAAAATAGATATCTCATTATAACTCAATCACTTTTCTTTAAAAATTGATTTAAAGTCGCTTTTTAACTGAGGCCATAAGCGAAACTGAATCAATTATTACATTTTATTCTATTTTTCCCATCAAATTAGAGTTAAACAAATTTAAATCATTAAAAAAAAATGGGAATTATCATAAAATAATTGAGAAAAAAATATTTTTATATTTTTATTTCACTATTATTGTTATTAGTATTGATTGGAGATTGCAGAATAATTTGATTGTGAATATTATGATTTATTTACCTGAGTGCGAGACACCTGAGCTTAATGCACTTAACTCGAAGAATATCAATTGCCTTTTGGGATTTATCAGAGAATCTCAAATTTTCTGGATCCCATCTAAGTTCTAGTCTCTCTAGATTTGGACAGTTATTTGCTATTCCATCCATTAATTGATCAACATGAATATTCACACCGAGTCTCTCCTGTGTCCCCATCACAGCAATTCTATGAATATTAATGAATTATTCTATTTAATTATGAAATTTGAAGAATTTAGAGGTGAAAGCAGAGAAGTTCATCGTTTTTGGAGAATATCTCCGTAGATAATGGAGATACGTCTTTTTTGCTTGAGTGTGGTTTTGTAGAAAATTACAAGAGCTACAATAAAGGATCCGAGATATTCTCAAAAAATGAAAGAAAATCTATATTTTTTTTTAAATATTTCGGAAGATAAGCGAGATAGAGCGATTTTCATCAATAAATTTTTTTTAGAGAATTTCAAGAACTACAAAAGTATCTCAGAACAAAAAGGGCGTATCTCCATCTCAATAGTTTCCGAGTTATTTTCTAGAAAAAAAAACACAAAAAAAAAAGATTTATCGAATTTTATTTTATTTTCCCGTGAATAAAAAATTTTAATCACTTGTTTTTGAATATTATCATTAAAAAACAATTACTTACTTGGCATTGTTCAATATTGGCAGAACACTCTGCCAAAGCTGATCAGTAATATGAGGCATTCCAGATAGTGCAACTCCCCAGAGTTGATGACCATGCCGCGACAGGAATTTATGTAGTGCATCATCCGATAAATTATCAGATCTGTCTAAATCAAGTGCAACTAAATTCCTCGCGTTACCAGCCTCAGTCCAGGCCTTTAATACGCTGTCATTGAAGCCATTCAATTGACCAGCACTTAAAAATCTTAATCCAGGTATTCTCGTCAGCATGTCGATGAGACACTCAGTTGATAGATCAGTTGCTGTTATGTCAAACTCGAGAATCGATGATTTTTCCCATTCCACTTGCATCACATATTCACTCTGAAGATCTTTAAAAAAAATTAGAAAATATTAATTCATTTTTTTTCAATTCTTAATTCATTTTTCATGATTTTTCTGATTTTTTGGGAGAATATCTCGGGAATTAATGGAGATACGCTATTTTTTCCTAAAATTGTTTTGTAGGGAATTCCAAGAGCTACATAAAAAGATTGTGACAAAAGGGCGTATCTCGCTTGATTTCCAAGATATCTCCAAATAACTGAGGACAAAATCCAGTTGTGAAGAAATAAAAACAGGAAAAATTCAGTTTTTCAGTAGTTTTTTTGAGAATAACTCAGTAATTACTGGAGATACGCTACTGTTGTTCTGCAATGGTTTGGTAGTGAATTTTGAGAGCTACAAAAATGAATACGAGCAAAATCGTTCTATCTCGCTCAATTTCCGAGATTTTTCTGAAAAACTGATGACGAAATCCAATACTGAAAAGATAAAACAGGAAAAATCGATTTTTCCGATAGTTTTTTGAGAATTTCTCGGAAACTAAGGGAGATAGAGCGATTTAACTGGAATAGTTTTTTGTGGCTCTTACAATTCTGTATAAAACAAAATTACTGCAAAATCGCTCTATCTCGCTTAATTTCCGAGATATTCACGAAAAACTGATCACAAAATGAGTTATTCGATAGTTTCTTAAAGAATAGCTCGAGAAATAATGGAGATACGCCTTTTTCACCCGAATCCCTTTTGCGTAGAAATTTTCAAAAGCTGAAAAAGATCTTTGGGATAAAAAGAGCTTATCTCCATTATTTTCCGAGATATTCTTAAGAAACGACACCAGAAAATTGATCTATTTTGTTTTTCCCCTCAATTTTTAGTTAAATAATTAATTAATCAATTATACTCACTTGTTCCTTGCATCAAAAGACACCTGAGCCTTCTGCTTCTCTGGAACAATGTTTTCATTGTCGAGCCAGTAACTTTGGAGCAGAAATTAACAGCAAGACACTCGAGTTGAATACAATTAGATGAAAACGCGTCGATGTGAGAATCATCAACGAAATTAATTCCGTATAAATTAATAACCCGGAGATTTGGAGTCGCTGATTTCAATTTATGGACATTTATGACTTCATAAATCTCCTCTTCCTCCTCTTCAACTTTTTCATAAGTTCCTGAAACAATTCGAAGATAATTTCATTTATTCATGAATGGGTCCAATGGTTTTATCAGGTTTTTTTTTTCAATTTGGGATTTCCCAGGACTTTTCAGAATTTTACCATCATTGACCGTTGGCAATTTTTCTTTGCCTACATGGTTACTGAAAAATCAGTTTTTTTCCAATTTGAGATTTTCCGCGATTTTCCAGACTTTGCCTGAATTTTTCAGGATTGTCCCAGAATTATCTGGAATTTTTCGAAATTGAACTTTGGCAAACTTTTTTTGCCTACATGGTTCCTCAAAAATCAGATACCCCCCCCCCCCCCCCCCCCAATACCGCAAATCAATACCTCCCCCAAATCCCGATTTTTCAGAATTTCCTTAAGCTTTTCATAATTTTTAAGATTTTTCCCGAATTGAATTTTGTCAACTTTCGTTTCCCCACCTGATTTCTGAAAAATTACGTTTTTTCCCCAATTTGGGATTTTCCCGAATTTCCAGGATAACGATAGAGATAAAAAATACCGATTAAGTGGAGAATCTCAAGGCCATTGATGAAGTTGTAGATTTTCCTCATGAAGCCCTCCATGAAGATGACTTCAGACAGACAAATACACATGTACTTGAGTTTCGTTGGGAATGCCTGCATTTCTGAGAAATCGTGCAACTGCATGGCAGTAGAAAAATCGAGGAGCATGTGGGTCAAGTTCGGGCATTTGTTCGCAAGTTCATGGAGGACTGTGTGAGTTATCAATTCGATTGGTAGCTCTATGTATATCAGTGAGGGTCCAAAACGAACGCTGAAATCATGATTATATTCATATTAATATTTAATTGTTTAGTGAAAATATAGTGAAACACGATGAACTGAGTTTAGGTCTTCTTTTGCGGATATCTCGGAAACTCATGGAGATACGCTCTTCTTCACCGGAGATTGTTTTGTAGAAAATTTCATGAGCTACAAAAAAGAATGCAAGTAAAGTGCTCTATCTTGCTTAGTTTCCGCGATATTCGACAGAAACTCTCTCTTTTTTCATCATTCTTCAAGAATATCTCGGAAAATAAGTGAAAATGGTTTTATAGAGAATTTCAAGAGCTAATAGAGAAATATTGAGATAAAATTGTTCCATCTCACTTAGTTGCGGAGATATTTTTGAAAAACTATTGGAAAAAATTGATTTTTTCTATTTTGTTATCGGTTTTTGTTGAGTATCTCGGAAAATAAACGAGATAGAGCGATCTTGCATGAGTACTTTTTTGTAGCCCTTAAAATTCTCTACAAAAATGCATTTAAGTAAAAATGGCGTATCTCCATTATTCACCGGAATATTCTCAAAAACCTATCAACGAACATCAGATTATTCTGTTTTACCTCTTCAATTGTTCAATTTCCGTTAAATTAATAGGATTCCAATGGAATTGATACCTACCTGATGAGCTGAAGAAGCATCTCCAATGAATTCACATGCAGACCGCTTATTTCCGGTCTCAGTGATACGAATTTCCACAGACGTGTGTCGTAAGCAATTTGACGCCATCTTTTGCAGACACGGGCAAGACAACAAATTTCACGATGAGACAGATAACTGAAGATACTGAGGATAACTTTGTCCGGAAGTTTTTCTATTGTCTGAAAGCAGAAATGAGGAAGAATTTCGAATTGAATCACGTATGAGAAATTCCTATAGAGAATTTCTATAGAAACATTCTATAGAAATATTATGTACAATATTTTCATAGAAATGTTCTATAGGGGCAAAAAAATTCGTATAGAATATTTTTATAGGCTTATCATATAGAATATTTCTATATAGATATTCTATAGAAACTAGAAGATTTGTATTGATTTCTATAGAAATAGGCAATAGAAATTAAAAGACTTTTAATGAATATTTCTATGTAAATATTGCGACTTCTCTAAGTCATTTCTATAGATCCATTCTGTAGATGATTCTATAGGTTTATGATATATAATGTATCTATAGAAATATTATGTAAGAAATGATTCGGCTGATTTTTATGAAATACTTCTGAAAGAATATTATATAAAAATGCTCTGATTTCCATAGAATATTTCTATGGATTCATTCTGTAGAGAATTCTATAGATTTATCATACATGATATTGGGATACTGTGAGATATTCTATTAGAGGCGAGATATTTTTTCTAAAATAATGATTTCAATATGAGTACAGTTGCATGTAATTCTATAGTAAAATTTTGTGTCTATACGAAGAATATCGATAGACTTTATGCTATTTTTGCTCGTCTTTTTAACTTTATCAATGGTTATAAAAAATGTCCCAGTATCATATACGATGAACCTATAGGATTATCTATAGAAAAAATGAATAGAAATTTTCTATAGAAATTCTGTATAGGGGATCTACTTTGCTGAGAGTTTTACATATCAGGGTTGAGGATAAACTATTATTATTTATTAGCACATTTATGGCTTCTCAGCCTTTTGCGTCTCCCCCCCCCCCTTTTGCATGTACTATGATCCCCAGTACATAAACTTTGGCTTACATTTTTATACAGTGTTACAAAAGAAAACTCATCTTAATCTTGACTTAGCTTAATGAAAATAATCAAACTTTTTGTGACACAAACAGATTTCTTAGGTCTATTCTATAGTTCAGTTAATACTATTACACATTTGTGGTGAAATAATTTTTCGAAAATTATTAGAGAATTAAAAAAAAGAAGGGGTCAAAACGTCATTCCCCATTCAAACGCCAAAAATGTGATTAATTCCCTAAATTTCACCTAATTAATTGAGCACAATCTTCATTGCCCCTTTAATTTCATCTTCTTCCTCCGGAATATTTCCAAAAATATGAGAAATTGAGTAATTTCCCATTAATTCCAATTCTCACAACTTTCTTCAATACTTTTTGCCGAATATCTCGATGAATAATGAGATATGCCCTTTTTTGTTCTAAGAGATTTTTGTCATTCTTGAGACTACAAAAAAGAATTCAAGCAAAAAGGGCGTATCTCCCTTATTAATCTCCATTATTAACTCTCGTTTTTTTATATTTTTCGCGAATATCTCGAAAACTAATGGAGATACGCTCTTTTTTTCACAGCCCTTTTTTGTAACTCTTCAAATTCTCTACAAAAGTGTTTCAGCACAAAAAAGACGTATCTCCATTATTTACCGAGATAATCTGCAGAAACGAATGAAGAAATCTGAATTTTTTATTTTTTTACTATTAAATTATAAATTAAATCTTTCAATTAAACTCACAGTGCCAGCAAATCTGCTCTTAATGACACCACCTTCCTCAACGTACATCTGCGATTGTTCCACCGCAAGTTGTCCCCAAATATCAACACCCCCTAAATCCATTTTGAATTCTTCCCAACAAAAAAAAATCAACGAAAAAAAAATATAAAATACGTTTTTTATTTTGTTTTCTGGATAATTAAATTTGATTGAATCTTATTGAAAACAGAGCAGTTCACAAATGCAATTTTCTCCGTAAATCCAACAAAGTTTCTTACACATAATCCAATAGCGCAAGCGCGGCAGTACCTAAATATACAAAACTGGGGAACGTTTAGGTAAATTTTAATTTTAAACGACGAATGCGACATTCAAGTACTATTACTTCAATATTCTTCCTATTTTCATTTATTCATACTTTGGGTACATGCGTAGGGATGGGGGTCGGGGGGGGGGGGGGTTGGGTTGGATGAAGATATATGTCTTCTTATATCAACAATCTGAATGACTATTTGATGAATTTGGGGAAAGTCCCTGAATACCGGGAAATTGGCAGGAATTTACAATGTCGCCACATAATCACTCAATCCGGTGTAAAAACACAAAATCGTGTCATTTTTTTAGTTTTCTAGTAATTTCAACGAAGACTTATGTTTTCGTTTAATTTATTTATTATGACAACTTTTTTGATATTGAAGAGATAAAACAGGAAATATCTCGGAAACTAATGGAGATACACCCTTTTTCTCCTAAGATGCTTCTGAGAAAATTACGCTATCTCGCTTAGTTTCCGGGATATTTCCAAAAAGTTAATTACACTTAAAACATTGTTTTTTTTTTTTTTACATTTTTTTGGAAACATCTCGGATAATAACGCAGATAAGCTCTTTTTGTCTTAATCCTTTTTTTGTATACAAAGAAAGAATCATTTTGAGAGCTACAAAAAACGATTGGATCAAATAAGGAGTATCTTCATTAGTTTCCGGAAATCCTAAAGATGAATTACATTAAAAAATCGTATTTTTTCATTCTATCATCTTTTGAGAATACCTCGATGAGTAATGGAGGTACGACTTTCTTGCCCGAATCTTTTTCTGTAAAAAATTTCAAGAGCTACAAAAAAAGATTCAGGCATAATCGCCCTATCTCGTCCTTTTTTCAAGATGGATGTCTTCGGAGTGGTACAACTTACATTCTAATGAAGATTTTAAATTGAAGTTTGTCTTACATACTCTTGAAATAGTCGTAAATGAATGATTAAAAAACCTCCAAATTCTATCTTCTTATTGGTCGTCAAAGAAAAATAGTTTAAAAACAGGCCGTCACACGGGGAAACCCCCTTATGTAGAATCACGCTATCTCACTTAGTTTCCAAAATATTTCCAAAAAATGAAGAATAAAAAAATATCGAAAACGCTTTTTTTTAATATCTCAAGAACTAAGCGACATAGAGCGATTTTGAGTGAATCATTTTTGTAGCTCTTGAAATTCTCTACAAAAATACATTCGGATAAAAAAAGCGTATTAGTCCAGGCGTCAGAGGTTTTGTGGATGGAAAAATTCCCACTGAAATTTTTTTTGTGTCTATCGCTTCTTTGATGTGTAAATAGAAGAATTCTGAAAACGTACAAGAAAATTGGTCGAGAACATTTGTCTCAATCACTAAAGGAGATTCTACAAACGGCCGGATGATCAAACGATCAGAGCCATAAAAAAGAAGAAGAAGAAGAAGAGATTCTACAATGGCCGCAACGCAATGAATTCCGTACGGAATCGTTGCGGCAGGCTTATGTTTGCGGAAAAGTGCCGTATGGCAACGGACGCATTCCCTGTCAAACAATATCAGGGTGTACCAACTTCCTTATAAAAATTACTCAAAGTACTATTGAGTGTCCACGGGGATAAGTGTATGGACAAGAAACCCCAACCCAAGCTTGCAACTGTTACATTGAAACGTCGCAAAGTGGAGTTTTCCAAAGATGACGACGATAAAATGATAGAATATCTCGTAGATAATAATATCATTGCCGCTGCTGACAAGATATCCACGTGGGATCGTCTTGTACCATACATGTCCCTGAAAAATTCAGACATTACATCTGAAGTGTTGTGGAATCACTTTGTCAATGATGTCAGGATGAAATACAAAGAATTTACACATGACGAAGATGCAATTGCTGAGTTCGTTCTGATGAATCGCTCGATCAGCTTCAGAATTTGGAATGAGCGCCTGCATAAGGATTCTTCAAACAAACCATTGTTAGCGCCAGAATCAGTGTGTAAGAGAGAGAGAGAGAGAGAGAATGAATGAGGGAAAGAGAAAATGGGTGAGTGCGAAGAAAGGTATGAGAGGATGGAGAGGGGAGAGTGTGGATTCTCCTAGTGATTGTGTGTGAGCGAGGTGTGTGAGGAAAGAGGAAAGAAAGGGGTGCGTATGAAGAAAAGAGGAGAGGTTGAGGAGAGCCGAGAAGGAGTAGAGAGTAGTGGCGATTGTGTGTGTGTGCGTAAGAGTTTGATGGAGAGCGTGGTGATTTCAAAAAAAAGAGTTACGAGATTATTTAGTTGAAACATTGAGTATGATTCGAGTTATTGCGTTGAGTTAATTTCAGTTGCGTTAAAACGTTGAGTTTAATTTGAGTTCTTGCGTTGAGTTACCGTATTAACGAGTTAAAACATTTTGAGTTCGAATTAATGCACTGAGTATTTTTTTTTAGTTGAGTTAGAACACGGAGACTGATTTAAGTTATCGCGTTAATTTACTTGGAATGATTTTGTGTGAGGAAACGTGAAGAGAAAGAGAGTAGCGTAGTGTAGTTTCATAATCAGCAAATTAAAGAATTATTTCTAATACGCCATGTTTATTTCATTGGATAAAATAATTACCCGGACTATCCCAACATCCTAGTGAAGAAAAAAAAAAATTACAGTCTATAACACCATGAAAGAAATATTTTTCTTTAACAAAAAAATTCCTTTTATGAATAATTCTTCAGGGAACAATCGCATAAACAATTGCAGGTTTTCCTTTCATCTCCTTACGCACAATTAAAATTTCCGAATTTCCTTAAAATTTGAGAGCAATATGTATCCTCATATTTTTACAATTTTACCTTTCAATTGGGCCGATCCCTGTCCTCAGCAATGATTCCCATCGTTGCTGGAGAGAGGGAAATGCGTTGAGGCGATAAAACAGTTTGAAAAGAAAAATTAAAAATGCGGAAAAGGACGTGGCCAAGAGGATCTGCCATTTTTTAAAAAATTTTCTTTCAACTTTTTCCCTGAATTTGACCGTTCTCCTTTCTTCAGCGAAGGGCTTTATTGTTGCGGAAGAAGGGGGAATGCGTCAAGGCAAGGCAATAATTGAAAAAAAAATAGCAAAGTAGCAGAAAAGGCTAGGTCTCTCTGCCATTATTTTTTTTCAATTTTTTCTTTCAATTTGACTGTTCCCCTCTCTTCAACGACGAGAAAATAGTTGAATTTTTTTTCAATACTAGAAAAGAGTGGGCCTCTCAGCCTTTTTTTCCTGCAACTTGACCGTTTCCCTCTTTTCAGCAATGATTTTCATCGTTGCTAAAGAGAGAGGAATGCGTCAAGGCAAGGGAATAATTGAAAAAAAATGAAAAAGTAGTAGGAAAGCCCAGGCTTCCCTGCCGTTCTTTCTCATTTTTTCATACAATTTTCCCCTTCAGTTTCACAGTTCCCCTCTCCTTAGCACTGATTTTCATCGTTGTTGAAGAGAGTGGATTGTGTCAAAGCAAGGAAACAGTAAAAAAGAAAAAAATTTGAAAATGTGATTGAGGCCTCGTTTATTGAAATTTAATATTATAATGTTGTTTTTCCCATTCTCTTTAAATGTGTAATAGGAACATTTTAGAAATTCCAATGAATGTGTTCAATTTTATTACATAAAAAATTTGTGGATTTTCATCTCTTTAGAAATTATATATTTAAAAATTTATTCATATGAACTATGTACAAAAGAATAGGATTCAGCTGTAAAAAATATATATTAAATAATTTATTGTACAAAATTTATTGGCTTATTAAATTACATACCGAATAAATTTCTTGAAATCCACAGAAACTGTTAATATTTATTTGTTAGAACTTTTTTATTTATGGGTTAGAATTAACTCTGATTATCTATTTATTTATTTTTTTATTTATTTATTTATTCATTGATTATTATCCACTGTGAAGATAACAGAATTGAACATTCAAATTTTTCTCTCATTTTTTTACTTTTGCATTGCGCATGTCTGCAGATACCGAGGCGACCTCAACCGCAGCGTTTTGAACCATTTCTTATCTTCAATTTTTATAAGGAAGTTGGTACACCCTGAACAATATCCTTGATTGATCTAAATATTAGTAACCGTAAGTAATTTTTTTAACATTCCTGCGCATTTTTTGAATGAAAATGGGGAAGCATTTGAAATTGGATGCTAAGCAGGAAGGACAACTCATCAGATTCGTTGAGGTAAATCCTACATTGTGTAATCAAAGTAGTTCTGGTTATCACAATTGCGTGGAGAAGGAAAAGGTTTGGGTCGCCATTGGTCTTGAGGACCTTGAAGATAATAATTTCAGGTAATTATAAATATATAATATACATGAAATATAAAGTTTTCATCATTTGAAGTCACTTCAACAAAAATGAAGAATTAAGTTGATGAATATTAATTGCCGTTTCTATTCGGATGCAGGTGATTGAGTTAAAATACAATTCAGAAATTTACGTGATCGATTTGCTAAGGAATATAAACAACAAATCCGATCACAGCCATCATCTTCAGGAGGTGGACACGTATCCGCTGGAGAGATTTATGTCTCCCAATGGCAATTTTTCCGTATGCTGTTGATTATGTCCAAATGTAAACTATGTACTTTTCAAAATAATGTGTTTTCTGTAATTATGAGTATGTATTATTGATAATGAAAATAAATTTGACAGAAAATAAAAAATGTATGAAATCAAATCAATCAGAGCTGTTCTTCAATCTTGCTTCTCAACCCTTCACTTCTCCTTCAAGTAGAAATGAATTTTTTACTTGAATTTTCTTGAAAAGATCAAACAAATAAAACAGCTCAAGCTTTTATTAATATGCCGATATTGATAAAAATCAAAAACGGACTAGGAAAAGACAGAATGATTGTAAAAAAAAATTTCAGAATAAAGGTCTTCATGAAAAAATCTAAAAAAAAACATAAAAAGATGTTCTAATACGCCTATATTAATGAGTGATTTTTTTCAATTTTATTCATAGAGGCTTTAGCTTTGTAAAAAAAATCCGGATTCAGATTTAGAAGTAAGGTTATTAATGTTGTTTGACAGGGAATGCGTCCGTTGCCATAGGGCACTTTTTCGCAAACATAAGCCAGCCGCAACGATTCCGTACGGAAATAATTCATTGCGTTGCGGCCATTGTAGAATCTCCTTAAAACGAAAATTTTTCATGTTTTTTTTCGAGCTTTTCTCAAATATCTCTGAAAGTATCGACTTAATCGAAAAAATGTAGAATTAGAACAGTTTCCTCTTGAAAAGCTCCATAAAAAGGGTTCAATCATTTTTTTCGATTCACATGATAATTTCAAACATATCGCCGTGCGAAGTGGCCCTCACGGCGTTAGAACTCGTGCGTAATGTCAAGAACCTAGAATAACGCTTCAACCAGTTAAAGTAGAAAAGTTTGAAATGATTCTCCAGCGATATTTATGGAAAAAAACATTTTTGCACCTAAGGGGTGGAAAACGACTTGCCTCGCTCGGTTAGAAACGTCTATTTCTCTCTTTCTCGGTGCAAGAAAAATCATATGCATCACGAGAGTAAAAAGTCAACTGCGACAACTATTGCCACCCGAGCATAGCGAAGGTGTTGAATTTTTCCACAGAAGTCTTCATTCATCTAGATAATACTTGTCTTCTGCTTGAGCTCCATTTTCTAACAATGATCGATCCTTCAGTAGGAATTGTTAGAAAATCTGTGTGAATGAATGAAAGGGAGTGACGGGTTGATACGTATTTGAAACTGTGCGTACTGTACAATGTGTATTGAATTTCCCTCCTGCCTGGCTTTAAGAAGAAAATATTCAGAAAATTCCACTGTTGTAGTGACTATTAGCGTGTCGGCATCCATTCTGTTTTGAATTCGCACTGTACACCATCGTGGTTCACTCGTTACTGCTTGGAACTAGTCAAAATATGTTCCACTGTTCCCTGTAGGCATCTTTTTCTGATCTGGAAAGGACCTGAAGGGACCGCAAGTAGAGAAAAACGCAACATTTGCTACTTTTGTAAACGAATTGGTGAAATAGTTTCAGAACTTACTTCATTATTGGCTACATTTTCGAAACTATGATCTTGATCGCAGAAAATAAATGAACTTTTTTGTGCGAAATTTCATGACAAATCTTAGGGACTCTATATTTTTTGTAATTATTCGATATTTTCGGATATTTCAGATTCTGTAAAAAAATGCTGAAATTCTTCGTCTGATTTATTCAAATTTATTTAAACAAATGGTTCCGACCTAATTTCTTTGTAAATTTTCAACATTACGTTCTTTACACATGCAACAAGCGATAGAAAAAATGAAACCTCTATGAATTTTCTCGTCCATCCATTAATTTTAAGTCTCTGATTCCTATACTATATCACCATTATTTCCCAAAGAAATTCTCTAGGAACTAAATGATGAAAATTGAGTTTTTCAAGTAATTTCTCATTTGTTAAAGAAAATATATTTTACCGGACAATCTCTCCGTCGAAAACTCGGTCGTCTGTCCTCCCTCGATATTGCATTGGCATGTTCAACCGTCAATTGCGTCCAGACACTCATATTAATGGTGAAAAAATTGGAGAAATCATGAATTTCGGGGCTGAACCCAAACTTCAACTCACTAAACACGACTGACTCTTTCCACTGACGAATTACATGCTATTCACTTGTGATTTGTTACGGAGTTCCCGGTTTAGTCTATATTTAACCCGTTTCGAATTCTGTCAATTCCCGATCATCAATTGAATTCTCTCGAAACATTTCAACTTCACAAAAATGTTTTTTTCCTTCAATTTCTTGAAATTAAATGAAATTTATTGAAAAAAACCTCACAAAAATATGAAAAAAATATTAATTTTTCTTGTTCTCAATTTTTTTCAATAAAAAAAAGGTATTTGAAATTTTTGAGATGGATTGTGTCTCAAAACTAATGAACTCTTTTTTTAAGCACAATAGAAGAGATAGTATGGATAGTATTGATGCTTGATTTGTACGTTAAGATAGAAAACTTGCTACTGACTAGTCTCTAATTAGTTATAAATATCAATAAGCCACTGGCATTGAGCCAAAATATATTTTTGAAGCGTTCGATGAATAGTGTAATTGATTTTCTCCATTTAATTGTTCAATTCCTTCCGTTTTCCTAAGAAAATCGTAATTGTCGTTTTAAGGTAGTATCTCAGTAAACTCATGTAAATAATTTATGAAATTGCAAAATATGCAGCCTGATTATGTGTTTCAATGCAAAATGTAAATTGCCTATGGCTTTTTCATGTACAATGGTTATTTTTTTGGCCCTATTATTGGCTTCGGCTGTTGGGTCTTAGAACAAATGAATAAATAAATAAATAAAACCCGAATGGAGTTAAACCCGTATTTTTCTGATGCCGTATCGTCGAAGATTATATTCTTTCAAATTTTTTCTTAATTTTTGTCCGTGCAGTTTATGAGATATCAATTATTGAAGTTACTGAAAATAGCGGTGGTGGGGATAAAACCCACTATAAGTCCATTTTTCGTCCAATAGCTTTCTAAAAATGTCTCGGAAATGATTGAAGATACGGTTTTTTTGCCGCAGGACATTTTTGCAGAGAATTTTAAGGGCTAAAAAGAAAGAATTTGAGCGAAAAGGGCGTATCTCCATTATTCCGAAGATATTGTTACGGATATTGAATACTCTCTTCCTTCTGTAAGAACATGCTATATAGAATGAGTAAAAAAATGAATGTTGTATGGTTGCTAAGGTGTGTTTGGGATGAAATTAGTAGTGTACACTTGATCTGAATCTTGTGAGAGACGCATCTCTGTAAATAATAAACATAACCGCCCCTTTAATTTAATAAACGTGTATTATTTGTAAGAGAATACAACAATATTTTTAAAAAAGTCAATATTCTATAAAAAATCGTTTTCTTCCAATAACCTTTATGGAGCTCGTGAAATTCTCTACAAAAATATATCAGGGCAAAAAGATCGGATCTCCAAAAGCTTCCAAGTTATTGTAAAGAAATCGTCAGAAAAAAATGGTTTAATGAGTTCCATTTAGGAAAATTCATTAGTGAAGACGAAAAACAGGATAATTCAATTCTTTAAATAATTTTTAATACTTTCAAATATCTGATACTCTTTTTGCTTCCGAATGGAAGCTATGTAATTATGACAATTTTCGATTCCAATTTTTTTAATAGAAGATACTCAAAATGGTCTAAAGAGAAAGAAAATGACATTTTTAGCGCATGTCTGTGTGTGTGTGTGTGTGTGTGTGTGTGTGTGTGTGTGTGTGTGTGTGTGTGTGTTGTAACGTACCACTTTTGTACGAAAGAACGAAAGGAGTGGATGGGTCTTTGTCCACGAACCAGAGAGACTTATTCTAAAGTATTAAATGATGTAGTCGACACAATTTGATTATGCTCTAAAGAATCATATTTATTTTAACTATTTACAAGGAAGTTTAAGAGGATCATTTATCCTCTTGATACTGGAAATGATCTTTATTTTTAGAATTTTATCTTAATATTTTCATTTTATGGATGATTAACCCTTTTATTTTACTAAATTCGTAGTATTTTGATTGATAAAATGCTGTCGGCGGCTACGTCCTCTTGGTGATCTTCCGGGTGCTCTTCATCGTCCTGGCCCTTGCTTTCCTGGGACCTGGTGCGTCCGCGAAAGGCTTCGCCGTGGGTGGCTTCCGTAATCTCCTTTGTCTGTGGGAAAATCTTGATTAAATTTGCTAGGAGCTCGGGGCTGGTTGCAAGGGGCACTAAGGCTTTGCGCCGTCGTGAAGGATGGGGGCTTTGTCGGACTAGGGTTGCGCACCGTCGTCAAGGATAATTACTAGGGCTATCCGCCGTCGTAGAGAGGAAATCCTAGGCGCTACGAGAGCTCGTCGGAGAGGTGAGTTGTTTCTGCCGTGGCTGGCAGAAGCGAACTGAGTTTTCTCGTCGTTGTGGGCTCTTTATATGCCCGATGTGGTCAGCGGCTCCGATCCCCACCCTGGCGGATCCATCGATTACTATTCGATGGCCATTCGATTCAGGGGTCGACTTGTGCGCTCACCTGATCACTTGTCGAGCCTGAGTCGATGGTCATATGAATAACGAGATGACCAGCGATCAACTGAACATTGGGTCAACAGTCGGTCGATTCAAAGTGGAAACCTCGAATCGGCTAACGATCGACCATGAACATTTTTTGAGCACTTTTCGATCATGGATGTTAAAGAGCTTCATCGATCCGCGTCTGAATATATATAGAGTCGATTGTTAGTCGATCCATATACCCAATCGACGACTAATCAAATGATAAAATTTCTGGAGTGCGTGTTGATTGTAGATGATGGAGTGGCCTATCGACCAGCAATCGACTATGTGTTGAGTCGATCGCTGGTTGATGATATCGATGAAAGCATCGAATCGAGTCTTGACTGACCACTGAAATTTCTTAAGTGCAGATCGATTGTGGGTCATGAATTGCTTCATCGACCCGCGATCAATTAAGTATAGAGTTTGTGGTTTGTCGATTCCGATTCATCGGATATTATAATTCATCGTGATGAGTTACTTGAAGGATTTCCTGGAAAGTTCCTCTGGAAGTTCCCTTAAGAGTTTTGAACGCTCATAAAAGTTTGACGGTTATAAATGTCAGTCTAACATTCATAATGTGTTTGATTCATAGTCAACTTCAGCCTAGATCAAACCGTACACCAAAAGGGAAACCCTTTCAATACTTGGCCAAAAAAGGAAATTCTTCCAAAAATATTGAGAGAAAGATTTGCCACATGTTTCCGCCTAAATTTCTTCAGCTTATCAATGGAATCATTAGAAAATTTCCATCTCAAACCATTCAATCGAAGTGTTCATTTTACCCCATCTTCCCCTACGTTCAAATTTTTAGTTATTCCTGAAAATCATCTTTTTTTATTAGAACTTGACAATAAGACCCTAAACTGCGTTAAATTTTTAGAACTGTGATTTTCTGTTAACCTTTTTGCAGATTGTCGACTAATCGAAAAGTTTAATTTTTTCCGATTAAATATCTATAATTTCAAAAGACATCGGGATAAACAGAAATAAACTACAAATTTCCTTGACTAAGATAAAAATTCCCTGACTTTTCCAGGTTTTCCAGGTCAATCGCCACCTTGAGTCGTTTGAAGATTCTCATCAACGCAAATTGACTGGCAGTCAACTCGAAACTCGATTAATGTAGATTCGATAGTCCACTCTATTGCTTATAATCCATATGTAGGGCCGAGACGTTGGTGTATGGTTTGATCTAGGCTGAAGTTGACTATGAATCAAATACATTCTGAATGATTATGAATGCTAAATTGACATTTATTAACGTCAAACTGATTTTATGAGCGTTCAAAACTCTTAGGGAACTTCCAAAGGAACTTTCAGGGGAACTTCTAGAGGAACTTTTAGGGGAACTTCCAGAGGAACTTTTCAGGGAACCCGTAAAGTAACTCATTACGATGAATAATAATATCCGATGAATCTGAATCGACAAACAATAAACTCTATACTCAATTGATCGCGGGTCGATGAAGCAATTCATGACCCACAATCGATCTGCACTTAAGAAATTTCAGTAGTCAGTCAAGAGTCGATTCGATGCTTCCATCGATATCATCAACCAGCGATCGACTCAACACATAGTCGATTGCTGGTCGATAGGCCACTTCATCACCTACAATCGACACGCACTCCAGAAATTTCATCATTTGATCAGTCGTCGATTGGGTATATGTATCGACTAACAATCGACTCCATACATAGTCAGCCGCGGATTGATGAAGCTCTTTATCATACATGATCGAAAAGTGCTCAAAAAATGTTCATGGTCGATCGTTAGTCAAGTCGAGGGTTCCACCTGGGATCGACCGACAGTCGACCCAATGTTCAGCTGATCGCTGGTCATCTCGTTATTCATATTACCATCGACTAGTGATGAGGTGAGCGAACAAGTCGACTGCCCCCAATCGAGTGATCCGCCAGGGCACTCTGCGGTTTCCCCTTCCCTCGCCGCTAGGCTCTGCGTTGATTGGCTGCTGCGTTCTGGACTTCGGATTGGCTGCTGGGCTCCGTGCGGCTGCCTCGATGTTCTGATGTTCAGGTGGATTAGGCTAAGAGTTTCCTCGTCGCCTGGGAGTTTCACTAGGGCTTACGCCGTCGTGAGGAATCACCGTCGCTTTTACTAGGGCTAGACGCCGTCGTGTCGCTTGGGTTTAGAGGAAAAGAATCCTAGGAGCGTTAGCTCGTCGGAAAGGAGAGGTCTGACTGCTACCGCTGTCCGAGGCAGAGTGACTGCGGTCCGTGCTGCGGGCTTCTTATATCCCCGCAGCGCGGACCGTGTGCGATCGTTTCCCCCCACTCACTCGCTACCGACCAATCACGAGCGCGCTTTTTATTTTAATGCTTTTTGCTACGCGTTTGTTTTTGGTCGTATTTCCTCCCGTTACAGTTTGTGTGTGTGTGTGTGTGTGTCCGTATGTGCATGAAAGCCTCAACTACAGTAAAACGGTTTTATAGAAAAATTTCATATTTTGTGGAAAACTTCCTCTCGACGAACTCTATTTTTTAAGCTTCATTTGGAGAGTATCGGATCAGTACTTTTTGAGATATGTCCATTTTTCGAAAATCAGTTTTTAATGGAATTTCTGGAAGCTATCCAACTGATTTTATTTACACCCATATATTATCTCAAGAGTTGTATCAGTTAGATGCCTGTCAGTTTTGAGCTTATTTGCTTGATTAGTTCTCGAGTTATTGCTGTTTTAGTGAATTTGTCAAAATTTGATATTTTGATGATGGTTTCGAAAAAGTTATATCAGTGCTTTTGAACGTATCGAGGCTCTGAGTGGATAGAGAATAGAATGCTGCATTGATTAAAATCATCAATAGTTCTGCCAGATCGCTGGATCAAAAAAGAATGCATGAAGTATATCCATCTGAGAAACTCCTGTTTTCAGCCATTATTGAGTTCTGAGCTTTGAATAGATGACGAATCCGTAAGCAAAATTTATCTATCGCTTCATAAATGATAGTTTTTAAATATTCAGGTCAGCATTCTGAATTCAGGACAGAATTCATGAGTACTTGAGTTAGGTTAGGCAATAGAGGAAACAAGGTCAATAATTTGCATCTGGTACTCGCCTAATATTTACCTCAATATACTATCCTCAATCGATATAATAATTCAATCATATACAGTACACTTTCGATATAGTGCCACTCACGGGACCGTAGGGGAAGAATGCCCGAGAAATGGGCTTCCCCAACTATATATCAGTAGGCCAGCACTATCGCGAGCGTGCCGCACGTTCGATATAGTGCCATCGGCTTTGTCTTTATCGTAAGAATGTAACTGCACAATAGAGTCAATAATACAGCATAAATAATAAACATAAACAACATCAAAATATTGTCAAATCGCGACGTTTTGTTGGAACGCTTAGCTGAACAATAAATAGCTTTAACGTTTGGTTTCAGAGCCTGAAGAAGCTGGCATTGTCCAGCGAAACGTTGCGATTTGATAATATTTTGATGCTGTTAATGTTTTTTCCAAAATACCTATGAACAATCAGTATATTAACTCATAAAATTGAAATGAATCCGGTTATTATAGAGAATAATCTTCGATTTTTGAACCTCATTGCTCAGCGGCACGATCGCGAGCGTGTCGCACGTTTGCAATCGTGCCGCCAAAGGAATAAGATAGCAAGCGTGGTGGGATATGATCGGAGCTCGCATCGAAAGGAAGGGCACTCTATCGAAAGTGTAGTGTACTGCTAAGTAAGGTATTGAAGTCTATTTAACAAATTAAATTTTCTATTGTGGGTTAATAAATATAATAATAACATACTTTCGGCCATTTCAAATTAGTCTCCGTGAAGCACTTTTGTATGAAAAGGTTACTGTTGTAATGAACAAATCGTCATAAGCAAATGATCTCTGAAACTAGAGATCAGCAAGGAACAAATAACTTCAACCAACTCGAATAACATCTGATTATCGATTAGTAAACAATCGATGAATATAAACAAGCAGGAGTGCCACTCTTTATGCGTTACTGGCAAACCTTACTCCTTGTGCGACATTTGCCAATTCGATTGGCAAAATGCTTCCGAATGGAATTTCATCACTATTGCATCAAATCGCTATTCATGTATTCCATTGCTCAAAAAAATAACATCATTTTTACGACAAATACGCACTTAAACATTCCTACGAATATTGTTCACGACCGTATTGATCTGTTCAGGATGCAATCTTAGGACCTGCAGTCCTAGCTTACCATAATCGATTAAGCTGCAATAATGCCATATGATACATAAATTTTCAATATTAGATGAAAACTGAGATCCTACGATAAAACTTAAAAATTGAAGTTCAGATTTCAAATAGGATTCCTATTCTTTCCGATTGTCGTCAGAAGAAAATGTACTCATTTGGTAGAAAAAATTGTCTACTTTCGAATGGTGAAATGAAAAATAGTAGTGTCCCTAGGGAGGAAGCTAAGGAAAACCGTGATTTTTGAAAAAACTAAGTTATCGAAAACTCTTACACTGACAGAAAAAAAAAATTTTATCAGAGAAATATTTTCTTGCCTCAAATATATGAATTCTTGAACATGAAAAGATTGGGATCAGAATACTATTGCTTGTGCTGAGGTGTTTCGTATTCGAATGAATTGTAAATAAGTTTAAAGGCGAGAATTTCCAATAAGAATTTGGAGAGTTTGAGCAGATAACTGGTGAGTGAACCGGAAGAAGACTCGCGATTCAGGGAAACAGAAATTTTAGAGTTCGAAGTATTGATGGTAAATCAAGACGATCCTACTCGAATATAGAATGGATCCTTACAAGTGAATGACTCTATTCGTGGAATACCTCATATTATTACGTTTGAGATAAATGAGTTTCAACATCATAGAAAAATATTTCGGCTGAAAGGGACAGACCCATGCGCTGATCTCGCGGATTCTCCAGAGAAATCGTGTCGTGTTTCTCGAGCAACGTAGCGTATTTAACTCTGTTAGTCTATGATTTCTTTCAAATCGAGATATGATTCACACAAGTATTGCTCGTGGATTCGGTGAATAATCCATAGACTGCAAGTGGAATTATACGAGATGTGTCGCAGAAACTACGAATTTGCCATTTATATTTAATATCTGCGAACAAGTACATGACTATATTCCTATCATGCGAATATATTATCTGCACCAGCTAATTAATTTCAATTGAATATTCCCAAAAGTGGACGATAGAATGTGAGAATAGGCCTCAATCGAATGATTAGTCGGACCAATTCCACTGGTGTTGCGAACGGTAAGTATTGGGTTACACAATAAATATAATTTACTTTGTTTGATAATGTTGTCATGACGGCAAGTTAATATACGAATTAATCAGTTCCAAAGCTTATCACGGCATCAAGGATTATATTTTGGGGAATTATCCGAGTGCCGTCGCGGAACTGCACTAGTTTTCATTCAAGGCGGTATTTTCTTGTGTGAAGAATCTGCCAAATTCTGACGAAACAGTCTGATTTCAAGGTCAGTGCTCGAATTATGAATTTGACTCCACGAGGTATTATTATTCAGAATTCACTTATGATGAGAAGTTATGAGTACTTCTGCGCAGAATCTGAGAGGCCAAGAGAAAACTGGAAAGAAACACTTGAATTTCTAGGAAAATTAGGAGGTTTCTCACTAGTTTCCGTTTGAATCAGTGTCTGTACGAATAGAAAATGGAGGAATTCCTTCTAAAAAAGAGAAGATCCCGTGAGTTTCGGAAAATATATTAACAGTTTCGATAAGTTTGGCACAAGAATTCATGTTATTCCGGTATTCTTCGTTTCTCTATGATAAGTGTTGTTAAATGATGACGACCAGAATGGTACCGCTGCCAGGAAACTCTGGTATTCATTGACAGAAATTTTCTGTTTAATAGTTGAAGAATGAACCAACTGATCCAAAGTGCATGAAATTTCTTCACAAGTAAGCGATATGTAATTTCGAAGTATTGTCAGATTTATGTTAGTATTTGACTGATTGTGGGAAAGAGTTCGAGTATTTACGAATCATTATTGCAGTTCGATAATTTACTTGAGATTATTCTCTGAATAGCTCCACGATTCAATTAAAATTCTCGTCAGCATCATTCAAAATGACTATTTAGAATGGACAGTAATTGAATGCTCGACTAAAAACTAACCGTATCATTCACAAATATCCACAAGTTTCAGGCAAGAAGGAGATTAATAGTTGAAATCTACCGGGAATTCCTGGCCGTCGCTATGCGTTCTCATTTGGTTGATGTACGAAAAAGCAAAAGACTGCGAGAACTTGTCTCAAGAATATGATTTCATCTTTGAAATTTTATGAAATTGTAGGGAAATTTTTTTTTTATGAAGAGGAGAACAAAAGAACTCCGATGATTTTCAATCCAATTGCATGGCGCTCTAGGATTGATAACCGGAAAATATTAAATATTTTGAGAAATTCACGTATCAATCATATGAAATTATAAAAGGGAAGCACCCATATTCTTGGTGGAAGAATGATAGAGAATACTTGCATAAATTCTCCATTTGATACTCTCCCGTTAATTGTGTATGAATCGTTGGTTGGCAAAAAGATCTGATAATGCGCGAGTTTCTCCTAAGAATTTGTATTTTTCCATTCATCAATTGGAGTATAATATTATTTGATCATAGAAATTTTTTGAAAATTTGCAGGATCCTGCAAATATTTCTCTCAAGAATTTGTAATATGCACAGTTGGTGGAGATCCTCTGAAAAAAAATGATTTTGGAGAATCATCCATAAATATAATTATTTATTAAATTTTTTTTTTAAATTTAAATTATGAGGACAGTGGACTAGAAATGGATATTTTTTCCTGACTCCAAGTGCAAGGCTCGGAGTGAGTTATAATTTTCATCGCCGGTAAAGGCGCATTAGAGTATAAAATGAGAATCAAGAACTGATTCTAAATTGTGTTGAAAATTTTTTCCTTTTATGAACTTTAGTCCATATTTCCCTTGCAGAAAAAATGCGACTACTCGCGGTAGCTTCCAGTACTAAAGTATAGCTTTTGATAAGTAAATATTTCATTCTGGCAATGTCAACGAAAATTATTCATCAATAGTTCATTTACTTCAGGCAAGAATATATTTTCTTCTTTGAATTTTTTTCTTTCTTCCAGGACTCGACTCTCCAGTACCGATCGAGGCAACATCCCGGCAACCACGACTGCAGTCCCTTTTACAAAGTTTTATTTCGTTGAAAAAAGAATGAAGAAAGAAAAAAATTCAAAGAAGAAAATATATTCTTGCCTGAAGTAAATGAACTATTGATGAATAATTTTCATTGACATTGCCAGAATGAAATATTTACTTATCAAAAGCTATACTTTAGTACTGGAAGCTACCGCGAGTAGTCGCATTTTTTCTGCAAGGGAAATATGGACTAAAGTTCATAAAAGGAAAAAATTTTCAACACAATTTAGAATCAGTTCTTGATTCGCATTTTATACTCTAATGTGCCTTCACCGGCGATGAAAATTATAGCTCACTCTGGGCCTTGCACTTGGAGTCAGAAAAAAATATCCATTTCTAGTCCACTGTCCTCATAATTTAAATAAAAAAAAATTTAATAAATAATTATATTTATGGATGATTCTCCAAAATCGTTTTTTTTCAGGGGATTTCCACCAACTGTGCATGTTACAAATTCTTGAGAGAAATATTTGCAGGATCCTGCAAATTTTCAAAAAATTTCTATGATCAAATAATATTATACTCCAATTGATGGATGGAAAAATACAAATTCTTAGGAGCAATTCGCGCATTATCAGATCTTTTTGCCAACCAACGATTCATACACAATTAACGGGAGAGTATCAAATGGAGAATTTATGCAAGTATTCTCTATCATTCTTCCACCAAGAATATGGGTGCTTCCCTTTTATAATTTCAAATTTCATATGATTGATACGTGAATTTCTCAAAATATTTAATATTTTCCGGTTATCAATCCTAGAGCGCCATGCAATTGGATTGAGAATCATCGGAGTTCTTTTGTTCTCCTCTTCATAAAAAAAAAATTTCCCTACAATTTCATAAAATTTCAAAGATGAAATCATATTCTTGAGACAAGTTCTCGCAGTCTTTTGCTTTTTCGTACATCAACCGAATGAGAACGCATAGCGACGGCCAGGAATTCCCGGTAGATTTCAACGATTAATCTCCTTCTTGCCTGAAACTTGTGGATATTTGTGAATGATACGGTTAGTTTTTAGTCGAGCATTCAATTACTGTCCATTCTAAATAGTCATTTTGAATAATGCTGACGAGAATTTTAATGGAATCGTGGGGCTATTCAGAGAATAATCTCAAGTAAATTATCGAACTGCAATAATGATTCGTAAATACTCGAACTCTTTCCCACAATCAGTCAAATACTAACATAAATCTGACAATACTTCGAAATTACATATCGCTTACTTGTGAAGAAATTTCATGCACTTCGGATCAGTTAGTTCATTCTTCAACTGTTAAACAGGAAATTTCTGTCAATGAATATTAGAGTTTCCTGGCAGCGGTACCATTCTGGTCTTCATTATTTAACAACACTTATCATAGAGAAACGAAGAATACCGGAATAACATGAATTCTTGTGCCCAACTTATCGAAACTGTTAATATATTTTTTGAAACTCACGGGATCTTCTCTTTTTTAGAAGGAATTTCTCCATTTTCTATTCGTACAGACACTGATTCAAGTGGAAACTAGTGAGAAACCTCCTAATTTTCCTAGAAATTCAAGTAATTCTTTCCAGTTTTCTCTTGGCCTCTCAGATTCTGCGCGGAAGTACTCATAACTTCTCATCATAAGTGAATTCTGAATAATAATACCTCGTGGAGTCAAATTCATAATTCGAGCACTGACCTTAAAATCAGACTGTTTCGTCAGAATTTGGCAGATTCTTCACACAAGAAAATACCGCCTTGAATGAAAACTAGTGCAGTTCCGTGACGGCACTCGGATAATTCCCCAAAATATAATCCTTGATGCCGTGATAAGCTTTGGAACTGATTAATTCGTATATTAACTTGCCGTAATGACAACATTATCAAACAAAGTAAATTATATTCATTGTGTAAACCAATACTTACCGTTCGCAACACCAGTGGAATTGGTCCGACTAATCATTTGATTGAGGCCTATTCTCACATTTTATTGTCCACTTTTGGGAATATTCAATTGAAATTAATTAGCTGGTGCAGATAATATATTCGCATGATAGGAATATAGTCATGTACTTGTTCGCAGATATTAAATATAAATGGCAAATTCGTAGTTTCTGCGACACATCTCGTATAATTCCACTTGCAGTCTATGGATTATTCACCGAATCCACGAGCAGTACTTGTGTGAATCATATCTCGATTTGGAAGAAATCATAGACTAACAGAGTTAAATACGCTACGTTGCTCGAGAAACACGAAACGATTCCCCTGGAGAATCCGCGAGATCAGCGCATGGGTCTGTCCCTTTCAGCCGAAATATTTTTTTATGATGTTGAAACTCATTTATCTCAAACGTAATAATATGAGATTCTCCACAAATAAAGTCATTTACTCAACTGAAACCCATGGATTGTTCATTCAATACAAACCGGATTAATAACATAAATACTCGAGACAAGAACACATTTCCCTGATAAAAAATTTTTTTTCAGTCAGTGTACAAGAGACTACCTCTGAAAAATCTGAAATTCTCACCATTTGTGGGGCTCATTGAGATAAATCTTTTAAGCTGAACTTGGGCGAAATCGCTCCAGTAGTTTTCGAGATATAACCTCTTTTCATAAAATGGTTTTTGTGCAATATCTCAGAAACTACTGGACCGATTTCACCCAATTTCAATACCAAACTTTTCGTTCATTAGATGCACAAACCCACGAAATTTGGAGTTCCTAGCTCAAATAGTTTTTGAGCTATCGTGTATACAAAATTCAGGATAAAAAACACTGTAATTGAAATTATCCGCAAACGAAAAATCGCAGCAAAATTTACCCCGAGTGAAAATTGTGTGTTCAAATGAGATGAATTTCATCGCTGAGAGTGGGGGCTGTGAATCAATTTTTCGCGGAGAAAAATCGAAAAAACGATTTTTCGAAAATTTGATTTTTCTCGAAAAGTACTCAACCGATTTCGCTCAAATTTCACGGAGAGCAATTTGCAAGGGGAGAGAAAGTACTGTTAAATTTTTAGGTCACCAAGTATTACCGTTCCGGAGCAATGAGCTGATATCTGTCACACAAACACACACACACACACACATACATACAGACATTTTTTAAAAATGTCATTTCTCGACGTTTTGGAACATTCTGAGTCATATTCCGAAGAAATCTCGAGATGGAAAAAAGTCGCGTTTACAATGCTTCCATTCGGAAGCAAAAGACAATTACGGGATATAAAATTCATTAAGAATCACACGATAATGGACAAATTGAATGAATAACGGCTTTTGTGAAGAAGACCTCCCCCTTGAAATTTTAAACTTCCAAATCAACCGGAAGTAATCAAATGACTAATACATCTCTCAATATATTCACAGCGTGAAATTGGAGTACTACTGACCTGCGCAACAGTCTTTCTGTTGCCGCGCATGGACTAGAACACAGGTGGTTTTTGCTGAGAAAAAGGTACTTCGTGCTAATCATCGAGAAATCCATTAACATCACAAAGTAAGACTGTTTCAACTCATTTCAATTAACAAATAACACCTTTGTTACAATGTTGCTACATGAATTTCTGAATATTTGTGAGAAAAAGGAAAGATTGATTGAATTTTTGTTTGAGAAAAGAGTAACAATCCGTGGATTAATTTGTCCACGTTGCCGCAAGGACTGTAGGTTGAATAAAGATAAACTTTATTACACTTGCAGAAAGTTATTTAATGGTAGGAAGTGTTACACGAAAGTATCAATCTTTAAGGATACAATTTGCGAATCTGCAAAAATTGACATTTGTGAAATAAATCGGTTTTTCTGCTACAAACTCATTTTTCATCCGACACAAATAATTCTGATGCAACAATGTAGAATATCTTCAGTATCTGCAGTGAAATGGAGTAAAACATTTAGAGCCATTTGCAAAGCACATTACTTTGATAATTTGAGAAAATTAGGGGACAATGAAGTCATTGAAATTGATGAGACACGGATTGGTCCAGGAGAGAGTTCAAAAAGAGCAAGACTTGGTTACTGGGTACTTGGGGGAATTGGAAGAACAAGTAAACGGATATTTGCTGTGTTAATTAAAGATCGTCGTAAAAAAACACTTTATTCCATCATAAAAAGATATGTTGTGACAGGTGCACAAATACACACAGATAATTGGAGTGCTTATCGCCAACTCTCAGGTGAAGGGTTTGAGCATTTAATGGTCAATCACTCTAAGAATCACGTCAATCCTCTCAATGGTGCATATACCCAAAATATTGAAAGCTTCTGGAGAAGTCTTAAGAACTATTTGCCAAAAAAGGGTTTAAAGAGGGAATATTTCTTTGATCATTTCGCTGAGTTTTACTTTTTGTCAAGACATTGTCATTCAGAAATTGTTAATGAATTTTTTGAAGTTTTGAGAAGATTGACTGTCGATGAAATTGAAACAGCACGTAATAGCACAGGGGAAAACCACATGTAGAATTTTTGAGAACAGTCAATTGATTAAGTGTTAATTAATTTATTTAATTTATTCATTTTTGTTGTTGATCAGTATTCCTGAGGAAAGTTTATAATTTATTAAACATGCATGAAGTTTTTGAGTTTTTTGAGGTTTTGAAAGACAATGGACTAGGGTACAATATTTATCCCCAGGTGAATAAGAGTTTGAGTGCTTGAGTTGGGTTTGTTTCAAAATTAAATATTAAATAATTTATAATTTTTTTAAAAAAACAAAAATTGCTCTATGAAGGAGAGTGTGGTGTAAATGAAACATGTTCAGCCATGTCATCTCTCATCTCATTTTCACATCTATGGTCTGGTGAAACAGGAGATCCGCCCTCACAAGCGTGAGCTCCAGGTACCCTTGAATGACCTCCATTGCCATCAATATGTTGGACTTGTTGGCTCATTTGGGCATCAAGTTCCAACACATTTTTGGAACCTGGGCTCTCCCACGTGCACGTCGTGGTTCTGCTACATGAACAGAGAGGAGAGACCGCGGTAAACTCACGCATGTTTTGACTAACTAGTCATTAGTCCTTCACACTACAGTTTTCATTAAAAAACTGAAGTGTCAATGACTTAATGAGTAGAATAATAAATTAATTCTTGAAATTTACATCATACATTTCACTATAAACATCATAACAACAAAATGTCATGGTTCAACAATGATTTGAGTGTTAAATAGTTAATATGTGGAAGGGGAACTCAGCTTTACTGAAGCCTGAATAACTTCCATTCGGAAGCATATTGCTAAAGTATTAGCAGAAAAAGCTATATCAGTTAAAAAGCAATACTATTATCCAATTGTTTTGTAGAAAATTTTGAGATACTAAAGAATAATTTTACATGACACCCCTGGCGGGTAACTCGATGGGGGGAGGGGGGAGGTGGTCGACTGGTGCGCTCACATGATCACTCGTCGAGCATTCATCGATGGTAATATGAATAACGAGATGACCAGCGATCAACTGAACATCGGGCTGACTGCCAGTCGATCCCATAGTGGAAACCTAGACTCGACTAACGATCGACCATGAACATTTTTTGAGCACTTTTCGATCATGGATGATGAATGGCTTTATCGATCCACGTCTGACTATGTATAGAGTCGATTGTTAGTCGATCCATATCCCCAAGGGCCTTCAATCGATAACCGATCAAATAATAGAATTTCTGGAGTGCGTGTTGATTATAGGTGATGGAGTGGTCTATCGACCAACAATCGACTATGTGTGAAGTCGTTCGCTGGTTAATAATATCGATGAAAGCATCGAATCGACTCTTGATTGACCACTGAAATTTCTTGAGTGCAGATTGATTGTAGGTCATGAATTGTTCCATCGGCCCGCGATCAATTGAGTATAGCGTTTAATGTTTGTCGATTCCTATGGGTGAATGCCTTGAATCGACTATTGATGAACCGTTGAGAATTTTCGAATGCGTATTGATTTAGGGTGATGAATTGCTCCATCATCCCGTGAACAACTAAATATAGAGTCGATTTTAATCGATCCATTCTGGTAAATGCCATCAGTCGACTCCTGATCGAATAATTAAACCGTATCGAGCGCGTATCGATTATGGTTAATGAAGTGGCCTATCGGGTAGTAATATACGCTGAACTGACTTTATAAACGTTGAAGAATTCATGTTTACCAATAATCTTGAGAATTTAGTCTAGAATTAGGTACTACATTCCATGAAGTGTGTTCAGCTATACTGCACTAAGCTCATGGAATTCGCGATTTGAGTCTTGACAATGAGGATCACTTAAAAGTCCTCCGAAAATTGATCACCCTGACCTGGTTACCAGCTGACTTAATCCCAGAAATGTTCCAATGGCTCCAACTGTCGATTGAGTTGGAAGGTTTAGCCGAGGTTTTTCAACCATTACTGGTTTGGTTTGCTGAAAATTTAATCATAGGAATAACTCCTCTCAGGTTATCGCATTTCAACAAATTCGAGCTCTTTAGTCAAGTTGCACTTGACGTTCCTTGGAATGTTCGTCACAGGGCGACGCGTGGTAGACCTGAAGTTGACTTCTGGCCATTCTTCCAGTCAACTTTGGAAATCGCGGTTAACTCGTGGAATGACGTGGAGAGAGTCCGACGAGGACAACCCCACGTGAATAATATTACTACAAGTCCTAGAGTCAGGACATGCATCTCAAGAAGATCGTTACGTCTGTTATGGCAACAATTGCGAGAAAACTCGATCAGTCCAAGGAGGTTCCTCACAATTGCAGCAAACGTTGTCACGCCATTTTTGGAATTATTAATTCATCAACAGAATTTCATTGGTCTTCCATTCGAGCCGGTTCAGCCAAATGAACTAGTTGCAAATGCCATTCCAAAGCAACACTTCATTGGGCCAGTGCCAGAGCCGAATAATCAATTATTATTGGCTGAGATTAACTTTAACGATTTGGGGATATTGTTGGTGGAGGGAGAGCCGGTGGCTGATGGAGGAGATGAGGATGGGGCTGCTGCAGCAGAGCCATCCCAAGCAGCAAACGATGAAGAAAACGATGAAGTGGAACTGCTACCTTTTGCCAACTTTTATGACTGGCGATGCGTCAGATGCAGAGACAGGAGAATCACCATGGTATCCCGACCCTGCAACTGCATCGCCACTTGTCAAGAATGTGAAAGAGACGTTCGCCAAGAGGCTGCTGCTAATGGTGCACTACAATGCCCAAACTGCAATCGAAGGGCGATAACCTTTGAAAGGGTGTATATCGTAGGAGCTGATGACGAACGTACTCCCTACGACTGGCGGTGCCAAATATGCAATGAACAACCTATTGATACGATGGCTCAACAGTGTAGGCAGATGATGCTGTGTCTCAGATGTGCATAGAGAGTAGGGTTTCTTGATCAGACCAATAATGAGAGAGAGATGTATCTCCCAACGACCGACGGAAACAAGGAAAAGGCTACACTGATCGTAGTTCCGGCCTGATTGGCGCCACAGTGGCAGCGGGAAATCACACATCCTGCGATTCATCCACCATTGATGGTATGTTTGTATAATGGCGATAATCGGCCATCGAATGTCACGCAAATTGACAATTTCGATGTCGTTATTGCATCATACCATGGTGTGATGAACAAATATGGAGATATGAGCAAAAACAACCGGCCAGCTGCTGATGATTTCTCCATCTTATTCAAGTATGAACGGAGGAGAGTCATTCTAGATGAGGCTCATTGGATTCGTAATCCGTGTTCTCAATTTAATATGTCAGTTAAACATTTGAAGACAGAGAGACGCTTATGCCTTACCGGCTCTCCTGTCCACAATGACTTGAAAGACATTGTGTCTTTATTGAATTTCCTACAAGTCAACACTGAACATTTGAGAAGTTCATCCATAAAACCTGAACCCTTGAGGATCTTGATGGAACAGTACATGTTGAGTCGATCATTGAAGAGCGTTATACGCTCTGGATCATACCCTCCGGTTCCAACACTGTATATTCATCCGGTGTATGGAAAACTGAGTGGTGTGCATGCTGAGCTGTATGGCGATACTGTTCACTTAATTGAGCCGCTGTTTTCCAAGTTCAAGTTTGATGAGCAGAATTATGACTCGCGAGATTTTCCAAGGAATTATTCCCAAGCTCTCAAACGAGCAATTAATGCGGGTTATAAAGGTTGTGATATGAACCACAAATTGTTGAGTTTATTCGAGAAGGTCCAACATATTTGTGCTCATCCAGGTTTAATTCTTACCTCGAGAAATATTGCTGATGAGAGCAAGAAAAAAATTCCTCTAGCAAATCAATTCATTGTCAAATTATTGGAGGAATTCACACGTCAAAGCGTGGAAAGTCTATCAGACTTTGCGTTCAACCAAGGAATCTTGGATAAAGGAGAAAAAGTGATTATCGTTTCACAGTGGATTGCGGTTTTAATGATAATTAAGTATTATCTTGAGAAGAAAGGCTTCGCTGAAATAGAAGTTATCACAGGCAGAGTAGATTTTGACAAGAGAAGTGAGGTGGTGGAGACATTGAATAATGAGTCGAGCTGCAAAATCATTCTGGGCTGCTTAATGTCCATTAATGAGGGTTTGAATTTGCATGGAGCAAACCATATCATATGGACAATCACTGGAACCCACAACATCTCATGCAGCTGGCCAAAAGGATCCAACGTATCAAGCAAACTCGTGACTGCCATCTATATTCATTAATTACTGAAAACAGTATTGAGATGAAGATAGAAGAAGTTATCAAAAAAAAAATTGAGTTATCAGAGCTGGTGAAGGATACTGCTCTCCAAGAGAGCCCTACAGTATCAAGAGATGTGTATATTAAGAACACGGTGGAATATTTTACGCGACTCCGAATATTTTACTCGAGATAAGATCAAACCGTACACCGAAAGGGAGACCCTTTCGAAACTTGGTCAAAAAAGGAAACTTTTCCAAAAATTAAAAAGAAATAAAAAAATTAGCCACTTGTTTCCGCCTAAATTTCTTCAGCTTTTCATTGGAATCAGTAAGTTTCCATCTCGAACCGTTAAATTAGAGTGTCTATTTTACCCCATCTTCCCCTACGTTGAAATTTTTAGTTATTCCTGAAAATAATTTTTTTCATTAGAATTTAACAATAAGGCCATAAACTGCGTTAAATTTTTAGGAAAGTCAGGGAGTTTTAATTTCAGTCAGGGAAATTTGTAGTTTATTTTTGCTTATCTCCATATCTTTTGAAATTAGAAACAGTTGATCGGAAGAAATTAAACTCTCCGATCAATCGAAAGTCTGCAAGGAGGTTAACAGGGAATCCCTGTTAGCCTTTTTGCAGATTTTCGATTGATCGAAGAGTTTAATTTTTTTCGATCAACTGTCTATAATTTCAAAAGATATGGAGATGAGCAAAAATAAACTACAAATTTCCCTGACTAAAATGAAAACTCCCTGACTATTCCAATGATTTCGAATTCCCTGACTTTTCCAGGTTTTACAGGTCCATCGCCACTCTGAGTCGTTTGAAGATGCTCATCAACGGAAATCGACTGGTAGCAAACTTGGCATACTCTATTGATGTAGGTTCGATAATTCACTCTATTGCTTATAATCCATATGTAGGACCGAGACATTGGTGTACGGTTTGATCTAGGCTGAAGTTGTCTCTGAATTAAACACATTCTGAATGATTATGAATGTTAAACTGACATTTATAAACGTCAAACTGCCTCTACCAGCGTTCAAAACTCTTAGGGGAACTTCCAGAGGAACTTTTAGGGGAACTTCCAGAGGAACTTTTAGGGGAACTTCCAGAGGAACTTTTAGGGGAACCTCCAGAGGAACTTTTAAGGGAACTTCTAGAGAAATTTGTAAGGGAAACTTCCAAAGGAACTTTTCAGGGAAGTCGTAGAGTAACTCATCACGATGAATAATGATATCCAAATGTTGACCAATTCCTTCGATCATTGAGACACATGAGATCTTCAACGTTAATGAAGTCAGTTCAACGTATATTACTACTTGATACGCCACTTTATTGACTATAATCGTCACGCGCTCTGGAAGTTTAATTATTCGATCAGGAGTCGACTGATGGCATTTACCAGAATGGATCGATTAACAATCGACTTTATATTTCGGTGGTCACGAGTCGATGAAGCAATTTATCACCCTAAATCAATACGCATTCGAAAAGTGTCAACGGTCTATCAATAATCGATTCCAGGCTTTCACCCATAGGAATCGACAAACAATAAGCTCTATACTCAATTGATTGTGGGTCGATGAAACAATTCATGACTCACAATCGATCTGCACTTAAGAAATTCCAGTGGTCAGTCAAGAGTTGATTCGATGCTTCCATCGATATCATCAACTAGCGATTGACTTAACACATAGTCGATTGCTGTTCGATAAGCCACTTCATCACCTATAATCGACACGCACTCCAGAAATTTTATTATTTGATCAGTCGTCGATTGAAGGCACTGGATTATATGGATCGACTAACAATCGACTCTATACATAGTCAGACGTGGATTGATGAAGCCATTTATCATCAATAATCGAAAAGTGCTCAAAAAATGTTCATGGTCGATCGTTAGTCGAGTCGAGGTTTCCAGTTGGGATCGCACGACTGTCAACCCAATGTTCAGCTGATCGCTGGTCATCTCGTTATTCATATTACCATCGACTAATGCTCGACTAGTGATCAAGTGAGTGCACAAGTCGACCTCCCCAATCGAATGGCCATCAAATAGTAATCGATGGATCTGCCAGGGGTACGTGAAAGAAATTCTCTATTTTTTTCTCTACGTGACTCACAAATTAGAAATACGTTCCCATCTTTCAATAAAGTTATAAAGTTATCATGCTATAAGAGAAATATCATCATGATTGGCTATTATCATAGTACAAATAAATTCATCCTTATTTTTCCACATAGAAGCATTGTAAACACGACTTTTTTCGATTTTGAGATTTCAGTGGAATATGTCTCAGAATGTTCCAAAACGCCGAGAAATGACATTTTTTAAAAATGGCTGTATGTATGTATGTATTAGACTGGTCGTTAAAAACTAAATTTTAGCAGACGCCCCTCAGAAAGATTCTATTTGGTGAAAAACTATCACCATTTTTTTTTTCGACGAAAAGAACACGTGCCGCAGAGCACTTGAAGTTCATTTTCCGTTTTACGGGAAAAATGGATGAATACTTTTTTGTCGAAAATTCAATTCTCTACAAAAATTGTCAAGACTATTTCCGCCGTATGATGTATATTCATGGAGATATTTGCTAAAAACTGTCGTAAGTTTCATAAAGTGAGCATTCTAAGTATTAAAAATGTTAGGAAAAATATTTTCCAAAATATGGAGAAATGAAAAGCCAGTTATAATGATCATAATATTATATTAAATTGATAGAGAGAATAGCGCACCCATCAATTCTATTCCAGGAATAGATGGTGATTTTTTTCGAAGCACACTGTTCAATCCCACGGTGGAAGTAAATCTTCTCTGGTATTGTTGATATTCTTAAGGTACGGCCTCATGCAGGCGTTTTTGACGCCCGCGTCAGCGTCAAATCGGGTCACGTGACACAATTTTGAATTTCCCGCCACTAATAAGAAATGTAGCGACAAGTAGCAAAAAGCTCAACAATCTGAGCTTTCTCGCTGGAAAAGGAGCGTCAATATTGTTGTTATAAAACATTAAAAATAATGAGTTCAGATGATGTAAACCTTAGAAAATGTTTCAGTAAATGACAAAAATATAGATTCGGACAATAATTGCTATTTTTCATCATCTACTGATGCTTAAAACTCCTGTAAACAGCCATGTTGACGCTGCTGTTTGAAGCGGCGACTTATCGCTAAATTTTTTTAAGCAGCGGGAAATTCAAAATAGTGTTACGTGACCTGATTTGACGCTGACGCTAGCGTCAAAAACGCCTGCATGAAGCCGTACCTTTAGTATTATAGTTTTCTAGAATTTGAATAATGAATTACGTCTGTTCTTCATCCTTCGTAAATGAATCGTTGTACTCTTGCATCAATTTCCCTCCTCGTTCTGCAGTATCATTTACAACTGACACATTTCTCACAACGTTCAAACATTCTTGATAATTAGTATTTCCTGACCAGCTTCCACAATTTTCTTTCAGCCAGCTTGTATCCAACCCGAGTCTATTGAAGAAATTGATAGAATAAGGATTGATGAACTGTTCTAATCCTTGTTCGAATGGCTTGGGTACATCTGATTGAGATATCAAAGTTCTTTTACTAATCTGAATTTGACCATCGTTCAATGGATTGAGTTCATCTGCACCATCTGAAGTATCGAACAATTTTGTGACCATTTTTCTTCTGCTTCTTTGCTTCTGTATTGACATCTTCATCGAATAAAGCCATCAAACACTTTTCAGGATTCAGATACCATAAATGGTTCAGAATTTCATCTAGGGCAGCTTCAGCCATTTTTTTATTAATAGATTGGAAGTTCTGAATAGATTTGATCAATTGAAAATCACAATTAGGGACTTTGACTGATGATGGAGCTGTAAACCATATTTTGACATAAATTTCCACAATAAATACGCAAATCATAGCTAGGCTCTTCTTTTTCACTGATTTTAGTTGGAAGGTAGTTCGTAAGAGGAAGATTTTCAGACAGCATATTGCTTTTCCAATCCACCTTGCTTGGTGCAGAGCTCCAGGAATACGAAATGTCACTTCATCCGGTATCTTTCCAATGAATATTGACGTCAATTTCAACAGTTCTAAATAATCCTTCCTTTCATGATTCAAACTTAGTTGTTTCTCAACAAATTCATGTATATTGAGAATATCATCCTTCAATATATCATGAATCATCGGATCTTCCATTCCACTTTGGAATTTCGTTAGATCTAATGCATCCCATTTTTTTCCAAATCTAACGAATAAAGGTACATTTGGTCCAGGAAAATTGGAGATTTGACTGTCAAATGCAGCTCTTAATATATCTTCAACTATATGATGTCGGCACGGAAATAGAAGAAGATCTTTTTCTAATGATCCTTGAATTAAAGTTGCTGCATCATTGAGTCGGTCTGTGTTCGCAGCAGTGGTATCACAACATAAACCAGCAACCAAATCACTATCGAATATATTATCATCAATCTATCACAATTGCATTACTTTCAAGGGGCGATATCACATGAAGGAACAATTATTAAAAATCAGTATTTGAAATATTTTTAATATAATTATAACCGGATTCGCATTCCTATATATTCCGGAAAATATTTTTCCTGACATTTTTAATACTTAGAATGCTCACTTTATGAAAGTTACGACAGTTTTTAGCAAATATCTCCATGAATATACATCTTACGGCAAAAATAGTCATGACAGTTTTTGTAGAGAATCAAATTTTCTACAAAAAAGTATTCATCCATTTTTCCCATAAAACAGAAAATAAACTTCAAGTGCTCTGCGGCACGTGTTCCTTTCGTCAAAAAAAAAAAAAAAGTGGTGATAGTTTTTCACCAAATAGAAGCTTTTTGGGGGGCGTCTGCTAATAGTATATTACATGCCTAGGGCAGTAATGTAAGAAATGTCTCGGCTTCGCCTCGGCCAACAATCACATGTGCTCTGAGGCTTTCTTACTTACTGCCCAAGGTGTGTATGCTATTTTTCCGCACACTGGGACAGAAGTGAGCTTACGCCCGAGCGCAGCGAGGGCCGAAAGTCTCACTTTCGTCCCAGTGTACAGAAAAATTTATTTTTTAGCAGACGCCTAGTCTAGTATGTATGTATGTGTGCGTGTGTGTGTGTGTGTGTGTGTGTGTGTTCGTGTGTGTGTGTGTGTGTGATTGACAGATATCAGCCCATTGCTCCGGAACGGTGATACTTGGCGACCTGAAAATTTAACAGTACTCTCCCTTCTTATGCAAATTGCTGTCAGTGAAATTTGAGCGAAATCGGTTGTCAAATCATGTTTTTGAAAAATCGTTATTTCGATTTCTCTCCGCGAAAAATTGATTCACAGCCCTACTCTGAACGATGAAATTCATCTCATTTGAATTCACAATTTTCACTCGAGGTAGATTTGGCTGCGATTTTCTGTTTGCAGATAATCCCAATTACAGTGTTTTCTATTTCGATTTTTGTATCCACGATAGCTCAAAAAATATTTGAATTAGAGACTTCAATTTTCGTCAGTTTGTGCATCTAATGAACAAAAAGTTTGGTATTGAAATTAGGCGAAATCGCTCCAGTAGCTTTTGAGATATTGGCAAAAACCATTTTATCAAAAGAGGTTATATCTCCAAAACTATCCAAGCAATTACATTCAAGTTCAAGTTAAAAGATTCATCTCAATAAGCCCCACAAATGGTGAGAATTTCAATTTTTTCAGAAGAAGTCTCTTATAAAAGTGTTCGATGAATTAGTTTTTCCAAGAATCAGGGTTTTTCTCCGCTTTTTTTCCTAGGAATACAACTATTTTTTATTTTACCATTCAGAAGTAGACAATTTGCTCTACAAAATGAGCACATTTTCATTCTGATGACAATCAGAAAAAATAGAAATCCTATTTGAAACCTGAACTTCAATTTTTAAGTTCCATCGTAGGATCTGGGTTTTCATCTCATATTGAATTTTCATGTATGATATAACATTATCGAAATTTAATCGATTATTTTGAGCTGAGATTTGTAGTTCCAAGTTAACTTCAAGTACCACAGATGAAATCCTGAACAGATCGATACAGTCTAGAGCAATATTTGTAGAAATATATAAGTGCGTATTTGTTGTGAAAATAATGTTATTTTTTGAGCAATGGAGAAGATAAATAGCAATTCGATTCATTATGGGTAAAATTCCATTCGGAAGCATTCTGCCAATCGAATTGGCAAAATATTAAATTTCGCACAAGGATTGGGGTTTGTAAATAACGCACAGAGAGTGGGGCTTCTGCTTGTTTAAATATGCAAACATAATTGATGTCATTCCCGCTTAATCATTGTTCCCAATTTGGCACGTGTTGGAAATTCAGTTTTTGAAAGATTGAATCCATTTTACTCTTAAAATAGGAATTTTCCAAAATCATTAGTGATTAATAGATATCAATTATTTTTGAACATTATTTTAATTTTCTTGTTTCTTGGTTTTTTTTCTCTCAAAATTCTCCCAAATTGAACTCAGGCAACCTCTCTTTGCCCGCATATGTATGTAAAAAGAAATACAAATAATGGTAAACGAAGAATGAGGGCGAAGACCAAAAAAGGCTGAATTGAAATTATTGATTTTTTTCAATCTAATTATCGATGAATTGAGCTTTTTTATCGAGCACACTCCTCAAATATTTGACATTTTTTGAAGATAAACAATATCCATTTCGGATTTGTGAATTACGCAACGTACATAAAGAAGAATCTGTTTCGTCACTAATGAATAGAAACATATGTGTAATCTGATGAATTTTGCGTATAAAAACGGATGAATTCATCAATTTAACATCAGTTAAAACGTATTTTCTGCTAAAATGTCGAATTTCTTGGTACTATTGCTCCTATTATCTTTCGAATTTCAGTTTGGACAGTTCCAAGAAAGCTCAGAGTTAAGAACGAATGATAGGTTTTCTTCGGTAGAAAAAGAAATTCAACAGCTAAAGTCGAAATTGTCAAATCATCCGGAGATGATCAATTCGACAGCAGCGAAGATGATTAGTTATCTGCACAAATTTTACGGTCAATATCTGGAGGTAATGGAGGATGAGACAGATGTGACTGATGAGCAGGAGGAGAAGGAAGGCTTGGCTGAAGTATATGAGCCTTCGAGTCCGGTGAGTTGATGACTAGAAGATATCAGAAAGGACATGAAAGATGACTGCTTGTGTTTTTGGAGAATATCTAGAGAATTAAACGAGATAAAGCGATTTTGATTGAAGCCTTTTTGTTGAGGATTTCAAGAGCTATAAAGAAGAATCAGGGCGAAATCACGCTATCTCGTTTAGATTCCAATTTCCGAGATATTTGGGAAAAATGATTGATGAAAAATTAAGATCTGATTTTTATCATATAGAAGAATATATTGCATGAATGTGGTGAGGGTCGGAGTCCACAACAAATCCTGCTGAATACTTATACGGAAGTCAGGCAGGACGAGACTGCAACAATGGAAGAAGCCATTTTTTCCACTCTAGTGGAGTCCCCCGAAGATGCTGATAGTAAGGACAATTATCTTATGTTACGGGGTTTGGGGACCATTTTGGGTTATATGAGATTGCTGTAAAATTCATACAGGACGCTCTCAATATTATCAACGATAAAAATGAAGTAATTAACGATAAAAATTGCGTCTTATGCATGGGCTCTCATGCATCCAGTCTGTCTTAGCACAAGACCTTTGTTACCAACTCAGGTGGTAAAAAAGATCTAGTGCTAAGACAGCTTCGATGCATAAGAGCGCATGTATAAGATGCAATTTTCATCGTTGATTAGTTCAAAACCAGGTAGATAAAAATTTAGGAAAAAAAAGTACGTAATGAGCATAACATTAAGAACGTCCTGTTATATATGAATTTCACAGCAAATATAAGTCAAAATGATCCCCGAACCCCTTAAGATAGTATCCCAGCGAATTCGAATATAGTTTACTCATTTTTTTGATGCCGTATCGTAAATTATATTTTTTTTTACATTTTTCTGAATTTTTTCATAATTTTTGTCCGTGTAGTTTTTGAGTTATGAATTATCAAATTTACTGAAAATAACGGTGGTGGGAATAAAACGCCTTAGATCGGACAGAAATAACGAAATTACTGAAGAACCATACGGTTGAGCCATTATTTTGAAACAATTGGCGAAGACAGCAGCATTTTAACTAAATAATAGTAGAAAAAAAATTCAATTCACTGTATAGGTATTGAGAATTATCAATTAGAAGGTCATCGTAACTATTTGCCTCTCCCTCTCTATCTCATGCATGTGATAGGAGATTAGTAATGTAAAAAAAATTAAAGAAACAAAAAAATTATATTCACAAGCTGAAGATATAACTTTTGAATAGTTTAATCACTTTTTCATGTAAATTAGAGCACCTTTTCCCGAATCTTCAGCAATTAATGAGAAACTAATCGACAAATCCTCATTTATTTCTGTTCTAACGACCGTAGTCTGGGATACTACTTTAAGAAAGTTGATATTTTTACTGGACTTAATCAATATTTTATTTTTCTGAGTAGTTTTGGTGGGAATTACGATGATATTTGTCTCACGTTACAATGCATACGTCAATGAATTCAGCAGAAAACTTGATAAAGCCGCACGAGAACATCGTTCCTGTGATCCACACAAAGAAGTTGGTTGGAAAAGAGGTGAATATTTTATGAAAAATATAAAAATTTCGAATTACACATAATGAGAATGGTTCAAACTTTATGAAAATACTTGGGATAGATTTTTTTCAATGATTGCAATGAAGAAAGATCCCTTTAAAAAAAAAAAAACCCTCAAATTTTTAACGAATGTGCGAAGAAACCTAATTTTTATAAAATCATTAATGACTCTTCAAAGATCAATTAAGATCAATCCAAAGGCACATGAAGGGATGGCAAATGCGTTAGACTTTCACTTCTTTTTCGAATTCTCACAAGACGCTCGCGAACACTAAAAACTATCCCCGAAAAACTGAAATTTTTCAAAAAATCAAGTGTAACATCTGTTTCCACCCATCAAAAAACTTCAATCTCCTGGAAAAAAATGAGCAGATCTGATTTGATTGAAATATTCAGATCTAGTTAGATCTCAAAATTGGCTTGCATCTAATCGGATCAAATAGGATTTGAAACTCTCAGATCTAGTTGAATGTCCTGTCTGTTTCAACTACATCTAATCAGATCTGGCTCGATCTAATTGGATATTATTGGACCAAAAATGGGAGATCTATTCGGATCATATTTGATCAAATTTGACCAGATTTAATCTATTAATTTTTCACCCGTGTCTCCAGCCTTTCCATTAAAATCTTCATTTTCTCCTACTTTCTCCTATGAAATACTCTTATTGGAAAACAATTCAAATATGTTCTAGGAACTTCATTCTTCGAATTAGAGAGATACATCCAAGCCACTACATTCCATGTCTCCGGATCTACGCCTTTCATCGTAAAGGAGTGCAATAAATGGATTGACAAAATATCGGCAAAAAAAGATGATCCCAATAGCTTATGTCAAGGGCCAAGATCGTCTGTATGTTGGATGGATCCAGTGGAGAAGTGCAATGGAACTCTCTACGGCTGCTACTATTCTATCGCAGCGAGATGCATAAATGAACCGGTGAGTACAAAAATTGTCGATTGATATCGTCGTCCTAGAAGCTGAACGGCACAAGTGCCAAATAACCCACTTTTCACTGGCAAAGAGACGTATGTTCAAAATACATCTCAGAATTTTTTACATGACGTAATGAACGAAAATAAAAAACTAAAAATTGAAGTAACAAAAGGTCGTAATTGCCAATGTGTAGTATGAATCTTTTGAACATACGCCGTTCTGTTACTAAAACGTCAGAAAATTCGCGAAATATTAGAAGACTTCATAACAACAAAAAGGCACATCACCGGCACTTACCCCTTTTTTGTTATTAATACTTTTTTCATATTTTCAATTCATACTGAAATTCTACAATAACGAAAGGGCGCATCTCTAAAAATTCTCGTATTATTAAGAACGATGCTTAAAAAAAATAAAGTCATATGTGCGGGAGATACGACCCTTTGTCATTGAACATTTCGTGCATGACGCTTCAAGTGAAAAAAAATGATAAAATTTAAAGGGTGTATTCACTAGAAATAAGTCCTGTTTTTATTATCAATTCCCTATGAGATATCCTAAATTGAGGAAAATACTGAACGCAAAAGGGCGTATATGCAGGAGATTCGTCTTTTTGTTATTATCAATGTCATACAACGAATTGCAAATCTAAGGAATATTCAAAATCAAACAAGCGTATGTGATAGAGATACGTCCTTTTTATATTAATAACTTGGACATACACCTATTTGCTACTCAAAAACCAAAAATGCTGTAAATCATCGGAAACGAGTAAAACAGGATGAGTCCCTTTTCATTAATTTCTCTTGAATATCTTGAAAACTAAGTGAAATACGGTAATTTTGCCCTAGAAGGGATTAGAACAAAATCGTTTTATCTCACTCAATTTTCGATATATTCTCTAGAAACTCTTCTTCATTACTTAATTCATTGATAATTATTTCGAACGATTGATTGTGATGCAACAGGGAAGTCTTCGACGTTACTCATGGCTGTCTCCTAAATGGAGCCCCGAATATCCTATTATGCGAGATACCATGTGCAAAGGTGAAGGCAGATATCTGCATGAAGGCTTTGATGACTCTTGCGTATGTCACTGTGTCGAAGGACATAATAAGATAAGCCTCGATCTATCATTGAGTGACATCGGAAAGAACAGGTGAATATATCCCTAAAAAATTGAGATGAATTCAGATTCAGCACCTCAACAAATTTCAACAAATTCCTCTTTCACAGAGTTGTAACTGCTATGCGATTAGCACAAAAGGACGGCATCGTCTTCATACAAATAAAACAGGGAACGCTACAGCCTAATGGTAGCATTGTAGATGAATCCAGTTCATGGGAGCCATCTTCACCTTCTCGAGCCTCAGATAAACTCTTTGAACTGAATGTTCGAGATCAGGGCATCAACCTAGATGATCTCCAAGGTGCTGACAATGAGGTTCTCACAGGTAATGCACAAAACCTTTCTTCTTTGCTTTCACTCGTACATGAAGAGTACACGTTCTCTTTTGAATGACATCTAGGGATAGGATTTGCGAGAGTAGATGAAGCTCCTAATATTAGAGTGAAACTTCAAATAAGAGTGACACAATTCAGCTACATTGAGGGACAATTGGGTGGACAATCACGTGTTATATCTGCCTCAGACCAGAACAGGTATGTCATCACTAGATACGTTAAGTTCTCCGTCTAAAAAAGTTTTGGAAAGTTGCTAAGCAAGAAGACTATATAAATAGTGTGAAAAGGAACACTTTATCATACAAACGTCAAACTGGTGCTCAACATTTGAAATTAGTCCGATTGAATGTTCAATCAATTCAAAATAAAATCGATAATTAAGCGTTTTCATTCGGATATTCCACTTCAAGAATAATTCAACAGAGTGAGAAATTTTTTTATTTTTTTTTATTCGTACCATGTATGACCTTTCGGTCTTTTACATTTTTTGTTTTTCCTTTCCCAACCCCCTTGCGACTTTTGCCATACTGCACCGCATTCGCCTGGGACCAGGGGGGACCATGGAAAACCCTGATCGGCACAGTCGGATTCATACAGAGCCTTGATGTGCCTTTCAGTCACGCTGACGTGAAAGGCACAGTAATTCTCTGCAGTCGCACCTCACCGATCAGTTTGTTATTCGGATCTGCGTACGGCAAGCGGTCACCCATCCAAGTAGTAAACCAGACTTAAGGATGTCATAGTGGTTCGGGCAATCTATTTTTCCTTCTCAATTTTGGTCATTTTCGATAGAATAGCATGAGTAGATTTTTTTAAAATTTTGTTTACCCCATGTTACCGGACAAATAAGGCCAAAATTAATTTTTGAAAATAATTAAATTAACATGGAAACTCCATAAGCGAGGCTCAGTTTTAGTTTCACTGCAAAAATTCATGGTCACAGACCTATTTTTTCTTTATATAACCTTATATGTTTTTTGTTCGTCAGAATGTCTATTTTTTTTTGAAATCGTGAAAAATGTATGTTACCGGACATATAGTGACGATTAATTCAATTGATTGCATGAAAACATCAATGGCGGCCATATTGGTATTTGAAATCTGAGAATCCTCCAATCCCAGTCCTCGATGCTGGGACAGCGTGAGTCAAATGCGAAACAATATTGAATATTCATAATATTATTTATTTACAATTCATCATCTCGGACATCGTTCTAGTATCGGTAAAATGTTGAAAAATCGAAATAGTTATAGTAATTATAATAACTAAGAGGAAGAAAAAAAAAAGTCGATCATTTGAACCTGCCACTATGATATCCTTAATGCTGCTTCCGGTAGACCCGCCGAGCCGCACGCTGACGGAACGGCCAAGCTGTCGGTTTTAACAGAGCAAGATATCATTTTACAGAAAGACAAGTGCAGAAATGAAAATCTGATATAATCATACCTAGATATAATTAGATCTCGAAGAGTGCAAAAAAATTCTCATTTTCGGATCTGATCAGAACCAATTTTATCAAATTACAGATCTCACAAGATTTGAATATATATAATTATATCTGAGGCAGATCTGGGCCGTTCCGTTTTGCGGTTTTCAGATCTGGTCAGATCTATTAGAATATCTGCCTATGTCTCGACAAATATGACGTCATATCCACCGAGAGTTGACTACAGATCTAATTATATCTAATCCTATCTAATTAGATATAATTAGATCAAATTTTATCAAAAAATCTTTTCCGGGAGTTTCAACTTTCGTATTAAACAGGAGAGATTCTGAGGCTGCACTTTTAGCTACGAACATCTTGAGATGCTGTTTCAATGACCCCTTGAGGTATATCTCAAGACGTCCCTGAAAGTGCATCTCAACATTCAGTTCAACATCTCTTCCATACAATGGAAAATTTCAGACTTGCCTTTTTTTTATAAATGATATCTTGTCTATCTAAATATTCTCAAGGAAGAATATCAAAATTGAAACACTCAATCATCGACTATATTTTCTCTATTGATTGAAAATGACCTCTTCCATTTCACAATATTTATAGATATTAGTTGCTTAGCACTTTTACCACATGTTTTTAGAGGTGGAAATTTACGTTTCTAGCCATCATCTGAAAAGCCCTAGAAAGCATCTCTTGCATCCTTCACTCGCTGATCCTCTTTTCAGGACGATGGAGATGCTCGACAACAAGAATCCTCTGGATAGTGGACTGACGAATGTTCCGACTACGTTAGCGAGAGACAGTAGCAAGAAATTCATTAATTTCATAAGATCAGATACAGTTACTGACGCCGGACAAACGACGTTGCCATTGTTCGATGCGGTACCTGTTTACGGGCGACCCGCAAGCCCGTTGGGTGGAGTTGGACTCTTCTACAAAAAAGCACCTAATTACGCTGGATTTCTGTCGCTGAGAGCCATTGGTATTAATGCTGCCAAGTACTTCAAGGAGAGTGTGAAGCCCATAACACCTAAGCAGTTTGCAGTGGAATATTTCTTACCGATGGCATTACGTACTATACGGCAGATTGAGGAATTTGATGAGAATAAGCAGTGGAGAATGAATTAATTCATTAATTAATTCATGAATCTTATGTGTTTGAGGTTTCTGTATCTATTAGAAACAGCTACAAATAAAACTGCTATAATTCAAGTACTTTTAATTGTTGGATTAGAAATCTTCTGAATTTTTAGTATTTTCCAGTTTTTTTAGGAATATATTAGATTTTGATTGTTATAGTGTAGAAATTCCAAGTGGAACTAAGAATTGAGGATATTCTACCCCTAATTTGAGGGATTTCTAATCGATTTTAATTCATTTTTGAACGAGTTATGGAGAGTTTTGTGAAGATCACTTTTTTCGACATATTTTTCGCTAAAATTGACCAGATTTTTTTTTTCATTGCCTTCCGTTGAGAATATCTCGGGATTGAGAAGAGATACGCTCTTTCCGTCCTAATCGATTTTCATTGCTCTTGAGATTTTTTAATGAAAATGGAAAAAGATCAATAAAAAAAAGGCGTATCTTCATCACTTTGCAAAATATTCCACTGGGAATTCCCGGAAACTGAAACAGATGAAATGGAACTATCAAATGGTAAGCAGTATCTCGAATTCAATGCGCAATCAATCGATATTAGAAAATGATCGATTGGAAGTCACCTTAAACTAAAACAGAACTGAAACAAATTTAGTCCGAAAGATCGCCATAGCATCAATTAATCGATAATCGATTAATCGATTTATCAATCGATAATCGATCAATCGATTCATTCAGTGATAGTTGATTTGTTAATCGATAATCAAGTCATTAATCGATAATCGATTAGTAATTTATTAATCGAATAGTCGATTAATCGACTAGTCGATTTATCAATTGATAGCCGATTCATCGATTATCCATCGGAAGTTAATGTGATATTTTTTGTTGTGTCATCAAATCTCAAATAAACTATAAACTAAAACTAGTGAAACAAAACTATCGAATGACATGCGATTGAATTGCTTAATCGATGTTTGAAATTGATCGATGGGACATTGCTGTTTTTCCAAAGATAAAATATTGATACAAGAAATGGAGCACATATCAAGTAATCGAAACTCGCGAAAACTCGATTCATTCTCCTATTTTATAGAAGAATCTTATAGAAGACAAAATTATTTGGATAATTTTGGAGAATGGTTTTCGTATTTTATAAACTAATACGTAATTAATAGTTTTTTTTTCACCATTAGAAATTATTTGGAAAATTGACGAGGAAGGATTCCGATACTTTATTAAAGTTAATTTTTTTTCAACACTGTCTCGATAACATCTCGGTAAATAATGGAGATACGCCCTTTTTACCCCAATCCTTTTTTGTACCCCTTAAAATTCACTACAGAATCATCATAGAGCAAAAAGGGCATATCTCCATTATTTTTCGAGTTATAAGAAACCCAGTGAATGAAAAAATACGATTCAGCGTTAATTCCATTAAAATTAATTATAAAAAGCAATTACTCACTGTATTACAAACAGGTTTCACAATTACTCCTTCAGGATCATCCTCCTGTTGATTCAACTGCTGAAGAGCTGTTTCCACACTCAGAATATTCCAATTTGATAGTCTCCGCAAATCCATAATAGCGGGACCAATTTTTTTGTACTTTAATAAAAAGATTTTTCAACAAAAAAAAAAGTAAAATTTTTTTCTTTCATTCACTGATTTGAGACGTCAATTCACAAAATAAAAGAGAAAATGAGAAGGAAAAAAATCAGAATCATCCTCGGTCATGGTGTCTGCAACTGTTCAATGCGTTGGAGGAGTCTTCAGTTTTGAAGGGGAGTGAAAAAAATGTAAAAGAAACAAATGTTACTAAAATTAAGTCATCGTTTTGTTGATCCAGAAATAGAATCAGCTGGAGTGCTCGAACATCATCACTTTGACTTCACGTTTGTGGGTGGAAGTGTTCGAGTTTTTCTCGACATTATTGTTAAAATTCTCATTTTTTGTCCACTCATTTAATTTTTGAAATAAAAAAAAAAATAGGATATTTCCGGATATTTCTTTTGGAATTGAAAGAATCGACATTCATCTATAATTCTCACTAGAATAACTCAAAGAATAATGGACATACGCTCTTTTTGCCATGAGATGGTTTTGTAGAGAATTTCAAGAGCTACAAAGCTACTTCAAAACAGAATCGCTCTATCTCGCTTATTTTCCTAGGTATTCTCAAAAAAACTAATGGAAAAAAAATTTGGTTATTTATATTATAAGAATATCTGTCGTTTATTCCCTTGTAAATAAGGGAAATACGCCTGTATTGTAGAGAATTTCAAGAGCTCCAAAAAAAAATCAGGGCAGAAAAGAGCGTATCTCCATTATTTTTCGAGATATTTTCAAAATATTAACGAAAAATTTGTTTTATTGTTTCTTTCGCTCAGTTGATTTTTGAAACTATTTCGGAAACTAAGCGAGATGGATTGTTGCCCTCATCTTTCTTAAAAGAATTTCTAGAGCTGTAAAAAAGGGCTAGGGCAAAAAGGGCGTATCTCAATTATTTTCGGAGATATACTCAAAAAAATTCCGGGAAAAATGTTTTTTTTTTATTTTAAATTTCAATGATTTGATAATTTTTTTTTTTTTTTTTTTTTTTAAATAGAAATTTGTGAATTTTTGGAGTTCTGAAGAGGAATGTTATGCATTATTACCCTCCAGGACTGAAATCATTGTTAAACATTAATAATGAATTATTTGTCACGATGCCAAGTGGTACATTTCGTGAATCTTGGCATTCGTACGTAATTCCATCAAATTAAATTGGTTTAATGGGCATTCTGGCCTTCAAAATCCTGAAAATCCTCAAAAATAGAAAAAAAATCCCATGTTTTCTTCAAAAAGTGATTTTTCCCTGGAAAATCTATACTAAATTCATGAAAAATCGAGCATAGTGTTGGAAAGAGAAAAAACCTCAGGAAAAAAAAATAATTCCCTCGCCTGATAAATTATCAGCAGTCGATAACCCCTTTCCCCCTTCCTCCTTGCGGCCAACAGAAAAAAAAACTTTAAAAAAAACCACCAGATTTTTCTCGATCAAAGATTGCGATTATCTTCTCATCAATCCCAGATAATCGGCAAAGATAAAAAAAACACGAGAAAAAAATATAAAATCTCTGATTTCTTGAGATTTGTCTCCCGCACTGGATATTCACCTAAAAAAAAAAAGCTAATCATTAGTTTTTTTAAAAATACAGAAAAATCCCAAAAATGATTTTTTACCCCAAAATAAATTAATCATAATTCAAAAATAATATCTTTTCCATAAGATTAAAACTTTGAAGAATTGGATTTTTTCAAAAAAAGTTTATCATTTTCTTCGAAAATCGAATTCTCAAAACTTTCCTCACTATTTCCCCTTTCTGCGCACATTCTACGCAGCTGTACCGTGACACTAGCCACTCTATAAATTCCCCCCTCAACTGCCATAATGCGCATTGCAAGTTGTGAAGTGGTAGAGTGCACATCGTCTCCCATAAAAGTCTCCTCTAAAGTCTCTTAAAAAAGTATCAAAACAAAGACACGATTGCCTTTTTTTCTGATGACAACAAAGAGATACAGTGACGCAATTTCGATGTTACAAAGAGGAATATCCCAAGAATTAATTCAAAAACAATTGAACTGAAGAATTCCACCGACAATCGGGAGATTTTCGAGACGTTTGAACAGTTTTTTCGGCACCTCAGAGTGGAGTATCAAAGCGAGAACTCAAAAAAAAAACAAAATTGACGTTATCTATCTGGATGTACGAAGGCGGGATGAAATAATAGAAGCTACTCTACACCTCAATCAGTGACACTGACGCCCTAACATCGTGCACCGTACTCAGTCCTCAGTGTAGGCTAGTCGGTTGCCCGAGTGGTTGTCGTCAGAATAATTCCCCCCGGATATTCGGTTTAAAAAAGAAAAGGAAAATTGAATTAATCGGTTCAATTTGTTGAAAAAAAAAGAAAGGCCAAAGGTGAGAGTGATAGTTTTGGAAAATTTATTTAATCTTGAGGATAATTTTGAGTAGCTACAAATGCTCTATCTCGTGAAAATTACTCTATCTCGTTTAGTTTCTGAGATATTTGCTATTTAAAAATAAAAGAGACAAAAAATTGCAGTGATAAAAATGATGAGTTTATTTTTTGCCGCTCGTTTTTTGGAGATAACTCGCAAAATAATGGAGATACGCCCTTTTTGCACTAGAAAGGTTTTGTAGCTCTTGAAATTCTCTGTGAAAAAGAATTCGGGTGAAAAGAGCGTATCTCGCTTAGATTCCAAGATATTGGAAAAAGAAGAAAGACAAAACAAACGCTGTGCAATTTTAAAAAATGATAAGTTTATTTTTTTTCCATTCGTTTTTTGAGAATAACTTGGAAAATAATGGAGATACGCCCTTTTTGCCCCAAGAAGGTTTTGTAGCTCTTGAAATTCTCTGTAAAAAAGAATTCGGATAAAAAGAGCGTATCTCGCTTAGATTCTGAGATATTTACAGGAAAAGAGTAACAGAATTTAGTAGTGAAAAGGATGAGTCTCATTTTTTTGTCATTCTTCGTGAATAACTTGTAAACTAAGCGAGATAGAGCGATTTTGCAAGAATTCTTTTTTGTAAAAAATTTTAAGAGCTACAGAACATCCTCAGGGCAAAATCGCTCTATCTCGTTCATTTACCGAGATTATTTCAAAACAACGAACGACGAAAGTAAAAGTGTAAAAAATGAGTCAATTTAACTAGTTCGTTTTTCAAAAATATCTCGGAAACTAAACGAGATACGGTTTTTTTGTCCTATTCCTTTTTTGTAGCTCTTGAAATTCTTGTCAATTTGGCCTAATTATTTCTTTCAATTTGAAGGGAAAATCAAGTGCAATTGCTGATACAAATGTGCGATTCATGGATAAACTTTAAAATCAGTGGATTCCAATGATTTTTTGAGAAGTGAGAGATTTTCTCGTTTTTTTCGCTTTTTTTCAAGGGGATTCATTTTCCCTCTTTCCCTTTTCGTGGAAATCCCCGGGCCTAGTGCAACGTGGGAAAAACAAGAAGGAGGAGAATTTATGGCTACCTGCAACAATAATTGCAGTAATATGGAAATATTGTATGAAATTGTCAGTGATGATATTTGGAAGCCCTGGGATTCATTCGTGAATTACTTTGAGTATCAGCCATGGCTATTCTCAATAATTGGGAGTACTATGGTTGGCTTATCTGGAGTACTTCCGTTACTAATCATACCTATTGATGATGGAATTAATCTAAAGAATGGAGGTAATTTTGTTTTTAATTCTACAAATTTTTTTTTAACATAAAAATTTATTCAATAACTTAACCATTTTTTTTATATTTTTCGAATATCTCAGTAAATAATGGAGATACAGCATTTTAGCCAGAAGACACTTTTGTAGCTCTTGAAATTCTCCGTAAAAGCATATAGGGGTAAAAAGGGCGTATCTCCATTATTTACTGAGAAATTTTGAAAAGAAGGAATTTGAAGAAAAAAATCGGAATCGAATTATTTGATTTGTTTTCTATTCGTTTTTCGAGAATATTTCGGACTATTGCGGTGAAATCGCTGCATCTCGTTTTGTTCCCAAGATAATTCCGAAAGACAGAAGGACTCATTTTTTTTTACTTTTTTGCTTTTTTACTGATTGTACTGGAATAATTAGAGAATTTAAATTTCTATGAAAGAATTTCGAATTTTCCTCAATGGAGAAATGTAATTGCTAGAATATTTCCATTTCTCATGAAGAAATTTCGTTATTGTTCAATCAAATTCCTTTCAAATTAATTCACATTCAAGGATTTCGATAATTTCACATTTTTCAATGAAACAATTGTACACAAAGACAGTGTCTACTCGAAGGAAACACTGACCCGTGAATTGAATTCATGTGAGACATGAATTCAAAGTATCGAATAAATTAAATTATCATTTTCCAATGAATTTTTGTTATTATTATTTTGAATAGAAGATTATTCAATTGTTCATTTCTCAATAATTTTCAATATTTATTATTTATTGTTTAATCCATGTGAATTTATCACGAATTTTGCTTTGAGCATGAAAATCACTAGATTCAAAGGCCAGAACCGGAAATCGTAATTACGCAATTATTATTATTATTCTCTTCCCCTTATTTTTCTTCGCTTCTAAAAATTCAAAATTTTGTCTCCTGATTTTTCACAGATATCTCGGAAAATAATGGAAATGCGTTGTTTTTACTCGAATCCTTTTTCGTAGCTTTTGAAATTCTTTACTAATAAGGATTCTGGCAAAATCGCTCTGTTTCGCTTAATTTCCGAGATATTTTCAAAAACTAACGATAGTAAAAGTCGTGAAAAGTGATAAAATGAAAAATTCAATTTTTTTTCAGTCAATTATTTCAAATAACTCGGAAACTAAGCGAGATAGAGCGATTTTGCACAAATCCTTTTTTGTAGCTCTTGAAATTTCCTACAAAACCATCTGGAGACAAAAAAGGCGTATCTCCATTAACTCCCGAAATATTGACAAGAAAGCAAAAAAAGAAAAAGATTTATTCTGTTTTACCTTTTCGATAATAAAATTTATTATTGATAATTAATATCAATATTATTTTCTTTATCTTAGTTATTGGTACTCAACTGTGAAACAGCAAAATACGTGACTTTTATCATTCTCTTGTTTATGAAAGCAAAACTAATGTCATCGTAGAATTCATCACTTTTTTTTTTTATTTATTCTCAATTTACATTATTAATAAACTCTTTTCTTTGTTGCCTCAGGAAGTCTCATAATTGTTGGCACAATCACACTCCACATGTATCATTTCACGTATATACCCAACAATGAACTGCGTAGAAAGTCTAACACTAGGAAATTTCGCAGAATTTTAATTTTATTTTTATAATTGATCAGAACTGTTCCTTGATCGAAAAAGAAAACAGCTGCCGTTGTGGGCCTGGTTTCCGACAGTGTTCCAGTAATTGACAATTTTTGCAAATTTCTTAATTATATCCGAATGGACAATATATTGTCTACTATTCAATTGCTGAGCTCATTTAGCGCAATAAATATAGATTAATATGATTAAATTATATTTAATGAGCAAATAGTTATTCGATTGATGCTGTCAGAAACCAGAGCCACGATATATTTCACTGATTGAGATTTTTCAGAACTCTCGAAATATTTTAAAAATTATTTCGACCATATTTTCGATTTTTTTCGATAAATTTCCCCAAATTCAACTCTGAAAACCTCCTTTTGCCCACATATATTTCTCGAAATCAGATATATTGCATGATTTGCCATCTCCCAGAAATTTCGAAATATGTTGAAAAGCTTTCAGAAAATATTTTCTATTTTTTTCGTTTTTTTTCTCGAAATTTCCTCAAATTCTACTCCAGCAATCGTTCTTTGTCCATATATTTTTTTTAAAAACATATATAGTTTAATATTTGAGATTCACCAAAATTTTCGAAATATTTTGAAAATGTTTTCGATTTTCTTTTTCTCGAAATTTTCTCAAATTCAACTCCTGCAAAGTTCCTCTGTCCGCATATTTTCTTCAAATCCAGTATATCCCACTATTTGAGATTTTCTAGATTTTCCAAATTATTTTTGAAATATTTCGAAAAAATTTTTACTTCTGAATTCAAAGATATTCTGTGATTTTCAATGATTCTGTTATTCTCTCCTTTCATCATAAATCCTTGGGTAAATAGGCCGCAATAATTATTGATTCAAGATGAAAACAGAAGCATTAAAGCGTTTACATTTATCAGAGACATTGAATTATATTGAATTAATGGGAATAACATTGAAACAATTTTAATATAAATTTTATTTTCATTCCATTTCTTTTTTTATTTTTTGATGATAATTTTTTTTCTTCTTATCATTACGCAGGAAAAACGGGAAAAATAATACGCAGTACGATCAATCTAAACACATTCTGCACATTATAATTATCTAATCAAATATCCATTACTTTGATAGTGATAAGAAAAATTAACGATAGATTTTCATTTGAATTTTGTAGTGAAGAGCTGATAAAGGACAGAATTTATTTTTATGATCATTCTCAATGGAATATTTCAGTATAATGGGGATATGCTCTTTTTGCCCTCAGGTGGTTTCGTAGAAAATTTTAGAGACTGTAAAAAAGGATTCGGATAAACTCGCTCTAGCTTACTTCACGAGATATTTGAGAAAAATAAATAAAAAATAATTGAATTATTTTCTTCAGAATCTCCACCTCTTTTTTTCGTTGTTCGTTTTCCTGAAAATATCTCGCTAAATAATGAAGATACGCTTCTTTTATCCAAAGAATGTTTTGTAGCTTTCGAAATGATCTACAAATGAGGATCCATGCAAAGTCGCTCTATCTCGGTTATTTTCCGGAATATTTTCACGAAACAAATTACAAAAAATTAAATAATTTTTTTAAATTTTTCCCTCCTTTTTTGTCGTTGGTTTTTTGAGAATATCTCGGAAACTAAGCGAGATGGAGCGATATTACCCAATTTTTTTCTTTTAAAAACTTCAAGAATTGCAAAATCATTTCAGGGCAAAATCGCTTTATCTCACTTATTTTCTGAGATATTTTCAAAAAAAGAATGACATGAAAATTCAATAATTTTCTTTTAATTCTTCGCTATTTTATTTGTAATTTGTTTCCTAAAAATATTTCAGAAACTAAGCGAGATAGCGCAGTTTTACCCGAATCTTTTTTTGTAGAGAATTTCAAAAGCTACAAAATCATCTGAGGACAAATAGAGCGTATCTCCTTTAGTTTCCGACATATTCTCAAAAAACTCATGATCACTCTTTTTTTTTTGTAATCTCGTTGAGAGTAACTAGAGCTCGTAGATCGCCACAAATACAAATGTAACGCGAGGCATGCATTAACTCAAAGAGAATTCCAAGTGACGTCACTCCTGCTGTCCCTCTTTCCAATTGAATTCTCTCGTTCAAACTCATTGTTTTGCCAATTTCTTTAATTCTTCTTTGTACAGAAAAATGATTTCCACGAGAAGTGATGAAATTCACAATGATAATTTTACTACAGACAGAATAAAAGAAGAGGAAAAAATTCCTTGGATATCGATTCTTCTTTTTTATCGCAAAGAATCTCGACGTGAAAAAAAAAGTGGACATTGACTCTCATTGTATTTTGTTTTTATCAAACGTTTATCTAAAAATACCTCAACATAGTCAATTCTGAATTTCTCATTGGGAAAAATACGAGTATTTGTGTTACTTGAAACGAAAAAAAAAATATAAAATTTTCATTCGTCAATTTTCTGGCGAGCAATGAGAAATCACCTGATTTTCAAGAAGTAGATGTCTATAATTACAATTGTGAAGTTTTTACACAAATCGAATTTATTCCATCATCAGTTTTTTGAGAATACTCCGGAAACTAAGAGAGATAGAACGATTTTGCCTGAATTCTTCTTTTCAACTCTTGAAATTTTCTACAAAACCTTCTTAGGGCAAAAAAGACGTATCTCCGTTATTTACCGAAATATTAAAAAAAAACTGATGGCAAAATTGAACCAATTTGTTTGCAAACTTTATATTTTTCCATAATTTGTCATTGTTAATTTTATTTTCGCCGATTTTAAGATTGATGAGCAATCAATTGATTTTTGAGTCAATGGTCGAAAGAATTTTAACAACGAGATCGATTGTGCATTTTAGCGCACGGAAAATGATATTATTATTTTTTTTTTTAATTTCTTTGATGATTATTTTTCGATTAAAATTGAAAACAACTAGCAATAATCGATAATTGCTTAAAAAAATTATGTTACCCTTCATTTCAATTTTGTTTTTTGAATCGAACGCGCAATTTTGGTGAATCAATGAGCAATGAGGAATAAACGTGATAGTTTTAGCATTAAATTTGACGTATATGAAATTTTTAGAATAGAATTAGAATAGAATAGTGAAATATTGAATTTATTTTATTACTAAAAAAAAAAATTCTAGTATTGAATTATTCCAATTACTTTTTAATGGCAATCGTAAATGTGAAAAATTTCTGCTTCAATGAACTCGAGAGTTTATCGGCTTTAAACTAGTCCGCATGAATTGCTACAGATAATTTTATCTACGATGCACACACATTTTATTTCACAATATATAATTTAGCACGTGTCGTGGCATTGGAGGGAATTTGAAGAATTTTTTAACACTAAATTTAGCAGCAAAATAGGAAGAGTATATTTTTTTTTAATTTGTTTTTTTTTAGGAGATCTCGAGGAATAATGGAGATATGCCCTTTTTGTCCTGAGATGGTTTTGTAGAGAATTTTAAGAGCTACAAAATAGAATTGGGATACAATCTCTCTATCTCGCTTAGTTTTTGAGATTATTTAAAAAAATGAATGAAAATGAATTACTTTTTCTGTTTCGTCGTTCGTTTTTTGAAAATATCTTAGAAACTAAACGAGATGAGGCGATTTTGAAGGAATCCTGTTTTGTAGGGAATTTTAAGAGCTACAAAAAAGGATTGAGATGAAAAAAGCATATCTCCATTAGTTTCCGAGATATTTTTCTTATAAAATGAACAAAAAATATAAACTTATTGCATTTTATTTCTAAAATATCATTTTTGTCGTTCGTTTTTCAGAGAATATCTCGGAAATTAATAGAGATACGCCCTTTTTGCCCTGAGACCATTTTTGTAGAGAATTTCAAGGCCTGGGGAAAAAGGATTCATGCAATATGGCTCTATCTCGCTTAGTTTCCGAGATAATCTTAAAAAATTAATGAAAAAAATAGACTCATTTTATTTGATTCTTGAATTATAATTTTCGTTATTTCTTTTTTGAAAACATCTCGGTAAATAAGCGAGATAGAGTGATTTTACCTCAATCCTTCTTTGCAGAGAATTTCGAGAGCTACAAAATCATCTCAAAGCGAAAAAAGCATATCTCCATTAGTTTTCGAGATATTATCAAAAATGATAACAGACAATGATTTTTTTTTCAAATTTCATCTCTTTACTCTTTTCATACTACAATTATTATAATTATTATTTCAGCAAGTGGTGCAACATTGCAAATGCTCCTGAGTTTTGCTGTTGGTGGTCTTCTCGGCGATGTCTTCCTTCATCTTCTGCCAGAGGCATGGAGCAATAAATCACTGAATATTCGTAAGTTAATTCATTAAATTATTAGTAAAAGCCTAAAAATCTAAAAATTAATGAGGAAAAAATTCGAATAAATGGGTTAATTTTGTTATTACGAGAAAAATCGCTTTTATCTATTATTAGAAATTATCGCGGATATATGAGTCGTGTGCATTCACGAGTGATTAAAATGTTAGTCACATTTGACCACCCACAAAGATCAAAGTATCAGAATATTTGCGAGAAAATGAGGAAATAATCTGTTTATTTTTGAAAAAAATTCAGAAAACATGCGTATTTTCAAATTTTTCTTTTGAACTGATAAAATGAATCATTTTATCTTTGAACCCGGATTGGGTCATGAACGCGAAAATCCCCGTATGTTTATATCTGCACATTTTCTCTCACGTTTTGCTGAATTTGAGACAAAGTCAGTGATCTTATCCGAATTTTGAGGACAAAATTGATTTTTGTGGTCATTTTCAATAGAATATCTCGGTGAATAATGGAGATAGGCCTTTTTTGCTGTAAGAAACTTTTGTAGAGAATTTTAAGAACTCCAAGGAAGGATTGTGACGAAATTCATCTATCTCGCTTATTTTCCGAGATATTTTTCAAAAAATAAATGACAAAAAATTAAATTACTTTTGTTTTAATTTTTTACAATTTTTACTGTCGTTCATTTTTAGAAAATGTCTCAGTAAATAAGGGAGATAGAGCGATTCTACGATTATTCTTTTTTCCAGAGAATTTCAAGAGCTACACAAAAGGTCATGAGTCAAATCACTCTATCTCGATTAATTCCCGAGATATTTTTAAAAAATGAGTGACAAAAAATAGAATTATTTTTTTATATGAGGAAAAAAAATGCGGAAATAATCAGTTTGTTTTGAAAAAAAATTAGAAAACACGAGTATTAACAAATTTTTCTCTTGAACTGATGAATTAATCATTTTATCTTTGAACCCGGAATTGGATCATGGACGCGAAAATCTCCGTATTTTTATTTTCGGCCGTTTTTTTTTACATTTTAATGAATTTATGATGAAGTCAGTGACATTATTCGATAATTCAATATTTTTATAATTAAGTAAAACTCATTTATGCAATTAATCCTTATGTAACTATTGATTTCAGTCAATTTTCCTTTTACGTAATTAATTTTTTTTTTTCATTGAATAATTCATAAATGAAAAGATAAAACTGGACATTTTTGTTTTTTTGATAATTCTCAAAGGAATATCTCGGTAAATAACGGAGATACGCTCTCTTTGATCTCAAATCATTTCGTAGAGCATTTCAAGAGCTACAAAAAAGGATTCGGGAAAAGGACGTATCTCCATTGATTTCCGAAATATTATCAAAGAATCAATGAAAAAAATTGTGGTAAGGAATAATTCAATTTTTTTCATCTATTGCTTCCGAATGGAAGCTTTACTTTCGTCAAAATTTTCGACTTCCATTTTTTGGCTGGAAATGACCTAGAATGATCTGAAAAGTTCAAAAATCGCATTTAGAAAAAATATCTGTGGGTATGTGTGTGTGTATGTATGTGACAATTTTCGTAACTTCAAATATTTTTCCCTTAAAAGGGCAAAAGTTCAACCTAGGAATCCCATATTTTTACTGTATATTTCTTGTGATGCAATCTTTCGTTTGAGACCTTATTTATTGAAATCGGTCCAGTAGTTTTTGAGAAATAATCGATTTTCGGAATTTAAAATAAAATTTCTTTCTCAAGATATTCTCAATCGATTTGATTTATATTTCACAATAATATTACACATAATGTCATCTAACTATGTGAATTTTTTCAGATTTTTCTGGTACTTGGTTTTTGGGTTATTTCCATTTTTATGATTTTTTGATGGGAAATGTTGTACCCATGATAACGACCAAAATAATAGAGATAACAACTTCAAATTTGGCTGATATATTGGTTCTTCGAAGTTAAAGAGGCGTATTGTTAATGGATCATATTGATGGAAAATTTTCTGAGTTATGAATTATCTTCAAAATTTGAATTTTTTCGTTTTTCTCAAAAATTAGGATAAGTTCTAAATCGATTGAGTCCAAATTGATGCATGACATTTGGCACCACATTATGCAACTGCGTGAATTTTTTCAGATTTTTCTGGTACTTGGTTTTTGGGTTATTTTCATTTTTATGATTTTTTCATGGAAAATGTTGCACCCACAATAACGACTATAATAATAAAGATAACAACTTCAAATTTGGCTGATATATTGGTTTTTCGGAGCTCAGGAAGCGTATTAATAATGGATCATATTGATGGGAAATTTTCTGAGATACGAATGATTTCCGAAATTGACATTTTCTTTCATTTTCTTGAAGATCATGATAAGTTCTGAATCGATTCAGTCTAGATTGATGTATAACATTCAGCATCATATGATGTAACTTCGTTGATTTTCTCAGATTTTCCTGGAACTTGATTTTTGAGTCATTCTGATATTCATTATTTTTCATCAAAAATGTTGTACACACGATAAATAAAGTTTATTGAAAATTGGTCACCAAGGAAACGTAAAAAATGGAATAAATCAATTGATATCCACATAACAGAATAATGGAATGCGCAATGGAATAGCAATTCGGATAAAATCATTGAATAATTCAGATTAGCTTAATACTTTTCTGCCTTGAAATTAGAACAAAAATGAAAATTTATATGAAACGATTTAGTAAAGTAGAGGAAAATAAATGCATTCGGAAGCGACTTGCTAATAAATTAGCAGATAAAGCTATAATGATGTGGATAATGATGCAAGTTTCCACTTGTTTGAAAATATCTTGGAAACCAAGCGAGATAGAGCGATTTTACCCTAACTTTCTTTTGTAGCTCTTGAAATTCACTACAAAATGACTTTAGAGTAAAAAAGGCGTACTCCGTTAATTTCCGAGCTATTCTTCAAAAAATCGACAAAGTCAATGAATTATTCAAATTATTCAAATGTATCAATTAAATAGTTCTTATTTTTGTTTTCATTCCAGAAACTGCAAAAGGCCATCCCTCAATTGTCTGTGGTCTCTGGGTATTAACCGGTTTTTTAGTATTTATAATTGCTGAAAAATTATTCATCGGTAGCAATGAGATCGAGGAAATTGATAATGAGACTGATAATGAACCCCAAGACTCTGAGAATAATGATAAATCCAGTGATCATCATCAACACGAGAATAATAATTCATTTAATGGATTGAATTACGTTAATTTGGAGAGGAAAAATGACGAAAAATTGGGATTTAAAAAAAATGGATTTATCAATGGCATAAAACCAATAAATGGAATCTGCAGGAGAAATGAAATGCAAAAAATGGAATTATCGAGTCTTGGCAAAAATAATGGATTTCTGAAGGATTTTGATACTAAAAGTGCATCGAAATCATTGAAAATCGATAAAATCAATGATAAAATCGCAAAAGTAAAAGCTAAACATATCACGGGTTATCTCAATTTAATGGCAAATTGCATCGATAATTTCACGCATGGTCTTGCCGTTGGTGGCTCTTTCCTGGTTTCATTCAGACTTGGAGCATTAACGACATTTGCTATATTGATACATGAAATTCCGCACGAAGTTGGAGATTTTGCGATTTTGTTGAAGAGTGGCTTCAACAGGTGGGATGCTGCGCGGGCGCAATTGATAACTGCCTCTGGAGGAATTCTCGGGGCATTGTTTGCTGTTATGTTTTCTAGTAGTGGAGTTGGTGAGTTACTTTTTTTTTCTTGTGAAGAGTTGAAACGAAAGGATTTTAGTTTGTTTGCTCGTTTTTGGGTAACATCTCGGTAAATAATGGAGATACAGCCTTTTTGTGCTGAGATCGTTTTTTAGAGATTTTCAAGAGCTGCAAAAACGGATTTTGGTAAAAAGGGCGTATCTCACTTACTTTCCGAAATATTCGAAATAATCCGAAATAATAGATGAGCGTATATTGATTTTTATAATAAATTTTTTCGTGAATATTCGGAAATCAAGCGAGATAAAACGATTTTGTCCTGATTCTTTTTTTTTGTAGCTGTTTTTTCTGGAAAATTCATCAAGATCATCTTGAGGCATATCTCGCTTAATTTCTGAGATATCCTACGGAAATGGGTTATAATATTTAGTAGTGAAGAGTTAAAATTGTAAAATCGATCCTTTCCATCAGTTTTTCGAGTATATCTCGGTAAATAATGGAAATACGCCGTTTGTGTCCTATAGAGAATTTGTAGATCTTCAAATTCTCTACAAAACCACTTGAGGACAAAAGAACGTATCTCCATTACTTTCCAGGATATTCTCGAACAAACCAATGACAAAAAATTAAGTTGTAAAATGAATGAATTTCAATTTGATAAAATAATTTTTTTTTTTCAGAGTCACGAACCAGATGGATATTACCATTTACTGCTGGCGGTTTTTTGCACATTGGCCTGGTAACAGTTCTACCAGAATTGCTCAAAGAATCAAATCCAAAGGAATCAATTAAACAATTGGGTGCATTACTAAGTGGTATAACGATAATGGCAGTATTGACGATACTTTGTGATTGAGATTATAATTTTTTTTTTTTTTTATAAATAATGCTCCTATCTCACACACAAATTGTTTAATAATTATAAGTCATTTGAAACTTGAATAGCCATGATATTCTGAGAGACTCGAGGGATCAAAGATGAAAGATAAATTGACTGAAGGAAAATCGTGTGATTAAAAAAAAATTTCTTTGATAAAAAAAAAAAAAGAAAAACCAAAAAAAAAAAAGAAGTTATGAATGGAAAATTGTTGATGCATTATTTTTTTTGAGGGGGGGGGGGGGGGGAATTATATTTGAGTAATTTTCTTCGCAGGACGATGAGAACTCATCACTAAATTTTGAGATTAAAAAAAAACAATAATATAATTTTCAATTTAATTTTTTCTGGACAGGAAAAAGAAAAAAGGAGAATGAATGGAATTTATTACTCATTTAAAGTGCGTTAATTATTAATTTTCAATAGTCTCTTCTTTTTTTTTTTGTAAAATGTAAATTTATACTGTAACTAGCCATTTTTTTTGCATAGTTCAATTTTTTGAGTAATTAAAAAAAAAAGTTATCAAAATGGAAATTTGACAATTTTGTGGCACTCCGCAAGTGTTAATCCGGTGATAGAAAAATATATCAATTTTCAGATTATTGATAAATTTGTATATTAGTGATAGTAATTAATTAATTCATGGGAAATTAATTCAGTGACGAACAAAAAAATTATGATTCTGTAATTGAATGAAAAAAAAAGAAAAACGAAATTAATTGGACGATTGAATGATACATTCCGTTTTGACTGAATTAACGATAAACTTTTCATCCAATTTATGAAGAAATTGTTAAAAATTATTGAATACTGCGTGAGTGCCTTTTTTCACGACTCTTTGTAAATACGCGAGAAGTACAGAATCAAATATCAGAATGCACGAAAAAAAAAATTACATTTCTTTTCCGCTAATCTTGAGTGCATTTTGAATTGATTTTCATACTGTATTGACTTTTGGAAGAAATTTGTATTTTGTCAACTTGATAAATAGAATTTTTGTAATTAATTAGTTAACAAAAGACTTGATTCTTTATAAAGAATGTATAAAAGGATTTAAAAAACGCGTTATATTGGTTTGTAAATAAAGTATGAGTCTGTGACTTGAGAAAATTGTTTCATTGTTGTTTTTTTACGGTTTTTCTGTGAGAAAATGGGGCGTAGAAAAAAGAACTCTAGGGGAAAGTGGGGTAAAATGGGGAAGTTTTTGGGGAATATCTCGATCAATAATGGAGATACGCCCTTTTGCTTTGAAGCGATTTTGTAGAGAATTTCGAGATCTACAGCGCTATCTTGCTTAGTTTTCGAGATATTTACCGAAAATTAATGAGAAATAATGGAGTTTACTTAATTCCTTTCAAAGTCCATTTTTCAAACTTCGTTTTTTCGGAATATCGAGGAAACTAAGGGAATTAGAGCGATTTTGTCCGAAGACTTTTTGATAGAGAGTTTCAAGAGTTACAAAAAAAGATTGGAGTGAAAAGAGCGTATCTCTATTGGTTTCTGAGATATTCAAGAAAAATAAGTGACGGAAATGGAGTTTACTTAATTCTTCATTTTTAGTTTTGATGTTTCATGTTATGAAAAACGGGATATCCGGGGAAATATTTGAGATAGGATTTTCCTGAAGACTCCGTTGGAAAACTGAGGAAATTTGCGGTAGAAAACATATGTCAAAATTCATTTTTGATAATTTTTTGAAAATTTGACTTTTTGAGGGAAAATTTGGGGCTCTGACTCTTTACAAAATTGAAAAATTTCATTTTTTTGGGCATATCTCCTGTTCTATAGGTTGCAGGGACTTGCAACCGATCTTGAATAGAATGTGAGATTATGTCATCAATGCACGCGGTTTAAAAAAAATAATCTATTTCTAGAGATAATACGATGAGAAAACTGATTCTTATAAAATGAGGTATCATTCACTATAAAATTGATAGAAAAATTCTAGAACCTCCTAAACTGATGGTAAATGATCTCACCTTTCATTTAAGATCGGCTCCAGGTTGCTGCGTCAAATAGAACCGCAGATATCCTCAAAAAGTGACTTTTCCCGATTTTAGAAACCTACACCCCTTTGAATCTCCCCAAAAAAGCTAGAATTTTCAACAAAAAAACTCAAAAAAAACAATTCCCACACACGTTTTTCCCCTCAAATGTCCCCCACTTTCCCCTAATATCCCTAAAAACTCCATCGCACTTCCATAAAAATCCCCATTTTATCCACTTTCTCCAACATTTTTTAAAATAAATTAAGTAAAAATTTATTGAGCATAAAAACATGTCTTCTCCAAAAAATCAGAGTTCGTCGTGTGAATCACGAGCTGTAATTGACTTCAACTTCAAAATTTTCTTCAACAAATCCTCATAAATTCCTAAATCATCATCATCACTGGCTCCTTTTATTGATCGATAATAATTCATCAATTTATTAATAGACTCTCGAAACAATAATTCATCACTAAATTCATTTTTACACGTGCGACTGAGAATAATCATATTTTCGAGTAGAGTCTCGATAAATTCGTTGTTCATTGATAATTCATCGGAATTTTTTGTTATTAAATTCGACAAGTACTTGCAGTAATTGTGCAGCAACAATTTATCATAAAAATTCGTCTTTCCATATTCTCGAATTTTACGTGATTTCAGATTTTCCTCTTCGTTATCATTAATATTATCTCTTTCGATTGCTAAATCCGTTATTAATTTCATTATTCTCATTTGTATTTTTGTGTCACCATTCTCGAGGATTTTTCCAAATATCTCCAGTCCTCCATGATCAATCAGGACCTTTTGCGCTGCTGGAAACTGTCGGACTAGTGCTCCAAGTGCAAACATACATCTCGATTGTAGTGTCACTTGATTACTAATTGTTAATGTGTGCAATAATTTTTGCACTAAATCAGAATTCATGGCTCTTAATTGAACTTTCGGGTTCAATTGTACGGCAGTACCTAGGACTATTAGTGCCTCAATTTTGACGTCATCATTTGTTACATTTAAACAAGGTAAAATTATTTTTTCCATTCTGAAAGAAGAAACATTTCTTTGAAAATAATTTTTCTATTTTGAAAAAAAAAATGAGTAAATTGATGGATTGTTGTGATTCTCAGTGGAATATCTCGGAAACTAAGCGAGATAGAGCGATTTTGCCTTCGAGTATTTTTGTAGAGAATTTCAAGAGCCACAAAAAATGATTCAGGCAGAATGCCTCTATCTTGCTTAGTTTCCCGTTTATTCTTGAAAAATCAACGAATAAATGGAAAATTTTCTGTTTGATTTTCCAATGACCATTTTTGTCGTTTTTTTTTGCAAATATCTTGGAAAGTAATGAAGATACGCTCTTCTTGTCCGTAGAGATTTTGTAGGGAGCTTTGAAAGCTTAAAAAAAGTACTAGGGTAAAAAGGACGCATCTCCATTAGTTTCCGAAATATTCTTAAAAAAAGCACAAGAAAATGCATTTTTTCTGTTTTATTTTTTCATTATGGAATTAACGATTTTGAATGTTTTATTTATTGTTAGATTGGTGTTTAATGAGTCTACTTACCCCCCTAAATCGGCGAATATTTGCGCATTATCAATTTGATGAAGTAAAAATTCTAAGTCTCCAAAAATCAGTAAAATCCCATCAACTTCAGATTTTGTGAGAATTCCTGAACCTAAAGACTTCTCATAATTCTTGAATTTTTCAAAAATTCCGGTTAAAATGTCGGAATCTGTTGTTATATTCATGTTCATTGCTCTGAAGTCCTCCTTCAAGTCTTCATAACTTTTGAAGGCCTTTTTCACTTCTTCCTGATGGCCCTGGAGAGTAAAAAAAATACATTTTAATATTTTCTCCATTAGTATCTGAGATATCCTCAAAAAATGAATAAAATAGTGGTGAAGAGGTAAAACAGAAGAACTCCATTTTCTGTTGTACGTTTTTCTAGAATATCTCAGAAACTAAGCGATGTAGAGCGATTTTGTCTTGATACACTTTTTGCAGAGAATTGCAAAATTTACAAAAAAGATTAAAGCAAAAATTTTAGAAAATGAATGAAAAAAATTGAATTTTTCTTAAATTCTTTTAAAAATTCATTTTATGTCATTCGTTTCCTTGAAATATTGCGGAAACTAAGCGAGATAAAGCGTCTTTATCTGAAGACACTTTTGTGAAGAATTTCAAGATCTACAAAAGAAGATTGCAGCAGAAAGGGCGTATCTTCATTGGTTTCTGAGATAATCTTAAAAAAAGACTGACAAAATGAAGTTTCCTCAAAATCTTTTTGAAATTTCTTTCTTTTTGTCATTTATTTCATTGGAATATCTTGGAAACCAATCGAGATAAGAGGACTTTGCCCTCGAGACACTTTTGCAGACAATTTCAAGAGCTATGAAAAAAAATTCTGGCAAAAAGGGCCTATCTCCATTAGTTTCTGAGATATTTTGAGAAAATTAGTGACAAAAATGGAATTTTTTAAATTCTTGATTCTAATTTTGATGTTTTAGGTAAATTTGACAATTACCGGTGGATCATTTTCATTCTCAAATCGAAGTTTCTTCAGATTCTTCTTCAATTCATCGATTGACACAACCAAATCATTAGCAGCATCATGTAAAACTGCGTTTGAGTGCAGTGACAATGATTTTCCTTTTTCTTCATTAATATTTTCTGAATTTTTCTCATCTTTCTCCATCAACTTTGCTTCTGTTACACCGGATCGAAAATCATGTTTGATGTGAAGACCACTGGGTATTGGTTGTCCTAAAAAAATACAGAATATTAATAAATAATAAATAAAATAATACTAAATAAATAAAATTCAATGAAGCAGAAAAAAAGAATTGTTTAGTAATAAAAATGCGGAATGGGCCAAATTTTCGTAGTTTTGTGATCATTCTCAGTAGAATTCTAGGAAACTAATGGAGATACGCCCTTTTTGCCTCAGAACAATTTTGTACAGATTTTCAAAAGCTACAAAAGTAGATTCAAGTAAAATTGCTCTATCTCACTTAATTTCCAAGATATTCTTAAAAAACTAATTAGAAAAATTGATTTATTCATTTTTAAATTCTACACTACTATTTTTTTGTCATTTGTTTTTTGAGTATATCTCCATAAATAATGGAGATACGCTCTTTTTGCCCGAATCCCTTTCTGTAGTTCTTGAAGTTTTCTGCAAAACATTCGTTGGGCAAAAGAAGCGAATCTCCATTACTTTCCAAGATTTTTCCGAAAGACTAATAATAAAAAATTGAATTTTTTCCTTTTAAATTTTCACGACTGTTTCTGTTCATTTTTCTCAAATATCTCGGAAACTAAGCGAGATAGAGCAATTTTGCCCCCATCCACTTTTATAGCTTTTGAGATTCTCTATAAAACCGCCTTCGAACAAAACGGGCGTATCTCCATCAGTTTCTGAAATATTCACAAAAAAGTAAATGACAAGGAAAAGATAGAAATATTTTTCTTTATTAAATTAATTAAAGAAAACACAAAAAAATATTTGATATTGCTCACAAAAATTATTCTAAAAATATCGAAGAAAATTTCTCTATTTTTTAAAAACAATTTTATATAAAATCTTTTTCTTTTATCCTTTAAATAAAATAAATTCACCTTTTTTAACAGTTTGCCACTCATTCGTGGGCACGAACATGCTCTCGTTCTTCTCGCAATTCACTCGAAAATTACAAACCGTGATTCCAAATAATGAGAAAATAAAGAGCCCAAAATTCTTCATTTTCATTCAGAATTTACGCATTAAAAAAAAAAAAAGTTGAAACCTTTGCACCGATTTTTCAAAATTCGTGACAATTCAGAAAATCACATTGACACTTTTTCTTTCTTTTTTAACAGTCAATTATTTTTTTAACATAAAAATAAGAGAACAAACATTTCTGTGTTAATTTAGAGGCTTATTTATTTATTTTTGGTAATTAGAAACGTCAACAAACACTGGCAGATACACGTCAGTTCTTGGTAATTTGAAACGTGGAAATGAATCGTCACATGTGCTTGAACTCAAGGTTAACTGCGTTAACTAGGTTAAGAGAAGTGTCGCTGTCGCTGAGATAATTGAGAACTAGACTTCAGTTTAAGCTGTGGGGACGGAACTTTTACGGGAATCCCCAAATTTGGAGTCGCGTCAAAGACACCGGCTCGTGTAATCGAGTTTAAGAATTTCGTCAAAAAAGAGACTAACAGAAACAATTTAAATGTTCAACAAATTAATGGCATTTCTTAAGAAATGAGTCTTGTTGATTCAAGAAGAAATACTAAAGGATTCCCGAATTGAAATACGCAGAATTAAGATAAATAAAACAGCAGAAGGAGGAAATTGAATTTGACCGTTACAAAGAGAGGAAAAAAAAAAGAAGATTGAAGAACTCCGATAAAACAGGTGTGTTGTCTTAATTACGTGTCTCATTAATCGTTTAGTATTTTTTAAGATAGGAAATTTCACGATTATATGATGCAATTGATTGCAAATCATGTAATTTCCCTACGGCAAAAGGAAATGAGGAAAAAAGAGAAGGTGTAGGGAAAAAAAGAGAAAAAAAAGAGGGGACAGGAAAAAAATTTATATATGACATTTACGAAGAGAATATAATTAACCCTCTGACTCGACAACCCTAGCGGTTCCGAAAACACGGTATAAACACCGTGTAAACACCGTTTAAAAACTCTGTAAACACTGTGTTTACACCGTTTATTTGTGCAGTTTTTTCACAGTTTTTACACGGGATATACACAGTTTTTCAACGGAATGTACACAGCGCTTACACAGTTTTCAAACGGGCTTTACACATTGTTACACAGTTTGTAAACGCAATTTAAACAGTGTTTACACAGTTTTTGAACAGAATTTACACATTGTTTAAGCGGCATTCACTCGCGTATCGCGTTTTCACCACAAAATTTACATTTTTAATTGACTTCTCTCTTAATTATGTGCTTAAAAATAAACCATCATGACCGTTATCCCAATTTCCTCAAAACGAAGTGAATAAAAGAAGAAAAAAAAGAATTCGGCTCAGTAGTTCTTGATAACTCCAAGCGGTCGCCCATCCAAGTACTGACCAGAGGTAATGCTGCTTAGCTTCGATAACCGCCTGGAGATTCCTCGTTGTCTGCTGCTAATCTGAAACATATAACTTCAGCGATTCTAATTGAGCTCAAATATGCTTCGCATATTTAGACTATCATCTTCCAAAGAAATGACTGATAGTTGCTGTCAATTGTTTCAAAATGACTATAGGAAATCAATTTTAAGAAAAACAATGAAAAAATACGTTGACAATTTTTTTTTTTTCACTTCTTTTCTTTCGGGCAAAATGATAATTTTCCTTCAAACTCTCAAATTTTCTTCCGAATTCTCATTTTTTCTGTTTTTTACTTTTATTTCATCTCAATTCCCAATTTCAATTAAGGATAAGTGGGGTAAAATGGACATTTTCAAATTGACAACTCCATAAATCATCCGCGAATGATCTCACTTTCCATCTCCATTCGGAATTTTCACGCTACGCTCATTGAAACTAATGATACTTAGGAAATTGTTTTTTTCGAATTTTGTCTTCAAATCTCGACCAAAAAGTACAATTTTTTAACAATGACAGAAAATAATTTCTGATACATAAATTCCACCGCAAATTCTCCACAATTTCTCCGAGTTTCCAAGGGTATTACGAAAAATAATGAATTTATAATATTTTTTACTAATTTCAAACGTTTTCCATAATGTTGATCTAAAAACGGAAGAAAAACTGTGGAAAAACTGCACGAATAAACGGTGTAAACACAGTGTTTACACGGCGTATACACGGTGTTTACACGGCGTTTACACGGTGTTTACATGGTTTCTACACGGTGTTCACACAGTTTCTAAACGGAATTTACACAGTTTTTACACAGTTTTCAAACGGAATTCACACAGTGTTAACACAGTTTTTATACGGAATTTACACCGCATAAATCTTGCACAAAAAAACGGTGTATATTCCGTGTAAATTCCGTGTAAACACGGTTTTTACACTGCAACGGTGTATACACGGTGTTTACACCGCATTTCCGGAACCGCTAGGGAAACGCACGAAAGTGTATCGGTGTGAGAAGAGAGGGGGCCAGCCAATCGTGCGCGCCTGTATGATTGTAGTAGTGCGTGACGTCACGATGGCGGCCCTCACTCTCGGCAATTCAGGTACGAAGTTATTCACACAAACAGTTGGGGCCCCATCGAGTGCAAAGTATTTCTGTAATGTTTCAAAATTTGACATCTTTTCGTGGAATTCTGCAATATGAATAATAAAAAAAGAAAAGTCCCAATAAAAAAACGAACTTAAATGATAGCTATTGAGTTTTGTTAGTATTCAGGGGCCTGGTGAAAGATCGTACGGTATTGCTGCCGCGCATATCTCAGCGCCGTCACGTGACTTTCGCCATGCCTCCTTGTGCTCTGGTCGGTGGTGGGGACTCGACGGTCGAGTCATAGGGTTAATTCAAAAATTATTTTGTTCATAACTATGAGTACGAGATCGTTAGATTCCGAGGTGACCGAAACAAAGAAAACGGAAGTATCAACAGAAGTCAATGAAATGGGGGGAAATAATACATTTAATATTCATGAAATTTACCTCAAAACGAGGCCGAATAGATAAATACAGTAAAAATGACAAGGCTCCGTTTCTTGTTTACATTTTGACAAAGACTCCACTAAACACTTGGGGAAATTACATGAGATGTCAATCGCACGGGAATTACGTATTCTAAATAAATTAATCGACTGCATTAAAGTAACAGATGAAAATAAGGTTACAGTAACTTGTAAGTCAGCTGATGCTGTCACTGCTTTGGTTGAAACAGAGATCAAAAAAATAAAAAAAGAATGGATAGTGGTTATTCCAGACATTAGAGTCAAATCAACGGGTGTAGTGTCAAATATTCCAATTGATTTCAAAGAAAGTGAAATACTCGAGGCAATTTAATTTTCAGACCCTCAAACAAAAGTTTTCGAGGTTGAGAGGATGCTTAAGAGAAATCCAAATGGAGGTCAATCCGCCGATTAGCCAGACCTGATCCCCACAACCTCAATAAAAATATTCGCAAACAGTTGTTATCTTCCAGGAAATATTAAGATAAATAACGTTCAGAGACGAGTGAGATATTTCTATCCGAAACTTAAGAGGTGTTTCAATTGCACTAGATTTGGTCATTTTATGGGAACATGTGAATATAACGTTGAATGCCAAAATTGTTCTTCAGAGCACTCTGTACAACCCAGTAAGCAAACATTAATGCCCAGGACGTTCTGGGTACGTTCTCAGGAATCGTTGGACGTTCCAGGAACGGCCCCAAGAATGTCTCAGGGACGTCTAAACCGGACTATACACCATCCCAGACAGGGTACTGGTACGTACCTTGGGAACGTTCCGAAATGTTCTGGACACGTCCCGGGACGTTTCAATGCAGATTGATGAGGTTCAGGGAGAACATACTCGATACGTATTTTGGAGACATTCCTGCTACGTTCCATTTGGGATGTTCCCGAACGTTCTAAATCACTCCAAAAATACGTACTGAACACGTTCTTATACCATATATGGGATCTTTTGAGGAACGTATCGGATGGTTTCAGGAACGTATTGGATAGAGGAAAATTGAAACGATAACCGGCTGAAATAACAATAGCAATGAATTTTGTCAATTGTGTATTTCATTAATCATTACATTAAACAATTTCATTATATTAATTCAATTATATTATATTAATTCATTATAGGGGAGGGCCGGGCAAAACGGAACAGGCCGGGCAAAATGGAACACCCAAAATTTCAAAAAATAAAAAAAAAATCCCTGCAAAGATTCTATTTTTCAAATATTGTATTAATTCGTATTTTCCATCATTCTTCAGTAGGGGAAGCTGAGGGAAATGAGGACATAAAGGATAAACAGATAAACTTTAATTTTGATGTTTCCCATTATGGAAATCGCTCAAAATAAGTGGAAATATTTGAAAAATAAGTTCGTTCTTATAATTCTATTGGGAAGCCGAGGGAATTCCTGAAAAAAATTATTTGCCAGGAATTTTTCATCGCAATCTCTTAGAAATTTGATTTTTTGATCAAGATCTGGAGTCGAAACCTTTCCCATTTCTGAGAAATTTCATGATTTCAGGGATATCACTGGTCTTATTGGTTCTAGCGACCTACGGCTGATCTTAAATGAAAGATGAGCTCATTCTCCATTGATTTATGAGATTCTAATCAAAAATATTCGATTTCCCCAGGCAGATATGGAGCTAAATCGAATTTCCAAACAATGATCTACGAGTAATTGAAAAATCGATGTAAAAAAAATTTGAGCCCCATAAAAAAAAGCTCGATAAAAAAAATTAGCTCACTTCTTATTTGGGGTCAATCATGAGTAGCTATAATTCAATAGAGCTGTAGATATTCTAGAAAACGCAAAAATGAAAAAAAATGACAATGAACCTCATGGTCGACACTGGCCAAAAACATTGAATATCAAAAGGAAAAAAATCAAATTTTGGAAGAAAATTAATCAGAAAAATTACGGTGACACTTATTGAACCATCCGACCAATAATTTGATTTCTTAATTTTTTTGTTGAGGCCTTTTTTCAGTCGTTCCTATCCTTTTTTGGAAGGTCCGAAAGACGAAGGAAAAGAGTAGATTTAAATTTTGCACCAACGTGTCAACTCCACTGCAGAGCCCTTCCCAGGGTACATTTATTATTTTGAACAGAAATAATTCCTTCAATATCACTATCACTCAGTTATAATTCAAACAATAATTCTCATATCTTCTATTCTTTTCTTCATTATTATTTCTGTAGGAAATAATGAATGTAACCTGATGAAAACTCTGCAGTGGAGTCGAAACGTTGGTACAAAAGTCAAACCTCCTCTTTTTCTTCTTTCGGAGCTTCCAAAGAAGATAGTAGTGAGCAAAAAATTATTTTATGATAAAGATTACTGTGACACTTGATTTCTACCTGAAATTATCTCAGATTTTCAATGGGATCATTGAAAAATCCCTATCTCAATCTCTTTTTTTGAAGTGTCAATTTAACCGATTCCCTCCACATCCTGTTTACGGATTTTTGGCACTTTTCTTATTTTTCGCTCAAATTGAAGTGTTCCGTTTTGCCCGCAATGGCAAAATAATGATAATAATTCTATGAAAAATTTTACGTAGAGTTATTCTAGCAAAAAAAACGTTCAAGCTAAGTTGCACCGATCGCTATCAGGCTCGGATTCATTAGGTGTTCCGTTTTGCCCGGCCCTCCCCTATATTAAACATCAGTAGCAAAGAGGTAAAATTGGAAAACTTCATTTCTTTAGGCTCCCAAAAAATAGGTACCCCACGTTGCCCCGAATTCCCCTTTCACCTCGATTTCCCTTATGCAATAATGAATTAGCACTCGAGCCACAATGACATCACCTTTAACGTGTGTTTCTGTCTGTATAGAATTATCCCAAAAATTGAGGAAAATTGAAAAAAAATATATATCATATGCACGACCTCAAAAAAAATGCAAAAATAAAAATCTAATTGCTATATATATAGCAGAATGTGGGAATAACAATTTTCCTGATGAATGATCGTAATTATGGTTTATTTGTTAATTAAACTCGATTATTTAATTACCAAATTTCATTATTCATTATAATAAATAATAATTAATTCATTTAATTACTATTTACTAATTATTATTTATTTGCACGTAAACATCGCAGTTTTCGATCTTTTCTTGATAATTTTTCCATTTATTAATTAATTAATCATTAATTGAACTTTGAGTCAGTTTAAAAATTTCATCACATCATTGTTTCCCTTTTAACTGCAGTTATGTAAAATTTCCTTGATTTTTTTGTAGTTATACAATTTTTTTTTCATTTCTTCAAGGAGCCCATAAAACTGCGTGTTATATAATTTATTTTAAAAAAATTATAATTAATAAACGAAACTGCAATTTCAATTGAGATTTTGCAAAGACTGTTTTTTGATATTTGTAGAAGATAATTGTGAATTTTCGTAAATTCCTTTGTAGATCGAAAATACCGACAGAAACACCTTGAAAAAAGTGAAAAAAGTTATTAGATTAGAAAAGATTTACGGCCTAAATGTATTTTGTAACAGATGACGAGGAAAATTCAAAATTTCATCGTATTTCAATATTTCTAGCCGTTAATAATTAAATTACGTGTGTCCCTAAATTGACTCGCTGGCCGAGTCAATAATAAAAAATGCTAAAATAACAATTTTAAATGAAAACGTAATATTCTTTGAAATATTGTAGCTTACATTAAAATTAATAATAATAATAATGTTTTCAGTAGATTATTTCAGATACATTTCCATAGGTAATTACGGATAAATGTTACTTCCATAGTCGCACAAGTTTGACAGCTTTACAAAGAAATAATAATAATCAAATGAAAAACTTTGAAAATTACTGAATAAACATAAGAATCATCATGTAATCATTATAAGAAAAATTGCAACTATTTTTCGGAAAAATTATAAGAGAAATAGAGATATCACTTTCAAAATATCTAATCATGTTATCAGAGAATGAAACAGATAATTATATATAATCATAGTTTGAAGACAAAAAGATACAACAGTTAAATGTTCAGAAATTTTAACGTAATTGAGATTAAAAAATTGGAGCTTTGATAAATTTTTGCGCTCATCTCGCCTGATGAGATACGCTTTTTCTGCACATATCCTTGGCTAAGCAGCATATCTTCATTATTTAGTGAGACTTTTTCTAAACTCTCACACACACACATAACATGATTGTATTCCAAGTTGATAAAAAAAAAATTACAATTAGGGGGTTGTGAGGTCATTGTCGCCATTGTCGACGATCACCACTGGGACAGGGTCTCCCGATTCCTTCGCAGCTATTGTTTTGGCTTTCACCAAAATCCTCATCATCTTATTTTTGACGTCTGCCAATGGCCACTTACAGCCAACAGCTTCTTTCGCTGCATCTGTAAATGACAGTAACTTTCAAATATCTCAGACCCATGATAAAATGGTCAGATCTGATCAGATCAAATTAGATCTGAGAATTGACACGCTCTGATCAGATCTAATTAGGTCAAATTAGATCTGAGTTGCTCAGATCTGATCAGATCTAACTGCATCTGCACAAGATTCGGAATGGAAATTTTTTCAATTTTTAGAGAAAATGAAGAATGAATAAAAATCGGAATTCTTTACTAAACAAATGAATTAAAATGGAAATTCTTAAAGAAACAGAAATCGAAATAAAAATGCGCTTCAGCGGGATCGAAGCCGGGTCCATAGTATTAGCAGCCTGGTACTCTAACCATTCAGCTATCACACGATTCCTTGATATCAGTAGAAATTTAAATCGTGATAATCGACGAACATCATGAATATTAGATCTAGTCATTAGATCTAATTATATCTATTCAGATCTATTCATATAAAATTTCTCAATTTCATCAGATCTACAGATTTTTTGCCGGGGACTGTCATGCGTAACAATTTCACGCACGGGTCTGGAAATTATTTATTAAAATCAGAACTTACCAAGTATGGCTGCGGCTAATTTAGGGGTCTCTTTTGCTACCCCAGTTTCTTCGGGATTTTTGCCATCCCAGTTCAGCTCTGCCATGAACTGGATGGTGAAGATGGACTTCAACATCGCTAGAGCGGTGTTGTAGAGCTTTACGTCGACCTTCGCTTTAAATACTTCTTTCTGTAACACAAAATTTGAAGATGTCCATTCACTACAAAATTTAAAGCATTACCTTTGTTTACCAAATTTTACAAATTAAGGTAGAAAAAAGACAAGTACCAGGTCCTGGATAAATTCCGGAGTCAATGAGTCATTCAAAGGCGTATCTCCATTATTTATCGAAATACTTGATTTTAAAGAAATTCATTAAATAAATGGTAAATTTTTGTTAAATTTCCCTTTTCAAAACTTTGTAATGGACACCTCTCCAAACCTACATTTTTCTAATTCATCCAGTTACTTTGCTCTTTTTTTTTTTTTTTTGAATTTTCACTCCAATTTCACAATTTGACTGGAAGTTGCTATTTATTTCTCTATGCGTTTTAAATTCACTGAAAATTCGTGATAAATTTTTTTTTTCTTGATTCTATGAAGTTTTAATTACAAGGATAATATACAATTTTATTGACAATATATTGAAAAATAAACGAGATAGAGCGCTTTTGCTCCAATCTTTTTCGTAACTCTCAAAATTTTATATAAAACCGCCTGACAGTAAAAAAAGGCGTATCTACATTAGTTTTCAACTGAGATATTCTCCGATAAAGCCTCGAAAATTGATTTATTTTCCTTTTCACTACTTAATTGATTTAAAAAATGGATTGTTGAAAACATTGCAAAAAAAACTTGAAACTTTTTTCTTACGAAAATATGTGAATATTTATTTTTTTTTTCACTAAAAATGGTGGATTTATGTGTGCAGTAAGTGGAGTCATCATCCCGCCCGGTAATATCTACTCGCCGGTATAATTACCCTCGTGCACGAACAAAAGTCCGAGTCTACCCGAACGTCGGCGACTGGACACGAGGCCCGGGCAGGGACTGACTGTGTCATAATCGTTGATCCTCTCTTTCCCTCTCACGCCCACTAATCGAGAGAATTTATTATTATTTCAAATATAATAACACTGATTATTCCTTCTTGGAAATTAAAATTGAAAAAAAAACACAAAATCAGGAGACGCGGTAGCGTCTCTCGCCAAGTACACGTTTTCTCTCTCTCTTACATGCATGAAATGCCAGGCGAGAGGCTACCGCTATACTATACAGCTAAAAGAGCACTTCAAAATTTTGATTTTGAATAACTTCATCAATTTTCAAAATTTTACGTCAATTTTTTTTTTGTATCCACCTTCAGCCAATGTTTGAAATAAAATTAAAAAAAAATTTCCAATTGTATTTTCACATGTGTTATGTCAGAATGACAATAACTGTTGACAAGATTCTTTATTTTATTGAGAATTAAAGAAGTATTTCTAAGAATCCCAAATTAAACAAGAATTCGATCAACTAAATTTTTCCCTGTTTTAGTCCTAGCCTTTCGACCAATAGACTGGGATTAGGGAGTCGAAAGAAAAACACGTGTATTTTTAATAAACAACAATTTGATTTATATTTTAACTATTTACGCGATTTTACAAAAACATAAAACCCTTTTGTCGACTTATTGCTTTTAGTTATTCTGATTCAAACTTGATTAAAAATTTCCTTGTAATTTAATTTAAACTTTTCTTTATACGAACTCATTTGATTTGAACTTGAAAAATATTTGTAATTATTTATTCGCTAACTAACTGTTCAGAATGGTTTTCCAATTTTGTTATTTCACTTAGTAATAATTTTCTTCTTTTTTCTTTTTCTCATTTTTGTAGACGTAATTGGTTAACACTTGTAAATTAATTGAACTTGACGGTTTCAGAGCTTAAACTAGACTAACTAAAAAAAAAACAGTTCTGTAGTCCTCTGAATAATTTTTAAGGCGTTTCCTTATTTTTTAAAGGGAGAGGAGTCTAAAACCAATGACGTGACATTTTGATCTTAGATTTTCCTCTTAAGGGTCTTCTGGACCAATGCTTCAGGGTCACTCCATCCCCTCCACATGTTCTCATCTTAATTTCCTATATGTAGTTGAACTTATGTTTTGTTTTGGGGAGGCCCGTTCTCCCCTCCACAATATACCATTTCCTAACTTTCTAGAGTCAAAAAAAAACATCTGTTTCAAATGTATTCCGTTAAATTTTTGTAGTCTCCAAAATTCTGAACACTTGTAGAAACGTCTAGACACTATTTTCAAAATAAAGTATTCAACGGACCCTCTGGACCAGATGAGAGGGTCGTAAAAAGAGAGGCAGCGAGAGTGGGCCCGACGCCACTACGTCGCCTGTCACTTGAGAACCCATGTATGGTTTTCCTTTTACTCGAATTTTCTCTTTGTTAATTTTTTTCGTCATGCGTTTTGAAATTCGAATCTCTATCCAAAAACGAGAATTTTTAAAGTGAGACACTTGAGTGGACGACACAGTGTTTCTAAAATTTATTGCTAGCCCACTGAAACGTGGGAAAGCAACAAAAAATACTTCCTAAAAATCTATTCATTTGTTCAATAATTTTAATATTTTATCATCTATTTATTTACGTAAAATGAACGACTGACGGACGTCACACATGTAATACCACAAGAGCTTCAAAATTATCGGGTAATTTTCCGATAGGTTCGTTGCAAACAAATGGAGGAGTCAAGTTTTTCAGGTTAAAAATCACGAGCGCGAAGCTTGTTATTTTAACTAATTCTATCCCTTTTTTCAGGTTTTAACAACGTAAGTATTTTTCAATTCCCTCTTTTTATATTGACTAATTCTTTTCCTTTTTTCAGGTTTTAACAACGTAAGTATTTTCAAATTCACTCTTTTTATATTAACTAATTCTTTCCCTTTTTTCAGGTTTTAACAACGTAAGTATTTTTTAAAACTCACTCTTTTACAGTTTTTATAATTATTCTACCTATTTCATTCCCTTTTTTACAGGTTTAATACTTCTTTTCTCACTTATCATCCTTTTTCCGAGCTGCCAATCAATGCGTCACCGGTAATTATCACTTTATTCACTTTTTTAAATTTCAGGTAAACTTAATTAACCATTTTTTTTTTTTTTTAACAATAAAAACTCCTCCGAACCGGGCAGCGGTTGGAGCCAGACTAACCTCGCGATCTGCCGTGAACGGGGAATTTATACCCCGTTTGATTGACAGGTTTCGCTTTGATTGACAGATTTAATTGACAGGTTTGATTGACAGCTCGTTTTGATTGACGTAATCCACATTTCCTTAACAACAAAAAGTTTTCCTGCTTACCGACTGACGTTCGGTTATTGCCCGTCGGTAACGCAGTTATTACATATTATTAATTTTTAGCAATTTTCAAAAGTTTTCCGCTAATATTTACAAACTTAAATCTACTTATAAATAGAGTCAGTGCGGTAAGTGGATTGGAAAGATCTGGTAGGATTGGAGGGGGACTACCCGGATCCGCCAGTCCTTTCAACATTTCCAATGTTTGCTCGACTGGAAATGAAAAAATAACCGTACGGTTTCAAGGCGCATTAATTGGGGATAAATTGAGGAAAAGAAGTAAAAAAAACGTATTTGTTCTTGCATTTTCTACACCAGAAAAGAACAGAGAGAGAAAAACGGAGCAAAGCCGAGACCATTGGTCGTTTCCCCTCTTTAACGTCAACAGGTGGAATACGAAACCACACCCATTGGGAGCGGCTAATGTATTGGCCTTTGAAATTCAATTTTTTGCTCAATTAATGGAAGTTTTTTGATGAATTAAGAAAGAATTAAAGACTGTCTACGGGATTTCCTGGCTATCCCTACTAAACGTTCCGGAACGAAATAATTCCAACAATGCAAAGCCACTGGACTATCAGCCATTTCTGTTAACAATGCCTTGGTGAGTTATCACCCCGCCCGGTATAGTACCCTCTCTCTCACTCTCATTCTTTCCTTACAGGAAAGACTTGAACGACTTGCTCTTATATCATCGCTTTAGATTTAAAGGGGCGTAAGTGCTATATTCATACACAGGACTTAAGCCCCTTTGTTAATTATAATATTTCCTTAACCGTCCATCTATTGGTCATTTCACCCTATTGTAAAGAAAACTCACCAATTTCCCCAAAAATTATGTTTCCTCTCGAGTTTTCTTCCAGTTTTGTAGTTTCCCTCGTCGAAAAACACCAAAAAAAAAAGGTAAAAACTGAAGGAAAACTCAATTAATGTCACAAATTCAACAAAAAAAAATTGTTTCAACTCAATTTTTCACACACGCGTTTAAATGTAAAAAGTAACACATAAAATAACACATGAAACATTTAATTGCGAGAGTTTTTTTTTCAATTTTTTTCCCCGCAGGACACGCCGAATTATATTTTTTTCATTAAAAAAAAACAAAACTCACAAAAAAAACACAAAACTCAATTTCGGCGAAAAAGTTCAATACTACAATTTTAAAGCGCAAATCAGTTAGTTTTATCTCTTCAAAAGGACTTTAAAAGTGCCAAATAATAATCTGTCCTTTATTAAAAAAAAAAAACAGGTTAAATGTTCTCACGGAAGCACTATGAAGCACCAACGTCTCTCTCCGGTGTTACAGCGGCAACTGACAGTGAGGCAGCGTTCGCCGGTATTTACCCTCGTGCACGAACAAAAGTCCGAGTCTCTGAACGTGGGCGACTGGACACGAGGCACCGGGCAGGGACCGACTCTGTCATAATCGTTCCCCCTTTCTCTCTCTGTCTCTCCCTCTCGCGCCCAACATAAACATAAACAATTATTTCATTATTAATCTAAACAATGATTAAAAAAAATAAAAAGTAGATGAATAATGTATTGAATTTGTGTCAATCAAAAAAAAGGTTTCTTGAAGAAATTGAATAAATTGAATTGGACCCCCTATTCCCGCCGGCCCCCTAACCGGTCGTTCGTTGTGATTTTTTCAAATATTCGCCCTCTGTCGATAACGATAACATTGAGGGCGAGTATTTGCAGGAAGCGTATTGGAAGTGGCACCACTGACAACGCACGTGAAGTGGTATCCATCATTCCCACAGGAACAATGCCCATAAATAGTATTCACGTGAAGATGTTGGTGGCAGTAATTTATTCTATTATTGAATTAATATGTAAAATTGCTACTGTTATTGAGTGCATAAAAATCCTTATTGTAGGTGAGTTTTTTTGTTTTATTCCTTCCTCAAATAAATAATTTGGTAGATAAATTCATGACTTCTTTTATTTGTTGCAGTATATAATTGGCTGACGCAACCGTGAAAAACACGTGTTTAATTGGAAAGAAAGTAAGAAATAACAAACATTAAAATAAATAATAAAATCCAAATAATCGAAAAGTAAGTAAATTAAGTAAGTAAATTAAATTATTACAAATTTGATCATTTTTGCATTTTTTTAAACAAGTAAATTATTACAAAAAAAAAATTGCACTAGTAGTTTTTAGAATTTTGAACATGTCCATTTTTTTCATTTTTTAAAAACTAATTTATTTATTAAGATCAAAAGACTAAAAATTGTCAGACGTCTGTTATTTTCAATATCATGAAATTAGCACACATGTCACAATTTTTAAAATTTTTATCTTAATAAACAAACTATTATTTAAAAAAGACTTGAAAAATTTGCACTTGTAGTTTTTTCAATTTTCTACATGTGCAAGTTATTCGAGCAAGCAGGGAAATTCTGCGAATCCGAGGCATACTCGTGGAGGAGATAGGACTTTCCCAAGTTATTTTTTTCACGCCCATTATTTACACCACCCCATATGTTTTGTATTTCACCAATTTTCTCCCGAAGGATTGATAATTTAAATTAATATTAATTGTAATGTAAAATGGTAATGATGTTGATCTATCGATAATTCGAAGATTTCCTTTTTCTGATAATTGACTTCATTAAATTATTTACTCCTTATATTTACTACTGCTTGTTATTTTTATTTAATTGATAGAGAGTTCTGATATGAACGGTAACCTGCCCCGCACTTTTTATTAGAAAATCCTTTGAGAAATGCTCTAAGTGTAAAAAATTTTTGAAGTCTCAAATTGAACCTTTTTTTTCAAGTTTCTGGTGTAACATATAACGCCATCTGCAGGGCAGCTAGGCTCAGTCGGTAACTTATCATCAGCTGAGCACAACTGATGTTTCAGTTGTGCGCAGCTGTTGGGAACTTATTGACTGAGCCTAGCGCTAATAAATCGACATTCAGGAACGTCCCAGGAACGTCCTTTTCTCTTTTCTCGAAGGGAAAAGGAGGTACCTCCTTCGCATTCTCGAGAAGGTTCTGGGAATGTTCCTTCGAGAATATAAAGAAAAATTTTTCTTGAAACGTTCCTGGAACATACCCCTAGCGTTTTGGGAAAAATATTCCGGTACATTCCGCACGGCATATTTCCCAAACATTCCCGGTGCACGGGTACAGAATCAACTACGGAGAACATTCCAAGAATGCACCTGGAACGTTCTCGTAGAAGGGAAAAGGAAGGTCTAGTTTCGCATTATCGAGAAGGTTCTGAGAATGTTCCGCCGAGAATGTAGAAAATTAATTCCTGCTAGAACGTTCATGGAACATACCCCTAACGTTTTGGGAAAAATATTCCGGTACATTCCCCACGGCATATTTCCCAAACATTCCCGGTGCACGGGTACAGAATCATCTGCGGAGAACATCCCACGAACGTACCTGGGATCTCCCCGTACGAGGATTCCATGTTGCATTCTTCAGAACGTATCAGGAATCTTTCAGCAGAAATGTACCTGGTCCCTTCCATTTTGAACATCCGAGGAACGTTTCATTGGAAATATATCCCTTGGGAACGTACCGGGAACGTTTCAGTGTAAATACATATCTTGGGAACGTAACAGGAACATTTCACGGATAACCAATCTACCAGGGGGTCCAAGTGAACGTTCCCACAACGTTCCCACAACGTTTCCGGGAAACCCGTTGAATACATACTGTCCGATATATTTTCAACACATTCCCAAAACGTTCCTTCTGACACTGGTTCCCATGGTATCTATCAGGAACATTTTGAGAATGTTTTCTGGAACGTATCGGCCGGTACGCATTGAGGATTAAACCCGGAACCTTGCTTTGCTTATTGGGAAGATTGCAAAAATCGAGGAATGATTTGTGTTCATTATAATTCCGTTTCACACGACTCACTGTCTCCTATTTGTCCTCAAATCAAAGAAGAACTGAACATAAATGAAATTGAAGTAGAATTAAAATTATCTTACAATAAAGCTAAAGAAAAATTCTTGAAAGAACAAAGAATGAAACAGATTACAGAAGATATTAATTATGTAAACATAAATGGAGAAGAGTCAGATGATTCAACATCTACTGTAACCACTGTAAGATCAACAATTGAACGGAAAACAAGCAGGAGCCACACTACTTGAGCGTAATTTGAACATCTTACATTTAGTATTCTACCAATGCGATTGGCAGAAAGCTTCTGAATGGATTTTTTAATTTTAAATTTACCATTCTTGATCTGTGCGTGGAGTGCGGAAACTAAAATAGGCCTCAGAGGGTTAAGTTCGTCTCAAATATAATCAATTGAATAGTTTTGAAGATATAGCTTGCTTTTTCTGATGTTTCTATGCTAATATCTAAAAAACTATTGGACCGATTCCGCTCAGTTTCAATACCAACCTTTGTGCTCATCAGATGTATAACCTCACAAAATTTGCGATCTCTAGCTCAATTATTTATTAAGTTATCGTTGAATCAAGATTTTTACGAAAAATTTCTCAAAAGTTTTGTACTGAATAAACTAAAAATCTGAGCTCCCACCATCCCGGGGGTCAAAGATGCAGCTCTTGGACACTCATCTCCTCGCTGAGAGTGGATGCTGTGATTCCATTTTTCATCGAAAAAAGTCGAAAAAACTATATTTCGACATTTTTATTTTTCTCAAAAACTATCCGGCCGATGTAGCTGAAATTTTTGTGAAAGCTTGGGGCACGCATGGCGAACTTATGGTAAAATTTTCTGATCGCTAGTAGCCTCATTTCAGAGTAAAGCGGAAAATGCGTCATCGCATACACACACACACACACACACACCCACATACAACACACACACACCCACATACATACACACAGACATTTTTTAAAAACGGCGGATCTTGACGTTTTGTGTTATTTGCAGTCATATTATGATGAAATCTCCAACTCGAAAAAAATTACGATTACAAAGCTTCCATTCGGAAGCAAAAAGAATGGAAAAGATAAATATCCTATGATAATTGTGTAACTGTGTAATAATTGTGTGGCTGTAACCATAACAAATCGAAATTTCTTAGTTCCCGTGCAAGCCCGGAAAAAATTAAAATGTTATTTTTTCAGATCGTACCACTTGGAGGAGAGTCTCAGGGTGCTAATATATCGAAATTGATATTATAAAATGAAGGTATTTAGAAGGAATTTTTAGGGGAAGAGAGGGCGCTTTCAAGAGTAACGGTTGAGCAGAAGTATGTTCCGCGAATTTATATCGTTTTTATTGGGGAAGTCTTTGAAATAAGTGATAGAAAGGGCACCAAAGGGTAGCCTGAAAGGGGTAAAGAGATTAGACATATAAATCTCGAGGAGGGAGATAAACTGTGTAACGGGTATTCGTCCAATCCCGTCACACTTCCGGCCATCCCTTTCCGCACACACGGTTCGATAGTGTGGGCGCCAGTTTATTCTTTACCGGAGGTATAAACAAAACTCACTGTGTGCTGGTTTTCCCTGGGCTCACCACGCTTAACCTCTTAGGGCGGTTTCGGGCTAACCTGCTGAACCTTCGGTAGTAATTACTCGGGGAATTACTAACCCCAATGGATGGCATGTGCAATCCATTCCCGGTAACCCAGTGTGCTGGTTATGGTAGAGGGGCGTGGGTCTAGTCACAGTCCCTCTAGCGAGAACAAGTCGGAAGTAGGTATTCCGCGATAACCTCTGGATGAGCCCGTCCGCAGTATTCCTCTGATCTATCGTCACCCAGAGAATACCGGACGTCTCCATCCACACGAGAAACGCCACGTAGCCACGCTACGGGCAACCAACGGTAACTCTCGCCGAAGCGAGCGGTAGAGGTTCCAGGGACTACTCCTGATCCTCTCGAGTCTGCCGCCCAAGGCAGACTAACTGCTCACCGTGTCGTTGGGTCTATTTATATCGGCTGAGGCTGCTTCTCGTCTAGAGGTCTCTCCGCGTGCCTGCGTGGTTCTTCCTCTCACACCACTGCCAGGCCCGGAGATAACTCTGACATCTATAGTGGAGCGCCAGCATTTCAGCTGGGCTTCTGCCTTATCCTCAGCCGCGTATAAATCCCACTGACGTGATAGTTAGTTCACGGTAACTCTAAGGTGTTATCTTACGCAGATGGCACCACGGTATTAATTGTCTAGCTGTTCATGTGTGAGTCTTCTCGAGCTCTACACTTGAATAGCTTTACCCGAAGGTGGCATAAGCCGATGCGATAGCTGTAACGAGAAACCTCGTCACAACTGGTTATGGATCAAGACGCCAAAAAAATTGATGATGAGGGGAATGGGGGGGGGGGGGGGGGAGACTCCACAGAACCCCGCCAACCTGATTGCAGATAACACAACAACGGCAACAAGTGGCGGGGCAGACACTGTACCGACTGAGGGAAAGGTGGACAACACAGACGAGAGACTATCAGTCGGCAAAGGAGAAGGCCACCTACAAGGGGAGAGGGAGAAACTGACAGCTACGGCTAACCTCAAAGACGTTAATAATGAGGGTACGGACAACAGCAACAGCATAAGTGATGGTAGTGGGGAGAAGAAAAGACACAAGGGGGGGAAGTGGGCTGCGAAGAAGGAAGAGGCAGAAGCATTCAGGGAATATTTCCTGAGGAGTTACTCCGTGGGGGATATATACGGATTGGCATTTGGATGGGTATGATAAATTGTAACAATTTGGCTTCCCAATACATGGTTGCATTGATGGTTTCTCCAGACAAATTCTATGGCTAGAAGTAGCTACAACTAATGATGATCCAGCAGTTACTGCTCATTACTTCTTAAAAACAGTGAAAGAACTCAAGTTTTTGCCAACTATTATCAGGTGTGATGAAGATTCTGAAAATGGCCTCATAGGTGATCTTCAGACTTGCTTAAGAAGCAAACATGATGATAGGCTTGCTGGAACCGGGAGTTTCATTCAAGGTAAAAGTGTACATAACCAACGTATTGAGTCTTATTGGGGGAGGATGCACCAGCATACAGTTGATTTCTACATTCAACTCTTCAAGAAAATTCAATCACAGGGTTTATTTAATGGAAGTAAATTTCATGTCAAGTGCCTTCAATTCTGTTTTGGTCCATTATTGAAACACGATTTATATCATAATTGAATTCTATGGAATGAACACCGTATCCGAAAAAAAGCAGCTCGAAATCTTGTAGCTGGACGCCCCAATGTTTTATTCAATTTACCTCATCGATACGGGCGTAGGGATTACAAAAAAATAGTTGATGAGAACACTATTGAACAACTAATGAACGAATTCACAACAAAACCAGAATTATTTGATCCATTGATAAGAGAGCTGGTGGAATTACTGGTGCCTGATTTTAAAACTCCAGCGACTCCTACTGAGGCATTAGACCTGGACAAAGGAATAATAAAAGTATATGCAGCACGAAGAGATCAAAATTAAATATCTGGAGCCGATATCATCGTTTTTAGGAATACAATTCCATGTACTCAACCAATCAAAACCCAGAATTTTTTCAATTTGGTTTGTTTCCAATAATTTCATTTTTGATACAGTTTTTAGGACATATAATATTGCATTGAAATATCTCAAAATAAGTTTCACTGGAATTTCTTATTGAATGTATTTTTTATTCCACTATTAAAAGCTTCAAGTTACAAAAGTTGAACATATTTTCTTTTCCACTTATTAAAATATAAAGTTCAGTAACAAGTAGCCTTAGTTAAACTTAATTAAATAACTTACTTATTAGTAATGCCAACTCGAAACATTTTCATTTCTTTTTTCGTTTCATCAAATGTAATATCAAATAACTTGATTCTGAACTTTAAGAATTATATTTGAGAATATTAAGTATTATCTGACTTTTACTTACATTTTAAGTAATTATCCAAATACTCTTACTTAAATGTGTAATAATGTGGCTTAGAGTGGCGACTTTTTGCTTACACTTTTTTTGGAATAATTAATCAAAAGAAACACGTTTCTGTAACTCATATTTTAAGTGATTATCCAAATACTCTTACTTGAATGTGTAATAATTTGGCTTAGAGTGGCGACTTTTTGCTCACACTTTTTTTGAATAATTAATGAAAAGAAACACTCTTCTGTAACTCATATTTTAAGTATTATTATTTATTCACTTTACCCTTTCACGGGTTTTCTTTGGGCCTCCTTCCCTTTTACATCATTTACATTTAATAATTTTCCTTTATACATTTTTTCATTTTTCCATTTTTTCGACAATTCTCATTTCCTCCGCTCTCTTCACCTTTCATTACATTTCATATCATGACATTTCCTCCGACTCCTCTCTTACATCCTAGCCTTACTCTATTTTTTCACTTATACTACTTACTCGTTTATCTACTTAAAACTAACTTATTTGTCTATCTCGCTCGACCTTTTCTATACCTCTCTCTCACTCTCCCTCGCATCTCCCATCTCTCACTCCTCTTTCCGCTCTCTTCTTTCCCTCCCTTACATCTTTCTCAAATATCTCTACATACGTTACATGACCTTTTCCATTCTTTACCTCTCTTCTCTCTTACATTATTTCCTCTCAAAAGTTTAGGAATTTAGGAATTTCCAAGGACAAAGGATGTGGGTGTTTTTTCTGGCCTACGTTTCCGCTGTCTGTTTCTACTCGCGTGTCTCTTTTCTCTTTCTTCATTCTACTTTACTCTCTTTACTTTCTCTCCGGTTAATCAACCCTCTGATCCACCCAACCCCCGACCCGTCTTCATTCGAGATCTCCAGCACACTCTCCACCACCCCTCTCTCTCCATTCTCCGGCTCAGTACATCTCTCCAACACATGCTCCCACCCCTCTTCCTCGTGACCACATACTCTGCACAACTTCTCTTCCCCCTTTACCCAGTACCTTGCCTCCTTCATCCCCTCCCCCATTCTGAAGCTCATCATCACTCCCCATTTACTCTCCTTCATCATGCCATCCAGGTATTTAGGTGATCCCTCCTCTCTCGCTCTCAACATTCCATACCACCTATTATACCTGGATCGCATGATTTTTCCCATTCTTTCCTCTTTGTCTCTCTCTTTCATTCTCGCCTCCATGCTTTCCCATTCCTCTGCACCCCCTACCAACTCTCTCCTTGCCTCTCTTCTCACTTTCTCCCATCTCGATCTCTCCTCCCAGATATTGTTCTTTCTTCTCGTCACTTCATTCAGGCATTTCCTCGCTATTTCACTTCCCCTTCCACTCTTCAGTTTCTCCTCGAATCCCCAAGCTCTCTTTCTCATTCTCACTATCATTCTCTCTCTCCCAAGTTCTTCCCGTATCATATACCCTGGACAACTCCAACTCAACCCCATCACCCACCTTAAAAATCTCTCGTGCATGCTCTCCACTTTCTTTTGCTCACCCCATTCCCAGATTTCTACCCCATAGCTCATCACTGACCATACCAACACGTCGAACAGCCATATCCTTACTCTCTAATCATTTTCGAACCTTCTCTTCCCCAGTGACCAGACTTGCCCCATCGCTCTTCCCACGCTCTCCAATCTCTTTTTTATATTCAGCTCCATTCTTCCCCTCGCTTCAAACCATACGCCTAGGTAGCAGAACTCCTCCACCTGTTCTACTCTTTCCCCGAACACTTTCCACTCTTCTTCCCCATCATTCCTTCCTCTTCGTTTCTCAAACACCAAAATATTTATCTTTTTCACATTTATCGTGAGGTCTTTCGCCGTTGTGAATTTCTCAAATTCCTTCATCATTAACTTCATCCCCCCCTCTCCCCTAGCCAACAAAACTACATCGTCCGCGTACGCGAGGTGGAAGACCTTGTCGCTTCCCAGCTCCACTCCCCCCTTTCCTTTGTCCTCCAGTTTCTTTTTCAGGTCCGAGAGGAGGATGCTGAACAGCAGAGGGCTAAGCGGGCAACCTTGCCTCACCCCCCTCCCCGTCCAGAACTCCTCCCCTTTCTCTTCTCCAACTCTCACCCTGCATGACGTCTCCTCGTATACCTCCTTGATCCTATCCGTGAGATTCTCACTGATCCCCCTTTCCCTCAATTCGCTCGAAAGTACCGTTCTATTTACTGAGTCAAAGGCTGCCTTAAAATCAACAAAGAGTGCCACCAGCTTCCCTTTTTTCTCTCTCAACGTCCTGTTCACCAGAAAGTTCAGGACGTATGCATTGTCCATCGTCCCCATCCCTTTCCTGAAACCTGTCTGGTTATGTGGAACTACCCCCTTGCTCTCTACTTCGTATTCCAGCCTTCTTCTCAGTATTTCCGTATAGATTTTGTACGTGCATGACATGAGTGTTATTCCCTTATAATCTGCTACTTTATTCCCTTCTCCCTTCTTAACCAACGGCACCACCAGACCCACCCTCCATTCCTTTGGCCATCCCTCTCCTTCCCATACTTTCCTATATATCCTCCATACGAATTCACTCATTTCTGGTCCCCCGAATTTGACCATTTCGTTCTCTACCTCACCCATTCCCGCCGCTTTTCCTTCTTTCATGTTTTTAATAACTTCCTCCACCTCTTCTTTACTAATTCCTTCCCACTCCCTTTCCTCTTCACTCATTCTTTTCTGTCTTTGTTTCTCATGTCCACTCACTCTATATTCTATTCCCCCTAACAGCTCTTTGAAGTAGTCCGTCCATTCTTCCATTCCAATGTACTCGTTTATTCTCCTTCTTTTCTTCCTTTCTTTATTAATTATTCCCCATTCCCTTTTCTCCTTTACCGCGTTTTCAACTTCTCTTTTATACCTCTCCTTCTCTTTCTCTTTCCTCTCCTTATTCATTCTTTCGTACTCTTTCTTCTCTCTCTTGTGTTCACTTCTCTCGATCCTTCCCTTCCTCCATTCCTTCGTTTTCTCTATCAGTCTCTTTTTTCTTTCTTCACACCCTTCGTCCCACCATCCTCTTTTTCTTTTCCTCTTCCCTCTATTCTTGGCCACTTCCTCTTTTGTCGCCAGCATTCTCTTTTTCATTTTTTCCAGCATTTCATCTACTCCTCCTTCCTCCACCTCTTCGTTTTCTCTCAGCTTCTCTTCGTAACTCTTCAGTTCTTCTCCATTCCATTCACTCATCCTTTCTCTCACTTTCGCTTTTTTCCTTCCCTCACCCTCGTTTTTTCCATTCGCCCCGCATGTTTTTCTTTTCCCCCATTTCAATCTAGCCATAATTGGAAAGTGGTCTGATCCTGGTTCCGCTTCTACTCTTACCTCTGCCAGTACCTTTTTTAGCCTCTCGTCTCCAAAAATATAGTCAATAACCGTGTCCCCTCCTCCGTGGAAAGTCGTCTCCCCCTCCCGATCCCCCTCTGTGTTACCATTACATATATACCAGCTTGTCTCACTGATACATTCTAGAATCTTTTTACCCTGTTCATCGATTTCTCTCTTGAGCTGTTTCGACTCTCTATACGCCTTCCCCTCTTCCTCGACCCATACCTTACCTCCTTCATTTCCTGTCCACGCGTTACAGTCTCCCCTTATAAGCACCAGATCTGACCCTTTGTCCTTCATCCATTTCCGCATCTCTGCTATGCCCTCCTCTTTTCCTCTTTCTAAATATACCCCTACTACATTCACCACTTTCTTTCCCATGGTTACTTTTCGCACCATTACTCCTCTAGTTCCTTCCACTCTCTCTCCTTTTCTCCTTTCTTCCTCCCCCACCAGTTCCTTCTTTACCACCGAGATCATCCCCCCCCCCCATTCCTCTTCCCTTATCGTACTTCTTTCTTGCCTCCTGAAAGCGCCATACATACCCTTCTGGCAATCTATCTCTTATTTTCCCCCAGCCTATTGCCTCCACCCACGTCTCACTCAACATCAACACATCCCATTTTCGTATATACTTCCAGAAGCCTGCATCCTTATTGGCTATCCCTACCACGTTCCAGAAGAGCACCTTCAGCTCCTCGCTATCCCCTCTCTTTCTCTTTGTTTTTACCTCTGGCTTTGTTCTCCTCCAAACCCCGGTGTCTCGGCCTCCTCTGTTACCTCCATCATCTTCTGTGGGCTAGCTCGCTTCTCGAGTTTTTTCTTCTCCACCAACTTACCTTCTTCTTCCTGCCATCTCCATTCCACCCCACTCTGTCGTACCCCCACCTCACCTCCTTCCCTTTTGCCTTTTCCTCTCTTATTTTTTCTTCCATTATCCACTTCATCCTACGCTCCCCTTGCGTGAGATCATTCTCTATTTTTTCCCTTCTTCCTTTCAACATCTTCTTCTTTGCTATTACCTCCTTTATGGTGTTCCAGTCTTTCAGCCGTACCAGTACTAACGTTTTATTTCGATCTCCGTCTGTCTTCAGCTTTTTTGCCCATTCTACCCCTCCTTCCACCTCTATGGACCTCAGCAGCATTTCCACTTCCTCTTTTCCGGTTGCACTTTCTACGTTCATTCCTCTTACCGTTATATTCAAGGCTCTCCTTTCTCTCTCGTTCCTTTCCAGGAGTCTCTGCAACGTCTTCGTCTTCTGCTCCACTACTTCCTCTGCCTCTTTATTCCTCCCTTTATTGAGTCCTCCTTGAACCCTCTCCGTTAGCGCCTCTCCACTTACCCCTGCCCCTTCCCTGTCCCTCACTTCCAGTCCCTCAATTTTCTTTCTCAACTCTCTCAGTTCTCTTTCCGTTGCTTCCTGCTGTTCCTCCATCACTCTCTGTCTCTCTTCTACCGGTTCAAATTTTTTCCACACTCTCTCTCTTTCTTCCGCCCATAATTTATCCCATTCCTCCCATTTCTCTCTCATTCTTTCCAATTCTTCCTTGGTGTTCTCTCCCTGTTTATTCACTCTGTCTAATTTTCCTAGTGTCTCCTCTCTAAAACCTTTTATCAGTTCTTCTAATCTCTCTACTCCCCCGTCTTTGTTACGATTTATCGGAGACCTTTTCGTCACCTTACTCCTCCTAAGCAGTTCTTTTTCATTTTCCAACTCTATCCTTTTCCTTTTATCTTCCCTCTCCCCTTCACTGCTACTCACCCCCTCCCTCGATCCGCTTACCCTCCAGCCTTGTAAATTGGACATTGATCCCCACGATTGTCCATCCCTTAAAACACTTTCCATATTATTTAACCTACCTCTCCTTCCGCTTTTGGGTCCCCCTCCCCCTTCCCCTCCCCTTATTATGCTGGGAGTCGAGGGCAAGTCTGATTCTCGCTCCTTTTCCGATTCACTCTCTTCCTCTTCTCCGCTTTCTTCACCCTCCGGCTTGCTCTTATCTTCATCGTCTGTCCCATTTAAATCCAGTAAGTTCATTTCTCCTTTCTCTTTTTCCTCTGCCATTTCGCTTCTTCTCTTCTCTCACACTTGCTCCCCTGTATTACCGACTCTTCTTATTCCTTTTCTCTTGTCCGCTGTCCGATGTCGCCACTTACCTTTTGCGATCTCACTCCCTTGCCTCGCCTTACCCCCCTTTTGACATGCAGCCCTTACCCTTCTCCTTATTCACTTTCACCCCTTGCATGCAAGACCTCCACCCCATGCACCCGAACCCTTTTCCTCACCCTTGCCACTCTCCCCTTCACCTCTTCCTCTCTCCTTTCCACTCTTTCCTTTCACACCACTCTCTCACTCTCGCCTTTCTCTCCCTAACCTCCAAAAACTCACTTCACACTTCTACCCCTTTTCCAAAAAATATGTCATTACAAAAAACTAACATCAATTTGATCACAAAAAGCCTTCAGTAAAATTGCTACTTATAATGTAAGAAGTTAATACTTTCAGCTTCCATTTATTCATTTTTTTTCTCGATTAATTCCCTTCTACGTAGAACAAATTAAACAGTTGAACCAATTCAGCTGCTTTGGGCCTCATGTTTGAATTGGATTCAAAACAATTCTCCAAAGTATCTCGTATCACCATTGGTATATCTTCTAAACGAGGTATTTTTTGGGCTGCTACAACTTTTTTCAAGTTCGATACAGAAAATGGTGTTACATTCCAAATTTTTCTTTCTGTGAACAATTCAACGATGGTGCACGCTAAAGCCCATACGTTGGAAGATGCACCCGCTTGTTCTCGATCAATCAGAATTTCAGGTGCCATATAGGCCGGCGTTCCACGATAATATGGGCCCACCGTTGTTTCTGAAGCAGAGGCTCCATCGCAAATCTTACTCAATCCAAAGTCACAAATTTTGACTGTCAAAAAATTATTAATCAGAATATTATCTGGTTTAATGTCCTTGTGAAGAATTGTAGATTTGAAATCATGGAGAAACGCTATCGATTGACAAATTTGTAGAGCAATGGAGTAATTGCCATTTGTCTTTACTGTCTAATCCATGTTCTTGTCTCGCTTTAATATGAACTCTCTCAAATTTGTACTTTTGAAGTATTCCATAATGATGTAAAGAAACTTTTCAGTTTGACAAAAGCCCATAATTGAAATCAAATTCGGGTGACGGATTTTATCCATCACATTCAATTCACGATACAGATATTTTTTTTTGTAGTTTGTTTTATCTTCTTCACGGCCACTTCAGTATTATTCCATACTGATAGGATTACACACCCAAATGCACCACTGCCTAGAACTCTGTCCGTGAATTTGATATCTTCTTCTGCAATCGTAGATACAGAGAATCTCAATTGATTCTCAATGTTTTCAGTAGTAGTTGATGCAGATACCTCACGACTTTGAGAAGACTCAACATTGTGTTCCGTATTGGAAGATGTTTTTTTCTGAGGCACGGAAAATTTCAGTATGGATTCAGAATAGACAGTTTTACCCAAGGAATTTCCACTAGTACTACCGAGCTCTTTCTTTTCATCAACTTTATTTGGAGAGCTGGTTTTTACACTGTCTTCACTCTTTAAAGTTGTTGAAAGTATGTACAATCGCAACTGTGAGTTTTTCATCTTCAATTTATTTGATTCCACCAACCGGTGTAGTCATCTGTTTGTAATTTTCATTGTTATTTTCTCGGTGCTTTCATCCTACGTGTAAAGTTTTTAAGTCTTTCTTGAGAGGAATCTGTAAATTTAAAAAATTGTTAAGTAAATTTTATGAGAAAGTTCGAAATGAGTTCATTAAGAAATGGATTTTACTATTTTACGTACTGGATCATCTGTAATTAATGAAGATGAAGGATTATTATCTTTCTTTCCATCAATCACATTCATAATTTGATCAATTCTCTTTCGTTTTGCATCATTGCCACTGATTTCTGTTGAAATAAAAATTCGTTGTGAGTATTGGGACTTATTACATGAACATAACCTATTTATTATTTTTATCATAATTAATTAATATCTTATGTGTTATGTATGTGTATATGTACAATTTTTAATATAAAAATAATTACCTCTCGACAGAGTAGGATGAAAGACTTCATATTCTTGGACACTGTCAATCAAAATGAAATTGTCATCTTCAATCGCAACCCCACATTTACTATCTCCATCAGAGAACGTGAGTCCGTTAGCACCGGTGAAATATTGTCTCACTACATCCACTTTCAATTTTTTATTCTTCACAGGTAGTTTTACTACCTCTCTATCTTTTTTTATTTTCACAAAATTCATGTTGACAACAAACACAGCCTTCAGTGATCATAACCTCTGAACGGCCGAATTCAAATTAAATGGAATTTATTTCAATTATTGGGGTTCGGCAGGGTAGAAACCTACCATTCCCCGCACATGTGCACGTGTGCACATGTGCACACGTGCACATGTTGGAAGTGGCCGTGTGGAGCACCACTGCCTACGAGTTGGACGTGAGCCAACCCGGCTTCCGTACCAAAGGACACCAGTAAAGGGGGGAGAGTCAGAGACGGCATCTAACAGCGAAGAGGTGGATGACCCTGAAGAGGTCCTGGCCAAACCAGGGGCGACTTAGGTAGCCCAGAAGCAACTGGGTGAAGGGCATGATGCCCACTGCCACAATGCCAGCAGTCTAAGTGACAAAGTGGGAGGCAAGAGTCCCATGAAAAAAAAGGGGGGCTAACGGGAGAAATAAATGATCCAGTAGTGGCCCAGTGCGAGTGGTGTGGGAAAGGGGACAGCTACGAGAACGATTTAGCAGTGAGGCTGAATGAGGAGTTAAATGGAAGGTGGGATCGGCACATGGAAAAGCTAGAGGACAGATTGGTTGAAAGAATAATGGGGGAGATTAATAAACTGGAAGGTAGAGTGAGGGAACTGGTCAATGGAAAAGAAGAGCAGAAGGAAGTTCACCAGGAGCTACAAGCACTGAGAGTATCGTGTTAAACCACAAAAGCCTGGATCGCAGATGGTTTCATGAGCTGGGAGAACAAGCTAGAAATGGTGAATGAATCGTTGAGCAGACTCAATGAAGGACAAACAGAAGTAGTCACGGAGCAGGAAATCCAGCAATTCCTAGACCAGTGCAGGGAGCAGAGGAACGCTCTCCCCCCTCCTGAAGAGGATGGAACTGGACCCCGACAAAACGAGGGGTGGGAGCAGAGTGCGGAGAATCACGAGACAACAAACCACTCGGCCGAGAATGACCAGAGGGTGGGTGATGGAGAAACATCCCCCGTTGAAGAGAGGGGTGATGTGCTTGAGAACAGTCACCCGCTGGACTGGCTAGAATGGGTCTCATCAGCCCCAGGAAAATTGAGTAACGGGGATTTGGGCTCATGAACAAAACATGAGAGGCCTAGCGAGGAGAAACATTAAGGTGCAGGGGCTCGGACAAAGCGGGGCAGCAGCAGTTCAATTCGCAAAGACTGTGCTGAAGGCCACGGGGATTAAAATAGAAATTAATAAATAGCAGAGGGAGCAAGATGGAAGCCTAGTATTTACGCTGAACACCTTGGTACAGAAGAAATTGATGGTGAAAAACAAGGTTAAAGGAAAATTGGGAGAGGGAGGGCTCCTTGTGGATGATGACCTCCCATGGAGACAGGTGGAGATCAGAACATGGCTGGAAGAGCTGTCCCAGCAGGCTAAACAGAGGGGCTGTGCCACAGAGGTGTTGGGCTACTAACAGAAACTTAGTATTGATGAGGTATAGCTGCAATGGAGCGAAGACTTAGCGAAGCTCGTTGAATCAAGAACGTACAACAGAGGGCTAGCAGATATTAATGATGGAAGCAGCAGAGACAACGAAACCAGAGATGGAAGCAGTGACAACAAAACCAGAAAGAGTGGCAGAGACAACTCGGCCAATGATCTGAGCGGGAATATCAACGGTAACGAGGGGAGTGGACGCTGAGGAAGCGACAGTGGGGCAACAAATGACGAAGGGGGTTGAAAATACTAAGCTGGAATGTCGCTGGACTAAAAAGGGGTGAAGTTAAAAAAGTGTGGGATATTATTAAAAATAAAGACATTGTGATACTACTAGAAACATGGGTGATCAAAAAGAACCAAAAATCCATTATCGATAGACAAAACGATTTTGACAATAATAGTTTTAAGTGGGATATGGTAGAAGCTGTTAAAAAAAAAACAAAAAAGGGAGGGGCAAGGAAGGGATTTTGGTGAGAGTGAAGAGGGCATTGAAGGGAGGGGTAAGAGCGGAGACCTGGAAAAATGGTGGCACGATCTCCAATCTGAGTCTGTATAGTGGCAGTAAAGCGAGAATAATTGCTGAATATAATAATGTGGGTATAGCAAAGCTCACTGATGAAATCAGAGAGAGAATAGACGAGGGTAGGGGGAAAGGGGAAGAAATTGTAATTGTGGGAGATTTTAACGCAAGGGTGGGAGAGAGGCAGGCTGGTGAAGAAGACGAAAGATTCCAGCGCAAATCTATGGACAGAGTCGTCAATACTACCGGGAGGAAACTCCTAAATTTTTGTGATGAAGAGGGACTAATCATTGCCAACGGAACGACAAGGGGGGGTTGGGATGGGGGGATTTCCTATGTTGGAAATGCTGAGGACAGAGGGGGCTCGGTCATAGATCTTTTGCTTGCAGAAGAGAAACTAGAAGGGGGTGTTATAATGGAACTCAGGCTGATACCCACACTGGACTCCGACCACATGGGTGTTAGTTTTAAAGTAATGGGAAGGGGATCGTCAGACGGGGGGATACGAGCGGGACCGGGTAGTGGAGAGGGAGCAGGAGAGAGAATAAGTAACAGGGACGAGGGTAGTGTTGAAGAAAGACTGGTCTGGAAGGGAGGCAATGTAGTACACTACCAGGAAGCGCTCACCGCGGACTGGAAGGAGCCAGAGCCTGATAATGACATAGAGGGAAGGTGGAAGAAATTAAAGGAAGCGATATGGGGGGCAGCCAGAGAGGCAGAAGTGACCAAGAAACCCAAAAGAGATGGGGGGGGGGGGGGGGGGGGGGAGGGGATGAAGACAAATGGCTAGGCGCAGAGTTCAAAGAGCAGAGAAAGAAGACATGGGTACTTTTGAAACGCTTTCTCAAAACAGGGGATTTAGAGGCAACGAAAATGCTCGGCAGAGAAAAAACCAAGCTCAAAAGCATCTACAGTGAAAGGGTCAAAGAAATAGCGGAGGAAAAAAGAGCAAACATAAGAAGGACCAAAAATATGACGGAATTCTGGGATGGGGTGAACAAGTGCAGACCCAGAAGAAGTAGAGGGGGACAGGGCATCAGCGACCGAGACTGGCTGGGGCACATGGGAAAGCTATTGGGGGGGGGGGGGGGGGGAGAGAAGAAATCTCTTGCATAGAGAAGAAATAGATAGAGGCATTAGTGACACAGAGTTTGGGGAGGCTCCGAAAAGCCTGAAGAACGGCAAAGCCGCAGGAGAGGATGAGATAGCAGGGGAATTTTTGAAAAATTCACCTAACGAATGGACGGGGGAACTAAGACAAATTATACAAAAGTGCTGGGAAAACACGGAATTAATGGAAGGGTGGAACGTAGCAAGAATCTATCCGATCCATCAGGGAGGGGACGAGAGGGATGTGACCAACTATAGAGGGATATCCTTATTGGATCTAGGGTACAAGATCCTGGCAAACATAATGGCGCAAAGACTGGGGAAATGGGTGGAAAACGAAGGATTACTCAGGGAGAGCCAAGGAGGGTTTAGGAAGAAAAGAGGGACAAGAGAGCAAATCTTCATTCTGAACTCGCTTATCGGAAACCGCTTAAAAAACAAGGGGGGGAAATTATATGTAGCGTTCTTAGATTTAAAGGCTGCCTTTGATACCGTGGACAGGGACTTATTACTCGAAAAACTCTGGGGGCTGGGAATAAGAGGGAGATTCTACTTCATGGTCAAAACGATATACAATAACACAATAAACGAGGTGATCACGACGGGAGGAATCACGGATTGGTTTGAGTCTAAGAGAGGAGTAAGGCAGGGCTGCTCGCTAAGCCCGATGCTATTTAATCTATTTATTGATGATATAGATAAGCAGTGGGAAGACCGGAATTTGGGAGGAACAGGAATTGGAAATAGGAAGGTCTTTGGTCTCAAGTTTGCGGATGACATCGCGGTTGTGGCGGAAGACGCAGGGGGTCTGAGGGAAATGCTAAAGGCAGCGGAGGAATTCGTGGGAAAAAATAGGCTACAGATTAATGAGGAGGAAACGAAAATTATGATTTTCAGAAAGGAGGTCAAAGGAAGGGTGGAGAAAAGTGGGAAATAAATGGGAAGGGACTCGAAGTAGTCAATAGGTTTAAATATTTGGGATTCTGGTTCTCGTCTGGAAACAGATGGGGGGAACACCTGAGAAAAATGGCGGGGAAAGCAGTGAAGGTGGTTAACGCAGCATGGGGAGTGGGAGAAAGAGCAGGACTGAGCACGTTAAGAGGGAGACTTTATATTCTCAATACCCTTGGGGAAGCTGGCGCCTTGTATGGAGGAAAGGAATGGGGGTTAGCAAGAAGGCCGGAACTGGAGAAAATCCAGAGCAAGGTAGTGAAGATGGCAATGGGAGTCTCTAAAAACACCCCAACCTATATATGGAAGAACGAGAGTGAGAGAGGAAGCCTGGAAATAAAGATGAGGCGAAGAGCTCTGGACTTCTTGATACAGGTGGGACAATTAGAGGGGGATAGACTTGTGAAGACATGCCTGATGGAAGAATTAAGGGCAATGAGAAATAGAGCACCATCCTACTGGGGCAGGGATCTCCTGAAACTAATGCGGGGGGACTCGAGGGAGGGCAATGTACTTCACAAACTAGGGAAAGGGGAAATGGACGTGGGGGTAGTCGAAGAGTGGTTGAGGAGACAGTTGGAAGAATTAATTGATAGGGAAAAAAGAGAGGACAGTGAGAGAGTTCAGAGATCAACATTCCACCCAGATTATCACCTCCTCTGGGGAAGGGTGGAGCCAGAAAATTAGAGTTACTGGGACGATAAGGAAGCTAGTTGGGGGAACAAAGTCATGTGGGCCAGAATGAGGAGTGAGAACATTGGGAGAGCGGGGAACAAGGGATTCAAAGAGACCAACTGCCGGGTCTGCGGGAGTGGGAATGAAAATTTGGAACATATCCTGGAGTGCCAAGAAATCCGGGTTAACCTAAGAGAGGAGTGGGAAAAGTGGCAGTCACTCGGGTGGTCGGGGTCGATCTGGGAACTCCTGAGGGGAGAACCTGTGAACGAACTCTGCAAGCTGGTGAGGGAGTGGGAGAAGTGGGCACGCCGGAGACCCGAGCATGAAGGAGGAGGGGAACCAAACATAAATGCCGACTAATCAAATGAGCACCCTCTGTCCAAGCACTTCAGAAACGTAAGGTGATTGAATGAATGATAGACTAAGATAGAATAAGAAATAAGGTGAATAAGATAGAATAAGAAACAAGGTGATGTAAACCAAAAAAGAAAAAGAAAGAAAATAGATATATTTGTTATAAAACACTGTAATACTATACTGTAATAAGTGGGGGAAAAAAGGGGAAAAAAGGGTTATTGTAAAAGGCTGAAAAGTCATACAATTACGACAATAAATACATACATAGAAGGAATTTTCAATAATTGGCCGAAAGTAATGTGAGATTCGAATTTTCTCAGTTCTCGCGCAAGCCTGGGAGAATCAAAATTTTGTTTTTTCGATGAAATTTTATCTTGCATCTCTTTCTGAAGAGTTTCAAGGCGTTAATATGTTGAAGTTTGAAGTACAAAACGAGAAAGTGGATAAATAGTTGACAATTATGGTACCAGAGTAAATTCAATTCGATTTCCTCATTTCCCGTGCAAACCCGGGAATATCTAAATTTCACCTTTTCTATGAAAATTTGTTTATAACGAATTCCAACCTACTACAATGGCAAAATCCGGTTGGAGAACGCTTGAGTGCGTCAAGAGTTTACGATCTTCGTAGGCTAGTAATGCAGAATTTAATTTCCCGTGCACGCCCGGGAAAATATTTTTTTAGACGTTTTCTTTATTAAAAATCAATTCATCACAAATATTAATGCAATATGGCCATAAAATTTGATTCAAAAATGATTCAATTAGTTAAGAATCTCCCATCCTCATGTTATAGTAATGCACAATTTCATTGTTTCAGTTTCCCGTGCAAGTCCGGGAAAGTTGGAATTTGGTTTTTCAATTTGAATTAATTTGTAGTGAATCCCGATGCACTTAGACTGACTGGGTTGATATAGAAAGGATTCAATACGTTGAGAGTCTACTATCTTTGTCTTATAGTAATGCAGAATTTCTTTTTCTTCTTCCCCGTGCAAAGTCCAGAAACATCAAAGCTGTGTTTTTTCGATGAAAATTGGCTCTAGTGCACTGTGACAAAAAATTCTGGTTTAAAAACAATCAAATACGTCAATAGTCAACCATTATTTGTGCGATGATAATGCAAAATTCATTTTTTCTCATTTCCCGTGCAAGCCCGGGAACATCGAAATTGCATCTCTTCAATGAAAATTTATTTATAACTTATTGCAGTGCGCCGCAACACCAAATTCTGATTAAAAAATGACCAAATACGTCAAGAGTTTGCCGTCATTATGTCTTAATGATACAAAATTGGATTTTTCTTATTTCCCGTGCAAGCCCGGGAACATCAAGATTGTATTTCTTCAATGAAAATTCATTTATAATTTATTGCAGTGCGCGGTAACAACAAATTCTAACTGAAAAATTATCGAATTCGTCAAGAGTCTGCCGTCATTATGACTTAATGATACAAAATTGGATTTTTCTCATTTCCCGTACAAGCCCGGGAGAATGGTTATTTATCTTTTTCAATCAGAACTCAGGTACAATAATTTTTATCACACTGTAACTGGACAATGTTTTGAGTAGGCAGAGATGAATGGCCTTGAAGAACGGAGATCATATTGAGTATCGCAACTCCCGCGTGGGCACGGGTAATCGCTCGTGTGTACGATCAATGTAAAATTTAATGAATGACGAGAAAGAAATCAGTAAACAATAAAAATGATCAATAAATTGAAAAGAATCAATTCCAGAAATATTTTCAATAGGAGATGTTATTATCATTGGATGATGTCATCCCCGTTTGTTCACAGGAAACTGTAAATTGTATAGATAAATTTTTGATTTTATCGACCGTTGGATATTCAAGAACATTAATTTTTCTTTGGCTTTGCGGTCATAGAGGGCACGTTCGTATATATAATATCAACTGATCCGACAGGAGAAGGAGGCCCCAAATATCTCTGAGTCTCCTCCCACCCCTTCAGTTTGTGTCAACCGAAATCATCGCGCGAAATTGATGAAATTTTAAACAATTAAATTAATTGATTTAATTCCAAAGAATTAAATCAATTCTTAAAATTTATGCTAGAAAATTACAATAACATCATATGCACAAGCTTCTGAGATTTGAGTGGTGAGGGGTCTCGGTAGCTTAATGGTTAAAGCAGTCACCCGGATAGTGGTCGATGGTCGCCCGAGATCAAATCCCGAACTCCTCAACTTTTTTTTCAGAAACTTGTGCATAAATTTTAAGCATTGATTTAATTCTTTGGAATTAGATCAATCAATTTAATTATTTAAAATTCCATCAATTTCGCGCGATAATTTCGGTTTACACAAACTGAAGGGGTGGGAGGAGACTCAGAGATATTTGGAGGCTCCTTCTCCTGTCGGATCAGCTGATATTATATATACGAACGTGCCCTCTATGACCGCAAAGCCAAATAAAAATCAATGTTTTTGTAAATTGTATTCCTAAATGAACTGAAATCTTTATGGTCAACTAAGAAACCATCGAATGCATGAATAGCATATGATGATCATGTCACGGGAATGGGAAATGACATTTCTCCATTTCCCGTGCAACTCCCGAAAAAATATGAGCTTCACTTCTTCCGTCTCAATTCAGATGAGGAGAGCTCCAATGCACTGTCATATTGTAGTTGAATAGATTAAAAGTCAAATGAATCACCTCTTCACAATATTTGTGTCGTAGCCATGAAAAAGGGATTTCCTCTCAAGTCCCGTGCAAATTCGGGAAGAAACTAATTAACCCTTCTCTAATTTCAATCTGCTGATGAACTACTTCAATGCTCTCTCCCATGCCAAATTTAATGAATAAATTATCAAATTCATCAACAATCAAAAATATTTATTCCATTCTCATGAACAATCAAATTTTTTCATATCCGGTGAAGATCCGGAAAGAATGTGAATATTATCTTTCTTATTTTTTTTTTCAATACACGGAGAGGATAATATGGGAATTTTTCTAAAAGATTTTTATAAAAATTACCATGCTCCACATCATAATCTTCGCTTTTTATTTCTTAAGAAAATTGCCATTTTACACTTGGCTTTGGATTGAAATATCTTGAAAACTACTCAAAAGTTATCGAGACCTGCTGTGAATGAAATTCAGAGAGAAGATTAACGAATCAAATAAGCGAAACTCTGTTTTTCTATGACTCGTAGTTATTGAGATATCAATTTTTTAAAGAAAAATTCAGGAAAGACGTCCGAGCGCTCATTCATTTGCTATTGGGCCTCGTCCATTGTTTCTGAACTATTCATTAAAAAATTGATATCTCGGAAACTACTGGTCGTAGAAAAACGGCGTTTCGCTTCTTTTCTTCGTCAATCTTCCTTCTGAATTTCATTCACAGCATGCCTCGATAAATGTTGCATAGTTTTCGAGATATTTCAATCCAAAGCCAAGTGCGAAATGACTAATGGCTCATGTACCGAAAACAATCGAAGGTACCCGACTATGCCCCTTCGTCTACCATCCCGGGAAAAAATCGTCATATATGAACATATATGTACATATATGGGACATATATGAACATATATGTACGTATATGGACATATATGGACGTATATGCTCATACGTTTCTTCGAGAAATCAGACAGCTATGGGCATATATGGACATTAGGGTGGTCCTTAAAAAGGCTATATTTTAATATTTATCGATCCCCCCTCCAAAACGCTTCCAAATAATTAAAAAAAAAGTCTGTAAGTTTTCAGCTCTTAATATCAATATTAACCTGTCTCCCAAAGCAAAAGAAGTTTCAAATGAAAAAACACATGTATTTCTGCAAATTCAACTTTGAATTTTTATAACTCTGGTAATAATTGATAAAAAAATATAAAATTTGGCACGAATGCAGTTACTGATATGATGTACAGGAAGGAGAATTGATAAAAATTTTACACAATTTTTTTCTTACTTTCATACTTGGAGTATCCTTTTTTTTTCTTTAATTTCGTGCTATTCGTTTACAATAAGGAAGATGTGATCGTTGATGTTATTCATATGAGTTTCATATCGAATTCCAGAGACTGTGGAGCTTATTCAACCGTTCTTTTTTCATTTCACATTATCGGAGTCTTCGTTAGTGCGGTTAAGTTTTGAATGTTATATAATGAATAGGGACTCACTCGCATATTTCATATGTTATTGAAATAGATTTATTAGAATACATTTATCACATTTATTAATGAACATATATTCTTCAATAGATAATTTTATCTACCCTAGCGAATTCGATTCGACCCAAAAAATACCCAAATTATCCTCCGAATTTGAGTATATTTTCAGTGATTTTCCTATATAATGCTGGAAATATACCCAAATTATACCCAAAAAATACCGTTATTTTGGGTATATTTGTGAATTTTCATTACCCAATTTATACCGTCTTTTTTCCAATCAAATTTTAGTTTAATTGGTACTTCTGTACTACATGGAACGTTGAACGATTATGAAGTAACATTTATCGAGGGAAATAACAAAAAAGAAAACGAGCAGTCTGCGGGGACTGAACCCAGGACCTTCAGAATTGGAGTCCTCGACTGTGCAACTGAGCTACCGAGTATTTGGATATTTTCTAATCAAATTTCAATCGTCACAATTTTATCGCCACTCAGAAGGCTCAGATATTAGAAAAATGGATCATGAAGTATATCGTCGCTTTTGGAACAAAGGGGAGTGGATCCTACGTTTCGGTATAGCACTTGCGCCTCTTGGTTTCTATGGCGACGATATTCATACAGATTAATTGAGCAGACCAATTCATATTTTTTTTAATCACACATTGTTTTCAATCGGAGAATTTCACAATTCTCTGTTTGGAAATCAACGATATTTTGATTCTAGTAGTGAAGAAAGGAAAACAATGGTGTTTCGTCGGGACGATTTGGGTATAGAAATTTCACGAATATACTGAAAATATTAGTATTATTTGAGTATGATTTGGGTAAAATCTGGAAATTATACCAGAATCCTACCCAATGTCTACTATTCCGAAATTATACCCAAAAAAAACTCAAAGAATCGGTGTAAATGAATTCGCTAGGGTATTCATGATGAAAGGTTCAGCTGTTTTGAAGCAGTAGGGAATTTTTCTCTATGGTCATTAGTGATTTGCAGAATAAATTGTTGCTGATCTTCATTTCTAGTGAATTTTACATTGTAATCTTCCATTAATTTGAATCCTCGTTCTGCACAGTTATTCACAACTTTGAGTTTCATGAAAATACTCAAGGCATCATGCCTGGTAGATGGCGCTGATAGAAAAGTCTATAATTTGAAAAAAATACTCGAATGTATTTGATCGTGCCCAAAATTCCCTCCAAAGCTCATATAGATAACGTCAGTGATCGCATATTCCTAATTGTAAACGAATAGCACGAAATTGAAGGAAAAAAGGATACTCCAAGTCTAAAAGTAAGGAAAAAATGGTGTGAAATTTGTTTCCATGCTCCCTTCTGTACATCATATCAGGAACTACATTTGCGTCCAACTTCAGATTTTTTGATCAATTATTACCAAAGTTATAAAAATTCAAAGTTGGATTTGCAAAAATACATGTGTTTTTCCATTTAAAACTTCTTTTGCTTTGGGGGCCAGGTTAATATTAATATTAAGAGCTAAAAATTTACAGACATTTTTTTTTAATTATTTGGAAGCGTTTTGGAGGGGGGATCGATAAAAATTAAAATATAGCCATTTTAAGGACCACCCTAGTGTATACATAGCGACGAATTATTAGGATTTTTCCAAATGAACAAGTGATAATAATTAAGAAATGTGAGGATACGGGGTTAATTTCGAAGAGAAGTGGCGAAAAGCACAGCTCAGCACGTTTCGCTGTGTCATGAACACAACACTTTGAGAATTTGCGTATCTGCCTATAGTATTTTGGCTATCTGTTCACTAACAAATTATCATTTTTTCACGATTATGAACTGTTCAGACAGCTAGATTTTTTTAAATCAGTTTTTTGTAAATACACAGGGAATTGATCGAGATCGAGTGGTTTTGCTTCAATCCTTTCTTGTAGCTCTCAAAACTCTCTGTAAAGGAGGATTCATGCAAGCTTGCTCTATCTTGCTGAAATTCCGGGATATTCGAAGAAAACGCTTACTTCCATATTTTTCTCATGCTAGCCTCATAATATGGTAGACAAAGGGGCATAGTCGGGTACCTTCGATTGTTTTCGGTACATGAGCCATTAGTCATTTCGCACTTGGCTTTGGATCGAAATATCTCGAAAACTATGCAGCATTCATCGAGACATGCTGTGAATGATATTCAGAGGGAAGATTAACGAAGAAAATAAGCAAAATGCCGTTTTTCTACGACCAGTAGTTTCCGAGAAATCAATTTTTTAATGAGTAGTTCAGGAACAATGGCCGAGTCCTTTCTGAATTTTTTATTAAAAAATTAATATCTTAATAACTACGAGTCGTACGAAATCGGAGTTTTGCTCATTTTATTCGTTAATCTTTCCTATAAATTTCATTCACAGCATGTCTCGATAGATTTTGAGTAGTTTCCGAGATATTTCAATCCAAAGCCAAGTGTAAATGGCTATTTTTTTAAGAAATCAGAATTATGATGTGCAGCATGAGAATTTTTCGGTCGCGCTTTATGAAAACTCTTCCTCCGAATGACAATGTTCTTCTCTTTGCGCGAATTGCATCTCGTTTATAGAGCGGCATAACAGTTTTCATAAGAGTCATTCACAAAAACTCTAATATTTTTCTCTCCGCGTACCACGTTCCCCTCAAAACTTTTCACTCGTTTTGTGACGTGAGAAAAAAGTTGGTACCCTCCGAAAAGAACTTTCACTTCAAAAAAATAAATCTTTATTAAAAAATTAATTTACCGGAGGTCCATCCTCTGATGATTCCTCCAAATTTTTCAATTCAGGCTCCAATGTCCTCTGAGTCAAATGTTCCATATTTTTCTGTTGAGCTGGAAAAGAATTTGCGCGCAAAGGAGGAATTTCATCATTTTTTTCTTCCATCATTTTCTTCAACTCCTTCTTTGGTTCTATGAAAGATGTTAATATAATTACTATCACTGCTGATTGAAAATATAATTGAAAAAGGAATAATTATTGGTTAACTTCTCCTTATCATGATATAATTAAATAGTATTTGATAATAGAATAGAATAAAATAATACTTGAAACAGCGATGACTCTTGCGTCGTAACACTTCCAGCGAAGGATTTTTTTTTACCTACTTTTCTTGTTTTCCCGCCACTCTATTACGTAGGACACATCAGGATCTCCGTCGGGATTAAATTTCTCCAGCGTGAAATCACGAATCCAATCAGTGGGGACTCCAGATGTATATGTCCCGTCATAATCACCACCAACCCACTGAAGTAATGCATACATTTTTCTTCTTCGCCCATCTTCTTGGAAATGATAAAGTTGATGAAAAATGTTAACTTTTTATTTATAAATGTCAATCGATTTCCATTTAAATTCTCAAGACGTTTGAATGTGGTTTTAATAGAAATAAACAGTTGCAGTGAGAAAGAACGTGAGGATTATGAATCCAAAATCAATTCAATTGTTATGAAAAATATTAGGAGTTTTGCCAAATATTATGAGTTCATAACAACAAGAAATCGTTAGACTACTTGATAGGCCCTTTTGTTATTATCAATTCTTTATGAGGAATCTTGAATTGAGAACATTTTCTGAAACAAAGAGGCTGACATGCAAAAGATGAGCCTCTTTGTTGATCATCAATGATTTTGTTGTTTAGAAAAAATCTGTAAAGAATGCCACCTAGTTTCTTTTGCTTCTAGCACGACGATATAATTAATTAAATGGGCAAATATAACTATAATATCATATGATATAATTGCAAAATGAGCTGGAGTTGAGTTGTGTAATCACACGAGTCTGAAAATCTTCACCGCTCATGTAAGGCAGAACATGGATGTGAAGAGTTCAATTGAATACTTACATTGAAATTTCAACAGAGGATCGCTTCAAAGCATGTTGACAATGTAATCTTTTGAACCTGTTCATTGTAACAGTAAGAAAGTGAGAATATTCACATTTCTCTGGGACCATTTTTTCTTATTTCATAATATCTGGTACACTTGATGAGTGAGAAAACTCATTAAAAGAGCAAAATAACTATTCTCATATGCCTTCATTGATGGGGGCTTTACAGCATACGCACAACATATTCTACATATGATATAGGGATCACATTTATAATTTGAAATATAAATAATAGATACAATGAGTATATATCCATAATTATATATCAATTATTATATTCTGAAAAATATATATCGAAATATATAGAATTTCGCTGCATTATATGATCCCATATTTTCCATATAATTTTTAGTATAATTTCACATTATATAGTTTTTTCATTCGGGACACTAAATTACTGCGAGAATTTAGCTGCGTTTCAAACGTTCTGAGACAAAATTGCTCCATCTCGTTCACTTTTCGAGATATTCTCAGGGAATCACAGGAATACAACGTCTTTTTTTCCTGAGATAAATCGACTTTCCGTTATTTGTGTTTGATGAATATCGCGAAAAATGAACTAGGTAGCTTTAACTTGCTTTAATCCTTCCGTAGTAGACGATTTCACGAGCTGAAAAAGCGAGTAAGGCAAATCGACGAATTTTGATTACATTATAATCTATTGTCAAAAAATGGATCATTGCAACAAAGGCTCTATCTGTAAGTCTGTTTTTTGTCATAGAATTTTGATGAATATCTCAGGAGCCGAACGAGATAATGCAATCCTTGTAAAAATTCCCTCATTGATCAAAAGAGAGAATGTAAAGTTTTCAGATAAATCAATTTGGTTTTATCATTAATTTCCATCGAATACAATACTCTCTATCCATACCTCATAAGCAATAAATTTCACTTCTGCCATGCGTGGATTCTATTCACCCTCCTCTTTCTATGTAGTACAGGTAATAGAGGATTTTACCTTGCACTAAACTGCAGGAGTTATTTCCTTTTATAGATTGGTTCAGTATGACGTACTGAAGGTAAAAACCCAAAATACTTAGGAATACGGCGGGTGAAAGTGCCTTCATTTACAACTTATAAAACTTACTTTACTAGCATTTTATCGTTTAAACAATTATTAGAAGAGATATCGGTCGGAGTGTCAATAAACAAATAGTGATAGTTTTATAAGTCGTAAATGGTAAGTGATACGGAAAAAATTATGAAACAAGAAAGATAGGAAATTTTATTATCTACAATGAAGCTTGTGACGAGTTACAAAGTAACTCGTCAACGTAGAGTTCGCGTAACGCGTTGAGTGAGCATTACGGAGAGTGGGGGGACATCGCTTCCTCATCGAAGGAAAAAGGTAGATGAGGGGAGCGCGGAAACTGTTCAAAATTCGCGTAGGGCTCTGCACGTTTTGTAGAGCGTTATTCGTACGGGCGTTAATGTACCGTAGAGTCGAAAGTCAGCTAGCAGATCTGTGCATCCAGTTGTTATTTGAGCTTCTACCTGCATCCGTTTGCTATTCTCACAACTTTATCTCTTCTGAGAAAATATTAATAATTCATCTCTATCTATCCTAATAAGCAACAAATTCACTTCTGTCGCGCGTGGATTCCACACACCCTCTTTTGCACTTGTCGCGATCTAAATATATCTAATTAGATACAATTATATCAAGAGAATTTCAGTAGTGTGTAATCTTCGGCTACTGAACGGTATTTTGAAAATGGAATAATAGGGTTATGATGGGAATACAATTGTGTCAAAAGTCTCGTGTACTATCTAAATATTTGGGGAGGATGAATCAATGAAATCTGATTCGTGATACGTAGTTTATGAACTTCAGCATTGTGAAATGACGTTTCACTTCTTACGCGTGGCATTCCACGCACCCTCCTTTTTTATCCATTGCTCCTTCAATGATTAATTCTAAATCACTTAAATCTGTGAAAAACGAGCTCAGCTTTCACATTGTTCAATTTTTCTTGATCTACGAAACCTAGAATTGAGGATATTTGAAGAAGACCCAAAATTTTGAAGAATGGGAAGAATCAGTCCCCGTACTTTTGGGCAAAATCTGCCAAATTAGAAAAAAATCTCTAACAGCTGGTTCAAATTGGAGATTTCTTCAGCTATTCAATGGAATCATTGGAAAAAGACGGTCTCAAATACTTTCGTTCACATTAAGGATAATTAGGAGAGACAATCGGCAAAAAAGTTAAGTTTTTGTATAGAATCGTTAATAACAAATTATACAAGATCAAATTCTCAAATTTGATGAAGTCAATCTGCAAAGAATGAGATAAGGGAAAGAATGAAGCATAGGAACAATCAAAGACTGTGTGCCAGTCAATCAACCCTCAGCATAAGGATCAAGTACTGAGACTAAACTTAAATATAAAATCAAGTAGCATTCATGGATGGATTAATTGATTATGGATGTTGTTATACACCATGGTTGGTTCATTGAATAATTCTTAAATGAAGATCATGTTCATTTCAATCTCGTAGTCGATGCTAGCTGGATGTTTCTGCTTGTGACATTCAAGATAACATGTTTTACAAATGTCCTTTTTGTGTTTTCAAAATCCATGTTGATAATTTCATTGCACATATCAACAAACAACACAAATGTCAAAAATCAAAATTGTATTATTGTACCTATTGTGTCAAAATTTTCCGAACGGTGTATAATTATCGTACACATTTAATCAATAACCATCCCTCAGAACATAAAGACGAATGCTCAAATAATTATGATACTATGTTGGTATCAGTGCAACCTGCGGTACAGTTGCCAAAACCATTCTCGAAGGATGAAAGTATGCAGTTCGTATCATCTTCTGAATCACCAAATAGTTCAGTCGAATCAAAACCATCCAATTTAAGAGATTGTACAGTACAGCCTTCGACGAATCTACTTATTCTACCAATAATTGAAAGCAATGTCAATATTCAGAGCATTTCTAATACGAAGAGAATTCTAAATGTTAAGAAAATATTTGGTCCTCCTGTTAAAAATCAAGATTTATGTAATTTGAAACTTTCTTCTCCGTTATTGAAGAGTGTGCGTTCCGCGGTCATCTCACATTTGCCCAAAAATAATGTGAACGAGAATTTTTCTCGAAATGAAATGTTTAAATTCAGTGGCAAAATGTATAAACAAATTGGCAATTTTAGTGCATCACCATATGGAAATAGAAGTATTTCTCGAGCCGATGCCACTCGTATAATGAATAATACTGCAACTCTATTCAATTCTATATCAAAAGGAATAGTAGAGAACAGTAGTATAAAAAAATTCTTGCAAATTCAGGCCATTACATTTCTCCCTACTCAAAGGTAATTACATCGGTTTTATCTTCACAGCGAGTTCTCAAAAAACGAACCCTTGTTCCAAAGTCTATAAAGATTACTTTAATCCTTTTAAAGAGTGGCTTGAGATTATTCTTTGAGCTCCTCAACGTGTATGAAACGATTGTAGCTTACATGGACGAATGTAGGAACAATACCACCGATGAGATAAAAACCACCTTGCAAAGTCAAATATGGAAAGCGATTGAGAAGAAATTCAATGAAAAGATAGTATTCCCATTAATAGTTTCAGGTGATGATCTCGAAATTAATAATTTTTTGGGATCACACCGAGGAGTCCATAAAATTGGATGTATTTATGTTGATCTTGCATGCATCCCTAACAAATACCGTGGCTCTTTAAATAATATTTTTTTGGCGCAACTGCACAATTCAAAAGACTAGGAAGAGATGGGTAATCAGGGAATATTTTCGGAGCAGAAGAAACAATTAACTGATTTACAGAAAAATGGTATAGATATGATATTCAATGGTGAATCGAAAAGAATTTATTTTTCTTTGTTGAGGATCACAGGGGATGATTTAGGGTTGCATCAATTTTTAGGCTTCTGGACAAATTTTAATGGTGATTATGCCTGTCGTTTCTGTCTCTCAGACAAAGGCGAACGTACACGAGAAACTCAATTGAATTTAAGAAAGCTTCGTACTTTAAAAAACTACAATAAACATGCAGCTTCAAAGCTCAAGTCTAACTCCAAAGGCATAGCCGAAAAATGTGTCTTCAACACAATCGATCATTATCACGTAATTCGAAACATGTCCAATGATGAGCAGCACTACTCCCTGGAAGAGATTTTTCGAAAAACGGTTGCGAAGATTTTGTGTAATCTTATTTACAGGTACAATTATTTCTCTCTGGTAACATTAAATTGGAGCCTAAAACATTTTGACTTTGGGAGTGAGCTTGGTATCAATAATCCACGACCAATAACAGAAAAGGCTTTGAAAAACGGTTGTTTGATAACTTCCGCGGCAGAAATGAAAACACTACTTAGACATTTGAGTATGTATATTGGTGATGTTGTGCCAGGGGATTGTCCAGAATGGAAATCATACATATTGTCAAGAAAAAATTATTCTATTGTTAGTAGCGGCATTTCCAGCAATGCTATAATCGATGAATACACATCTCTGATCCAGCAGCATCATCAATTATTTATCGAGATTTTCAATGAACGCTCAACACCCAAATTCCATTTCAGTCACGTTACGAAACTTCTCGGTCCAGTAAAATTTTCCTCTACAATGCGTCCTGAGGCAAATCATCAGTTATTGAAGCAAATTTCAAACGCAACTCGATCTCATTTAAATCCAGCGTACACAATTGCAGTCAAAAATCAACTGCAGTTGAGTTATCGGTAACTAGTTTGAGGTAATGGAAATGATATAAGAAACTTTGGTTGAAGTTGCGGTGTAAACTAGCTCATTTATTCACGAATATATTCATTACAATACTCGATGACCTGGGTGACGAGGAATTTCCAAAAAATCGTTAGAGATACTTTGATGAGAAGTCTTTCAATAGCACTTGACTGGACTCTTGAGGAAGAGTTTAACAAAATTGGTACTGAAAAACCCAGATCAATATCACATCGGAAGAATAATGTCTTTAATGATATCTTAGGGAATATTTCAAGACACCATTTTCACCCAGAAAAATCAATATGAAGTATTCATTCGTTTTATTAGATTTTTAATAAAAAAATATATAAAAGAAAAAACCTAATATTCGGTTAGTGATTCAATAAAGTAGTACGATTATACCCGAAAATGAATCACGTGAAAGAGCGCTGATATATCAAATCATATAATCGACTATGAATGATGAAAAATTCTTCCTGTATTTTTAATGTCTTCATCATCATTACCTTTATGTCTATTTTTTACGTTTCGATGTGAAAGAGACATAAATAGAAAAAGAAATATTGTTTCGAATGACCGGCTGTGTTGAATGATGATGGCATTAAAATTAGTGAGATAAAATGAATAAGAGACAATAAATAATAGAATCATCATCATTGTCAGCGTCATATATTCAGCATTGAGGAACTATGCAGATTACAGATTACCAGCTTTGTGAGACACGCTCTTTGAGTTATATGTTTTTCTCATTTCTTTCATCTTTTGCAATATCCAAGCATTCGAAGTATTTGCATTGGTTTACAAATGAGACAAGACTGTGAAAATAATTATAATATAGAGTAACCCATGTGCTACGCGAAGCTCTCCATTAACAAAGCTGTCAATTTCCTGTGATGCATAATTTTTATTATTGTCAATTGAATTTTTCTATCTTTAGATTATCTTGAAATATAAAACTAAGTTGCTTTAATCATTTTTAGACTCAATTGCACTATTGAAAATTTGCTTTCGTACAAAGACTTCATTCACGAGCGCAAGAGATAGATACACTGAGATCAAAAAGTGGTAAAAACTATTGAATATTTGTTCCACTGGATCTTAGAAATTTTTGTCTTGAAATAATCAAAAAATTTGTTGAATTCACTAAATTTTGTTTATTCGAGCAATTGATTCGTTCAAATAGATAGAATTCAAAAAGCTGATCTGTTCAAATGAACAATATACAGTCAATTTAACATTCTTTTCAGTTTCAGTTTTAAGGCTTTCGCGGCCAATGTCATTTTGAACATTTTTGGCTTCCGGATGGATGCCGCGTTGAGTTCCAGCGTTGCGCCAACGTTTCGCAAACGTTGCAGTTTGCATCTTCAGGGCTATGAGCTCCGATTCTGAGCTTCATTGTTAAAGGGGTAGTCCTTATATATCCTCCGGGGGACTGGAAGGGGGGTAGGTAGGGGTGGGGGTAGAGCCAATCAGGAGCTTTTAATTGATCAGCTGGTCAATTAAAAAAGCGGGAGGACGGTTTTCCAAATAGGGTTCACCTGGTATCCTTTATCCCTATTCAGGTTATTCGGATTTTTGTGGATTTCTAGGCCTTCTCGATATTTCCTTTCAAAATATCCTTGGGACTTGGCCAACATTCTGGCTTGGTCATACTGAATAGTATGCCCAGTGTCCATATAGTGTTCAGCCAGGGCAGATTGTTCCAGGTGGCTTTTTTGGAACACCGTAGGTGTTCTTTGATTCGTGTAGTGATCATCCTCCCGGTTTCCCCAATGTACACTTTACCGCAAGAACAAGGAATCTCGTAGACTCTTGGTGTACTCAAGGGTGGTCTAGAATCCTTAGGACTAGGCAACATCCAACCTATCTTCTTCGCAGGAAGAAAGATCGTGCGAATGTCATGTTTCCTGAGTACTTTACTGATGCGATCAGTCGTACCTTGAAGGTAGGGGAGAAGGGCCACTTTTGGTCTTTCCTGGTCTTCTCGAGGACCACTCACTTCCTGTGAAAGGATCTTATTTTAGAGTCTCTTGGTGACTCTCTTGATTTGTTGGACTTTATATCCATTCTTTCCAAGGGCTGTCTCCAGATGTTCAATTTCATCGTTCAAGCTGGTTGTTTGGGAGATAGTAAGAGCTCTGTAAATGAGAGAACTGATAACTGAGTTCTTTTGAGATGGATGATGATGGGAATTAGCGTTAAGGTATCTGTCGGTATGCGTAGGTTTGCGATACACTTGGTGACCTAAAGTGCCATTGGCGTTTTGTTGAACCAGCACATCGAGGAAGGGAAGACAATTGTTATGTTCGATCTCCATGGTGAATTTGATGCTGGGATGTTGTTTATTCAAAAACACCAGGAATTGATCTAGAGTCTCCTTTCCATGGGGCCAGATGACAAAAGTGTCATCTACGTATCTAAACCAGACAGATGGTTTCAAAGGGGCTGACTCTAAAACTTCATTTTCAAAGTGTTCCATGAAGATGTTTGCTATGATAGGAGAGGCAGGAGAGCCAATAGCTGCCCCTGATTTCTGTTCATAGAAATCTCCTTGGAACAGAAAATATGTTGAAGTTAAGCAATGCTCGACAAGAGGGAGATAGGTAGGGGGGATCATCTTCGAGTTCTTCATGATTTCCAGAGTATCTGGTATGGGAACGTTGGTGAACAAAGATTCCACATTAAAACTCACTAAAATATCCGTGGGGGATGTTCTAAGTATTTTCAGCTTGGTACGAAGTCCAAGGAGTTTTGTATGTGTGAACCATTCTGCCCAGTCAACTTCTGGAGGGGTGCAGTAAGAAATTTAGCCAATTTATATGTAGGTCCTCCAATGTTATTAACAATGGGTCTCAGTGGAACAGTTTCCTTGTGGATTTTGGGCAGACCATATAGTCTTGGGGAGAATGATTCCCTGGGAACAAGCTGTTTGGTGAGATCAGCTGAAAGACGAGCCTTCTTCAGAAGCTCAGTGGTTTTCCTCTCGACAGTGCGAGTTGGGTCTTTTTTGAGTTTAGTATAAACTCTGGAATCACTCAGCATTGATGAAATTTTCCCAGTGTAGTCATCCAAATCCAAGATCACAGTTGCATTGCCTTTGTCAGCAGGGAGGATAATGATTTCACTATTCTCCTTGAGACTCCGCAAGGCAAGACGCTCCTCTCTAGTGATGTTATCACTGGGTCGTGCGGCCTTATGCGGGATATTGGATAACTGTCTTCGGATTTTTTAATTGACCAGCTGATCAATTAAAAGCTCCTGATTGGCTCTACCCCCACCCCTGCCTACCCCCCCTCCAGTCCCCCGGAGGGTATATAAGGACTACCCCTTTGACAATGAAGCTCAGAATCGGAGCTCATAGCCCTGAAGATGCAAACTGCAACGTTTGCGAAACGTCGGCGCAACGCTGGAACTCAACGCGGCATCCGTCCGGATGCCAAAAATATTCTTTTCAGTTATTTAAAAAAAATATTTGCTAAAGACCATGAAACAAATATTTGATAGTTTTTGCCAGTTTTTTTTTCTCATTGCAGTTTGAAGAACATTTTCCGAACGATTGATGTAATTTCTCGACAGATAATGGCAAATTATACTTTCTTCTTGCAGCTTAAAGAGAAATACGTTCTCATTGCCACTGCATGAATCGTTTATTGAATAAAATTTATGTTTGTGACAGAGTGCGTCTTTTTTCATGAAAAATTGTATCTACTGAAAGTCATAGAAAACCTATTACGTTTGAACCATAGTATTTTTAGCTATATAATTGAAAGAGTGCTGTCCAATATGTATTAAGTTCACGAAATAAATGATTTCTTTAAAATGAATAAGTTTGTTCTATTCCTAAGATATTTCTACTTCGGAACCAGTCTGAACTCTAGAAATGAGAATCTAGTTCCAGCGATTGAGCTACCGGCCGAGGCGCGTCCCCAGGTGGCGGATAGGGGAAGTAGCCAGCACTAGTAGGAAGGACCGGGAGGGAACCAGCTGGGATGTTATACCAGCAGGGCCCCGCCAAGGAACCTCCAGAAATGCTGGTGAAGTGACGGTACAATAAGGGAGACGACGGAGGTAAAAGCCCGGGCGGTCGAACGAAGGCCGACACCGTGGACCAGCTCCCCCAAGCACGGCGTAAACTATCGTGCCGGAGGCTGAATGGCACAGGGGTGACACAGGGTAGATGAAACTCTGGGTCAATGTGTCTGAAACGATGTCCTTGGGGCACTGGGTCGCACCCCATTGCATTCTAGACCTTACTCCCACAAACCGGGCTCTGTGGGAGTGGACCTCATTCCCCGGACACACGATATAAGAGGGCGGGATGGGCAGGTGTAGGGTGAGTGGGGCGCTGAGAACCACACTCCCGTGATGGGGCTCTGAGAACCACACCTATAACTGCTTTGATGGCCCTCTTGGATCTGAAGTCGCCACATTTAGTGGCAATGAAGGCAGCCAAGGGCTCTACGATAAGATCCTGGAGGAACTCGACCTTCATGCGCGCGTTACTGACCAGGACGGAGGAATAAAAATGATACTCCGGCATGGCAGAGATGTGAGTGGGGGGTTAAGGGCCTTCACCAGGAGTTTTGAAGTTGTGAGACCGAAGAGTGAGGAATGGGCTCTGGAAATGAACCCTCCCTCCAGCCTGAGGGCCCAGTTTTGTACACTGACGGCACCAAGAAGTACTACAGATAAATGTGGGATAGAGGCGGGTAACGTCCACCACTTACTGATGAGATGCAGTGGATTAGATTCCACTAGCATCTCGAACTTAATAGGTACAGGGGGAGAGGTGGGGCACCTGCGTTGCTAGGTTTACCAATCTTCTTGAACCCTGGAACCAAGGTGGTCGCCATTAGGCGGGCGTATAATAGTTATACTCAATATGCCCTTTCGGCCACCGCACACAACATCATACATACATACAAGATATTTCTACTCAGTATTTAATCTGTTTATTACGCCCAAGAATGATTGAATTTTGCCATGGATATGAATCACTTACATGGAAGAAAAAAGATTTCATGGTAAGTCATCGAAATTTTTTCAATTCATTGTCTTTGTCCCTTTAGAAAAAGGAATTCATGTCAAAACGTGTAATGGTTTGAATAGAAGATGGAGGAAGGTTCAAGATGAAATTATATCGATTGTTATTCACTTACAGATTCTCTGGGGCCGTAGGAGAACTCTTCAACATTGAGAGACGAGTATTCCATCACAGAGTGTTTGTCGTCGAAGTGAAATACGAATCCTTCCACTCGGAACAGCATTTATTGCTCCTAATAAAAAAATACTTGCCTTAGAATGGAATTTTCACCGGATTACAAGTGTATTTTTCCCTACAAGAAAGAACTGTCAACCGACAAATAACAATGCATTTAATAGCAGTTCATTGAAAACTAGATGAATAATCATTTTCCTGTTTCTGAACGATAGAGACCTTCTGGACATGTGTAATTATCATAACAGAAGTCCGGGAAATATTGAATGGAAGATTCTATCCATAGCCATACAATTAGAGAATTTATTGTGAACCATGGGGCTGTTTGCCATTAATTAGTCAATATTTCAGCTCCAAAAAGTTAGCAGACCAGGGTCTTCCGATTGACCCGAAATTTTTTGGGAATGAGGGGCTTTTCAGGTGCTATTTTTCTGCGCTAATTGAAAATTTTCTGCTTTAACGTTTGTGACGGTTTTTACCGTCACAGAATCAAGAAAATTCCGAAAAAATTAATTATTTTTATTGAAATCGCGATAATGGGGCTCATTTTGAGTCAAGTCAGCATATGTCCAGAGTGAGGTCAGCAAAAGCTAATGACCTCACTAATTATTTTTGTTTATTTTTGCTTAATCTTCCTCCAAAATTTGGAGGAAAGTACGAGAGTAGGACTGGGAAGGATTTTTCCCAGTCCCACAAATAAAGTAGCAAAATCAAGGACGATCTGGAGGAGCCTGGATGGAAGCAGCATCCACTCATTTGGTCCAGCATCAGCCAACACGAGGAAATGTTGGCCAACAGTGAGGGAATTTGGAGATCGTCGAGGACAACGTGGGAATCAGTAAAATGAAAGACTATTTATCAGTGAAAATGAAAGACTAAAGTTTTCCGTTTAGAAATGTCGGGAAAATATTGTCATGTTGTAACTATTATGATTATTTTCGCGTGTTATATATATTATATATATATATATATATATATATATATATAGTAAACTCAGTGACGTTAAGGAGAGTAGTGGGGGACTCGCGCGTTATTAGTCGAGTTGGGCCTCGGTTCTACCGAAGTTGAGCGGGAACGGCCGAGGGCACCCAACGCAACTCGTGGGAGAGAAGACTCGTTCTTCTTCTCCCGGGACACCGTGGCGGCCACATCGTGTAGAGACCATTGAGAGAAATTTAAGGAAAAGTAAAGGAAAAATCGTAAAGAAGTTCGAGAGATTGAGGAAAATAAAGAGAGAATTAAAAGAGGCCAAGACGGAAGAGAGGAAAGATAGCGCAAATGTAAGGTACGCGAGTCCCCAAATAAGAGACATTTAGAGTTAAAATTCTTGATATTCATTTGTAAAGAGAGTAAAACTGAAGGGACGCCGAGTTGGCGTCTGTTTGGGGTGTATCCACCCAAACCAAGTTACAGTTGTTTTTGTTTATTCCGAGTTACGTTCAAGATTAATTATTAATGTGAAATAGACTTCGTATTATTCCAAAGAACTTCCTATTTTTTTTTGATTTACATGTACACATATAATTTTTGAATATACCTAATTCTTTTGTTATTTAAACCAAAATTTTCAGGAGTCTGTGTAAAGTTTTTTGTCCGTCCGAATACCCAAAGGGAGGGTATCGTCCCCTCCCCCCCTTGAGACAATATCCGAGTCTCGTGTACGAAAGCGGGTTAATTTAGAGTCTTTTCAGAATTCTGTTATTCATTAAAATAAAACAAACTTGGGGATTTGTCGTTTTCCCCCAAATTAGCAAGATTTCGCTAAAACGACTGGCGCCCATTTTTCCAGAGGCAAATTACTTGGGGAAATAATTGAGTAAAGTTTTCGATCATAAAATTGAGTCAAAATCAGAAAATTGTTTAGTGCCTTTAACGGTTAGCCAAGGTCAGTTAAGCAAACCGTTACACGGTTTTGGAGGAAAACCATTTTGAAAATTGTCGATATTCATCTAGCAGACCAGCATAATGGAATAAACATGTTGACTACATGGAAATTCATAAATATTTAGGTGTTAATATTCGGTGCAATTTTGTTTGTTTTTTTTGTAAATTTAATTAATTACATTATTGAGAATAACAATAATGTCGCGGAAATGAGAAGAATAACTCCAGAGCTTAGCTGACAGCTCAGAAAAAATGAGTGCTTTGCGTTGCAGCTGTTTTAAATTTTTCTGCTGCACAACAAATCCATCTTGTCGGGCAGAAGGGCCAATGAATCTATAACATCACTTCGTGTGTGGTCGAGTGACCTTGAATCGGTTGTTTTCGCATCCGAAGAATTAAGTGCTCTTTATTTTAATCGATTGCGAATTGCCTGCGCCATGCGGAACACGTTTCAATGATGCACGTATGCAATGCACTTGCATAATTCAACCCAGAGTATCCGAATGACCATCAATCTTCTGCGTATGCATCAGAAGAATTAAGTGCTCTTCATTTCAGTAAATTGCGAATTCTCTGCGCCACTCTAAATACGTCTTAATGATGCAAATATGCAATGCACTTGCATAATTCAACTCAGAGTATCCGAATGACCATCAGTCGTCTGCGTATGTATCAGAAAAATCGAGTGCTCTTCATTTCAGTGAATTGAAAATTTTCTGGACTATGTTAAAGGCGTTTCAATGATGCAAGTATGCAGTGCACTTGCATAATTCAACTCAGAGTATACGAGTGACCTCCGGCCATCTTCGTATGCATCAGAAAAATTAAGTGCTCTTCATTTCAGTGAATTTAGAATTTTTTGCGCCACTCTAAATACGTCTTAATGATGCAAAAATGCAAAGCGCTTGCATAATTCAACTCAGAGTATCCGAATGACCGTCAGTCGTCTGTGTATGCATCAGAAAAATTGAGTGCTCTTCATTCCAGTGAATTGCAAATTTTCTGTGCCATGTCAAAGGCGTTTCGATGATGCGAGTATGCAATGCACTTGCATGATTGAATATATAGTATCCGAATGACCATCAGTCGTCTTTGTATGCATCAGAAAAATCAAGTGTTCCTCATTTCACTGAATTGCCAATTTTTCGCGGCACGTTGAAGGCGTTTCAATGATGCAAGTATGCAATGGACTTGCATAATTGTACTCAGAGTATACGATTGACCATCAGTCGTCTTTGTATGCCTCAGAAAAATTGAGTGCTCCTCATTTCAGTAAACTGTGAATTTTCTGCACCACGTGGACCACGTTTCAATGATACAAGTATGCAATGCACTTGCATAATTCAACTCAGAGTATTCGAATGATCATCAGTCGTCTGTGTATGTATCAGAAAAAATAAGTGCTCTTCATTTCAGTAAATTGCAAATTCCCTGCGCCACTTTGAAGGCGTTTAAATGATGCAAATATGAAATGCACTTGCATAATTCAGCTCAGAGTATCCGACTGACCATCAGTCGTCTGTGTATGCATCAGAAAAAATAAGTGCTCTCCATTTCAGTGAATTGGGAATTTTCTGCGCCACGTTCAAAGCGTTCCAATGATGCAAGTATGCAATGCACTTGCATAATTCAACTCAGAGTATACGAGTGACCTCCGGCCATCTTCGTATGCACCGAAAAAATGAAGTGCTCCGCATTTCACTAAACTATGAATTTTCTGCGCCACTTTAAATACGTCTTAATGATGTAAATCCGCAGTGCACTTGAATAATTGAACTCAGAGTATACGAGTGACCTTCAACCATCTTCGGATGCATCAGAAAAATTAAGTGCTCCTCATTTTAGTGCGGCAGCCACTGACGCATTGTCAAATTCACCAAGAGTTATAGCAGCATCAAGTATGGCTACAACTAGAAATACGAATGTTCACCGATAAATTAACAACGATCAAGATTAATCACTATTTGCTGTTTAAGGGGGTAGGCATAGTTGGACCTCCGAAAAAAAGGCCTTTTTCTTGAATTTTTTTCGCTAGAGGATGAAATAATTCGTTGCAACAGTTTTTGAATATGAAAGGTATATATTCCGACTACATTTCACAATTTTTCCAAAGAAAAATATAAAGAAATACACCGGTGCGGAGCCATGGCCGAGAGGCTTCCAAAAAAAAACTGGTCTTGCGGCGATCACTCTCACGCCACTCTGGATCATCTGAAACCAAAAAAACCAGGGGGATGTAGCAGCACAGGTGAATGACCCGTGAAGTCCAAACACCTGTGCTCTCCTACAATCACATTTTCTCATTTTATTCACCCCCAAATATCGGGCAATTCGCGCGTCGCGTTACGAGCGCGTAGAGGCAAGAGACTCACTCTGTTACGAGACGTCTTCTTGAAAACAAATCAAAGTTTCTGTACTCAAAACTCAGTGGCCATATTGGTGAATAAAACATTAACTAAATCTTGATTGAAGTGGAACTATTCATAATGAACTAAACATAATCCTCTTCAGGGATCTTCAGATAATGATGTAATGCTCCGTTTGAACGAAGGATTTCGAAGAATTTCAATTTTCAAAAAAATGGCAGTTGTTCAAAGTCAAAAAAAAATTTTCGACCTAGAAGAGCACCATCTCTGTTGTGTTGGGGTTCACCCTGAGTCCATGTCTGACACACCAGGACTGAACAAAGACCAGTGCCCTCTGCATGCACCAGTGTAGTTCTCCAGTGTGTCCCCCGCTCACCACGATAGCCACGTCATGTGCGTAGCCCATCGCCTTCACTCCCAACTGTTCAAGTCCCACGAGCAGGTCGTCTACGACGATTGTTCAGAGGGTTGGTGAGATTACGCCTCCCTGAGGGCAACCCCTGCCCACTCTGGCTTTGACTCGTGCGTCCCCGAAAGAGGTGTTAATATTTCTGGTTCTTAGCATCTCCAGTATCCATTCAGTCACTGTTTCACCGAACTGAAAGTTCCTGGCTGCGTTTCCGATAACATCGAAGGCGGTGTTGTCGAATGCCCCTTCGATGTCAATAAAAACTCCGAGCGATGCCTCTTCCCTATGTAGCGCCCCTCCTCTTTCTTCCACCAGTGAGTGAAGTGCCATTTCCGTGGACCTTCCCTCTTGATAGGCGTGTTGTGAGGTGCTGAGCGGTCTGGTTCGCAGAGCCTCCTCTTTAATATGTCTATCAACGAGCCTTTCAAGTCTCTTGAGAGCAAATGAGCTCAAGCTGATAGATCTAAAGGCCTTTGCATTGTCATAGATGCACTTGCCCGGTTTGGGTAGGAATGCCACCCTCACTCCCCTCCAGCCCCTGGGTATACGCCTAAAAGCCAGGCTGGCTCTCATGGTCCGGAGTGGTGTATTTCTGAGTGCCATTTCTCCTCTTTGTGGCATTGCCGAGTAGATGTCATCTGGCCCCAAGCTCTTATATTTGTCAAACGAGTCTAGCACCCATTCTAGTTTCTCTGGCGTGATAATGCTCCTGGCCATTTCCCAGTCCAGTTTCCGTCCAGGAGGTGTGTTTGAGCTGTCATTCTCCAGTTCCTCCTCCTCTTCCACTTCCATGGAGTCTGGAAAGTGTACTTGAATCAGGTGCCGGAGAATGTCCTCGTGCTGGGTGATATTTCCTGCCTCCGGAAGTGCAATATTCCCCAGAGGTGCCTTATGTCCTCCAGCAAAAATCCTTTTGAGTTTGGAGACCAGCGATAGGTTCTCCAGCTCGATGCAGAAGACCCTCCAGTGCAAGTCCTTCGCTTGAACGATCTGGTACTTATACGTGGCATTTGTGGCCCTGTATTTCTCCCAGTCTTCATCTTTTTCTGTCTTGTAGGCTCTCCTCCCTTGTATCCTGGATAGGAGTCTGAATCTCGTGAGCTCTCTGTTCCACCGGGCTACTTTCTTTTCTGTCCTGGCGACTTTGGCTTTACAGTGGTCATGATAGGCCTGGATGAGATTTTCCTGTATGTACAGTGCCTCCCTGTCCAGTCCTTTCTGACCCCTGAAACTTCTGCAACTGTCCCCGAGGGCCACCTCCAAGGATGCGCCAAAGCCCCTCCCAGTCGGTGTTCTTGGGGATTCTCTTGGGGGTTGCCTCAGAGTAGTTGTTATTTCCCTTGATTTGGAACCTTATTCTCCTGTGGTCTGAGAGTGAGTCCTCATCGCAGATTCCCCAGTCTTCACAGTAATCCAAGATGGACTGAATGCATAATGTCACATCAATTACCTCCTGGCATCTTGTGGTGACGAAGGTAGCAGTGAATCCCCTGTTGAGAAGCTCCCAGCTTTCCCCCAGCAGAAATTCCATGAGGGTTTGACCTCTGTTAGTCGTTTTCCAACTGCCCCATAAAGTGTGCTGTGAGTTCACATCAGAATCCACTATCAGTGGCACCTTTAGTTCCCTACAGTACCTAACTAGTTCCCTCAGTTCTAGGGATGATGGAGGGTCGACCGAGTCATATGGTAGGTAGGCCAAGCAGAATACTACATCCCGTTTCGTTCCACCCAACGCAATCTTCACCACCACACCCACTAAGTCCCTAGTACAGAAGTTCCTTAGTAGTCTAGGTTGGCAGTTGTTGTCCATGATGATGCAGGCTCTAGATCCTGGCTCACCCTGTGCGTAAAAGGTTTCTTTTCCCTGAACATTTGAGCCTCTTACAAGCCCCCCTACAATCCAAGGTTCCTGTATTAGGCATATATCTGTTTGCTCCACTACTATGCAACGGTGCAGATATGCCATCACCACTTTGCAGTGTTGCAGATTAATTTGTGAGCAGAAAGTGTTCCTGGTGCCCATAGGGACACCAGTGTTCACCTCTCCTCTTCATCCCGCCAATGAGCGACTTATTTGCTTACCCCCTGGTGTGGCCCCTAAACGGGTCCATCCTTCTGGGTCCCACCAATGGGGTCCACTGGTGACGGGAGGACAGGGAAGACCCCCTCTAGGGTACGCTGAGTGCCCCTCATATTCTCTACCCTGCCCCCCGTCCCCGCCTCCCACTCCCGAGTGGCCTACCTTTTCCCCTGGCCCCCCGCGGAGTGCTCGGAGACGCAAAACCTCCTCTTCTTGAAGTGAAAAGCACCCGGTTCCCCATCTGACTCCGTGGTGATAGCCCTACAGCCATCCCCATCGAGGTCTAACCGGTACCCACGGTGCTTGGAGCGTCTTCTCCTGGGGATTGTGCCCTTTGATTGCCGCCTCCCCCCGTCTGTGCGTTTTTCTTCGCAGCTTCGTAGAACCTCGCTTTTCCGAGGCCGTAGTGAGGGGTCATGTTAAGTGCCCTCAGGACGTCAAGTGCAGCTTGGTCCACTCCCACCACTAGGTTAGTGCAGCCCTTACCTGTTGCGGCGTTCCAAATTTCCAGTTCTCAGTTTTGAGTCCTGGGTTCTGTCGTACCAGCCTGTTCAGAGCCTCCGGCCCCCAACCAGTGGACCCGGCAAGGTTGCGGTTACCCTGAAGAGCTTCGGGATGAGGTCGTCCCTGTGTTTTACCATCAGGGCCGCTCCCTCCCAAGGCGTCAGATTTGACACGATTCTGTTCAGCCACGAGACTGAGTCCACGTCAGAGTACGTCACCCAGAAGATGCCGCCCTCGAGCCGCGCACCCTCGAATCTCGAGGCTGGTGTGGATGCGTTGTCAGGGCTGAATATCGCCTCCATCAGCGCACCCTCTAAGGATTGGCCTTGCTCCTCGTTCAGCATCGCCTCTGGGAAGGTTTCCGGGACTATTGCGTACCGTCTTCCTCCCGCGGCAGCTACGCTAAACAAGGCAGCCATCTTGCCCTCACTGACCCTCGGCTTCTTCCGAAGGAGGTGTATGGCCCGTCAAGCGCGGTCTTCTCCCTCCATCTTTGGTTCCCCCTTCTGGAGCCGGGTCCTTCGATCTAGTGTTGCCTGTTGCAGGCAGGAGTCCAGCTTCTATCTTCTTCTGCCTGGCCCTCCTTCTCTTCTGTGCCCCACTGGATCCTTTTTTTATCTGAGCGGGTTCGGTGTTCAAGAGGGTTCTCGTGTTCCCAGTATTCACTGGTTCCACAGGGGGCCCTTTCTGTCCACTGACCCCACTCTTGGTGGACAATGAGGCTTTGGCCAAGGCTTTGGCCTGTCGTTAGCGACACAACGATCCAGAGTTTTATCAACCCTGTGTCACCCATGTGCCATTCAGCCGTAGGCATGATGGGTTTACACCGTTGGCTTGGGGGAGCTGGCCCGCGGTAACGGCCTCCGTTCGACTGCCTGGGCTTTTACCTCCGTCGTCTCCCTTATTGTACCATCAGGCATTCTGAGCCTTCTCTCCATTTAAGTTCAGATGAATTTCTCATGAACGAACGCATATATGTGACCGAAAATTGCCGCAAAAAGTGATGTCACGAAAAATAAATATAATCTATACACGGTCGGTAAAATCAAAACTCTGTACCATCACTTCACCAACATTTCCGGAGGTTACATGGCCGGATCCGACTGTTCTACCAGTCAGCTCCCTCCTGTCCCCTCCTACTGGTGTTGGCTACTTCCCCTATCCACCACCGGGGGACGCGCCTCGATCGATAGCTCAATCGCCAGGACCACACTCCCATTTCGAGAGTCTGTCCTGGGTCGAGGAATTCAAAGAATTATGATTAATGAACTTTGGCCACGATGCCAAAAATATCCGTTAATCAATTTTAATTCGCAACGAATTCATTTTTTTTAAACAAAGAAAAATTATCAAATTAAAAAAAAATGATTAATCGAGAAACGATAACGAGAGTCCGATAAAATATTTCAGCAAAATATAAAAATGTTCCCAAAAACTATCAAATAAAAATGTCGCCGATAAATGGTAATTAATTTCACGGCGTCACTTTTCTACAGCGTCATAAAGCTAATAGAATAAAATTCTTGACTCGTAAAATCAAATCACCGTACAAAATTTAATTAACCAAACCTTGCTCACCAGATTATTTCACAACTTAATTCCATGAACAATCTTTTATTAAATTCAATTAACGACAATTAATATAATCAATCCCAAATGAATCAATTGATTCCAACAAACTAAAGGAAATCGGCGGTTAACAAAAGTGTGCACAGTGACACGACAAAACATGTGTCTACAATACGGCATACCGAACGAGAATCAGCCGACAGCAAGCGCTGTGCACTGGCCCAGGCGTCTTTTCCGGGATGGACGTTCCTCATTGGTCAGTCCAGAAATACGTCATTTAATGCAGCTTAACCTGACGTTAAGTATTTTTCTTTTCCGATGACGATAAATTCCAACGGAGAACATTGAAAAACTCCGAGTCGATGACATTAGAGTTGGGACAATTTATTTAGTCCAAGGATGCAACAGAAGTTCATTAAAACGTCTCAATTAATGCTTCCGAAGAATTTCGGCATTGGCGCCAAAACCTTTCTCCAATTGACCAACTCCATAGGTAATGTTGTATCCTCCCATTATCGTCCATCTAGTGTCTCCCTCCTCCATTCGTGAGGCATCAATTCAATTGACGATAATCCAATGAGCGTTAACATACAAAATCAACCAATCGGCATTAGTTTTACATAATTTTTAGTAAAATTGACCTCTCGTGATTCGTTTATTTTGATTCTCGGTTGGTGGTGTCAAAACTATTCAAATTCAAAATTAATTACGCACCCAGATGAATTTCGAGAGCTACACAGAAGGATTGTGGCAAAATCACTCTATCTCGATCAATTCCCGAGATATTCACAAAAACAATAAATTAAAATAATGTGTTGGTCTGAATACTGGTCGTGAAAAAAACTATAATTCGGTAACGAACAAAAATTTCTATCCCTTGTTCAATAAAGAAAGACTAATAATTTATCTTTGTCTATACCTCATAGGGAAGAAGTTTCACTTCTGCCGTGCGGGGATCCCACGCACCCTCTTTTTGTAGTATCATTTTGCACACTTTTGTTAACTGCCATTTTCCCTACATTTTTGGAATTAATTAATTCATTTCGAATTAATTACATTATTGTCGTTTAATTGAACTTAATAAAATATTGTTCACATGAAACTAAGTTGTGAGATAATCTGGTGAGCAAGTTTTTGTTTAATTAAATTTTTTACGGTTATTCAATTTTGTGAGGCGTGGAATTCTAATTTTTTTAGCGTAATGACGCTACGTAATGGTAACGCCACGAGATTAAATACGATTTATCGGCAATCATTATTTATTTGATAATTTTGGAAACATTTTATTTTTTTGGAAATATTCTAAATTCTTTGGACTCTTGTTATCGTCTCTCTATTGAATTTTTTTTTTTGGTTAATCTAATTTTTTTTTTAATTAATTTTGACGCAAATTAAAATTAATTAACGGATATTTTCTTCTGGCGTCGTGGCCAAAGTTAATTAATTGCAAGTTATCGAAGAATTTTATAGTCTCGCGACTTTATTGAATTTTGTAGATTGCTGTATTCTATTTTTTTTCAAAGAAAAGCATTGTTGAAGAAATTTTGGATAAATCGGAAAATTTAATAAAATTAATTTTTTTAAATTTCCTCCATTGAGATATGGTTAAGGGCGAGTTTTTCATTTGGAAGTTAAGCTAACCTGCAGGTTAAATTAACCCGCAGGTTAATTAAATCCCAGACTTTACTACTAGTGCCACCGATGGGATACAACTGTTTAAAAAAAAAATGGCCGTTTGACATCAAAATTGTCTGTTGTCACAAATATGTGTGTGGGTTATGTTTTGCAGCAATAATAATTGACGGAATGAATAAACAGCTTTGAAATGGCAGAATATGTGCAAGATTTTTTAACGTGAATCGGCACAATCCCCAGTGGCGAATCCTTATTTCAGGACTTATGTACATTTCCTACAGATGGCTCTAGTCGTTAAGATAACCTGCGGGTTAATTCAACCTGCAGGCTACCTTAACTCCCGAATGAAAAACTCGCCCTAAGTCAGCCATGACGCTTAGGGAATTTCGCTAGGGGCATTCTAGTAATTTTCGTTTAGTTATGAAAAGTAATTGTAGGTGGCAGCACCATTAATTGATTTTGAAGTAGTTCCTTTGAGATGCAGAATTTGAATTTCGTATTCGATGATCAATTGATAAATCGATTAATTTATTAATTAATTGAATTTTAATTTTTATTGACATTAATTATTTTTTAAATTTAGTTTTGAAGAACTTGTTTATCATTAATTGTTTATTTATTATGAGTTGTTTTGATTATGTTTAATATTTCCAAAATTTCAATTAATTTTTTGTTATCGTGCTGCGCACAAGCTGACTGACGAAAAGGGTTGATAATTTATAAATTCTATTAATTATTTTTTTTTATAGAAAAATTTGATTTTATCCCCGAAACCATTTGTTTGAATTTATTTAACGCTCCTTATTTAAACCCACAACAGCGACCTTGAGAGGAAGCTGAACTAGTTCGTGCTGAATAAGGGAGTATTTGAGTTTATGGTTCGGATTATTTGATTTTGAGTTTTGTTTGTTATGTTTAGATCAATTTGAGATTGATCGGATGTTGTGATACATCCTGGCGCCCATTTGGATTCTGGGTGAGTTTATGATTTTTGGTTTCGGCTATTGGGTGCTTTTCAAGCGTGCTTGATTGTTGAGCTTACCGTAAGGCTCGGGAATTACGTCACAATATATGAATATGCAGTTGTACATGTAAACAATAACGACCATCAAAGACCTTTCGGGCAGTCGAGCGCATAGCTGCTTGCTACCTGCTCCCTTTGTACGCTCAGACACGGCACCCTTCAAGATTTTATATCTCGACGAATAATGGGCCGATTGAATTGAAGTTGGTTCGAAAATACGCGGAAGAGATTAGACTTTTAGAAAAAAAAACATAATAAAAATTGATTTTTCGCAATTTCTAACTATGCCTACCCCCTTAAATATTTTAATATTCCTGCGTTATCCATCTATTGTTACAACTTTTTCCAAAAGAAAAAAGGATTATTTATGATATAAATAATATTATTCATATGTTTTGAGAATTGTTGATCCCTGCTTTCACGTACTCATCAATTTTATTCTATCGCACATTATTCGATAGAGCATAATTAAATTATTGAATTAACAAAGGACACCGAGAGTCAGAAGAAATAGAATTAATCTCCATATAAATCTATCTTTATTATCATTTGACATGAAAGAATAATCGACGAATCACAATTATGTAATAGCCCTGCAGTCAGAGACACCTTGAAACTAGGAAGTACATCTGACAAGAATAAAAAAAATGAACGAAAACTAGAGTGCAATGGTTTTTTAACTTCAAACGCTAATTGTGTATAAAAGAGTATGTTGGACTACTTTTCATATAATTGAGCCCAAGTCTACCAATGCCTAGTATAAATTTTTGCTTCATGGGAAGATCAATTATGAATTCATCGTTCTATCATTAATGGGTTAGTTCGTATTCAGTAATTGGAAAAATTCGTAACGTGAATTTTATCAAAATTATGATACGAAAAAAAATTATTATCGAAAATAAATATGAAGCTTCATCAAATATATTTCATCACTCCGATAATGTACATCTGTCATCATAATTTACAGATTTCAGACATTTGCTCACGTTATTTTATGAAACTTAATTTGTCATCGTAGGTTAATAGTCATCATTTTTCAATAAAAACTTTGTAGTGATGAGAATTCTTCTCATAATTGTAAAATAACAGCATTATATCTTAGAACAAAGATCCCTCTATTATACATTTGAAGAATAGCTCAGATCAAATCCATGTTGATAGAAAAAAATGAGTTTCGCTCATCACGTATACGAATCTATTCCCTATGAATTAAATAAAAGCTATTCTTTGTCTATTCGGTCCCTCCTTCCGTTCAATCATTGAATTTCCCCTTCATTTGGTATAAAGTATTAAAATGGGCAGTACTTCATGGTCATCCTGATACTCATTGACAATTGTGTCGTAACAAGTCCAAGAATTGTCCCTATTTCTGCAACAAGCACTGTAATGTCCAATTTCCTCGGCATCGTTGCTGTTCTGACCTTTCTCGAGGTCAGTCCCTTCAGGAGGTGTCATGTTGACGATACCTCTGAGATGAAACGTATCTCTTATCATTGATGATTCCATGATTTTAGGAATTTGATGCAATATGATTTGGCTATCGAAACTAGCGAAAGTTTACAAAATGATGGATTTGTTTGGTACTAAATATTCACAGTTGCTCATGCAATTATCTGTTTTATTGCATTGATTAGTAACATCAGGACATATTTCCCTTTCTATATCATTCCACTTGGTAACAGTTTGTACTAATGAATGAAGTGGGAGGCGGACTAGAACATGAGAATTCTTATCTGTTCCACACCCATTGAGACATGTCAATACCACATGAAAACTTGGTAAATTATATAATAAACCTTCTTAAGTTCCATCGATTGTAGATAAACAGTTCACAACTTCTGTACTTGTTCGACGACTGGAAATATTTGTAACTGCAAAAAGACCTTCTAAAAGTTTGAATCTCTGATAGAAAGTTAAATCTGTGATTCCACGCTCTACTGTGTCATCAATGAATCTCATGAAAAAATTCTTATTCTTTTGTAGGGAAATCATTTCATCGCGAAATGCAGAGGACTGATTCCCTGTTGCTGTTAAAAATAATTACACCACTGAATCGAATGCACGTGCCAACTGTATCTTCACTGCTTTTTCGTTGATCCAATATGTTGTGACCGAACGAAATAATATAAACCGATTACTGAGTATTATTTCGTAGACGATTCACAACTTGCTGAATTATGCGTAATTCTATCAAATTGTGCACATCGGTCACACGCAGGTCCAGTCACCAGGTATTTTTAATTATGAATAAAAATACCAAAAATACAGTTATCCCTAGAATGATTTTTATTTTATAATTGTAACACATTTAATACACTGTTACACAATTGCTTAAAACAAAACACTACAATGTTCACTCTTAGTTATTTCAATGAATTTAAATTTTAGCACTTATAGAAAACTATGTTATCGACTAAGGGTAAGTTTATCTTAGGAAGAGAGTTCCATCGCGGTTTAAAATTCGAATGAGACTGCCCTTGCTGCGGTCCCCGCGCTCCTTTCATAGTGCACGAGACCATTATTCTTTACGATTATTTAAACTAATTATTTCGTTCAAGAAATATATGTTTTCGTAATTCTCATTCATTAATCATTAATTTTCAAGGGGTCTTAAGGCTCTATTGTCTCAATCCTCCCATATCCGACGAGGTCGTGGATACACGTCAATCAACTCGATTCACGCATCCCCAATCTCGTTCCGATTGATCAGTAGCAATTTGTTTTTTCATTTATGAATTAATTACAGAAAAACCTTTATTTTCTATTTGGACCGTTATTCTGATTTCATAATTAGTCCCCACACTCGCCGGAGCTGCCTCTCCTATTTCTTATGGCTATTTATTATTTCATTAATTAATTATTCAAATTAATTAACCCTATGATTGAATTCCATATGTAATATCATTTTCCCCCTATAGGGGCACTGGCAGTACGGTGCAACCGAGCCATACTGAGCCTATACGCTTCTAGTTTGGTCTTTATTTCGTAGATGGCGGCATGGAAGATCTAACCCCTCATACCGGGTTTCTTCCCTGCTGTTACAATGTTGATAGTTTTCTCCTATTTCCTTTGAGCAACATGAGATTCTGTGTAACATCATTCTTCTGTTTTTTTTGGCGGCATCATAACTAGTGGCTAGGTTTTCCCAATTCTCCAATGCGTTGGACTCAATGAACTTATGAGCTTCAGGTTTCCTCCTACAGGAAGAGCAGACTCTTTCATTACCGTACTCAGACTCAACAGTAGTAATGAGCACCGAACATGGAGATAATGGATGAATTCGAAAAAAGGAGATCTGAAAAGAAAAAAAACTATTATCACCCTGACGGTTTTGCAGTCACGGTTTGAATGTGGGCAATTCACGGTGATTCACTGAACAAGTCACGAGGAAAATCATATTTGTATCCAATACTTTGTCGGTGAATGAATCATTAGGAATATTCGTTGGAAATGCAGTCGGTAAGCACGATTTCTGTCTTAGTAAAACGGATATTTCATGAGTGAGTGTTGTTGTTTTAACCGTGAGTTGATCAGTTTCGAATGTGCGAAATACTGTATTCTGACCGGTGAAATCGTATCATTTTTACCGACAATTCACCTGGAATTCACGAGCTTTAGACTGGCAATTCACTTCATTTTACCCTACAAGTCTCGATGAATATCATCTTTTTAGAAAGTAATTAAGTCGTAATAATGGTGTTATAAATGGGCTTATCTCTACCCGTACTAGATTCGTGTGAGCAGGGTTCAGTTGTCAGGAATATGAACGATGGTTTCACATCCGATAGACTACCTCCGTAACCGATAGCTCAGATCACTCGCAATAGTATGCGATGGTTTCCATCGGATGTACCTTTTTTTCAGTGGCTCATCGGACGAGAGATTTTTGCATTCATTGCACTTTATCACCGATGGAATTCATCCAATTCTCTCGAATCCGATATCTAAATTTTTCAAATCATTCATTCACAACCGATAGGATATGCCGAATGAACGATGCGGCATATCTTTACCCGCACTGAATTCATTTGAGCAGGGTTCAGTTGTCAGGGATAGGAACGATGGTTACACATCCGATAGCTCATATCGCTCGCAACAGTATGCGATGGACTGCATCGGATGTAACTTTTTTTCATTGGTGCATCGGACGACAGATTTTTGTATTCTTTAAACGTTACCACCGGTGGAGTCCATTCAGTTCTCTCAAATCCGATACCTAAATTGCTGGAATCATTCAGTCACAACCGATGAGATATGCCGAATGAACGATACAAGGTGCATATATCGGTTGCACCGCATTTTTTTGACTCAATGCCGATAAGGTAGAGAGTACTCTATCTTATCCATGCAGTGTCTTTCATTTCCACTCTGTTAGATGGCATTAGTGAAATAGAAAATCATTTCTATATAATAATAAAATACAAGAAATACAAAAAAAAAAATGACCTTTTAATCTCAAATTTTGAAATTTTCGAGAAATCTTGATTTTTTTATGCGATATATCGTATATTCTCATATTCATCACGAAACATCTATATTTCACAATTCTGTTAAAGATATCTCTTAGTCTCTTTCTCTCTCGTGGAGACTTACTCCGATTTTTTGTTTGTTGGCTTTGCATTAGAGTGCTATCACATTTACATCGTCAACGTCCGAAGCGCCACCGAATATACAGTGGGTGACATATGCACTACACCTGGGCCTAGTTGATACACACACCCACTGCTTGACCGGCTACTGCTAATTTACCACTGCTATTTCTGGTTCTACTCCACGATAACACCGCCTCTCTCTTCAGTTGTTCCAAGTCAGTCTCTTTCTTTCCTTCTCTTACTCACTATGTCAGACTTCAAGTTGCCGCATTCACCTGCTGGCTCAGATTGTTCTCAAAGTTCCAAGACATCTGCTGAATCCAATAAATCGAATTTATCAAATAAATCTGGTGAATCTGGGCTCCCTAGATGCCCCAGTATTGGTGGTACTTCATCGGAAGACCCGAAGGATGGAAAACGCATGACTCGTCAGGTGAGGGGCCATTCATTAATTACGTAAGGATTCCAAGGGGGCGGGGGAGTTGGAAAAATCTCTACATGCCCTTATCTTGGGGGGAGGGGAAGGGGGTGAAACCATTCTTACGCAATATTTTATGAATCGGAATTTATCACTGCATCTGATGAGTTACCAATTGTTGCCGATTGGACAGCATGGCTTGCCATTCAGTCCAGACGACAATTGATGATCTGAATTGATCTAGCTTTTACTGCGTAGTTTATTTTCTTTGAGATTAATTCAAAACTAGTCGATCATTATTTGAAAAGCAGTATTCTTTTGTAGATTGTTCAACTGATTGATGTTTGCTCGCTTCACGATTATTTTAAAACTTTCTTTTAATTATAATAATGATATTCCAAAGATGAGATGTCTAATGATATCATGATAATCCATACCTGATAGCAATAAAAGAGTGCAACCTAAATTATCTGTTAAAAAGTCAAAATCTTCGATTTACGTAAAACTGTGAGTTTTAGTGCGGCTGATCCTGTTCTAACAACATTTTATTATTCCAAAACAAGCAGGCCTTCGCCCTTTGTCTGTCATTTGAATTCTTAGATTTACTATTCTGCCAATGCCATTGGCAGTATGCTTCCGAATGGAATTTTTGAGCTCTAATTGGAGCATCGCGACTTTTATTAATTTGATTCAAGTTCACTTATATTAATATATACACTGTAACGTGATATCTCGATCGACGTTTGAATAGTTTTGGCACCACCAACCGAGAATCAAAATAAACGAATCACGAGAGTTCAATTTTAGTAGAAATTATGTAAAAGTAATGCCGATTGGTTAATTTTGTATGTTAACGCTCATTGGATTATCGTCAATTGAGTTGATGTCTCACGAATGGAAGCAGGAGACACCAGATGGACGATGATCAAGGAAATCGACATTACCGAAGGAGTTGGTTAATTGGACAAAAGTTTTTGCGCCAATGACGAAATTATCGGAAGCATTAATTGAGACGTTTTGATGAACTTTTGGTTGCATCCTTGGACTAAATAAAATTGCCCCAACTCTAATGTCATCGACTCGGAGTTTCTCAATTTTCTTCGTTGGAATTCATCGTCATTGAAAAAGGAAAATAATTAACGTCAGGTTAAGCTGTATTAAATGACGTATTTCGGGATTGACCAATAAGGAACGTCCTTCCCAGAAAAGACGCCTGGGCCAGTGCACAGCGCTTGCTGTCGGCTGATTCTCGTTCGGTGTGCTGTACTGTAAACACATGTTTTGTCGTGTCATTTACACACTTTTGATAACCGCCATTTCCTTACGTTTTGAAATTAATTAATTCATTTGGAATTAATTATATTCATCATCGTTAATTGAACTCAATGAAAATTGTTCATGTGGAATGGAGATTTCGGTAATAAACTGGTGAGCAAGTTTTTGATTAATTGAATTTTGTACGGTTATTTATTTCGTGGTCGTGGAATTTTTTGTTTTTAGCGTTATGACGCTGTAGTTAAGTGACGCCACGAGATCGAATACCATTTATCGGTGACAATTTTATTTGATAATTTTTTTTTTGAAACATTTTTATATTTTGTCGAACCATTTTATTGAACTCTCGTTATCGTTTTTCGATTAATTATTATTTTTTTGTTAATTTGATTATTTTTTTTTTTTGTTCAAAAAAATTGAATTCGTCGCAAATTAAAATTAATTAACGGATAATTTTGGCATCGTGGCCAAAGTTGATTAATTATAATTCTTTGAGAAATTTGAGTCTCGCGACTCTCTGGAATTTTATTGATTTTGTATTTTTTTTACTTGGCATTTTTTTTCGAAAGATTTTGTAAATTAATTCTTTTTGATGAAATTAATTTGATTAATTTCATTCGTTGGCATATCGTTTACTCGGCCATGACACCTAGGGAATTTTGCTAGGGAAGTTTTAGTTACTTTCGTTTCGTTGCGAAAGATGACTGTAGGTGGCAGCACCATTGAATTTTCGAATTGGTTTATGTTTTGAATTTTGAAATCGACGGTTAATTGTATGTATTTAAATTTATGCGCAATGCCAAGCACTGAGCCTCCTGGGCCATTGTACTCCCGCTCCGTTGAGGAGCAAGCAATTAAAGGGGGGTTGGGGTGAGAATGCCAACTCTTCTGGCGAACTCGAGCAGCCCTGACACCTCCAGCCCTTCATTATTGATACTCACCAGTGTTGTGGTGCCGAACACGTCATACCTGACGTCATGCGACCCCAGCAGTTGGTGATAAGGTGGAACGGGGTTTCCTCTGCGATATTGCATCTTGAACACTGAGGCGTATCAGCCAGCCCCAGCTTATGAAGATGCCCTTTCGTGAACCAGTGTCCAGTTATGAGCCCAACCACACACCTTAAATGGCTGCGGCTGTAACTCAGTAACTGTGTCGCTAGTTCCTTTGAGGGACCTGCTAGCATTCGCTTCGCATGTTTCATTCCCCGGGAGTGCACCCAGGCCTTAGCAAGTTTCGCATCGACCCATTCGTCCAAGTTGCGATCCATTAAACTCCATGACACTTTTATGAACGTATTGCTGTTCACCTCCGTCAGGAGAGAACCCGCTCTTGCAAGTTCATGTGCTTTTTCGTTGCCATGGATACCAAGCTGATCTGGGACCCATAGTAGCTTCAGTACATTATCTACAGCTATTTTATTCAGCAGAGACGTGCATTCACTAGCTAGTGCAGAGATGTTCCTTTCCCTCATCAGATCTCTCAGCGCATACCTTCAGGGCAGCTGTTTCTGCTTGGAGGACAGTGGAGTGGCCCTCTAGTCTGAGCGAGATCGCCGATTTCGGGATCTCCGACCAGATGCCAATACCTGCCCTCTCCGCTCTTTTGGAGCCGTCTGTAAACCAGATGAGGCCCTTTTTAGAAAACAGGACTTGAGAGTTGGCTAGCCATTCCTGCCTGCTTGGAAAGACTACTTTTATGTTATTGTGAAATTTTGGCCTGTCAGGAGCCTGGTCCATACCCATCCTTGAGAGCTCCCCTAAGAGCCCCTTCCGTCTCAGGACTGACGCATGACCCTGACTGACCTCTTTCCACAATCCGTTGACGCGCATCCTTAAGGCTGCCTTAATAGCACCTACCTCTGCCAATGAGTGAGGAGGTGTAATGCCCGATAGGACTCCTGAGGCCAAGGTCGGGGTAGTTCTCATGGCTCTCGTGATACCTAGTCCTGCGAGTCTATAGATTTTATCTACTCCCTTTCGATATGTGACCTTCCTTAAAGCAGGCCACCATACTACCAAGGCGGAGGTTAGTTGCGGGACAATGATGGCCTTATAGATCCATCTCACCACTTCAGGTTTCAGTCCCCATGTATTTCCGAACACCCTTTTGTCTGGCACTTTTTGTAGTTCGGTTGATTATTTTTATTAAAAGAAGAATTAAAAATATTGTATCTAACTTATAGGTTAATTGTTTTTTTTTTTCTGGTTTCGACTATATTTGCAATTGAGTACTTTATTTATTGTGTTTTAATTTTTATTTTTTAAATTGTGTGTATTACCTTTTCTCATATGGAGTTTATCCTGAAATGGTAGATAATCAAGTATTTTCTTCAAAATTTCTGTTGATAGTGTATTGAATGGATCATTGTTTACTGAATTCTCACGGTTTGTTTTCCACTCTCCACTTTCCACTCCGGTTCCCATTCTTGGCTTTTCGGCGCTTACGACCATTTTTTACCAAGCCGATCACATAGAACTACTGGGAAATTGAATGAGATGAGAAGATCATACTTGGATCTTTTTTGTAGGAAACTCCAATAGCTGCAAATGTTAGCTAAACATGCAAAATTACTATAACTTTCTAAATTTAAAAAATATTGCAGTGGAGAAGAGGTAAAAGTCCAAAAATCAGATTTCTTGAATACTCGAATTTCAAATTATGTCAATTTTTATAGTTTTCCATGAAAAATCTCGTTTCCCTCATAACAATCATAACAATGGAGGTAGAAACTTCATATTCGGCTCATATATTAGTCTTTTGAATTGATTGCCTGTTATACTCACTGGATAATATTGAAGAAATTTATCTTGAGATATGAGTGACTTCTCAAAATTCCATTCTTTGCAATTTCACCAAGTCCAGAATAAGTTCTCCATGGATTTCATGAGAATTAAGGAATGATAAGAGACACTATTTCGAAGGGTAATGGATAATGAAAAGCTTGGAAAGGATTATCTATCGCAATTTATTCACATTCTTTCTTAGATTAATGATAATTCATTATAATTAATGGAAAAAAGAAAAGAAATAATCATTTTTCAGCAGATATTGTTTTATACAGCTCTTCAATCAGCTTGGGATCAGATTTTTTCAGTCTTCCAAACTCCTCAATTGCCTTCACCCTTTTCTCACGTCTGTATATGAACCGCATGGCTTTCACCTTCAAATTTGGAAGATTGTACCGTTCAGCTGATACGAGAATTTTTACAGCATTTTTTTCATTCAAATCTTCCACCAGTTTCTCCATACACATAACCTTCAGCTTTTCTAGGCCGTACATGTCAGCTGCTGCAAGAATATCTATGCCATTGTCCTTCCAATTCGAGATTTTGTCTGTGTATATAAATTCCAGAATCTGTTCTATTGTGTCTACCTCAAATGCTGATATATCAACATTGTTCATGATAGTTTCATTCAGGTCGGACCTGAACATGGCAGCGAAAACTGGACTATGTGCTATCAGAATCACTTTATGAACACGGAATTTCCTGTTGCAAACGGTTACCGTGATATCTGTACTACTTTTATCATTATATAATGATGCAATATCATGTGCAAGATGACAGTCATGCTTTGTTGAGGGGTGAGGATCGACTATGATTTTACATTTTATTTTCCCCATGTTGTTATCAGGAACCATAGATCTCCTGAATTCATCACGACTCATGAAAGTTGGAAATCCATTTGCTTCTGATACATCACCACTGTATTCTTTCGTAATGGAACGGCACCCAGGCAGATCATACGGAATTTCGATCAAAAACTGAATAGAAAATTTCTTCGGTTGTCCACTTAGGCACAAATATAACGAGAAGCTATCAGGAGATTCTACGGAAGCACGTAATTGTAGCCTCCATTCTTCTTCACCGTACTCGTGGATTATAAATGGATTTGATGTGAAATTGAATACTTCGGCATCGCCAATGCTCCACTCATGATGAGATATGATGGCGCCTGTTGGCCCGAAGCGCATCTTCCAATTAATGATTTGTTTTCCTTTTTCAAAAGACATCGTTATGTACCTAAAATCATTATAGAAATTATGAAAAATAAATTTTTGAATTGCAATGAGAATCAATGGCAATCGTTTATTTAAATATTTTTTACTTGACGAAAACAGATCCAAAAACTCCTCCACAGCAATGAAGAATCAATTTTGTAATTAATAGTATTTTCAACTGTTGTTCATCTTTCGAACTGTGTTGACCGAATGATTTTTAGGTTATAGTAACTCTATATTGTCATACTATAGTGTCGAGTTATCTCAAGATGGTTTTTCATGTGGTAGATGCAAGCGACATCTAAGCTGAATTGATCGTATTGGGAACCTGGGCGCGCATATCATTCAAAAGCTCTTGATTCATCCTGCATGTCGAATCATCCATACTTGTGAGTTTTCAATATTTTCCTCTCACTTTGCTATTGTCAACATGTCTCAATTGTTCTATTGTTTCGTCACCTTGATAATAAATGGTCGTAAGTGTCAGAAACTCAAGAATGAAAATGAAAAAGTCGTCTCTTCCAAACTACTACAAAAATTTATTTCATGACATTCAGGATATTTCGTTTCTATGAATATCAATAACAAAATGATTGAATTACTAGTGCAAAATTGGGGAAACCAAATGTCTCCACATTAAGGCTGAGTTTTTCATTCGGTGATTAACTTAATCCAGGATTAACTTACGCCAGGATCAGTGGATTTTACTGCCTGCGCTGCCTGCCGGTCAAAGCCGGAATCTAATACAGGATACATCACCGTACTGAAAAACGAATACACTCAAAGTCACTTGTAACTTCGACTCTGACCGGCAAACAGCGAAGGCAGTAAAATCCACTGATCCTGGCGTAAGTTAATCCTGGATTAAGTTAATCATCGAATGAAAAACTCAGCCTTAAATTGATAACATAGTTTCGGGCTAAAACATTTTGAACGCATAAGAATCTGTGTAGAAAACGTAACTCTGATTGCTAATTACTAGAAAACAAACCCTATAATTTTTTTAAAGGAAATTAACCATCAATGTGAACAGCATTAGCAACGTCCTATATGGATTTCAAAGTATGGCATTAAGTCCAGTTCACTCGTGTGATACCTCAATTCGAAGTTCACATTTCCGTTGGTAGAGATAGCGTATGGCATCTTGCCACGTAGCAACATTTATACTGTCGTACTAAGTGTTCGATGAGATGACTGGATCTCGATATATTTTATTTGAGATTAACGAAATAATTATGGATTTTTAATGGAGCGTGGAGCGTGAAAAATAATAAGCGCGAACACGAGTATTCTGTTAATAACACTTTATTTAACAATAAATGAATGTCTCTATTATTTTAACACTTAAATTAACTTTGATTTCACTAAGTTTATTATATTGTTTAATTGAGAAGTTCGATTTAATATTATTAATTAGTATGAAAATTCTGAGAAACACTTTTCACGAGGTGTACACTGAGAGTTCTTAGAAAAGAGTGAGAGAGAGACAATAAATCAAGATGGCAGGTGTCTAATTTGGCGCGTGCCAAGACACCTGTCCATCATGTGGTGCCTCAAGTGCCCAAAATAATTAGGTCAGTGTCGAGAGGCCGATGACCGATAAGGCAGAGTGAGGAAATCAAGACGTGTGTATATATGAGTGTATGGGCCAGCTGTCATCTGGTCCATAACCAAACATTCTCCCCGCCGTCAGCAACAGTGCTGACAAATGAGTAGATCAAAAGAATGAGCTGTAACAAAAACAAAAAAATTAATTTGTTCGAGAAATGAGAGAACTCTTGAGAATATCACCAGGATTCATGAGAGCTGAACTGATGCAAAGAGCACCTAAGTCGTCGGAGGCGTAAATTCCGCTGAACCAATGCTCCTGCTTCCATCAAACTACGATGTTCTCAGATGAGGGTCGTAAGTCCTCATAGGAGCATGAAATGAGATGAAATTGATGATGAATCCGTGAGTTGAGCTGAAGAGTTGAGTTGATCAACCATCGTTGATCGGCACTGGCAACAGTGCGAGCGTTGAGATGGGTCTCTTGAAGAATGAATTGGCGGTTTTGATGGTGACAACCCTGGTGAGATTATCCTTTCCAGGGTGCAGAGCGGTAATGTAAGCGAGAGGCCATTTGAAGAAGGAAACCTCTCATCAGTGAGCAAGATGAGCTGCCAACGAGAGAGACGACTGAAGTTGAGCCGTTGAAGGGAAGTTCAAGAGTCGATCGTTGAGAATTGAGATAGAGTTGATCAGTTAGTTGAGAATTCTTCGATGCTATCCAGAGCTGTACAAATACAGCAAGTATCAAGTCAATAAAGGCGTAAGTTCTACTGACTCGAAACCGCTGCTTCCATCCATTAACGATGTCTCACGAAGAGGGCCGTAAATCCTCATCGCGATACGAAGCTGAATGGAATTAGAGATGATCAAAAAAGAGATGAATACTCAATCTCTGTAAAAAGTCATGAGATCTGATGAGAAGTGACGAGAGTGAATCAGACAGGTCAGCTTGAAATCCATCAGAAACCCTCAACCCTCCTTGATGCTACAGCATCATGTGCCAAGGTCGTTTCGTCTAGACTAAAAGTGGTAACTGACTGATTCCGATGAGTTGAACTAGTTGATTTACCAATCTCATGTGATATAGTTCCTTCTATTTTTTGAGAAAGTCAGAGAAGATCGTTGAGAAGTTCGTTGAGAAGTTCATTGAGTAGTTCGTGGAGTTGATCGACTGATGAATCCATATGATGAGAATTGAGAGTGTAACTATGAGTTGATCATGAGAGCTTTGAGATTCGTTCTCGATCTTATGGAGTCTCAGGAGAAGATTGATATTTCTGTGGAGAATGTCGTCGAGGACCAAGATGTAACATGGAGTGATGCTGCTGACCACAAACTTCACCATCATCCTTTACTATCTTACATCTTGTTCCGTTGTTACAATTACGGACATTGTGTTTGCCCAAGCAATTGTAACAGAGATGATTAATCTCTACAACTTGCTTACGAGCAATAGGAGTGAGCAGTCTGAAGCCTTTACATGAAACAATGTAATGTTTAGCACTACAATAAGAGCACTTATACTCTCCCCGATCCTCCGCTCCAGGAGGTTTAGTGGACTGTATTTGATCGTAAGAGACATTTGCAGGATGAGACGACAAAATTTGAGACTGTGAACTTTGAGACTGCGAGATTTGAGACTGATCAATTTCAGATACTTGGTTTACTCTCGCTGAGGGTCTTTGAGAAGATCGATTCGATGCTGACGAGATGGGCTTTTGACCATGTAATTCGATAGTCTCCATAGATCGAGCCCTACTACAGAGAAATTCGAATAATTGCTGCAACTTTGGATATGCTTCAAGTCTTCCTTTATAGTTCTCCCAAGATTCTCTCAACTTGGAATTGAGCTTTGAGACCACGATATAAACAATGAGAGGATCCCAGGATTCTGGTGCCATATCTAGGGCATCCAGAGCGTTTGTTGCTTCAGTAACTGACGCGAGCAGAAGATTTAGCTCTTTTGAGCTGTGAGAGGTCATCGACGGTGGATTGAGAAGTTTTCCAATGTATGAATTAATCAATCGCGGTTTATCCTCATATCGAGATGAAAGCATTTTCCACGCAGAATCATAAGAGTCTGCAGTAACATGAAGATTACTAATTAATTGAGCAGGTTCCTCCGATAAACATGCTCGCAGATAGTGCATTCTTTGAACATTGTTAATACCCACACCTGGTCCTGTGAGAGAGAGGAAAAGCTCTTTAAAGCTTGGCCACTCTGAGAATTTACCCGAAAAATGAGGTAAAGGAATTTTTGGGAGTCCTCTACCCGATGCAGTAGCAGTGTTCAAATTTTGAACACAGCTCTCATTATGAGCTTCCCTACGTGAGAGTTCGAAGTGTGAAGCTCCAGCTTTATCAAGAAGCTGATTGAGCTCAACTTTTGCTTCATGATATAATCTACAATTCACCTCAAATATCTCATCTTTGAAATAATCATTTTCAAGAACAGCATCGTTCTTTGAACTCGCCAGAATGAGCTTCTCATGCTGCGTTTCGAATTTAATCCAATTAGCTTCCAATTGGTCCAACTCCGATCGCAATGCCGATGGTCCCAGTGGTGCGGCATTTTGGTTTTTTAACTGATCTGATATTAGTCTAATCTGAAGTACCTTGACTTTTTGAGAAGACAATAATACTTCAACACTACTACTCATTTTTTTTTAAATCTAATTTAATTAATTAATCAATTTAGTTGATTTAATTGGAATGTACCAATTAACTAATTGAAGTAATCGAAAAGTTAATTTAACTTTATTTGTAGAAAATAAACACTTCCCTTTATTGAAGCGGTTAATGAGATGAATCTTGATGAGTTGATCTACGCAGTACCCCAATTTTCGAGAAAAAAGACAAAATTTCCAAAATTGTGTCGGATGTCCTTGAGAAGATCTATCGTAGCGCCCTCTGGTCTATGGAGACGTCGATGATTGAGAATAACCGAAACACTGAATTGTTTTCAAGTTCAAATTTGAAATTCGCGGGTAAACACGATTGAGGAGCCCCGAAATGAGTGTCACTGTACGAATTTAAATTTTTTGAGGAGTCCGAATAAATTTTGAATGAGCACCACTGCCGAACCGCCGGTTACACGCTCCCCCCGAAAAAAATGAGAAAAAATGATGAAAACTCCAGAAAACTCAAAAAATATATCGAAAATCCGGTTCGATGGACCAGAATGTTCGATGAGATGACTGGATCTCGATATATTTTATTTGAGATTAACGAAATAATTATGGATTTTTAATGGAGCGTGGAGCGTGAAAAATAATAAGCGCGAACACGAGTATTTTGTTAATAACACTTTATTTAACAATAAATAAATGTCTCTATTATTTTAACACTCAAATTAACTTTGATTTCACTAAGTTTATTATATTGTTTAATTGAGAAGTTCGATTTAATATTATTAATTAGTATGAAAATTCTGAGAAACACTTGTCACGAGGTATACACTGAGAGTTCTTAGAAAAGAGTGAGAGAGAGACAATAAATCAAGATGGCAGGTGTCTAATTTGGCGCGTGCCAAGACACCTGTCCATCATGTGGCGCCTCAAGTGCCCAAAATAATTAGGTCAGTGTCGAGAGGCCGATGACCGATAAGGCAGAGTGAGGAAATCAGTGTGTGTATATATATGAGTGTATGGGCCAGCTGTCATCTGGTCCATAACCAAACACTAAGGAAAGAATCGACACACAAGGTGTACCGAAGCCAAAATTAATTTGGTGGAGCGTGGGAGCCGAAGAAAGCCGATGTCGATCCTTTTGCTAGTCCTACTATTCTCAATTATACAGTTGCCATGATGCTTGGCATCGTCATGCAATTTTCGTGGGATATACTAACAATAACTCGAGTCCCAGACGTGATCAATATACAATTCCAAACCAAAATTTTCAATATTTTTTTGAAAATATTATATTTTCGAACTAAAAGTATAACGATAATCAAGAAACGTGTCGTGTAAAATTTGGCGTTTTTAAGCACAGCAGCTGCATAGAATCAGAGTGAAATGGTGTTTCAAGTTGTCCATCGAGAAAATCAGTGCATTCATTTTCCGTTCAACTTTAATATTATGTATTCATCTAAATAGTTCCTCTCATTATATGATAATTGCGAAGTCTTGTTCCTAATTTTGAAATAATTAGAAAATTCTGAACGAGCTGATTCTGGTATATTGATTTATTTTACAATCATAGGAATTCTCTCAAAATTCTACCAAGTTTCGTTTTGGAGTAATTGCCAATTAAAATGGATTCTGTCCGTAAGAGCCGATGTATAAGGATGGATTTTGACTGTTAATTGTTCAAGAATGAAACAGATGAAAATAGTGCCAAAATAATTAATGAACTATATAATAATTCCTAATTCATGAAGAATTGAGCTTATATCAAGTCCATTAACGATGTACATATAGGGCAGACTCGGACAACATATAATTCTGGAGTGAGATAAACAAGAAATTTTTTTCGTCCTGAAACACTCCACGAAAAATGTTTAAAGAGTTAAATTGAAGCTATCACATGTCTACACAGTTGTGGAAATTTTTGCAATTCTTTCGCAGAGATTAACATTCTTGACGAAATCCTGAATCGTATCATTTCATAGCTCCATTATACTGCCGTGAACCTTATTAATAGCGGTTGATGATAAACGTTTGCTGACACTTGTGCATGTGTATGGGGAAAATCAAAGTGTCGGGATTAATGCAGTAACGTGGAAATGTTACGTGAAAACCCTCGGAAACATTCCATCCGAACAAGGTAAATATCAAAATCCTGGTATATGTGTTTGAAAGGCTCTCTATTCATTAAATATCCAGGTGTGATGATTGTTAAAAAGCTTATCCAATGAATTCCAGATTCAATCGAAAGAATAGCTATAGCTTTTTGCCTCATCTACCGCTCATATTCTTAAAAATGTGGAACGAAGTAAACAACGTCGTACAGATGTGGAAAAACCATGAGTATCATAGTAAACTGAAAAAACGTAATGAAAAAATCGACTGGAGATAAATGTTAAGTAAAATCGGAAAAGTGCTAATAGTCCTTTTATGGATTTTTTGCACACCTCGTGGAAATATCTAAAACCTTTTCAGAATGTCATATTTTCTTATATCGTCGTCTCGGTAACAAATGGTGTAAGTTCCAAGAAATCAAGAAAGAAAATTGAAACATCGTCTATCCCTAACCACTGCCAAAATTTGTTTTATCATATTCTGGAATTTTTCTTTCTCTATGAATAATAGATTTGAAAGATTGGAGTTATTCCGATAACCAAATGACGTAACTACGAATGTACAAGTGGAAGAACCTTATCTCCACATTTACGTCACTTTGCTTTTACTGTCCTGTGTGTATAACAGGAAAATATTGAAAGCACTCTTACATGTATTTGTCTGCAAGATTTTTTTGAATTGAAAAAAGCGAAGGAAAATAGACATTAGAATGGAACGGCTACAGCTAGATTTTTCTGATCATTCCATTGAAAAGCTGAGGGAATTTTCGTTGGAACTAATTTGTCAAAAATGTCTTTTTTTTAATTTTTGAGGAATCAGTTTTTTTTGGTCAAGGCTTGAAAGGGTATTGTAGCCGCTCAGCTGTGTGTGCGTCATGTACACTACATATCTGAGCGGCTACATAACGCTTCAGTATCCCTTTCCATTCCTGAGAAAATCACTTTTTTCAGCATATCTCCGGTTCCGTCAGTCATAACGTAAAAATTCCAAATGGAGATGAAAGGTTAGAGTATTTGCCATCGATTTGTGGGGTTTTTAATTCAAAAATATCTATTTTTAAGGTATTTATGGACACTATTGTTAAAATCGGTTGTTGCATCATAAATATCTTAAAAATCAATATCTTTCAATTGAAAACCACACAAATCGATGGTAAACAATCTCACCTTTCCTCTCCATTCAGAATTTTCACACTACGACCAATAGAACCGGAGATATGTTGGAAAATGGGAGCTGTTTGGGAAATGGAAAGGTCCACCCCTTCAAATGTTTACCACAGAAGTTCGATTTCTTAAAAAAAAAAATCATTTCTGACACATGACTTCTATCGCAAATTTCCTCAGCTTTTCACTTGAATAACAAGAAGAAACCTATCTCGAATATTTCTATTGATTACGCAAGTATTCCATTATGTAGATATCAGCAACTCAACTGCTGCCATTTTGCCCCTCATGTCTGTTGTGCTCCACATTCACCATTTCTCCCTGTCAGTGAAACCAAAAAGACGTAAGTGCTGAAGATACGACTCGCTGATAGTGATTTATGGCACTTGCGACCGTTTGCTATTCATCATTTTTTTATTAGATTCATGTGAGGCAAGTCCACGAGAGTCAATTGGAGTTGAAAGAAAAAATAAAACTTGTTGTCATTTGCAATACGAGGAAATTGGAAGAATGAGGCTTGCGACCATTTGTTACCAAGGCGACGATATAGATTGATGTAGTCAAATTCCGTTATCTTTACAGTAAATGAAATGCATTCTTTTTTTATTCATCAATACAACTGCTACCAGCTATATTATTTTTACATCATTTTCAAAGAATATTGTGACCACTTCAATGCACTAACCATGTACATATTCGTGTAGGAATAATATCTTCACAGTATTATCAAGTATAAGCACAAGACAATGTGATTTAATCACTTTTTGGATTAATTAATCGCTCAAAGTCTTAGTATATCAATCAAACAAATCAACGTGTTTGTTGGATAGAGCTTGATGATTAGAAAATTCAATTACAAAGTTGTGTGTGTGCGCGTGTGTGTGTGTGTGTGTGTGTGTGTGTGTGTGTGTGTGTGTGTGTGTGTGTGTGTGTGTGTGTGTGTGTGTGTGTGTGTGTGCGTGTGTGTGTGTGTGTGTGTGTGTGTGTGTGTGTAGGTGTGTGTGTGTGTGTGTGTGTATGTGTGGTGTGATGTATCATGATACTTGGACTGAGTCTCATGTGCAAGCCTCCACCACTCCAACAGGCTACATTTTCATGCACCAAAAAGCAATTGAAACTCTAAAGCCCAACTCTTATATATTAATAGTAACAGTTTAATACTTAATTATCTCAAGTTTCGGTGAATTATTCTCTCAGAAGCAGTTTGTTCCGATGAATTCTCTAATTCCTCGATCAAGTGTCGAGAGCTCCAGATTTTTCTGTAATGATATTTGATAAAAATAAAAAAAATGGCACTAATCAATTATAATCGAAGAGGATTAATCATTATAGAATAATAATGAATGATTAATAGACTCCTCAATGTCAAACATTGTCAACACATTTCGAAATCTCATACCGCTTTTAGAGCGTTGCTGCTTATTACAGAACCGCTTCCTAACGTTGTTCCCCCTCTAGATCACCAGCTGCTCACTCTTCCTCGGACATTTTACCGTCAAAACTTCAATGAAAACAAGTCCATTTTGGACTACTTCAATGAATAAATCATATGCAAAGAGAAATATGAACAGCGTAGTGTAAATTTTGCAGGAGTTTTTTAGGACGACTCGTAGAAAATCTTGCTCGAAACTGCGGCATGAACTTTTGGTAAATCAATAGAGGTGTACTTTGGAGTCAAAAAAGCAGGCATTGAAACTCTGTATTTCCTCAATTATAAAAGAAAAATGAAGAAAAATTATTTTCGAAACTCCAATGATTCTCATTATTCCTCGCGTTCAAGGAAATTTTCAACATAATTCAAGTTAAATTCAATTCTATCACGTGATGTAAAAATTAATATACACTAGCATCCCAAAATGCAACTTTGGAGCACTATTCTCGAAATAATGTTAGAAAAAAAAATAAAAATTAATCATCAGTAACAATTGAATTAAATTCCCAATTATTCTAGTGTCTTCTACTTCTATTATTCCACTCCACTCTAATCCAAAAATGAAAGAAAGGAAATAAGGGAAAATGATTAAATTTATCACGTCTGATGTGACTGTACGAATGGCTGAATGCATTAAAATTTCACTACTGTCAGGTCTATCGTTAACTTTGTGCACTACGCAGACTCAAGTCTTTTTTTTCTATCCTCTTGAGAACAGCTTCTGCCCTCACTTCTGAATCTCTTCATTTTTCAAAACACGAACTCGGCCGTAATCCGTAGCATTAGCTTTTTCTTCCTTGTCTCTCCTCCTCCTCCTTGCTGAACAAATGTATTTTAACTATCAGGAAGAAGTGAAAAATGGGGATTGCTTTAATATGATTAGAGAATGAAAAAACTACTTGGTCAAAAATAAAAAATAATTTTTTTCATGATTCAATCTATTTCTTCAGCCGAGAACCTTTTCCAGTTAGAAAATAAATGTCAAAATTTACTTTTGAGAATTTTTAGAAAATCGAACTCTTCTAGTTGGAAAACAAAGTTCCAATCCTTTGAAACATTGTATTTCACATGTATTTCAGTTAAATTTTCCAAATATTCAGCAAGATAAATTCAAACACGGATTTCCCATCGGAAACACGTACTTGCGCTAACTTTAGTGATGGAATTATTCAATTAATTCTATCTCGAGAAGTTCCTATCAAAGAATGTAGATTTTACTCCACTTGACTCGCCGATTATTATTGTACACATATCGATCTAGTGGAATATAGGAGTGGAGTGAAACAAAGGCATCAATACTGACCGTCATTCCAATTACCATACACTCTCTATCAACTGTTTGAGTCGATTTAGATACAAGACTTGATAAAAGACTCTCCTGTGCAGTAGTATCATTTCCATCGCAAAGTCTTTCACTTCTGTAAGCCTCAGTAACGCTTGGAATAAGATATTTTTTCTCGGAGCATTTCCATCAGTTAGTTCTCCAGCTTCTCTATTGTCCAGACTTGATCTCATAATGAGGTGTTTCACGAGAATTGCGCGTTCATCGACAAAGATGCCAAGCTAAAAAAATACGCTCTACGTGATTCCGGAGTTTTTTGAGAAAAATGAAAGCAAAAAAAAAAAAAAATGGACAAAAATTCTGAAATTGGGAGTTTGGAGTTGAAATGCAGTTTTTAGGGCAATTAATTTTATTACTATAGTTTTTTTTTTTGAAAAAATCAATAAATATAAGTAACATAGAATGAGACACTTTCCTAGGAAATTTGAAAAGTTGCAGGATTAAAGGGAAAAAAGGAGGAATCTCCAAAATATTTGTAAGAAGAGTAAGGAAAGAATGAAAATTAATTGATCAATTTCATTCAATTTTTAGAAATATATAATAAGCCATGAGGTTCATGGGAGAATAGCAGGAAACCTTTATTTTAGCTCATGAAATTTTCTATTAAAAAGGTCTTGTCCTAATTTTACTAATTCTAAAGATATTTACGGAATGAATTAGGAGAAAAGAGGTAGAAGATAAAAGTTTAATTTTCTTCTTTGTTTTAACAATATAAAATTTTGATAATACAGATAAAAAGAAAATCGTTCACTTTGTTTCGCAAAATACAAAATTAGAATGATAACATATCACTCAATGGTTTACTGAGGTTTCCTTTGGTTGAAGATTGTCTTCTCATAATAATAATAATACTTCAATATTATCTATGAAGACAAACAAAAAATATCATCTTTACAATAAACATCTTATTTGATACTATAGCCAAATAGAAACTTTTTTCCAATCAATAACCTTTATCCACATTTTTTCCGTTTGTTAATAGAAGTACATTCTGCATCAGTATTAATTCGCTTAATTGAGCGTGAAGTAGTCGGCAATGTAATCTGTTTAATTTGCAAATGTAATTTGTCCTTGTACTCAGCTAATTTAATGCAATCGACAATATTCAGATTCAACGCTTTCACTGAATTAATTGGCATCGACAGATATATGATATAATCATCATCAGAACCAATTTCATTTGCTCGTCTCCCTAATTTCAAATCATGTACTATTCGCTTCTCATATAATCTTCCTACTGGTTGTAATAACTCCTTTGAAATTGACAGATGAATTAATCGCAATATTTCCTTTCCTGGCCACAATCTATAAACACCAAATAATCTTGATGCATCATTTTTAAGCATACTCCGATATTTTGCACAACTACCCTGACAAATATCCACTCATATTTTTTCACTTAAACGCCACTTGTATGCTTCCATATTCATCATAGCTCATACAATTGTTCTAGAAATCACAGCTCCGTCAGCTTGTTTATAGACTTTTCGCCGAAGACAATTATCACAGGCATATTCAATATTATTTATGCAAATCTGGGGATCATATATTTCACCAATCCGGCGGTCTGGCGCTGTGGATATAGTCAATGATTCACACGCGGTAGACTCAGGTTCGATCCCCGCCGGTGACACTGGTGAGATCTAACCAGTACAAAAAGTCTTGATCAGTCGTTAAATACGCCAATCTAAGGTGTCAAAACGCGACGGTAAATAATATTTAAAAAAAAATATATATATATTTCACCAAAATATTTCAAGTTCTCATAACGTCTACACTCATAGGATTCCTCACAAAAAACTACCATCTCATCGATCAATTTCTGAGATTTTTGATAAGAACATAATGATTGATTAGTTAATTGCACTAAATTTTTTAGATCTGCAATATCACTCATACAATAAATGAGGATAGAAGAAGCTTTACTGCCATCGCGACCAGCACGACCACTTTTCTGAACATATTCTTCAATGCTCAATGGCATAACTGCATGAATGACAAACTTGACATTATGTTCATCAATACCCATAGAAAATGCATTTGTGGCACACATGACTTTAACTTCATCATTGATCCATTGCTTATGAAACTTTTCCTTATCTTCAAATGATACTCGACGATTATAGTATACACTCGATATATCATGAGAATTTAAAAAATCCGACAAAATTATGCATTCTTTAATGGTACTACAATAAACTATACCACAATCGTTAGAAAATTGATTGGAAATTATTGTACGGATTTGTTCATTACGAGTTACTTCACTATTTTTTTCAATTACTTGATAAATTAAATTTGGTCGATCAAAGGAAGTAAAAATTTCCAAAGGATTCTTCATTCTTAAGGAACTCTCAATTTTTTGACGATTTACTTTGGTTACAGTTGCACTAATTGCCATTATCGGAACCTTGGGATAATGATGTCTAAATGAACTAAGTTGATCATACGATGGCCGAAAATTTTCACCCCAAAGAGCAACACAATGAGCCTCATCACAACTAGTCTTGCTAATAAATTATGTGTATATAATGAATCAGGAATTTTACGTAAATTTTGACTATTCACAAATTGTTCTGGAGTAATGAACAGAATGCGAATAGTAGGAACTACAAACTTTAAACTACAATATATTTGTTCCTTCTCCTTTCTCGAAGTCATTAACGTCAATGCATGAGCTTTTATTCCCAACTTACGTAAATTTTTTACTTGATCATTCATAAGACTTTTCAAAGGTGAAATCACCAAAGTTACTCCATTAGTTAACAGTGCCGGTAACTGGTAGCATAATGATTTGCCACCTCCAGTTTGCATTAACAAAAAAACATCAATATTATTCAAGGTAGCCATCATTACATCCAATTGATGCTCACGAAAATGTGATAATTTAAATGTATCATTCAATACCTTGGTTGAATCTCCTACTGTTAACACTTCCTCAGTTACTTTTGGAATTAAACACAAATTTTCATCAATTAGTAATATTTCACGCTGTTTATTTTTATTAAATTTGATGATTATTTCGGAATAATTCCGTTGTTTATCCTGTAATATACTTTTAAGAAAATTACCAGCATTTATCCTTGATCTTCCATTTCCGCTAATACATATAGCAATTGCCTCACGTAAGAATTGTACTTACCTTTCCTTTGACATTACTGATCGAACAGGAAATTTTACAGGAAAAGTGCGGTCTTCCAATCCTTCAATATCAATTGATTGAAGCTGTATGATCTAGAATCATAATTCATTTGGACTAGAATGCTATAAAAACCATTGAATTTAAACCCAAAAAGGGCCAGACACTTTGCTAGTTTGCTTCTCGATGTGTGTTTTCCGAATGAGTTTCGCGTCCAGCCATACCCTCAGGTATTTGACCTCGCTCGAAAACCCAATCTCTTCACCAAAGATAGAAGGCGCCCTAACAGACATATTCCTTCTTCTTGTGAAGAGAACCATCTCCGTTTTGTTGGGACCGACCCTCAACGAATGACTGGTGCTCCATGTCTGAACATAGTTCAGCGCTTTTTGCATTCTTGTATGCATTTGGGCTGGGTCCGTCCCTCTGACAATCATGCTCACGTCATCGGCGAACCCTACCACTCTTACACTGTGCCTGGCGAGCCCCCTCAGTAAGCTGTCCGCCACCAGTAGCCAGAGGAGCGGAGAGATAACGCCACCCTGGGGACAGCCCCTGCCGACTCTAGCCCTGACTGAGGAACCGCCGAAGCACGATGTAATGATTCTACTCCTTAGCATAGAGTAGATCCAGTCAATCAATGTATCGTTGATACCGAATCCCCTCGCTGCTTCGCGAATTGCGTCGAAGGCTGTGTTGTCGCAAGCTCCTTCGATGTCCAAAAAGACCTCCAAGGCGGCTCCTCCATCCCCAACAGCCCCTTCAATCTCTGTTACCAGATCATGAAGTGCCGTTTCCGTGGATTTGCCGGCCTGGTAAGCATGCTGTGTCTGGTGCAGTGGGCTTTCGACCAGGGCACTAGCTCTTATATGCCTATCCCCCATTCTTTTCAAAGATTTTAGCAAGAAGGAGGAAAGGCTAATTGGTCGGAATGCTTTAGCGTGGTCATAAGTGCATTTCTTCAGTTTGGGTATAAAGACCACCTTGACCTCCCTCCACATTCTTGGGATGTACCGGAAGGCTAGACAAGCTCTGAAGAGATTAGTCAGCCTCCCGATAAGCAGGTCTCCCCCTTCTCGTAGGAGACCGGGGAAGATCCCGGCTGGTCGCGGACTCTTAAATCTGGAAAATGATTCAATTGCCCTTTTCGTTTTCTCCATACTAGGCTGTTCCGCGCACTTCTCGCGCGTGTCGCTTGTCTGGCGGGCGAAACATGCATGTATTTTTTCTATTATTAAGAAGTATATAAAAATGGAAATTTGAATGAGCTGCAAATTTTTAGGAATTTTATAATTTTCTACGTGGATTCCAATTAGGAGAATCTTACCTTTTACCTTATTAAGATTCTGGTCCAGAACATCGAATAGCAGGGATCATTTAGTAGATCTTATTTGAAATACCACAGAAATCTATCGATTTCTCATGGAATAATTTCAATAAATTACTCAAACTATGTGTCTAAGCTCTAAATTAATCCTTGGATTATCGGTTATGCACTCTGATTTTGTCTTTCTTCCTCCAAATCCCTTGGGATGCTTTCTATAGAGTCCGAACTGGCCTGAAGGAAGTGGAAATTATGATCCGGGGTGATTTACCATAAAATAGCCAATCGGTATTCAGCCCTGACCACTGTAGCTGATGTTTTTCAATGCTCTGACATTATTATACCAGATATGGAGCATTCCTGCATTCTGGATTTGTCTTTCTTCCTCCAAATCCCTTAGAATGTCTTCTATGGAGTCCGAACTTGCCAGAGGCGAATGGAAATTATGATCCCGGGTAATTTCCCATTAAATGGCCAATCGGTATTCAGCTCCGACCACTGTAGCTAGCGTTTTTCAGCCCTAAGACATGATCATACCGGATATGGAGCATTCCTGCACTCTGGATTTGTCTTTCTTCCTCCAAATCCCTCAGGATGTCTCCTATGGAGTCCGGACTTGCCAGACACGAGTAGAACTTATGATCTGGGGTAATTTCTCATAGAATGGCCAATCGGTAGTCGGCCTGAACCACTGTAGCTGACATTTTCCAGCCCTAGGACCTTATTATACCGGATATGGAGCATTCCTGCACTCTGGACTTGTCTTTCTTCCTCCAAATTCTTCAGAATGTCTTCTCTGGAGTCCGAACTTGCCAGACGCGAGTGGAAATTATGATCCGGGGTGATTCCTCATTAAATGGCCAATCGGTATTCAGCCCCGACAACTGTAGCTGATGTTTTTCAGCCTTATGACATTATTATACCGGATATGGAACATTCCTGCACTCTGGATTTGTCTTTCTCCCTCCAAATTCCTCAGAATGTCTTCTATGGAGTCTGAACTTGCCAGAGGCGAGTGGAAATTATGATCCGGGGTGATTTCCTATCAAATGGACAATCAGTATTCAGCCCCGACCACTGTAGCTAGCGTTTTTCAGTCCTAAGACATGATTATACTGGATATGGAGCATTCCTGCACTCTGGATTTGTCTTTCTTCCTCCAAATCCCTCAGAATGTCTTCTATGGAGTCCGAACTTGCCAGACGCGAGTGGAAATTATGATCCGGGGTGATTTCTCATTAAATGGACAATCGGTATTCAGCCCCGACCACTGCAGCTGACGTTTCTCAGCCCTAAGACATGATTATACCGAATATGAAGCATTCCTGCACTCTGGCTTTGTCTTTCTCCCTCCGAATCCCTCAGAATGTCTTCTATGGAGTCCGAACTTGCCAGATGCGAATGGAACTTATGATCCGGAGTGATTTCCCATAAAATGGACAATCGATAGCCAGCCTGAACCGCTGTAGCTGACACTTTTCAACCCTATGACATGACTGTACCGGATATGGAGCATTCCTGCACTCTGGATTCGTCTTCCTTCCTCCGAATCCCTCAGAATGTCTTCTATGGAGTCCGAACTTGCCAGACGCGAGTGAAAATTATGATCCGGGGTGATTTCTCATTAAATGGCCAATCGGTATTCAGCCCCGACCACTGTAGCTGATGTTTTTCAGCCTTATGATATTATTATACCAGATATGGAGCATGCCTGCATTCTGGATTTGTCTTTCTTCCTCCAAATCCCTTAGAATGTCTTCTATGGAGTCCGAACTTGCCAGAGGCGAGTGGAAATTATGATCCGGGGTGATTTCCCATCAAATGGCCGATCGGTATTCAGCCCCGACCACTGTAGCTAGCGTTTTTCAGCCCTAAGACATGATCATACCGGATATGGAGCATTCCTGCACTCTGGATTTGTCTTTCTTCCTCCAAATCCCTCAGGATGTCTTCTATGGAGTCCGGACTTGCCAGACACGAGTAGAACTTATGATCCGGGGTGATTTCTCATAGAATGGCCAATCGGTAGTCAGCCTGCACCACTGTAGCTGACATTTTCCGGCCCTAAGACCTTATTAGACCGGATATGGAGCATTCCTGCACTCTGGATTTGTCTTTCTTCCTCCAAATCCTTCAGAATGTCTTCTATGGAGTCCGAACTTGCCAGGCGCGAGTGGGAATTATGATCCGGATTGATTTCTCATTAAATGGTCAATCGGTATTCAGCCCCGACCACTGTAGCTGACATTTTCCGGCCCTAAGACCTTATTATACCGGATATGGAGCATTCCTGCACTCTGGATTTGTCTTTCTCCCTCCAAATCCTTCAGAATGTCTTCTATGGAGTCCCAACGTGCCAGACGCGAGTGGAACTTATGATCTGGGGTGATTTCCCATAAAATGGCCAATCGATAGTCAGACTGAACCACTGTAGCTGAGTTTTACAGCCCTAGGAGTTTATTATACCGGATATGGAGCATTCCTGTGTAATGTCCAAAATTTCGAACATTTTTACGTTTAGCCTAATTTTGTCTCTTCTTTCCATAAATAATATTTTTTGATTCCGTTATTTTTATTTTAGAACAGCTTCGACCGGACGCGACCATGAAAGGTAAAATTCCATCGCAGGAATTATTGCACTGTGTGCAAGAATTGAGCGCGGGGAAGGAATTTTGGAATCACGCCACTCAATGGCAATAAACTTCTGCCATTGCACTTTTGAGGTGGCGTGATTTCTCCCACTTCTAAATTACCGAGTTTTCCTTAGAGGAAAACTGGAAATAATTAACAGTTCATCTTGAGCGGTAATTGGGAGAAAACAAAATTTCTTCTTCACGTCCTTAGTGTTTTACCTCGCGAAACCGGTCGAAGTTATTGTGTTAGTGCCTAGAAACAATTGTTCCTCGTTCAGAGACTTTGTTTAACAGGAATATTATTGAATAGTAGTAGATAATATTGAATAGCCAATAACGGGGGAGATTTATCCATCACTGGGATTAGTTTTCGTAATTCTACATTTAAAAAGGATTAAAAACGTGAGGGAGAAAGATTGTTTTCTCCCTAAATTACAGGACTCATAAATAGACATAGTGTTTCATTACTCAAACCAAAATAATTCAAGAAAGTTTGAAGCCAAACTTTATAAACCAAAATAATTCAGAATAATTTAAAATCAATAGAACTAAAGACAATAAGAAAACATTTTCATCCAATAAAAATTTAGACAAAAATTATAAATCAATATTTTAGAAAACTATCTTCATAATTTCACAAATCAAAACCAATCAATTTTAGAAAAACCAACCAATGATAAAGAATAAAAAGAAACTAATTTTAAATTCAAAATCTTTAGTAAAACAAATTACCATTGGTTTTAATTATATTTAGAACTACAAATTTTTCCTGAGCAACGATACTTTATAAAAGAGAATCCAACCCCAAGTGTAAATTGTGTAAAAGTGTCAAAGTTTGATTGTGACTGCTATTGGATAATAAATAAAGTGAAAAGTATAACAGAACCTGGTACTGTGCGTTAAGAGTCATAGTTAATTCGAAACCTAGAGAACCGTTCCAAGGCCATCCTAAAGAAAATAGCGAAATCATTAAAATCCTTGAAATCTTATCAACCAAAATTAAAATGAATAATTTCCGCGAGAATATAAAAATCTAGCGTCGTCCTTTATAAATCATAAAAATTAAAATCATAATTTCAACTTAATGTCAGGTAAATAATTGCCCTTTTGACGCAAGGACAAATCCGGACATAACACCTGCACTCTGGATTTGTCTTTCTTCCTCCAAATCCCTCAGAATGTCTTCTATGGAGTCCGAACTTGCCAGACGCGAGTGGAAATTATGATCCGGGGTGATTTCCTATTGAATGGCCAATCGGTAGTCGGCCTGAACCACTGTAGCTGACGTTTTTCAGCCCTAAGACATGATGACACGATTGACGAATCGGCATTCCTCCGACGTTATCCTTCAAATCGCTATTTCTTCTGCTCAATTTCTACTCATGAATAAGCAGAATGCTTCTGAATGGTTCTCTCTGAATTTCCTCTATGTTTCTCCTCTTTTCACGTTATGATGCATTAAAATATAAGATAAAGTGATTGGAATTCATTAAATTCGATTATTTTCAAATTATACTAAATTTTACATGATAAATCACTTTTTCACTTTCAATGTTCCCTCTTGGATACAGTTCCTGATTGTCCTACGAAGGTGAGTAGGGACTTATTCGAAAGGGAAAAATGTGTTCTTCCAGAAAACGAAATAAAATATAGGGGTTTCCATTATAAAAAAATCGAGAAGAGTGGCATTTTTGGATTTTTTTTTGGAAATATTGAGAAAAAAATACATTTTGAAATGTAATAAGCGGAGAACTCCATCTAAATATCCCAAAAATTGAGAGTTTGTTCAGCTCATAGAGACGAATCTTTTGAGCTCTGTTTCGATGAAATCAGATGAGTGGTTTGGAAAATACAGCCTATTTTCGGAAAAACTCCAATTCAAAATAGCTCGAGAACCGTTCAGTATAAGATGCCAATCATCTTCATCAGAAAGCACATATACAGAAAAATACACAAATTGTGAAATTTTGGAAAATACGATTTTTAAAAAATTGCTATATCTCAGCAACCATTAGGCCGATCTCGCTGAAATTTTCATGGAATCATCAAAACTGATATCTTGCCATAATTTCGAATTTTTATCTCTCACCGTTCTCGAGTAATAGAGAGTTGTAAATCGGTACATACAGACACTCACACATACATGTCTACTTCTTTTCTCATTATTAATTAGGTTATTAATTATTATGAATTACTTAAGTTATTTTGAAGATATATTAGAATTCCCGCTAAGCCTCGATACGTCGAAGGCTATGGTAAAAAACTCTTTTTGTAGAGAATTTAATTTTTCATGAAAAAATCTTTTGACAGTAGAATGACTGGCTTCTGTAACACTCACTTATAATACTCCAAATGCTCTAAAATTAGCAGATATTTCCCGAAAATTTTGTTGCTCAGCAACAATGATAAGATTCAGAAAAATTCGTAGCTTATCTCAATTTTCATGATTGTAATAATTCTTCAAAAAAAAAGAAAAATACATGTGTGCTTATTTCGCTCGCAAGAAAAGCAATACGTGCGTAAAACGGGATTTCGTGTGTTAATCAGACAAAAAAATCGCCATACATACTATGTATATATATATATATATAATATGTATCCCATGGTATACTAACCGATTTTGAGGCTTCACAAAAAAAGGCAAAAAAAAGCCATGCTTTTTTTTATTTAGGATTTATGACTTGAGATGCTGTTTTCCAGTCACCCGGTTTATAGTCCCTCGGATCATCTACCCCTTCCAGAGTTTCCTCCTCAGGCGTTGAATCTGGGAAGTGTACCTCGACGAGATGTCTTAGTATTTCTTTATGTTCAGTGGCAGTCTCCCCGTTAGGAAGTCGTATGCTCCTGAGGCCCTGTGGTGGGCCAGCGGAGAAAGTTTCCTTAGTCTGGCCACTACTGGAAGGGCCTCAGTCTCATCGCAGGAACTGGTCCACCCTTTTTCTTGGGAGGTCCAGATGAGTTTTTTGTACAGCCTCTGTACCCTTCTGTACTCATCCTAATCCGTCTCCTTTTTGGTCCTGGTCGCTTTATTATGTAGACGTCTAGACTCTCTCCTGAGACGTCCTAGTTCCACGCTCCACCAGGCAACTTTCTTCCCCTCACGCACTGGTTTCTCAGGGCAGGCGACTTCAAAGGCCTGGGTCAAGGTGTCGTGTATAAATACTGCTTTTGCCTCAACCGCATTCCTTGTACTCAGCCTTGGGGGCCCCCCAGATAATCCACTGTCTAGCTCCACCTTATAAGTGTGCCAGTCAGTGGCTCTGGGGTTCCTACGGTATCTGCGGCTTGTTAGCGCAGTCCCACCCCTGATTTCAAACCTGATGGTTCGGTGATCTGAAAGGGAGTCCTCGTTATCAACCCTCCAGTTATCGCACAGTCCCGCCATGATCGGGCTTGACAGTGTGATATCGATCATCTCCTGGCACCTAGAAGTGATGAATGTGGGGCTGGAGCCTTTGTTAAGTATTTCCAGGTTCGTCGTCGCCAGGTATTCTAAGAGTGCCGTACCTCTGGCGTTGATTTTTGAGCTTCCCCAGGCAATGTGTTGCGAATTTGCATCGCAGCCGATCACCAGGTCTAGTCTTTTGTTTTTGCAGTAGTCAATCATCTCTCGAAGTTCCTTGGTCGGTGGGGGTTCCACCGAATCACAAGGTAGGTAGGCGAAAGCGATCACCATGGTATCACCCCCTCCGGCCCTGCCTGTCTTGATGGTTGCCGCTGCTGAGTCTCGCGAGCAGAAGTTGTTCAGTTTGACAGCACTATTTCTCTTTTTGACGTAGATACAGGCTCTCGGACCCAATTCTCCATGTGTGTAAATAAGATCTCCACCCCCGATATTCATTCCTTTAACTGCACCCCTGCACACCTAGGGTTCCTGTATTAATGAAATGTCTGTGTGCCCCATTGCAAGGTCACGGTTTCATAGTGCCGTGGCTGCTTTACAATGTTGCAAGTTAATCTGAGAGAATGTAATGCGGGCAGTGCTATCAGTAGACCCCCCCCCCCCCCCCCCCCACTACCTCTCTCTTATCCGCACGGAGGAGGAGGCCCGTTAAAACTAGCACTCCGTCCCTCCGGGCGGCTTTGGTTGTGGTATTCTAGGAGAGTCGAAGATCCTCCTTTGAGTTCCTTCATTAGTCTCCTTGATCCCACTTTTGACCAGAGAGTTGACTTTATCCAGCCTGCCTCTTCTGCTGATTGGGGTTTTCACCCTATTTCTCCTACTTTCTGAAGGGTCCCCTAGGCCTCCGTCACCCGTCCCTCTCGAGGTCTGGGACGGAGTACTAGGTACCCTCTCGTCAGGCTTGGGACGCAAATCCTCGTCGTATTCGGACGTGCCCTCAGGCTGCGTTTGGTTTTCTCCCGTGACGGTCGGATTAGGCAGAATCACACCTGTCCCTGTTCCACTGGCATTCTTTTTTGGAGGAGGCTTCGCTTCTTTTTTGGAGGGCTCGTAGAACCGAGCCCTCTCCACTTCACAGTATGGGGAGAAGTCTAGTCTCCTCAAGGCAGCCAGAGAATCATCATCGACTCCCACTACGAGATGGTGAGTCCCGTTGACCACCCTGAGGTCCCAGACCTTCCACTTTTGGGTCGTAAGCCCCTCATTTTGACGTCGCAGTCTGTTGAGAATGAGCTCGGCCGAGCTCTCAAACCCACCCACGACCGCAGTCAACCTCGTTAGCCTTGGGAGAGCGCTTCTCTCCAGCACTTGAAGTGAAACTCCCTCCCAAGGCTTAAGTCCTGGGACCGTCCTTTTCAGCCATTCAACGGCTGCTGAGTCAGGGCATGTCATCCAAAGGATGCCCTGGTCCGTCCTGTGACCGTCGAAACGCGGCAAGACTTCCTCCTCTGGAGCCCTGTCTATCATTTCAACTATCCCCTGAACACCCAGGGAGCCCTGCTCATTGGAGGGTTTAGACTCTGGGTAGTCAGAAGGCAAGATGGCCATTCTGCCTCCCCCCGCGGCGACAGCTCTAAAAGTGAGCTGTCCCTCGTGAGTCCTTCCCTTTTTAAGGGCCGAGGTATGCTCAGCGGGGGGTGCCATTTGGATTTCTCTTCCTCTTGCCACCCTCGCCTGCGGCTCCCCCAGTCTTCGGTGGGTTTGCGGAGTTGGGGAGGCCCGCATTTTTCTCTCTGCGAGCTCTCCTTCTCTCCGCCCCCGATTTGTTCCTTCTCTTAGCCTTGGAGGAGTTCAAGTTGTCATCCTGAGATAACTTCTTGTCCTCCTCTTCCGTGCCAGACTGTGAGGAGTCCTTGAGCAGTGCCTGCGAGAGGTTAGATAAGTCCAACCCTGAGCTAGCTCCTGCTCCAATAACTTCTTCGTTGTTCACCAGAGTGCACCTTTGTAGGGGCGCCTCTGGGTCTTCTTCATTTTTGTTTAGTTGGTCCATATGAGTCCCACGAGTCTGCTAGCAAGAGGTGGTTCACTTCCACAGAGCCTGTATGTGGGAGTAAGGCTAAATACAATGGGGGGTCGCCCGGTACCCCAAGGGCATCGTTCATGACACTTCTCCCAAGTGCCATGCAGCCTTCAGCACGATTGCGTACACCTTGGCATTGGTGTACGACGGTTAATTAATAAATCAATTAATTTATTAATTAATTAAATTTTATTTTCGATTGACATCATTATTTTTTTAAATCTAATTTTAAAGAATTTGTCCATTATTAATTGTTTATTTATCATGAGTTGTCAGAAATTATGTTTTATGTTATAAAATTTGAAATGTTCATTTATTGTGCTGCGCACTAGCCGATTAAACGCAGGGGTTTAATAATTTATAAATTCAATAATTTTTTTTTTTTATATAAAATTTTTTATTATACCCCGAAATTATTTGTTTGAAATTATTTAATACTCCTTATTTAAACCCATAACAGCGACCTTGAGAGGAGGCTGAACTAGTTCGTGCTGAATAAGGGAGTATTTGAGTTTATTGTTTAAACGTTTTGATTTTGGTTTTGATTTGTTATGTTTAGATTAATTTAAGATTGATCGGATGTGGAGATACATCTTGGCGCCCATTTGGATTTTGGTTTCGTTTATGATTTTTGGTTTTAGCTATTAGGTGCTTTCCAAGCGTGCTTAATTGTTGAGCTTACCGTTAGGCTCGGGAATTACGTCACAACACATACATTATTTTCTATTGTTCATTAATTCCATTTTCCCATACGATGGGGGTTCTAATCATCATATCAGGATGAAAATGATCTCATTCTAGGTGGAAAAGTATATATTTTATTATCATGAAATAAAAACTATATGTGTTCTCAGCAAAAAATTAAGAAAAATAGAAATTTTTGATTTTTTCCACAAAAGTTAATTTTTTTCATAACGAAAAGAAATACTTCACCAATAAATTGGGAATCTAGAGTTCATTCCCTTTATTATAACGAACTTTTTGAATTCAAGCTGGTGTTCATCAGCCCAGTAGTTTTTGAGAAATCCGCCTTTGGAAAAAAATCATTTTTTGCAAATATCTCAGAAACCACTGGACGAATTTCGCCCAGATTTAATACAGGACTCTACCTTCAATAGATATACAATCTGACAAAATTTGAAGTCTCTAGCTCAAATACTTATCGAGTTATCGTTCTGCTAAACTCTGAACTGAAAATCACTAAAATTGAAATAATTTCCAAAACGAAAAATCAGAGAAAAATTTCCCCCAAAGATGTGAGTTTTAATGAGATGAATATCATAGCCCAGACTGGGGGCTACGAATTAATTTTTCATCGAGAAAATTGAAAAAAACGCTTTTTTGAAAATTTTATTTTTCTCGGAAACTATTCAACCGATTCCGCAGAAATTTTTCTGACGACATTTTGCACACCGAGGAAATATACCGTCAAGCTTTGAGAACGCTAAGTATAGCCGTTCCGGAGAAAATGACGATACACGTTAATGCACTCAGTCACACACAACCACACATACAGACATGATTTAAAAATATGATTTTTAGATGTTTTGGATCATTTGGAGTCATATTCCGATGAAAACTCGAAATCGAAAAATGTGACGTTTGCAATGCTTCCATTTGGAAGCAAAACGAGATAGAATGTTACGTAAGAAGAGGGAGGAGGGGTTCGAGAAATCTAATGTACCCTTACATGGGGGTAGGGGGGGGGGGGGGGGTCAAAAATGGCCAAAATCATCCTTACGTAATTAATGAATGGCCCCTAACCTCGAACGACAGTGAAAAAATCTGGAAAATGTGTAATCGGAGTGAACTCGAAATGTGGAATCGGAGTGGTCACGTTTCCTTCGACCTAAGAGCACTTGAATACTCCACATGATTGTGGTGTTATTCCGAAATTAATGACGTATTGCGTGTTTTCAGTTCATGTTTCAAAATTTGAATTCGAATAACTAACGCGTCTCGCGCATGCGTTCTGATCACTGTTCAAGATGATCAGTGCAAAGAACACGACTACTCATTGCAATCTTTAAGGACCCTAGAAAGTGAAGCCCTAATCTGCTCATTTTAGGAACCCCACTAATAACCATCAGTAGTGCACACATCTAGCGTTTGCACCATCATTGAAACACCACCAACAAAATTTTCCAAGACGAGCGTCATCCTTCTGCGGTATTTGTTTACTAGTAGACATTGTTTTTTTGGATCGTCGATTAACGATCTGTGCAAGACTCGAGGTAGGTGTACTAATTAATGCCAGTTCATCATTCAGGAACACTGTGCGCAACTATCATATTGTGAAAAAAAAAAGTAAAAAAAACTATTATGCTCAGATCCTGGTACGTTGGAAGGAATTAATTCAACAATGCTAAATAATTAGCAAATGAATGACATTTCGCCTACTTTATTGAGGCTTACTCAGGTTCTTGAGATCAGTAGCATATAGTCACCACAAAATTAATTATATCCAATCGGAAATTCGATCCATGCAAAAGAGTTTTCGTTGACAATGCAGTGTTTTTTCGCAACAAAAGTTTTTGAGAAAAAACACTGCAGTATCAACGAAAACTCTTTGCATGGATCGAATTTCCGATTGGATATGATTAATTTTATGGTGACTATATGCTAATGATTTCGACAACCTGAGGTAGCTTCAATAAAGCATGCGAAACCTCGTTTATTTGACAATTATTTAGCATTGTTAAATCAATTTCTTCCAACGTGCCATGATCCCAACATAATAATTATTGAACATGGAAATGAACACAATTGACTGTGCGCAACATTAATTGAATTAAGATTTCCCTTTGTCCCAGTAAAAATGAGATCACCCGAAGAACGTAAAAGTTTGCATTGGCAGAAAAAAATGGTCAAGGGAGGAGAATTCAAGTCTGATGATCAATGGCTGCAATATTTCAAAGCACTTTGTAGGGAAGAAGATGTTGAGTACTCAAAGCATCACTCGAAGGCAACTACAGCAAAAAATGCTCCAAAAAGCTTAAATCCGAGCTTGAAATATTATGAGTTATCTTATCGATGTAAGGGGCCATCCATAAATTACGTCACACGTTTGGAGGGGAGGGGTTTCAAATTTGTGACAGAGGGGTCCGGGGGGGTCTTGAAGATTGTGATGTCACAGAATTCAAATTTAAAGAAGTAGGGAATTTTTAAATATATCTCCAAAATTTCCGATCAACGTGCCAAAGAACTTTTATGTTTATTAAATGAAGACGAGAATGCTGTATGGATTGATGAAGGAAAATTCGACTCTAGTCTCATTCCGAATGATATTATGGATTATAATGATGAAGGAAGTGGCATGCGAGTGATGACAAATATAAAGGATTGGTGCGTCAGTCCATGGACTGAAGAGAAATAGCATATTTTTATTTCTAATACCACAATAATATTATTAAATGATATTGAATGAAGTCTTAAAGATTTTACCAAAAAAAAGTCTATCCAATTGCTCTCACTAAGATTAATTTATGCAAAAAAAAATCCTAAAGTGATTGAATCTGTGGTATAAAAGTGATTGTGTGACATCACAATGCGGGAGAGGGGGGGGGGGGTCAATGAAAATGTGACAGAATGTGACATGGGGGGTATAAAAACTATGAAATTCGTGTGACGTACTTTATGGATGGCCCCTTAACTTGGACCAAAAAAGATTAGGAATCCTCAACCAAAGTCGACAAAAAGGTTGAAGAAGAGCATGAATAACAGCTGCGCAGTGTCTACATGCACGACTCGTGAGTTCACGGGTGTCCCAGTACGTGACTTCCCGGAGAAAACTAGGGAATTTTAAGGTGGCATCACTGGCAGCAATGACCGTGAAAACCCGGAGTTTTCAGGGTAATTGTCACAAGACGCAATTTCATGGGGTGCCTTACTCTCTATGTCATTGAGCTCGACCCTTGCAGGCTTCTGAAGGGTGGGGATGCTTTCCGTGGAAACACGGAATTTTCCGTGAAAACCCGGAATTTTCCGTTAGAACACGGAATTTCCTTACGATTCCGCAATCAAACGTGTAACCATGCACCCCCCCCCCCTTCCCTCATCCACTGTTCCACACACATCAAACGTGTAACCATGCACCCCCTTTCCCTCACCCACTGTTCCACAGACATCAAACGTGTAAACACGCACCCACCCTCCCTTCCTCACCCACTTCGTAGCGTTAAATTTCGTTAAGTATCGTGTCTCATTTGAGAAACGTACCATACACTTAGGGAAGTTCGATTCCGCACGGAGAGAATTCTGCTCATACGGAATACTACGTGCTATCACGGAATATCCCATGTTTGTGTGGAATATCCCGCGTTTGCACGGAAACTACCGTGTTTTCACGGAACAATCGTCTTTTCACGGGAAGCATATGTCTGCCCTTTGAGAGCCCGCAAGGGTAGAGCTTGATCACGTAGGAGGTAACTCACCAAAGGAAACTGCGTATTTTGAAAATTACCTGGACAACTCCGGGTTTTCACGGTAATTGTTACCAGTGATACAACTCAAAATTCCCTAGTTTTCTCCGTGAATTCACGGACTGGGACACCCGGCAATTCACGAGTCGTGCATGTAGCCTCGTCCTAACAGCTGCAAAAGGACAGAAAGAAAGCCGTGAGTATTTTCAAGATATTTTCAAAAAAAAAATGGAAAAAGTCGAAATATTGTTCCAATTTCTGCAATCGTGAATTTTCTCATCAGTTGTTTTCGAAGGTTTTGAAATATTTTTTCAAAGGTTTTCATTCATTTCCGTAGACTCTATTTCACAAGCTACAAAAGAGTATTCGGGCAGAATTGCTGTATCTCGCTTAGTTTCCTAGAAATGGAAAAAAAAATCCAGTAAAAAAATAAAATCGACCGAATTGATTTTTTTAATCAATTTTTTTTGATAATATCTCGGAAACGAAGCAAGAAAGAGGGATTTCACATTCATTTTGGTGTTGGGGTCGTCAGTATTTTTGGTATTCTTTGCCAGCTGTCCAGTGGAGCTGAATAATAATAGAGAGAAAAGAGAGCACTGGACCGAGTCGATTTTACCAAGTGAAGAGGAGAAACTCAAAAAATTAATGATGCAAGATCCATTTTGGAGTTCGGCTATTCTCAATTACAAGAAGAAGCAAGAGGAAGAAGAGATTTAAAATCCCGAAGTTCACCCGAGCAATTGGATTGTGACGTCCATCATTCGTTCATTTTACGTTAATAAATCGACAAGAATTATTCAAAATATTGAACAAATGAATACATTTTTAGAAAATATTTTTAGTTGCTTTCCCACGTTTTCTGTGGGCTAGCAATAAATTTTAGAGACACTGTGCCATCTGCTCAAGTGTCTCACCTAAAAAAATTCTCGTTTTTGGAAAGAGATTCGAATTTCAAGACGCGTAACAAAAAAAATTAACGAAGAGAGAATTCGAGTAAAAGGAAAACCATGTACGGGTTCTCAAGTGACAGATGAGGTAGTGGCGTCAGGCCCACTCTCGCTGTCTCTTTTCTTCTTACGACCCTCTCATCTGGTCCAGAGGGTTCGTTGAAAACTTTCTCTTGAAATACTGTCTAGACGTTTACTCTGGATTATCTACAAGTGTTTAGAATTCTAGAGACTTAAAATTTCCCACGAAAATTATTTGGAACAGATGTTTTTCTTTTACTCGAGAAATTTAGAATATGGTATCTTGTGGAGGGGAGAACGGGCTTCCCCAAAGCAAAACATAAGTTTACCTACATATAGAAAATTAGGATGAGACCATGTTAAGGGGATGGAGTGACCCTGAAGCATTGGTCCAAAAAACCTTTAAGAGGGAAATCCAAGACCCAAATGTTACGTCATTGGTCTCAGACTCCTCTCCCTTAAAAGAATAAGGGAACGCCTTAAAAATTATTCAGAGGACTACAGAACTGTTTAATTTTCAGTTAGTTAAGTTTAAACTCCAAAACCGTCAAGTTCAATTTACAAGTGTCAACCGATTCAGTCTCCAAAATGAGAAAAAAGAAAAAGAAGAAAAGAATTACTGAGTGAAATAAGAACATTCGAATACCGTTCTAAAAATTAATGATCGAGTGAATAATTACAAACATTCTTCAAGTTCAATTCAGGGGAGTTCATATTAAATAAAATTGTTTAAATTAAATTACAAGTGAAATTTTTAATCAAGTTTGAATCAGAATAATTAGAAGTAATAAGTCGACAGAAGGGTTTTATGTTTTTGTGGAATTGCGGAAATAGTTTTTTTCTTTTTAGTTAGTTAGTTTTATTTACTCATCCCTTTTACGGGTTTGAGGGTTCCGTTTCCTTTATACATATCTTTTTACATCATATACATAATATACATCAATTTCTCCCTACACAATCTTCCTCTTATTTCAGTCATCCATTATAACATTCCTCCTTTCCTCTTCCTCACATTTCTCATAGGCCATTCTGATACTCATACTGTCTTCGCTTCCTCGTTCCTTCACTATACTACCCCCTTCACTCTTTCATCCCTCTCAGCATCTCAGCATCCTCACTTCCCCATAACTTCCCCTTGCCCTCCACTGACCACCTTACTCTACACTACCCCTTTCACTCTCTTGCTTTCGATACCCCTCATCCACCTCTCACCTCTGCCACTTTCATCCAGTATTTCCAGTACAGTCTCTACCACTCCCTTATCACCCGTCATATCTCCTTCACAACTCAACAGGACATGCTCCCATGTTTCATCCTCCCACTCACATATCCTGCATACTCCTTCTTCCTTATTACCCCAATATCGACTTTCTCTCATTCCCTCTCCTGTTCGAAATCTTGCTACTCTACTCAACTTCTCCTCTTTCTTAACGAGATTTAAGTATGCAGGGGGCCTCCCATGTACCACTATCATACAGTTCCATTTATTGTACCTGGAGCCACTCATTTTCTCCCAGTCTTCTTCCCAAATTCGATCCATTTCCATTCTCTCAATCCTCTCCCAATCCATCAACTCTCCACTCTCCTACCAGCCTCCTCTCTTCTTCCCACTTTGACCCCTCACAGTTACCTCTCTCCGCTTTGAATCTCATCTCCCTTACACAACGTCTCGTCCACTCACTACCCTTTCCCTCCATACATTTCCGCTCAAAGTTCCATGCCCTCTTCCTTTGAATTACAATCCTCTTTTTCCGACTAGCTTCGTTTCTGATGATTTAACCCGGGCAGTTCCAACATACTCCTAGCACCCACCTCATGAACCTTTCGTGTGAACTCTCCATCTTTTTTCTTTCCTTTCATCCCCATACTTCTACCCCATAACTCATGGTTGACCATACTAATATGTCGAACAACCACATCCTCATTTGGAAATCGTCCTTAAATCATTCTTCCTGCACATTCTATCCTCTTTTTGACCTGTAGTTCTTGTCTCCCTTTAGCCTCAAACCAAAATCCCATGTAGCAAAACTCATCACACTCTTCCACTTCCTCCCCACACAACTTCCATATTCTCTTATCCGCTCTCCTGTCCCTCCTTTTACTGAAAACCATCAGCTTCGTCTTCTTCACGTTAATCGTCAGATCTTTATCCCTCACATACTTTTCCAATTCCTTTAAGATGATGCCCATACCTGCTTCACTGTCTGACAGCACTGCCATGTCATCAGCATACAGCAGGGTATATAGCTTTCTATGTCCTACCTCCGTCCCACCTTTTCCTTTCTTAGCCATGACCTCCTCCACATCCGCCAATAAAATACTGAATAAGAGTGGGCTCAGCGGACACCCCTGCCTTACTCCTCTACCTGTCCAGAAAACTTCTCCTACTTCTTCCCTAATTTTCACCCTGCACGAAGTTTCCTCATAGAGTTCTTTTACCCTCTCTATGATCTCCTGCTCTATACCTCTCTTCTCCATATACTCCCACAACACCCCTCTATTCACCAAGTCGAAGGCTGCCCTGAAATCCACAAACAAAGAGACCAGCTTTCCTTTCTTCCGTCCTATATTCCTATTTGCAATGTAGTTGAGTACGTAGACGTTATCCATCGTTCCCATGCCCTTCCTCAATCCGGTTTGATTATGTGGAATTATTTTCTTCCTTTCAATATCCTCTTCCAACCTTCTCCTCAAGATTTCCGCATACACCTTGTAACTTGTCGGCATCAGAGTAATACCCCTGTAGTCCTCAACCTTCTTCCCTGATCCCTTCTTCACCACCGGCACCACCAGCCCCGTCTTCCATTCCTCGGGTAATCCGTCTCCTCTCCATGCTCTCCTGCAGACCTCCGCTAACACTTCCCCCGTTTTCACTCCTCCATACTTCCACACTTCATTCTCCAGTCCATCTGCCCCGCATGCTTTATTCCTTTTCAAGTACTTTACCACCTCCTCCACCTCCTTACACCTTATTTCCGTTCCTTATCTGCTTTCCATACTACCCCTCCTTCTTTTCTGGCCACACACTCTGCTTTCCACACCTCCGAGTACCTCTTTGAAGTATCCGGACCACTCTTCCATTTTGATGCCTTCATCTATCCCCTTCCATGTCCTTCTCTCCTCATTAATTACCTCCCATACTTTCCCTTCCCTCAACTTCGCTTCAATCTCTTTCTTGTATTTTTCTTTCCAGTCCTCTTTTTTCTTTTTCATCTCCTCTTCATAATCCTTCTTAGCGCTCTTGTACGTCTCCTCTCCCACTTCACCTTTCTTCCATCGTTTCAGCACCTCTTTAACTTCTTTTTTCATCACCTCACACTCCTCATCCCACCATCCAATGTCTTTTCTATTTTTTCTCCCTTCCTTCTCATCCGAGTTCCTTTTCACTTGCTCCACTATCTCCTTGAGCTCCTCCAGCTGTATCATCTCTTCTCATTCAATACTTCCCCCCTCATCCTTTTCATTCAGTATCCTTTCGAATTCCCTCAACTTCTCGTTATTCCATGCCCCCATCTTGGTTTTACCTCTTTTCCTCTTTTCATCGCCCTTCACGACGCTCGCTCTTCCCTTCCCCTTCTCCTGTGATCTTAATGTTGCTACAATCGGGAAGTGGTCCGATCCCAGTTCCTCACCTACCGTCATTTCCTTCATTCTGCTCCTTATTCTACTATCCGCCAGCAAGTAGTCTATCACCAATTCATCATTCCTTATTCTCGTGAATTCACCCTCCCAATCACCCTGTATATTACCATTACATATAGACCACCCGGTTTCCACCAGTAGGTTCAGCAGCTTCCTCCCTTCTCCATCTATTCTGTCATGTTTCGAGTTCCTAACGCCGCTCCCGAGATACTCGCTCCACACTTCACCCCCTTCTCGCCCAGTCCATGCATTGAAGTCCCCCCCCAATCAACACTAAGTTTTTGTCCTTCACTTCCATCCACTTTCTCAGCTCCTCCCTCACTGAATTCACTCCTCTTGTAGCATATACTCCTATCACTATCAGTTCCAAGTTACCCACCTTCACCCCTCTCTTCATTACCCCCTCCACACCACCGTCTGCAATTTCCTCAGTCTCATTATACTGACCCTTGTCCTAAGCACTCACCATCTCTGCTTTCACACCCGTTACGAGTCCACCCATGTGTCTCCCCTTATTGTACACCTTCTTCGCCTCTTGCACTTTTCACACATATCCTTTTGGCGCCATATTCCTAATCCTCACCCAGCCCTCTTTATCCAGCCAGCTTTCTGTCATAACTACTACATCCCATTTACTTACTTCGTTCCAAAAATCTTTATGTTTGTTATTCAACCCCTCCACATTCCAGAATGCTATTTTCCTCTCTTTCTTCTCTATTGGCCTTCTTCCATGACTGCCACTACTGACACCGTGGTTCCCGAAAACCCCGCCGCCTGGTCATCCTAATCGATCTGATCCTCCTGGCTTTTCTCTGTACTTTTCCTGCTCCCTGGTCTACCCTCCTGTGTTTCTTTTCCAATTAATTCCTCCTCCTGGCTTTTCTCTGTTCTTTCCCTGCTCTCTGATCTTCTCTCCTCTGTCTCTTTTCTGATTAATTCCTCCTTCTCTTCGTCCCATACCCACACTTTGTTCCCCACTGTCACCCTGTCTCTTGCCAACCTCACCACTCTCCCTTGCCACGCTTTGTTCTCCATATTCCACTTCATTTTCCTTTCCTTTAATGTGAGATCGTCCTCTATCCTCTCTATCCTACCCTTTAGACTCTTCTTTTTTCCCATCATCTCTCTTTTATCTTTCTCTCTTACCAGCTTCACCAACACTATCGATGCCCTTCCCTCTCCTCCTTTTTGCAGAATTCTCACCCATTCGGACTGAACTGTCGCCTTAATCCTAGTGAACAGACTGGACACCTCTTCTTCTCCTGTTTCGGACTCCAGCTCCAAACCCTCAACAATAATGTTATTTCTCCTTCTCCATCTCTCCTCCTTCTCCATTCTTCTCCCCACCTCTAGTAGTCTCGACTTTATTATTGGGTTCACCCCTGTAGCCCTCTCCTGCACTACTACTGCTTTTTCCCTCTCCTTCGCTTCTAGCTGCGCCATTCTCTGTCTTAATTCCTGTACTTCTGCCTTCCTTACCTCCTCCTCACCCAACTGCCTTTCTTCTATCTCATTCAACTTCGCTCTCACTAGTTCACAATCCTTCTTCCATGCGTTCTCCCATCCATCCCACCTTTCTCTCATCTTCACCAATTCCTCCTTTGTATCACGTCCACTTACAGCTATCTCTTCCAGTTTCCGCAAAGTCTCCTCTCTCATTTTCCGCATCAGCTCTTCAATCCCACTCATACCATCTCCTTCAAGCCCTCCCCCTCCCGTTGGTGACCTTATCGTCATCCTGCTCCTTTTAAATGCTGCATCTTCTTCCTCATTCCTCTTATTCAGAACCTCCGGAGGTGTCTCTATCCTCTTCTCTTTTCTAGCCCCTTTCCTCCCCTCTCTGACTCCTCAAACACACTGTAACGAGGTTTCTCGTTACAGCTATCGCATCGGCTTAGGCCACCTTTGGGTGAAGCTATTCAAGTGTAGAGCTCGAGAAGACTCACACATGAACAGCAAGACAATTCATACCGTGGTGCCATCTGCGTAAGATGACACCTCAAAGTTATCGTAAACTAACTGTCACGTCAGTGGGATTTATACGCGGCTGAGGATAAGGCAGAAGCCCAGCTGAAATGCTGGCGTTCCACTAAAGATGTCAGAGTTATCTCCGGGCCTGGCAGTGGTGGGAAAGGAAGAACCACGCAGGCGTGCGGAGAGACCTCTAGACGAGGAGGAGCAGCCTCAGTCGATATAAATAGACCCAACGACACGGTGAGCAGTTAGTCTGCCTTGGGCGGCAGACTCGAGAGGATCGGGAGACGTCCCTGGAACCTCTATCGCTCGCTTAGGCGAGAGTTATCGTTGGTTGCCCGTAGCGTGGCTACGTGGCGTTTCTCGTGTGGATGGAGACGTCCGGTATTCTCTGGGTGACGATAGATCAGAGGAATACTGCAGACGGGCTCATCCAGAGGTTATCGCGGAATACCTAATTCCGACTTGTTCTCGCTAGAGGGACTGTGACTAGACCCACGCCCCTCTACCATAACCAGCACACTGGGTTACCGGGAATGGATTGCCCATGCCATCCATTGGAATTAGTAATTCCCCGAGTAATTACTCCCGAAGGTTCAGCAGGTTAGCCCGAAACCGCCCTAAGAGGTTAAGCGTGGTGAGCCCAGGGAAAACCAGCACACAGTGAGTTTTGTTTATTCCTCCGGTAAAGAATAAACTGGCGCCCACGCTATCGAACCGGGTGTGTGGAAAGGGATGGCCGGAAGTGTGACGGGATTGGACGGATCCCCGTTACATTACTGATCTCGTCTCCCATGCTGAATGATTTGGATCTTCCTCCTTCCTTCTCTCTCACACCTGATGCCCACCTGTTAAACAGCTGCTTCGATGCATTGCTCACTCCCTCCTCTCTCAGCTCATCCACTTTCCTCCTTCTCCCTCTCCTTTTCTCAGCATCGAACAACGCCATATCCTCCTCATCCGATCCGAACTGTCCTGGTGTACTCCATTTCTCCTTTCGAAACATTGTACTCTTCTCATTTCCTCCTCTACCTTCTCTCTCATCCAACCAATTCTCCAATCCTTCATCCACCAATCCTTCGTCTCCCTCCACCTCTCCCTTCTCCACTACTTCTTCATCCGATGTCCCTGATCCCCCCTCCATTTCTTTGGACTCTGCTCCTATCTTATCCTCTCCCTCACTGTTTTACCACACTCACTCCTCTTCCCTTTCACCACGAACCAACCTCAACGGGTGTGACTCTAACGACCTTCTAACATCGTGTCCTCACCTACTCTACTCTAACCTCACTCTCTTCTTGGAAAGGTTACCGGCTAGCGAAGACCTTCCTGAGCCGGAGCCACAAGATGACTTAAACTCCCCTGAGGCTAATTTTTCCAATCTGACAGCACAACCAGGGTGATAGTACTGATCACACTCACTACACGTGACAGAGTCGTTAGCAATAATTGATCTACACCCAAAACATTGTCTTGGCACATTTCGCTCAGGCACCGACAATTTTAAAGCATTAAATCTGTCAGGCATGTTTATATTTTATTCGTTTTCAGTATGAATTAACTCAATTTCTGTTCACTTTGGTTTATTTATTTTCACACTAAATGAACTCAATTATTGAATTATTATAGTCAAATTGATCAATAACTCTTTATTCATATACTGGTAAGCAAACCCCGTTGGCAGCAATTGATCAGTGACTGAGTGCTTCAAATCACCAGCAGATGACAACTTACTCATACATCAGCAACCCAAAAACTCCCATGAACTATATCATTCTGATGAGAAAAACCCCACGTGGCTTATTAATGTTAGGAGTCCCTTGGACTTTACTTTCAAACACTCATGCACCTTGTCCACCCACCACTGCCAATTATTATCTCGAATTGTTGCTTGCCTCTCAGTGCATGCCAATCACATCCCCCCCCCCCCCGGACCGCCTCACACTAATTAACTCTACTTAATGATAACAAATTAACTAACAATGCTAATTATATGACTTGCACCTTCGCAGTGCCACCTATGTTGATGATTAATATTCTATATAATATCTTTAAAGGTTTTGCTAGTGAGATTGAAAGGCTCAACCTTGTAACGGTTTGCTCAGCTGACCTTGGCCGACCGTTAAAGGCACGAAAATTTTCCTTAATTTGACCCAATTTAATGATCGAAAATTTTACTCAATTATTTCCCCAAGTAATTTGCCTCTGGAAAAATGGGCGCCAGTCGTTTTAGCGAAATCTTGCTAATTTTGGGGAAAACGACAAATCCCCAAGTTTTATTTTACTTTAATGAATAACAGAATTCTGAAAAGACTCTAAATTAACCCGCTTTCGTACACGAGACTCGGATATTATCTCAAGGGGGGGAGGGGACGATACCCTCCCTTTGGGTATGCGGACAGACAAAAAACTTTACACAGACTCCTGAAAATTTCAGTTTAAATAACAAAAGAATTAAGTATATTCAAGAATTATATGTGTACATGTAAATCAAAAAAAATTAGGAAGTTCTTTGGAATAATACGAAGATTATTTCACGTTACTCATTAATACTAAACGTAACTCGGAATAAACAAAAACAACTGTAACTTGGTTTGGGTGGATACATCCCAAACAGACGCCAACTCAGCGTCCCTTCAGTTTTACTCTCTTTATAAATGAATATCAAGGATTTTAACTCTAAATGTCTCTTATTTGGGGACTTGCGTACCTTACGTTTGCGCGCTCCTCTCTTCCGTCTTGGCCTCTTTTAATTCTCTCTTTATTTTCCTCAATCTCTCGAACTCCTTTACAATTTTTTCTTTACTTTTCCTTAAATTTCTCTTAATGGTCTCTACACGATGTGGCCGCCACGGTGTCCCGGGAGAAGAAGAACGAGTCTTCTCTCCCACGAGTTGGCGTTGGGTGCACTCGGCTATTCCCGCTCGATTCCGGTAGAGCCGAGGCCCACCCCCACTACTCTTCTTCACGTCACTAAGTTTACTCGAATTCTGAGAATTCGGTACGAATTCTCACTCTATAATAATTCTATATAACACACAAAAATAATCATAATGATTTCGACATGACAATATTTTCCCGACATTTATAAACGGAAAACTTTAGTCCTTCATTTTCACTGATTCCCACGTTGTCCTTGACGATCTCCGGTTTTTCTCACTGTTGGCCAACATCCATCAGTGTTGGCTGGTGTTGGACCAACTCCCTGGATGCTGCCTTGACTCTGCTACTTTATTTGTGGGACTGGGAAAAATCCTTCCCAGTCCTACTCTCGTACTTTCCTCCAAATTTTGGAGGAAGATTGAATAAAAATGAACAAAAACAATTAGTGAGGTCATTAGCTTTTGCTGACCTCACTCTGGACATATGCTGACTTGACTCAAAATGAGCCATTCTCACCGGGTACCGCGAGTTGCGGCCATTATCGCGATTTTAATAAAAATAATTGATTTTTTCGAATTTTATTGATTCTGTGACGGTAAAAACCGTCACAACCTTATGGAAAAGACAAACCCTAAATTTGTTGACATATTCGCTGCCGTTGATCATTACTTCAAACACAAATCGATTCCTGAGATCAACGAAGAGCTGAATTCGGTTCAGTATTTTGATCTCGCCGTAGAAATGCTAACCAGGCTGAAAACACTCCCACGATATAAGCAGCTACTTGAAGCCGGTCAGTAAGCAATTATTCATCAGAGATACTCATTCTCTTTTTGCAGAAGGCTCATGATTGTACTGGAGATTCAAGCTGGAGAGTGGGAATTGTCGTCTTGTTTTTTCAAAGACGATGCTGATGAGGATGACGGGGATGGAGGCGAAGAGATAAATGAGAAAAAGCGGTAATTGGGTACTATAGCTCTGCCAACTGAAAATTAGTGTTCCGATTGTTTTCTTTGCAATTTTTTTCATCCGTCATGTTCAGTGCGCCTATTCTAGGTTCGCATTGAGTTCGATTTCCGAAAATTTTGATTACAAAAAATTTTTTTACAAAATAAGTGGAGTTGTGAATTTCGAGTCAAAAAACTTGAATTTTGTTCATTGTGTTTAACAACTCAATGAATATTACATTCTTGCTTAATCAAATTTTATTTTAGAGTTATATAGAAAAATATTAAATTCAAAAGAGAGTAGAGTTCATTGTTTTGATTGAGTGTGGGAGAGGGGGCAGGATGAGAGGTGAGGTAGCCGTGAAATAATCGATTTCTTCCTGACAAAGACAGTTGGTGTGAAAACGCAAAGATAAACAGAGACCAATGGTCTTAAGAAAACGGCAAATTTGGTAATTCAACCAAATGAGCCTTTTCTAGACCAGTATAATTTTGGTTGTCTGCAGTGAAACATCAAAACTGTGTGTTTTGTAATAAAAGTTAGTTGCCACCACTGCGAATGGTTTTTTTTTGGAAAATCTAAATTTCAGATGAGTATTTCGAAGTTTCATTTAATCCGTATTAAATTTATTGAGGTTCTTTTTCGCTTTTTTGTTTTTTTCGTTTCAATTTCTATGAGGTAATTTTTGATTGATATTGTTCCACGCGATGTGTACAAGTTATTGACTCGAGAAAAAAGTACGCATTTTAATGCTCCATGTACTTGTTTTCTTAATAAATTGAAAAATTAAAATTTTTAATGCTCAATGAAGGTGAGCGGTGTTTGAGTCAATAAATTTCTTCATCAAAATCCCGAGTGTCGCATAGGATAGGTCGTGATAGGTTTTTTTGAGGCCTATGCACCACTACGTCCCCGTCGTGGCCTTGGGTTACGCAAAACGTGGTGATAATCTCAATTTCATTTAATTGTTTTTTTTTTTTTTGGCTAAACTGGTTATTGACTTCCAACAAAAGTCCGTTGTTTTTGGTTAAAATTTAATTAGGATTTTGTCGGCTTGCCTTGAATTCTCGCTACCGATCTCTACTACATCAAAACACATCCAGTCAATTCAAAAAGTTGGTAAAATTATTGAAATTTTTTATAATATTTGGCAGAGTAAAACTAGTCAATTACCGAAAAAGCTTCCACGTTGACGAAATATTTGTTGTAACTATTCGACGGCGTATTTCATCGACGTCGGAGCTTCTCCCCATTTTGAGGTGGGAATTCTCAGAGAGTTTGAATTAACTCATTCATCTCGAATATTGAAGGGAATCTGGTCTCCACTCGAGCAGCTGTCGGAATTATATTACAATTCATGGATGTTATCATTTTTCTAATGCTACATTATATTTTCTTTACATCGTTTCTGTAATTATCTTTGATTAAACGGAAAGTTCATGGAATTGAGTGTTTTTACTGGTATCCATTTCCTTTTTTTCATTAACAATTTCCTAAACCTAATTCCCCATAGTCCGATTACCAAAAAGATTACTTTTTCTCGGGTGCAGCTCGTGGCTTCCCCCATCACTTAGACCCCCCCCCCCCCCCCACCACCCCCACTCACGTGGGCAATGCTGCCATTCTGGCCCCTATAGGGGCCAAATGTCCTATTCGGTCCCTTATAAGGGAAATATACACTGTTTTTTTTTTTTTATATTCCTTTATACTTAATACATTGAATGTATATTTACATGATGAACACGTTCATCGACGGACTAAGATGCTGTTGGTAAAGCAGAAATTGTCCCTTTCTGGGTGATATCCCGGTCATCTTTGAAAATTAATTCGGCTTGTGCTCATTTGTTTCAAAAAATAATTTAGCTCTATCCTTTTTTGTAACTTTTGAAATTATCTACAGAAAACATTGGATAAGTATTCAGTAATGCAGCAATCGATTTTGAAAAATACATATCACCTTCCCTCAGAATTATATCTCAAAATATTTGGGTTTTGCCTCCTGACATCTTAGTCGACGCAACTATGTACATAATACTGATGGCGGTACTTCGGAGATTCCGAGGTGGTTCAGAGTAGCATTTACTATTTCCTTGATGAAAACTGTAGAAGTACCTGTGAAAAAACCATCAGCATTCATTCTTTTTTCACCATGCACTGCTGCTTTTTTTCTGTGTCTTCTCCGAATAAGTTTGCATTATGAGAGGCTGAAGATATGATGGTAAAACTTCTTGTTGAATTTGCTATTGAAATGAAAGAATTCGCTCTTGAGTAAAAGTGAACGGTACATGTTGGGGGAGATACTTTGCATAAATGCAGGTAAATACTCCACAATCATAACCGTTTTTTGCTGTGGGATATCCTATAAACGAATGAAACATGAAATCAACATCACATACCGAGATGCATTGGTTATAGTTTTCTCTTCTGAATTACCTACCTTGCCGTGAATTTTCTTTCAGTTTAGAGGCAGGAGTGCGCCCTCCTTCTTTTCTTTGTGCTCAGAGTGGAGATAGTTCAAGATGTCCTGTTCAAAGTTATGAATATATCATCGCCTTAGAGTGAAAGGGGCGTAAGTTATCACTCCAAAATGTTTTTTATGGCCTCTGGAACATTATTTGAATGATTGAAAATTGAAATAACAAAGTGGCGTAACTACCAATTTTAAAATGAAAGGGACGTATCTCCACACTTACGCCCTTTAGTTATTTTCTTCTTAAACGCTATATAATTGTTAAAATTAAAGTGAAAAGGACGTATCTCCCCACTTACGCCTCTTTGTTTTCATATTTTTTTTATCTCATGGAAATTCTTGGAGTTACGCTTCTTTGTTTTTTGGGATTTTTTATTTCGATTTTGACACTTACGCCTTTTTGTTTTTATAATTTTTTTTACAGTATATGAAAATTTTTTGAGTTAGGCCCTCTTGTTTTTAGAATTTTTCATTTCAATTTTGGCACTTACGCCTCTTTGTTATTAGTATTTTCCCGATGATTAGGAAAAAATCAATGAAAAAACTAAAAACAAAGGAGCGTATCTCCAGCACTTACGCCCATTTGTTATTAGTCAGTGGTACTTACGCCTTTATGTTATTATTATTTTTTTTCCCCTAATATTGCGTAACAGACCTTGGAAAGCCTATTGGAGCAATGATGGTGGAGATACGCCTTTTTGTTATTTTGAAAAAAAAATCGGGAAAAATGGCACTTACGCCCCTTTCACTGTAAGGTGACGATATACAAAAAAAGTATGTATTCACTATCGCTCAACCTTTTCTTAATCGCATATGTATATATGCAGGCTTAGGTTCACATATATAGTATATATACTATATATGTGAACCTAAGCCTGCATGAAAACTTGACAACAGTGCATCTCAGACTTTCGTCTTGAGCTTACTCATATCGGGCGATATTGCACTGTTGTTCAATTACAATATTTCCAGAATTGAGGTTTTAATCATTTTTTTGGTTTTTCCCCAAATTGGAATGAATTTCACTAGGTCATTCAAAAAATATGTAATAATACATTCGAGTTTCTACGGCAATATTATGGGAAATTCAGAATAGAACAATGAAACATGAAGAGGACTGCATGACACTCATTATGCGACTAACGAAAGAGTGATCTAAAATAACTCTTTGTAATGCAAGGAAAATCATCTTTCACTGATAATGTATATTACATCTAAACATTGTTCATTTTTGCCCTTCAGACTATCATAATATGAGACGGAGTATTCATCTGAATTCACGACACATCAGGTCCAATGTCTCATTTTTCTCATTGTGAATTGGTATGAAGAGTATTTTTTTATTAAATATGTTGACCTGATATATATAGATATGAGTGAAATACTAAGTAACGGATGGATCTCATAACCATTGAATTGAAAATAATGAATATAAGTACTCTTGTAGTCCATCGTGCTACTCCAGCATGAGTATTCTTGGAAAGTTTCTTGTAAAAAAAACGTTGAATGTGCCCAAACATTGCGTTGACTCCTTTTCACAATTAGAGCGAAGTACGAATTGATTATCTGCAATTAAAAAATTGGTGATTTTCCACCATTAAAGCCAACACGTAAAATGTCTTCGTTGCTGGCCTACGAAATTTCATAAGCTGTATGATATGCATTGAGACAGGCTTCTTTTAATCTGGTGAATTTTGAATTATTGATCAACTGAATTTTGATCGGAAATAAATAATATTAAATTGAAATGGAAAATAAGACAAATTAGTAATTAAGAAGCCTTCACCGAGCGCGGCCTGGGTCAATGGCTGCTCGGGCTCTATTGGTCAAAGTTAATAATAAGAATAAAATGTTGGGTGCCAATTGGTTTTATGGAAAACCAATAAACCATTAAACAATTAGAAGATTGTCCAAGATACGTCGATCAAAGCGGAAAATGGCGAAGAAACAAATAAGATTGGGTTCGATTTGGGTGACCCGAAAATTATGAAATTGCAGAGCTACAAGAGTGGAAATCAATGCACTTTTACTTACAGTTTGTCGATTAATATCTGGATCTCCAATCAAATGCAACGATGTCAATTTGGATCAATGCAACCAATGAATTATGATTTTCATAAATAAATGATAAAAGATCAGTAAAATGTAATTAATTCGCACTTTTGATGATCAATGAAATAGATTTATTAATATCAGAATGAAAATCAAGTTAAAAAGATAGTTGAGGTAATATTTTACAAATAAATGCGCGTGGCGTTCTCAATAGAATATAAGAGGGAAAACATGTTATTCGCAATGACGCTGGAACAACGAGTGATTGGCATCGCTCGTTGCGACGTCCATGTGGTCCTCTTGGCCCTTCTTGATCGACAATTGGGCGTATACGCCCTTTTTAACGTTTGACCAATACTTATCTATTATCGCGCGAGATGTCGAGGCAATCTCATTTTATCAACTTTAGACCTCTGTCTCAGCATTGATCTTATATATTCATATAGAGAATCCAATACAGACACGACCGATCAGCCCGCTGTTTCCCGAAAGCGTTCAAAGATCCTTCACATAAATAGTCAGAATTGTTCCTGGGATGAGCATGTCATTTGGTTTTTGTAGCCATTCCTATTGTCAGCAGAATAATTAAGAATATAATCGAAAGATAATTATGAATCGAAGGAAGTGAATAATGCATGTGTATTAGTTATTCCTACCTTCGCATCCCTCGGATTCAATGATAGAGGTACATCTTTTGTCTGAAAAAATATTAATGTTATAGTATCTGAGCTAATCGAAGAAAAGCTAGAAGACATGTCCCTAGTTCCCTCCTCCTTCAGAAATATCACTCTTGATTTTTAGAAATTTCCCGCCAAATAGGATTCGAATCTGAGTTATCGAAGTGCTACCAAGAGTTCCAAAACTATCAACTCATTTTACTTCGTGATTAACATAAAATGAAAAGCTCACGGAATTTATTTTGATATTGACGTTTGTGAATTAAGAATTTCTGTAATTGAGAAATAACAAGTATTCAAAAATATACCAGAGTATAGTCGAAGTCGCTAGAAAATGAATTTTTTGTTCCAGCCCTCGAAACTATCCCCACTACGGTTATCCCCACTCACACTGATGACGCATGTGCAGAGCTCGCCGTCGACCAGCTCACACATCATGGTGGCTTCCTACACAAGTACTATTTTTATCGGAGCCCTAACGGTTTCGCAGCTTAAAATGATCGGCTGGGAACAAATCGGCAGTCGGTCATGAGGTGTCCCTTTAAAATTGAATGATCCTATTTCAATTTTCCGCTACTCAATTATCAAAAACAATTATTCACGTGATTTATTTCATTTCCCAGCTCAACTGCTATGCGAAAGTCATCACAATCGAGAGCAAGAAGAAACGTGTCGTAGTAATCTCAATGAGAGACTCAAAAAGCAAAAAGGACAATTTAATAAATTTTACAATAAAAAAAAAAAAAAAAGTATTCACTTCCAGTGTTGTATACACTCCTTTTTAGTCCATTCATCATAACCTCTGCTGACCATCTGTTTATACATAAAACACCCTCTTCTCCCGCTTTCCCATGCAAACATTTTATAAATATGTAATCGATTCGTAGTTTTCTTCATCTTTCTAGTTATGTTCATTTGTAATTTTCGAGGAAAAAAATTGATAAAAATCATTCTTGAATTGAAAAAAAGGAGCTCTTTCAATTCCGACTCAATGTATCATTTTGAATTAATCATCAGTGTTGCCACGAAATCCAACGGGTTTCGCCAACAGAAACCCCTAGAATTTCATCGTTTGTCTCTGAGGAGAAGGAAAACGAATGAAGTGAGGAACCTATATTGTGGAGAGAGGAAAAGCGAAATTCCCGAAACAATGTGATTGATAGTTGGGAGGGTGAGTACCCTCCCACGACTCAATGTTTCTTACGAGGATCCTATGTAGAGGAAGGGTGCAGTCCCGAAACATTGGGCCCCAAGGAAGGCGGAATGGCAGGTCAGGATCAATACCCTCAACCGATTGGCCCTAAGTTTCTCTACCCTTCAAAGAGGGTAAAGACAACGGAAAACCGAGGTTACTCGTAGAAACAAGTGATGCTCAAAGGTCGGTTGTGAATCTAGATTTCGCCGTTGAATTTAGATTTTATGAGTTCCGCCAACTCAACTAATTCGTTTAAATCATTAAGTGAACAGGAGTAGTAGAATCAATTTTTCTTCATGAACTCATTTTGTTTTTAGTGTTCATAATTGAATATATATCTCTTGTAAGTTCGTTGAATTTTGTGAAGAAAGGATACTTTCGGATGAATTTTTCCAATTCGTTTATAAAAGAAATTAATAAATAAAGTAAACGTAAATTTGTCCGAAATTAAGGAAATATTTCGTCGGTAATTCGTGGAAAATGAAAATAAGAGCTAAAAACAATGGAGAGTAAATTTAATTAAAACCTAAGTGAAATCTTACTCCGAGATCATCAAATAATGTAAGTTGGCAAATTTTCTAAACCCTAATGTAAAATCATCTCAATTTTTATGTGGAAAAATACTCTCCCGAGTCAGTTCAAATGTATTCATTTCATTTTTTCTTCAATTCATTCCTATTAAAAAAAAAAAACCTCAATCAAAGCATTCCTTAGTCTCAGTGTATTGGTAGAAAGGCTAGGACTCAAACAGGGAAGAACTTCGTTAATGGGATTATCAATTAGCTTGGAGAAATTTTATTTAAATCTGAATTTCATTAACGAGTTATCATCAGTCAGACATAACACATCTATAATTGAAGCAGTGAAGACGAGAAGATGGCCTTTTTACATAAGTCAACAGCTTCATCTTTCCACTATTGGTAACAATGCACATGGCAGGCCCGACTTCTTTCAAATAGTTCAAATCATTTCGTAGCGTAATGAATACGGTGATGATGAAAAAATGATCTCAGCAGGATGATCTCACATTATTTTCAACGAACATGTATAAGAAAGAGCATTTGTTCATAGCATCGCAAACTCATTAATATGACAAAGAAAAATGAGTTTAAGAGTTCAGAAAGAATGAATATAACCTCAACCAGCTGTTCTTCAAATTGGTATTTGATTCATGGAAAGTTCAAATTTTTTTAAATTTGCGTTCGTAAAATTATTTCGCTGGTCCTGATAAAGATGAGAGAATTTATTCAACAAGTGCATCGAGTATATTAAATTATTTAAATAGAGCAGGAAGAACCCTGCACATCAAATTGCACTCTGATGAAGTTTGACATGTCTTAATTAACAAGCATGCTCCACTGCTCCAATGCCTCCATCTATAACAATATTTTTCCATTAATTGAATTTGCATCTTCAGTTGGTACTTCTGCATGAACCAGCACCAAATTTTCTGCTACTTTACCAAGGTACCAAGTCTTTGATTATAATGTCTCTTGCTTCAAGTGAATATTGCCACATCCCAGTTTTATATTTCTGTTAATCAAAATCCCCCAGATACTTCATTGACTCGAGACTTGGTTAAGAACTGTCAGCAGCATGCAGTATCTCTACTCATCAAACACTGAATGAGTTATCTGGGCAAATTGCATTTCAACAACATAAACAGCAAACATCGGACGATCTTATACACATTTTTTACATTTCATTTCTCAATTGGTGTAGTTCAATCAATGCTACACTCTCATCATGTATTATATTATATTGTTCGTGGATATTGTTTTTTCATTTCTAATTCAGCATGATGTTTTGTTATCAAGTACGGTGATCAGGAAACGCGATAGCGTTTTGCGCCATGTGTACGTTTGAACGTGCACAGCGCTATATATACATTTCCGATTAGAGGGGTTTTTTTTTTATTTCTCAATTGAGCCTTTTTGTCTGTCACAAAAAATACTGCATGTCACATGCAGCATTTCAGTGAAAAATAAACCTCTAAATATAAAAAAAAACAATCTTGTTGTTTGAAAAAAAACATTTTCATGTAAGCCACGCCCCATCCCGACGTTTTTGAGTAAAATGAAGAGTCGGTGAGACATTTCGTTGTAACGTTGGCTGCACTGACTATTCTATTCTCTCGACCAATGAAATGATGACATATATTGGCATCATTGTTGTTTCAAGGTAGAGAACGGCGGCCAATACGATTTCAAAGTAGAGAGTTTCCGATTTTAAAGTCGTGGGGGGTTAAACGCATAAATGGTGACACATGAGAGCTCACGTTAAAGAACAAATTTTGATAATTAATTACTCAGGATTGATAGAATAATTCTCTCGAAATTATGCACATAACCCTAAAATAGATTGGAAAAAAAACATGAATCAATGAGAGAAATTGATGAAAAAAAAATCACAGTTAACGAGCTGTGATTTTTTTTTTCATCACGTTGGAATAATTAAGTGAATCAAACGAAAAAAAAAGAATACAATTGGCTACAGATAAATTCATGAAAAAAAAACAAATACGAGAGTTTTTGAAGGTACGATAATAATGATAATTAAGAATGAAAAATTCTGCATAAATTCTCAGTATATTATTTAAGTCTCCTGCCAAAATTTGGAGTAATTTTGTAGTTTAGTTTTTGAGAAAAAAATATTTGAAGTCACAGATTTCGCACGGGGAGATAAAAGTAGTATGGAATCTTCTATACCGCTCGTGCGGTAAAATAGATTGCACGTTAATCCTATCGGCTTCCCATATCTCCCCGTGCAAAATTTGGAACTTCAAATATTTTTTTCTTGAAAACTTCGCTCCGAAATCACTCCGAATTTTGGCAGGACATTTTTTATTATTTAAATAATTAACTGTAAAATTTCAAAGAATTTCACATTACATGGAGTTTCCTTAGCGAGATGGAATAATTTTGCCTAAAGTCTTCTTTGCGGAAAATTTCAAGAGCTACAAAAAGAACAAGGGGAAAAAACGTACCTCTATAAGTTCCCGAGATATTTTTAAAAAATAATTGAAAAAGAGGTTTATCTCTGCTTTATCTCTCGATTATTAAACTTTGTAGTTTTCTGAAAATATCCCGGAAACTAAGCGAGATAGAATCATTTCACCTGGATTCGTTTTCGTCGAAAATTTCTAGAATTACAAAAAAAGATTTGCACAAAATTGCTCTATCTCGCTTAGTTTCCGAGTTGTCCTGAAAGAAGTAGAAACTTGCTACAATTATAGTTATCATTATAGTTTCATCTGCTGATTCATTAGCAGGTTGCTTCCGAATGGTTCCCCTTTTTCTTAGTGAACATTTTATTTCGAATATTCTCCTAATAATAATCTGGATGGAATCGATTGAGAGCTCATTTTGAGTTTTAAGATAATTCTGTGGATTGAAATTTAACAGAATTACCTATATTTTAAAAACAAGCTGTATCGAGATTTTTGATAGAAAAAACAACATTCTCATGCAATATTAGTAAGATCAAAATAGCTCGAAAACTAATGACAAGAAAAATCTGAAAAAAATTCACACAGTTAGATAATATAGTGTTTCGTATGATTCCTCACTCTGAATCAAATCGATTGAGATTTCATTCTAAATTTGAAAAATGAAAAAATTAAAATTTCAATAAATCACTCGTATTTTAAAAAATATTTCTCCAATTGTTTTCAGGATCATGGGGCGCTGGAGAATATTAATTTAACAATACTAAATAATTGTCGAATATTTCTCCAATGTTATCCAGTAACAATCCCAGGCAGTAGATTCAGAAAAGCAATATATGAGCCAAATTTGCAGTTTCTATCTTAATTGTTCTGGTTGTTATAGAAACAACAACATTTTTCATGAAAAGCTATGAAAATCAACATAATTTAAAAACCAAGTATTAGAAGAATCTGAAAGAATTCACGCAGTTACAGAATATGATATCAAATGTTATGAATCAATTTAAACAAAATCAATTAAGGAATTTTTTAAAAATTAGGTTTTTTGGAAAAATGAAAAAATCATCATATCTCAAAAAATATTGAATGAATTCCAAGCAACAAGGCTTCAAAATAAAGTACTTGTCACGACAAATATACAGTGAAAATATGAGATTTTGAGGTTGAAGTTTTACCATTTTTGCTTCCGGATGGAAGCTATGTAATCATCAGAATTATCGATTGTAATTTTTTCAATAGAAGATACTTAAAATGATCTAAATAGAGAGAAAATGATATTTTTAGCGCATGTCTCTGTGTGTATGTGTGTGTAAAACCAAAACGGTTTCATAGAAAAATTTCATATTTTATGGAAAACTTCCTCTCGACGAACTCTATTTTTCAAGCTTTATTTGGAGAGAATCCTATCGGTATTTTTTGAGATATGTCCATTTTTCGAAAATCAGTCTTTAATGGTATTTCTGGAAACTATTCAATTGATGTTATTCATACTCATATATTATCTCGAGAGTTGTACCAGTTAGATGCCTGTCAATTTTAATAGCTTATTTGAAAGCAAATTTTTCGAAATTTTATATTATGATGATGGTTTCAAAGATGTTGTATCACTTCCATTCGGAAGCATATCGCTAAAGTATTAACAGAAGAGCTATATCAGTTGGAGAGCAATACTATTATCCACTTGTTGAGTAAAGAAAATCCACACACACACTCACACACACAAAGAAATTTTTTCTAAATCATTTTCAGACTCTCGACAGCATTTTAAGTAATGCCTAACAAAAAAATTTTAATTGAAAATGATCGCGTTTGTTAAGTTTCCATGCGGAAGCAAGAACAAAAAACATCACTCAAATTTGACATCGAATTCTTTCTTTCTCAAAACGTCTTAAGATTTCATCTCAAAAGATTTAGAATATGAGAGAAAATATCACGAGATTCTATGAGTCCTGCGTCCGAATATCTACTTTCTGATGATATTGTAAGAATTACAATATCAAAAATGACGTAGAAGAAATGAAATATTGGCCGACAAATTATTAAAAATAAAAAACACCGCGCCATGTGCACGTTTGAAACGTGCTGTTTGGCAGGCCAAAAACTGAACCAGGGTTGGCTGAGCCAATAATAGATGGGTGGTCAAAATAATTAAATGGCAAATCGAAGATTCGAAAATCTTCCGCAAAAGAATGGAAATAAAATTCAATAACAGGGAAAAATATAAAAGAGGCAGGGGGAAATTTTCAATTCAGCTCATCCATCTATAATTTAAGCAGTAAAGATGAAAAGATAGGCCTTTCTACGTGAGAAAACAGCTTTATCTTTCCACTATTGGTAACAATGCACATGGCGCGCCCGGTTTTCTTCAAATAGATCAAATCATTCCGTAGCGTAATGAAGGCGGTGATGATGGAAAAAATCATCTAAGCAATATGATTTTACATCATTTTCCACGAACATGTATGAAAAAGAGCATTTAATCCATAGAATCGCACACTCATTAATATAAAATAGAAAAATGAGTTTGAGAGTTCAACAAGAATGACTATAACCTTAACCAGTTGTTCTCCAAATCGGTATTTGATTCATGGAAAGTTCATGGACTTATGAGAATCTTGAAATGATAAACATTTCCTCATCTGAAAATCAAGATGACTATTAGGTGACTGACATAGTCTTTATTGCGGTAAGTCGTTCTACAATGATACAGAATTCTATTTGAAAAAAACCGGGCGCGCCACGTGCATTGTTACCAATAGTGGAAAGATAAAGCTGTTTTCTTACGTAGAAAGGCCTATCTTTTCATCTTTACTGCTTCAATTATAGATGGATGAGCTAAATTGAAAATTTCCCCCTGCCTCTTTTATATTTTTCCCTGTTATTGAATTTCATTTCCATTCTTTTGCATAAGATTTTCGAATCTTCGATTTGCCAGTTAATTATTTTGACCACCCATCTATTATTTGCTCAGCCAACCCTGGTTCAGTTTTTGGCCTGCCAAACAGCACGTTTCAAACGTGCACATGGCGCGGTGTTTTTTATTTTTAATAATTTGTCGGCCTTTCATTGGAAAAAATCTCTTTAACACCTTTGTGCTTTCTTGCTGATGACGTTCTTGCTGTTATTGGTTTAATTACCACAGAATGAAAAAAGTGCACAGTATAACCAAAAATCCTTGAATTAATCTGAGCACTTTTGAAATAAAAAATTTTCAGCTACTGAGCAGGTTGTGGTTGAAGCAGGAGCTAGGCTTACCGACTGATAGTAAGTATTTTCTCTACCCTTGTGATCGGTAGAAGAATGAAGCTTGGCGGCAAGACCAGTATTTTTTTATGAATATGCTAATCATGTGTTTCGTTTAATGAATAATGGGGGAAGAAAAAGAAAATATTATTTTATATTCCGCTGAAATAAATGCTTTTTCCATTTCCGATATTATGGCTTCTCAATTTATTCGAAAGTCGACTGAAGAGTTTCACACTTCTCTTTGTTTTTAATCCCAGCAGGGGGCTTCATTTGAATTGTGGAATGCTCTAGAATTTCGGAAGAAAACCACCTCCCTTCTCCCTCTCCCACACCCTTTGTTCCAACGGTCCGGTGTAGTCGATTTTGGCGCGATTTGTTACTGATGAGAGAGAAGAATGCCAGCTAGAAGGAAAAGTCGTCTTTTTTAAAAAAATACTTACGCTTCAAATGGCGGAGAGGAAGAAAGTAGCATATGCATTGAGGAGCAGGGAAATTAAAGTCCCTGCTACTCCTCTAGCAACGCCACAAAATCCTCCGAGAGAGGCTGAAGACGGAGATCAGGAAGAGGATGCTCGAACTCGTCAGATTCGTGAGTTTTCTTTCTAATCAACAACATTATATACCGTGGTTGCCCCGGTTTCTGAGGATGTCGCAGTAACTGACAATTTTTATTTTGAAGTGAAACTTCTTTTGGGAGGGTCCCAACTTTTTTCTCGCGTCACAAAACGAGTGATAGGTTTTGAGGGGAACGTGGTAGTGGAGTAGTGGGGGAAAAGTAAAAGCAAGAAAGAGGAGAGTGCGTTAATGGGGATGCCACTCTAGCATATGCTTTAGTGGCGGAGAGGGAAGACGGCAGAGGGGGGGATAGGATCTTTGCGTAGAGTGCTACATACATACTGTTTTTTCATTTTGTAATTTTTTTTTCTCAATACACGGAGAGGATAATATGGAAATTTTTCTAAAAGATTTGTATAAAAATTACCATGCTCCACATCATAATCTTCGCTTTCTATTTCTGCAGAAAAATGTCATTTTACACTTGGCTTTGGATTGAAATATCTCGTAATCTACTCAGAAGTTATCGAGACATGTTGTGAATGAAATTTAGAGGGAAGATTAACGAATAAAATAAGCAAAGCTCCGTTTTCTATGACTCGTAGTTATTAAGATATCAATTTTTTGATGGATAAAAATTCATGAAGGACGTCGGCGCGCTCATTTGTTGACTCTCGGGCCTCGTCCATTGTTCCCGAACTAATCATTAAAAAATTGTTATCTCGGAAACTACTGGTCGTAGAAAAACAGCGTTCCACTAATTTCCTTCATCAATCTTCCCTCTGAATTTCATTCACAGCATGTCTCGACAAATGTTGCATAGTTTTCGAGATATTCAAATCCAAAGCCAAGTGCAAAATGACTCATGGCTCATGTACCGAAAACAATCGGAAGTACCCAGCTATGCCCCTTCGTCTACCATATTATGAAGCTAGCATGAGAAAAATATGGAAGTAAACGTTTTCTTCGAATATCCCGGAATTTCAGCAAGATAAAGCAAGCTTGCGCGAATCCTCCTTCATAGAGAGTTTTGAGAGCTACAAGAAAGGATCGAAGCGAAACCACTCCATTTCGATCGATTTCCTGTGTATTTACAAAAAACTGATTTAAAAAAATGTAATTGTCTGAACACTTCATAATCGTGAAAAATGATAATTTGTTAGTGAGCAGATAACCAAAATACTATAGGCAGATACTCAAATTCTCAACGTGTTGTATTCATGACACAGCTAAATGTGCTGAGCTGTGCTTTTTGCCGTTTCCCTTCGAGATTAACCCCGTATCCTCACATCTCCCAATTATTATCACTTGTTCATTTGAAAAATCCCAATAATTCATCGCTATCTATTGTGACGTAATTCTCGAACCTTACGGTAAGCTCAACAATTGAGCACGCTTGGAAAGCACCCAATAGCCAAAACCAAAAATCATGAACTAAACCAAAATCCAGATGGGCGCCAGGATGTATCGCAACATCCGATCAATCTTATTTTGATCTAAACATAACAAATCAAAACCAAAATCAAAACGTTTAAACAATAAACTCAAATACTCCCTTATTCAGCTCGAACTAGTTCAGCCTCCTCTCAAAGTCGCTGTTATGGGTTTAAATAAGGAGCATTAAATAATTCCAAACAAATAATTTCGGGGATATAATAAAAATTTTATATAAAAACAATAATTATCGAATTTATAATTATTCAACCCCTGCGTTAAATCGGCTAGTGCGCAGCACAATAAATAAACATTTCCAATTTTATAACATAAAACATCATTTCCGAAAACTCATAATAAATAAACAATTAATAACGAACAGATTCTTTAAAAATAAATTTAAAAAAAATAATAATGTCAATTCAAAATAAAATCTAATTAATTAATAAATAAATTGATTTATTAATTAATCGTCGATTTTAAAATTTAAATCTTAAATCAATTCAAAAATTTCATGGTGCTGCCACCTACAGTTTTCTTTTATAACGAAACAAAAATAACTAGAAATTTCCCTAGAAAATTCCCCTAGAAAATTTCCCTAGGAAATTTCCCTAGAAAGTTTCCCTAAATATCATGGCCGACTGAACGATATGCCAATAAATGACATTAATGAAATTAATTCCATAGAAAAAATTAATTCATGATAATTTCCAAAAATGGGAAATCACAAAACAAAAAAAAATACAACCAATAAACTTCGGAACCAGTCTGGACTCCCGAAATGGGAGTCAGCCCCCTGACACTGTGAGATTTTGGTGTCCCCTTACTGTTACCGCCGAGAGTGGCGCTGGCAGTCTTCTGGGCACTTCCCCCACCACGCGCTCTCGGCGGTTTCAGAGCAATATTTGAATAGACGAGGAAGAGAGGGACTTTGAATTATTAAATGTCAAATATCTACACATTGTATATAAATCTTTATCACTTGAAATATATGATAATAGACTATCGAAAGAAAGTTATTGTAATATTAACACATATGTATTTTTCGAGTAACAACAATTAAGTTTTACAAAATTTAGAGATTTTTCTCCTCTTTTGTGCCAATTTTCGTTGTTCAGCATTGAAACGAGAGCAAAAGTCTTGCACACGTGTGGTTACAAAATACTGGATAATTTGCGAAAGTATTTCACACGCATGTTCACGACAGGGGAAAGACAGCTTTGGATATTTATGTACATCTCCAATAATATTTCCAAAAACATGGGATGAGTGACGGTGTGATAAAAATCGCTCTTCTAAAAAAAGAACCAAGCGATACGAATGTCATCTAGGGTGAATGATAGACCCATGCATGAGAGCATCAGAAAATTAATTTTATTTTGAAAAGCCCGCCAATCTACATATTTACCATTAAGGACCTTTTTTATAAAATTTGAAAATCTTAGAATCAAATTTCGGAAAAAAATAGGAAATGCGCAAGCGAGGTTTGAACTTACAGCCATCAGATTAAGGCATCAAATTATTAAAATAATACAAAAATTACAATTAAATGAATCAAACAATTTACTTAATTGTTATTTTAACATTTTCCAAGTATTGAAAAAACTATATTTTTTCACTCAAATATTAGAATAGAATAGAATTTATTTCCTTTAATGGTACATTTTCCATGTTTAACGAAGTTTTTCACAGTAACAGTGTCATCATTTTCACGGTCAATACCCCGTTTCCAGTTTAGGAGATTTTCTTGGCGTATTTGAAAGAAATGACGCTTATCACTTTCACTTTTTTTTTTTGAAGTTCTTGATGAATTTTGTAATTTTTAACACAAGTTGAGCAACATTTGTGATATTAACAACACTGGAGGAGGTTAGAGCAGTTTGAAACTCCGAATATGAATTGAGCGCGGTTTGAGGTGCCCAGAAGACTGCCAGCGCTGCGTAGTGGCGGTAACATTAGTGGGGACACGTTTATCCTAAGGAGAATAGTCTCAGTGTCCGGGGGCTGATGGGAGTCTAGTTCTGGCGATTGAGCTACCGGCCGAGGCGCGTCCCCAGGTGGTGGATAGGGGAAGCAGCCAACACTAGTAGGAGGGGCCGGGAGGGAACTAGCTGGGATTGTGGTACCAGCAGGGCCCCGCCAAGGAACCTCCGGAAATGCTGGCAAAGTGACGGTACAATAAGGGAGACGTCGGAGGTAAAAGCCCGGGCAGTGGAACGAAGGCTGACACCGCGGACCAGCTCCCCCAAGCACGGTGTAAACTATCGTGCCGAAAGCTGAATGGCACAGGGGTGACACAGGGTGGATGAAACTCTGGGTCAATGTGTCTGAAACGATGTCCTTGGGGCACCGGGTCGCACCCCATTGCATTCTAGACCTTACTCTCACAAACCGGGCTCTGTGGGAGCGGACCTCATTCCCCGGACTCACAATACAAGAGGGCAGGATGGGCAGGCGTAGGGTGAGTGGGGTGCTGAGAACCACACTCCCGTGATGGGGCTCTGAGAACCACACCTATAACTGCTTTGATGGCCCTCTTGGATCTGAAGTCGCCACATTTAGTGGCAATGGAGGCAGCCAAGGGCTCTGCGATAAGATCCTGGAGGAACTCGACCTTCATGCGCGCGTTGCTGACCAGGACGGAGGAATGAAAAAGATACCCCGGCTTGGCAGAGATGTGAGTGGGGGGTTGAGGGCCTTCACCAGGAGTTTTGAAGTTGTGAGACCGAAGAGCGAGGAATGGGCTCTGGAAATGAAGCCTTCCTTCAGCCTAAGGGCCCAGTTTTGTACACTGACGGCACCAAGAAGTACTACAGATAGATGTGGGATAGAGGCGGGTAACGTCCACCACTTACTGATGAGACGCAGTAAATTAGATTCCACTAGCATCTCGAAATTAACGGGTACAGGGGGAGAGGTGGGGCACCTGCTTTTTGCCAGGCTTCCCAACCTTCTTGAACCTGGAACCAAGGTGGTCGCTACTCGGCGGGTATAAAATAGTTATACTCATTATGCCTCTTCTGCCACCGCACTCAAAATCATACATCATACATACAACCAATGAAATTCCAGGAAGTCGCGAGACTCAAAATCCTCAAATAATTATGATTAATTAACTTTGGCCACGACACCAAAATATCCGTTAATTAATTTTTAATTCGCGACAATAAATTTTCCGAAATAAATTAAATTCAAAAAAAAAATATATAATTCGAGAAACGATAACGAGAGTTTAAAATTATTTTAATAAAAAAATAATTGAATGTTTCCAAAAATTATCGCATAATTAATTCACCGATAAATGGTATTCAATCTCGTGGCGTTATCACTACGAAGCGTCATTACGCTAAAAAAAATAAAAGTCAACGACCACGAAATTAATAAACGTACAAAATTTAATTAATCAAAATCTTTGCTCACCAGATTATTCCACAATTTAATTAATGAACAATATTTCTCAATTTTCAATTAAACGACGATTAATATAATTAATTCCAATTGAATTAATTATTTCCGACAAAACGTAAGGAAATGGCGGTTATACAAAATGTCCAAAAATGACACGACAAAACATGTGTGTTCAACACGGCACACCGAACGAGAATCAGCTGACAGCAAGCGCTGTGCACTGGCCCAGGCATCTTTTCCGGGAAGGACGTTCCTTATTGGTCAGTCCCAAAATACGTCATTCAATACAGTTTAACCTGCGTTAAGTATTTTCCTTTTTCAATGACGATAAATTCCAACGAAGAAAATTGAGAAACTCCAAGTCGATGACATTGGAGTTGGGACAATTTAATTTAGTCCGAGGATGCAACCAAGGTTCATCTAAACGTCTCAATTAATTCTTCCGATGAATTTTGTCATTGGCACCAAAACTTTCATCCAATAAACCAACTCCTTCGGTAATGTCGATTCCCTTGATCATCGTCCATCTGGTGTCTCCCTCTTCCATTCGTGAGACATCAACTCAATTGACGATAATCCAATGAGCGTTAACATACAAAATTAACCAATCGGCATTGGTTTTACATCATTTTTACTAAAATCGAACTCTCGTGATTCGTTTATTTTTATTCTCGGTTGGTGGTGCCAAAACTATTCAAATTCAAAATTAATTACGCGCCCAGACGATAAAAAGTAATGTCGATCGAAATATCACGTTACACTATACACAATAAGCAACAAGTTTCACTTCTGTCTCGTGTGTTCCACGCAGCCTCTTTTTTAATTTTTTAAATTTCTTTTTATTGAGCTCTAGGAGCCCATTCTCAGGGCTTATGAGCTGCTTTTGGAAATTTCTCAGTTATATTTCAATGTACTAGAGGTACATCAAGTGCATTTTGCGTGTATTCAAGGGGTTGTTCCGGGTGTAACGGCCAAAAAATGTACTCATTTTCGTGATTTTTTTTCTTACAGTTAGAATGCTCTAATCAGACTGATTTTTTACCACGAATGAATGAACTTGACTTCTTGAACGTTTAAAATAAAAAATAAAAAAAAAGTGTCTCGATGGTGTGCACGCTCTGTGTCGTAGTTCTTGTCTGAAAAGAATTTGCCAAAAATATTATTGATCCTCATAGATAAAGCGATCGCCTGATGGAGACTTTTTTATCGAAATTGGAAAAATGGCGGCAGTTGAAAAAAAAATCGAATCAGACCCTATTTTTTTTATAGTTTTTCGATAAAAAACAAGTGGGAACTTGCTATCATTATGATTATCATTATAGTTTCATCTGCTAATCCATCAGCAAGTTGCTTCCGAATGGTGCCCCTTTCTATGAATGAACATTCTATTTTGAATATTCCCATAATAATAATACCCAGATTTTCGTTTTATTGAAAAAACTATAAAATTACTTTTGATAAGAAACGATTCCATCTTTTATACCTATTCAATTTGAAATTTTTACTATATTCTCATGGTTCTATTTATTCATTCATTCATTCATTTGAGTATCCGTGGTTACTAAAGGTTAGTATTCAGTATTCACCGAGAACCAACGTCAACCAGCCTCAGACTTTGAGAAGACAATTCATAGACCGTTCAAAGCAATTCTTCATGAAAAATTTAAGTTTCCCAAAAAAAATTTGTAAAATTCCAAATCCTGTCAATTCAATTAAGTGATATCAACATTATTTCTCTTTTCTATTGTAGAACTTCCCACTATATCAAGGTGAAGTCGACAATAATGGAAATATATTAATCGAAAAGTTTGGATATGACAAAATGTACAATTTTATAAAGATGGAGAACATAACTCAAGTCTATAATTAGTTACTATTTTTTTCAATTTTTCCGTCTGGGTTTTTGAAAAGAATATGGATTAAGAACCTCAGAATCAAGATCAATATCTATTTCTGAAGATTACTAATACTTATCTTTATTGCTCTTAACAGTTACATCAACTACACTGATTCATAACCACTTTGCATAATAAACAACATATTCGATCGAGACCAAAATCTGGGTGAAATTCGAAGTTCATATCTTCACTACTTCGGTCCTTATAGGGTTTTGTTCTATCGAACAAACAACATTCTTCATAAAACATTAGTGAAATCGAAATAACTCGAAAACTAATGAAGAGGAAAATCTGGTAAAATTCACACAGCTAGATAATATAGTGTCTAATATTATTCCTCACTCTGGATGTAATCATCCGTGAACTCAGTCTAAGTTTGAGACAAATTGAAAAAATTGAAATTTCTGAAAATCACTCCTATTTAAAACGAAATTCCTCCAATACTGTCCAGTAACAATCTCAAGCTGCAGGTTCAGAAGACCAATATGTGAGCCAAATTTGAAATTTCTATCTCAAATGTTCCGGTTGTTATTGAAGCAACAACATTTTGCATGAGAAATTATAAAAATCGACATAACTTAAAAACCAAGCATTAGAAAAATCTGGAGAAATTCACGCAGTGACAGAATATGATTTCAAATATTACGCATTAATCTGGATGAGATTGGCTGAAAATTTTTTGAAAAATCAATTTTTTTGAAAAAATCGAAAAATGGTCATATTTTAACCCCTCAAGTACGGGGCCTCAGCGAGCCAAACTGTCCTAGTGGCCGGGCGCCTTGTAACATGTGAAATCAGATGTTTGAAAAAAAAAAATTTCTCAAAAATTAATTAGTTGAAATCGAATTAATCGTTTCTGGAAGGCTGCATATCAAACTTGAATCATCCATCTTCACGAAGCATTTTGCAAAATCCAAAAATCTTGAAAATTGTAAGAGATATTGAAATTTTTATGCAGCGTGGTGAGGGTCTCTATGACATAGAGACCCCGACCGGTGGGACAGGCACGAGGGTCTATATACGTATATGGAGCCCGTACTTGAGGGGTTAAAAAATATTGAATGAATTCCAAGTAACGAGGTCTCAAAAGAAAACATTTATCATGACCAATATACAGTAAAAATATGGGATTTTTCGGTTGAAGTTTTACCTTTTTTCAGTAAAAAAAAAAATCCACACAGACACACATACATACATACACACACACAGACTTTCTTTCTAAATATCATTTTCAGACTCTCCACATCATTTTAAGTGATTTGCAACAAAAAAAATCAAAATCCAAAATTCTTACGTTTGTTAAGCTTCCATTCGGAAGCAATAGGAAGTTTCGAGAAAAAGAAGAAGAGCCTCCATCAGGCGATAGCTCTATCCATGACGATTAATAATCTTTTCGGAAAATTTGTTTCCAACAAGATTTCCGACTTCTGGCGTGCACACCAGCAAGAAACTTTTTTTTTTTAATTTTCAACGTTTAAGCAGTCTGTTGAAAATCAATAAAAATAACGAAAAAAAAATTATTTCTATTCTTCATGAGTCTATTCATTCGTGGTAAAAAAATCAGCCTGATCAGAGCATTCTAACTATAAGGAAGAAAAGTCGAAAAAATAAGCACTTCTTTTGGTCATCACACTGGAACGACCCCTTAACATGCCCTCTGAGTATATGATAAATTACTTACACTTGACGTCCACTTAAAGACACTAAAATTATATACAGAAGTCAATGCATTCATTGAAGGCACTTCTGTACCTCTAGCCGTACCGTTTCTAATATTCAATTGCTGAGGTCCTTTAAGGAGATTCTACAATGACCGCGCCGCAAGCGCAACGCGCGGCAAATGCGCGCGGCATGCTCGAATTTTGAAAAAATGCCGTACGTCAACAAATGCTCTTTAACTACCAAAAAAAATGATTGCAACCTCAGTTGTCGTAGTATTCACGCACTGCCTGCTTAACTTGGTAGATCCGCCGAGACGATTCTGAGACTATGCAGCGTATACGATTGATTAAGAAAATCATATAATTTTCGCTGAATAAAAATGGGGTTACGGTTATTTGTTTGACAGTTGAAGAGCATTCGTTACCGTTCGACATTTTTTCAAAACGTGAGCATGCCGCGCGCATTTGCCGCACGTTGCGCTTGCGGCGCGGCCATTGTAGAATCTCCTTTAGGGCAACAAATATGTGTTAAAATAATCGAATTACATTCAATTAACAAATAATTGTTACTTTCCATTTATTCTATCAGAAACTAGCTCTAAAGTGTCAGCATGAAACATGATTTTTTCTTCAAAATAGGTCCCGAAGGATGGGAAAACGTCTCGATAGATTACCACTGCTGGATATGGACTTCGCCAGAGGTGACTTATAAAAAATCGGACTACAATTCACGAAGAAGTATGTACACTGTTAGAAAAAAATGGGAATTTTCATAAACGTGATATTTAATTTTTTTAATGGGAAAATGGTTCTGAAATCTGTGAGTTTCAGAGTTGATTCGGAGGAATCTATGAATCTTAAATAGAATTCAGGGGGGAATTCTACAGCTTGCTTGAATTTTCAGCTGAACATAAATATTCAAAATCGAAATAACTTGAATTTCCCGTTTTTTTTTTTAATTTTCCCTGTTTTTACTAAATTTTTAAGAAACAATTGAAATGATATCCAGGCGTGGAATCATTCGAAAATGGATAATGTATTCAATTTTCAATGACGTAATTATCTGAAATTTAAGTAGAAATGTGACTTGTTAGAAATTTCCGGGATTTCACACGGAAAATTCAGATGGAAATTTTGAACAGTGTAACAATATAATATTTCTTTGAGAAATCATTAATATTTCTAATAATATCAGGGCAAAAAAAAGCCTTTTTCCTTCTATGTTTTTCCTTATAGTTCCCCCAGGAGAAGGAAGATTTGCGATACGTAAGTAAATTTATACTATCCTCTCCAATCAAACTTTTCCACTGTTTGTCTTTTGAAATATTTACATTTTATTGCAGCCAATGCTAGAGTTACGGAGACAGAGGTGGTAAAGGTGACAACTCGAGGAACTAACAAGGGCATTCTGTCGGTCAGAGCAGGCTCTCAGCTGCTGTAGAAGCTCTCTGCTCCCTACACGAAGAAACTGAGTGACGGATACTTTTTCGACGTTCGCGTGGGATTCAAAGTCCAATTAATACCGAATGGTTCGGATCTTGCAGCTGGTAAGATTTAAGAATCTTGAACATTGGAACGGCTCGAGATTAATTGTTTCTATCAATTTCATTGAAAAGCTAAGGAAATTTCAGATGAAAATAATATGACAGAATTGATTGTTCCTTATTTTTTTGAATTTTCTCTTTCCTGGCCATAGATGGGGGGGTCAAATCTTTTTCATTTTTTATTTTTTCACTTCTTCAAGGATAGCTCTGATCCTATTTGCCATAATGACTCGTGATTAGTTCTGAATTATTGGTGAGATCATCTTAAGGCCATCGATTCGTGGGGTTTTCAAAAAATTATAAATTTTTCCGGTACGTCTTTAATGAAAATTAGTTTTTATCTTATGAGTTTCTCACAAAATCAAGAATTTTCGTTTGGAAACCACATGAATCAATGATGATAACTAGTCCCAAATTGTTAAAATCAATATAACAATATATTTAAAAAAAAAGGGAATATTTCCATTTTTATTGGAATAGTTATCAAAAAATTATAGAAAATTAATTTTGGTATATTATTCAACGAAAATCTCCGTAGTGTTTTCCACGGAATCAGATAGAACTTATCTTCAAATGTGCCAATTTGACTCGTCAATCTTCGTTATCCTCCGAGTTATCGTCATTCAGACATAACACATCTATAATTGAAGCAGTAAAGACGAGAAGATGGCCTTTTTACGTAAGAAAACAGCTTCATCTTTCCACTATTGGTAACCAAGCACATGGCAGGCCCGGCTCCTTTCAAATAGTTCAAATCATTTCGCAGCGCAATGAATACGGTGATGATGAAAAAACGATTCAAGCAGGATGATTTCACATTATTTCCAACGAACATGTATAAGAAAGAGCATTTGTGCATAGCATCGCAAACTCATTAATATGATATCGAAAAATAAGTATAAGAGTTCAGAAAGGATGAATATATCCCCAACCAGTTGTTGTTCAAATCGGTATTTGATTCATGGAAAGTTCATAGACTTATGAGAATCTTGAAATGATGAAAACATTCCCTCATCGGAGAATCATGATGATTATTAGGTGACAAACATGGCCTTTATGACGTTCGGTCGTTCTCCAATGATACAGAATTATATTTGGAAAAAACTGGGTGCGCCATGTGCATTTTTACCAATAGTGGTAAGATAAAGTTGTTTTCTTAAGTAGGATGGCCCATCTCTTCACCTTTACTGCTCCAATTATAGATGTATGAGTTGAATTGAAAAATATCCCCCGGCCTCCTTTATATTTTTCCGTGCCATTGAATTCTATCCCCATTCTTCTGCGAAAGATTTCTTGGATCGTTGATTTGCCACTCAATTTCTTAGACCACCCATCTATTATTTGCTCAGTCAACCCAGGTTCAGTTTTTGGCCTGCCAAAGAACTCGTTTGAAATGTGGGGTGGTTTTTTTTATTAATAATAATTCGTTGGCCTTATTCAGGAGAACCAATGGAAAAATTATTCTTCAATTTTCAACTTATTGCAGAAGAAAGAAGAAACGAGATGGAAAGCTGCCCTGCAGGCAGGGGTAGAAGCAGAGGGTGGGGTAATATGCACCGATCTCAGTCACCCACCCCTTTGCCCTAGTGACGGAGGGCGCAGGCCAATTCACCATTGGTAAGAATATTTCACCAAATAATCGCATGTTCATCGTTCACCCACCAACAAACCACGAGAGCTGAATCTACCCCTTTTCAAAGAAAAATATTAATATTTCATCTCTTTTTCATTTTTTTGTTACTGAGAATTGGTTGAGAAACCCTTCTTTCTTTAGGAACTCAAATGTTCTACACAATATATTATTCAACGAAGAAAATTCTTTGATTGATGAGAAGGAAACCTGCTGAGTCTGCTGAAGTTGAGGAATTAGATGAATCTACTGAAGTTCCATCTTCTCGGAAGTGTCAGTTTCCATTGGCTGGATCCCGAATTTCTCTAACTGGATTTGATCAAGCTGAAATCAAGACGATCAAAAGCTCAGTTTCAACTCTGCGCAGTAGAATTCTAGATTATCCGCTAAAAGCCACGTTCTTAGTGGTCAAAGAAGGTGTGAGAACAGTCAAATAACTCCATGCAATTGCCAGAGGTATACCATTTGTTGCTGGGAACTGGCTGAAAAACCCCATCATCCAATGATCTTTCGTAGACCCTGGGAAATATCTTGTGGAGGAACTCACATTCAAATCAAGACGAGAGACAGTTGATATTCAGGCAAGTCTGTCAAGAGCAAGGGCTCGTGAAATTCTTGAGGATCGCGTTGTCTTTCCCACTAGGAATGGTAGAGACGAAACGCTAAATGAGGATGAAAAGCTGATACCATGGCTGGATTTAAAGTTTTTAGTTGAGCTTCGTGCGGGGTGGGGGGGAGAATGCTTAAGAGAGCAATGAAAAACTGGGAGGCAAACACAATCATCGTCGCTGCACCGAAGGTTCCAGCTGTTGGAAACAAATATTTGGAAGACAAACTGCAACATGTCTACGTAATGAGCCTCGACTGTTCGCTGAGCTGCATCTTGCGGCAACAGCTACGATATGAATAGCTTCCAATGTTGTAATCAAGTTTTTAACATTCTCATCTAAAGGGTCTAGCGGAATAAGTACGGACAATTGGCCCCCATTGAATTTTGTGGCACCAATTTTTTCAAAGATTCATTACCGAAAAAGAGAATTTTCTGCAAATTTACAGTTTTCTATATTGACTCCAACCAATTCTATATCGAAAAAACGCGTTCTTTCCCATAATTTGCTTTCCATGCAACTAAATGTGTCATAAAAATCTGAAAAAATTCTGAAAAATTGGAACTCCTTGGAAGTTTATAAAAAAAAAATCCAAATTTTTTACTCATAAATTCGATTTTTTATGATTCAATCTCCATTTCAGATAATCATTTCAATAGGCATCGACTGGCCTACTATTATGGCAAAAATTCATATAATTCTACTCCTCATTTTCAGTACACTGAAGAAAAGAAAATGTCCAAATTCGACCTGCAACATATTTAAAAAAAATGAAAACTCGTAAAATTTCACATATTGCGTTCGAAAGTTATCAATAAAGAATCTCTTGCATCCAATTCATAAGTCATCATGGCTGGAGTGGTTAATAAGACATAACACAGATGTAAATCATCATTGTTTATTAATTATTTTGGTTATTACAGTCTTTAAGACTGTTATAATGGTTAGAGGTTCATTAATAGTGCACTCTGGAGAAACATCACTTTGACAAGGAGCAACTGCTGACTTCACTGAAATTCTGAAATATGGAACTAATGATCAGAGGCAATCAGTTCAAGAACTCTTTTCTATCTCAATATAGGAGTCTATCCCCTTTAATTTCCACAAATATCAGTAATTGGGCTATCTTGAATAAGAATCCTTTCGGAGTTTAGAAACTTGATGAAACCCGGGAAAAAAATTATCATACATGTTCATACATGATCATATATGATCATATATGAACTTCCCATGCATGGACATATATGCGAATTGACCGTACATGTACATATCTGAACATATATGAGCATATATGGACATATATGTCCATATATGCCGATTTATTCCCGGGTATGGCAGTTCCATATATGATCATATATGGGCATAATACATCAGTATCAATTCCCTTCATCACTCAATTTTTCATCAATAACGAATTTCAATTGAAAAAAAAAACATCCAGCTGGGATCGAACCCGGGACCGTCCTATGATGAGTCAATCATCCTATCATCTTCGCTATTCTCATTTCACATACCTGCTCAATGAATTTTAATCCGGATATAGTGATCAATGTCTTTCGGACTTGGAAAAAGTGAATTCAATTGAATTATTTCAATCATTGCGAATAATTTAGTTATAACGGAAAAAACTGATTTTCGAATGCTGCCAGAACTTTAAATTCTCAGAGTAAGCGGTAAACAGCTAACAGAACGTGTATTTACCATTAATTATCCAAATTTATCATTTTCACGTTCTTATATGGATTGCGTGAGCATTTTTCATATGTTCATATATGTCCCATATATGTACATATATGTTCACATATGACGATTCTTTCCCGGGAAGGATTTTCATTCAAGATAGCCCAATTACTGATATTTGTGGAAATGAAAGTGGATAGACTCCTATGTTAAGATATAAGAGAGTTCTTGAACTGATTGCCTCTGATCATTAGTTTCATACTTCAGAATTTCAGTGAAGTCAGCAGTTGCTCCTTGTCAAAGTGATGTTCCTCCAGAGTGCACTATTAATGAACTTCTAACCATTATAACAGTCTTAAAGACTGTAATAACCAAAATAATTAATAAACAATGATGATTTACATCTGTGTTATGTCTTATTAACCACTCCAGCCACGATGACTTATGAATTGGATGCAAGGGATTCTTTATTGATAACTTTTGAACGCAATCTGTGAAATTTTACGAGTTTTCATTTTTTTTAAATATCTTGCAGGTCGAATTTGGACATTTTCTTTTCTTCAGTGTACTGAAAATGAGGAGTAGAATTATATAAATTTTTGCCATAATAGTAGGCCAGTCGATGCCTATTGAAATGATTATCTGAAATGGAGATTGAATCATAAAAGATCGAATTTATGAGTAAAAAATTTGGATTTTTTTTTTTATAAACTTCCAAGGAGTTCCAATTTTTCAGAATTTTTTCAGATTTTTATGACACATTTAGCTGCATGGAAAGCAAATTATGGTAAAAAAACCCGTTTTTTCAATATAGAATTGGTTGGAGTCAATGTAGAAAACTGTAAATTCGCAGAAAATTCTCTTTTTCGGTAATGAATCTTTGCAAAAATTGGCGCCACAAAATTCAATGGGAGCCAATTGTCAGTACTTATTCCGCTAGACCCTTTCGATGTGAACGGGCAAAGAAAAAGGAATTAGCTGCTTCTTGCTTCCGAATGGAAGCTATGTAATAATGACAATTTTCGATTCCAATTTTTTTAATAGAAGATACTCAAAATGGTCTAAAGAGAAAGAAAATGACTTTTTTAGCGCATGTCTGTGTGTGTGTGTGTATGTGTGTGTGTGTGTGTCCGTATCTGCATAAAATTCTCAACTACAGTAAAACGGTTTTGTAGAAGAATTTCATATTTTGTGGAAAACTTCCTCTCAACGAACTCTATTTTTTAAGCTTCATTTGAAGAGAATCGGATCAGTACTTTTTGAGATATATGTCCATTTTTCGAAAATCAGTTTTTAATGGAATTTCTTGAAACTATCCAACTGATTTTATTTATACTCATATATTATCTCGAGAGTTGTAACAGTTAGATGCCTGTCAATTTTGAGCTTATTTGCATAATTAGTTCTCGAGTTATTGCTGTTTTAGTGAATTTGACAAAATTTGATATTTTGATGATGGTTTCGAAAAAGTTATATCAGTGCTTTTGAAGGTATTGAAGCTCTGAGTGGATAGAGAATAGAATGCTGCATTGATTAAAATCATCAATAGTTCTGCCAGATCACTGGATTAAAAAAGAATGCATGGAATACGTCCACCTGAGAAACTCCTATTTTCAGCCATGATTGAGTTCTATACTCTGAATAGATGACGAATTCATAAGCCAAATTTATCTATCGCTAGTATATTATAATACTTGAGTAATGATATATTATATCATCTGGGTATCAATGAAAAGTCAGTTGTAATAAACGAATCGTCATAAACAAAGGATCTCTGAAAATAGAGAGCAGGAAGGAACGAATAACTTCAACCAATTCGAATAACATCTGATTATCGATGAGTAAAAAAATGGATAAATACGAAAAAGACAATTGCAGAATATCTGAAAAATCAGATGGAAACATCCATTGAGAACTATACGATAATTGTTGACAAATTGAATGAATAACTTCCATTCGGATGCATATTGCTAAAGTATTAGCAGAAAAAGCTATATCAGTTAGAAAGCAATACTATTATCCACTTGTTTACTAAAGAGACTTACACCAAAATTTCAGCAGTAAAAGGGGGAAAAAAGATAAAAATCGATTATGTGCCAATCAATTACAGATTAATCGCCATGTTATTTATTGATGTTGTTTCTATGGAATCATAATTATTATATCTTAAGATATCTTGTCTTTCAGAAATATCTTGCCGCAAGATAGAGCTCAGCAACAATCGAGGCTCATCACGTAGACATGTTGCAGTTTGTCTTCCAAATATTTGTTTCCAACAGCTGGAACCTTCGGTGCAGCGACGATGATTGTGTTCGCCTCCCAGTTTTTTGTTGCTCTCTCAACCCTTCAAGTACAAAACCCATACGCCACGGCCTGTCCTCATCAGCCGGGAGCTATCTGACGATCAGACTATGCTGCTCAATGCGCAACGTTTCGTGAACAGTTCATCCAAAAATTATGGGAAAACTTTTATCAATTGCATTGGCTTTCTATAGAAATACTATAGAGATATGAATTTTCCGGAGACAGTTCCATTACCTACCCAAATCAATTTTTTAAATTCCTATATCTGTGATAGTATTTGAGAAAATGATTTTTTAATGTTAACGGAGAGGATCGATACGACATATGGACCCCATACTTGAGGGGTTAAATATTTTCCCCCCATAAAGCTCAGTCGAACACTTCAAATCCTGCTATGGTTTCAGCTTTTCCTCCTCATTGAGCGTTTCGTCTCTACCTTTCCAAGTGGAAAAGACAACGCGATCTTCAAGAAGTTTACGAGCCCTAGCTCTTGACAGACTTGCCCCAATATCAACTATCTCTCGACTTGATTTGAATGTAAGATCCCTCACAAGATATTCTCCCGAGTTTACGAAAGATCCTTGGATGATGGATTTTTCCAACCGGTTCCCAGGAACAATTGGGATACCTCTGGCGATTGCATAGAGTAATTTTACTGTCCTTACATTTTTTTTCGACTACTAAGAGCGTGGCTTTTAGCGGATCGTCAGGAATTCTACTGCGCAGAGATGAAACTAAGCTTTGGATCGTCTTGATTTCAGCTTGATCAAATTTAGTTATGGAAATGCGGAATCCAACCAATGGAAACTGACAATTCTGAGAAGATTAAACTTCAGTCGATTCATCTGATTCCTCAGCTTCAGTAGATTCAGCAGATTTTCTTTTGGGGATAGTCAAATTGTTTATCCGCCATCTTTGCGATATTCCGGACGAATCAGGAGAAAGATCAGCAGCTGTACGGGAAGCTTCTGGTGTCAAGAGGACTGCAGTCTCATTACGTGGTATTGATCCAGCAGTACGTCATCTTTCAAACGAATTGTTGTTCCTTAGTGAACGCTCCGTATACTTGCCAGAAGCACGGGAGGAACCAGCAGCTGATAATGCTCTTGTTTGTGAAAAGCCTGTGATTTCATTAGGTATTGCTGAAGCCTCAACATTAAGGCCTGGTAGTAATAATTTTTTCCTTCGATGGTGATTTTACGCCCTCGCGTTTTGCGCCCAACGCTGAAGCTTTTCTTCGGAATCTGCGCGGTCGGTAACGATGAAAAGTACAGAGCGCAGTGCTGGATCTGAACCACACAGTGCGGGTCCTGGTTAAATATTGGATTTGTTCATCCAAATAAAAATGTTCTTGATCAAGCATAAAGCTATCAATTGTTAAGAATTTTATAATTCCCAAACAAATACCTCAAGAGCTGAAGATCAGAGTGATTCTTCCTGTTTTTTTCCTATAGAGCATTTTAAGAGCTATAAATAGGAAAGATTTGAGGGTAAATGTGCTATCTCGTTCAGTTTTGGGGCTATTTCGAAAGAATTGACGACAAAATTGCATGATTTCAAAAATTTTGAATTCTTCTTTCATCAGTGTTTCGAAAATATCTCAAAAATTAAGCAAGATAGAGTGACTTTGTCTGGATCTTTTCTATAGCTTTTGAAATTCTCTAAAAAAATATTCTGAAGTGAAATCGTTCTGTCTGCTTAGTTCTCGAGGTATCTTCGAAAAACTCCCAAAACAAATCGATCTGTCTCAAAAAAAATCCGAATTCTTGACTCATCCATTTTCTATGTTACATTTACGATTAACTACTGGCAAAAAAAACACTTCGCGCGTCGATCTCTCGAAAATCCCCACTATCCACTGTCTTTTAGTGATTCGTCCTTTATTGTATTTCCTATGACCAATGAATATCTCATCCACTTCAACAACCTCCCCCTCTCCCTCTACCATCACAGCAAATTCAGCACTCACCCAGTCCAACAAAACACCGTTCACTTTAGTTATCCAAGAACGAATTGTTTTTATAGTAATTTCAGTTTCAGCGAATAAATTTTGTAACGTCATTTTGTCATTAATAATATACAAACAGATTAATCGGAATAACACCGTAATATCAAGCTCAAAAACATTGACTTTCGTGTTACATCCATTCAAAATTGATTTTCCATTTTGATCTTTAACTTTTTCAGAGCCGAACATCTATACTTCCACTCTTTTTTTTCAAACACCATTAATTCACCGCATTTTTCACAGAAATTACGTGACTTCACTACACCACTGTCCTTCAAAACTTCAATCAATTTGAATTCATCAAGACTCAAATTGAACATTTGAAAAAGACGCATGGACTGGGCCATTTTTTCTTCTTGAGAATCCTAAACTATCCAAAGAGTTTTTCAAACGAACAAAAAAATTACATTCAGCAGCTCACAACACTTTTCAGTTGTGCGTCCACTTAGTATCAAATTACCAAACTTTCGACATCCCAAAATTTTATGCATCTCTAAGTTATCTGCGATCAGTGATGAAAAGAAAAATATATATTTGGATTTCTCCTGTGGGATGAGAGATTGAAACACCTTCAGTTTCCAAGAACTTTAGTTCCTTTATGACTTTGGAAGAAATAATTTTATTTCAGTATAATTTGCGATCTTTTGAATGGAATATCATATATCTAAATTGTGAGAACCCTGAATGAAAATAAATCAATGAAATTTCGAGTAAATAAAGAGAAGAGAAATTGAAAGTAAAATTCAAAGAAAATGAAATTTGATTTCACAAGAAATTCAAGAAGGGTGTAGAATCGCGGAATTTGAAGGGATTTCTCGAAATCTGGATTGAAATGAGGGGACATAAATAAATAATTTATGGATTGTTTTTGTTTTTTCTCCGACCATCAGTGTTCAAATTATGTTGTTGGTAATCGGCCATAGTGGTCACTCCAGAATTTGATGAGTTAATCCATTAATTGATTAATTATCAAAGCACCAACGTTTCGTCTGCTGTGCGCAGACCTCCTCAGGGTGCATAAATTTATTCTATGAAACATGATCATTGGATACATCATTATACAATCATTCAGGAACTATTTTTTTTGAAAAACAGGGTATATAATGCTTAATTACTTACAAATTAAGAGAGTAAAATAGTCGTTGTTAATAAAAATCTTTGACCACAAATTTTTCTCTTGTGTCAATATTCAGTACACTCATTTCAACTGTCAAATTCAATCTGACAAATTCATGGTTATGTTATTGCTATTTCTGTGTTTTTGCCGCCAGTTATTCTACATTCACGTAAAGAAATTCTAATGGCGGCCGCCATGGCGTGGGCCATGGCCACCACCATCACAAATTTGCCGCTTTCCATGGAGTTCTTTCGCATGGCGATTTTCCATAACGATTCTTTCCATGGCAATTTTTTGCATGATGATTCTTTCCATGACTTTTCCATAAATTTTTCATGCCTTTCATGAATGTATGGCTATAGCAAATTTCTCCATAGCAAATTTTGCATTGACGAATTCGGCCATGGAGAAAATGCAATGGAGAGAAACGCCATGGAAAGGATCACTATGGAAAAAGTCACTATGGAAAACAAACGCCATAGAAGAAAAGCCTATGAAAAAGAAAGCTGTGAAAAAAAAGCCATGGGAAAAAATGAAAAGAATCATCATGGGAAGAAATGCCGTGCAAAAATATGCCTTGGATAGAATCGCCATGGAACAATTGCCATGGAAAAGAACTTCATAGAAAGCGGCAAATTTGTGATGGCGGCCGCCATGGCAGCGGCCATGGCGACCACCACGGCCAGCGCCATGGCCCGCGCTATGGCGGCCACCATCAGAATTTTTCTGCGTGATTATCATATTGTTCATTGATATGTTGCGCCATTTCTAATAGATTCATATTTGAATAAATTGAATTTTTTTGAATAAATTAACATTTAGCTACATTAACATTTGACTTATACGAATAAATATTTCACTAATCACGATTTTAGAATAATACAGAGTTTAAAATTTTTTTAACTATATATCACAACTTTTTCAATATCACAATTATTGTTGAAAGTTTATAATGTTATCATAATTATTATTCAACTTCAAGCTGTCTGTCATGTAATCGACTGTACATTTTTCGAATTTTCTAATATAAAACATCTCAAGTAAGTCCCTATTATATTTACTCTCACAAACATTCAATTTCTTAGATTTTACAAAATTGAATTTATGACCAGTATCTCCAACATGATCAGCAAGTGCTGAATGATAATTTTTAGGATTTTTAGATGTTTTTTCATGTTCTTTCTTTCTGGCAAGGAAATACCTCTGTGCTTGACCTATATAACATTCATCACAATCCTCAGAAGGAATTTTATAAATAATATTTGCTAATTCATCTATTTTTATTTTATCTTTGGTGGACCCGAAGAGATTCTTCAACTTGTAACTAGTTCTGTAGATGATATTTTGATTATATTTCTTGTAAAGTTTGATAATTAATTAATTAATGTATTAATTTATTAAATTCTGGAGTGACCACTATGGCCGATTACCAACAAAATAATTTATTTATTGAACTAGAAATTTTTTTTGATAATAACTCGAAATATCATACACGAATAATCGACTGCGCGGAGAGAGAGCACGGAGGGTAAACAAACTTTCTAGGAATTAATTCCGAGTTCGCGTAGTACTAGCGCTGTCGTTAGAGCGCGCATTGTCGGTTTTTCACCTCCAACTCAAGTATTATCTCAGAGGTGTTATATAGAAAATCGGGTGCTGGGTTGAATCAGCAGGCGAAACTCGGCCCAATTGATTCGCGCAAGAATCTCTGACAGAGCTCGTTCTATTAACCGTGCGGGTGTTTCCGCTACAAGCGACGAGAGTAATTCGCCTTTTTTAGCCTTCCTAGTGGAGTGCTTGTAGAGTCATGGATTTTTGATATTTTACGCCTCCCTCGTAGAGTGCGACTAGAGTTCTTTTAAGCCATCCTCGTGGTAAGGGGAAAAGTCGAGTCACGCGAATCCTAGCAGAGCTAGGATATAGGCACCAGAGGAGGGAAATATGAGAGGGGCGTCAGGGGCATACCTGCTCGATCACCAACGGACCCGCGTGTCTCACTCCGTCATCGAAAATCTATTGTACCAACCGAAGGGTCGAGAAGGGTTCAACAGTACCTGAAGAGGAGATTTATCGACAAAAATTCGAGAATTCAAGTGGTAATCGACAAAATTGAGGAACGCGATGCCCAACGACTCTCTCTCTCCAAGCTTCACGAGAAAATTTGAGTTTAGAGTGATTAAAAATCGGATTTTAATTAATAGAATGATTGAAGAAATCGACAATTTTGATAATCAAATGAGAAAAACGGGTTATAAGAAATAACGAAATTCTTAGTCAAAATAAAGAGAATTTTCATTTCTCAATTAAATGAAAGAAATAATCAATGAATGAAAATCGGGAGATCAGCGTATAATTTATCTAAATTTCGGCTTCACTTTTGCACTGATTTCCTTCGATTTTGAAAAGGAAAAATTGATATTGGAAGAATAAAAGTGATAATTGGTGTGAACAATGTAAAAATTTAACATTTGATTTGAGTTGAATGAAGAAATGAAAGGGTTGTTTGTCAATGAATCTCAATTTGTCGTAGATTATTTGTTGAAAACCCTGGAACACTGGAGTACCGGCGAAAACAATATCCGCCAACTCAATGATTAAAAGATTCAGAAATAATTAAGAGATTTCGATAAGAATGTGGAAACAACGAGTTATCGATTTAATTATCTGTAGTCTGCAAGTGGGATTTATCACTCACTGTATTTTCAAACTTCGTTATTCCATTATCTTTGGGATAATAATAAATTCACTTTCCGAGGGACAGTAGTTTCATTGATGAGGAATAACAAATTGAATCATTCAATAAAGAATAGAATAGAATAGAATAGAGTTTATTCATTGATGTTACATTTTTTGTTTTACATCCTTCTCACCACGCCTTCATTTGTATACAGTGTTTCCTTAAATTACTATAATTAGATCACCTGTAATTTGTTGTTATTGCTTTTCGCCATGATAAAAAAAAAAGAAAGAAACTATTTTTTATAATTTTTACATTTTTACATTTCCAAACTCTTGATTTCTTTAACTTAATCCCTAAAAAGACAGTATCAGCCTTCACTTCCTCCTCTTCTGCTCTTCTCAAGATGTCTTCTATTTTGCCCAGGCTTCGGCATGTCATTTTTTCTGGCTCCTTTTTCAGCGTCTCGATCAGCTTTTGTCTCCATCTTAGTGGAGTGTCTTCGTCTCTCCATTCTTTCCACCAGTCTGCCTCTTTTCTGCCAGCCTTTCTCATCACTTTCTCACATCCTATCACATGCTCCAGTGTTTCTTTTTCTTCCTTGCATGCCCTGCACTTATCATCTGCGAAGCCCTTCTTCCCCTCTTTCACCGCATTTTCACATCTCCATCTCGCCCACATAAACTTATCCGCAGCCTTGAGCTTTCTCTTCTGCCAGTATTGCTCCATCCCCGGCTCTTCTTTCAGGTCTTTGTAGTAACTGCAGTATTTCGAGTCACCTACTTTCTCCCTGTCTTTTGCTTTTTCTCTCTCCTTCATCGCCGTTGTTAGCTCTATGGCCTGTCGTTCCGCCTCTTCGTTCTCTCTATTGCAAAGTCTTCCGATAATCTGTTCTGCGTCTAGCTCGTTCGGCGTTCTCTGAACCTCCTTTCCCCACTTGGACGGCCTCTGATTCTTCATGCCTCCATTCAGTAAATTATTCGACAGAGAAACTACCCTTTTTATCAATTAAGAAAATTTGAAACGTGAAACCTAGAGATTTCTGAGTTTGAGTAGAAATGGAAATTGATAGAATTTGAAAGAAAAATAATTGGGGGAATAATTACGAAAAACTGAAAGGAATCAAATCACGAAAGAGGAAATTTTGAATGAAAATTGAGATGATTGTTCATTTATTCCTCAGCCCTTACGGGCTTCTTTGGGACTTCCGTCTCGCCTATTCACATTTTTTTTTCTTTTTTCTATTATATATTTTCATTCCTTTTTTACAGGGTATCTTGTTTTGAGGTTTATTGTTTTTCTTCACTTCTTCCGACGTTCCCTTTATAAATCTCCGTTTCTACTCCCCTCTCCCTCACTATCTGTTTTAATTTCACCCAACCCGAACCATCTTTCTTCAACAAGTTTTCTCTTCCACACTCCGTTCATTCTCCTCCTCTCTTCCACCTCTTTCCAGCACATGTTTACAATTCCCAATCTCGTACTCACACACTCTACACACTCTCTCCTCCTCTTTCAACCAGGATCTTCCTTCCTTCATTTCTCCACCCAGCTGGAAACGTGCTAGTTTTCTCCATTTCCTCTTCATTTTCATGCTTCCCAAGTACCTCGGTATGCCTTACTCTCAAGTGCTTGTACCATTTGTTGTACCTGGAGTTCATGATTTTTTCCCATCCCTCTCCCTTCTCCTTCTCTCTCATTGTCTCTTCAACTGCCTCCCATACCTCTCTTCCGTTCCGTGTGCATTCTCTTCTTGTCTCGTACCTGTCCTTCTCCAATCCTTCCCTTCCTCCCTCATCGGATTTGCTCCTGCTCTCAATCTCTCTCAGACAACTTCTTACCAGTTCACTCCCTCTCCCTTCTCTTAATTTCATCTCAAACCCCCACGCTCTCTTTCTCATTCATATTATCATTTTTGCTTCCGAATGGAAGCTTTGTCATCGTGATTTTTTTTGAGTTTGAGATTTCATTATAATATGACTGTAAATGATCCGAAAAGTCAAGATTCGCCGTTTTAAAAAATGTCTGTGTGTCACATACCATAACGATATATCGGTGTTCTCCCTTGACCACCAGGTCGCGCGCACTGATAAGTCCCCGGACTGCGCTAACCTGAGGACGGAAAACCCAGCTTGACTAATCTTGCCCTACTGTTCTGAACGTGAGCGACCCGTGAAAACCTACCTTTAACTCAACCTAACTCAACTAAGCAAAAGAGTACTTTGAAGGTAACGAGAAAATCTCGCTGAAATATTCTCTGAAACTAGACGTTACTGAGCACGTTGGGAATGCCGATTTTTTCTGTATCTCAGTGAATTGATGGAAAAGTGCAATATTTCATACAGTATAATTATATACTCGTTTTTTGCTTCCGAATGGAAGCATTGTAATCGTGATTTTTTTCGAATTTGAGATTTCATCGGATTATGACTCCAAATGTTCTAAAATGTCGGAAAAAAATATTTTTTTCACATGTCTGTGTGTATGTATGTGTGTGTGTGTGTGTGTATGTGTGTGATGACACGTTTCATCACTTTATGTGGAAACGGCTGCATGTATCGATATGGAATTTTGAGGGAATATTCACTACGCGAGCGCAATGCTCTCTGCAAAATTTCAGCTAAATCGGTTCAATGGTTCTCAATAAAAAGCGAATTGTCAAAAAATCGTTTTTTCGAGTTTTCTCAGCGAAAAATCAATTTACAGCGTCTATCCTCCGCGAGGAGATGCGCGCTGATAAGGCGCACATTAAACCCCGGGGGTGACCAGGGCTCCGATCTTTAGTTTTTTTTTTATATTTTTTTTACTATGATTTTTGAAAAATCGCGGTTATTGCGATAACTTAAAAAATATTTGAGCTAGAGACTTCAAATTTGGTGTGTTTATACATCTTATGAGTGCCAACTTTGCTATTGAATTTCAGCTAAATCGGTTCAATAGTTCTCGAGAAAAAATGAATCATTGAAAAATCGTTTTTTCGAGTTTTCTCAGCGGAAAATCAACTTACAGCATCTATCCTCCGCGAGGAGATGCGCATGGATAGGGCGCACATTAAACCCCAAGGGTGACCAGTGCTCCCATTTTTACTTTTTTTATTATATTTTTTTTACAGTGATTTTTGAAAAATCACGGTTATCGCGATAACTTAAAAAATATTTGAGTTAGAGACTTCAAATTTCGTGTGTTTGTCCATCTTATGAGTGCGAATTTCGGTATTAAATTTCAGCGTAATCGACCGAACAGCTCCTGAGATATTGTTGAAAAACTATTCCATGCAATGAGGGTATATGTACGGAACTGCTTGTCTGACCATATCCAAGTTGAGCTTGAAAGATCAATTTAGATGACCATCACCAATCCTAAAAATTTCAGATTTTTCAAAGGATTCTTCTACAAGAATGCTGAAATTTTTTTTTTCTTCAGAAATTCAAATTTTTTTCAATTTTTTTTTAAGGTCACTAGTATTTATCATTTCATCATTAGAAAGTAGATAATTTTTGCTAAATAAATAAGACCGTATTCATCCTGATAGAATAACGAGAAGAACTGGAAATAATTCCTGACGCTTAAACTCTAATTTCCAGATTTTTAATTTGAAATGAATCTCATACTTATTCTGTACTATATGTTATATTTATTATCCAAAGTTTTATTCAAAATAAAATCATCATTCAAAATGAAATAATTAAAGAATCAAGTTTCCCTTTCAATTACTGCACGGCCTGGTATATCAAGTTCCCCAAATCGAGTAATTTGATGAAAAAAAAAGCATTCAGTGTAGTGTTGACTTTTATTACATTTAGTGACCAGAAGTATTACTGGAGGGTCGCAAGTTAGACTCACGGTATGGATTTTGGAATTTTAACTGTAAAATTTATATCAATTTATTTAACTGACAGTATAATAGACGGTGGTGTGATTAGTTTGAAAAATAAGTTCTGGGAGCCCACGCTATCTCACTTAGAAGAGTATCCGACGCATTACTGGAGGGTTCTGAGTTCGACTCGCTAGGGGTTCGAGGTTTTTCAAAATCAAAATTATTGCTTAATTTTCATTTTCAAATGAATGAAAAATAAATAGTTGAAAATCCATTCGGAAGCTTTATGCCAATTGTGTTGGCATAATATTAAATGTTTTTCGTGATGAATTCTTCAATAGTAAAGACATCATAGAGTGAATAACGAGGGGTGAAATTTATGGGAAATGCCCATAGGGTGAAGCGCCTGCTTGTTTTCTGTAAACTCAATTGGAAAGTGTAACGTTCCCTACAGTGCAATTGAGTATTTGTTTATTGTTCGGCTTCGTGCAACAGTATAACGTTTTATTCATTAACATCCATAGTATTACGTGCATCATATCCTCTCATGTGTGATGAAGAAGCAGGACCCCATAAAAAAGGGCGTCCTGTTATCCATGACGAAGAGTTAACTAAACGTTTATTGTGTGAATACAGGAATCAAATACTCAGAAAGAATGAATCTGATGGAAATAGCATCGTTGCTCAGGGTGAACTGATATGGAAAATCTTAGCCACATTGATCGGAAAGGAATCTAAAAAGGGTAAGCCCACAAGATCAGGTTTGGCCTTTCATACTTATGTTTCATGTAATGAGAAGATTAGACTGCTGTTAGACCCAGAATACAAAACATCAAGAGTAGAAGATGGTGAGTCTTCTCATTCAGAAGACTCAAAAAATTTACTAGCAGATGAGACATTGAATGAATGTATTGAGTTTGATTTCGACTTTCAAGTCATTCGACCAGCCGCAAATTATCTGAGCGTCATCGAGGGGAGATCATCAAAATCTACTAATGACGTCACTGGAGTTGATGATACTCGGACGAGGGAAAGGAGAATTCCTGATATCTGGGAAGATTATATATTAGACATATGTTGGGATACGCGTCCACATCTTCGTGGGTATATGTTCAAGAATCACATTATCAGTGGAGATTTTTCCGGTCATTTCCATGGTGAATGTGTGGGTGAATCAGCTTTTGACTCTATCATTATGGTGAGAAAGAGCTGATGAAAATGAAATGCACTGGAACCAAAGGAGATCCAAACAAAGTATGCTCAGTACGACAGGTCTTACTTTTTGCGCGCTCCTTCCGTCCGTCTTGGCCTCTTTAACTTCTCTTTGAATTTTCCTTAATTTCTCGAATTTCTCTACAATTTTCTCTTTACTTTTCTTTAATTTTATCTGAATTGTCTGTACACGATGTAGCCGCCACGGTGTCCCGGGAGAAGAAGACCGAGTCTTCTCTCCCACAGTCGGCGTTGGGTTCCCTCGGCTGTTTTCGCTTAATTTCGGTAGAGCCGAGGCCCAACCCAACCAATTATAGCGCGAGTCCCTCACTACTTTCTTGAACGTCACTGCGTTCACCTAAATTCTCCGAACTCCACGCTATTTCTCACTCTCAAATAATTCCAATATATATTCTAAAAATAATCACAATGATTTAGTCAATAATTCCGCGCCAATTTTGAACGGGAAAGTCCTGTCTTTCTTTTCACTTTAGTCTTTTCTTTTCGCACAAATCACTGGTTCCCACGTTGATCTTGGTGATCTCCAGCTTCCCTCGTTGTTAGCCAACATTCCCTCGTGCTGGCTGATGTTGGACCAACTCCTTGGATGCCGCCGGTCCAAGCTCCACTGGATTGTCCTTGATTCTGCTACTTTGTTTGTGGGACTGGGAAAAATCCTTCCCAGTCCTACCTCTCGTGCTTTCTTCCAAATGCTGGAATTAGATTGTGCAAAAATAAACAAAAATAATTAGTGAGGTCATTAGCTTCTACTGACCTCACTCTGGACATATGCTGACTGACTCTATGTGAGTCCCATTCTCACCGGGTACCGCGAATTGCGGCCATTATCGCGATTTTAATTGATTTTAATCATTACTCTGATTTTTATTATTCCTGTGACGGTAAAAACCGTCACAAATTCTTGATCATAATCAACATCCCTCTGATCTCACTCGAAAAAATGGAAGTATACAGGATACACGCTGGAAAAGGAAAGCAATAGATTCAAGACCAACGGTCGTTGCTGCCTACATCAAACCTCGCCAAGAAGTAATTGCGGTATCCAGTCATAACACGCAGTACGTGGAACTCACTAGGAATGAACTGGAATCCTGCCTAAACTTGGAGAATTGCCTAGCTTGTCCAAGAGGATTCTCCATCAGGAAAGCCACCACTACGAGAACCTGTGAATTTATGCTGTCGATCAATAACGAAGTTTCTTTGAGCCCTGAAATGATCAAAACATGTGATGTTCAGGTCACCAATAACGTGGAAACCGACTGGTCCAGGCTAACTCAGTCCAATGGATGGCTTTATTCCGCAATATCAACGGAACTCCTAGAAATCGGATGCCAGGGTGAACCACCAGAAAGCCTTAGTATCAACGGGAGTGGCCTCCTTTATCTGGATTCCATGTGTGCAGCGGAAACTTCAACAGTAATATTGGAGGGAATTGGGGAGATTCAGACTCAACTAACCACAATTGGGGGAGTCCCAAAACCCTCAATTTTTCAAGTATCTCTCCTATATTTCTGGATACCCCGAAATCTATCCATGCCTTATCAAATGTGCAATTACATCTCATTCCACCACCAACAGACAATGGCATCTTTGACAAGAATCTCCAGGAGAAGATCGACCAGGTGAATAATATTGGACTCCATCACCAAGAAGAGTACCATTATCGTCTCTTCTCCATTACCAACGGCATCCTGTCTCTTATGACCCTGATTGGAATTCTTGTGGGTGGATACCTGCTGTATAGCAGAGGAATCAGCATCTGTGCAGTATGGAAATGCTGTTGCTTCAGAAGAGCAAAACACAGACCAGCAGTCCGCACTTCCTACTTGATATCCTCTCCTCAAGCGTATGAATCTCCCATCCATGTCATTACAAGAACAGACCTTCCCGCACTCCCCACACCAGCAGCTCCAAGATCAAGCCAGCAACCAAGGGAGATTAGAGAAATATCAACTCACAGACCGTCCTCGGCAGTTATCATCACGGACCAACACCAAAGTCAAGGAAAAGAACCGGTAAACAGATGTAAATGCCACGTTTTCGTTGAAATTGTAGATGATCATCACCTCCAAAGCTTTATAATATCAAGATGAAGCAGAGGAGTTGAGGAGACAGCGATTCCAACGGTGAGGTGACATCGAGTAATGGACATGACCTCTAAATAAAAATTAAAAAAATAATAAAGTAGTAAAATCTTCCCAGGTGGAGGTCATATCATTCCTGCACTAGCATCTGCCTTTCTGTGTGCAAAAATTTTTCCTCAGACCAGCCCCTTAATCTTTATGCACCCTTATCCTGGTTTTCCCTATTTTTAATTCATCTTTCTTAACCCTCGGAGTACACTGGGAGTACAATTTTGACCCCAAAAAATTTTTTGCCCTAAAATGTGATGAAGTGGATGAAAATATCTGAAATAGTCGACTGCGACGCTCAGAAGCTTTTTCATTCAAATTGGCCGACTCTAGAAAAGAGGTCCAATTTCGACTAATTTTTTTACCATCAAAAAATAGTTAAATCAAACCAACGATGATTGTATTCGAAAGTACATTGTTTCATCTACAAAATACCTCACAACATAGATCCTGAGAAAATGTATAGTTTTCAGAGATATAGCACTCAGAAAATCGAGTGGGGTCAATGACCCCGTGTGTGCTCTGAAGTTCTGTTCAGAGGCGTGTACTCCGAGGGTTAAATATATCTCGGAAAGTAATGGAGATAAACCCTTTTTTTTGATGAGATCTTCTTCGAAGAGCAAGAAGAGCCTGACAGAAAGGGTTTCTACTGAATTCTCCATATCTCGCTGAGATTCCAAGATACTTTCAAGAAAACTGAAAAACTTATTCCACCTCTTCATTAGAGAATAATAAATTGCACATTATAATGCATCATTAATTAATCCACAATAAAGCATGATTACCAATTGAATCGAGGAGATAAAAGGTAAGGAATTCAGGGTGGATGCATGTCTGATAATTCAAAGAATCGAGTTTAATTTAAATAAAATAAAACGAGGATAAAACGGTCATTGACACCCATGATAAATTTCTTTCAAATCATCATTAATATTATTCGTCAATTATTTATCAGCTTCCCAATCGCCAGACGTTCACCAGAAATCAAAACGGCAGAGCGTGAATTTAATTTAAAAAGAGGAAAACAACATTGCTCTATTTCGCTTACCTTCCGGAATACCAACAACAAAAAAACAATTGGTAGTGAAGACGTGGAATAGAATCTTCGTTTTTGTGTCACTCAATTTATGGGAATGTTTCGGAAAATAAATGAGATAGAACAATTAAGCTTGAATCCTGTTTTGTTGAGAAGTTGAAGAACTATGTAACCGAGAAAAAAAATTGGTAAAGATTTGTAAAACTGTTCCATGTCACCTACCTTACAAGACATTAACAATTAAATTAAAAGACATAACTTTGGAAAATTCTTAAAAATATTGCTAATATTGAAAGTCCAAAAATTTCAAGCTGTTATGTCCAAATTTGTTCTTGCGTCAAGAGGACAATTATTTATCTGACATGAAGTTGAAATTATGATTTCAAATTCAAGAAAGGACGACGCTAGATTTCAATATTCTAGTGGGAATTATTTATTTCAATTTTCGAGGAAAAGATTTCGAGGATTTTAATGATGTTACTATTTCCTTTAGGATGGTCTGGGAACGGTTCTCTCGGTTTCGAATTAATTATTACTCTCAACGCACAGTACCAGGTTCTTCTATACTTTTCACTTTATTTATTATCAAATAGCAGTCACAATCAAATCAACACTTTCACACGCAGTTTATACAGTGCACTTGGAGTTGAATTCTATTTTATGAAATATCGTTGCTCAGGAAAAATTTGTAGTTCCAAATATGATTAAAACCAATGGTGATTTGGTTCACTTCAGATTTTGAATTGAAAATTAGTTTCATGTATTCTTCATCATTGTTTGGTTTTTCTAAATTATGAAGGTAGTTTTCTAAAATATTGAATCATGATTTTGTTCTAAATTTTTATTGGATGAAAATGTTTTTCTATTGTCTTTAGTTCTATTGATTTTGAATTATACTTGAATTATTTTGTTTGATGGAGATTAGTTTTAGATTTCATGGTTTTATGAAATATTTCCGATTAATTTTCTAAATAATAATTAGTTTCGGAATTTCTGGAATTTGAATTTTAGTAATGAAAGAATTCTATATTTGATTTCTGAATTAAATCTGTTATATAATAATAATGAGTCCTGTCATTTAAGGAGAAGGCAGTCTTCCTCCTGTTACGTCAGAATCAATCATTCGAATTAATTCTTAGTAAATGCAGAGAAAAAGAATTGATTTTCCTTTTTTTTTAGCCTGGTGAAATACCAATAGCTTGGGATAGGAAAAAGGTGATTCTTCTATAATTAATTGGAGCCTTCATAAAATAAAGAAATTATTTATAGCCCAGAAATTCAATATCTTTATTAAGAAGTTATCATTCTTTAACAAATAAAATAAATTTGTTTTTTTTTATATTTTTTTCTTATGTTAAATTACAATCAATAGAAACTTTTATAGTTACTTCAATAATTTTGTAAAAATGGATATTCATTCAGCTCAAATTAAAATGAATTCATTCTCAATCAATTGAAATTGCTTCATCAATTATTTAAATATTCTTTCACTTATCAGGAATCATCCACCAAATGATTAACGTTTCTCATATTTCAATTTTTTCACTTATGGATTGACTCCAAGAAATCTCTCTCATATTTAGACAATAATAAAAAAAGAAGAAAATTTTATATATATTTATGTAAGAAAACGGAGACTAATTGAATCTATTCTTCTACTCCTTTTCAAACTTTTCGGCTATTCTCTTTTTTTTTCTTCCTCTTAAGGTGCTTCTGGAATTCCCCACTCTCCGAAATCTTTTCGCCTGATTCTTTCAAAATTTACTAACTTTTTCTTATTGACAATTTATTATTTTCTTAATGAGGACTGTTTTTGTAATTTCCTCGATGATGACTGACTAACTCGTCACTTCAGGCGTCGTTATTCGGAGTTTTTCCCCCTCCAATTTTTATTCACTTACATGCAATTATGCATGTAAGGGAATATTTTTATTCGGGAGTGGGGCACGATCGACTTGTCGTCAAGCCACCGTTACATGAGCTTCCTTAAACCGATAAGAACGAAGGTGGTATTAATTGTACCTAACACCTCACCTCATTCCATCAATTTTTCTCCGATTTAGTTTCGAGCAAAACAAATGCATTCAAATTGCAATCGCTGTTACTCGAATCTTTTTGATTACAAGAGAGGTTTTTTTTTTCTTTTTATCTCTTGTAATCAAACTCATGAAAAGAGAAAGAGAATGCAGGTATACTAGTAAAATTATATATATATATATATATATATATATATAGGAAAAAAAAATATGAAAACACATCATAGATAAACGACAGTTATCCTGACATCACACTCCCTCACGTTTTATTCCTTTTTGCTTCCGAATGGAAGCTATGTAATCATGAAAATTTTCGATTGTAATTTTTTTAATAGAAGATACTTAAAATGGTCTAAAAAGAGAGAAAATGATATTTTTAGCGCATGTCTGTGTGTGTGTGTATGTGTGTGTGTGTGTGTGTGTCTGTATGTGCATAAAAGTCTCGACTACAGCGAAACGGTTTTATGGAAAATCTTCATATTTTGTGGAGAACTTCTTCTTGACGAACTCTATTTTTTAAGCTTTATTTGAAGAGAATCTGATTGGCACTTTTTGAGATACATGGCCATTTTTCGGAAATCAGTTTTTAATGGAATTTCTGGAAACTATTCAACTGATGTTATTTATACTCTTATATTATCTCGAGAGTTGTATCCGTTAGATGCCTGTCAATTTTGAGCTCATTTGCATGAATAGTTCTTGAGTTATCGCTGTTCTAGTGAATTTAACAAAATTTGATATTTTGATGATGGTTTCGAAAAAGTTGTATCAGTGTTTTTGAGGGTATTGAGGTTCTGAGTGAATAGAGAATGGAATGCTACATTGATTGGAATCCACCTGAGAAACATCCACCTGAGAAACTCCTGTTATCAGCCATTATTGAGTTCTATACTTTAATGGATGATGAATTCATAAGCCAAATTTATCTATCGCTAGTTATATCATAATACTTGAGTAATGATGCATTATATCATCTGGGTATCAATGAAAAGTCATAGTTGTAATAAATGAATCGTCATAAACAAATGATCTTTGAAAATAGAGAGCAGGAAGAAACGAATAACTTCAACCAATTCGAATAACATCTGATTATCGATTAGTAAAAAAATGGATAAATACGAAAAAGACAATTACAGAATATCTGAAAAATCAGATGGAAACATCCATTAAGAATTACACGATAATTGTTGACAAATTGAATGAATAACTTCCATTCGGAAGCATATTGCTAAAGTATTAGCAGAAAAAGCTATATCAGTTAGAAAGCAATACTATTATCCACTTGTTAAAATGTAGAATTACCAACACTAATGCCAGTGATGTGAAGATCACCCCCGTTATTAGATATTCAATATCATTTACTTTTATTCAATAATATTCCTTTCTAAACAAAGTCTCCGAACGAGGAACAATTGTTTCAGGCACTAACACAATAACTTCGAGCGGTTTCGCGAGACAAAAAACTAAGGACGCGAGGAAGAAATTCTGTCTTCCCCCAATTACCGCTCAATCTCAATGGTTTAATTATTTCCAGTTTTCCTTTGAAGAAAACTCAGTAATTTATTGGTGGGAGACATCACACCAGCCTCAAAAGTGCAAAGACAGAAGGTTATTGCCTTTGGGTGGCGTGATTATTTTTTTCCTTCCTCACGCTCAATTTTGCACGCAGTGCAATGATTCTCGCGATGAATTTTTACCTTTTATGATGACATCCGCTCGGAGCTGTTCTCGAATTGAAAAACTACAAATTTGTTATATCAGTGCCTTAAATAAAAGAAGAAAGAGACAAAATTAGGATGAACGTTAATTTGTTCACAATTTTGGACATTACAGTTTTTTTTCCTTCACCGATTCCCTTGCTTCGACGCATTCCTCTCTCTCTAGCAATGATGGAAATTATTGCTGAAGCGAGGAAAACCGTCAAATTGAAGACAAAGAAATAGTAGAAAAAGCCCGGCTGTTGGCCATTTTTTTTTAATTTTTCCCAATTTTTCCGGCAATTTGACCGGGCCTCTCTCTTCGGCAATGATCTTCATTGTTACTGGAGAGAGGGGAATGCGTCAAGGCAAGGAAATAGTTGAAAAAAATATGGTAGAATGGGCCTGGCATCTTTGCCATTCTTCAAATCTTTCTCTCAATTTTTTCCTGCAACTGGAGCGACCCCTCTCTTTAGGAATGATTTTCATCGTCACTGAAGAGAGGGGAATGCGTCAAAGCAAGGGAATAGTTGAAAGAAATTTTTTTTTTTAATACGACTAAACGCTGAATCCTTCTGTTATCTTTAAAGATTCATTCCTTCAATATTTTTCTGCAATTTGACCGTGCCCCTCTATTCAGCAATGATTTCCATCGTTGTTGAAGAGAGGAGAATGCATAAGGACAAGGGAATAGGAGAAATTTTTTTTTTGAAAAATAGTAAAAAAGCCCGAGCCTTTCAGCGATTTTCTTTTCAATCCTTTCCCTCAATTTGACCGTTCCCCTCTCTTCAACAATGATTCCCTCGTTGCTGAAAATAGGAGGAGGAGAGAGTTCGAAAAAAATTCCAAAATAGTAGAAAGGGGTGGGCGTCTCAGCCATTAATTTTCATTATTTCTTTCTGCAATTTGACCGTGCCCCTCTTCTAGCCATGATTTTTATTGTTGCTTGAGAGAGCGGAATGCGTCATAACGAGAAAATAGTTAAAAAATAATTTTTTTCTAATACTAGAAAGAGGTAGGCTTCTCAACCATTTTGTCAATTTTTCCTGCAATTGAATCAACCCCTCTCGTCAGCAATGATTTTCATCATTGCTGCAGAGAGGGAGATGCGTCAAGGCAATGAAACAGTTGAAGAACAGAATTGAAAATGTGAAATAGGACTGGACTCTCTGCAATTTTTTTTCAAAATTTCTTTCAATTGTTTCCCTTAATTTCTCCGTTCCCCTCTCTTCAGCAATGATTTTCATCGCTGCTAGAGAGAAGGGAATGCGTTAAGGCGAAGGCATAGTTGAAAAAAAAAAGTTATTTTAAATAGTACAAATAGCTAGCCCTCTTTGCCTTTTTTTAAAAAAAATTTCTAATATTTTCCTGCAATTTGACCGTGCCCCTCTCTCCAGCAATTATTTTCATCGTTGCTGAAGGAAGGGGAATACGTCAAAGCAAGGTAACAGCTGAAAACATTTTTTTTGAAAATGCGGAAGAAAGCTACCAAAAAAAATTACCAGAATGATGCTATCCCCCTTAGTTTCCGAGATATTCATAAAAAAAAGATGGAGAGGAAATGGCTCTATCTCGCTTAGTTTCCAAAAGATTCTCAAAAAACTCATGACAAAAATCAGCATTGCATAGGTAACAGAAATGAGTCTATTTTCTCCACTGGTTTCTTAATAATATCTCCGGAAATGAGCACGATAGAGTATTCACGTAGAAAAATTCTGATGGTGGCCGCCATGGCGCGGGCCATGGCGGTGGTCATGGTGCTAGCCATGGCGGTCGCCATGGCCGCTGCCATGGCGGCCGCCATCACAAATTTGCCACTTTCTATGAAGATCTTTCCCATGGCAATTTTTCCATGGCGATTCTATCCAAGGCATATTTTTGCACGGCATTTCTTTCCATGATGATTCCTTTCATTTTTTCCCATGGCTTATTTTCATAGCTTTCTTTTCCATGGGCTTTTTTTCTATGGCGTTTGTTTTCCATAGTGATCCTTTCCATGGCGATCCTTTCCATGGCGTTTCTCTCCATTGGATTTTCTCCATGGCAGAATTCGTCAATGCAAAATTTGCTATGGAGAAATTTGCTATAGCCATAAATTCATGGAAGGCATGAAAAATTTATGGAAAAGTCATGAAAAGAATCATCATGCAAAAAATTGCCATGAAAAGAATCGTCATGAAAAATCGCCATAGGAAAGAACTCCATGGAAAGCGGCAAATTTGTGATGGCGGCCGCCATGGCGGTGGTCATGGCGCCGGCCATCAGAATTTTTCTACGTGTTTTCTCCTTCATTCATCGTTGTAGTTCTTGACATTCACAAAAAAATAAAATGGGTGAAGGGCTTTATCTCGCTCAGCTTCCTAGATAATGTAAAAAAAATTATGATAAAATTGAGTTGATTTATTTGAAAACTTCGTGTTTTTTTTCGTCTTATTCGATTCAAACAGAATTATATTAATAGGACTTAATCGGATTATATAAATCATGAGAAATTAATAATCATACGATGTTCGAATATTTATTCATAATTCTACCCAATTAATCCATTTTTTTAAACCCTTTTATCGAATTATGGAAATGTGAACATCGATGCCCAAAGAACCCGTGACAACAACAAAGGATAGCCCTCGTACACAATATGTCAATTGTGTAAGAGGTTAAAAACACTGTTGTTTCCCCGACTTAATTATAATTGGGATTGTTCATTGAAAACTCCACTAATTTCCGAAAAAACACTGTCTAATCATGAAATAAATGTAAAAAAACCGGCATTGAAAATCCACGCGACCGGTCACTTTTCACTCTCGAAATTGACTGTTGAAACAAATGGAATATTAACGAAATATACCTTAAACGATGTCAGAAGTCCTTCGGCTCTCTGTAATAATAAATTCTGCACCTGGAAAACTAAGACTTCTTCTCAAAATGCACTTGAAAAATCGCCGTCTAAATCGCCCAAGCTCACAAAGAAGAAGGAAGTTACATGACGTCACAGCGCTGATGTAAACATTTGATTGCGCACACTCCGAGTATGGACCGCCCAGCATTCTTGGAGCGCTATTCGAATCAGCTTTAATTTTTCTACGTAAAAAAATTGTTTCTTCAAGTGATTTTTCGTAGAGGCGAATAAAATAAATTAATTAGTGCACACTTACCTGTTATCACTTTTATTTTCCTAAAGGAGGATCGATGGCGATGGTGGGCAGCTACCGGAATAGGGATAGACTGCTGCCCGGGTGCGGTCCGAGGGGAATCTCATAATAACAATTCACATTCATCTAAAGAGCCTGAAGAAGCTCCTAATCAGAAACGAAGTGTCGCGATTTTAGGGAATAAATATGAAAATTGACTTCTACTATTTATTCATCCGTCCAACATTCTACTTAACCTCAAAATTCAATATTTTTCAATTTTTCTCGTGGTTATTTCACCGGTGACCCACTATTTTTTATTTTTATCCTGATTTCATAAAGCTCAAATTTGATTATCGAAGTATAAACAAATTTTCATCCATCGCATAAATAACAGAAAATTTTTTTTTCCATCGATGTCCATGAGAGCCAATGTATTCTACTATTAGAGAGAATAATTGAATGATGAAGAATTTCTTTGATGAGCTACCCTCAAATTTTTACTGGTAACTCGGGATAGATTCATTTACATTATACAAAAAAATTAGATTTTTATCTATCAAAGAAAGGTCGTGATTGATTTTCTTTAAAATTTAATTGCCACAGTTGGAGTAACTGTACAAAAAATTGAGAATTGAGTTAATCAACGATGAAATTGTAATAAATTATCTGATTTCTAGTAGTTGCGCTCATAAGTACAGCGTACTGTCATTGTACTAGTACAATACTATCACAAAAAAATTTCAACTTAGTACGGCGTGCTGTTATTATACTAGTCGTGTACTAGTACGTCCACCTGGTGGCGTATTAATGTGATGCAACATTGCGTCATACTAGTATTATACTAGAATTGCACCAGTCCGGCGTACTGCATTAGTACGCGTGGTTATCGGGGTACTCAATGAACTTGTCCCCGGAGTTTTATGAAAATCCTAATGCTTCCAGTTTTGGCCTAAAAATCAATGCTACTCCTTAAACTATGAAAATCAAGAAAAAAGGCTAGGAACAAAAAAATTGAAAAAAGATGAAAATTTTCAAAAAAAGAACTTGATCTTTTCATCCAATTTTTTTCTTATAATGATGGACGATGTTTGAAAAAAAAGCACACTGAGAAAAAAAATTTGTTCTCAAAAAAATGTATTTTATGCAAATGAGTGAATGGGACAATAAGTGGTGTCATTCGAATAAAACTTCGCGGAGACTCATGGAATTTTGATCAAGAAACTGAACACCTTCACGAGTTTCGCCTATAATACCGCGTACCATAGTGCTTTACAAGCAGCCCCCGCGTTCGCGAACCTCTGCCCGCTATTCCTTTTCGTCGTGGAGTCGAAGGAAATATTGGAATCGTACCACGAGAGACTCCAGAATGGATCAATCGTATGTTCCGTCTCGATATTTTGCGGAAGGCCCTGAAACATGCGCTAGCTGAAGCATCGCAACAGCAAGCGCATAATTACAATCTCCGTAGACGCCCTTGCGCTTTTGAGGAGGGCCAATTTGTCCTGAAACGGTCCCACCATTTGTCCAGCGCCGCGAAACGATTTTCCGCGACCTTGGCAGCTCCATTTGAAGGACCATACGTAATCGTCGAGAAACTCTCGCCAACCCGTTTCAGAGTCTCTGATTTCAACGGAAAGGAATATGGAGTAGTTTCCGTCAGCGACTTAAAGCCATGACATCCCCCATTTGCACGGAAAGCCGTGACGAATTAAAAAAAAAAAAAAAAAAAACGGAAGAACAACCAACAGAAAAACCCCGCGCTAGTGCTCTGTAACGAAAGATAATTCTTCTAGTAAGAGAATCATCACGCCTCGTAACGAGAAGATCGATCAAAACTTCTCTTTCATAAACGCTAAATTATCTCCTGTAACGATCAAGCCGTAACGTTCACCCGTAGACTCCTCATGTACCATCCCTCGTAACACTCCCGTAGCTAGTAACCAATTAATTGTGAGAATAGATAATTTGTAATGGATTGGTTACAGGAATCGCAGGAGGAGATGGATGTTGACGGCGAAGAGGAGTACCCGTCAACCCATACGAAGGAGGAGAAAAGGTCGAAGGAGAAGGAGGAGGATCAGAGGAAGAAGGAGAACAAGGACGAAAAACAGGAGAAGGACGAGAGTAAGAAGAGGGAAGAGGACAGGAAGAAGAAGGAGGGGAAAGGAAGGGAGGAGAAGGATCAGCCCGACGAAGCCGCAGCTGCGTCGTGTGTCCGGCTTGAGGACATGTACTGGATGCCCCTCAAGCCGTACGCCACGTACCTTTGGGCTGTGGAGGACCTCCACCCAGGTTTGATTTGTGCTCTGGAGGGACTAGCACAAACCGCCCTGTCCTACCCAGTGGGCAGTGACTCCATCCCCAAATTCCCGTCACGACCATGCAGGGGTACCTTTGCGGACCAATTACTTGTCCCCTTTCTCCGACGTCTCGACGCCAAGCCCGTCACGAAAACCCCGCCCCCCGTATCGGCCAAAGGCAAGTCCACTGGCACCATCCCAAAGACTCCCAAAACTCCCAAAACCCCCAAACGCCCGAAAACGTCCAAGGCCAAACGTGACGAGAAGCCAGCCGAAGAGGTGTTGGAACTCCACCCAACACCCGAAGACCAACATCTCCCCGTCTCGCCTCTGAAACCAACACCCCCAAAATCCCGAAAACCCAAAAGCTGTAGCCGCACCCCTAGTCCCATCACCCCGAGCCTACCAGCCCCTACGGATTTTAAAATCCCCAAAACACCGGTAACAAAAGTCCCCAGCCATACCCCAAGTCCCGCCTCCACTCATTCGAGACCCACAACCCCAACCTCTGTTACCAAATCCAAAGTCCCTAAACCCAACGACCCCAGCCGTACTCCTAGCCCCACAAAAACCCCTTCAAGATCCACAACCCCAAACACCAAACCCAATGTCTCTGAACCAAAAGTCCCCAGCCGTCCACCAAGCCCCGTATCAGCCCTCCTAATCCGCACAACTACAACCCTCAACCCGAAACCCAAAGTTCTAGTCCCTAATCCCTTCTCCAAGGCCGCTGACGGTAGAGAGCATAAAAAACTTCATTCCACTGCCGTCAGCACCCCAAACCCCAACGTCCCAACGAACACCGTCACCACGACTCAGGCCAAGCCGAAGACTCCCGATGCCACCGTTACGTCCTCAACGAGTGGTACCGTCCCCAAACCCCGTAAAGCCGAACGACCAATGCCCTGTTATCCCAATGGCACCAAAGTCGATTAGCCAGGACCCGAGTTTGACTCGTATTACCCCTGTACCCAGTGGTGCTTTAAGTGCCACTACGTGGGCCACATTAAGACCCGCTGTGAGAATACGGGGATGAAGTGTATTGTCACAAGTGTGGTGCTGAGGGTGTTCCGTCCCAATTAGGCACCAATTACGACCTGCACAAACACTGGGACCAGAGGTCCTACAGAAAGAACCCCGAGCTGTTCCACAACCTCCCACATTTCCACTCAGCCAAAACCCCCACCCTCACCATTCCAACACTCCCAAAACCCCTCACGACTCCCGTCACGACAATTCCAAAGGGCCCAGTGCCTTTATTGTCTTTAAAGATCAATGCACCCGTCACGTCATGAACTCGAACAGTCCCCCAAGATCTCCCAGTTCTACCAACAATTGTTTACCCCACGCCCAACTCCGTCAAACGTGCTGTGAGTCCACCCCCCAGCACGTCCACCTCCAGATCAGAGAGCCCGATGTCCACGACAAGTGTTCAGTCCTGGAACTTGCCAGCAACACCTCCACCACCAATTACCCCCGGCACGCAGCCTCAAACCCCGAGGCCGATCTACCCTCGAGCCACACCACCAACGTTGTTGGACATGACGCCCGAGGAGTATGAGGCTCATTGGGAGAAAGCGCAGGAGGAGAGGACCTGGAGGAAGCAAGACGCGTCCTCGCGTTTCGGTTTCGCTCACTCCAGGAGCAAGAACGACGAGGAGGAGAAAAGAAGAGGCGTAAGAGGAGCCTGAGGACGCCGCTGAGCCCCGAAACGAGTACTCACACTCGATAGATCTGTGACGCACCAAAGACTGATAGATTAAAATCCCGTAACATAAAAATAAAGAAAAAAAAAGTATTATATTCAATAAACAAAAAAAAAAAAAAAACCTGTTAATTAATAAAACGTTTCTAGTGTTCCAAAATTCTTGTTTTTATTCCAGTAGAAGCCCTATATTTCCATTCACAGGACCAACATCACTGCCGAGGAGAGCCGCCACCGAAGGAGGAGGACCAACAACGCCAGGACTACACAACGCCGCCTGAGAGGAGGAGAGGGTGTGGCAACGGAGGGGAGTGTAACGAGCCCCAAAGGATCTCGTTCTTCGCGGAACATCGGCAGAGCACAGGTAAGTGCAATAACCATCGCGCACTACCCCTGAGAAAATTTATAGAGTCAACTCATTCATCCCCGTAACATAACGCCCCAAAACCCCGTGACAAACCCCGAAAACGCGACCGTTTAAAGTGGAAGCGAGGTTAGGGATGGGATCCCGTGCGAAAAACCCCGCGAAAAGGGCGCTCCCAATAAGGGGATTCTTGTAGTAATTAAGGGAAAATTAGTCGAGGAAAATTCGGTTTATTTTAGTAATTTTAAGTAAGGATTGGGAGGCAACAGTGGACAAGATCCGTGCCTCAAGGATTTATTTAGTCAATTTTGTTGTTGTTATTAAATTTATGGGGCATCGGTGAACAAGATCCGTGCCCCAATAATTAATTAAAGGAGTAGTTATAAAATCCCGGAGAAGCGCGCCCAAAAATAGCCCGGTCGCGATAAATATTATTTAATTAGTAAAAAGTTAACCCATAATCCCCGTTTGAATTTAAAAGAAAAATGCGCGAATAAGTCCCGTCGCGAAAATGTACGTCATGCGCCCTAGCGATGAAAAGGGGCATGAATCGTCCGAGTCAAAGGTGTTGTGTACCAAAATGAAGAACTCACTTTTTAGTACTAAATTATTTATTAATTAACAACTTATTGGAGTTTACAAACTAGTACTGTGTTCTATACTTGACAAAAACTTGACTTGATAACTTTGAGAAACAGTAGTTTTTTATGAATGTTGAGTTTTCATGACGAAGAAATTTCCAAGACTAACTAGCATTTTCCAATTGCAGGGTATTTATCCCTATCTGGGGTTTGGAGGGAGAAGATCTTCCTCGAAGGGTATCTGTATTTTGGACTCTTCTAGAACTTGGACCTTTGGAGTAGGAATGGTTGGGTACCAGGGTTAGTTTATTTATTGATAATTCGGGACTTGTTTAAAGTTCTCAGGGAAAAGACCAGCGGACGTGGGGAACCTTATCTTAAAGAACATTGCACAATAACTTCGCCTCTGTTTACATACTAATATTGTAGTGAACTACGTCATAGAAATTGATAAAAAGGTTGGGTCACACAACAAAGGACACGCACAACCGAAGACAGTCGAGCGTACGCCAACCGTGAGTGCAACACGTGATTCACCCGGTGTATTTTCACGCGTGGTTTTTTTGTTAAAAAAATAAAAGAGAAAAAAAAGAAAGAACGGAATAAACGAGACAGTTAGTGGGGAGTGAGTTTTTTGTAGTAGAGGAAAAAGAAGAGAGAAAGGAAAAAAAGGATGGAGGAGACAGAGGAAAAGACGCCACAGGATTTGGTGAGCCCGCATTTTATCTTCCCGTTTCTAACTCCTTTTCAAAACCATTCCCACTAATTTAATTGATTTCTTTCATTCCCCGTTACGTGATTGATTAATCCCCTTTTTCAATAATTAATTAGATTATTCGATAAACGCCATGTCGATATTGTACAACGTTTTTTTGGAGTGAAGAAAATGCCCAAAACCCACGCGTTGCATCAGCCGATACAGCCCTATGTCTCTCTCCCTCGCACTCATTGCGTTGAGGTAGGCAAAGTGGCTTTCTACCCGTAACTCCCGTAATTCCCACGGGGAAAATCGATGGGGTTGATCCCCACGAACCCAACGAGCCCCAATTTGCTCCTCCCGTTACATTTTCTCGAATTTTTAATTAGGAAAAACGAAAAGAAAAATTGGAGCATTTATTGCCAAAATCCCGTAGCGATACATTCCAATCCCCCCTTCCCCCCGTATCGCGTCACACGTATACCTCGGACGAGTTCCGAGAATTTGTGCTGCGACGGAATCCATGAATTCCGTCGGAGCTCAAAGCCCCAAAGATTCAAATTAAACGCCCGCGCGCGCGAAAGGCTAGCAGCCGAACTTCGGGTGTTGTCGTCAACTATCGGCCGTCGCCTAGCAACCGAGTTGCGCACGCACCACTGCCTGCCGGCCGGCGTCGCCATGTTCTCATACATGACGACGCCAAACCAGTTGCGTCTCACGCGTTGTACAGGCCACAACCTGTACCACAAGTCCCGCGAAAACACGTGCCGTGCATTGTTCGTGTGGAAAACCAAGTGGGAGGACAGTGAGGACTTCCGGTGCAGTTTGTACCCCCCCAAGGATTACGCCACCGACGAAGAGCGACGACCGAGAGACTGGTGAGGAGCAACAACCCCCGGAACTGCCACAGGGTGGTTAAAACCCCAAAGTGAGTGTTTTCTCCTTTTTTTTCTTTGCCCACTCGGGCTTTCGTCGTTGTAATTCGCACTCTCTCGCTCTCGCCATCTTCTCGTGGTTTTCTCGGCACGTATTCTCAGCCCTTGGAAATCCCATCTGGACTACCCGGTTCAGGGGATGTGGCTGCACCCTCCGCCCTCATTCCATAGGAGGGTGAGTGGATTTGTGGACGCATTTAGGGACGCTACTCCACTTTTAAGGCGTCCCTCGTGGTTCACCCTGTCCGCTTCGCAACTCCAGGGAAAACTACCCTTGAGGGCCGTTGGTGTCCTTGTGACAAGGTGGTGGACGACCCCCCTTCTCGAGTGTCCTCGCTCGTTCCCTCCAGGACCACGCTGCTGATTCCGCCCTCGAGCGTCTCCGCTGGTGTTATCCGCATCAGCGCCTAGAGGGGAGGATTTCTTCGGCCTCTTCGGGCCGTCAGAGTGTTCCTCCGCGTCCTCGAGTGTTTCCGCTTGTTCTCGACCTCCACGCCACTTCGAGGGCCGTTTTGCGCCCTTGCAAAGTGGAGGGAAGCGTTATTCCTCGAGCTACCCGGCTTGCATTCTCGTGGCTACGATGCCACGTCGGAGGGTGAACTCGCCCCCATGCTCGCGTTCTCCGGACCGCGCATCGAGCCGCTTTGGGTTGCAGCAGGAGTCAGGGGACGCGCCTCCAGAGAAGCATCATCCCCTACGGGCTCCGTCGCCAGGAGCCAGTACGAGTGGACTTTCAACCATCGAGTGGAGTGTGCTCGGGCTTAATAGCCGAGTCTCGTAGGACGTTGGACTTTTGGACCATCCACCCTTTTCTTTAACCCTTTTCTTTTGATTATTTATAAGGAGGGAATCCCCCCAAACTCTGTAAAATTTTATAGGACAATATAGAGGAGTTCTTTCGGATAATCCGGTGTTTTGCGTGAGTTATTTTGTTCGTTCTATCCCATCTTCCGCCGAATCCACCCCTCTCTCCACAACCTTGTACTGAGCTGCCGAGAGGCTGTTCCGTGCTCTTCCGCCCCTCGGGTTTTAGGTTGAGAGGAATTCCGTTTACGTTAAAGGTTTTGGTTACGTTTCCGGGTAATTTTAGGCTAAGTTTTATATGGTTGGCTAGGGTAGTTGCGGTGTTGGTCCCACGGAATTAGACCAACTGGCACCCAGTTTTAGCCCCTTCGGGGGAGGTTTAGTTTTAGTGATTCAGAGGGGAGGGAAGAGACGAAGGTGTCGGCATTTTTGGGGTGATCCAAAAATGTCACGTCACAGTGCCTTTGGATGGTTATTGTACTTCCTAGAAATGAAATAATGATAACTAAAATAATCTAATTTCGATACACTCAATAATCATCATAACTGAAATCAATTGATTCCGGTAGTCTTAATAATCATAACTAAGATAAAATTAATTTCTGGACTTTATTCTACATTTCCGAGAATTTATTATTTTTTTGAGTTTTCTCTTCGAGTAATATTTTTTTGGAGTCTCCGCGCATTTTAGGGACGTTTAAAGGGAAACTATTGGAATAATAAAAAGGGGAGTTTACACGAATGTAAGTTTTACTTATTCTATTGGCAATATACTCTACTTTTACCCGATTTCTTTGTGTTTACGAGCATTTATTTTTGAAATTCCTCTTTTCCAACATTTCTCCAGTTTTCAGGTTCTGGTTTTCAGGGGTTCTTTCGTCAGGTCTTTTTTTTTAGTTTTTTTGTTTCGGAAGAGAAACGGCAACGGATCGGGTCAACACCCCCGATTCCCTCCCTGACTCATGACGCGGTTTTCTCTCGGGCTAGCCGGGAAGAAGGTAACACCTCCCCCCTTCCGCCTATTTCGTTCCGTTCTCGGCGGAACTCCTCGCTGCCACGGGCTGGTTACGAGCCGTAAACATGTGGGGCAGGAACCGCCGAGGAACTTCCAGTTTGGTGATTCCGTCAAAACCACCTGGCGCCCCTAGAATGGTTTTTTAATTAAGGGACTTCATTAGAAAGAGGCGGAGGGAGGGACGGCGCGGTGATTTTTTCCTTTGGGGGAAAAATCACGTTACAATCTCGATCCGATCATTTTTCGCAAAGTTACAGTTCTTTGAAAATCACTGAAAAAATGGAAAAAAAATTCTGCTCATTTAATTGTTTTGCTGAGTATAGTTTGAGTAATTCATTGAAATTATTTCATGACAAATCGATAGATTTCCGTGGTATTTCAAACTCAATAGGGTAAAAGGTGAGATTTTACTAATTGAAATCCACGTAGAAAATTATAAAATTTCTGAGAATTCGTAGCTCATTCAAATTTTCATTTTTATAATTTTCTCAATGGAAAAAAAATAAAAATACATACATGTTTCGCCTGCAAAATAAGCGATACGCGTGCGAAGCGCGCGGAATAGCCTTGTAATGAGAAATATTTTATCATTCAGCCCCAAGTGCTTCAGGCCTTCTCCTTATTCAGCCCCGAGTGCTCGGGGCTATTTTATGATTTAGTCCCGAGTGCTCGGGGCTCTTCCATTATTCAGCCTCGAGTGCTTGGGGCTATTTTATTATTCAGCCCCAAGAGCTTGGGGCTCTTTTCTTATCTAGCTCCGAGTGCTCGGGGCTCTTTCATTATCTAGCCCGAGGGGGAGGGGGGGGGGACGTTTGAATTCAACGAGTGTATCGTCGTTCTGGTTTTATTGTCGAACTGGCCAAAGATAATTTTAAGAGTGAATTATTCCAATTGTTTGGGTATGCATCATTGGAGCGTGGTGGTGATGTAGATATTTGTAATGTCGAGAGGATAAAAGTAACTGTACAAATTAACTCAGTTGATGCACAAATGGAAATGGAAAAGGCAAAGTCAAACAAAAGGGTTCCAGTGCCAGAGGCGTTCCTTGATGCGGCTGCAATTAAGGTGGAAGGCCCGCAATTTACCCCACCACTGCAAGGAACAAAGCGTGCTTCTGACGCAAAAATTCCAGTGCGACTTTCACTCGATTCATCGAGTGCTGATGGAGCTATTTTCGAAGGTGATGATAATCCAAGGAAAGCTGGCTCAAACCGTCAATCGAGGAACAAAAGACACAGGGAAAATCAAAACAAAGCGGCGACTGGTGCCATTCCAAAACAAATGAGAAAGGTAAATGCTGTTTCAAATAACGAAAATTATTTCGTGAAATAACGAAAATTAATGAAACGATGTTTAATTGATAATTTGAAATTTTCCGATGGTTTTTTTTTTGTTGATTGTACTAAAATTAGCAGAAATTTGAAAAAGTTTCGAGTTGTTTAAAAAATATATTTATTCATTTATTAATTTTGAAAATATCTATTTGAAAATATCTATATTTTTTTATATAACAAATTTATTAATGAATTCGTTATAAATTTTTTTTTTTTTTATTAGCACTTGTTGATTTTTGAATTTCTTCACGTCTATATATTTGTATAATTTCGTTTCATAGAAATCGACTTATATCAATTGACTTTTTTTTATTTTAATAAAATGAGCAGACACCTGAAAATATTTTCGGTTTTTCCAAAAAACTACTTATTTATTTCGAATATATTTATTTCAAAGTTTACATATTTTTTATAGCGAATTCATTAATGAATTCAACCTAAAAAAAATATTAAAAAATTTTGCACTTGTTGATTTTTGAATTTTTTGAAGTCTACATATTTCGAGAGTGAAAAAAAGTCTGTGACGCCTTTTCCGCGGATTTACGTAGATCGCTACTGGCGAGACAAATTGATAGTTGCGAGCCCTCTTTTTTTCTTCCTTCTCCCTTGTCTTTCGTATATTTGATTATTTCTCGTTTCATCGAGATTTCGCGTGACTCAATTAATTTTTATGAGAAGATACTTACTATGCTTTGGAGAATTCATTTGCAATAAAAAATCCCGCAGTAGAGCAATAATTAAATTTTTTGGTAGATATTAATAGGGGAAAAGGAGGTGAAATCAATATGCTGAAAAAGTCAGAGGAGATCGATTCTTTTCGATGATTCCATTGAAAAGCTGAGGAAATTTAACGTGGAAAACATGTGAAAAAAGGTTGGTTTTTCGATTTTTTTGAAAAAAAATTATTTTTCTGCTCCGACATCGAAGCCTACAGCTTTTCGTTTTTTCGAAAAAAATGATTATTTGAGAATATCTCCAGTTCTATCGGTCGAAGCGTGTCGTGGGTGGTCTCAAATGAGAGCTAAGCTCATTTCCTATGATTTCCATCAATGTCTCATTGATTTTTATCAAAAATTGAACTAGTTACAGGCAAATTTATTAAAATCAGTTTTTTGAGTACTACTGCTAAGATGCAGCAATGTGGGAGCTGTCGGAAATTTTTTCACATAAATCGCACTAAGTTCAATACTGTGTTTACTAATGCTGGAAGCTGTAAGTTGTGTCGTGTATGCATTACTGTTGCTAATTCGCCAAGGGGAACTAGAGCTCGTACTGCTTCTGGTAGCAGTATTCCGTCGTCTGAGGTGGCTCCTTCTCTGACTGACTTGTTGGATGCTGAAGCTGAGCTGCCGGTGACTGGGGATTTGGCTATGGTGATGCCGATGTTGAGGGAGATTTCTGGGCAGTTAGCGGGGTTGACTGAGAAAACTCAGGAACGTGAGGAGGCCATGCAGTCGAGTATGACAGTTTTTCGTGAGGAGATCACTTCTAGCCTGGCAGTACTCGAGAAAATCCCAGCACTCGTGGTGAAGGTAGATAATGTTGTCTCTGAGGTGGCTGCGATTGGAGCACGCGTGGAGTTGGTGGAGGCGGAGCAGAGAGACCTGCGTCAGGCTGTGGAGAATGCGGCGTTGTCAGCTGGTACTGCGGAAGGGCTGCCGGAGCGGGTAGAAGAAAGGTTTGGTGCGCTGTCGGTCTCTGTCAAGGACTTGTCGGTGTCAATCGCAAAGATTAATGCTGAGAGAGCACGGCTAGCACCTGACATTCTTATTTCCGGGCTGAGAGTTCCCTCAAAGGCTGATCTCATGCGTATGGCATTTGCTGTAGTTCGTGCAGTGCATCGCTCGTGTGCAGTGGGAGACATCGTTAATGTGCGCCCGCTGGCCTCTAAGCGATGCTTGGGATGGTTGGGGAGATCTGTCGGGGATGCAGGGGAGTCCTCGTCGTCAACATCTCAGCAGTCTGCTGAGACTGGTCGTAGGGACGATAATGGGGGACCTGTCCCCCTGCTTGTCACCATGTCATCTGGTGCGATTGCTCACAATGTCGTAACTGGGAAGGCTCGCTATGGAAAGCTGCACTCTGCTCAGCTGGATGAAGAGCTGGTGGCAACTGCTGGGGTTGAGGTGCCATTGGAGCCATCACTCATTAATATAAATGAGTTTCTACCGTCGGATCTCCATGAACTTCGCCGCGCAGTCAGAGAGGAGGCTAAAAAAAAGGGTTTCATCACTTTTGTTCGTGATGGTGAGGTGTTTGTTCGGCGGAAGAAGGAGGACGTGGCCTCACGTATCGCCTCGCTTGAGGATTCAGAAAACTTTTTGAGGGGCTCCGCTTAGTTACTACTATCCCTTCTGCTATCCCTTCTAGTTTCTCACTCAAGGCATCGTACCTGGGGGGTCGCTCACAGGCGACGCTGGGTAGTGCGGGGGGACGGTCGGCGTACCGGCCTTTGAGCAGGGGTGTTCCTCAGGGCTCTGTCTTGGGTCCGCGGCTATTTCTACTATCTGTGAATGATCTGGGTGAGTGTCTCCCTTCGGAGGTGCGTCACTTGGCGTATGCGGATGATCTGCAGATTTACTTGCATTTCTCCAGGGATGATTTGGAACAAGCGTCGGTGAGAATGGGTGAAGCTGGGGACTGTGTCTCGGCCTGGGCCTTGAGGAATAACCTTAAGCTGAATGTTAGCAAGACCAACGCGATTGCTTTTGGCTCTCTTTATTTTGTGAGTGACCTCTACTCGCAGGATGTCGGAGTGAGTATTGGAGGCACCGTGATACCACTGCAGCCTTCAGTGTGCAGTCTGGGAGTGGTGCTAGACAGCAAGCTACTGTGGAAGGAGCATGTCATGGGTGTCTCACAACGAGTCCACTCAGTCATGTATCGCCTACGTTTCTTTCGGTGCAGTACTACTCTTGAACTGCGTAAGCACTTGATAGAGGCTCTGGTGTACCCGGTGATCGACTACTGTTGCCTTGTGATTGATGGTTGCTCGGCTGAGCTGTCCCTCAAGCTGCAGCGTTTGGTCAATATCGGGATTAGATACAGCTTTGGGGCAAGGAGGGACGAGCGTGTCTCCCCTTATCGAGAGTGGCTGGGCTGGATGACATGTCGGGTGCGCAGGACATATTTTCTGGCATGTCTGCTCCGATTTGGTGAACCGTGGTACTTGGCAAACCTTCTTCTTGTCAGTCAGAGCAGTCGCCCGGTGAGGGGTGAGATGAATCCTCTTGTGGTGAGGCCCTTTAGGACGGAGATTATGCGTCGTTCCTTCCAGGTGTCGTCGGCGTATCTCTGGAACTCGCTGCCTGAGATGATCCGAAGTCTTCCCTCCCTCCCATCATTTAAGTCAGCGCTCCGTTCCTATCTGTTGGAGAGTGGTGGAGATGGTCCCGGGTTTTGAGTCTCTGGCGTTAATACTGCTTTTTTTTTCTCCATCTTTTCCCATTGCCTACTCTTCAACTCTTCAACGCTTTCAATCTTCTACTCTTTCCACCTTTCTCCTGTTTCTTTCTTCTCTCCTCTCTTCTCTCTTCTCTCTCCTCTGTCATGGGTAAGGTGCTAGTCGGAGTACCTGAGGCTGAAGGATCGGCGCTATTGGTGACTTGGGGGTGTTAATGACTTTATGATAGAATGATGAAATGATGAAATGGTGAATGGCTTGAGGTGACTTCCAGCATTGGTAATCTGCAGTGGGCAGAACGGTCAATATTTTGTTTGCGTCATCAATTTTATTATTTTACTATCTTATTTTCATTATCTTTTAGTTTTCAAGTTTGCCTGCAGAGCTGTTTGAACTGTATTGAGTCACACTCGAAGGCCGTTGGCACCCTTGTGACACGGTGGTGGACGACCACCCTTATCGAGTGTCTTCGCTCGTTCCCTCCAGGACCACGCTGCCGATTCGAGGGCTAATCTGTGCCCTCGCCAAGGGATGATCGGACGAATTCCGTCCTCGAGCGCCTCCGCTTATGTCATCCGCATTATCGCCTGGAGTGGAGGGTTTATTCAGCATCTTTGGGCCGCAATGGTGTTCCTCCACCTCCTCGAGTGTCCCCGCTTGTTTTCACCCTCCACGCCACTTTGAGGGCCGTTTTGCTCCCTTGCAAAGTCGAGGGGGGCTCGTTACTCCTCGAGTCACCAGGCTTGCATTCTCGTGGCTGAGGCCACGCCTGAAGGTGAACCCACCCCCATGTTCGCGGCGTCAGGGCCACGCTTCGAGCCGTACCTGTTGCCACGGGAGTCAGTGGACGCGCCTCCAGAGATTCATCATCCCCTACGGACTTCGTCGCTGCTACTCAAAATGAGCGGACTTCCAGCCATCGTGGGATCGTCCCCATCGATGCAGGCCTTTGTTATATTTTTCATGAATTGAAACTTCTCACAATCCAGGAGTGATGAGAGAATCGCAATACTGAGTTCAATGATGTCACTATTACTCAGTTTTTGGCTGATTTTCTTTTGTATGCACTTGATGCACTGTAACGATGCACGGAGAAAAAAAACTATGTAATTATCCTTTTTTCACATAGGTAAAATTCCTATGTTAACATAGGGATCTTCACTAGCTCAACATAACAATAATGCCTATGTAACATAGGACTTTTTCCTATGTTACATAGATATTTTTTCAAGACTTTACATAGGAAAAATCGCTATGATGACATAGGAAAAATGCCTAGGTAACATAAGAATTATGCCTATGTTTTTATGAGAATTTTTCCTATGTTAACATAGGAATTCTACCTATGTTAATATAGGAACTGTACCTATGTTAACATAGGAATAATTCCTATGTTAGAATGGGAATAATTTCTATGCTAACATAGGAATAATTCCTATGTTAACATGGAAATAATTGCCATGTTAACATAGGAATTATTCTTATGTTATTGCTGGAGAAATGTGAAAGAAAAGTAGGTTGAAATGATGTTAATGAGTGTATTTGAGTTCTAGACGAGCTCAGCCGCTAAGACAGAATGAAAAGGGACTCAACTTCGTTTACTAGTTCTCTAATTAATTTTTCTTCGTATTTAGAAAATAAGCAATACGAGAGAGTAGAATATATATAATTCGTCTTGCTCTAGAATAATAAAAATAAATAAACATTTGGCATTCTTATTTAATCATGCACACAGAAAAATGGAACCTCGGATCACGTTTCGATGAAGCGTAGATCATGAAAATTTCGAGGGGCATGATCCACGTCCATTCGCGCCTTAATTCTCGTCCTACTGTCCGTGATCTATGACCACTGGGTGCATAGATTACGGCCTCAAGGCTTGGATTTGCCCCAACGGGGCCTGAATTATGCATCAAGGGACGTGGATCACGTCCCAAAAGGGCTTGAATCACGTCCTCCCAGAGTACATGAATCACGCCCCCTAGAGTACATGAATCATGCCCCTCAAAGGACGTGAATCATGCCCCTCAGAGGACGTGGATCATGGCCCTCCAAGGACGTGGATCATACCCCTAAAGGACGTGGAATATGCCCCCAAAGGACGTGGATAATGTACTGTAGTTTTCGCTATTATTTCGGTAAATAAGCAAGATAGAGTGAAATAACCATTAATATGGGAGTCGGACGGAGACTCCTCAGTTTTTCGCAATTATTCCGGTGAATAAGTGAAATAGAGCGGAATGGACATTAATTTGGGATCAAAAGAAAATTTCTCCAGTTTTTCGTGATTATCTCAGCGAATAAGCAAGATAGAGCAAAATGGACGTTAATTTAGCATCAGGAGGGAGTTTATTTAGTTTTTCGTGATTATCTTGGTAAATAAGCGGGATAGAGCAAAATGGACGTTAATGTAGCATCGGGAGGGAGTTTATTTAGTTTTTCGTGATTATCTCGGTCAATAAGGACAATAGAGCAAAATGGACGTTAATTTGGGATCAGGAGGGTGTTTATCCAGTTCTTCGTGATTATCCCGGTAAATAAGCGAGATAGAGCGAAATAGACGTTGATATGGGATCACCAGGGAGTTTTCCAGTTTTTCGTGATTATCCTGGTGAATCAGTAAGATAGAGCGTAGTGGTCGTTAATTTGGGATCGGAAGGGATTTTATTCAGTTTTTCGTGACTATATCGGTGAATAAGCGAGATAGAGCAAAATAGACATTAATATGGGATCAGGAGGGAGTTTCCACATGAAAAAATTTCTCCTGATCCCAAACTAACATCCATTTAGCTTTATCTCCTTTATTTACCGAAATAATAGCGAATAACTGAATAAACTCCCCCCTGATCCCAAATCAACGTCTATTTCGCTCTATCTCGCTTATTCACCAGGATAATCACGAAAAACTGGAAAACTCCCTGGTGATCCCATATCAACGTCCATTTCGCTCTATCTCGCTTATTTACCGAGATGGTAGCGAAAATCTCTCACAAAAGTATATACTGAGAGTAAAAAAGTCACGTACTCGAGTGCGCGTACATCACTCACAACTGTGCGTACATCACTCACAACTGTGCGCACATCACTCACAAGTGTGCGTACATCACGCACAAGTGTGCGTACATCACGTACACGTGTGCGTATATCACGTACACGTGTACTTACATCACGTTCGATTATGAGAACTTGAAGTACGCACACATGTGCAGTGACTACGCACTTCTGAACGTGTTCTACGCTCAGTGTTTTCTGTGTGTACCAGTGAATAAGCGAAATAGACGTTAATATGGGATCAGGAGAGAGTTTTTACACGGAATAATATTCTCCTGATCCCACATTATCGTCCATTTCGCTCTATCTCGCTTATTCACCGACATAGTCGCGAAAAACTGAGAAAAACTTCTGATCCCAAATTAACCCTCTAACATGATTATCGTCTTTAGTCGGCTTTTTGCGCTGGAGTGGGGAGACCCAATCATGTGTTGCGAAAGTCCCCACTCCTCGGCTTCTACTACGTCATGAGGCAGCAGGGCCGTTGCGACAAACAATTTTGGGAAGATTCAGGGCCCCTTGATTCTTTAGTGAGTTTTTCTTCAAGTTTTTCCGCGTAAATCAATTTAATTTCATAAAAATAATAATTATTCATTAGTCCTTGGGGCAGCCTCAGTCGTTCGAACCAAATTTCTTTCCTTATTAATTTCTTCAAAGTAAGGTTAACTTGAATTATTTTAAAGTAAATATTTTCAAGACTCTAAAAATTTCTATCAATTAATAGAATAATGAGTAACCAGAAGAAGGAAGTACTGTGTAGAAAGAAAAATGAAAGCAGTAGTCATCCTTTATCTTCCTTCGACCGATTATCACGCGACCTGACTACGGCCCTGTCCCACTCAATGGCAGTTGCTCCCACCAGCGCGCCAAGGGCCTGCACGCACCGCCCACTAGATGGTGGGGAGAAACTGAGCCAGGAATTAGGGTTAATGTCCATTTCGCTCTATCTCGCTTATTCACAGAAATAATCACGAAAAACTGGAGAAACTTCCCCCTGATGTCATATAAACGTCTATTTCGCTCCCTCTCGCTTATATTCCGAGTTAATCGGCAAAAACTGGGCAAACTCCCTCCCGATTCCACATTAATGTCTATTTCGCTCTATCTCGCTTATTTTCCGAGTTAATCGGCAAAAACTGGAAAAACTCTCTGCCGATTTCACAATCATGTCTATTTCGCTCTATCTCGCTTATTTTCCGAGTTAATCGACAAAAACTGGGAAAACTCCCTCCCGATTTCATACTAATGTCTCTTTCGCTCTATCTCACTTATTTACCGAGGTACGGGAATCATGTACTGAGGTACTGAAATCACGTCCCAAAAGGGCTTGAATCACGTCCCCCAGAGTACATGAATCACGCCCCCCAGAGTCCATGAATCACGCCCCGCAGAGTACATGAATCACGCCCCCTAGAGTACATAGATCATGCCCCTCAGAGGACGTGGATCATGCCCCCAAAGGACGTGAATCATGAACATTCGGGACGTTTATCGTGCTGAACGGTTGAGCATAGTTCTCGTCCCAATTGAGCATGAAGTAGGTACTTTGGAGACGTATTTTACGTCCAATTGGAAGATCTTGATGCACGACCCGGATGGGCATAAATAACGCCCTATGGATCGTGATCCGAGACCAGAGTTTTCTGTGTGTGGCAATTTTTAATTTCATTATTTTACAGTGATAAAATATTTTTGGTTATTTCCATTATATCCATCTTTTCGGAATATATTTTTTTCCATGCGTTACAGATGCTATAGATGTTGGTGTACAAATTTTCAAATCTGATGAATATAAAATTTTCCAGTTTTTGTGATAAGTTAATATCTCGAATGCTTGATAATGCCTGTCATACTCGCAATCAAGCTCAGTTGACAGAATAAGCAATTGGCTATTACAATCTACTAATATCACTTCTATGTAATTAAATTGTGGTCCATTTTCTGTTGGCTTCATCAAAACCATTCCACTTTTAATAGTTTTTCCCATATAATTAATAAATTCTATTGCACTGTAATTGTGATCTCCTAATCGGAGCAGTGATGAAAACGAGAAAAAAGCTTCATGATTTCTTAAGAAATATTTTTTTTTTTCACATCCTCTAATTCCTCGGCCATTGTACCATACCAATACCCAATAGTTTAATTTCAGTTGCTGCTTAACAGCTGCTGAATGAGCAATATTCACTCTACTAATTGCAACTCGTTCATAAACTTTAGACTCTCTATGTTTCCGTTCGGAATTCATAGAGCTTATATTATAAATTGGTCCTAACGTTCTTATGACTCTACCATAATGAACTAATACATGATGTTTGAATTTTTTACAGTCTTCAAATAACTCAGAGTGGAAATGTGAATTCTCTGCGATGAGTACTTCTAGATAATTTGCAATATTGATATGGCACACTTTAGCAATATTCACATAACTGCACAACATAAACTTATTTTTCTTCACGTGGTTTTATTGTTGTTTACCAAGTTTGCCGGTATTCAAAGACGTTTGCTATCGCGCATTCAGGCTGAGTTTTTCATTTGTGTGTTAGCTAGCCCTGTGTTAGCGCCATTTTTGAGACTTCGGATGTATGCGCCATCTTCGCAGGTAAAGTTAGAATGAGATGTAGGCAGCATAATCCTCATTTGGCCTGCTTCTGCTGATCGACTGGCAATTTTAGCTTCTGACCGTCAGACAGCGCATACATCCAAATTCTCCAATATGGCGCTAACACAGGGCTAGTTAATCCCCGTGTTAGCTAACACACGAATGAAAAACTCAGCCTCATTTCACAAATCGTGTTGCCGAATTGACCAATAACATGACGAGATTTAAAATGAGCCTCGGAGACGTTCGTATCTGAGCCGCGGCAAGTTCAAAACAATTGGAATTTGAATGAGGATTTGTTCTCGCTTAGAAATAATTCCCATGTTTCTATAGGAATTTCTCTTATGTTAACATGGGAACTTCTTCTATGTTAACATGGGAATTTCTTCTATGTTAACATAGGAATTTCTCCTATGTTACACATTGGAATAATTCTCATGTTTTTATAGGAATTTCCCCTATGTTAACATGAGAATTTCTCCTATGTTATCATAGGAATTATTCCCATGTTAACATAGGAGAAATTCCCATAATATACAGGAAATATACCTATAAAAAATGGGTAATTATCCTATTTTTCCATAGGACTAGTTATTATAGTGACATAGTAAACATCCCTCCCTTAACATAGGAATTTCTCCTATGTGAAAACAGGATGAATAGCTTTTTTTTTTCTCCGTGTGATAATGATGTGTGCCCCAGGATTTGTTGCACTGCACGTAGACTACTAAGCGCACTCACAGACGAGTGCAACCAACACGCACCGGGAACAGAAATTGAATAATTGTTCGAAACGTTTAAAATTCTCTGCGCGTCTTCCAATTCACGTGATTGAAGCAGCTCCTAGACAGGCATCATGATTGCTGATTTTTTTCACAGATATTTTCAATGGATATGCAGTAAATGTGCTAAATTTAGAACAGCTGAGACAAAGAGTACAGACACCTGGGTGTGTTCCACTTGGGACAATGGCAAGCGCTGTGCTCAATAGTCATGCGGGTGCGCCTGAAATTATTAGAAACGAAGCCGAAGTGTCGCTCAAATGGAATTCAGCATTCAGTTTACAAATTTGAAATTTCATCTAGCTGTATGAAATGTTCTATTCAAGCATTTTCTTTTTGTTTTTTTTTAAGCTCTGATCATTTGATCATCCGGCTATCAATCTGAAGCTGTAAATAGATATTATAAGAACCAATACTAATAGTGTTATGGAATTATTCTCCAACTTGAAAAACGCGATCTAACTGTTGGCAAATCAATTGACTGCTATCAAAGGGGCAACAAATTCTGATGCATTTCTGAGGAGTTCTCACAAGAAATTCTTAATGAAATTTCTTCAATAAATTCTCTGCATCCTCTATTTGCATTCCTGAATGAGCAATGAGATAAAATATTTTGGATGTAGATCGAAAATGTAAAAAATTAATATCTAAATTAGTTTAGTTACGGCAATAAAATGAGCGGACATCTAGCAATTTGTTAAATTTTTTTTGAGGCAATAAGCATTAAATCACCATCGAAAAAAAAATAGGAAGATTTTCAGTTACAAATTTTTCACTTTTCTACATTGCATATTTTTTTTATGTATCTGTTAGACGATAAAAATGGCAAAATTGGCAGATGTGTGCTACCTTCAGTATCATGTTGAGTTATGTATTCATCGCAAATTTTCGGAAAAGAATGAATAAATGGAACATGAGGGCAAAGGCGTTGAAGCGTCAATCTTCAGTATAAGTCCTGGTCATTTTTATCTGTGTTTTTGGCAATTGAAGAAAAATGTCAAGAGAACTTGTAAAATATCAAATTTTTCGAGAGACAATCATGAGCTATCGAAACGTCTCTTGATGAATTTTTGAAATACTCATAATTTTTGAGATATCTATACAATAATATTGAAAGAAAGAGATAAGATCTCATTCACGCGAATTTTTTAACATCAAATCAGATGAGACGGACACATTTCAGTTTTGATATTCAATTTTATGAAAATCGTCAAAAAACTGCGGAAATATATGATAATGGAATGAGCACAGATTCGCCAATTTTTCACATTTTTCTAACGGATAAATTATTACAAAAAAAAACATTGAAGAAATTTGCTCTTATAGTTTAGAATTCTCAAAATGAGCATATTTTTCATCTCTCGAATAATAGAGAAAGAGTCACACTCATTACGATACATTCCTACTAATTCCTCCTAATCAGCAATAACGAACCCCTCTATTCGCGAGCGAGTGAGCAACTACGCACTTCTAGTTTTTTATATTTTTGGTTCTATTTGTCCCAGTGATTTGTGGCAGATTTTCAGGGGTTTGGGGAATAAACGCTGCATGATGGGAAAGAGTTGATTTTTTAAACAGTGATGAAACAAATTGTTTTCAATCACCTCAAAATTTCCCAAATTTTTCATCTAATCGGTTTTGAAATAATTAAGGATCAACATTGCATCTTATACATGGGCTCTCATGCATCAAACCTATCTTAGCACAGATACTTGTTATTGAGTTGGAAAAAACCTGGAGAAGCCTTTTTTGGATACGTTTTTTTGTAGAAAAAGAGACAATCGAATAATAATAGTAGAGGGAGTGATAGAACATATCCTCGAGTCTTCAAAAAACAAAAATTCATCAAAAAATATCAAAAATGACTACACCAGAGCCATTCTTGCGAACCTTTAGCAGTCAATGTAATTCATAAATTTGTTGAAATTTGTTGAAACGTGTGGTATTTGAATATAAAATACCTCATAAATCTATACTATGTGTAACTACAGAGCAATCTAGATACGCGATAGCGTATCGGCCAAGTACATGTTGAAGGGCCGAGCGCTGAGTGTATATATTCCGGACAGAGCTTCCCCCTTCACTGCTTTTTTTTCTTCATTATTTGATTACTCAAAAATAAGGCAAGCTACGGAAAAAGTAGCCTCAGTTACATCACCTAATTCGACATCGAGCATTCGAATGGTGATTTTTGTTTTTTTTTATGAGCAATATTTAATTAAAAACGCCCCATAGCCACGGTCGTAAATCCACTTTTTCGGCTTTTTCATTATCTCAATGATTTTGCCAGATTTTTTTTTAGAGAGTTGGCATTGCTGTCGTTCACGTTGACAGTCAGTCTATCGATAAAATCGGAGTGAAAACTAAAAGTCGATAAAGAAAATTACCATTCGTTGGTAAGTAATTATCGACTTTCAGGAACTTATTGAAGATACACTAGCGGAAAAATTGAAGGATCGAAAAAAACATCTAAATTTTTAGCGGTTTTTCAAATGGCCGTATCTTTCTCAAAAATGATCGTATCGGAGTAAAAAAAAAAATTTGAAGCTTGAAGTTTCTAGTTTTGAGATCTTGAGACGAAAATTTTTTTCAAATAATGTGCATCGTGCTATCCTAACGAGTACAGTGAAAATTTTTTTTTCGAAATTTTTTGATTTTTTTTTGTCTACGGACTTGGGAAAAATTTTCCCAGCTCAAACACCATATAGACCGAATAGATTGTTCATTCAGCTTCAATTTGTTTTTTTTTTTACCTTGATTCGACCATTTTTCACTGAGATATCGGACTTTAAATGAAAAAAGATCGTTTGGTCTTTGATCATCGATATCTCAGCAACCAATGATCGCACGGAAAATAAACGGTAAGTTTTGGAAAGCTGAATAAATTCTCTACAAGAACAAACCATTTTTTTCGGGAAAAAATTTTTTACGTCCTTTACATGAATTTGAAAAAACAAGACAAAAAAGGCTTTTGGTGAATTTTTGAAACATCAAACTTTTAATCAGAAATATTGACAGAAAGACTCATTTTGAGTGTGCCTTTTACAGTTCAATATACCCACAAAACCCCTACAAAGTTTCAATTCAATCCACCCAGCCGTTTTTTGGTTTTATTCGATTGAATTTTTGTAAAAATTAAAGGATCACGTTTCTAGCACTTAACAGTTCAGGATCTTTAACGAAATGAAAGAAGAGAATGTCCTCAGCTTTTTCCACATTTTCATTCTGAACAGTGTTCAAATTTATGAAAAAAAACAATAAAAGATTCGGTTTTTCTCTTTCATAAATTTAAACGCTGTTCGCAATGAAAATGTGTAAAAAGCGGAGGAAATTCCTTTTATTTCATTTTGTGAAAGATTCTGAACTGTTGAGTGCAAGGAACGTGGTCCTTTATTTTTTTCAAAAATTCCATCGAATAAAACAAAAAAACGGCTGGGTGTATTGAATTGAAACTTTGTAGGGTTTTTGTGGATATATTGAACTGCAAAAGGCACACTTAACATGAATGGTTCTCTCAAAATTTTTGATTTAAAGTTTGATGTTTCAAAAATTCACCAAAAGCCTTTTTTGTCTTGTTTTTTCAAATTCATGTAAAGGATGTAAAAAGACTTTTTTCCGAAAAAAAAATGGCTTGTTTTTTTAGAGAATTTATTACGTTGAAAAGCTGGCCGTAAAAATCAGCAGAATCGAATTTCTCCCAATCTATCTTTAAGAGCTAATTTTGAGTCAAACTTTCTTTTTTTTTGCTCGAAGGGTTTTTGAGTTAATGGTGTTACTGCTAACTTTCATGCAACTCAGCAGTAAAAATCAAATTTATCCAATAATTAGGGGGGTATCTATCAGGGACATTTGGAACCTGCTTAAAAGGACCATCGAGCAATAATACTTGTTTGTATAATCTGTGTGCTGGGAGCTAACCCATGTTACTGCCAGCTTTCAAGAAATTTAGCAGTAATGTTGTGTGTGAATGGGCAATTTTTCTCTCTAGCTACCTAATAATGAGGGAACCATTTTCGGCCCTGCAACAACGGAAATCATTGCTGAAGAAAAGGGAATTGTCAAATCGCAGAAAAAAATTTAAAAAAAAATTTGAGAAAATGGCGGACAGCCGGGCCTCTTCTACTATTTTTTTCCAATTCTTATTTTCCACTGTTTTCTCGCCCTGATGCAATCCCCTCTCTGAGCAACGATGAAGATCATTGCTGCGGAGAAGAGCACGGTCAAACTACAGGAAAAAATTCAAAAAAAAAATAAAAAAAATGGCAGAGTCCCAGCCTCTTCCATTTGAATTTTTTTTAAACTCTTTCCTCGCCTTGACGCATTCCCCTCTCTTTAGCAACAATGGAAATCATTGCTGAAGGGAGGGGCGTGGTCAAATTGGAGAAAAAAATTGAAAAAAAAACCTAAAAAATGGCAGAGAGGGCCGGCCTTTTCTACTATTTTCAAATAATTTTTTTTTTCTAACTATTCCCTTGGGTAACCGGTCAAATAATCCGCGTAAAGAAGATCCTGGTGAAGTTAAGCCTTGTTTTTTAATTCTTTCTGGAGAAAAATGTCAAGAAAGCTCTTTTGTAGAGAATTTCATCGGCTAATAAAATCATTTCCAAAAGAATCCCCGCAAGATCAACAGTTTTGATAAAAGGAGACAGGATCTTTTTTCCGAGGATCATTTGACGTGGAACCATTCCCTTGCCTTGACACATCTCCCTCTCTCTAGCAACGATGAAAATCATTGCTCAAGTGAGGGGAACGGTCAAAATGAGGGTTGAAAACAATTTTTTTTTTAAATGGCAGAGACTCCAGGCCTCTTTCATATCTTCAAATTTCTTCATTCAACTACTCCCTTCCTTTGACCCATTGCCCTCTCTCCAGCAACGATGAAAATAATTGCTGAAGAGAGGGAAACGGTCGAAGTGAAGGAAAGAATTGAAAAAAAAAATTGAAAAAATGGTAGAGTCCAGACATCCTGCACATTTTCAAATTTTTTCAAAAATTGTTTCTTTGTCTTGATGCATTCCCCTTTTTTTATCAATTATGAAAATCATTGTTGAGGAGAGGGGAACGGCCAAATTGAGTGGAAAAATTGGATGAAGAAATAAGGAAAAATGGCAGAAAGGCCTAACCTTCTCTACTTCAAAAAAAAAAATTTCAATCATTTCCTTGTCCTGACGCAGTCTCCTCTCTTCAGCAACGATGGAAATCATCGGGGAAAGAGTTGAAATTTTTTTTTGAAAAAAATAACAGAGATTCCACAAAAACTCTTTCGCATTTAAAATTTTTTTGTTTAACTGTTTCATTGCCTTGACGCATCCCGCTCTCTTCAGCAACGATGAAACTCATTGCTAAAGAGAGGGGAACGGTCCAATTGCAGGAAAAAATTGAAAAAATGGTTGAGAAGCCCACCTCTTTCTCTATTAGAAAAAATTATTTTTCAAACTATTTTCTCGTCATGACGCATTCCCCTCTCTTCAGCAACAATAAAAATTATAGCTGGAAGAGGGGCACAGTCAAATTACAGGAAAAAATGATAAAAACATGAAAAACAATGGCTGAGACGCCCACCCTTTTCTACTATTTTGAATTTTTGTTTCTAACTCTTTCCTCACCTTGACGCATTCTTCTCTCTTTAGCAACGATGCAAATCATTGCTGAAGAGAGGAGAACGGTCAAATTGGGGGAAAAAGTTGGAAGAAATTTTTTTTTGAATGGCAGAGAATCCCGACCTCTTCCGCATTTTTCGAATTTTTTAAAGAACTGTTTCCTTGCCTTGACGCATTCGCCTCTCTTCAGAAACAATGGAAATAGTCGGATCGGAAATAGCCGGTCGAATTGCGGGAAAAATCTGGAAAAATTGAAAAAAAATGGCCAACAGCCGGGCCTATTCAACTATTTTTTCAATTTTCTTCTTCAATTTGTTCCTTCAATTTGAGAGTTTTCCTCTCTTCAGCAATGATTTCCATCGTTGCTAGAGAGAGGGGAATGCGTCAAGACAAGGAAGTCGGTGAAGAAATAAAAATAAAAAAATCGTAGAAAAGGCCATGCTTCTCAGACATTATTAATTTTTATTTTCTCCTTCGATTCGACCGTTTCCCTCACTTCAGCAATGATTTCCATCGTTGCTGAAGAGACGGAAATGTGTCAAGGCAAAGAAATAGTTGGAAGAAATTTTTTTTTTCGAATAGTGCGAAACGCGGGCCCCTCTGCCTTCTTCTAAAATTGTTTTTGCTTCCGAATGGAAGCATTGTAATCGTGATTTTTTTCGAATTTGAGATTTCATCGGATTATGACTCCAAATGTTCTAAAATGTCGGAAAAAAATATTTTTTTCACATGTCTGTGTGTATGTATGTGTGTGTGTGTGTGTGTATGTGTGTGATGACACGTTTCATCACTTTATGTGGAAACGGCTGCATGTATCGATACAAAATTTTGAGGGAATATTCACTACGCGAGCGCAATGCTCTCTGCAAAATTTCAGCTAAATCGGTTCAATGGTTCTCAATAAAAAGCGAATTGTCAAAAAATCGTTTTTTCGAGTTTTCTCAGCGAAAAATCAATTTACAGCGTCTATCCTCCGCGAGGAGATGCGCGCTGATGAGGCGCACATTAAACCCCGGGGGTGACCAGGGCTCCGATCTTTAGTTTTTTTTTTATATTTTTTTTACTATGATTTTTGAAAAATCGCGGTTATTGCGATAACTTAAAAAATATTTGAGCTAGAGACTTCAAATTTGGTGTGTTCATACATCTTATGAGTGCCAACTTTGCTATTGAATTTCAGCTAAATCGGTTCAATAGTTCTCGAGAAAAAATGAATCATCGAAAAATCGTTTTTTCGAGTTTTCTCAGCGGAAAATCAACTTACAGCGTCTATCCTCCGCGAGGAGATGCGCACGGATAGGGCGCACATTAAACCCTAAGGGTGACCAGTGCTCCCATTTTTACTTTTTTTATTATATTTTTTTGCTGTGATTTTTGAAAAATCACGGTTATCGCGATAACTTAAAAAATATTTGAGTTAGAGACTTCAAATTTCGTGCGTTTGTCCATCTTATGAGTGCGAATTTCGTTATTAAATTTCAGCGTAATCGACCGAACAGCTCCTGAGATATTTTTGAAAAACTATTCCATGCAATGAGCGTATATGCACGGGAGCATTCAGTGTAGTGTTGACTTTTATTACATTTAGTGACCAGAAGTATTACTGGAGGGTCGCTAGGGGTTCGAGGTTTTTCAAAATCAAAATTATTGCTTAATTTTCATTTTCAAATTAATGAAAAATAAATAGTTGAAAATCCATTCGGAAGCTTTATGCCAATTGCATTGGCATAATATTAAATGTTTTTCGTAATGAATTCTTCAATAGTTAAGACATCATAGAGTGAATAACGAGGGGTGAAATTCATGGAAAATGCCCATAGGGTGAAGCGCCTGCTTGTTTTTCAATTCTCTTGTGCAATTTCACCGTGTCCTTCTCTTTGGCAATGATTTTCATCGTTGCTGGAGAGAAAGGAATGCGTCAAGGCGAAGGAAAAGTTGAAGAAAGAAAATTTTAAGTGGAAGAGGCTGGGACTCAGTCATCAAAAAAAAAGTTTCCATCTTTTCCCCTCAATTTGACTGTCTCCCTCTCTGCAGCAATGACTTTCATCATTGCTGAAGAGAGGGAAATGCGTCAAGGCAAGGAAACAGTTGAGAAAAAAAATTGAAAATGTGGAATAGACGTGGACTCTCTGCAATTTTTTCAAAATTTCTTTCAATTGTTTCCTTCAATTTCACCGTTCCCCTCTCTTCAGCAATGATCTTCATCGTTGCTAGAGAATTCAGGCCTCTTCTACATTTTCAAATTTTTTAAAAAATTTTTTTCCTGCCTTGACGCATTTCCCTCCCTTCAGCAATTATCAAAATCATTGATGAGGAGAGGGGAACAGCCAAATTGAGGGGAGGAATTGAATGGAAAAATAAGGAAGAACGGCAGAGAGGCCTAGCCTTTTCGAGTTAAAAAAAAAAAATTTCAATCATTTCCTTGCCTCGACGCATTTCCCTCTCTTCAGCAACAATGGAAATCATTGCTGAAGAGAGAAAAACTTTCAAATTGAAGAAAAAAATTGAAAAAGAGAATTGAAATAATAGTTAAAAAGGCCCGGCTGTTGGCCATTGTTTTTTGCTTCCGAATGGAAGCATTGTAAACGCAATTTTTTTCGATCTCGAGATTTCATCGGAATATGACCCAGAATGTTCCAAAACGCCGAGAAATTACATTTTTTAAAAATGCCTGTGTGTGTGTGTGTGTGTGTGTGTGTGTGTGTGTGTGTGTGTGTGTGCGTGTGTGTGTGTGTGACAGATATCAGCTCATTGCTCCGGAACGGTAATACTTGGTGACCTGAAAATTCAACAGTACTTTCCCTCCCCATGCAAATTGTTCTCCGTGAAATTTGAGCGAAATCGGTTGAGTACTTTTTGAGAAAAATCAAATTTTCGAAAAATCGTTTTTTCGATTTTTCTCCGCGAAAAATTGATTCACAGCCCCCACTCTTAGCGATGAAATTCATCTCATTTGAACTCACAATTTTCACTCGGGGTAAATTTTGCTGCGATTTTTCGTTTGCGGATAATTTCAATTACAGGGTTTTTTATCCTGAATTTTGTATACACGATAGCTCAAAAACTATTTGAGTTAGAGACTTCAAATTTCGTCAGTTTGTGCATCTAATGAACTCAAAGTTTGGTATTGGAATTGGGCGAAATCGGTCCAGTAGTTTCTGAGATATTGCACAAAAACCATATTATGAAAAGAGGTTATATCTCGAAAACTACTGGAGCGATTTCACCCAAGTTCAGCTTAAAAGATTCATCTCAATAAGCCCCACAAATGGTGAGAATTTCAGATTTTTCAAACTCAGTCTCTTGTAAGAGTTTTCGATAAATTAGTTTTTTCAAAAATCACGGTTTTTCTTAGCTTTCTCCCTAGGAACACTACTATTTTTTATTTCACCATTCGAAAGTAGACAATTTTTTCTACCAAATGAGTACATTTTCTTCTGACGACAATCGGAAAGAATAGAAATCCTATTTGAAACCTGAACTTCAATTTTTAAGTTTCATCGTAGGATCTCAGTTTTCATCGAATATTGAGAATTTTTGTATCATATCACGTAGAAAAATTCTGATGGCGGCCGCCATGGCGCGGGCCATGGCGGTGGTCATGGCGCTGGCCATGGCGCTAGCCATGGCGGTCGCCGTGGCCGCTGCCATGGCAGCCGCCATCACAAATTTGCCGCTTTCTATGAAGTTTTTTCTCATGGCAATTTTTCCATGGCGATTCTATCCAAGGCATATTTTTGCACGGCATTTCACTGCAAATCCAGGGGCCTGATTTTGAGACCCCAAGGGTCTCATTTTGTAGACACTTTTGAGACCCCAAAAGGGTCTCATTCTGAGACCCCAAGGGGTCTCATTCTGAGACACAATGGCGGTGTTATGTCGCGAGGCTTGGCTACAGAGGTCGCGTCATATTTTTATCCGCGAAATTCAATTTTAATCTCAACCATTTCTTTTAAATTCACTGAGGATAGAAGAAAATAATACATTCAATTTAAAATAAACAGGGACAATAGAAAACGGGGAAAAAACCGACAGCTGCTATCCTCAGGGTATTGTTCTCTATATTTTCCGTACAGTCGTAGTATTTTCTTTATACTTTTCTAAACCTTTCTTTTATTTTATTGCCAAACACGTGGCCACCAAATGTCCGAACTTTTGGCACCCTTTCTTTCCGCGTTATTACTACTTTTATTGCTATAATCCCTCAAGACCCAAAATCCTCGCGTTAGAATTTTCTTACTCACTCTCACTTTATTACTTTAAAGACCCAAAGCACCCTGCAATAAAACCCCTCCGGGGATTTTCCCGAATATTGGGAGAAATACACGGGACTTTCCCCAGAGGTTACAGCTCTTTGGGCCAGCCCTCCAAGCGCCCTCCTCCTCTTCGAAATAACCAATAGGCCGCTGGGCCTTTCTCCCTCTCCATTTCTCGACCCCCCACAAACTACCCCCATGATACATCAACGAAGACTTCCTGTACACCAAGCCAAGCTAAGTTTAGTTAGTCACCTTCGTCCTCCAAACAGACGACATCTAAATTGTTTTAATCTTGAGCTTCTCTCTACTTTTGTAAATTAAAGTTAAGTATTGAAGTGAATAAATAAGTTGTGTGTGCTCCCTTAGCACTTGTGTTTTCCTCAAGTTATTCAACTACCTATTCCAATAATTCATTCCTACATTAACAAATGAAAATAGTGAATTACTAGTGGTAAATCCTAAATAAATAATAGGAAAGTGGGAAGAGATTCGGTGGAGTGTTCTTCAGAACTTTGGCGGCTAACGTTCCCATTTCCATTCAAAATTCTCGCGCTCAACAACAGCAGCAGCGCCGAGATCGTCCTAGTAACTTGTTAGGACATAACAGCGGCCGAGCTGGGGAATTTTGTCGATAATGCAGAGATAGAATTCCCCAGTTATGTAGGATAACGCTCAATGTTAATAATATAAAGAATTATAGAATTGAATTCTGAACTCCGCGTAATTATTTGTTGATATTCATCAAAAAATTCGAGACAAAATTTTCATCATCAAAAAAATTTCCATTCAGAAAATCCTTCTATACATTATCTGAAATACGCTGAGAAAAAAAAGTAATAAAAAATATCAAATATCAGTTTTTCCATTGGTCAACTAATAATTAGAAAAATTGTTGGATTTACTGAATTTCCCTCATTTAAACAAATCAATTTTCTAAATTTATTAAATTTCTTTCATCTAAACAACTGTACTGTTTGAATAAACGAAATTCAATAACTTCTTTAACTATTTCGAAAAAATATTTTCTAAGAACCAATGGCACAAATATTTGAAATATTTGAAAAACCGATAGGTTTCAATTTTTCTATGTAACTTATTCTGTTGAAATTTTTTCTATAGAAATTTCTCGGCATAAGTTTCCTCTCCATTCGTTTTTTCGTTTTTCATTGAGAACTTTAAACTAAACAAGCCGGGGATTTTCAGTCGAAAAATGTTTAGCAAAAAAAGAGACAGAATTAGTTGTATCAGAAACTCAGACTATTTTTTTTTTCTATTTAATTGCTTTATTCTAAATGATGTTTGGGAGGATCGTTGCATGCTCAATAGAATTGATTTTGTACGATGACATTAATTGTCATCGTACGAACGAATTGATTTCGAATCTTGAAATAATTTTTTTTTTGTATTAAACTGGGATTATGAATATATTTTCTTCATTAAGAATGATTTTATTAGGTATTCTTTATGAACATTCAACAGAAGCAATGTTAATTTCACAGCAAATTAAATGAAATACATTGCAATCTGAGAGGAAATGGATGAATATGAAGGGATCATTTTTGGAGAGCTAGTGTCTTATATATTGATAGTAAGGGCATTTTCTCTTAATAATAATTTATTTGTTCAGAAAAGTGTAAAAAATTGTTCTATTTGTCTTTTCGTTATTCTTTTAATTTTTTTCCTTTTTTCTACTCCAGTGGACTCAACGTCGCGTCAGAGTGCCAATAATGTGCGCTAACTTCGTTATCATATACTTTTGAAAAGCGAAAATATGAGATCCCTGGCGGTTTCGTAGTTACTATTGAAAAACGATAAGTTCACGATGAATTCACGATTAATTTCGCAGCGAAAAGCTGTCAACATATGCGCAATTTTTTTAAAATATTCGAGCGGTAAATAAATCGTCAATCTGGTGATTGCTCACTAGGCTGGCTCATTTAGAAAAATTTTTAAATCTCAAGTTGCTTATCTTTGAAAATTGAAGTTTATTAGACAATAGAGCAATGTGAATTTTTCTGGATTTTTAAATACTTTTTATCAGGCCGCAATCATTGTTTGTTTTTATCATGACAATTTCCATAGGAAATACGCGAAAAAGCCCTTTATTTTTATTTCACAACATAATCGACTGAATTTTTATGAGTTTTTCTGTCAGAGGTCATTAGATAACATTTGAAACAAGGAAATATTTTTTTCTGTTTGTTACAACGTTTTTTAGTAGAAAAAAATTTCCTTAATTTACACGAAATTCGCGGTTTTTGAGGGCACATAAATAGCCTTCAAAGGGGATGGATTAGTTGCGAATTCTACAGACTGATAGTTTGAACAATCAACTACAATGTTTGAAGAAAGGAATCGCGTTTTCTCCATTTTTATAATGGAAAAACAGACAAACAAAATTTTTCAATTTTGCGATAGCGTCAGGTGCCTCACCTCATCATCTGCTTTTACAGCAGCCATAAACTGGAAACTGAGAAGGCTGGTTACCTAGGTAGACCTTTTTCGGAAGGGACAAATCCTTTTATTGTAGGCAATAAATGACAGCAAATATTTCAATTTTATTTATAAAATTCTACAATTTTTCATAAGCTCAAAATATAATTAATATTAGGAATATGATCAGTCAACCCCGATGCTGGCTAAATTTGAATGGTAAAAATCCGACAATTGGTCGCTAAGATGTCGGTTGTTGACTAAAGAATCATCTCCTCATCTTTGATCATCAATATCTCGTGAACTACTAATCGTACATCGAGCGGATGCTGTGTTTCGTAAACTTGAATCAATTCTCTATGAATGTCGCTGAAGGCAGTCACGGAAATATCCTCGAAAATATCCTCAGAAATTTGGGCCTTATGATAGCTACGATTTATCCATATTGAAGAGACAATATTCATTAACTTCGGCCGTATGGCGAATAAAGGCATAAATTTTTTTGTGTAATACCTGAGATCATCCAGGAGTCCTTGGTTTCGGAAATTCGGGGGAGGTTACAAGGAGGGGGGTGTTAAAAATTTTTTCCACTGTCACATTATAGATTTCGGGATCTTATTCGTTATAAGTCCTCCTCTATGGCGAATTAAGGCAAGAAATTTTTTTGTATAGTACTTAAAGGCGTTTACAAATCTTTAGTTTTAGAAATTTGAGGGGGGTGGCAAGAAGGGGGATGTTAGAATTTTTTTCCACCGTCATACCATGCGAAATCTACGGTGTGACGGTGGAAACAAAATCCGGGAACCCCTTTCGTTGCGACCTCCCTAGAATTCCTGAAACTGAGGGCTCGTGAACACTACCAAGTATCACACAAAAAAAATTCATGCTTTAATTCGCCATAGAAAGGGACTTATAACGAATAGTATCCCGGAATCTATGGTGTGACAGTGGACAAAAATTCTAACACCCCCCTCCTTGTAACCTCCCCCTAATTTCCGAAACCGAGGACTCCCGAATGTTCTCAGGTATTACACAGAAAAATTTCATTCCTTTATTCGCCATACGGCTGAAGTTAATGAATATTATCTCTTAAATACGGATAAATCGTAGCTCTCATAAGGCCCAAATTTCTGAGAAAATTTTCGTGGCTGGCTTCAGCGACATCTCTATAAGGGTCTTTTGGAGTTTTATTCCCAAAAAACTATTTTTATTCTCAATTTTGGTTTGAAAAATTACCGAAAAATCACGTTTTTTTTGTATTTTTGTAAATTTACCTGAACTGATTAGGGGAAAGTGGGGCAAAGTGGAACGGCAGCGCAATGTGGAACGCAGGGGCGAAGTGGAACGATATTATAATATTGAGGGTTACATATAGAAAATATATCGAGGTCCTAAAAGTAGAAAGTCGTATATGCTAAAATATGCATTTCTATGACAAAAGGTCGGATGTGTAAGACATAAGACCTTCTGCTTCTGGTGCAAGAAAATTGAATTATCTTTTTATTAATTCTCAAATTGCATTTCGGGAGGAAACAGATAAAACCGAAGAATTCTAATTTCTTCTTCATTCATTTTTTAAGAATCTCTTAGAAATGAATGGAGATACGCCATTGTTGCATCCATACTTTTTTGTAGATCTTAAAATTCTCTACGAAGAAGGATGAAGAGAGAATCGCGCTATCTGGATTAGTTTCCAAGATATTCAGCAAAAACAAGTGATAGATAAATAGAGTTATCTTACACTGAGAAAAAAATAGTGGTAAGAACAATTAAATATTGAGACTACTGGTCCTTAAGAAATATTTTTTTTTGAATAATTTCAAAAAATGGTTGAATTGACTGAATTTTGTCCATTTGAATAGATTAACTGTTTGAATTAACAAAATTCAAACAGTAAATTCAACTATTTTTTTAATTATTCCAAAAAAATATTCGCTAAGGACCAGTGGACTCAATATTCAATTGTTTTTACAAGTATTTTTTTCACAGTGTAGATCGATTTTGGATTTCAATAATTTTTTGAGAATGTCTTCGAAATTGAGCGAGATACGATGATTCTATTTGATCCCTTCCCTGTAGAGAATTTTAAAAGCTACAAAAGAGTATAAAAGTTACATTGCACTTTCTCGCTTAGCTTTCGAGATACTCCCCAAAACGTAATGATTGATAAATAAACTTTTTCTATTTACCTTGTAGCTTCGTTGAATTGATAAGAGAATTTTTCCTCAACCCCTTTATCGAAAAAAAATCCTCTCAGCAATCCAATGGAACTCCAAGGTAAATAGAAAAGATTCTTTTTTTTTGTCATTACTTTGGGAATATCTCGGAAGCTAAGCGAGATAGTGTAATGCCATATCCATACCATTTTGTAGTTCTTAAAATTCTCTATAGAGAAGGGTTCAAATAAAATCATCGTATCGCTTGATTTCGGAGATATTCTCGGAAAATTATTGAAATCAAAAGTCTATCTGGGATAACTCTATTTTTCTATCACTATTTTTGCTGAATATCCTGGAAACTAATGGAGATAGCGCGATTCTCTCTCCATCCTTCTTTGTAGAATGTTTCAAGATCTACAAAAAAGTATGAGAGCCACAATGGCGTATCGCCATTCATTTCCAAGATATTCTCAAAAAATGAATGAAAAAAAAGTATAATTCTCCGGTTTTACCCCCATCACTTCTAAAACGTAATTTGAGAATTAATGAAAATATTATTGAATTTTGCACTAAAAGCAGAAGGTCGTATGTCGACTTTTTGCCAGAAAAATGCCCACTTTGGTGCATACGACTTTCTGCTTCTAGACCCTCGATATTTTTTTTAAATGTAACCCCTAATATTATAATATCGTTCCACTTTGCCCCACCCTCCTCTAATTATTTGAAAAAATGTTAATGTCTCTAGGTATGTTTCTAGTTCAAAATATGCCTGAATCCTCGGGAGATTTTAAAGTCAATCGATTTAGCCATTTTTTTACCCAAGCGATCAGAGCTGTGGCAAAAATTGAAGGATAGTATATTCCATACCTAGGAAGTAAGGAAGTTAATTGCGACAAAAATGGCTACCCGAGCGAAGCAAGGGTACCAATTTTTGTCGCAGTTTACTTCTTTATTTCTATGTTGTGTACAACATTTTTTGTACCGAAGGGAGAGAAAAACAACGGTTTTAACTACGCGAAGCGAGATTAGAAAAGTCGTTTTTCGCTCTGTAGGTGCAAAAACCTATCATTTTTCCTCAAACATTCATTAATGAAATTTCGTTTTCTTTTCAATTTCGTGTTAAAAGCTCATCTAATGACAGAAAAGCGGTGTAAGTGCTGTGTGTAAATATAGCACTGATGCCCCTTTGACTCTAAAGCAACGATATTTTATTCTTATCTTTTTCAATACGAAATTCTATGAGAAAACATTTTATTCATCACTTTTGAGAGAATCGTTTCGAAGATCATTTTCCATATGAGCTATTAAGCATAAGATTTTTATTGAAAATATTTGTAACGAAACGATTTTCGAACATTTTTTCAATATCTCAAGGCAGGTAGTTCAGGGATCCGGAAATACTAAGCCTTTGATTTATGACTCAGAATACCCATCACTTTGACGGGATATTTTCCTACCTGTCAATGGGGGGTAATTTGTGCCTTTTAACTTCTCATTAAAGTTTATAGCCGAAAACTGCCTGTAGGTCAAAATTTTTCATACAACTTTGAATAACTTATGCGGTCTGAAGAACTATGTTTAAAAATTTTAAAAAAATCACATCGCTCTTTTTTATCATAAACTTTAATTTTCAAGGATAAGCCATTTGAAATTCAAAACTTCATCAAAAATGAGCCAGCCTATTGCTCACACAAAATTTTGAAATTGGAACGAACAATACTTTTAAAAATGTTGATTATTTGTATAAAATCGTTAATAACAATTCCTACAAGATGAACTTCTCAAATTTGATTCAGTGAATCTGTGAAGAGTGTAATGAGGAATAAAATGAGCCCTAGAAATGAAAAGTTAATTGAAAATTGAATTTCTTTTATTATTTTTCACATTCCTTTAAATCTTGAAAAATTTGATCATTATTTATTTGTTCCTCATATAGCCTCTCGGCTCTCTACATAGTCCTTCGTTACACCTCCCTCCACAGGGCTGCTCCCTTTTTAATAATCTAATATATTTCAAGAAATAAAATAACTTATTGCTCCAATACATTGCTATTCTTATTTGTTCACATTATTGGCACTTTGACGCGACGTTTAGTCCACTGGGGTCGAAAAAAGGAAAAAAATTAAAAGAATAACGAAAAGAAAAATAGAACAATTTTTTACACTTTTCTGAACAAATAAATTATTATTAAGAGAAAATGCCCTTACTATCAATATATAAGACACTATCTCTCCAAAAATGATCCCTTCATATTCATTCATTTCCTCTCAGATTGCAATGTATTTCATTTAATTTGCTGTGAAATTAACATTGCTTCTGTTGAATGTTCATAAAGAATACCTAATAAAATCAGTCTTAATGAAGAAAATATATTCATAATCCCAGTTCAATACAAAAAAAAAATTATTTCAGGATTCGAAATCAATTCGTTCGTACGATGACAATCAATGTCCTCGTACGAAATCAATTCTATTGAGAATGCTGCGATCCTCCCAAACATCATTTAGAATAAAGCAATTGGATAGAAAATTGATACAACTGATTCTGTCTCTTTTTTTGCTAAAAAATTTTTCGAAAATCCCCGGCTTGTTTAGTTTGAAGTTCTCAATGAAAAACGAAAAAACGAATGGAGAGGAAACTTATGCCGAGAAATTTCTATAGAAAAAATTTCAACAGAATAAGTTACATAGAAAAATTGAAACCTATTGGTTTTTCAAATATTTCAAATATTTGTGCCATTGGTCCTTAGAAAATATTTTTTCAAAATAGTTAAAGAAGTTATTGAATTTCGTTTATTCAAACAGTACATTTGTTTAGATGAAAGAAATTTAATAAATTTAGGAAATCGTTTTATTTAAATGCGGAAAATTCAGTAAATCCAACAATTTTTCTAATTATTAGTTGACCAATGGAAAAACTAATATTTGATATTTTTTATTACTTTTTTTTCTCAGCGTATTTCAGATAATGTATAGAAGGAATTTCTGAATGGAAATTTTTTTGATGATGAAAATTTTGTCTCGAATTTTTTGATGAATATCAACAAATAATTACGCGGAGTTCAGAATTCAATTCCATAATTCTTCATATTATTAACATTGAGCGTTATCCTACATAACTGGGGAATTCTATCTCTGCATTATCGACAAAATTCCCCAGCTCGGCCGCCATTGTGTCTCAGAATGAGACCCTTTTGGGGTCTCAGAATGAGACCCTTTTGGGGTCTCAAAAGTGTCTACAAAATGAGACCCCTGGATTTGCAGTGATTGAGCCGCACTAAGAACTTCCCGATAATTTTTCTCATTTATTATTAGAAAAAATGATGAATTAAAAAAACGAACGCAAACAACGAAGTTGAGAAGAAGTTTTTCAAAATATCTCCAGTTTTATTGATCGCAGTATAAAAATCCTAAATGGGGATGAGAGATGAAATTATTTGCCAGTTATATATTGATTTATTCATTCATTCAGTATTGATTTTTGAGATAGTTAACGGGCAACAACGAATTCCTACGGAAGGTACCATAAATACCTCAATAATCGATATTTTTTATTGAAAACCACATAGATCGCTGAAGAATGATGCCACCTTTCACCTCCATTAAGAATTTTTACGCTATCACTAATAGGACCGGAAATGTTGTGAAAGAAATTAGATTATGCCCTCGTAAAAAACTAAGATATCGCTGAACCGATTCCAACCAAAATCTAATCAACACTAATCTATATCGAGATGCTTCGATTCCGATATTGATCATCTCGATCGCATTATTGATTAACGAGAAAACGTGAACGAAAAAATTGGTCACATACACACACACACACACACACACACACACACACACACACACAGACGTGTTCCTAAAAACTCAGGGCTGCCAGATGGTATAATTGGATACAAAATGTGTATAATATGGGTATCCCATGTATCCTGTTTGTATAGCCCATGTCTCTGTATAATTGGATACAAAAATAAAAATTCAAGTGAAATTATATTCTCTTTATTATTCTGCTAATGTTGGCAATTTTTTTTTTTTTTGAGTAATAAAATGTTTTTCAACCGCTAGTGACAAATGCGCGCTTTTTTTTGAAACTACTCCAATCGGAAATAACGCTTTCTGCGCAGGAATGGTCATAAGATGTCTATAATTATTGTAACAATTCTCAATTTTCATTTTCATTCTTAACTCGTGATACACCTAATAATATCGTCTATGTATGTGAATGTGGGTATATGACATGACTTTTCAGAAATGTAAAATTTTCATTCCTCCTCTAGATTTAAATTTCACCGCAAAAGTAATAAATTCTTCCCGTTAGGCAGACTGAGGACTTGAAATTGATAGAAATCGACAGATATTGAATATTCAATCTTCTCCCTATTTATCGTAAGTCACAGCAATGGAAAATTAATAACTATACTTATTACAAACTATTTTTTAACGGCTTTGGTGGTTTGTATAATGATATCCGATTTTGTATAATTTCGGAGACCAAGCGGTATAATATAGGTTGGCTCTACTGGCAGCCCTGTAAAAACTATCAGCAAATGTTGTGGAGGTCTCAAAACGTAAAGATCAATCAAAAAATCGATTTTTCATTTTCGGGGCAAATACATAAACTTCCCTAATCGGGAAGTTAAAAAGTGAATTTTTTCGATTTTGGCAAACTCCCACTCCTTCAGGTCTCCCCAAGAAAAACAAAATAAAAAAATCCATTTCGAAACATGTTTTCCCTCTGAAATTTCCACCCCTTTACACGGAAATCCACTCAGAAATTCCATTTCCTCGCATTTTATCGAAATCCTCGAGCCTACAAACAATATTCAAAAAAAGAAAACCTCACTAGCGCCACCTATACAAATTCCCCCTAACTATCACCCCCACCCCAAACTCCCCGGCTATCCCCTCTTCATTCCCCTACCCAATGCCTCTCTTCAACAAATCTCCAACCGCCTCGAAAAATTCAAAAATCTAGCAAACGCCGGAAAGTCAAAGCTACATAACCTCCAAAATTAATGTTTGCAATCGACTTTTCCTCAAATTTTCTCTCTATTTATCAATTAAAAATTGAACTAAATTAGATTAAATTAAATCGAAAATCTGAAAATTAAAATAAACAATGGAGACCCAGCAGAAGCAGAAGTGCATAACTTTGAAAGGCTCTGCAGAGCTGGTTAAAAAATATCTTCGTAAGTATAATAATAATAATAATGATAACAACTCATCAATAAACATCTCAATTACATCAATCTGATAAATTAATTAATCATCATTTATTCAAAAAACATAAAATATTATTATTATTATTATTAGAGGAGATTGGGGCAAAATGGACCTATTCTCTTCGTAATGATTTAGGATTTTTTTTTAGAGTGAAGGAGTCTTCAAATTTTTTTGAAAAAATTCACCAACAATGTCCACCTATTGTAGCATCTTCTCGAATTTTTTCCAATTTTTTCATGAAATTCTTCACTCCAAAAAAAAATTTTGCATCATGTTGCCTGAAGAAGTCTATTTTGCCCCACTCTCCCCTATTTATTTATTTTCTCAATTATCAATGATTATATTTGTTATTATTATTTCTGTCTATTATTTATTAATTATTTGTTTTTTTCAGTTTATGGAATTAACAGTATTCTCTATCAACGTGGAATTTATCCGCCTGAGACATTCGAGCCAACTGAACATTTTGGCCTATTTATTTTGATGTCAACTGATGAAAAAATTAGAACATTTCTTGAAACTGTTCTTGGACAAGTTGAGGAATGGCTGGTACAAAGAAAAGTACAGCAGATCACACTAGTCATTACTAATGTAAACACGAAGGAAGTCCTTGAAAAATGGGATTTCAAGGTCGATTATGAAGACAAAAATGATAGTGATGAGAAAGGGCCATTGCCAGAAATTGGTACTAAAGACTCGCAGACAATTCAGAAGGAGATCAGAGAAGTCATCAGACAAATTACGGGTAAAATATGTTGTTTTAGGGTTTTATTTGAGTTTTAGAAAGATGAGGAGAAGAGAAATATCTGGATATATGATCTTATAGTTAATATCAGTATTTAAGGTGGCCTTTTAGGTCTCTGCAGAGTTTAATATTAATTAAATTATTTTTTCGTGATCCTGGTCAATTAAACAACTCGGAAACTAGTAGAGATACGCCTTTTTTGAACGAGGACTATTTTTTAGAGAATTTGGAGAGCTACAGAAAAGGATTGAAGGAAAATTGCCCTATCTCTTTTATTTTCCGAGATACTTGAGAAAATAAAGAGTTTAAAAAAATTGGCTCACTCTGGTTTATTTTTGAGTTACTATTTTTGTCGTTAGTTTTTTCGAGAATACAAAAAAACATCAAGAAAATTTTAAGATTTTCGTATCAACGTTTTAGTTTCTATGTCTAATCATTTATTTATCTACAAGAAAAGAATTTTATATAATGTAAATAATTACAATGTCTATTATAATGTCTTTTTCAATATTATGCAATGATTGACTGATAAATGAACGTAATGAATAATAGACATTGTAATTATTTACTTTATATAAAATTCTTTTCTTGTAGATAAATAAATGATTGTATCCTGAAGAGGGTTTCGCATAGAAACCGAAACGTTGATACGAAAATCTTAAAATTTTCTTGATGTTTAATTAATATTAAACTCTGCAGAGACTTCAAAGGCCACTTTAAATACTGAGGAGAAGAGAAAATCGAGTGATTCGTGATCCTGGTCAATTAAATAGCTCGGAAACTAGTGAAGATACGCTTTTTTTGAGCGAGAACTATTTTTTAGACAATTTTGAGAGCTACAGAAAAGGATTGGAAGAAAATTGCGCTATCTCGTTTATTTTCCAAGATATTTAAGAAAAAAGAATTGACTCGTTCGATTTTTCCTCTGAATTATAATTTTGTTCATTCAATTTTTCGGAAATCCCTCGTTAAGCGATGGAGATACGACCTTTTTGTTCGAATAATGTTTTGTAGAGAATTTCAAAAGCTACAAAAGAGCATTCAGGTAAAACGAGCATATCTCCATTATTTATTGAGATATTCACCAAAAACTGATGAAATTCAATGGTAAAAACGTGAAATAGGAAAAATCAATTTTTTACTCATTTGTTTTTTTCGAATATCTCGGCAAATAATGGAGATGCGCCTTTTCTGACCTGATCCATTTGTGTAGCTCTTGAAATTTTGTAAAAAACCACCTTAGGGCAAAACGGGCGTATCTCCATTAGTTTCCGAGATTTCATAAAAAACGGAAAAAAAAAAACGATTTTTCCTGTTCTACCTTACCGCCACCAATCTAATGTGAAAAAAGAGCTTATTACTAAATTCAAACGGTTATAAATTGATTTTTTTTTGCTTTTTCAGGTACTGTGAGCTTTCTTCCACTACTGGACTGTCTCTGCTCCTTCGATATCCTCACTTACACAGTGCCAAACGTTGGAATTCCAAAAGAATGGGACGAAACTCAACCAGTCTTCATCGCCAACAGTCAGGAAGTGCAATTGCGTTCTTTCTCCACGTCAATACACAAAATGGATACAGTTGTCAGTTACAGAAACACGTGATAATTCATACTTAAATATTTCCATCAAAAATCATATTTTTGTAAGTTTTTTTTTCTATTAAAATTCAATTTTTCATTAATGACTTTTCTTTTATATTTGAGTAAAATTGAATATTCAATTAATTTTAAGGAATTTCATAGATTTTTTTTAAATTAGGAACATTTCAATATCTTCAATTTAGAAATTTCTGCCTGAAATTTAACGAAAAGTGGAAAAAAAAATTGAGGTACACTGGCGAATTTTTATTGACGTCCAAATAATTTTGAGGTAGTATCCCAGAGTACAGTTGATAAACCGGAAAAAAAATGAAGATTTGTAGGTCAGTTTCCAATTAATTGCTGATAATTTGGAAAAATGTGCTTTAATTTTTAATTCAGCTGAAAATGTGATTAAATTATTCGAAAATTATATCTTCTGCTTGTGAATATAATTTTTTTTTTGTTTTTCAATTTTTTTTTTTACATTTCTGATCTATCACATGCATGAGAGAGGCAAATAGTGACGACTACCTTCTAATCGAAATTTCTCAATAACTAAATGCTGAATTAAATATTTTTTTCATCTATTATTTAGTTAAAATGCTGTTCTCTTCGCCAATTGTTTTTAAATAATGGTTTAACCCTGTGGTTTTTTAGTAATTTCATTATTTCTGTCCGATTTAAGGCGTTTTATCCCTACCACCGGTATTTTCAGTAACTTTAATAATTCATATCTCATAAACTGGACGGCCAAAAATTATGAAACAATTCGGAAAAATGTAAAAAAATATCATCTTTGATATGGCATCAAAAAAATAAGGGGTCAATTGTACTCGAGCTAGATGGGATACTACCTTAATAGCCTCTCTCTCTCTCTCTCTCTCTCTCTTTACACCCACGAAACATACTGAAGGCACAACCCTGTCGTAACTGTCGGAAGTCTCGAATTACCGTGAACCATTAAGTTTATCTTGGCGCAGATGAGAAATTCAAGCGTTAAGTCCTCAAAAATCTCTACAGTCCAGTGATCTCTGCCAAGTTTTGTAGAACTTAAACTTTAGTCGTAACATTTTATATTAAATGTCTCTTTCATTCGTTTATTTTCATTTTTATCTATCGCGTAATTAATGTTTTTATATATCTTTCTTTTTTTTTTTTTTTTTTTCATTAATTCATTGCCTTTTTCTCATTTGTTGTCAGGATTTATGTTTGCGAATTTTTTTTTCTTCTTTCTATTTGGGGCAAAATTAATGAGAATCGTGCTCTCGTTTCATAAAATTAGAATCCAAAATTAGGCTTCAGAGATGTTGAATAATTTTTGGAGTTTTTCCCTCATTTTTCAGACAATTTCTTGAAAAATTTCATTAAAAAAAAGGAAATTATTTTTTTTCGTCATTCATTTTTCTGAAAATATATCTTTGGAAATAACTGGAGATAAGCCCTTTTTATCCTTAGATAAGTTTTTAAAGGATTTCAATAGCTACAACATAGAACCAGGATAAAAAGGGCGTATCTCCATTATTCACTGAGATTTCCTTAAAAAATTGATGTAAAAAATAATAGTTGTCATTTTTTTTTGTTCATTTTTGCCAAATATCTCAGAAATTGAATGAGATACGCCCTTTTTAGTCTGTCACATTTCTGTAGCTCTCAAAATTTTCTAAAAAAATGTATTGGTGCAAAAAAGACGTATCTCCATTATTTTCCAAGACATTTTCAAAAAATAAATGAAAAAGAAAAATTGTTTATATTTTTTTCGGTAATTTTTCTCCAAAATCTTGGCAAATAATGGAAGAAAGCCCTTTTGACTCCAAAGTGTTTTTGTAGCTCTTCAAATTCTCTACAAGAGTATTTTGAAGTAAAACGGAGCTTATCTCCATTATATTCTGAAATATTCTGAAAAAAAAATGAAAGAGAAAAATTAATTGTTTAAATTCTTTTCGTTAATTTTTTTTCAAATATCTCGGAAAATAATGGAGATACGCCTTTTTTGTTTAAATCCTTTTTTAAAGTTCTTTAAATTCTTTACAAAAGTGTTTTGAAGCAAAAACGGCGTATCTCCATTATTTATTGAGATATTTGTGGAAAATGAACGAGAAATATGGACTTTTCCTGTTTCACCTTTTCACTAATGATTTGAAATGTCTAAATTTCCTGAATGAAAAAAGACGTAATTTTAATTGGAATTGACTCATTTTATCACTCTACAGAGATTTGATTCAATTAAATCCAGGAAATAACATAGACACTCATAAAAAGTCATAAAACTTTCAACCTATTCTCGAGCATCCAATTTAATCGAAAATCATCTGTTGGTTTTTGAAATATTTTTTTTGCTCCAATTTTAAATTTTCATTGAGACTTTTTAACGTAATACAGTCGCTGACATATTAATATCTGGCACAAATAACATTTTTCTTATTCAACAGGAAATTTCGTAATTTATGCAACGATAAAAATAATTATTTACACATTAATTAGTGAATTGAGGGAAAAAATAAATGGAATTTTCATTGAAAAAATCGATTTTTCAGAAAATTCGATTTGTCTATCGAGAATATCTCGGTAAATGATGGAGATACGCCCTTTTTTGCTAGAATATGGTTTTGTACAGAATTTCGAGAGCTATAAAAATGGAATCGGGCAAAAAGGGCGTATTTCCATTATTAACTGAGATATTTTGCGGAAAATTACCTTTTTTTTACCTCTTTACCACTATTCTTGTCGTTTCTTTCGGAAATATCTCGGAAACTAAGCAAGATAGAAGGATTTTGCTCCAATACTTTTTTGTGAAGAATTTCAAGAGCTACAGAAAAAGATTCGGGCAAAAAGGCAGTATCTCGCATAGTTTCCGAGATATCTCCAAAAAACGAACGAAAAAGATTTTAGTAAAAACGTAAAACAGGAAAAATCGATTTTTTCCAATCTTTTCTTGGAAATATCTCTTCAAATAATGGAGATACGTCCTTTTCGCCCGAATTCTTTTTTGCAGTTTTCCAAAATTCTTTACAACTCTATTTTCGGGCAGAAAGAGTGTAAAAAACTCCAAATAAATTGACCTATTTCCCCTCAATTCATTAAAAATCCGCAATTTTCTCGAAAAAAACGTTATCAAAAAAATTTCTCCACTTCCCACAGATCTTAAAATGGCTTCTCACCCATATAAAATAAACAAACACTCCCAAAGAAAATTCATTTTCTTGTTTATCCTTTCATCCCACTTAACTTTACAAAAATAAAAAATAAATACGTATTTTACGACTTTTGTTGTTTTTTTTTCAGAATATCTCGGTAAATAATGGAGATATGCTCTTCTTGCTCTCAAGTGATGTTGTAGAACTACAAAAAAGTATTAGTGGAAAAAACCTTTTATCTCGTTTACTTTCCAAGATATTTGAGTGAAATTGAGTCTTTTTTATCTCTTTAAAAAAATATTTTTTCGTTGTTTTTTCAAAAAATCTCAGAAATTCGACGAGATAGAGCGATTTTGCTCGAATATTTTTTTGTAGATAATTTCAAGAGCTACAAAATCTTTTCAAGATAAAAAGGACGTATCTCCATTAATTTACCGAGATATTTTCGAAAAATTAATGAAAATAGTGAAAAGAAAGTAAAACAGGAAAAATCGTTTTTTTTTTCCAACTATTTGTTCAGAATATCTCTTGAAAATAATTGAGCTATGCTCTCTTTGATTCAATTCTATTTTGCAGCTCTTAAATTTCTCTACAGAACGATTTTTCGGCAAAAACAAGCATATCTCCTTTTTTTTCCTAGATATTCCCCAAAAATTGACCCATTTTCCCTAATTTCTTTAAAAAAATCCCCAATTTCCTCGTAAAATATAATTACAAAAAATTCCTCCACTTTTTATTCTTCTTATTTATTTTCTAATTCCACAAAAATAAAAATGAATGGCAGCTTTTGTTGTTTTTTTGAGAATATCGCGATAAATAATGGAGATATGCCCTTTTTGTCCTGGAGTGATTTTGTAGATACTTTCAAGAGCTAGAAAACCTTCTTGGGCTGAAAAAGGGCGTATCTCCATTATTTACCGAGATATATTCAAAAAATCTTAACTCAAAATTGATTCATTTTTCCTAATTTCTTGAAAATTCCCTATTTCCTCAAAAAAAGATGATTACAAAAAATTTCTCCATCTCCCACACATCCCCAGATACTAAAATTCCCCTCCCCCCCCCCCCCCCCCTCCTCCTCCTCATCCACAAGAAAAAAACATATATTTCCCGAAGAAAATTCATTTTCTTGTTTATTCTCTTATTCCACTTAACTTTTACAAAAATAAAAATAAATACGTATTTTTCCCTTGGCATCGTCGTTTTCGTGGCATCGAGGTCGACGTCTCTGGGACGACAGTGCATCGTCCCCTCGTATGTATAATTATAACGTAACCAACTTACCTTAACTTCAGTTGGGGAGAGACTTGCGTTTATTTCACTTTAAGAAATTTTCTCGTGAAAATTTTTTTACGAAAAATCTTTACTTTGAACATTTTCATTTTCTTTTTTTTATTTGAGAGAGGAGGGAGGTAGGTGAAATTAATGATGATCATGCTCTCATTCATGAAATTATAATCTGAAATTGAGCTTCAGAAATTCTGAATAATTTTTGTAGTTTTTCCTTCATTTTTCAGACAATTTCTCCAAAAATTTCATTAAAAAAAAGGGAATTATTTTTTTTTCTCATTCATTTTTTGAGAATATCTTAGGAAATAATGGAGATACGCCCTTTTTGTCGTGAAATGATTTTTTAGAGAATTGTAAGAGGTAAAAAATAGGATTAGTGTAAAAAGGGCGTATCTCCATTATTTACTGAGATTTTAGACAAAATTAGTGAAAAAAATAATCGTTTACTTCTTTTTTTTTATTTTCCTTCAAAAATGTAGGCAAATAATGGAGATACGCCCTTTTTCATGTTCACTTCATTTTGAAGAGCTTTTGTGAGAATTTTTTGAACATTCTTATTCCCATTTCCTCACTTGCGTATAATTTTCGTAATTTTTTTTTTTTTTCGCTTTTTGGTTTAACTTTATCGAGACTCTGGAGCATGATTCAAATTTGTTTTTTTTTTATTTTTTTATCTCAAGCTTTTTTTTTCAACTTTTTTTTTTCGAGACTCAAGATGAAACGAAACACACAGTTAAGAGTTTCGTGAGGGCAAATGACTCTAGGCTCTATTTTCGGATCTCGTGAATCATCACGAGTTCACCTATCTTCCCGTGATTTTTGCTCGTTAGAAAATCCCAACGGTTTATATCACTTTAATTTCGTTTTTTTTCCTCTTTTTCATGAAAAAATAAGGAATTTTTTGAAAAATGAGAATTTATTTTCTTTTATTTTTAGGATTTTTCTGTATTTTTTGATACAATTTCAGAAAAAAATGGGATTTTCTTCTTTTATTTCTTGTTTTGATTTTTATTTTTCAAAATTTCGACATTTTTCGGAAGATTTGCAGAATTATCTTGAGTTTTTGTTGAGATTTTACATAATTATTAGTCTTTTTCAATGAAGAAATCGCAATTGCCATATTTTTACAGAATTTTTATGAAGATTAGTCTCTCTTTAGTAAATCACCTCAAGGCAAAAAAAAGGCGTATCTCCATTATTTCCCAAGATATTCCCAAAAAAATATGAAAAAAAAAAATTTTCTCCGAATTTAAAACAAAATCGATTATTTTTATTATCCAATTATTCACTGAATTATCCAAATATCCACTCAATCATCCAAATATCAATTAAAAATAAAGAAATCACAACATTTTTTTTTTTTTTTTTTCCCAGAATGATTTTTAATCACAAATAAAAATGAAAAAAAATCAATGCTCCATGGTTTTTATTATCAATAATTCTTAATTAATAAATAAATTAATTTTTTGTTTTTTTTTTCTTCATCAATGATAAATGAAATAATTCCTGTCCTATTTCTTCTCAAATGAACCAAAGAAAAAATGGCAAATCATCAGTTCATTTTTTTTTTTTTCAATAATTTTTCATTTCTCCACTTGAAATAAAAATTAATCAATTCTTTTTCACTTGTAATTAAAACATTAAATCTGTATACATGTATTTACATGTGAATAATTAAATTAAACATAGAATAATTATAATCATAATTAATAATTAATAATATCAATAATTACTAATATTTAATAATAATTAATAATAATAATAATAATAAGTGATAACAACTTAAATTTTATTTATATAAATCATAAATAGAAATCTCAAAAACTGACAGAATCAATTTAAAAAAAAAAGAAACAATTTTTTTTTCCTTTTTTTCTATTTTTTCCTCATTTTTAAATATTTTCATTCTCCTTATTTTTCATCTATCAAAATAAAAATTGTCGTCATGATAAATTATCTCTACGATAGTGAAAAATAATTGTCTTCAAATTTTTCATTTAAATAAAAAAAATCATTTAAATTTATTAATTTTTGCCGATTCGTCCAATCCACTTTAAATACGTATTTGCAGTCGGCAGTGTTTCATTGGAAGACACTTCTTTGGTATAAATTTGCTGGGATGAATTATAATGAATAAAATAATAATAATAATAGTAGTAATTAATAGTAATAATAATTGAGGGAAATAATAAGATTTTTTTTTTTTATTTTTGTAAAATTCTTTGTTGTGGAGAGAAACAGAGGCAAGAGGTGAGGCAGTTTCTCGTGATATATATATAGATATAGGAGAAGGTTGGATAAAATGGACACAAGGGGTAAAACGGATACTTGTTAATTTTAGTATTTTACACTATGAGAATTACTCGAAATCGATGGAAATATTGAGGATAGGTTTTTCCTGATAATTCCATTGGAAAGCTGTAAAAATTTACCATGAAAATCATATGTCAGAAGTTATTTTTTAGAATTTTTCAAAAATTCAATTTTTTTTGCTCATAATTTAAAGGAGAAATCCTTTTATTTTTGAAAAATTTCAGTTCTTCGGGAATATCTCGAGGTCTATTGGTCGTAGCGACCTGAGTTTCATCTTACGTGAAAAGTGAGCTCATTTCCCATCGATTTATGTATTTTTACAAAAAAATTATCAGTTTTTTGAGTACTTTTAGGGCAAGAACTGATTTTTAGAAAATAGCATATAAGAATTTGAAGAATTGATGATAAAAAAAATTAAATCACATGAATTGATGAGAAATGAGCTCACCTTTCAATTGATATGAACTTCAGATCGTTACGACCAATAGAACCGAAGATATATCTGAAAAAGAGAATTTTTTCGATTTTCGAGAAAAAAAACTTGGCAAAAAAAGGTAAAATTTTCAAAAAAAATTGAAGAAAAATAATTTTATCATATATTTTCCACCTAAAATTTCCTCAGTTTTCCAATAAAATCATCAGATAATCTCTATCTCGAACCGTTCAATTGGAATGTCCATTTTACCCCTACCTTCCCCCATTAATGAAATGAAATAATTTTTCAGAAAATAATTTTTTTTCGATTGACAGAAGAAAGAAAATTATTTTCCGAATAAAACTCATATTTGAAATTCGTAACAAAATAGAGCAAAAAATAATAATAATAATAATAATTAATGGATCGGATGGTAAGACGACAATGACGACACAAATGACTTCAATATTAATAAAAAATAATAATAATAATAATAATTAATTCATGTTATACAAGTTATTTTGTGAAATTATCTAATTTTTATAAATATTATTTCGTTTTTGAATTGTAAGAATATTATACGCTTCATTAAATTCGAGTGGAAAAAAAGAAATAGAGACAGAAAGGGAGAGAAGAGGAAGAGAGAGAAGAGATTAAAGAGCTTGGGAACGCCAAAATGAATGAATTATAGAAAAAATTTGGGTTCCACGACACATTTGTTAGCAGTAATATGACGTTGACAGGCCCAACTTGCATGAGAATGGTGCTCTATGACGATTGTATACACTTCCGGTACTTATAACGTCCTTGGTCTCGCACCGCAGACCCGTGAAGCCCTCTGCACATCTGAAATAATCGAATGTTTGATATTAGCATTGATTTGCAATTTTTTTTTTTTTCTGAGTCTCTAAAATTATGAAGTTTTTTTTACGATCTCTTTTTGATAATATCTCGGTAAATAGTGGAGATACGCCCATTTTGCCCTAATGTGGTTTTCTAGAGAATTTTGAGAGCTAGAAAAGTGGATTCATGCAAAATCGCCCTATCTCGCTTAATTTCCGAGATATCTGGAAAAAAAACGACCGATAAAAATTGCAGTGGTAAAACTGAAATGAGTCAATTTTTTAAAGTATTTTTTTTGAGAATATCTCGGAAAATAAGCGAGATAGAGCGATTTTTCATAGAAAGTATTAATTTTGGGCTCTTGAAATTCTCTATAAAGTCTTCTTAAGACAGGAAGAGCAATGAAAAAATACAAAAAACCAATGACAAAATTCAGTAGTGACGAGAAAAAAGCAAAATTCGATTAATTTCATTTTTTTTTTTTGAAGATATCTTCGAAAAAAAGGGAGATCGTGCGATTTTGTATGAATCTTTTTTTATAGAGGATTTCAGGAGTTATAAAAAAAGGATTGAGGAAAAATTGCTTATTTTCAAAGATATTGTCAAAGAACAAGTTATAAAAATGGAATTTTCCTGTATTACCTCTAAATTACCGAATTTTGTCATCAGTTGTTTCCAAATATCTCGGAAACTAATGGAGATACGTCCTTTTTGTCCTGAGACATTTTTGTAACTCAAATTTCTCCACCCAAACTATCAAAGAACAAAAAGGACATATCTCCATCAATTTCCAAGATATTCTCAAAAAACACAAAACACAAAAATAGTCATTGAGAAGTAAAAAAGAATTAATCAATATTTTTTAGTGTTTTATTGAGAATATCTCGGATACTAAACGAGATAGAGCAGTTTTACATGAATACTTTTTCGTAGCTCTCGAAATTCTCTGGAAAACAACTCGAGGACAAAAAGGGCGTATCTCCATTATTAACCGAGATATTCTTGAAAAACGATGAACAAAAATGATAATCCAAAAATAAACGACAATAACTCAATTTTTCAAACTTTTCTCCTTTAAATAACTCGGAAAATAAGCGAGATACGCTCTTTTTTTACCCCAATCCACTTTTGTAGCTCTTGAAATTCAAATGATAAAAAAATACATTCAAATTAAATTTTTTTTTCAAATCTTGAAAAAATCTAAAATTTCAAGATTTCTCCTCAACCCCCCCCCCCCCCCTCTCCTACGACAATTTACCCACCCCCAAAATCCTTCGCCCCAAAATTGCCTAATAACGTGAGTAACACAGCAACTAAATATCGTTCTCAAAGAGTCGCGCATAATTTGAATTAAAAAGAAAAATTGAGTTCTTTAACCCGTAATTTTTGCAGCCCCTCCACAAATATATATATTATATTATATGTGTATATATATATATAAAAAGCACCGAAAAGCCACCAAGTAGTCTCAGCTACGGAACTCGAGACGGTTTCTCTGGAAAATAATTTGGTCGTTTCTATTTATAAAACACATACGAAATGAGAGAGAGAGAGAAAAGAGAAGTTCTCTTCTATTTCGTATAGAATTTAAACGTGTATTTGACTTAACCGTGTGTTCTATATAGACTGGCCGCCCCACTGGGCGGTTTTCGACTCTGGCAGATGTGTCGCGAAAATTTAGACGTCTCGACACTTGCGTTAAATCCCTACTTTCGGATGAGAGTCCATGTGCCTCTTTTTTTTCCCTCTTGTTTTTACAATTTTTCACCTTTTTTTTTTTATTTTTTTTTTATTTTCTGCACGAAACGAAATTTTTTTTTTCAAGCTGCTCTTCTTTTTTATCATTATTTACTTTTTTCCGACTGTTTTGACTAGACAGATAAAATCTCTTCTTTTTTTTTCTCGTGCAGATGTAATTTTGGAAGTTTTTTGTTTATTTCACTTTTTTTTTTTTTTTCGGAAGCTTACCTGCACGCTGGTTCGCCGACAGTCTCGAAGAAGAGGCAGGTACCACCGTTCATACAAAAATCACCGGCTATTGGACATGGCTGCTCCTGGCGAGGCCATGCTACTGTTGCTGTTGAATTTAAAAGAAAATTTTGGAAATTAGTTAATTTTTAAACGTTTATTTTGAGAATATCTTGGTAAATAATGGAGAGACGTGCTTTTTTTTTCTTCCCCTGACGTAGTTTTGAGTGGAAATAAATCTTTTCTGTCCCAAAATGGGTTTGCAGAGAATCTCAAGAGCTACAAAAATGAATTAGGAGAAAAGAGGCGTATCTCCATTATTTTCTGAAATATTTGCTTAAAAAATTCAGAGGTGAAGAGGAGAAATAGAAAAAGACCATTTTTCTATCATTTTTTTTTTTTTTTAATCTCAGGAGATAATGGAGATTTGCTCTTTTTGCCTGAAGATAGTCTTGTAGAGAATTTCAAACGATGCAAAAAAAGTTTCGGGCAAAATCGCTCTATCGCCCTTACTTTACGAGATATTCTCAAAAAATGAACGAAAAAAAAAAAGTATTGAAAAGTCAAAACAGAATGAGTTAATTTTTTACGTCAATTTTTTGCGAATGTCTCGAAAAAAAATGGAGATATATCCTTCTCTTCCAGTTTTCTTCTGTAGCTCTTGAAATTTTCTACATGAAAGGATTCGGGCAAAATGGCCCTATCTCGCTTATTTTCCGAGATATTCCGAAAGAACGACAAAAAAGTAGTGAATAGGTAAAATGAGTCCATTTTTCTCAAATATCTCAGAAATTAAGCGAGATGGCACGATTTTGCCTGAATCCTTTTTTCTACCTTTTGAAATTCTCTACAAGACCATTCTCGGGCGAAAAAGGCGTATCTCCATTATTTACCAAGATATCTTCAAATAACTAACTAAAAACTCAGGCAATTTGAAGGAAAAATTGAAAAAACTCACTAGTGTCTGGAATTTTGACATCATGCACGACTAGAAGTTGAGCAGCCAAAGAGGCCCGATGACCAGAACTGCTCTGTGCAATGCACTCATAACGACCGCTGTCCTCCGGTTGTGCTGAATTAATGACAATCTTCGATCTTCGTCTGGAAAAATAAAAGACAAAATTAAATGAAGAAAAATAGGGGCAAAGTGCACCTCTGGGGCAACATGATTCGGGAATTTTTTTTTTGGAAGTGAAGGACTTGATGGAAAAATCTGAAAAAAATTGAGAAGATGCTCCGATATGTGGCGCTTGTTGGTGAATTTTTTCGATTTTTTTTGGAGAGGCCTTCACTCTAAAAAAAAATGGCAAATAATTGTGAGCAACAGGTAGTAATGGGTAATCTCTGAAAAACTCGATTCTTGAAGAATCGATTTTTACAAATGCGATTTTTTAAGAATCGATCTTTACAAATGGAATTTTTTAAAAATCGATTTTTTCAACAAAAAAAAAACAAAGTGAGAAAATCGATGAATCGATTAATAGAATAGGAGAAACATCTCCTCAACTTCCTTTCGATTGATTTTACATATTCGATTAATCGATGCGATATCTCGCATTGAATTCGAAAAATCGTATTCGAGTCGATAGTTCCGTTTCACCTGTTTCCGTTTGAGGGAATCGATCAGTTTCAAATATTCGATTAATCGATGTGATATCTCGCATTGGGTTCAAGGTATCGCATATCATTCGAAACTTCCGTTTCACGAGTTATAGCTTGAGGAGATCTTTCCCCTAAAGATCAAAAAACAGGAATTTCCGGTCGAACATTTTCTAAAAATCTATCAATCGATATCTCAACTTAGATGCGAGATATCGCGTATAATTCGATAGTTCCGATTTACCAATTCATTTTCTCATTTTTCTCAGAAAAAATCGATTTTTTTTCGAGATAGAATCAAAAAATCGATTAATCGATGTCAAAATTCGATTAATCGATTTTCGGATCGATCGATACGTTGATTCCGTTTCCCTGTTTTTTAGTTCAGGGGATAAAAAATATCACATCTTGAGATCCATAGTTTTTCAAATATCGATTAATCGATGCGATATCTCGCATTAAATTCGAGATATCGCATATGATTCGATAGTTCCGTTTCATCGATTTTATTTCAAGGGAAAATCCTATTCGTCATTTCTTCCTCAGAAAAAAAAACGATACAATTTTTCCAAAAAAAGAATCGAAAAATCGACTAGTCGAAAAACGATTAATCGACCATTTTTCCCCCCCGTTTCTCCTAATTAATTTTTAATTTCCTCAAGTGCAATTCTCTCAACAATTTGTGCATTCATCTAAAGAAGGGAGTGAATAAATTGTGAAAATATTTCGAGTGGTTGTGTGTCTTTCACACTTTCGGTTTTTGCCTCTTATTGGCGTGATAAGACACAAGTGGGGTTTAAGGAGCATCATCAAGAGGGGACGTAAGTAGATGAAAGGAAGCGCAAAAGCCAGCCGCGAGTTGTATGAACGAGGTAGAATATATGTATAAATAGAATAGGCTTGAAGGGGGAAACATGAGAGAGAATGAGTGCTAGTCTAGACGGAGTGTCGATTTTTCCTAAGGAACTAAATTAGAAACTAACAATGTCGTGAGTCGGTCCGACTCTTTGTCGCCTTTTTTCACATTAAATTATATATATATGTGGATTTTTACGAAAAAAAAAGTAGGGGAATTTATGTGATAATATCGCGTTGCGGGTTGATGAGCATTCAGGGGAAGTCCAATCAATTTTATGAAAATTTGAGAAAATTTTGGAAAAATAGGAAAAGCTGCTTTTTTTTTCTTGGACTTTTTTGGGAATATTTCGGAAACTAATGACCGCCTATTTGATAAAAAGTACGCCTTTTTATAAGAGTACTACAGAAAGTACTAAGAGAACTACAAAAAAAGGATCATGGTGAAAAGAGCCTATCTCCACTAGTTTTCGAGATATTTTTAAAAAACGAAAGAGAAAAAAAATGAGGCAATAGTCTTTTTGCTTCCGAGCGGAAGTTATGTAATCGTGATGTTTTTTTGATTTTGAGATTTTATCATAATATGACTGTGAATGACCTGAAACGTTGAGAACTGCTCTCTTGGAAAAATTATGTATGTGATGACGGATTTTTCGCTTTACTCTGAAACGAAGCTATCTAGATCTGAAAATTCGACAGAATGTTTGCTATATGTACTCCAAATGTTCATTCAAATTTGAAGCTGAATCAGCCCAATTGTTCTTGAGAAAAATGAAAATATCACAAGATCGTTTTTCCGATCTTTTTCAATGAAAAATTAAATCTCAGCCTCCAATCTCAGCAAGGAGATGCGGACTTATGAGATGCACATTCAAAGTAGTACTGCCAGTACTCAAAGGACGGTTCAGAATTTACTGAAATTTGGCACATTCGTAGATTATGACAAGATGATGATCCAATTAAAATTTTAAAAGGCTACAAAAAACGAGTCAAAAAGTATTGACACTTGAAATTTCACAAGTTCAACATTCAGCCTTATGAAAATTCGCAGATTTTATCATATTTTACAAAAATGACCATTCAGATTTATCAGATACAAAAGAGGGAAATGATCGAAAATTGTGTATAAAACCTTTTAGATTCTTGAAAAGGCAGCCACAGAGGATGTCATAGTAGTAATCAGTGAATGACTATGGAAACTGTACTGTTTATATTTTTTTTCTCTCTCTAACTCACTCGGGATGCTATCTAGTTCATAAACACAACATGAATCAGACGAGACACTGTATATACCACTGACTATTGCAGTATCGGCGTTACTACTTTAACTTCCGGGATGACGGGCATTTCGATTTTTGGATTATCCAGTATACAACTTTTGAGAAATTTTTTGTAAAGATCTAGGTATCTTCATAACTTAATTTATAATTCAGTTAGAGACTCCAATTTTCGTGACTTCATATATCTGATGAGCGCAAAGTTTGGTATTGAATCTGGTTCATGCGGACATCGGTCCAGTAGTTCCTGAGATATTTACATAGAACGATCCCAAAAAAAAAAAAAAAAAATAGACTCTAGCTCAAAAGCTATTCAATCGATTATCTTGGAGTTCAGCTTAGAAAAAGGACTTTAATATGCGTAATTTGTGCAATGAGTTCCAGATTTTTTGAAAGAATAATTCTATCAAACTATTGAAAAAACAATTTTTCTAATAAATTTTGAATTTTCTCCTTTTTTTCCATGAGAACGCAAATATATCTGAATTCATTATGCGAAAGTAGACAATTTTTCATGATACCAATGTATTTTTGTAACTCGATATAACCATAAATTTGTTGATCAGCAATTTTAATCCTAACCTAACTCAATTTGAGATAAGTGAAACGTATCGTACAACATGACATCGGAAGTTGAAAAACAATGAAAATAAACCAATGTATTCTTGTAATCTAGCATAAGCACAATATTGTTAACCAGCAGCTTAAAACCCTGGTTTGAGTATATGTACACACAGAAAACACTGAGCGTAGAAGACGCACAGAAGTGCGTAATCACTGCACATGTGTGCGTAATCACTGCACATGTGTGCGTACTTCACGTTCTCACAATCGAACGTGATGTACGCACACTCGGTGCGTGATGTACGCACACGTGTGCGTGATGTACGCACTCTTTTTGCGTGATCTACGCAGACTTGTGCGTGATCTACGCACAGAAGTGCGTGATCTACGCACAGAAGTGCGTGATGTACGCACAGAAGTGCGTGATGTACGCACAGCTGTGCGTGATGTACGCACAGTTGTGCGTGATGTACGCACAGTTGTGCGTGATATCGACACACGGTGAATAAGCGAAATAGAGCGAAATAGACGTTAATATGGGATCAGGAGGGAGTTTTTCCAGTTTTTCGTAAGTGTCTCGGTGAATAAGCGAGATAGAGCGAAATAGATATCAATATTGAATCAGGAGAGAGTTTTTTCAGTTTTTCGCTATCATCTCGGTAAATAAGCGAGATAGAGCGAAATGGACGTTAATATGGGATCATCGAGAAGTTTATCCAGTTTCTCGCGATTATCTCGGCGAATAAGCGAGATAGAGCGGAATGGACGTTGATATGAGAGCAAGAGGGAGTTTTTCCAGTTTTACGTGATTATCTCGATGAATAAGTGATATAGAGTGGAATGGATGTTAATTTGGGAGCAGGAGGGAGTTTGTCCAGTTTTTCGTGATTATTTCGGTGAATAAGCGAGATTGAGCCAAATGGACGTTAATTTGGGATCAGGAGGGAGTTTGTCCAGCTTATCGCGATTATCTCGGTGAATAAGCGAGATAGAGCGAAATGGACGTCAATATGAGATCACCAGGGAGCTCTTTCAGTTTTTCGTCATTATCTAGGTGAATAAGCGAGATGGGGCGAAATGGACGTTAATTTGGGATCAGGAGGGAGTTTTCCCAGTTTTTCGTGTATCTCGCTTATTCACCAATATCCCGAGTGGAAATTCTGATAAGTTTATTGTCAGTTACTGATCCGCCCAAACTGATTTGTAATCAGTTACTGATCAGGCTATCAGATCAGTTACTGATCAGGGCTGTAACGCTGTTTTGGATACTATTAGGATCAGGAATCCTGATACTAATAGTATCACGTATCCGGATACCAATAGCATCAGGGATCCCTGATACTATGAGTATCAGGATTCCTGATCCTAATAGTATCAGGATTTCTGATCCTAATAGTATCCCAAAATAGCGTTACATGCCTGATCAGTAACTGATCAAATAGCCCGATACTGTTAGTATCAGGAATCCTGATACTAATAATATCAGGGATCTAAATAACAAAAAATATTTCGTTTAATCAGTGGGAGTATGTGCCGTATATTTATTTATTACATTTATCACATTATTTATTACATGTATACATTGTATTTGAACGTGAGATGACATTTTTTCGCTGAAAACAGATTTTAAATTATGAAATTAATCTACACTTGGGTGGATTCGATCCCGGAACCTTCCGCACATTAAGTCGACACGCTAACCACTAGACTATGACACAGTTATAGTATCAGTCGGCCTAATCATCTACATTACCTTTTTCTATAAAGGGGGCATTACCGGATATTAAACCTGGGAGCTCAGAATAACTAATTAGGTGATTGTGAAGAAATTAATAAAAACAAATGAACATCCGGGGAACCTGATGCTACCCGGAACATCTCCGGATCAGGATGAACTGATCAGACTTAGATTTTTTCAGGAGCACCTTATCAAGTTCTTCCGGATATAAATAGGATCCGTATTCCATCAGCATTCCTTATTAAGGAAAGCCTGATCCAAGATGGATAAGGTCTGCATCAGTAAGGCCTGACTGAAGAGATGGCTTCTCTACATGCTATAACATTAAGTTTTTCCGGGTACAAATCGGATCCGTATTCCATCAGCATTCCTTATTAAGGAAAGCCTGATCGAAGACGGATAAGTTTTGCATCAGTAAGGCCTGACTGAAAAGATGGCTTCCCTACATGCTATGACATTAAGTTCTTCCGGGTACGAATAGGATCCGTATTCCATCAGCATTCCGTATTAAGGAAAGCCTGATCGAAGACGGATAAGTTTTGCATCAGTAAGGCCTGACTGAAGAGATGGCTGCCCTACATGCTATAACATTAAGTTTTGCCGGGTACGTATAGGATCCGTATTCCCTAAGCATTCCTTATTAAGAAAACCCTGATCCAAGGCGGTTACGTTTCGGATCAGTAAGGCCTGACTGAGGGGTGACTTCGCTGAATACTACAACGTTAAGTTTTCTCGGATACGAACTGGATCCGTATTCTATCAGCATCCCCTATTAAGGGAACCCTGATGCGGAACGGATAAGTTTTCAATCAGTGAGGCCTGATCGAGGAAATGGCTTTTCTACATACTACAACATTACATTTTTTCGGATACGAATAGGATCCGCATTTCGTCAGCTTTCCTTATTAACCCTCTGAAGACAAACTCCTAGCAATCCCTGTCGTGTGAACTAGAGAGAGGGAATAGCCAATCGCGGGCACGCGTTCAGTGTGTTAGTGCGTGACGTCATGAGATGGCTGCCCCCTCTCCTACTATCCCATGACCGTACAGAGCTCGTGAACGTGTGGGTCCTGGCCGGTTACGATTTTTCTTATATTTTTTCTCGTTTCCAAGTTCATAATAAAAATAGAAATTTATGATAGAATTGTTTAGACTAAAAAAAAAGTGTTTGATTTAAAAATACTATTTACTGGAGAAGAAATAATGGAGACGCGTCAACAAAAACGGAAATAAAAAAAAATTCATCTGCAAACATTCTTCCAGTTATAACAGTGAAGAACGAAAAAAATTCCATCAAAAATCCTTCTTCGTTGAAATTGAAGAAAATACATGTTTTAAAAAAGTCCACTGTCTCAAAACCGATCCATCTTTTATTTATTTTTCCCGGTTGATTGTATTTTTTTTAAGCAGTGATTCGCCCGGCCCCCCGCGCGATACGCCGGCACTGGATGTTGCGCCCCACCATAGGGTCGAGTCACTCGCCCTTCGGTCTGATTCAGTGGTGGGGAGACGGAGTTTGTCTTCAGAGGGTTAAGGAAACCCTGATCCAAGACGGATAAGTTATAGATCAGTAAAGCCTGACTGAGGGTTGGCTTTTCTGAATACCACTACGTGAAGTTTTTCCGGATATGCATTGGATCCGTATTCTATCAGTATTTCCTATTAAGGAACCCCTGATGTGAGGCGGATAAGTTTTGGATCAGTAAGGCTTGACTGAAGGGAATGATTTTTTTACATACTACAACATTAAGTTTTTCTGGAGACGAATAGGATCCGTATTTCATGAACATACCCTATTAAGTAAGCCCTGATGCAAGACGCATAAGTTTTGGATTAGGAAGGCCTGACTGAGGAGATGGATACTCTACATACTATAACATTAAGTTTTTCCGGATACAGATAGGATCCGTATTCTATTAGAATTCCCTCTTAAGGCAACCCTGGTGCGAGACGGATAAGTTTTGGATCAGTAAGGCCTAACTGACGAGATAGCTTCTCTACATACTATAACATTAAGTTTTTCCGGATATGGATAGGATCCGTATTTGATCAGTATTTCCATATTCAGGTAACCCTGATATAGAACTGATAAGTTCTTGATCAGTGTTTCCCGAATAGGCTTAGGCTTATCTCGTACTGATCCTAAATTGATACTGAATCAGGCTAGCCTTAACCAATTTCCACTCGGGATAGTCGCGGAAAAGTGAAAAGACTCCCTCCTGATACTAAATTAACGTCCATTTCGCCTTCTCTCGCTTATTCACCGAGATAATCACGAAAAACTAACAGAGCTCCCTGGTGTTCTCATGAGACGTCCATTTCGCTCTATCTCACTTATTCACCGAGATAATCGCGATAAGCTGGACAAATTCCCGCCTGATCCAAAATTAACGTCCATTTCGCTCTATTTCGTTTATTCATAGAGATAATCACGTAAAACTCCCTCGTGCTTCCATGTTAACGACCATTCCGCTCTATCTCGCTTATTCACCGAGATAATCGCGAAAAACTGGAAAAACTCCCCGATGACCCATATTAATGTCCATTTCGCTCCATCTCGCTTATTTACTTAGATGATAGCGAAAAACTGAAGAAACTCTCTCCTGATTCAATATTGGTATCAATTTCGCTCTATCTCGCTTATTCACCGAGATAATCACGAAGAACTGGAAAAACTCCCTCCTGCTCCCAAATTTACGTCCATTTCGCTCTATCTCGCTTATTTATCGAGATAATCACGTAAAACTCCCTCCTGCTTCCATCTTAACGTCCGTTCCGCTCTATCTCGCTTATTCACCTAGATAATCGCGAAAAACTGGAAAACTCCCCGATGATCCCATATTAACGTCCATTTCGCTCTATCTCGCTTATTTACCGAGATGATAGCGAAAAACTGGAAAAACTCCCTCCTGATCCCATATTAACGTCTATTTCGCTTTATTTCGCTTATTTACCGTGTGTCGATATCACGCACAACTGTGCGTACATCACGCACAACTGTGCGTACATCACGCACAGCTGTGCGTACATCACGCACAGCTGTGCGTACATCACGCACAGCTGTGCGTAGATCACGCACTTCTGTGCGTACATCACGCACTTCTGTGCGTAGATCACGCACTTCTGTGCGTAGATCACGCACAAGCGTGCGTAGATCACGCACAAGTGTGCGTAGATCACGCAAAAAGAGTGCGTACATCACGCATACGTGTGCGTACATCACGCACACGTGTGCGTACATCACGCACCGAGTGTGCGTAGATCACGTTCGATTGTAAGAACGTGAAGTACGCACACATGTGCAGTGATTACGCACTTCTGCGCGTCTTCTACGCTCAGTGTTTTCTGTGTGTATGATATACAGAGCATTAACATTTCGCTTCATAAAACACAAAAGTCTGTGTATAGGGGATAAATTGTAACAAACGAGGGGGGGGGGAGGGGAATATTAAAGGCCGAGAAACTGGTATCATGACTAATTAACATGCAGACAATTCAACACGTGGATAATTCAACCCATAGACAACTCAACACACCGCAAATTAATAATATAACAAATTCAACACAAAAACAGAGGAATTGAACATTTCCATTTTTTAATAGACAGATCATCTCCACTACTCTTTTTAAATCACTACATTATTAAATTATTAAAGTATCAAATCAATGACCTTTACTCAGTTTAAATGTTGAATTGTTCAAATAATTTGCAAAATAAACTAATATAAGGGGAAGGGAAAGGGAAGCTAATGTACAAGGCCGAGAGGTCATCCATTTGGAGAACAAATGAATAAATATCAAGTACTCTCGAGGCCCCAGTTTCTGACAATGCTCTAGTAACTGACAATTTTTGAAAATTTCTCAGTTATATTTAAATATACAATCTGTTGTTGAATATTCAATTGCTGAGCTCGTTCAGCACAACAAATAGGGTGAGCTAACCAGTATTCGGACGCGTCCAGTGATCAAACATTCAACATATTTATCCTGTTGAAAATTGGTAAACCAGCAAAATATCATTTTTCTAATTTTCGAAACACCATATAATGTTCATTTAATTCAAATAAGAGCCCATAAAACTGTTCATTATATCAGTAATTATTAAATTTTATTATTTTTGATCACTGGTGTCTGACAAGTCTTATCCGTTCGACCACTGGACCACTCACTCTACGTATTAAGGAGGTTCTACCCTCCTCAAGAGTGAATTTAAATTTTTTGATATTTTTGCATGAAATTTTTTAAGGTTACAAACAAATATATCATACACGTTTTAGTCGAATGATTAATGCATTGACCGTCTAGTTATCGAGAAAAAAAATAGTAAAAATGAGTAATTTCACATGCTTATAGAGAGCCCTTATGACAGAACCACTCTATTGGCGACGTTTTGTATTTTTTTTTATAGATCTAACAGATATTTTCCTACTAAAAATTAATATGATATAATTGAATATGTATAGAATTGAATGATATTCTTTCGGACCCACCTCACCGGCCAAATAAGCTCAAGAAACGCAATACAAAAAAATTTATTTGTAGTAAACACGTCATGGCGGCGGAAACGATAGAGGGCCTGGCTATGCTGCATGCATCAGCTGATCGAATATATATCAATGTATACCGATATGTTTCTATTCCGTAATTTTTTCTTTTCAAATGCAATAATTTGTTGCTAACAGATTCTTAACATTGGTAGAAGAATTTATTAATATTTTTGAGGAACAAAGCACAATAATCGAATATTGACATCCAAGAATTTGCAGTTTGCACGCAGCCGCCATTCCACTACTTGAATATTTTTAATACTTCTATTATTAAAAAAATCAATTAATAAAAGAAGCGAAATAACATGTATTTTTTATAATTTAGATAGTTAATTTTCGTCGTGTTTTTACTGATCAAAAAAATAAAAAAATTATGTTGCTTTCTTGAACTACCGTGTGAGGGTAGAACCTCGTTAAGATAATTAAATTACATTCAATAAGTAAATAGTTGTGGTATTGAAATCACGCTGTCAGCAACTAGCTCTAAGGTGTTAGAAACTGAGCCGTTGACAGTATTCCAATGTTCTTTATTTAAGGGGTTTGGGAATTATCTCCAAAATATGGAACAATTTTGAGAATCATACAGGACGTATGATGTCATCACTATTATGTAGTATTTTTTTCAAAATTTTCATGTATTTTGTTTTAAACTAAGTAACAGTCAAAATTGCATCTTATACGTGGGCTCTTGTGCATCAAACCTGGCTCAGCATCGATCGTCGCTATCAACTCAGGTGATAACAAAGGTCTCCTGCTATGACAGATTTTATGCATAAGAGCCCAGGTATAAAATGCAATTTTGACTGTTAATTAGTCTAAAACAAAATACATGAAAATTTTGAAAAAAATACTACATAATAATGATGACATTAGGAACGTCCTGTATGATTCTCAAAATGATTCCATATTTTAGAGATAACTCCCCAAACCCCTTAACTCCTCAAGTACGAGGCCTATGCAACGCAGCCTGTACCTATCGGATGAAAAGTTCCTCAAAAATGGTATAATCATCCATCCAAATGAATTCTTTCAGTGCCAATATCTCTGATAGTACTCAAAGAACTGATTTTTCATTGTTGACGGACTTTTTTATCGTGGCCAGGGTCAATTCGATGCATGGATCCGAGCGATGGAACGAGTAGGCGGGTCAATACGATGTTATGGACCCCGTACTTGAGGGGTTAATTGTAAACTCTCACTGTTAAAAATTTCCGTCTGAATTTTCCGTGCAAAATCCCGGAAATTTCAGATAATCACGTCATTGAAAAATGAACGCATCATCGATTTCCAAATTATTTCACGTCTGGATATCAATGAAATTTGTAAATTTCAGTCTAATTGTTTTTTGAAAACATAGTGAAAATAGAAAAATTCCAAAAAAATTGAATATTCAAGTCATTTTGATTCTGAATATTTATATTCAGTTGAAAATTCAAGTAAACTGTAGGATTTTCGTCTCAATTCTACTTAAGACTCATAGATTCCTTTGAATATCCTCTGAAAATCACAGATTTTATAACAATTTTCCCATTAAAAAAAATTCAATATCACGTTTATGAAAATTCCCATCAAATTGTCTATGAAATTTCCTTTTTTTTCTAACAGTGTATGATTGATTAGCTATCAAATTCCAGTTGGAAGCGTTCTGTCAATTTTATTGGTTGAATAATAAATATCGCATGAATAGTGGGGTTTGTCGCGAATTATGCACAAGCAGTGGAGCTCCTGCTTGTTTATTCTTTTTTTTTGAGAATAGCTCAGTAAATAATGCAGATACGCTTTTCTTTCCCCCAAGGTCGCTTCATAGAGTATTTCAAGAGCAACAAGAGAGGATTCAGGCAAAATCGCTCTATCTCGCTTATTTTCCGAGTTATTCTTAAGAAACTACTGAAAAAAGAGAATTTTTTTGTTTTACTGGATTTTGTTATCAGTTTTTTTTTTTTCAAATATCTCGGAAAGTATGCAAGATAGGGTAATTTTATTCACATATGATTTCGCAGCTTTCGAAATTTTCTACAAAACCATTGATTAACAAAAAGAGCGTATCTCCAGTAGTTTCCGAGATATTCTCAACAAGAAAAAATGGAAAATTCAATTGTAGTGAGGAAAAAACATAAAAAATTTGATTTTTTTTGTCATTTTTCTCTTGAGCATATCTTGGAAACTAATGGAGATACGCTTTTCCCCAATCCATTCTTGTAGCTCTCGAAATTTTCCACAAAATCATCTCAGAGCAAAGAGGACGTATCTCCATTATTTACCGAGAGATTCTCAAAAATCGAATAATAGGAAAAAAATCATTATTCCATTTGATGAAAAAAAAAGAGAAAGGGATAAAATGGACGAAAATTTTCTTTTAAAAAGCACGTGAAACAATTCATTCCACCCCCACGTTCGTTCTGCTCCAATTTCCTCTCAAAAATAAAGAACAATAAATAATGGAGATACGCCTTTTTCTCCGTATCCATTTTTGTAGCTCTTGGAATTCGTTATTGAACCACCTTGGGGCAAAAAGGGCGTATCTCTATTATTTACTGAGATATTCTCAAAAAAATAAAAGCAAAAAAAAAAAAAAATAATCATTTTATTTTATAAAAATAAAAAAAGAATGGAAAAAAATTAACCACAATCTTTTTTTTTTTTTTTTTTTTTTTGCTATTCAAATAAAAAAAAAAACTTTTTTTGCAATAAAACGATCTGAAAAAATTTATCACACCCCCACGTCCATTCTGCTTCAATTTACCCTAAAAAAAATAAATAACAATAAATAATCTCACCGTTTGTGTTGAATTTTCAGTCCTCTACGTGGATTAAGTGGCACACCGTCCTTGAGCCAGTGCACACGTGGTGGTGGCGAGCCCCTCGTTCTACACACGAGTTTAACCCTATCCCGAGTCCTCGCCACAGAATCCCTGAGCTCTGACAACGTAACTTCACGAACTGAAAAAAAAAAAAAATGAAAAAAATTATTTAGAAAAAAAATTTACAATTCTTTTTTTTTTTTTTTTTTTTTTTAATAAATTTGAAACTCAGACGAGTGTCACGATTCTCGCCGAGTTTTTCAGTAGCTACAGTAAGACGGGCCACAGTCGACGAAGCGCATCCCAGTCTTTCTATTTTCGTTCTCATCGTAGATTACAACGAAGAAGCACTATGGTGTTGAGCTTGAGGCTACTATAATTAGCACAGAATGAGATTTTCGGTTCAACTTTACGTGAAGTAGAGTGAGATTGCTTTTTTTTTCTTTTTTTTTTTTTTATTATTTCTTTTTCTTTCACGTATTTCGTTGATGATGAGCTTTGGACTTTGGTTTTTTTTTACTTTTAGGAGAGGATCATTCAGCGTTTAATTAACAATGGTTAATTGGAGGAATTAATTTTGTTGAAATCCTCTCAACTCACTCAATTTCAACTCTTCAAGAGGTGAAATAGGGTGAGTTTATTGTCGTTCGCTATTTTTTTTCTGACAATATCTCTGAAAATCACGGAGATACGATTTTTTGTCTTCAGATGGTTTTCTGGAGAATTTCAAGAGCTGAAAAAATGGATTAGGACAAGAAGATCGTATCTCACTCAATTCCCGAGACATTCTCCAAAAATTAATGAAAAGATGTATTTTTTTTTCGTCTCCACACGAGCATTTTTTTTCAAATTTTTTTCCATTAACCACCAAGGTTTTCTTCATTTGAAGCCTATTTTGATAAAAGAAAGGGGTAAAAAATATATATAGATCAATTTTCAAGTACATATACATACATCTTTTACACTTTTTCGAGAATTTAAATATGTGAATTAAGGTCGTACTCGATCGACCGTTCCGGAAATTCTGAAATTTGGCACATTCGTAGATTATGATGAGATAATGATCCAGTCAAATTTTCAAAGGGCTGCAGAAAGCAAATCAAAAGATATTGACACTTGAAATTTCACGAGTTTAACATTGAGCGTTATGGGACACCGTACATTTTATCATATTTTACCACATTGACCGTTCCAATTTGGGTAGAAAGAAAAGGGAGATGATAGAAAATTATCTATAAAACATTTTAGACCCTTGGAAATGCAGCTTCAAAGCATATAATAGTAGTAATTAGTGGATAACTATAGAAACTGTACTTTTTGTATTTTCTCTCTCTCTCTAACTCACTCGGAACGCTATCTAGTGTGTAAATACTAGGGGATGGGAGTAGTGATGGAATCCAAGAAAAGTGACGGTCATTTGACCGGTCAATTGACCGTCAATGACCAATTCGCAATGACTGACTATTTTGGTCAAAAAATAATGACCAAATCGTGGGTCAGAAAATTGACCAAACACCTTTTTGACGGTCAAATTCCATCTAAATAGAAATAATGAATTTTTTGTGAACCTCATGTATATTTTCGTAAATCAATTTTTGTATTTCCCGTGTCAGAATTCCTGTGATATAATTTTATTTCAATTTAATAAGCCATTTCCTCTTTAAAAATATCATTCCACTAAAAATGACAAAAAAAAGACTCAATAACAAATTCACGGTCATTTTCCATCTAATTGGATTTTAATATCGATTTTGATTTTTTATTCTTGAAGTGGGTATTCCAATCGCCGATATTTTACCAAAAATGAGAAAAACTGCACGATTTTTGGAAATAAATGATTTTTATGAGTATTTGCATTGAATTTTAAAAAATCATAAAAATGACCAAAAAAGTGACCGAAAATAAAATTGACGGTCAATTTTTATCTATATTGATGGATTTTGACATTTATTTTTTCTGACTGACCATTTGAATTTTTAACGGTCAATTTCCAACGAAATTTACGGTCAAGTCAGAAATTGTCACAAAACGGTCAATTGACGACTGACCTGACCAATTTCAAAATTGACCGTCATTTTACATCCCTAGTAAACACTACATGAATCGAACAAGACACCACTGACTAGAGCAGTATCAGTGGTACTACGTTGAGTCATCTATGACTACAGATGAAAATTCACATGAACGAACGCCCAATATATGACCGAAATTGCCGTTAAAGTGATGTCACTAATAGGTGTCTGTTTTACCACATGTGTCCATTTTATCCTAAAAAAAAAAAAAAAAAATATTTTCTTATACTTAATACATTAAATATATATTTACATGATGAATATAAAAAAAAAAAAAAAAAAATATTTTCCGAGGAAATCCAACTTTTCCACTGAAAAGCTAACTTTCCTGTCCTACCTTCTCCTAAATCTCTGGAAAAATATCTTTTTCGTAATAAATAATTGTTCTAAAGGCAACATAATTTACGATTGCTCTGACCTATTCCACTTACTCGAATTAATATCAACAATAAATTGAAAAATTCTGTTTTATGTCTGGAAAATCTCATTTGTTCACTTATTTATGACTAGCCTAGCCAAAAATATTTGTACACTATACAGTGCATATCCATAATTTGTTAATTAATTCAATAATGTAACTCATTGTGGCTCTGGGATTGGGCATTGTCATATCAAGTGATTCGTTTTTTTTTTTTAAATATCTCGGAAAATGATAGAGATACGACGTTTTTTGCCTCAAGGTGGTTTTACAGAAATTCCCAGAGCTGCAAAAAGGAATTGGCTAAAAGCGCTCTATCTCACTTAGTTTCCGAACTATTCTCAAAAAACGACCGACAAAAATGGTAGTGTTGAAGCTACTATAATTAGCACCGACTGAGATTCTTTGATTTTTTTGGTTGTTTTATCGTTTCGTTTTTTTCTTCACGTATTCCGTTGATGATGAGCTTTGGACTTTGGTTTTTTTCTTCTTTTGGAGAGGCTCATTCAGCTCTTAATTAAGAATGGTTAATCGGAGGAATTGATTTCTCTTGAGAAAAAGCGAAATAGGGTGAGATTGATATGGAGATAAGCCTTTTCTGTCCTAAGGTGATTTCGTAGAGGATTTTAAGAGCTACAAAACAGGATTCGGCCGAAAAGGGCATATCTCCATTAGTTTCGGAGATATTTGGAAAAAATGGATGTGAAATAATAGGCTTATAAGGGAAGGTGGGGTAAAATGAACATTCCAATTGAACGGTTCGAAATAAAGTTTATCCGATGATTTCATTGAAAACATGTGTCAAAATTTTTTTTTTTTTCAATGTCATTTTTTTGGGCAATTTTTGAAGGGGTTCCCTTTTCGAAAATCGAAAAAATTAACTTTTTTGTGCGATATCACTAATTCTGTTGCTCCTAGTGACCTGGGGTTTATTCCAAATGAAAGGTGAGTTCATTTCTCATCGATTTATGTGGTTTCTATTTTTTTTCATCAATTTTTCAAATACTTATAGGCCATTTCCTGAAAATCAGTTGTTGCCCTAAAACTACTTGAAAAATTGATAATTTCTTTGAAATCATATAAATCAATGGGAAATGAGCTCACCTTTCATTTAAGATGATTCAAAACTGAAATTTTTCAAGAACAAAAGGATTTCATTTCCAAATCTTCAGCAAGAAATGGCATTGTTTGAAAAATTCCAAAGAATAACTTTTGACATATGATTTTCATGGGAAATTCCTTCACTTTTCCAATGGAATCATCAGAAAGAACTCCAATTCTACCAATAAAATGGTATTACTATCTCCAATATTTACATTAATTTCGCGTAAGTTTCACAGTATAAATTACCAAAACTAACACGTGTCTTACAGTATTTTGATTTTATCGACCGTGTATTTATTATTATCATTTTTGTGACATTACTTTAACAGTAATTCCGGTCATATATAGGCGTTTGTTAATAAGAATTTTCAAATAATGATGATATGCACAAGTTTCCGAAATTTGAAGGTGTGAATGTGGAGGTATCTCGATAGCTTAAGGGGGGGGGGGGGGGGGGGTAAGGGTTTACGTGTGAAAAAAAACACTTTTTTTACGATTTTTTTTTAGACGTCTAGATTAAGCAGATTTATTGAAACCTTTTGAACATTATTGAGTATGGATTCAACAACATGAAGTAATTTTTTTCTACGAAAATATCCACAAACAAGCTGGTGACGGAGCTTTTCTGAGAACGTCTATTGAAATAGACGATTTGCGGTGATCACTGTATCTCAGCTAAAAATTATCAGAAATAAAAATCCATTGAATCTTAGCCAAAGTATCATCGAATCCTCCCCCCAACGTTCTCTGATTATTTTTTTTTTCATTTTTCAATTTTTGGTGGTCATTTAAAGTGAAAACTGCTATTTTTTACGAAAAATTGCGTCATTTTGTGGCACAATTTTGGTAGAAAACCCCTTTAATGTGGAAAAAAAAATCATCAGAGAACGTTGGGGGGAGGATTTAATGATACTTTGACTAAATTTCAATGGTTTTTTATTTCTGATAATTTCCAGCTGAGATACAGTGATCACCGCAAATCGTCTATTTCAAAGAAACGTTCTTGGAAAAGCTCCGTTGATAGTGGATATTTTTGCATTAAAAAATTACTCAATGTTGTTCAATCCATGCTTAATAATGTTCAAAAGGTTTCAATAAATCTGCTTAATCCATACGTCTAAAAAAAAATCGTAAAAAAAGTGTTTTTTTCTCCACGCGTAAACCCTTACCCCTCCCTTAAATCTCTGGAAAACTATCTTTTTCGTAATAAATAATTGTTATAAAGGCAACATAATTAACGATTGCTCTGACCTATTCCACTTACTCGAATTAATATCAACAATGAATTGAAAAATTCTGTTTCATGTCTGGAAAATCTTATTTATTCACTTTCTCAGAAGTCAATGGACGAATCCACACAATAATTTCGTGGAATTTTACGAATATCTCACTGCCATTGATCATTCACGATTTCTTAATTATTTCCAACAAATTCCATTTGTTTTCTTTTTTTTTTATAACTAAAAAAAATGTTGAATTAAATTTTTCAATTTCTCGAAAAAAACGGCAGAATGCCAGAATTTTTTTTAGTAGTGAAGGACTTTATAAAAAAATTTGAAAAAATTCCACAACAATGTGACTAATCTAGAGCATGTTCTCAATTTTTTTCTGAATTTTCCGTTGACTCTTTCACCTCAAAAAAAAAATCCAATTCATTTAACTCTGCTGGTCCATTTTGCTTCAATTCAATTCCCAAAAATATAAAATAATCAATTGGACTGGGAGCCGTTTAATGCGTAATATTCCTGGAATTCTGGACTCCCAGAGAACATTAGAAGCGGTTTATTTGAAGGCAAATAATAATAATGAGTAACAAGTAACAAGAAAATGTGGATAAATATTTTTCCAAAAATTTCCTCGAAAATTTGTTTATTAACTAGGAAATACACGTGTGTAAGTATTCTCTTCATTTTCGACGTTATTACGCAGTGATAAAATGAAGTGGAGCTTCAAAAATTGGCGCCAAGCGCTTGAGTACCAACGTCTGACTACACATTGCCCGTAACCACTTGCCACGAAGCCCCAATTCAGTAGTAAAAAAAAGTGAAATAATATTTAATTAAATTTTTCCAACAGTTTTTTGAGTATATCTCGGTAAATAATGGAGATATGCCCTTTTTGCCTTGAAATATTTTCATGCAGAATTCCAAGAGGTACAAAAGTGAATTTAGGACAGAAAAGGCGTATCTCCATTATTTGAAGAGATAATTAAAAAAAAAACTAGCGATAGAAATAGTAGAGAAAAGTGGAATTTCAATGAGTTTATTCTTTCATTTTTTTTATGGAAATATCTTGGAAAATGAGCGAGATAGAGCAATTTTGCCACAATCCTTTTATTGTAGCTTATGAAATTCTCTACGAAACGTTCCTAAATAAAAAAAAGCATGGCTTTTTTTCTTGGAGTAAGGTGGTTTTCCATTTACTGAGATATTTGCCAAAAAATAGTTGAAAATTCAATCGTAAAGAGATGAAACCGAAACTTTTGTCAATCAATTCTTGTTTATAGCTCTGGAAATTTTCTACAAATCAGAATGAGTCTATTTCCATCGTTGATTTTTTTGGAAATACCTCGGAAACTAAGCGAGATAATGCGATTTTGCATTAGTCCTGTTTTGAAGCTCTTAAAATTCTCCATAAAATCATCTGAGGATGAGAAAAGGCGTATCTCCATTATTTACTAAGATATTCTTCAAAAACAAACGACAAAAATATTTGCCTCGTTGTTTTTTTGAAAATATCGAGGAAACTAAGCGAGATAGAGCAATTTTGCTCGCATCTTCTTATGTAGCTCTCGAAATTTTCTACAAAACTACTTCAGGTTAAATAGGGTGTATCTTCATTATTTACCGTGATATTTCACAAAAACTGAATCAACTCCCACCGAAAAAGCCAAAATAACAGAAAAAAAATAAAAAAATAAACAGAAGATCCAAAAAGCAATTCGTCACGGCCGAGGGGGCATTTGCGTTTTGTTATTAAAATAATAATACCAAGTAATATAAAAATAAAACTTTGTATTGCGATGAGTTGAATGATTATAAACACTCTTGGGTAATCAAACACCGGATGAAAGAGAGTCAGAGTCAAAACAAAAGGGAGACAGAGTACAACTGCTTTTAAACTCGAAGAGAAAGAGAGTAATATGATCCCTTGATCCAGTGAAATTGATCCAAATAAGATGGAGGGGGAAGATGGGGGGAAAAGGGGCAAATTATAATTATGACAAATTGACCCCAAATGGAAGAGCAAAAAATTGCTTTTGCTTGAGGTAGTATCTCAGGGAAGTCGAGTACAGTTGAGCCCGTATTTTTTTGATGCCTTATCAAAGATGATATTTTTTTACATTTTTCTGAATTTTTTCATAATTTTTGTCCGTCCAGTTTATGAGATATGAATTATCAAAGTTACTGAAAATACCGGTGGTGGGGATGAAACGCCCTGAATCGGACAGAAATAACGAAATTACTAAAAAACCACAAGGTTGACCCATTATTTAAAAACAATTGTCGAAGAGAACAGCATTTTAACTAAATAATAGAAGAAAAAAATATTCAATTCACCGTATAGTTATTGAGAAATTCTAATTAGAAGGTAGTCGCATCTAATTGCCTCTCTCTCTATCTCATGCATGTGATAGGAGATTAGTAATGTAAGAAAAAAATCGAGAAACAAAAAAAAATTATATTCACATACTGAAGATATGATTTTCGAATAGTTTAATCACTTTTTCGGGTAAATTAAAGCACACTTTCCCAAATTATCAGCAATTAATTGGAAACTGACCTACAAATCTTCATTTTTTTCTGTTTTATCGACTGTACGATGCGATACTACCTTAGAATATTACATTTGGGACATTGATTCCTCATTTTTTTTTCTTCATCGAAGACAAATTCTCAAAAAACCTCAAAAATCCATTTTTTCCCTACTTTTTCCCAAATATCTTCCAAACTAAAATAATGGAGATACGCCCTTTTTGTCCTAAGATGAGTTTGTAGTTCTTCAAATTCTCTACAAAACGATATTTAGACAAGAAAAAAGTCTATCTCCATTATTTATCGGGATATTTTCAGAAAACTTAAAAAAAATGGAACTATTTTTTTTTCATCAGTTTTTCGTAAATATCTTCGAAAATAATGGAGATACGTCTTTTTTGCTCAAAGATGGTTTTGTAGCTCTTAAATACACGATTCTTTGATCCAGTGGAATTGATACAAATAAAATGGTGGAAGAGGGGCAAATAGGCGCATTATAATTATGACAAATTGACCCCAAATGGAGAAGCAAAAAATCTCTTTTGCTTAAGATATTAACTGGGTCATTAATTCCTCATTTATTTTCCAACTATTTAACGAGCATAACGCGTGTCTATTTCATCATCCACATACGACATATTCATCTCGGAGAAGGGGAAAAAAAGGGAGTCAGAAGAAAATCTTTAAAATAGATTGAGATCAGTAGAATTTTTCATTCTCAATTTCTAGAAAATCTTCTAGAAAAAAAAAAAATTATTTCAAGATTTTTTTTATGGGAAATTATAAGACAATCATTATAACAACTCATCCATTAGCAAGTTTCGGAGGAATCTGAAAAAATTGGGATATGGGGATTTTTTAAAATTATTCCAATCGTTATGTATTTCCCAGCCCTGGTGTTACGAAATTTCAAAAAAAATTCTAGAAATTTTTTATTTTTTTTATTTCAAGCATTTTTTTGAAAAATTAAGGAAAATTATTATAATTAAAATTAATAATTTAAATTATTAAATTATTAAATTAAGGAAAATTATTATAGGAAAATTGAGGGTTTGTTGGGAGTTCGAAAAATGGTGATTTTTCCAAATCATTCTGATTTTCACGATTTTTCGAGATATTTTACTCTTTTTACTCTAGTGACACGAATTTTCGCGAAATTATGTTGGAAAATTTTTATGGAAAATGAACAAGAAATATTATGAAAGTGTCTCAATTAAACTTTGAAAATCTATTAATTTGGAGTTATTGGGGGTTGAAAAATAGGGATTTAGGGATTTTTCAAAAAATTATTCTGATTTTTTTTTATTTTATGTTTCTTGCTGTAATTGCTGTGGTGTCATTAATTTCCATAAAATCATATAAAAAAATCATTTTTCACATAAAATTTTTTTGTTCAACTATTCTTATGAGGAAGAACGGGAAAAAATTATGAGAATATAATTGAAAACTGCAAATTCTGCAATTATTATATCAAATTATTCGGATTTTCATGATCTCGCTCTATTGACTGCAGTGTCTCGATGTTTTAGGACATTATGTGAAAAAAAACATTTTTTAATTTTTTTCTTCAACAATTTCTAGGGGAAAAAAATTATGACAATTTAATCAAAAAAGGGGGGTTCGAAAAAAAGGGATTTATTAATTTTTTAAAAGATTATTCTGATTTTTTTTTGTAGGTTTCTCGCTCTAATTGACGTAGTGTCACGAGGAGCCAGAACGTCGTGATGAATAGCTTCAAAGAGATTGTTGAGAGGTGTTATGGAGATGTGATGAAACAGAGTTATGACTTAGCATCATGACAAATATTAACTTATGGTTTCTCGCAGTTTTAATGAACTAGATCAGTAGAAAATCAGTCTTTGATCGTATTCTGGGGAAAAACGAAAAATTGATAAAGTAAAATACTTAATTTTTTTATCATTTATTTTTTGAGAATATCTCGGTAAATAATGGAGATACGCCCTTTTTCTCCGAAGTGGTTTTGTAGAGAATTTCGAGAGCTACAAAAAGGTTTCAGACGAAATCGCTTCATCTCGCTTACTTTCCAAGATATTCCTCAAAAAACCAATGTCAAAAATTGCAATGGAAAATAAAAAAAAATCGATCCCTTTCCCTCATTCATATTCCCCAAATATCTCGGAAACTAAGCGAGATAGATTAATTTTTTCCGAATTATTTTTTGTAGCCCTTAAAATTCTCCACAAAACAACTTTCAAACAAAAATCACGTATCTCCGTTATTTACCGACATATTCTCAAAAATAAAATAATTTTTTTTTTTTAATAAAAAGCCAAAAGTAAATGACTTTATTTCGCTCATTCATTTTTCCCAAATATCTCGAAAAATAAGTGAGATAGCATGATTTCACCTGAATCCTTTTTTGTATCTCTTGAAATTCTCTACAAAACAACTTCAGAACAAAAACGGCGTATCTCCATTATTTACCGAGTTATTCCATGATGAATCATTCTCATTTCTCTACAGACATAAACCATCCAATTCACAATATCCCCCCCCCCCCCCCCCTCCACACACACACACACACACAAGGAATTTTGCTCGTAATACAGGCGTCTGGGGAGAAACTGTGTACAACCCATACGCACATTATACATATATGTACATATATATTACATACTATTATATATATATATGTATATATCTATATATATATAGATATATATATAAGCCGCTGTGTTTTCTGTCCAAAGACGTTTAAAAAAAAAAAAAAAGTAAATAAGCAAAAAAAAAGAGGGGGGGGGGGGAGAGAAACGTCCATGCGTGGATCGTGACCGGCATCTCTATATACCCAAGGCACTTGATGTCTCGTGCGGTTGTATTTCGCGGAAGAAAGTTTCGAGGAAGATTGCTCCGATGGTAGCGCCGTTGGGCGCAATTCGCACAATTTTTTCAAAAAAATCAAATGACATTATTTCGTTTTTTTTTTTTGATCGATAATATAAATCCCCGAAAAAACATGGAAAATTGATTTTTTCCCCCACTTTTTCCTGATATTATGGTAAATAATGGAGATACGCCCTTTTTTTTTTTATCTAAAAGTGGGTTTGTAGCTCTTGAAATGAGCTACAATACGAATTTAGGAAAAAAAGGCGTATTTCCATGATTTACCGAGATATTCTCAAAAAATAATTGAAAAAAAAATGGACTTTTTCTACTTCAATTTTTTCACCAACGAATTTCATCAGTTTTTTGAGAATATCTTTGAAAATAATGGAGATACGCTATTTTCTTCATCAATATACTTTTGTAGAGAATTTCAAGAGCTACAAAGTTGTTTCAGGGTAAAAATGCCGTATCTCCATTATTTACTGCGATATTGTCCAAAAAAAACAAATGACAAAAAAAGTCTTTTTCTACTTAAATTTCTCACAGCTTCATTTTATCATTCTTCCGCAAAAATATCTTTGTAAATATTGGAGATACACTTATTTTGTCCCAATCTGATTTTGTAACTCTAAAAATGCTCTACAAGCCCACCTCAAGAGAAAACCATTGTATCTCCATTATTTATCAAGATTATTCTCAAAAGAAAAATGTCAAAAAAATGGAACTTTTTCTACTTAAATTTTTCACTGCTAAATTTCATCAGTTTTTCCCAAATATCTCTGAAAATAACGGAGATACGCCGATTTTGTCATATTCTACTTTTTCTCTACAAAATTCTCTACAATATCACCTCAGCACAAAACCGTCGTATCTCCATTATTAAACGAAGTGTTTCCAAAAAAAAAAAAAAAAAAAAAAATCGACAAATTCGTAAAATCGATTATTTTATTTAAATAACAAAAAAAAACAACGAAAACAAAAAGTGCAGAGTATCAGACTCATGAGGAGAGGTTTAGTTATCTATTTAGACGGGTGAGTGCGTACAGAAAGCGTTAGTCGAGCGGAGAGGTTCCCCATACAGAACACAGAAAACTACTGCGGGCAATCCGAGTATGGTCACACGGGGCCGTACGTGCCTTGGATACGTATATGTATAATACAGAAACCCAAGAGATACAACAACTCTTTTCTCTCTCTCTCTCTCTCTCTTTCTTTCTCTTTCTCTTTTCTCTTCTTCACCACACACACCGTCTCCCCCAATTGCCTCCCCCAATGGGGATACCACGTTACTACCATATAACAACATCAAACAGCTATGAACCGTACATAAAAGCCACCTAAGTTCTCATATGAGTCAATGTCCAATGATTTCGATAAATAAAACGCGAGTGGGATCAATTCAGTTTATTTCAGTCTCTTTTTTTTTTATTTTTTTTTTTTTGTCAATTTCTCCTCGTTTTCCTAAGACACAAAAAAAAATTGACTGACAAAAATTGGAAAAAGTGAAAAATAAAAAAAAATCAGGCTATTTTTCACGTTAATTTTTCTTAGAATATCACAGGAAATAAGCGAGATAGAGCGATTTTACAAGCTTACTTTTTTGTAGCCCTTGAAATTCTGTACCAAATGAGCTTAGGGCAAAAAGGGCATATCTCCATTTTTTTACCGAGATATTCTTAAGAAAAGGAGAAAATTTTTTTTTCTGAAAAGACTAAAAAAATGGGAGTGGGATCAATTTAGTTTATTTCAGTCTCTTTTTTATTTTTTTTTTGTTTTTCTTCTGTTAATTTCTTCTTGTTTCTCTCTCTCTCTAAAAAAAAACAACCGAAAAAAATGAGGAAAAGTGAAAATTTCGATAAAAATCAGTCTATTTTTCTCGTTAATTTTTCTCAGATATCTCGGAAACTAAGCGAGATCAGGTGATTTTGCTCGAATCCTTCTTTGTAGCCCTTAAAATTTTCTACAAAACAAATTTAGGACAGAAACGACGTATCTCCACTATTTACCGAGATATTCTCAAAAAAGAAAGAAGAAATTTTTTTGAAGTGAAAATACAAAAAAAAGACTTGCGATTACAATCAATTCAGTTTATTTCAGTCTTTTATTTTTGTATTTTTTTGTCAATTTCTCTTCTCGTAATTTCCTTCTCGCGAGCATTTGTGGACTTTATTTTTTCCTTTTTGGTTTAATTGTGATAATTAATGAGAGTCTTTGGGCTCTGTGTGCATGAACTAGTTACTTCAACGTTAAATTATGACATCAGCTTTAATAAAACTGCTAATGCGATCGAAATCGCGAGAGTTCAACTGTGACAGTTGTGAATGCCTTTTTTTTTATTAGTGGTCCGTGGTTTAGTTAGAAGAGACGTTTAATATAGAATTTTTAATTGAATTTTTAATTAGTTGTTGAGAGGGAAGGAAACGGAATTTTCTTCGTTTTTTTTTGGGTTTTTGAGGAATATCTCGGTAAAGAATGGAGATACGCTGTTTTTGCCCGAAAGTGCTTTTGTAGAGAATTTGGAAAGCTACGAAAATGTGTTCAGAGGAAATTACGCTATCTCGCTTAGTTTCCGAGATATTTGAAGAAAATTAGGAAAACAGCGATTTATTCATTTTTTAGTGTTAACTATTCAGCGAAATAGGCTGTTTTTGTCCGAAAGTCGTTTCATAGAGAATTCCAAGTGTTACAAAGCGAGATGAAGGCAAAAAGGGCGTATCTCCATTAGTTTCTGAGATATTCCTAAAAAAACAAATGATAAAAAAAATGGATTTTTCTCCTAATTTACCTCTTCACGACTGACTTTTATCAGTTTTTTAGGGAAAATCTCGGAGAATGATGGACGTATGGTCATTTTGCCCTGATATAATTTCGTAGCTCTTGAAATGCTCGACAAATGAGAATTCAGGCACAATCGCTCTATCTCGCTTGGTTTCCGAGATATTTTCAAAAACCTAATAACTTAAAATTGATTCTTCCTATTTTCACCTTTTCACGATTGAATTCTATCAGTTTTTGGTAAATATCTCAGGAAATAATAGAGATGCTCAAATATCCCGGAAACTAAACGAGATAGCGCATTTTTCCCTCAATCCTTTTTTGTAGCCCTTAACATCCTTTCGAAAACCACTACAGAGCAAAAACGCCCTATCTCAATTATTTACTGAGATATTTTCAAAAAACCAATTTTTTTAAAAATATTGCAAAAATAAAACAGAATGGCTCCATTTCCCTCCAAATATCTCCGAAATTAAGCGAAATAGCCCATTTTTCCCTCAATTCTCATTTTCAGCCCCCAAAATCCTTTGACCAAAACTACCATCAGCCAAAAATGTCCTATCTCCACTAATGACCAAGATATTTTCAAAAAACAGATTAAAAAAAAATTTACAAAAAATAAAACAGAATGACTCTATTTCTCTTCTTTATTTCCTTCAAATATCCTGGAAACTAATCGAGATAGTTCATTTTTCCTCCCAATCCTTTTTTATAGCCCTCAGAACTATCGCTAAAACCACTTCATGGCAAAAATGCCATATCCCCATTATTTACTGGGGTTTCCAAAAAATGAACGGCAAAAATAGTATTAAAAAATTAAGAACGAATAATCCAATTCTTTTGCTTCTGAGTGGAAGTTTTGTTTTCCCTTTTGCTTCCGAATGGAAGCTGTGTTTTCGCAATTTTTTTCGAAATGCCAATTTTCATTGGAAACGACTCAAAATGATGCAAAACGTCGAGAAATCATAATGAGAAGAAAAGTAAACATGTATGTGTGTGTGTGTCTGTCTGTACAGCCCTACGACTCTCTATTACTCGAGAACGGTGAGAGATAAAAATCTGAAATTTTGGCAAGATATCAGTTTTGATGAAGTGTATGTCCCATAAAAATTTCAGCAAGATCGGTCCAATGGTTCCTGAGATATATCAATTTTTCAAAAATCGCATCTTTCGAAATTTTTCAATTTGTGTGAGACGAATTCCGTTCAAAATTTTACTCAAGATTCGCAACCATAATATCTAACTTTTGGTGAATTTTTATGAATTTAATCCTATTATTCTATTAGTTATTAATTTTTTTGTGCTTTTTTTCAAAAACTCGGTTTTACGACGATAGCTCAATGAATAATTGACTTAAAGACTTCAAATTTTTTCTGTATATGTAGTTTCTGATGGAGATGGTTGGGATTGAATCTGAGGCATATTGGCTGAACGGTTCGCGAGATATTTTGAATTGAAGTTTTCCCGAAAATAGGCTGTATCTTCCAAACTACTCATCTGATTTCATCGGGACGAAGCTCAAAAGATTTGTTTTCATGAGCTGAACAAACCGTCAATTTTTGGAATTTTCAGATAAAGTTCCCCGCTTATTATATCCAAAAATGTATTTTTTTTCTCAATATTTCCAAAAAAAAATCCATAAAATGCAATTTTTCTCGATTTTTTTGAATGAACACCCATATTTTTCATTTTTTTTTCTGGAAGAACACATTTTCCTCTTTCAAATAAGCCCCTACTCAACTTCGTAGGACAATCAGAAACTGTATCCAAAAGGGAACATTAAAGTGAAAAAGTGATTTTTTATGTAAAATTTAGTATAATTTGAAAATAATTGAATTTAATAAATCCCAATCATTTCATCTTATATTTCAATTCATTAATACACGGAAAGAAAAAAAAGATAATAGAGAAAACTCAGTAGCAGAAATTGGAAGGAAGAAATAGCGATTTATAGGATAACGTCAAAGGAATAGTGACTAACGTCGTTTATCACATTTTCTCAAATATCTCGGGAAATAGGTGAGATAACGCATTTTTCCCTCAATCCTCTTTCGTAGATCCCAAAATCATCTCCAAAACCACCCCCCAGACAACATCCCTCCATTATTTACTCCAACATTATCAAAAACCTCCAAAAAATATCCCTCAAAAAAACTATTAAAAAATTGAACAGAGAAGTAGGGATCGAGAAGAGTGCAATATTGAAAAATTAATTCAGCAGTGAAGAGGTAAAACAGGATAAATCGACTTATCTTTGAGGTCATTTCGAAGGAAATATCTTGGTAACTAAGCGAGATAAGGTGATATTACTCATCTGTTTTTCTAGAGAATTTCAAGAGTTACAAAAGAGTTTTAGGGCAAAATTGCTCTTTCTCGGTTATTTTTTAAGGGATTTTCAAAAAACTTAATGAGAAAAAAAGAGACTTATCTTGTTTTACCTCTTCACTACTGAATTGATTATGTATTTATTTAAGTTCAATTTGACAAAATACTAAGAATGTCAAGAACCTGAAGAAGCATAAATGATAAGCAAAAAAACGTCGCGAATTGACAATATTTTATTATTGTATTTAATCTTTCAATTTCCCATGATACTTAATTAATTACTAAAAAAAAACTTAATCATACCGTAATCAGGTCGTACAACAGCCTGAACAGCTGCTTCATTTTTCTTGCTCCGTATCACTGGTTCACCAAGTATCGTAAAATTTCTTGGTCCAACCCGATTAACAAAAACAATATAAACCTTACCCCTTTTAATATCAGCCCTCACAATTTTCATTTTATAATAATTAATAATTCTATTAATTTCATAATCATTAATAATTCCACTGTTATAATCACGTAAATCATTAATAACACCAATATCATAGCTTCTACACAATGTACCTTTACTACTAATATTAAAATTATTATTTTTATTATTATTATTATTATTAAATAATTTATCACGAAAATGTAATCTAACACTGTCATTTTTTTTTAATGGCTGAAAACCCGATTGGCTTTTATATACTTGTTTAACTTCGAAGGTCACAGCATAATTTGAACCTGGTTTTCTAGATGATGACATACTACGTGCTTTACCTTCAAATACAGTTGGTGATAAAAATGCACGATTTGATAAATCCATATCAGGACACCAATTTTTACCCCTACAATTATTATTATTATTATTATTATTTAATTTTCTACAATTTTTACGTTTTTCACGTAAGCTCTCACTTTTTTTATTAATGCTTGATCTTTTTAATCTCATCATCAGTCTATCATCATTATTATCATTTAAATTTATTAAATTTTCATAATTTAAATTATTTATATTTAATTTATTAATTGGCTCATTGTAATGTTTATTTATCATTAATTTATTTGTTTTGAGCGGTGGTAGGGGCTGTACTAGAGCTAATACGCACCACCAACCGCTTAAAAATCCAGTTATCAATAAATTTGACCGCATTATCTGGACAACATCAATTAATTCAATTTTTTTATTATTATTAATAATAATAATAATAATAATAATAATAATTGTTTTGCATCCTCCTCTATCCTCATTATTAAAGAGGATAGTAGGATGACGCGAAAATTTAATTAATTTATTTAGCAATTTTTTAATTTTATCATCAAGTTTTTTATACTTTTTACACATTAATATCATCACTGTATATTCATACATTTAACTTTTTTTTTGTTCATTTTTTTTACACTGGATTTTTTTAATTTTGTCATTTTTTTTGGGTTTTTTTTTTTTTTTTAGTTTAGTTTTTTCATTTTACAAAACCAAATAAATGACGCAAAAAGCAGGAAAACGATGGATTTTTCCAGTTTTTTGACATTGAGCCTTAATTTTTACATTAATTTTTTTTAGTGTTTTTTTTTCAGAGGCGCACGTGTTTATTTCATTTTTTCTGCCTTTTTTTGGGCTGTTTTTCACTGATTTTTCCACTGAAAAAAAAGGCAAGACTCTTTTTCGGGGGTTTTCGAGGGTGCAAAAAGGGGGGAGGTTCAATTATTGTTCTGTCGTTTATTTTTAAATGGTAAAATCACCGTAAATTCATTTAACTTTTTTTTTGTTCATTTTTTTCAACACTTGATTTTTTGAATTTCGATGTAATTTTTTTGCAAAATTTTCCTTTTTAGTTTATTTTTTTTTCTACTTTACAAAACCAAATAAATGACGTGAAATACAGGGACACGATGAACTTTTCCAGTTATTCAGCATTGATTCTTAATTTTTTCATTCAGAATTTTTTTTTGAATTTTTTTACCCGCGCACGTGTTTACTTCATTTTTTTGCTCAATTTTTATAGTTTTTCACGGTTTTTTTCACTGAAAAAAAAAAGGCAAGACGTTCCTTTAGGCTTTTCGAGGCTTCAAAAAAGAGGGGGAGGTTCAATGATTGTTCTGCCACTTTTTTTTTTACCCCCCTTTTTTTTTTTAAAAAGGGTGAAATTATCGTGCGCGGTTTGTGAGCAGCTGCGGGAGACTCCCGCACACGCGAAGTTCGAAATAAGACTGAAGTGGGGTGGCAATGGGTTTAGTGTTGAAAGGCCGGTGACAGAAGCCAGTGACTCCTAGTGGGAGCCGGTAGAGGCTATTCTCTCCCTTTTACACACGCAAAATACACTTTATTATGTCAGAATTAAAAGGGCACAAGTGCATATATTTATGCATAGGACTTGTGCCTTTTTGCTTCTAATTTAGCAATTTTATTCTTCATTCTTGTTTAATTCATCGCTTTCTCTCTGTTCAAATGTGCGTAAATGTGCGCGCGCTCGCGCACACATTTCACTATATATATATATATAAACTGAGTACTGTTTTTCTTATTTACTTCTGATACTGCCACTGCACGTCCAATGTGTCGTGAGACTGTCGTCTTATCTCATCTATATATCTACACCTTTATTTCCTTTGGGGAACGTAACGGAAATGAATTAAGAATTTTTTTTTTTTTTTTTGAAAATTATGAAAAAAAAATTGAGTGAAAAAAAAGGGAATTTTTTTGGATGTAATGGGTTTTCTGAGGATATCTCGGTAAATAAGGGAGATGGGGCGGTTTTGCCCTAAAATGATTTTGTAGGGAATTTCAAAAGCTATAGATAAGAGTTCGGAGCAAAAGGACGTATCTCGCTTAGTTTCCGAGATATTTTCGGAAAATTGACGAGAAAAATAGAGTAATTTCTCAATTTTTGAGAATATCTTGGAAATTAAGGGAGATAGAGCGATTTTACTGGAATTCCCTAGTGAAGAGGTAAAACAGGATAAATCGACTTATCTTTGAGGTCATTTCAACGGAAATATCTCGGAAACTAAGCGAGATAAGGTGATATTATTTATCTGTTTTTGTAGAGAATTTCAAGAGTTACAAAAGAGTTTTAGGGCGAAATTGCTCTTTCTCGGTTATTTTTTAAGGTATTTTTAAAAAACTTAATGAGAAAAAAAGAGACTCATCTTGTTTTACCTCTTCACTCCTGAATTTTTTTTGTAGAAAATTTCAGAGATCTACAGAACAGGATTGAGGCGGAATTCGACCCATCTCACTTAATTTCCGCGATATTTCCAAAAAATGAGTCTACTATTATTTTAATTGTTCTTTTTTTATCAAAATAATGGCGATACCCTTTTTTTGTGCTGAGACATTGCTCTGAAGAATTTTAAGAGATAGAAATAAGGATTGAGGCAAAATCGCTCCATCTCGCTTAATTTCGGACATATTTCTTACAAACTGATGAAAAAAAAAAAAGATTTTTCTAGTTTTAATTTTCATTACAATTTAAATCGTTCTTTTTTTTATAAATATCTTGGTCAATAATGGAGATACGACGTTTTTATCCGAAAATGATTCCATAGAGATTTTTCAGAGCTACAAAAAAAATCGGGTGAAATAGGCGTATCTCCATTAATTTCCGAGAGATTCTCAAGAAAGTGACGAGAAAAATTTGACACATTAAAATCCACCTCTTCATCACAATTTAAATCATTCTTCTTTTTTTCACAAATATCTCAGTAAATAACGGAGACAGGCCCTTTTTGCCCTGAAATACTTATGTGGGGAATTTCAAGGGTTACAAAACTGTCTTCATTCAAAATCACTCTATCTCCATCAGTTTTCGAGATATTCTCAAAAAAAAAAAATGATTGAAAAAAAATGAATTATCCCATTTTTCCTTTTTCCTAAAATTTTAAGATAATCCTTCTGGCAGGTCCAAATTACCTACTTTTATTTTATTTTTCTTCAAATTGCCATAAATATTCTAATTATTCCGATTTCGTAATATTTCACCGATATTAAAACAATATACACGATAATAAATTGTTATTAAATAATATTATAATTATATAAGGAAAAAATAGATCTGTGACCATGAATTGTTGCAATGAAACTGAAACTAAACCTCGTTTATAGAGTTTCAATGTTTATTTAATTTTTTTTTCAAAAATTAATTTTGGCCTTATTTGTCCGGTAACATGGGATAAACGAAATTAAAAAAAAAAATCTCCTCATACTACTCTATCGAAAGTGTCTAAAATTGCTCCTCCTCTTTGCAAATATCTCCATGAATAATGGACATACACTTTATTTGCTCCAATACACATTTGTACATAATTTCAAGAGCTACAAAATCTTCTCAGTGCAGAATCGCTCTATCTCCATTAGTTTCAGAGATATTAGCCTGAAAAAATACTGAAAAAAAAATCGTCTCATTAATTTTTATCTCTTCGCAACTGAATTAAAAGAAAAAAACAGAAAAATCGAACCTTAACAAACTGAACAAAAAAAAAAAAAGAAATTGAAAGAAGATAAAAGCATAGTTTTCGCATGAAACGAAGATATATTAACTCTCGCACCTGCTCAAACGGCACGCGCCACCGTGGTCTTATTATATACACATTGTATCGTATATCTTTTTAGTACACATAACACGTGCTGTTTTTCCACGTTTATCCACGCAAACTACGTCACTGAATTAATCGGAATAGATACATAAAAGAGAAGGGAAAAGGAGTGTCAATCCAATCATCGATCCCCATCTCCATTCAGGCAACGAGAATGTTTTTTTTTTTGTTTTTTTTTTCGAAAAAAAGGTGGAAGCCAAATCTTTGTTTATCTTTATCTCCTTTTTTTTTTTTTTTCTTTTACCTCAACTCCAATCATTTTTTTCACTCCTCTTCTTTCTTTCAACCTTCTCTATCTCTCTCATTTTATTTTCATTTTTTTCGGGGTCTTGTCGGCTCGCGGCACGGCCACACGTGATTACAGGGTAGCCGGCACTCACCTCGAAACTCGGGTGGTCCAATACGGACCAACCAGGGACTCGTCTACCGGCATCGAGAATCAGCGCCACCAACTGCTTTTTTTTTTTTTTTTCTTTTTTTTTCGGCCTGTGTTATAAAAAAATTCAGGGGACAAGTGTGTGAATTTTTTTGGCACTGGGAAAAGGCAAATAATTTATTTAAATATATTTGTCTGTTTTTTTTTTTATTATTATTTATTTTAAAATATTTTTCTAGTCTATTTTGGGGATATTTTTTTTTTTTAGAGACAATTGGTAGAACTGACGTTTTTCGGGGATTTCCAGTACTCTAGTTACGTTTTTTTTTTCTTTTCCAGCACACACAGCTGTCTCGCCTTTTTTTTTTTTTTTTCCTCCACTCGTTTTCCATGAGTTTTATGGTATAGGTGGTATATAGAGCTGTTTGGGTCCCTGCAGGCGCGTTCGGCACTAACTGCCTTCACTGTGTCTTATTAGCGATACAGTCAATGTTAAAAGTTTATACGAGTCAATCGGTGTGATGAGTTAATCGGCCAATCTTCATGGAGAAAGGAGGCTGGCAAACGGCACGAGAGAAAGAGATGAGAGGAGGGGGGGGGGGGGGGGAGGAATAAGGGCATACGTGTGTTTAACCTTCCCCCTCTCCAGCCCCTTTTTCTTTTCTTTATTCAGTCAATTTTTTTCGGGGATTTTTTGAGTTAAGGGATATTAAAAAATAAAATAGTTTGGGGAATTTTTTTGGGTGCATTCATATGAATGAAGTTTTTAGGAAAATATTGGGAAGGGGAAAAAGCATTTTGAGAGGGGGGAGGGGGATTCAAACTTCCCTCAATTACTCAGGGGTTCTACTCGTGTCAGCGAAACGAGGGTAGTGGGTAGGAAAAACGGTATACGTACGTTCGACCTCCCCCCCCCCCCCCCCCCTCCTAGCTTCGCTTCTGTTTTTTATTTGAAAAGGAGCGAATTTCAAAAGAGGACTCTCTAATTTCACCCACGCGGGGCTCCAAACTCCCCTCAATCGCTCAGAGGTTTCCCCCGTCCTAAAGAGACGAGGAAAGAAATGAGGGGAGGGGGAGGAATGAGGGCATACGTTTTTTTAAGCTTCCCCCTCGAGCTCCTTTTCTTTTATTTATTTGAAGTCAATTTTTTAATGATTTTTGAACTTAAAGAGAATGGAAAAATAGAGGGATTTGACTGTTTTCCTTTTCATATTCATATTACAATTCTTTAAAATAATATCGTTGAGGGAAAAACATATTCCAACCAGTGGGGAGGGGGGAGCTCTCTGATTCAACTCATGCGGGGCCCCAAACTCACCGCAATCGCTCAGAGGTTCGCTCCGTCTCAACGAGACGAAGAAAGAGGTGAAGGGAGAGGGAAAAAATGAGGGCATACGCGCGTTTAACCTCCTCCCTCTTCAACCCCTTTCCGTTTTTTTATTCAGTCATTTTTTTCGTAATTTTTAAAGTTAAAAAAAATTGAAGAATCAAGTAATTTACCCGTATTTTTTGAGCTATCCATGTTACAGAATTTTTTAGAGAAATATTGTTAAGGAAAAAAGGAATTTCAAGTGGGGGACGCTCTAACTTAACCCACGCGGGGCTCCAATTTTCCCTCGATCGCTTCGTTTCAATGAGACAAAGAAACAGGTAAAGGGAGAGGGAAGGAAAAAGAGAATACATATGTTCGAACTCCCCCCCCCCTCTTCTACCCCACCACGTCCTTCTTTTATTAAAAATCAATTGTCATGATTTTTGAATTGTAAAAAGTCAAGAAAAAAACCATTTAGTTGTAGTCTATGAGATACTTATGGTACAGAATTCTTCAGGAAAATATCGTTCAGGAGGAAAATAATTTAAAGTAGAGGACTCTGTAACTCAACCCACGCGGGGCTTTAAACATCTCTCAATCGCTTAGAGGTTTGCTTCATCTTCATTTTCTTCAAATTTCTCAATTTTTCGTTATTTTTTGAGATAAAAAAATGAATTTTTCATTGCTAGAGTGAAAAACAGCGAATTTCACCTGGCGACTCTCTAATTCAACCCACGCGGGGCTCCAAATTCCCCTCCAGCCACTTAGAGGTTCCCTCCCCCTCCTATCTCTTCAACACTCAAAAAAAAAAAAAAGTTCAATTGAGCTCCGTTCAATTTCTCATATAAATAATTCGTTTTTTATTACATTTATTTTTCCCAGACTAGGCGGCATCTCGCCACAAGTGGAAGGAAATACCCGGGTGTAAGGAGGAAGGGTACGCCAATACAGAACGTGTAAATTCTTGCGTGTGGTCGCATACTACGGACTCCGGGGGTACCCCGATTTAAATATCAAAGGCGGCTTAAATCTGACCTATACCACGTAGAATCATGTTACCTACTTTCATATACCCTAAAACACAATGGCCTAACAAAAGAGTCCAAATCATTAAATTACCCAATTAATTCAATCAATTCAAACTCACAACAGAAAGAAAAGAAAAAAAAATATGCAAAATTACTCACTCGTAATCACCTCAAATTCCTGCCGATCGCCTTCAAGTTCCTGCGCATGCCCCTGTGCATCGCGAGTAATGGAGGCCCGAGCATTAGAGGGACCTACCCTTCCCTCTCCCCTTAGAAGAGCAAAAAATAAATAACAAGACCCTAAAAATAAATTAAATTTTTTACCGTAACTGTACCTCATTTGCCAATAATCATGATGAGCGAATCAGTCTCATGGGCGAAAGGTAAGCGGAGAGGATTTTCGACTGGAGAATAGAGCAGTGAGGGAGGGGGGGGGGGGGGGGGGAGGAAGGGGAAGCGAATGAGAGAGGTCGGAGGGGAAGAGCCCTGGAAGTGGGAGGAAGGGACAGGAGACAGGCAGCCGATGGCTATTTTAGTGGGTGGAAAATTATACGGCGGCTTCCATAGGCTCTAAAATGGGCAGCTCTCTCCGGTTACCAACTATTATAATCATTTCTTTGGGGGCCGGCAGTATATACACACGGAAAGGATTACATACACACAGTTAAAGCCCCGGCAGCAAAATCCTTCTCTCTCTCTCTCTCTCTCTCTCTCTCTCTCTTTCTCCTTCTCTTTACTTTAATCTCTCATGCTTGTTTTTTCTGCCTCTCTCTCTCTCTCTCTCTTTCTCTCTCTCCTGCCACCACACGCCTCGTTTATAAGATACACCAATCCAACAAAATACCTTATTCCTCGGTCGATCAAACCAGTCAACATATTTACCTGCTCGTTAACGTGTCTCTAAAACTGAGAAACGGAGAGAAACAATAGAGGGACTGAGGAAAAGAGATGGAGAACGAGTTTTACGAGAGAAAGATGAGTTAAAGGACCCACCGCGAATCGAGACGGTGATTCTAGTGTTTTTTTTTTTTTTCTTATTTAAGGGGCTGGAGGGGAAAGAGGGGAAATGAGGCAGAAATGAAAGTAAACGGGTGATTAAAACGTAAATGACTTTTTCCGTATTTTTTTTTTTTTTTCGCGATTTCGAGGTTATGTTCTAGTGTTTTGATGGGGAAAAATTATTTTCGTGTGAATGCGCTGGGATCAAGGGGGTGAGGGGGTGGGGAGGGGAAGGTGGTGGGGGCAGTGTGTAATTTTGCGCCAGCTTAGGAAAACACGTCGGCCACCCGCGTGCCACTTGCGAATGCATTTAAAAATAGAAGGTGCACACAGGCGTAGCGCATAAGTCTGGGGCTTTAGAAAGAGAGAGAGAGAGAGAGTGAGAGAAAGAGAGACAGGGAGAGGAGAATGAGATTGGCGAGAAGAGATAAGAGAGAAAGAGATATCGACAAGACTTCGAGAATCGCCGATCGTCACTTCCATTATTCATTCGGGCGAGAGCAATCATTTATTATAATTTATCGATGAGTCTTTATTCCAAATGTTTTTTTTTTCACGGGCTCTATCTCGTGCGTTTCTTTTCTGACGCGCGGGATAAAAGAAACGTTGAAGAAATTTTGGAATTCCTTTTTTTTTTTTTTTTCAGTGATTAATTATTTATTTAATTATTGATTCAGTAAAAGAGGTGAATGTCCACTTTTTTGGCAATCGTTTTTAGGGAATATTTCAGTGAATAATGGAGATACGCCTTTTCTTGTCACAGGACACTTTTTAGTTCTTAAAATTATAAACAAAAGTGGCTTAGGACAAAAAGGGTGCCTCTCCATTTTTTAATAAGACATTTTTAAAGGGAAGATTGACCAACAAAAGAATGAATCCTAGGTGAGAATCAGATATCATAACCACTTGACTATATCGGAGATAACAAATTTACTGTTCTTTTTTCTGAAGTTTTTTTTCTCGAATATTTCAGTAAATGATGGAGATACGCCTTTTTTCCTTCGAGAAATTTTTGTAACTCTTAAATTTTTCTGCAGAAAGGGATGAGCGTAAAAGGGTGTATCTCCATTTCTTATCGAGATTTTGTAAAAAAAAAAAAAAAAAAAAAATTGATAAAAAAAACGATAAAAATATCTAACATGTCCTTTGAGTATATGTTGAATTACCTACACTTTACGTACACTCAAATGACACTTGAAGACACTAACATTATATACAGAATTCAATGCATTTATTAAAGGCACTTCTGTACCTGTAGCTGTGTCGAAAAAAAGAAAAAATTCTTGGTGAGAACGAGATATCATAACCACTTGACTATACCGGAAATAAATTCTTTTATTATTCTTGTTTTCCATATTCTTTTCGAATATCTCGGCAAATAATGGAGATACGCCTGTTTTTACCCCAATACACTTTTGTCACTCTTGAAATTTTCCACAGAGGCGTCCTCGAGCAAAATTGCTCTATCTCGCTTATTTTCCAATATATTCTCTTCAAGAATGAATAACAAAGAAAATAAGTCAATTTTTTTCTATTCATCTTTTATGAATATATTGGTAAATAATGGAGATACGTTCTTTCGACTCCAAGATACTTTTATTGAAAATTCTAGGAGCTAAAAAAAAGAATTAGGACAAAAAGAGTGTATCTCCATTACTTCCTATATATTCCTATTCATCCCTTTTGCTGAGTTTTTCCCAAAATTCTCCTGAAAATTCAATGAAATTCACCTCGAGCAAAAAAACCATAAAATAATTCGGACAAAAAAGTTTTCAGTTTCAGTACTCCAGCAATTATTCTTAATATGGCGCGGGTGCTCTTAATAAGGCTGAGTTTTCGGTGTATACGACACAGACCATAGCAAAAGCGCATAAGGGGAAGGGGCATGATGGTGAGGAGGGGGGGGGGAGAGGGGAAAGACTGAAGTAGAAGGGCACTGAAGGTAGAGGGAGGATCCATGCCGATATAGGAGGTCAAAAATGCACTCAAAAAATTGCCGCCAATTTGAATTGCTAATGCAGTCACCGACTCTCTCTCTCTTTCTCTTTTATTCACTTCTTGTTCGCAAAACTGCCACACTGACGATGACCACACTGCCACTAGCCCCACTCCCTTCCCCTTATCCCTCCAGCCCCACTCGGCTTGTGTTCTTTTGCCTTTGCGGTTTGTGCGTGCGCGCTCTTCACTCGGCATTTACTGTTTGTTCCATTCGGGGGCTTTTGGCGGGGTCTCTTCTTCTACTATATACCCACAAACGTGAAACACAATGGCCAACAAGAGGCAGTAGCGTTATAGGCCACTACCTTGTTTTGTGTTTAAAGAAAAGCAGGGAGAGTTGAGAGATAGAGAAAAGAAGCCACTGTGACGAACACCATATAAAGTTTTGCAATTCCAATGGTTTTGAGGGGGGAGAGTTTTTTTGTTTTTTTTTTCAAGTTTTATGCAGTCTCTCGGGGATTTTCGGGGAATTTTTGGAATTTTTTGGATAACACGGAGAGTTTGGGGTGGGGGATAAGAGAGGGGAGGATTGAGAAATTTTTGGGGAATTTGCGTTTCTGCGATCATTTCTTATAGAATATCTCGAAAAATAATGGAGTTGCACCCTTTTTGCACTTTTGATAGCTATTGAAATTTTATGCATTGAAAGGGTTGGGGTAAAGAGGGCATATCTTCATTATTTTTTGAGATATTTAAAAATAATAAATCAGAAAAATAGTAGTGAAGAGTTGAAATGGTGTAATTGATTTTTTTAAAATTAATATCTTATTGATTTTTTGAGAATATCTTGGAATTCAAGCGAGATAGAGCAATTCCGTTTCTAAGATGTTTTTTAGCTCTCGAAATTCTCTACAAATCTATCTTAGAACAAAAAATGCGTATCTTGATTATTTACTGTGATGAAGAGTTGAAATGGAATAATTCAAATTTTTTCACTTATTTCTCGAGAATATCTTGGAAATTAAGCGAGATACGCTCTTTTTGCCCTAATATATTTTTGCAGCTCTTGAAATGATCTACAAAAGGGTCTCAGAGCAAAAATAGTGTATCTACATTATTTAACGAAGTATTAAAGAAAAAGCAAATTCTGGATGAGGTCGAGATATTATTTCAATTGAGAATTTTGGCTGTATCGGTCATTGCAGAATAGAGATACAGCCGGAATACTCAATTTAAATCAGAGAATATTATAACCACTTGATTATACCGGAAATGAAAAATTCATTACTTTTTTTTTAATATCTCGGTAACTAAACGAGATACGCTTTTTTTTAACTCTAGTCCACGTTTGCAGCTCTTGAAATTCTCTATAAAACCACTTTTGTCCAAAAGCGGTGTATCTCTATTATTTACCGAGATATTGTCAAAAAAACGGATAACAAAGAGATCTACTCATTTTATTGATTCAATTTTTCTAATTTTTATGGGAAAATTTTCCAGCCAAAAAATAATGAAATATGTTCTTTACGGGCGAAAAGGAGACATCCTCAACACTCAATTTTCCAGCCCTCGCTCCTTTCAACCGGCAAAATTCTCACTCTCCACAAAATATTGTTATCACGTAATAAAATCTTTCCTCTATTAAAACCCATGAAATTTAACTGCCGAATAAATGTTTATTCACTCATCAAAAGTGCTACAAATGTATAAATTTATACATTAATCTGCATCACAGGATTAAAGAGCAACTCTCAAGAATTAAGATAAAAAAGGGTATATCTTCATTTTTTAACGAGATATTCTCCGAAAACATAAAAAAATTGATAGAAAAAGAACAAATTCGGTTTTTTCTATTAAAAGTATTTTTTTTCTATTATTTTTTTAAATAAAATATCTCGATAAATAATGGAGATACGCCCTTTTTGCCTTCAGTTCATTTTGTAATTCTTGGAATTCTCTGCAGAACCATCTTAGGGCAAAAAGAACACATGTACATTATTTTTTGAAGTTTCCTTTAAAAAAAAACAATTCATTTTTTATGAATATCTCGAAAATTGATGAAGATACGCCTTTTTCACTCTAATCCATTTCCGTAATTCTTGAAATTAGCTACAGAAATGCGGTAGAACATAAAGATCATATTCACCATTATTTACCGAAATACTTTCCGGTTTGTAAAATGAATATAATCAACTTCAAGTATAAGATAGTAAAGATGACTATAATGGCTGTCAATTTCTCTATTTATAATTCTATAGAATGATAACTAGAGAAAAAAATATTTGGTGCAAGAAAAATTTACTTAGTTGTAGAAAATTTATTTCGCTCAAGGAAATTTCGATATAGGGTAACATGACCAATAGATGGACGGTTAAGGAAATATTATATTTGATTAATTCATATGAAATAGGCAAATCACGTTAAAAAGTTACAGAAAAGAACGATGTACAGAAAAATATACAGTGAATCGGCTAAAAATCAATTTAACTAGAATAATGTAGAAATAATCAAAGAAAATCCCGGAAAAACTGGAAAATAACTAAAACTCCCAATAGATGGACATCTATATGAATGTAATAATCAGGAATTGACGTGAAAAGTATAAGAATCATTCATTTATTTATGAAAATCCTCGATAATAGAAACCGTCCATTTTTTGGTCAGTGTCCATCTATTGGTCGTGTGATCCTAATCTTCCGCTCATTATGAGGATTATCGCCAATGAGCGGTACAGTTCAAAATTAGAGAAAATAATACAATATTATTAGAAAAGAAAATTAATAACTAAATGATCTCTCATTGACAGAAATTTGGATCCTCGTTTCGGACGCGAATTAAATTCCATTAATAAATTAACGCGCCCAGATGAAATTAAAGTAACGCGATGAAATATCACGTTACAATAGATATAGAAATTGTGAAGAAAAGTTTGGTTTCAAAAAAAAATTTCTTGCCTCAAGAATTTTTTTCGCCTATAGATGCGATTATTAATCAAAAAATAGTTCGTTTTAACCATTAAGGAGCAGTCATGCTATCAGGAAAAAAAATTTCCTCAGTGCACCTATGAAAGTTCTAAAAATTTATAAATGTGCATGTGATGGGATTAAAGAGCAGTTCAGCCCCAGTAGCAGGCAATGGGTACTTCTTCGGGAGATGAGAATTCAGTGAGAAAAACGGAGCGCGACATGAGAGTCAACTCGTTCTATACAAGGGCTTACCGTTTCAGCGCTAGTCATTACTTTATTCACTTCGCCACAATATTCACATTCCCATTACCAAATCGTACAGAACGATGAAAAAAAAAAAAAAAAAAAAATTCCTTGAAAAAAAAAGAAGCAGCAAAAAAAAAAGGGACAGATTAAAAATTGAAATAATTTAATAATGAATTATAATAAATGTTTCGCCCATAAACTATATCCACTTATTCTGCTGCAAAAGTCTCGAAGCCGACAAGTCGAGACGCTTCTTCCGCCAATGGTATTGAGCCTTAAAAGGAAATTTGTCCTGTCTGCTATATTGGGTAACTCCAAGTCAAGGTGTGTGCACGCCCGAGATACGCAAGAAAATACGAGGGATTCAAACGCAAAGCCAATACATTTTATCATGTAATAAATGATCAATTATTAATAAAAATAAGATGAATTTGTTTGAGAATTAGTGATATTTTGTCGATGAAAAATGTTAGAATTTATTGATTTATTGATTTATGGAGAATTAGAATATTCACATATTTGAATATTAATTTTTTTTTTATATCTTGGTAAATGATGGAGATACGCCTTTTTAATTCTTCAATTTATTTATGTAGCTCTTGAAATTATCTGAAGGTGATTTTAGAACAAAATGGGCGTATCTCCAATGGTTTCTGAGATATTTGCAAGAAAACTGAATGAAAATTTGAATTTTTTTGTCATTTTTTTAATAGAAGATACTTAAAATCGTCTAAAAAAAGAGGAAATGATATTTTTGGCGCATGTCTGCGTGTGTGTGTGTTTATGTGTGTATGTCTGCGCGTGTATAAAAGTCTCAATTACAGTAAAACGGTTTTATAGAAAAATTTCGGTATCATGACTAATTAACATGCGGACAATTCAACACAACACATGGACAATTCAAACACACCACAAATTAATCATACAACAAATTCAACACAAAAACAGAGGAATTGAACATTTCTATTTTTTAATAGACAGATCATCTCCACTACTCTTTTTAAATTCAGTAGTGAAGAGGTAAAACAGGATAAGTCGACTTATCTTTACGATCATTTGAAAGGAAATATCTCGGAAACTAAGCGAGATAAGGTGATATTATTTATCTTTTTTTGTAGAGAATTTCAAGAGTTAAAAAAGAGTTTTAGGCCAAAATTGCTCTATTTCGCTTGTTTTCTAAGGTATTTTCAAACAACTAAATGAGAAAAAAATAGACTTATCTTGTTTTACCTCTTCACTACTGAATTACTACATTATTAAATTATTAAATTATCAAATTAATTACCTTTACTCAATATTCTTCGCATTTAATTTTGATTCGGTCGTTTTCCTTTGAACAGAAATAGTATTTTCCAATATGATAAATTTATTCTCCGATGTTTGAATATTCTCCACAATGAAATATACGGTAATTATGCAGAATAAAGCCCAAAATAAAGATAAAATGAAGATTAATTTAAAATTAATTTAAATTTTCATGTGTTGATTTTTCCATACATTGAGCTGTCTTTGTGTTCAGTTTGTTTGTGTGTTGACTTATCTATGTGTTGAGTTGTCCAAGTGTTCAATTGTCCATAGAACCAATATTTCATATTTTGTGAAAAACTTCCTCTCGATGAACTCTATTTTTTAAGCTTTATTTAAAGAGAATCTGATCGGTACTTTTTTAGATACGAGAGCGTCCGCGCGTGCTGCGCACGCGCTTTTTCATCCAATGGTATAAATGACACCAGATGTCGCGTCGGTTTCGGTCTTACGCATTTTCGATATATTCGATATATATCGATAGCCTAACTCCTCTTCTCCTTTTTAATATAGGATGTCCATTTTTTGAAAATCAGTTTTTAATGGAATTTTTGTAAACTATGCAATTGATGTTATTTATACTCATATATTATCTCGAGACTTGTATCAGTTAGATGCCTGTCAATTTTGAGCTTATTTGCATGATTAGTTCTTGAATTATCGGCGTTTTAATGAATTTTTTCAAAATTTGATATTTTGATGATGGTTTGAAAAAAGTTGTATCATTTCCATTGCGAAAGCATACTGCTAAAGTATTATTTTGTATTTTTGTATTTTAACTTTTATTTAAGACCCAACAGCCTCAAGAAGCCAATAATAGGGTCACATAACAATTCATCATTTACATCATTTACATTTTTTACATCATTTACATAATATTATAAAGAAGAAGAAAAAGTACATTTCCATGAGATTTAAGCTTAGAAAGACACCACCTATGGTCGATATTTTTAGCATAATTTTTAATATTTATTGAAAGGACCGGGTGGTGTTTTGATATGTTATGAATCGCATAAGATGACTCCGATACCTCACAGCACATCGCAGTTAAAACTAAATCTAAGATTCGGCCATTAGAGTTTAACATTTCATTACATTGTATCATATCATTCATACTTAAAAATTCCCGTATTAATTGCACATAAATTGACACATTAAAATCGTTACTTGACTGCTCAGTGAATTCAGGACAATTAAGATCACCAATAACCACACATTTCATCCCACATACATTAAGATTAATAATTTCAGAAAAAAATTAAAATAATCTGATATAATGTCAATTCGCGTTTTTGGCGGTATATATACTACAAATACACAAAGAGCACCGACTGGCAACAACACTTATTAGCAGAAAAAGTTATATCAATTGGAAAGCAATATTATTATCCACTTGTTTCTTTCTCGATATTTTGGTGGATAATGGAGATATTCTTTTTTTGTTTCAATTTATTTTTGTAGCTCTTGAATTTATTTTAGAGACCGCATTAGGGGAAAAAGGGCGTATCTCCATTAGTTTCTGAGATATTTAGAAAAAAACTGAATTTTTAAAAATTTTAATCTTAATTTTTGATTTTTTAATTCTTTTTTTTTTTCTTCAATTTTTTAGTTTTTTGAGAATGTCTAGAAGAACAAATGAGGGATTCGAGCACAAGCCAATATATTTTATCATGTCGTCACTTTAGAAACAAAGGGGCGTAAGTGCTGTGTATAAGCATACCACTTACGCCCTTTTGTTTCTAAGACGACGATGTAAAGATCAATATTAATAAATTAGTAAATTCATTTTGAGAATGAGTGATATGCGGTGATGGTATTTGTCGACTGGACATGTCTGAATTTATTGATAATTTATTCAGAATTAAAATTGTTTAGAAGAAGATTGACGTTTACTTTTTGAAGCATTATTCTGTGAATATCTCGATGAATAATGGAGATACGGCCTTTATTATCCGAAGATGATATTATAAAACATTCTAAGAGCTACAAAATCATCTTAGGACAAATAGGACGTATCTCCAATAGTTTCGCAGATATTCTTAAAAAACTAAATAACAAAAAAAATAGAATTTTCTGGTTTTCATTATTTAATGATAAATTGGATTGTTATCCCAGAAATATCTCGGTAAACAAGAAAATACACCCCAGTATGTCTAATAGTTTCTGAGATATTTGAGAAAAAAAAACATTAAATAACAAAAACCGAGTTTTCACGTTTTAATTGTTTGATATTTAATTTCTCTTATTTTTTTCAGAAGATCTCGGTAAATAAAGGAGATACGCCGTTTTTATTTTAGAGTGATTTTTTTTTAGGAAATTCTGAAAGCTACAGAATCATGTTAAGGCAAAAAGAATGTATCTCCAATAGTTTCAGAGATATTTGGGAAGAAACTGAATGACAAAAAAAATAAAATTTTAATTTCCTTCTTTTAATTTTGCTGTTTTTTATTTTTTAATATGTCGGTACAAATGGAGATACGCCCTTGTTATCCCAAGGTGGTTTACAGAGAATTTTAAGAGATACAAGGATGGCTTAGAAGAGAAAAGAGCATATCGCCAGTAGTTTCTGAGATACTTGTAAAAAAAAAAAACGACAAAAAATCGAATTTTCCGGTTTAAATTTTTTAGTAATCAATTTTTTCTACATTTGTGAAAATATCTTGCTAAATAATGGAGATACGCCTTTCTCACCCCAATGCGCCTTAGCAACTCCAGAAATTCTCTACAAAACCACCTTAAAGCACAAATGGGCGTATCTCCATTATTTTTCGAGATATTTTTGAAAAACTGTGTGGCAAAAAAAAATCGATGTTTCCCATTTTAATTCTTCGATAATTAATTTTTTTGCGTTTTTTGAGAATAACTCGTTAAATAATGAAGATACGCCCTTCTTGCCCGATGACACTTTTATAGAGAATTTCAAGAGCTACCAAAGTGGATTGAAGTAAAAAGGGCGTATCTCCAATAGTTTTTGAGATATTTGAAAAAAAAAACAAGAGACAAAAAAAATTGACTCCGATAACATCGGAATTCAGGAAAAAAAAATTTGAAGAGAAAGGAGAGAAGAAGAAAAAAAAAAAGAAATTTTAGTTGGAGTACATTGGCAGTAAGAAAAATTTAATATTTTTGTCATGCACCATTCTCCAGATATTCCCCCGACGTTTTATCACATACCAACTCCTGCCTACACACATACATACACATAACAAACTTGAATATTATCATATCTTCACGTTTCATGACATTCTGAACCTATTACAATGCAAATTTGGACAACTTAATTTGAAGATTCTTGCAAAGTTCTTATTTTTTTTTTTTTTTTGCAAAAAAAATGACAAATGAAAAAAATCATAAATTTAATTTTGTTAGTGGAAAAAACGGGAAAAAAGGATCAGGCGACTTTTCTCGATCTTTTTTTTGAAGAATATCTCGGTAAATAATCGAGTAACGCCTTTTTTTGTTCGGAAGTGTTTTGTAGAAAATTTTAAGAGCTACAAAAATAGATTCTAGTAAAATCGCTCTATCTCGCCTAGTTTCTGAGATATTTATAAAAACAATGAAATTCAGTAGTAAAAAGTTAAAATAAGATAATTCAAGTTTTTCATCGTTTTTAGAGAATATCTCAGAAAGTAAGCGAGATAGAGCAATTTTACCCGAATCCTTTTTTGTAGCTCTTGAAATTTGCTACAAAATCACTGTGAGATAAAAAAAAGTACCTCCATTAGTTTCCGAGATATTTTCAAAAAACAATCAAAATTCATGATTAAGTAATCGAAACAGGAAAATTCTATTTTTTTTTCGTCAGTTTTTTTGAGAATATCGCGAAAACTAATGGAGATACGCCCTTTTTTTGCCACAATTCATTTTCTTAACTTTTGAAATTCTTTTGCAAAAGCACCTTAGGACAAGAAGGGCGTATCTCCTTTATTTGCAGAGATATTTTCAAAAAAAACAGTTGCAAAAAAAAAAGACAATTATCATTTAAACTCATTTTGAATTCAGTTCAAGTTTCTCTAAACCAATGAATTAAATTACAATATTACATTTACTACGAATTCAGTCGGTTTTACCCACAAACGTTTGTGATTAAACTGTAATACGACTGATGAATAAAATCGTTATCGGGATAATCAGACTGTGGCGGTCGCACCCACATTTTTTTTTCTCTCTCTCTCTCTCTCTCTGTCTCTTTTCCTCCTCTGAAGGAGGAAGAGGCAACGGGAGGGAAGTGCAACACGCCCTTTTATTTCAGGCAAATCTGATGGAAAAAAAAGAATAAAGAAACTATCAAGTCAATTCATGAATTAACGTTTTCCTAGGATGAAAAGGGCGTATCTTGCTTATTTCACGAGATACGCTCGGAAGAAAAACAAATAGAAAAAAAAATCTAAATTTTTCGTGGAAATTCTTTAACCCTTTAAGTAACGCAATTTTCGTCACATTCAGTATTTAGGGGGTTTGAAAATTTTGAAAATCTGACATTGGATTCGTAATCAGCAACCCCAAACCCCCTCGAGTGATCTTTTTTATGAGCCTAGCTCCACGTAATTTGATAATTTGCATTTTTTTGCAATACTTACAAAGAAAAATTCACTTCTTTATATTGATAAAATTACAAAATCCTTATTAATTTATTGCACTATAATTTTTTTTTTACAGATTAGTATAAGTTTGTTGGTCGTTGATTATTAGTAGGGCTGGAGACTTGATTTTCGAAAACGGCCTATTGATCTGAAGTTTGATCTAGTATCGAATGATTTGAATGTTTATAACAGATACGTCAAGAATTTATTGGAAGGTTAATCTGCGGGGATTGTGACAAGCTTTATTCTTACTTCATTATTTCAGGTAAATCTCTTATGCTATTCAGTTTGTCACAGTCCCCACAGATTGATCTTCTACTAAATTCACTGTCTCGACGTATCTGTCATGAACATTCAAATTATTCATATCCTATTTATTCCCAGCTTCAACTCCCTACTAGATCAAACTTCAGATCACTGGGCCGTTTTCGAAAATTAAGTCTCCGGCCCTAATTATTAGAAATCAAACAAATATTGATTTTTGACAAAGTTATGAGTGTTTGAATGCAAAAGTAGTTTTGATGGAAACCGTTGGGCCTTGAAGTGTTGAACCTATTCTGCAGCATGAAGGAATAGGTATTTTTTATCATTTTTTTGTCAGTAGTTTGATTCATCCTGTAACACGAATCTCTTGAATTTTTTTTAAAAAACTATGTTAGGGCAAAAAAGGCGTATCTCCATCATTAACCGAAATAAAAAAAAGAAGATAATTCTTGAGACATTAGGCCTATCTAGCGGCATGAAAAAATGAGTATTTTTGGTATCAGTAGAGGAGATTGGTTCCATAAATTAAAAATTTTTTGACATAGTTAATTGAACTTTTTTAGGTGTTTTTCTATTGTCTAGGGATCAGTCACACAGCGCGGAGCGAAAACAACATCCTGATTAAAATTTTCAGAAAATTACAACCTACTTTTTCCTGGGAAGAATAACCCAACATAACGAAAAAACGGAAACTACAAACAATTGAGATTATCACCACGTTTTGCATTACCCGAGGCCACGACGGGGACGTAGTGGTGCATAGGCCTCAAAAGAACCTACACAACCTACCCTAATGCGACTCACGGGATTTTGTTGAAGAATTTTATTGACAAAAACCACCGCTCACCTTCTTTGAGCTTTAAAAATTTAATTTTTAATAATTTTCAGGAAACAAGTACATAGAGCATAAAAATGCGTACTTTTGTTCTCCCTAGTCAATAACGTGAATGCTTCGCGTAGAATAATATCAACCAATTAATTTAATCATATATATTTGAAAAAAAATTTAATTTAATTAAAAAACGCATATAATTTTAATTCAGATTTAGAAAATTTCGAAAATTACCTATCTGGAATCATAAATCCACCAGTAATCCATTGAGACACTACACTTTTTCTTTTTCCAAAAGAAAGAAACAAAGTTAACCATTATAGGAACACCAGAAGACTCACTGGATAGAAGAAGGCTATAAAGGTTCTTCTTCCCAATATTTCCCCCTCCAACACCAACGGTCTCTGTCCTACTCATGTAAATGTCTTCAATTCGCAAAAAAAATCGATATTTTTCTTCACTGGTTCGCACCACACACCGCGTTCCCTCTCCCTCAACAATTCAAAACAATGGGATAAACCGGATAAAGCTGACTCTATTTTTCTCAAATAAAAATTTTATTATTATAGATATTTTGATGAATTTAATTTATTATGTTAGAAAATGTGTAAATTTACTTTAAAGAAATTTAAATTGTGAAGGAAACCATAAAAACTGATTTTTTGAGAAGAACCAATTTCCTCTACAAAAGCTGTATTTTTAATGAAAATTTTTTTTGTCAGTAGTTTGATTCATCCTATAAAACAAAATAATAGCAAATTATTGGATAATACTTCAACTTTCTTTGGCAAAAATTTCAGAAAAATATCTTCATTGTACACTATGTTATTGCCATAATTGTTGGACCCAGTGCTGCATGTAGTGCTTTTACGATGACTATCGTAACATTTCACCGTTTCATTTAATCCTTGTGTTACCAATAGGGTAGACCATCGAGGTGTATTGCAAAAAAAAAAAAAGTTTCTTATACTTAATACATTTGTGTATTTATATGATCGTCAATCCTTCATTTTCATTTAATTCGTAAAAAAAATATTGTATTTTCATGAACAATTTTTTTCCTAGAAAAAATTGTTAAAAAAACTTCGGGATCAATAAAAACAAGTGGGAACTTGCTACTATTATAGTTATCATTATAGTTTTATCTGCTAATTCATTAGCATGAAGCTTCCGAATGGTTCCCCTTTTTTATTAGTGAACATTTTGTTTTGGATATTCCCCTAATAATAACCTGGATAAAATCGATTAAGAAGCAATTCGAAACCAAAAAAAAATCATTAGTTCAATACTTAATTTAGGGCCGAACCGAAGGATTTTGCCTTTTTTTCCTAAAGAAAAAATTATTTTTAAAATTTTGCGATCACCATAATAAAGTAGGATAGTTTTTCGACACATACAAGAAAAATAGAGATTTTTCACTCATTTCTGAGGGTAGTTTCCTATACCTTCAAAAAAAGTGTGAGAGAAAGTGTCATAGCGTGACTGCTGACAAGTTAAACAATAAACTTTTTTTTTTTCTTTGAAAAATCAGAAACAGATTATCAGAGGCTGCAGCTTTGTTTATTTCCTTTTAAAAAAAAAGCTTCGATCTGGCCCCAGATTAAATATTAAACTAATGATTCCTCCTTTTTTATTGATTTGAAAGGAACCAGTAAAATGTTATGATGGTCACCGCAAAAGCACTAAATGCGGAACGGGGTTCAACGAATATGGCAATAGCTTAGTGTATAATAAATACATTTTTCTGAAAGTTTTACCGAAGAAAGTTGGAACATGATATAATAACTAGTTATTATTTGTTTTATAGGATAAATCAAATTAGTGACAAAAATTTTTTTTTTCTAAATACTCATTTTTTCATATCGCTGTGTAGGTTAACCCCTTAAGGGGGAGGTAAGGGTTTACGCGTGAAAAAAAACGCTTTTTTTATGAATTTTTTTTAAACGTATGGATTGAGCAGCTTTATTGAAACCTTTTGAACATTATTAAGTATGGATTCAACAAAATCAATTAATTTTTTTATACGAAAATATCCACAAACATGCCGGTGACGGAGCATTTCTGAGAACGTCTATTGAAATAGACGATTTGCGGTGATCACTGTATCTCAGCTAAAAATTATCAGAAATAAAAATCCATTGAATCTTAGCCAAAGTACCATCAAATCCTCCCCCCAACGTTCTCTGATTATTATTTTTTTTCATTTTTCAATTTTTGGTGGTCATTTAAAGTAAAAACTGCTATTTTTTACGAAAAATCGCGCCATTTTGTGGCACAATTTTGGTAGAAAACCCCCTTTAATATGAAAAAAAAAATAATCAGAGAACGTTGGGGGGGAGGATTTAATGATACTTTGACTGAATTTCAATGGTTTTTTATTTCTGATAATTTCCAGCTGAGATACAGTGATCACCGCAAATCATCTATTTCAAAGAAACATTCTTGGAAAAGCTTCGCTGTTAGTGGATATTTTTGCATAAAAAAATTACTCAATGTTGTTCAATCCATGCTTAATAATGTTCAAAAGGTTTCAATAAATCTGCTTAATCTCTTCTTCTAAAAAAAAATTGTAAAAAAAGTGTTTCTTTTCTCCACGCGTAAACCCTTACCCCCCCCCCCCCCCCCCTTAAGAATTCTATTGTTTTTCTAAAAAATTCCGATTAATAATGGAGATTCGCCCTTTTTGCCCTAAGTTGGTCTCTTAAAAAATGTCAAGAGCATCAAAAATGTATTTAGTTAAAAAGGGCGTCTCTCCATCATCTCCCGGGATATTTCTAAGAAATTAAAGCAGAAAATATCCTAGAAAATATCTAAAAATCGAATTTTCCCGTTTTAATTCTTCAAGAATTAATTTGATTATTTTGCTTCCGCATGGAAGCTTTGCTTTCGTTTTTTTTGTTGTTAAACTCCAATTTTTAGTGGAAATGATTCGAAATAATCTGAAACCTCGAGAAATGATAACCAGAAATAGAAAATAATGCTAACATATATCAGTAGTGAAGAGGTAAAACAGGATAAATCGACTTATCTTTGAGGTCATTTTGAAAGAAATATCTCGGAAACTAAGCGAGATAAGGTCATTTTACTCATCTGTTTTTGTAGAGAATTTCAAGAGTTAAAAAAGGGTTTTAGGGCAAAATTGCTCTTTCTCGGTTATTTTATAAGGTAATTTCAAAAAACTTAATGAGAAAAAAAAAGACTTATCTTGTATTACCTCTTCACTACTGATATGTAAGTGGGAATGTCTGTACGGCCCTACGCCTCTCTATTATTTCAGAATGAAGTGAGTTAGAGATCTGAAATTTTGGCAAGATATCAGTTTTGTTGAAATATCTTATAGCAAATTTCAGCAAGATCAGCTGAATAGTTTCTGAGATATAGTAATTAGGTGAAAATCGTTTTTTTTTCAAAGTTTCTCAATTTGGGTGTGATGGATCTAGTTCAAATTTGATTGCAAGATTTGTATCGATGATATTCAATTTTTGGCAAATTTCAATTAATTGAATCCCATTATTTCATGAGTTATTAATTTTTATGAGCTTTTTTTTTAAAAAAAATTCGATTTATGGATGATAACTCAATAAATAATTGACTCAGAGAATCCAAATTTTTTGTGTATATGCAGTTCCTAATAAAGACAGTTGGGATTGAATCTGAATCATATCAACTGAACGGTTCTAGAAATATTCTGCATTGTATTTTTCTCGAAAATAGGCTGTATCTTCCAAACTGTTCATCCGATTTCATTCCAGCAAAGCTCAAAAGATCCGTCTTCATGAGCTGAATTAACCGTCTGATTTTGGAATTTTTCGATGAATTCCTCCGCTCATTACATGAAAAAACGGATTTTTTGGAAATATTCCCAGAAGATATGGTTTTTCTCGATTTTTTGATATTTTCAAAAAATGTGATTTTTCTCGACTTTTTCGAATGAATTACCATACTTTTTCTTTGCTCATGTTAAAGAATACATTTTTCTCTTCAGAAAGAACTCATACACTTGTCTTCGTCGGACAATCTGAAAAGGTATTCAAAATGGATCATTAAGAGATCGTGACACACGTTTTTGTCTCGGACAAGAACATCTCGGTAAAAATATCTCGGGGATTATCTCTCACAGTATAACATCTCGTGACAAAATGATTTTAAACTGTAATATCTTGAGTAAAACTTCCTCGTGACAAAATGATTTCAAACTATAATATCTCAAGTCGAATGTTTCAACCACTTTATATTCAGAATTAATATATCATTTTGAATATCTGATGATGGGATTACTATTTATGTCGGTAATTGTGTTGGTAATTGATGAATCTCTATTTTATAAATTGATTATTGTTCAATTTCTACTTCTCCACTAGATGGTATTATTTTATTCTTTTGTCATTGTGCATTTGTGCTAGTATTTATTCTTTATTGCTGTTATTTCTATTATTGTGCGTGTGCACCAGTATTTTTACTCATCGCTATTTTTTTAAAATTTCATTCTGTATTCATTCTGTTTGCATTGCGCCCAGCTTTAGTTTGTAATTTGTTCGATTTTGTTGATGATACCAGAAGTATTTTTCTCTGCTGTTATACTTACATTTGTTTCAATGCATAAGTTTAATCGAGATTTTTTTCTGATAAGATACTTTTGTACTGAGATTTTTCGTATTAGAGAAGACTGATCGAGATATTTTTTCATGAGATGTTTTTCATTGAGATCTTATTGTCCGAGTGTTTTTTTGTGGGATGTTATTGCAGAGATAAAATTGTCATGAACCTTAAGGGGTACATAGGTTTCACGGTTTCAAAAAATCGATTTTTTTTTATTGTCTTATGGAATTCTACAACATCTCTAAAATATTGTCCTAAATTTTCAAGTTGATCCGAGTAATAGTTTCGAAGATACAGCCTCACGAAGTTGCGCGCTCAAGGCTAGCTGCGTTGTCACTCAAAACTTTAAGGACGTTCTACCCTTCTCAAGAGTGAATTTAAATTTTTTAATATTTTTGCATGAAATTTTTTAAGGTTACAAACAAATATATCATACACGTTCTAGTTGAATGATTAATGCATCGACCGTCTAGTTATCGAGAAAAAAATAGTGAAAATGAGTAATTTCACATGCTTATAGAGAGCCCTTATGACAGAACCACTCTATTGGCGACGTTTTGTATTTTTTTTTTATAGATCTAACAGATATTTTCCTACTAAAAATTAATATGATATAATTGAATAGGTATAGAATTGAATGATATTCTTTCGGACCCACCTCACCGGCCAAATAAGCTCAAGAAACGAAATACAAAAAAATTTATTTGTAGTAAACACGTCATGGCGGCGGAAACGATAGAGGGCCTGGCTATGCTGCATGCATCAGCTGATCGAATATATATCAATGTATACCGATATGTTTCTATTCCGTAATTTTTTCTTTTCAAATGCAATAATTTGTTGCTAACAGATTCTTAACATTGGTAGAAGAACTTATTAATATTTTTGAGGAACAAAGCACAATAATCGAAAATTGACATCCAAGAATTTGAAGTTTGCACGCAGCCGCCATTCCACTACTTGAATATTTTTAATACTTCTATTATTAAAAAAATCAATTAATAAAAGAAGCGAAATAACACGTATTTTTTATAATTAAAATAGTTAATTTCCGTCGGGTTTTTACTGATCAAAAAAATAAAAAAATTATGTTGCTTTCTTGAACTACCGTGTGAGGGTAGAACCTCGTTAAACGCGGTTTTTTCAAAACTGTGTTTTCAAAATCGGTTGTCAAGATTTCTCGAGCACTATTCAACCGATCTTGATGAAATTTTGGGAGGGTCTCCCAGATACAATTTACAAGGACTTGGACGAAGCATTTTTTTTTCAATTACAACTATTTAAAAAAACAAAGAATGCCACGAAATTTTAGCCGAATTTTTGATTTTTTTGTGAAAACCTCTGCCAAAAATCTAATTTTTTTTTTTTTTTTCCTTCGTCCAAGTTTTAGTTTAAAGTCTTAACTAAAACACGTATTTTTTTTTCACTTCGGATGATCCTGCTAGGAGTTCTGCAGTCAACGCAGACGCACCTTTTTCCGAGGGTTCGCTGAAAATGATGTGACAAGGCAGAGTTTTTAATATTTTTTTCCAAAAATTTCAGGAATTTGTTATCAAATGTGTATCTTCAAGACAATAAAAAGTTTGAATGAAATATTTCTTTTTTATTAAAAAAAAAAATATTAAAAATAGGCCGTTTTTTACGGGAGATAACGGAAGGTTTTGCATGTATAGAATTCTTGAACTAATTTTGAGACGATATTTATTAATATTTTGATCATAAAAGAGTGTTAACGACTAAGAAAAGTGAATAAAAAAAGTCTATGCTTCTTTTATTTGATGAAAAAATTGATGATTACTACTGAATCATGGGTTTGAAAGTTCGAAATTTACCGGATCTTCCGTTACCCCTTAAAAGTGAAAATGTGATTTTTCATGTAAAATTTAGTATCATTTGCAAACTAGGAAAAATCATTCGGAAGCACTAATGCTAATGCGTTAGCAGGAATTGAAAGAAAGAAATTGTGAATAATGCAGCGATGGAGATACGCCCTTTATGCTCTGCGATAAGTTCGCAGAACATTTCAAGAGCTACAAAATTGATCCATGGAAAATCGCTCTATCTCGCTTACTTTCCAAGATATTTTTAAGACGATTGAATGATTTAAAAAAATAGAATTTTCCCGTTTCAATTCTTTAATAATGAATTTCGTTTTTTTTTTCAAATATTTCGAAAATAATGGAGGCACGCCCTTTTTGCTCTATTGTGATTTCGTAGAGAAATTCAGAGAAGCTGAATAGTTTGAGGGCAAAAAAAAACATTTTCAATAGTTTCCGAGATATTCTTAAAAAACAGTCAAAAAAATCGAATTTTTTGGTTTTAATTCTTGACTAATGAATTTGGTAGTTTTTTTTTCATATTTCAGTGAAGAATGAAGATATGCCCTTTTCGTCTTAAAAAACTTTTGTGAAAAATTCAAATTTTTCGTTTTAATTCTCAAATAATGAATTTCGTTATTTTTTTCAAATATCTCGGAAATTAATGAAGATACGCCCCTTTTGTTCTCATGTGTTTTATAGAGAATTTCAAGAGCTACAAAAAGGATGTATCTCCCATGAATGCATCTTTTTATTTCAGACAAATATGATTAAAAAAAAGATTAAAGAAACTATCATCTCAATTCATGAATTAATGTTTTTCATTCTTTTTTGTCTCCCATTTTACGTCAGTCTGAATGTGCTTCAGACATTTCTCGACGCCGAAAAGCTCTTCACTGTAGCAAACGACAGTCGTAAAGAACTTCGGCGCCGTTTTCTTCCCCCTTTTCGGCTTTTACATCGGGTTTAAGTGATTTACTGTATAAAATCCCACCCACCGCCTCCTCAATCTTGTCTCCCACCCCCTCCCCCCCTGTCTGCGAAATGTTCAATCGATACTTCACTTGTACTTCCTTTTGGGGTAAAAAAATTCCGTAAAAGCGAAAAAAAATTGAGAATTTTAAAAATTCAAAAATTTCAATTTTTTTATTTCTAACGAAATTTTCATCGATAATGTAGAATTTTTAATTTTTAGTCGTCGATAATTTTATTATGCTCATGAATAATTGAAAAAAAAAACGATTAAATAAAATATTCACAAAAATTATTATTTCACATAATTTCTTTTTGAATTAAACAAATTAATAAATTTTTGGATTTTTTTTCTTTTAACGGGATTGAAAAGAATTTGTTATACTGTATATTAATAAATTTACATGATATTGAAATCATTATTATTTATACTAAATTAAACTATTTTACAATAGCTTTAATACGATCATTGATGTAAGAAATTCTTTTTAATAATTTATCATCAGTGTGAAAATCCGAATTTGGTATTTCAAGAAGTCTGTAGCCCATTGCTTCAAGTATTCTGTTTCTTAATAAAATTGGGCCAATTAGTGTCTTCTGTCCTACGCAGTAATCGTGATAATAATTGCCAACAATTGCTATCCTGTAATTGAGAGAGAAAAAATTTAAGAAAATTTTTATTTTTTTTTTTCAATAAAATACTATTTTTGACTTGTTTTTCTTGAATATCTCGGTAAATAATGGAGATACGTATTTTTTATTGTCAGAAAACAGTTTTTTGAAGAAAAAAATTCAAGAGCTACAAAAACGGATTTGGGATGAAAAGGGCGTATCTCCATTATTTTTCGAGATATTTGCAAAAAAACAACAAAAAAAAATGGTTTTTTGACTTTTTCAAGTATATTTTTCGGAATTAATGAAGATACGCATATTTTACTCTACTTCGTTCATGTAGCCAATTTCAAAAGCCAAATAATGCATAAAAAGGGCGTATCTCCATTATTTTTGAAGATATTCTCAAAAAAGTTTTAAAAAATCATATTTTTGTATTTGTTTTTGAGAATAACTTGAAAATCAGTGAGATAGGGCGATTTTGCCCTAATCCTTCTTTTTAACTCTTGAAATTCTCATTAAAAAAAAGGCGTATCTCCATTATTTTTCGAGATATTCTATTGCAAATAAGCAGAAGAATGAATCGTTTAAATAGAATCAAATTAATAAGAATTTTTTGAGAATTACCTGAAGGCCTTTGAATCATTTGTGACTTTATTGACCGGTAGGGTGGTTAATTTTTTATCCATAAAAAATTCAACATCTGAAAGTAAAAAATAATCGAATTAGTAGAGGATAACTCGATTTTCAAATAGTTTTTTGGAAATATCTAAGTAAAGATTGGAGATACGCCCTTTTAAAAAAAGATTACTCCAGAGTAAACAAGGCGTATCTCCATTATTCACCGAGATATCCTCAAAAAAAAACGAGAAAAATAGTAGAAAAATAACATGAGTCTATTGTTCTCTTTCATTTTATGAAAATATCTCGGCAAATAATGGAGATATGCATTTTTTGTAATGATCCATTTTTACAGGTTTTAAAATTCTGTACAGCACAATAGAGCAAAAAGGGAATATCTCCATTATTTACCGGGATATTCTGAAAGAAAAAAAAAAAATCAAAAATAGACTCTCTGTAGGTAGTATCCCAGAGAAATCAAGGACAGTTAATCCCTTATTTTTTTGAAGCCATATCAAAAATGATATTTTTTTACACTTTTCTGAATTTTTTCATAATTTTTGTCTGTCCAGTTTATGAGATATGAATTATTAAAGTTACTGAAAATAGCAGGGGTGGGGATGAAATGCCCTAAATCGGACAGAAATAACGAAATTACTAAAAAACCACAGGGTTAAATCATTATTTAAAAACAATTGGCGAAGAGAACACCATTTTAACTAAATAATAGAAGAAAAAAATATTCAATTCACCGTATAGTTATTGAGAAATTTTAATTAGAAGGTAGTCGTAACTATTTGCCTCTCTCTCTATCTCATGCATGTGATAGGAGATTAGTAATTAAAAAAAAAAATCGAGAATAAAAAAATTATATTCACAAGCTGAAGATATGATTTTCGAATGGTTTAATCACTTTTTTCGAGTAAATTAAAGCACATTTCCCCCGAATTATCAGCAATTTATCGGAAAATAATCTACAAATCGTCATTTTTTTCTGTTTTATCGACCGTACTCTGGAATACTACCTTAAGGGGGGACCACGGTGAAATTCAAAAGTCTTTGGTTGATGGAGGGATCCATCGAGTGACATTTAGCACACGATGGGATGTGTCAAGAAAGCCAAAAAATGTTGAACACAATCAATTTTAGCCCTTATTTCATGATAAAACGTCATTATTCGGCTTCATCTTAATAATGCCCCATGGACCACAAATTTGATCCGATTAAGATTTTCTTTTTTTCCAGATATTCGTTAGCCTTTCGAGGATAAAATTGGGTATCCGTTCTACATTACAGATTATAGATCACGAGAAAATGAATTTTTTCCATTCACTCATTCTTTGCTCGAAATTTTTTCAATTGGAAAAAATTCGTTGAATTGAGAAAAACTCATTTTCTAGTGATCTATGATCTGTGATATAGAATGGATACCCAGTTTCATTCTCGAAAGGCTAACAAATATTTGTAAAAAAAGAAAATTCCGATCGAATCAAAATTGTGGTCCATGGGGCATTATTCAAATAAAGCCGAATAATGATGTTTGATCTTGAAATACGGGGCAAAATGGTTTGCGTTCAAATTTTTTTAGGTTTTTTGATACACCCCATTGTGTGCCAAATGTCACTCGATGAATCCCTCCATCAATCAAAGACTTTTGAATTTCACCGTGGTCCCCCCTTAAATTCAATAAATTTAACTGAATGAATAAATCAATTTTACCTATTAAAAAACCAGTATGAACATTGACATTCGATCGAAAATGATCTCTCGAAGGGAATAAATTAGCCAGTGCATCTGTAATAGCTTTAACAAAAGTTTCCTTATCCTTTAGCCTAGCAATTGGTGCCTGCATAATCGGTGAATCATCTTTCAATAATGGACCAGAGTAATTATTCAGTAAATACTTGGCTGCCGCATTGATATTCAACAGTTTATGCATTTTTGCAGCTGCCGGATCCTGATCTGAAACAAAATCCAAAATTAACAGCAGAAACATTTAAAAAATAAAAAATAAAAAAAAAATTGAGGTTTTCAGACAAATTGATTAGTCACTAGTTTTGTTTAAATATCTCGGAAAATAAACAAGATAGGGCGATTTTGTCCCAAAGGCTTTTATTGTAGAGAATTTCAAAAGCTACAAAAAAAAGTATTAGGACAAAATCGCCCTAACCCACTTAGTTTCCAGCGAATTCTTCTAAAAACTAAATTTAGACAAAAATCTAATTTTCTTGTTTTTATTTTTTAATAATGAATTTATTGTTTTTTTTCGATAATATCTCAGAAACTAACAGAAATGCACTTTTTCCATCCCAATCATTTTTCGTAGAAAATTTCAAGAGTTCCAAAATCACTTCAAGGATAAAAAAAAGCATATCTCCATAATGGAGACTCCATGATTTTCGAAGATATTCCGGAAAAAGTTGGGACAATATCGATTTTCTACATTTTCTAGGGATTTATGATCAATGAAGAAAAAAATGTCATTTGATTTCGAAAAAATTCTGCTGATTGCGTAGCAATTTTTCTCGAAAGTTACAACAAAAAAAAAGGTCTCAGAGCAAAATCCCTTTGTCTCCATTAATTTCCTCAACATCCTCGAAAAAAAACCGATCAAATCAATTTCTCTTCAATTCTCATCCCCTCTCCCTTCTTTCTAACAAAAAAAAGACTGGTTTCCAAAATTACCTAGGATTTGTTCTATAAATTTGTCGCACAAACTCGACTGCACTAGCTCGTGCGTCACCTGATTTAGCACTACAAGCGCCCAAACAACATCAACCCATTCAGAAACCCTGATCATATCAGTCTCCTTCAAATTTCGGATAAAATCCTCATAAATTACACCAAAATTCGCTGGAGTATATCCCGTAACAGCTAGTGTGATCAAAAGAGCACAAAGATCCTGTGTCCTTAAGACCTCTTTGTGTTTGATTGTCCAATCACAGAACTTGTCCATCAGTTCATCATCCCTGTACCTCATCATGCCCAAAGACGTCAGGACGGAGCCGATAACTGCGCTTTGTTGGACATCGTCGATGATTTTTTTGAGCTCATCGCTGAGTTTTTTTAGGAGGACTTCATCGGTGAAGCTCAGCTTCGCCATGCTGTAGAGAATATCTGCGATATTCTTGATGCTTAAGGTGTATGCCAGAGTTCGGTGGATGAAACAGAAAAAAATGAGGATTTTTAGGTGAATTTCCAATTAATTGCTGATAATTCGGGAAAACGTGCTTTAATTTACCCGAATAAAGTAATGAAACGATTTGAAAGTCATATCTTCAGCTTGTGATTATAATTTTTTTTTTGTTTCTCGAATTTTTTTTCACATTATTAAACTCCTATCACATGCATGAGATAGAGAGAGTGGCAAATAGTTAGGAATACCTTCTAATTAAAATTTCTCAATAACTATACGGTGAATTGAATATTTTTCTCTTCTATTATTTAGTTAAAATGCTGTTGTTTTCGCCAATTGTTTTTAAATAATGGCTCAACCCTGTGGTTTTTTTTAGTAATTTCGTTATTTCTGTCCAATTTCAGTAAATTTGATAATTCATATCTCATAAACTGGACGGACAAAAATTATAAAGAAATTCAGGAAAATGTAAAAAATATCATCTTCAATATGAAAAAAGGTGGGGTAAAATGGACAATCCAATTGAACGGTCTAAGATAGAGATTTCTGATGCTTCCATTGGAAAGCTGAGGAAATTTTAGGTGAAAAACATGTATTGAAATCAATAAAAAAAAAAAAAAAAATTCTCAATTTTATTTTTTTATCGAGTTTTGAAGAGGCACGCTCTTCAAAAATCAGAAACATTCATTTTTTCGGCGATATCTCCAGTTCTGTTGATTGAAGCAACCTGGAATTGATCGCAAATGAAGGGTGAGCTCATTCCTCTCTGATTTATGAGGTTTGAATGTTTTTTTAAATCAATTTTCCAAATATTTACAGTCCATTTTCTAAAAATCTGTCTTCTTCCTGTGAGTACTTAAAAAATTGATAATTTTTTTTTTAACCACATAAATCGATAGGAATTCAGCTCTCCTTCCATTTAAGATGAATCCCAGATCGTTGCGATCAATTGAACACGCGATATTCCCGAAAACCTGAAATTCTTCAAAAACAGAAAGATTTCACCTGCAAACTTTGACCAAAAAAAAATCAAATTTTTGAAAAACTCCGAAAAATAACTTCCAAAAAATGATTTCCATGGTAAATTTCCTCAGCTCTCCAATGAAATCATAGAAAAAAAAACCCATCTCCAATATTTCCATCACTTTCCCCTAATTTTCATAGTATAAAATACCAAAATTAACACGTGCGTCCATTTTACCCCCCCCCCCCCCCCCCTACCTCCACTACCTTAATCGTTCTCTACTGTTGATGATGCTCTCACTCAATCCCCGGAGAAGTGGCTTCGTCCGCCTCTGTTTTACTGCGAGTCCAGTGAGAATCGTAATCGCCTGTCCCAACGTATAATTTCTCCCTGGATTTTCCTCGGATTTTGAAATCCTCTTTTCGTTCCGCTCGACAGATTTATTTGCGATTATCGAGCAGAACTTTTGATACCTCTCGTCCTTCTCCAGAACTGATAGGTCAATGCTTCCTTTGCTGACCTCTTGACTCAAGGAACGAACTGTATCCAGTGCGTGTTGATAGGAAATGAATTTATCATTTGCTGATGAGAGGAGAGACTCGAATTTTGGCTCCATTCGAGAAAAAGCCTCTCGAACCATCGGGTTCTTCGACTTGTGAGGCATTGGCGGCGTCTTTGGAGAGGCTGGTGAAGCGACTGGTGGAGATTCTAGCTGCTGAAAAGGATTTAGAGTTCATTAGATGAAGGAGTTTGAGGGGTAAATTCAGTTGTAAAGAGGTAAAACAGGGAGAGAAATGTGACTTCGGCTTTTTTTTTTTAATATCTCGATAACTAATGGAGATGCAAGTGATGAAAACTCCATTTTCTCGTAATCTCATTGATGAAAATCCGTTAACCTGTTTCAGTACATCGCTGACACCTATATATAAGGCCGTGAAGTTCCACGTCTAAAAAAGTCTGGTAAAGTTGCCAAGTAACCAAAGTTTATAAATATTGTGGAATGGAACAGGTCATCATATAAACGTCAAACAGGCGCTCTGAAGGTTTCTATTGAATGGAAGAGATTATGAGCTGTACTATTGGGAACATCTTAAGGTGCACTTTTAAACACATCGTAAGGTGCACTTTGGAGCACATCTCGATGTGCACTTTTAGGGAAACCTTGAGGTGCATTCTCAGGGCCAGCTTAAGGGATACTTCTGGGGATATTTTGAGATACACTTCCGAAGAAAATCCAAGACAATCTTAAAATATTCCCGGAAGTACGCTTCAAAGTGTCTTTAAAAGTGCACCTCAAGATGTTCCTAGTGGTGCACCTCAAGGTATCCTCAAAAATGTACCTCAAAATCTCCTCCCTCTCCCCCCCCCCCCCCCCCTCCCATTTAATAAAAAACTTTAGAATTATTTTTTTTAATATTTTGCTCCGTTTGATTATTCATAGAGCAGAATATCTGAATTGAAGCTGTTAATTGCGACCATATTTTTAATTAATTGCAAATTCAATTAGTCGAATTCCGAATGTCAAACGTCATTTTTGACGTTTTTATGATAACACACAGCTTTATTTTCCAATATTTTCAGATTTTGGTTGCTTAACAACCATACCAGACTTTTTGAGACGTGGAACTTAACGACCTTACCAATATATAGTTATAATAAACATGGGAAATTCCAAATTCAATAAGTGAATTCAAATAAAATGAGGAGGATCGTTTCTCCTACTCTTCGAATTTGCGTTGTTCGCAGTATATAAGCCTCGATCAGAGCTTGCTCCAAAAGGCATTTGGCGAGTGTCTCTGGAAACGGTCTTTTTGTTCTGAGGTGGTTTTGTAGCTCTTGAAATTCTCCACGAAAAAGAATAGAAGCAAAATTGCGCTATTTCGTTTAGTTTCGGAAATATTTGGAGAAAATGAACGAGAGAATTGAATTTTTCTGTTTTACTTCTTTATTACGGTTTTTCTCGTTCGTTCTTTGAGGAATCTCTCGGGTAATAATGGAGATACATTCTTTTTGGCTGAGGAGGCTTTGTAGCTCTTGACAATCTCTATAAAAGCCCTTTTGGAACAAGAAAAGTTGTATCTCCGTTATTTTCTAAGTTATCAAAAAAAAACGACATAATTTATATTTCCGAGTGAAAAAGAGGATGAAAACAAATTTTCACCTTTTTTTAACCAATATTTCGGTAAATAAAGGAGATACGCCCTTTTTGCCCTGCGATAGCTTTGCAGCTTTTTGAATTATCTACAAAGCTACTTTCAGGGCAAAAAAGGCGTATCTCCATTAGTTTCCGAGATATTCTCAAATGAAAGAACAAGAGAAATAGTCGTGAAATTACAAAATAGAATTCGCTTCATTTCTCTTTTTCATTTTTCTTAAATATCTCGGAAATGAAGAGAGCTAGAGTAAATTTGGGTAAATGTCTATAAGAGTACCCAGAATAAAAATTAATCTAACTTAATTTAAATTTGCCTCAGGAAGGGAGGTGGCGAAAATGATGTAATATATTTTGATCAAAGATTTAAAGGAAAGTATAGGAACTCGCAATAGCTCAATTGGTAGAGCACCAGACATGTAATCTGATGGTTGTGAGTTCAAACCTCGCTTGGACATTCCATATTTTTTTCCGTAGACTTGACTTTAATAATTATTTAAATTTTGTGGGCCCTATTCTGCACATATTTACCCAAATTTGCCCGAATCACTGTTTGTAGCCCTTAGAATTCTCTGAAAAAGACCATTTTAGGGCAGAAAAGACGAACCTCCACTAGTTTTCGAGATATTCTCAAAAGGAAGAACAAAAAAAATAATGAGAAAATAAAATAATTCTGTTTCCCTCGTTCATTTTCCTCATATATCTTGGAAACTAAACGAGATAGAGCGATTTCACTTCAATCCTTTTTTCTAGCCCTTGAAATTCTCTACAAAAATCATCTCAGAACAAAAAGAGCGTATCTCCACTAGTTTACGAGATATCGATAAAGGCAAGTCGATTTGTCCAGTATTTCACCTCTTCACTACTGAATTAAAACTCACTTTTGATTTTGATTGTGGTGCTGCTACTGCACCTGAACAGGAAGCCAGTAATTGATGATTTGAGACGTACCAGGGATTCGTACGTGATGATAAACATGTTGTATTACTCTTCAATTGCCTCACGAGCTTCAGCATTTTATTTATTTCAACTGTAAATAATTTTTCATCAATTAAAATTATTTAAAATCGACTGATTGTCGTTACTTTAACTCTCAATAATAACAATAATAATAGTAACATCTATAAATAATGATATATATATATTTTAATCTAAATTTTGATTTTTTTTCTTCTTATTTATATAATCGTGGAGTGACTGACACTGTGTTTGTTGGGGGTTTTGGAGATTTTTTTGAGTGACAGTCCCAAATAATTGGGAATTAGATTTTTTGAAATTTTGGGAAAATTACTTACGTACTCTAATTCAGTTAATTAACTGTAATTACAGGTTGACTTGATTGTTTAATTTTTTTGTCGGTGAATTTTTAGGAATACATAGTAAGGTTATGTCGTACCTACTCGGTCATGAGTATTTATTATCGGCATAAACTGGAGAATTTTTGGAGATTGTTGAGTCGATTGAAGTTTTGGCTCGGGGGGGGGGGGGGGGGGGGGGGGGGTTGTGGCTTGCCTGCCAGCAGAGGGCGGGCAGTGTATGGAACGAGAGATTTTGGTGGAGTTTATGAACACACAGGCAAAAGTATGTGAACCCCTAAATTTTAAATAAATTAATTATAATAATAATTTTTAGAGGTTGATTGCTGATTCAATGATCTCAGGATTTTTTTAGAAAAAGAAGGATACTGGTGATTATTTTGGCATTTGTTTATTTAGGCTTATTATACCTGTCTTGGATTTTCTCATAATTTTTTTCGATTTTTTTTTGCCAAATTTCGAGAGGAAAAAGGAGACAAATCGATTTTTGAATCATTCATTTTCTGAAAATATACCGAAAACTAATAAAGATACGCTCTCTTTGTTCTAGCATACTTTTGTTAAAGATTTCAAGAGCTAGAAAAAAGGATTCGAGCAAATTCACTCAATCTCGTATATTTTCGGAGATATTTAACACAAAATACTATTTTGGATAAATTGATACTATAAAGACACTTCATAAAAAAAAAGCGTTATAATTCTGTTTCTATTTTTCTTTTTTTCCAATTTTTCTGAATATTTGGTTCCCAATTACTATACATTGAGTGTTGAATCGATGAATTCAGTGAAATAAAAATCCATTGAAATTTAGTCAAAGTATCATCAAATCCTCCCCCCCAACGTTCTCTGATTATTTTTTTTTTCATTTTTCAATTTTTGGTGGTCATTTAAAGTAAAAACTGCTATTTTTTACGAAAAATTGCGCCATTTTGTGGCACAATTTTGGTAGAAAACCCCTTTAATATAAAAAAAAAAAAAATCAGAGAACGTTGGGGGGAGGATTCAATGATACTTTGACTAAATTTCAATGGTTTTTTATTTCTGATAATTTCCAGCTGAGATACAATGATCACCGCAAATCGTCTATTTCAAAGAAACGTTCTTGGAATAGCTCCGTTGTTAGTGGATATTTTTGCATAAAAAAATTACTCAATGTTGTTCAATCCATGCTTAATAATGTTCAAAAGGTTTCAATAAAACTGCTTAATCTATACGTCTAAAAAAAAATCGTAAAAAAAGTGTTTTTTTCTCCACGCGTAACCCCTTACCCCCCCCCCCCCCCCTTAAAGAACAAGACCGGCTTCTCCCCCTGAATAATTCAATCAGAGACGAACATTTTTTTTTGATCGGTTATTCGTTTTTTTGATCTCGAATATTCGTTTTTCACCGAATTTTCGAACCGAATGATAATATTCGATTCGCACCGAATAATTCCTGATTTCGATAACTCGCAAACCCATACAAAATAGTGCACCAAACCTTGAAGACAGCCTTGAATAAGGCTTGAACCAAGACTTGACTCCAAGGCTGAACGGGACATCTAATTTCAGTCTTGGGTATAGACTTATTCCACCACTGATTCAAGCTTAGCCCAGCCTAAACATTCCGAGGCTTGGTAATCAAGGCTGTTCCTAGCCTGGGCCGATTATCAAGCTTTGGACTTTCCTATCTGGGTAAGAACTAACTCCATAATGATAAGCTAACAATTCCTCCGGCACTATGATTTTCTGAAATAGGGAACTTGCATATTTTTTTTTTAATTTTTTTTTAAATTTCTATGCATTCTACAGTATTGTCTGAGATTAGGGAATTTTTTTTTTTTGTTTTTAAATTGTTAATTATGGAGAAATTTACAATTAAAAATCTCCAAATTTCATACTGCTCTAAAACGGCTCTGACGTCATAATACCACATGCGTAATTCAAGCTGTGGCCAGTGATGGCGCGGCTGGAGGATATTTGAATTTTCGATGCGCGATACTCATAAAGAGGTTATGTGTATAAATTTCTTTGGAAGGAAACACATTTTTAATTGAAATTCTTTAAACAATGTTTGAAGTAAAGAAGAGGAAAATAAAGAAATACGCATTTTTTGACAATCAGCATAACCTTCATACGCCTGTCAATGAGTAACGACAGGTGACTACAGATGGCGCACACAAAGATTTTGGTATTCTGACGTCATGTCCGATTTGAAGACGTTCAAAAAAATGATTTTTTAATTAATGTTTATGAATTAATTAACGAATAAAAAAATTTTTTCTTGCCTTTTCTGTTAATCACTATCAATAAATATTGAGAAAAAAAAATGAAAAAAAAATATGCAAGTTCCCTATTGTATTGAATGCAAGTCAAAGTTTCATCATTTATCTGTAATTTAATTGTTATATTTGAGAAAAACGAACAAAACTAATACTAGTGTAGATAAAATACAGAAAAGTTCTATTTTTTGTCCTTCGTTTTTTGAAAATATCTTGGTAAATAATGGGGATACGCCTTTTTCGTCCTAAGTCGTTTTTTGTAGCTTTCAAAATTCTCTACGAAAGTGCTTTAGCACAAGAAAAGCCGTATTTCCATCATCTACCTTGTTATTTTCGAAAAAAAATGAATGAAAACAAGCAGAAGCCCTACTCTTCGTGCGTTATTTACAAACCCCACTCTTTGTGCGACATATAATATATTGTCAATTCGATTGGCAAAACGCTCTCAGATTGAATTTTACCCATAACGAATCAAATCGCAATTTATCTTTTCTATTGTTCAAAAAAAGAACATTATTTTCACAAAAAATATGCACCTATACATTCGTACAAATATTGTTTCAGACTTTATCAAACTGTTCAGGATTCAATCTGTGGTACTTTAACGCAGCTTGGGACTCGAAATTTCAGCTCGAATGGAATCATTCTAATTGCAATGATGTGATTTACAGTACAATTTCGATATAGTGCCGCTCATGAGACTGAAGAGAACGAATTTCCGAGAAGTAGGCTTTCCCCACTACATATCGGTGAGCCGGCACTATTGCGAGCATGCCACACGTTCGATATAGTCACTATATTATAGTGCCAACGGCTTTGTCTGTATCGTAAGAATGTAACTGCACAATAAAATCGACTAATACAGCATAATTTTCGATTTTCGAACCTCATTGCTCAGCGGCACTATTGCGAACGTGTCGCACGTTTGCAATAGTGCCGCCAAAAAAACAAGATAGCAAGCTTGGTAGAGACATGATCTGAGCTCACATGCAGGGGGAGGGCACTATATCAAAAGTGTACTGTAACACATAAAAATTCAATATTAGATGAAAACTGAGATCCTGCGATAAAACTAAAAAATCGAAACACTAAAGTTCTGCCTTCAAACAGTATCTATTTTTTCTCATTTTCATATGAGAATGAAAATGGGCTCATTTTGTAGGGAAAATGGTCTACTTTAAAATGACGAAAGAAAAAAACCAAAGTTCCTAGGAAAAAAATGGACAAAAATTGAAATTTCTGAGATAACAAATTTTTTGAACACTTCTATTTATAAAGGACTTCTTTTGAACACTCTGAAATTCTTACCATTTGTTGGGCTCATTGGGATGAATCTTCGAAGCTAAACTTGAATGGCATTGATTGGATAGTTTCGGAGATATAGCCTTTTTTCATAAAATTATTTTACGTCAATATCTCAGAAACTACTGGAATTATTTCGTTCAAATTCAATACGAAACTTTTCATTCATTAGACATACGAGTTGACGAAATATGAAGTCTTTAATCCGCTGACCTGAAAGTTGGCCTAACTCGTACTTTTATCATCGGAGTAGGGATGGCTAATCACGTAAGCTGGTATGCTCCCACCATTAAGTTTTCGCTCCGATGCAGTACCATATTGTTATGAGCATCTGTTTATGTTCAGTGTGGTTCAGGGCAGTATGTGAATATTCCATACATACGTCCCTGCTGTCGACAAGCGTGATTGTACACAGTCCCTTTCTCCGCGTATAGGAGAAGAGTGGGAGGAATGCCCATTCAGGGGGTCTATTCTCGAAACGCGGGAATTCGTTCTCGCGGAAAACACTACATTCGTGTACGAAAGAATTTTATGGGGAAAAAATTTTCATTGAGGAATCTAGATTCGCGGGGAACATTTATTTCTCACACGAAAAAAAATCACCATTCCCCACGGAATGACAACTGAATTTTGCGACTTATAGGTTAAGCACGGAGTGAGGCTCCGTAAGAGAAGATATCTGCATTAGGCTACTGTCCACGGAAATTTTTTTATATGGGAATTCATTTCTGTTTCGTGTCAGAAATTTATTCTCATGGGAAATAGAATTTCGCTCGGGAAAGGCATTCTCGTCTAAAAATCTTTCGTGTACAAAACATATTCTATTCCCCACACTAATAGAATATTCCCGACATTCGAGAATAGACCCCCAGGTGAGAAGGTTAACCCTGAACTGATCAACTTGAGCGATCTAACGAATCTGGGGGTCTATTTTCGAATGTCGGGAATATTCATTCGAGTGGAAAATGTGTTTTGAAAATATTGTGAAAATTTTTTTTCCGAGCGTAATTCAGTATCTGATGGAAATCAAAAATAAATTGCTATTTAAAAGATTTTTTTTCGTGTGGGAATTGAATGCTCTCCGTGAATCTTGATTTTTCGATAAAAATCTTTCCTACACGAAAGTAGTGTTTCTCACGGGAACGAATTCTGGCATTTCGAGAATAGACCCCCTGGTAGAGTGATGAGGGATTCGATGCCGTATTATTTTGGCTGCAACGATGCCGAATTCTCTCTGCACTGCCCGAGCGGGTTTAGCGTATTCTTGGCAACGTCGCTCACTGGATAATGTCATTTAGCATTGGAAAAGTTTTACCAGCTCCCAGAATTTATTTTATTTTCCTTCTAAATTTGCAGAATACCTAATTTGAAAAATATTATAGTTTCTTAAACACTTTTATGATGAAAGTCGAATTTTTTAAGAATTTTTCACTCAACCGATTGATCATTAAAAAAAAATAAAAACTGTGAGGCGAAATTTACCCCGAGTCAAAATTATGAGTTTGAATGAGATGAATCTCATCACTCAAAGTGCGGGCTTTGAATCAACTTTTCGTAGAGTAAACTTGAAAAGACGAATTTTGGAAAATTCAATTTTTCTTGAAGAATACTCAACCGATTTAGCTCAAATTTCACTGACAGCATTTTACATAGGGACGGAAAATACTGTTGAATTTGTAGGTTGTCAAGTATAACCGTTTCAGAGCAATGGGATGATATGTGGCACACATACATACAGACATGTTTCAAAAATGTCATTTCTTGAAGTTTTGGAACATTCTGAGTCATATTCCGATGAAATCGAAAAAATGTCGCTTTTACAATACAGTAGAGCGTCGATTATCCGAATCAATTAGGATCGAGCCCCTTTCGGATAATCAAAAATTCGGATAACCGAACACTAATATTTCGTGGCCAAAGAAAAAATCGATTCTTTCAAAATCATAAAATATATATACATAATTCTAATACCGTCAAAATCAATGGACTCAGGTAGAAAATCAGATGGTTCTTCTCCAGATTGATTAATTTTTACACCATTGGAATTGTCATTTCTTATTTTTATTATCTCGAAAATTTGTAAGGTGAATGCTGACGTCACCCTGTATTTAAGGATATCATAGTGGCAGGTTCAAATGATCGACTTTTTTTTTTTTTTCTTCTTAGTCATTATAATTACTATAACTATTTCGATTTTTCAACATTTTACCGATACTAGAACGATGTCCGAGATGATGAATTGTAAATAAATAATATTATGAATATTCAATATTGTTCCGCATTTGACTCACGCTGTCCCAGCATCGAGGACTGGGATTGGAGGATTCTCAGATTTCAAATACCAATATGGCCGCCATTGATGTTTTCATGCAATCAATTGAATTAATCGTCACCATATGTCCGGTAACATACATTTTTCACGATTTCAAAAAAAAAATAGAGATTCTAACGAACAAAAAACATATAAGGTTATATAAAGAAAAAATAGGTCTGTGACCAGGAATTTTTGCAGTGAAACTGAAACGGAGCCTCGCTTATGGAGTTTCTATGTTAATTTAATTATTTTCTAAAATTAATTTTGGCCTTATTTGTCCGGTAACATGGGGTGAGCAAAATTTTAAAAAAATCTACTCATGCTATTCTATCGAAAGTGACCAAAATTGAGAAGGAAAAATAGATTGCCCGAACCACTAGGATATCCTTAAGAATACAAAGAATATTAATAATACAAGAACATTTTTTGGTGAATTTCCATAATAACCATTATATCATTGAATAGTATAGAACGAAGTTAAATATGTATTTAAAAATAATCAAAATTCGGAGATGCAAGTCGCTTGAGTCTATGGAAGAAGTAATTGTTCAGATAAAAACGAATGCAGATCATTCAGGGCGTAATCGTTTGAATAACTGAGCATTCGAATGAACAGAATTATTGTTTAGATAATTAATATTTGTGGATAATCTAAATCACTATTCGGATAATTGACTTTTGGATGACTGACGTTCGGATAATCGACGTTTCACTGTATTTTCACATTCGGAAGCGAAACATCATTTCTCGATATTTAAGAACATTCTGAGTCATATTTCGATGGAATCTCGAAATCGAAAAATGTAGCGTTTACAATGCCTCCATTCGGAAGCAAAAAGACGTATCTCCATTATTCACGGAGATATTTTTCGTGAAATAATCGTGAAAATAGTCGTGAAGAGGTATACCTCCATTTCTCTCGTTCATTTTCTTCAAATATCTCTGAAACCAATGGATATACAACCTTCTCACTTCAATCTTTTTTTACAGCTTTTAAAATTCTCTACACAAACCTTAAGATAAAGAGGACGTATATCCATTATTTACCGAGATATTTTCAAAAAAGGAAAATTGTAGTGAAGAGGTAAAATCGAATAAATCCATCTTCTTCATCACTTTTTCTCAAATATCTTGCTAATTAAGCGAGATAGAGCGATTTTGTTCTGATTCTTGTTTGTAGCTCTCGAAATTCTCTACAAAACCACTTCCGGATAAAAAGGACGTATCTCCATTATTTGCCGAGATATTCCCTTGAAAATGAATAAATTGTTTATTTTTGTAAACATTCAAAAAAATTGAAGAAATTTATTTATTGATTTAAAAATCCTAGAAAAAACGAATTTATATAATTTTTTTATATTCAAAGACATCATCGTCATTCGACTATCACCTTCTAAAAATACCAGTTTTTGTATGTTTAATACGTCTGGATAAAGTATGTAATGTGAGTACTAATGCTGAAAACGTATATCGAATTCGATCTGTCCTCTCGAAAGTTAAGAAGAAAAAAAATGTGTTAAAAATCAGTTACAAAAGAGGTAGAGAAAAAAAACATGGGAATATATTCAAATGTGACTCAACTCCGCAGCTGACCACAATCTTAATAATTTCAAAGTCAAAGTCATATCATGAAATATATATATATATATATATGTGTATAATACATATATAGAAGAGATCAGGGGAAAATGGACCTTGGCTGCAAATTGATTGCGGATTTTTTTTCGGACTGAAGGACTTTTTGAAAAAATCTAAAAAAATTTGAGAATTTGCTCCAGTGTGTCTACATTGTTGTTGAATTTTTTCAGATTTTTCATAGGAGCCGCCACTCTTTCAAAACTCTCAAGTCATTTTATGCTGCAGGTTCATTCTACCCCCGGGTTTTTCCTATATCTATATATATCATCGCCTTAGAAACAAAAGGGCATAAGTGCTATGCCTCTACACAGCACTTACGCCTCTTTGTTTCTAAGGTGACGATGTATATATATATGAATATATAAATATTTGGGTAACGTTGATTTCTTCAAATCTCTTGAATTCACATAAATTTAAAATTCAAACAAATTCAAACTAATCTTACATAATTTATCCCTTTTCGTTTTAAAAGTGGAAGAAAAAACGTCTGGAGGTCATGGAAATCATCGAAAAATGCTAATTTTTTTTCTAACGTATCCTTTTTTTCTATTTCTTTTTCTCTCTTTTTTCAACGAAGTGAAGAAGAGAAATAACGAATGGAGAAAGAAATAAGAATAAGAAAATATTAAAAGGGCGAAAGAGAAGAGAAAGAGGGGGGGGGAGGGGGAGGGTGGAAGCACCGGTTTTTAATGATTCATTTGGAAAATCTAAACAGATGGAATTTATTTTTAAAAAATTATAAATTTTTAAATTTTTTTTATTTTTTCACAAATGTTGGAAAAAAAAGAAAAAATATCAATTTTTTTTCAAAATTTGTTATTTTTATTGAGAAAAAAGCAATACCAAATTTGTTTTAATTGTTTGTTTTTCTTAGGAATTTTGAAAAAAAAAAATGTTTCAATTTTTTTTCAAATTTTTTTATGTTTATCAATTTTCAAAAAAAAATTCTTTTCACTCATTTTTTAATTATTTCGAAAAATTGATTGATTATGACATTTTTTGGATTTTTCTTCAGTCTAACGCTGTGTCTGGAGGGCATTTCTAAGGCAGAGGAAAATAAAAGTGAATAAAAAAAATGAAGAGGATCTCTGTAAACAGGGAAGAAGATCTGTGGGGGGGAAAGAGTCAGAGGGGTGGGGAGGAAGGTGAAGAAGTCTCTGTCCGGTTCCCGGAGCACTTGGGAACGAGGCCTGGAATTCAAATACTAGCATTCAACAGCCAGTGAGCCACTGCAATACTCGTGTTATTTTAATTTCCACAATATTTTCATATAAGTCATTTTTTTTTACACAAATTTATCAATTAAATTATGAAAAGTTTTTTTAACAAATATAATTTGATTATTTTTTTATTGTCGTCAATTTTTTATCTTTGGAAAAACGGAAGCATCTCCATGCAGATCACAGCTTCCTTCTTGAGTTGCGGTGAGTTACGAATTTTTAAAAAATTTATTTATTTTTGATTTTTTTAAAAACTATTCAATTTTTGGAAAAATCGATTTTCCATCAGATTTTTCAGGATATCTCGGGAAGTAAGCGAGATAGAGCGATTTTGCATCAATCCATTTTTGTAGCTCTTGAAATTTACTACAAAAAAAGAGTCTACAAAAATTTCCTTATCTCGCTTAGTTTCCGAGATATTTGGAAGAAGCAAATGACAAAAATGGAATTTTCCAATTTCTCCTCGAAATTACTATTTTCCTCATTCGTTTCATTGAAATATCTCGGGAGCTAAGCGAGATAAAGCGATTTTATCTGAAAGTGGTTTTCTAAAGAATTTTAAGAGCTAAGAAAGACGATTTGGGTAAGATCGCTCTATCTCGCTTAGTTTCTGAGATATTTTTAAATAACAAATGAGCAAAACGGAATTTTCTCATTTTATTTTTAAATTACTATCATCCCTATTCGTTTTTTCGAAAATATCTCGGAAACTAAGCGAGATAGAACGATTTGATCTGAGTCCTTTTTCGTAGCTTTTAGAATTCTCTACAAAACCGTACAAATCCAGATAAAATTGCTCCATCTCGCTTAATTTCCGAGATATTTTCATAAAACAGACGACAAAATAGAATCAATTTATCTAAAAAATTTCAAATTTTTTTTTAAGGATGATTGGAATTACAATCGGAAAAAGTTGAATTTTTGTACAAAATCGTTAATAACAATTTATACAAGATGAAATTCTCAAATCTGATTCAGTAAATCTGTAAAGAATGTAATGAGGAATGAAAATTAATTGAAAATTGAAAAAGTTCATTATTTTTTACATTTTTTCAAATTTTTCAAGATTTAAAGAAATGTAAAAAATAATGGGATTTTACAATTTTCAATTAATTTTTCGTTTCTATGGCTTATTTTCATTCCTCATTACATTTTCTAAAGATTCACTGAATCAGATTTGAAAATTTCATCTTGTATAAATTGTTATTAACGATTTTATACAAAAATTTAACTTTTTTCCCCCAAATGGACCTTCCAATCATCCTTAAAAACTGAATATTCATGATTTTTTTTCGAACATTTTTAGGAAGTGCATGGTTTTATATGACCAGTCGTTCCATTCGTAAAATAACAAAGAGAGATGCAATTGTATTGACTGGCTGTGACTCTGGTCTTGGCTACAGTCTAGCTCTTCACTGCTACAAGGATTTATCAGCAAGGATAATTGCTGGGGTTCATGTTAAAGACAGCCAGGGTGCACAGGAACTTGTGAAAAATGGAATTACCGTTCAACAGATCGACATAACTGATAGGAACAGTGTTGAGAATTTCGTTGGGGCTGTGCAGAAGTTTCTGAAAAAAGAAAATTTGTGTGAGTGATATTATCGGATGGGAGTTAATGCGGAGAGAGATGAGGAGAAATGATAATAATTATTTTTCTTTTGTTAATTGCTTTGGAAAAAAAAATTGTAAAGAAAAATCGAGAGTAAAAAAGTGATTTTTCTTGGCTTTTTTTTGTGAATACCTCGAAAACTAATGGAGATACCCCCTTTTTTTTGCTACAAGATGCTTTTGTAGGGCTTGAAATTCTTGGCAAAAATAAAGATTCGAGTAGAATTCCTCTATCTCGTTTAGTTTCCGCGATATTTCAATGAAACGAATGTCTAAAATGGGAGTGAAGAGGTAAAATAGGAATAGTCCTTCTTTATCAGTTGTTTTTTTTTTTGAGAATATCTTGGAAAAGAAGCGAGATAGGATGATTTTATCTTAATCCTGTTTCGTAGTTCTTGAAATTGAAGAAAAATTTTTTTAGAACAGAAAAAGCGTATCTCCGTTATTTACCAAGATATTCTTTCAAAAAGCACGACAAAAATGGTATTGAAGAGATAAAAACAAATGAATTAATCTTTTTTTTATCAGTTTCTTTTGATAATATCTCAGAAAATAAGCGAGATAGAGCGGTTTTGCTTTCATCCTTTTATCGGAACCCTTAAAATTTTTTTCTAAAAAAATATCTTCGTATGAAATGGGCGTATCTTCACTATTTATCAAGATATTTTCATGAAAAATAGCGAAAGAAAATTGAATTATCCACTTTCATTACAAAAATTGATCAATATTAATTAATTAATTAATTTCAACATCAATAAAATCAATAGTCAATTTTTCACCTCATTTTTCTTATTTTTCCAGGTCTTCGAGCGCTGATAAATAACGCTGGCCTCATGATTTTCGGTGAATTTGAGTGGCAAACTGAATCTCAAATACGTCAACAAATCGAAGTGAATTTATTGGGAACCATGAGATTAACAAAAGCCATGCTTCCCTTAATAAGAAAGGATAAAAGTCGCCTGATGATTGTAACAAGTCACTGTGCTAAAGAACCATTGCCTGGTGTTGCTGCTTATGGCTCAACAAAAGCTGGTTTAGCTGCTTGGACAACAGCACTAAGGATTGAACTGAAAAAATTTAATATTGATGTGGTTAATTTTATTCCTGGATCATTTGTTGCTGAGAGTAATATTTTAATGAGACAAGTCACACATTTTCAAGCAATGGAAGAGGAAATGAGCGATGAAGTTAAGGCAGTTTATGGGAATTATTTCGATGAATATAGAAATTATTTGAAACCAATGGCACAAGAGAATTCGTTGAAATGCATCAGTAATCCGAGAATTTATGAAATTTTTGATAAGTCTATTATGGAAGAACCCCCGAGAGCAACATACAAGTGAGACTACACAATTTATTATTATTATTAGTTTAAATTATCGTCAATTCGTGACGTTTCGCTTATAATTTAAGCTTCGTCAGGCTCTGTAAACAAAAAAAATACATATTATCACTTTTTCAAAATAATACAAGAACAATTACAACATAATATTCAGAGCTCGTGGGTTTATTATTATTATTATTTCATTGGAAAATTTGAATTTGTTTGATTTTTTTGAGGTATTTCCTGCACGGAGAGAATTTTTCGAATTGTGCAACTAAAAATTTAGTAAAAACACCTTGACTATGAAATATATGAACAGCGATCAAATTTTTAACAAGTACAGCTATAAAATAGTACACATAACTATAATTTAGCTGTTTCAGTTATAATTCTAGGTGCAATTATTGATTTGAGATAGTTGGTTTTCACTTTTAAGGAATAGTCGTGTTTGGAGGAAAGAATCCTCTCAGTGTGGGAAGTCAAGTACAGTTAAGGGAGTTCATCCGGGAACTGAATTAACAGACCAATAATTATGAAAAAATTTGAATATACTTCTGAAAATCTAAAAAGTCACCTGTTAAAATTTCAAACTCTTCGGATATCTTATTCGGGAGAAATTAATAAATAAAGATTTTTCAATTAACACGGTCCCTTATGGGTTTTCGTCTATAAATATGAAATTTGTGGCAATTAACAGGTTTTTTGGGGAGGAACTTCCATAATGGATAAATAAATATGTAAAGAACAGTTTAAGAGCTTCCTCAAATGCATTAGATACTTGGTGATTTAAGAATAAATTAATTTGTCTCGAAAAATGCTGATTTTTGGGAAGTTAACCTCTGTCTTACTCGCATGACAGTGACGTCAGAACCGCGCGCTTTTTGAAATCAATAAGAATGCTTTCCGAATAACGCAATGTATGCTATGCTTGCACATTAAATCATACAAAACTAGTTGAAAATGTGCTGAATTGACCTTTCTTTATTTGATCTTCAAAAAAATTATTTCTATAAATTCGATTTTTTACAAAAAAACAATTATGATCGACGAACAAGAATTTCTAGTACATAGCAGCTGTACAGGTTACGACTACGTTAGTCGTATAACCACTACGCTAGTCGTGATAATTTTCCGTTCTATTAAATCCCATACCGGATGAACTTCCTTAATACCTTATTTTTTCGATGCCATATCAAAGATGATATTTTTTTACATTTTTCTGATTTTTTTCATAATTTTTGTCCCGTCCAGTTTATGATATATGAATTATCAAAGTTACTGAAAAAACCGGTGGTGGGGATGAAACACCCTAAATCAGACAGAAATAACGAATTTACTAAAAAAACCACAGGGTTGACCCATTATTTAAAAACGATTGGCGAAAAGAACAGCATTTCAACTAAATAATAGAAGAAAAAAATATTCAATTCACCGTATAGTTATTGAGAAATTTTAATTAAAAGGTAGTCGTAACTATTCGCCTCTCGCTCTATCTCATTCATGTGATAGGAGATTAATGTGAAAAAAAATTCGAGAAAAATCAAATTATGTTCCCAAGCTGAAGATATGACTTTTGAATAGTTTAATCACCTTTTACGGATAAATTAAAGCACATTTTCCCCATTTTCGAAAATAATTAATTATTCGTTTTTCTTTTTGTTTTAAGGTGCGAGCCATGGAGGTACACGTTTTATCATACGCTTCTGAAGATAACTCCAGTGAAAATTCATGATTATCTTGTTGAAAAATTTGTTAATATGCCGATGTGGGAGAAATTTAAGAAATCTGAGTGAATAAGGGGAATAAGTGCAATTAAATTTGATGATAGGGGAAAGTGGGGTGAAATAAGGATTTTTATAGAGTGAGGGGAGATAGAGATTTTTCGGGGGATTCTCGTGGAAAGGGGAGGAATTTTCACGTGGAAAACATGCGTCGAAATTGTTTTTTTTTGTATTTTTTTGGAAATTCTAGTTTTTTGGGGGGAGATTTGAAGGGGTGGGAGTTTCCAAAATAGAAAAAGTTCATGTTCGTGGGGATATCTCAGGTTTTATCTGTCTTAGCTACCTGGGGTGAATCTTCAATGAAAGATGAGATCATTTCCCATCGATCCATGTGGTTCTCAAATTTTTTTCATCGGTTTTCAGTGACTTATAGCTCATTTTATGAAAATCAGTTTTCCCAGCATGTCATTTTCAAAAATCGATAATTTTTTTTAAAATTACATAAATAGATGGGAAATAATCTCACCTTCCATTCAAGATCGATCCCAAGTCGATGCGACCAATAGAACCAGAGATATGCCCGACAAAGTGAAAATTTTTAATTTCGTGAAGAGTTCGACCCTCAATTTTTCCCTGAAAAATTAGAATTTTCCAAAATTAACAAAAATGAATTTTGACACATGTTTTCCATCGGAAATTTCCTCAGCTTTCCAATGAAATCATCAGAAGAATTCTATCTCAAATATTTCCCCTGATTCCTCTCGATTTTCATCATATAAAACATCAAAACTAGAATGTCTCTGTTTCACCCCTCAATTTTCACATTTTTTTTATATTTTACAATTTTTTCTATGAAAAGTGAATAAAAAATAATTATTTTACATAATCGAAAAAACATTCCCATTCAATGAGAAAAAATCCAGAATTTATGACTTCACAAAAAAAAAATTCAATTTCTTTAAAAAAATGAAGAAAAAAAGGAAAACAGGAAGAAAAGAAAAATTTCATTAAAGATAAAAATAAATCTTTTTTCAACGCAGCAATATCAATTAACAACACGAAATCTATCTCCTTCAAAGAAATTTCGTTTTCATTTTTAAAAAAATGAAGGAAAAAAGTGAAAACAAATAGTTATGAAAAATTTCGTAAGTTTAATTTGCGATAAAAATACCTTTTTTTTACACAAAAATATCCATTTATAACACAAACTTTATCTCCTTCAAGAAAAGTTACGTAAGCCCCTGGCATAATGTTTGCCCAGCCCCAAAGGAATTCATAAAAAGCAAGGGGATGACGACATCAGTAAATATTTTCTCAAAAATTTCCGATCCAATGAAAATTGTTTGAACTCACTGAAGAAATCGTCGAAGCCCTTTTTTTTATGATAATAAAATTAGTACACATCTCACAAACTTTTTAATTGTTTTAAACAAATAAATTATTATTAAAAAAATGTTCAAAAAATTTGCACAAGTAGTTTTTTGACTTTTCTACACGTGCATTTTTTTTTTAATAATTTATTTTTTAGAAAAGTAATTTTTTTTCTACTAAAAAAAATAATAATTATAAGAAGAATTGTCAGGTGTCTGCTATTTCCAAGTTAATTTTTATTTCTTTTTCAATTGATTAAAACAAGAAAAAAACTCGAGATAAGATGAGCTCGTGGCTTCAATAATTGACGTGTCCTATCTGCGAGATGTCCACCTGCAACAAATGATATTGAAAAAAAAAAGTTAAATCATTGATAAGCACCTGAATTGATACTTTGTTGTTATCACAAAATCACCGAGATTATTGAAATGTTACAAGAAAAAAAATTTATTATTTGAATTATAGAAATTCGAGAATTTTCAAAAAATTGAAATTTATGACATAAGTCTATTTTTTTTTGTTTCGTTGGGAATATCTTTGAAACTAATGGAGATAGGTCCTTTTCGCTTCAATTCTTTTTCGTATCGAGTTTCAAGAGCTACAAAAAAGGATTTAAGCAAAAAGTGCGTATCTCCATTAGTTTTCGAGATATTTACAAAAAATCAAAAAATTCAGTCGTGAAAAATGAAAATAGGATAACGCAGTTTTTTTTGTCATTTTTTGAGAATATCTCGGAAAATAATGGAGATACGCCCTTTTTGCTTTTATGTTTTTTGTAGTTCTTAAAATTCCCTGCAAAGAATGGCTCAAGCAAAATTACTCTATCCCGCTTAGTTTCCGAGATATTCTCAAAAAACGACAAATTCAAAATTAAAAAATTAAACTAAAAAAATTAAATTTTTTGGTAATTTAGTTTTCTTCCCAAATATTTCAAAAACTAAGCGAGATAGAGTGATTTTGCTTGATTTCTTTTTTGTAGCTCTTGAAATTCTTCATAAAACCATTTCCGAGCTAAAAGGTCGTATCTCCATTATTAACCGAGATATTCTCCAAGAACTGAGAAAAATTAACTTTCCCAATTCCAATTTTTAAAGTAAAAAAAAAAGAAGAAAAATTACGTAATAAAGATTTTAAAGAAATTTGATAATTTCGATTGATTGAACCTTCTCGCAGGTGTTACCTCGTCGTATAACTTATCTGTAGATCGATTAATCGATGAGATTAGCCCTGTATATAATAGAAAGAATTCGTCAGCTGAATCAGTCAATTATCGATCAACGAAAGAATTCGATAAAAAAAACAACAATGTTCGCTCTCAACGGTAAGTTCCTCGGAGTTTCATTTAATATTTCAATTAAACGGTTTGACATAAAGATTATCCAATGATTCCACTGGAAAGCTGAGAAAATTTCACGTGGAAAGCATGTGTCTAAATTTTTTTTCCAATTTTTGGAAAATTCGACTTTTTTGGCCAAGATTTGAAGGGGTTTTCCTTTCCAAAATCGAAAAAATTCACATTTTTGGGAATATCTCCGGTTCTATTGGTCGTAGCAACTTGGGGTTCATCTTAAATGAAAGGTGAGCTCATTTCCCATCGATTTATGTAGTTCAAAATTTTCTCTATCGATTTTTCAATGTTTTATATCTGATTTCATGGAAATCAGTTTTTGCTCTCTATTAATTTGAAAAAACGGTAATTTTTTTTTTATAACTATATAAATCGATGGGAAATGAGTTAGCCTTCCATTTGAGACCAGTTCCAGGTCGCTGCGACAAATAGAACCGGAGATATCGCCCGGAAAAGTGAAATTTTTCAAAAACCAAAAGGATTTTACCTTCAAATTTTGACCAAAAAATCGAATTTTTGAAAAAAATTCAAAAAAATCAATTCTGGCACATGATTTCCATCGAAAATTTTCTCAGCTTTCCAATGGAATTATCAGAAAAAACCTATCTCCAATATTTCCATTGATTTCGAGTGCATTTTCATGACATAAAACATCAAAACTAAGATGTGTTCGTTTCACCTTTTGTGTCTCTTTTACCTCACCTTTTTTTAATTACGACAAATATTTATTTATTATGCAGCATTTATTATCGCAACGTTATGCGTGGCTGCCTCTCTTCAGTCCACACCCTTCAGACCCTGTGAAAATCTGCCCCAACCATCTGATCTCAGGGTCAAGGGATGCGAGGAATTGCCCTGTAAATTCGTACGAGGGAAGAATGTCGAGGCTGAATGGGACTTTACTACTGGTAAGTCAATTATTATTTGTGGTCATTAATTAAGATTGTCGAGATGATAAGGAATGGCTGGATAATTAAATTCTCATTAAAATTGTTTCATAAAAATAAATAAATGAATTTAAGGGATAACACCACTGTAGAATTTTCAAAAAATCGATTTTTTTTTCTTGCCTTAACGAGGTTCTACCCTCACACGGTAGTTCAAGAAAGCAACATAATTTTTTTATTTTTTTTGATCAGTAAAAACCCGACGAAAATTAACTATTTTAATTATAAAAAATACATGTTATTTCGCTTCTTTTATTAATTGATTTTTTTAATAATAGAAGTATTAAAAATATTCAAGTAGTGGAATGGCGGCTGCGTGCAAACTTCAAATTCTTGGATGTCAATTTTCGATTATTGTGCTTTGTTCCTCAAAAATATTAATAAATTCTTCTACCAATGTTAAGAATCTGTTAGCAACAAATTATTGCATTTGAAAAAAAAAAATTACGGAATAGAAACATATCGGTATACATTGATATATATTTGATCAGCTGATGCATGCAGCATAGCCAGGCCCTCTATCGTTTCCGCCGCCATGACGTGTTTACTACAAATAAATTTTTTTGTATTGCGTTTCTTGAGCTTATTTGGCCGGTGAGGTGGGTCCGAAAGAATATCATTCAATTCTATACATATTCAATTATATCATATTAATTTTTAGTAGGAAAATATCTGTTAGATCTATAAAAAAAAAAATACAAAACGTCGCCAATAGAGTGGTTCTGTCATAAGGGCTCTCTATAAGCATGTGAAATTACTCATTTTTACTATTTTTTTTCTCGATAACTAGACGGTCAATGCATTAATCATTCAACAAAAACGTGTATGATATATTTGTTTGTAACCTTAGAAAATTTCATGCAAAAATATCAAAAAATTTAAATTCACTCTTGAGAAGGGTAGAACCTCCTTAAAAATGACTTTGGGCCTTCCAGAATACGGACAAGAAAAGTTATCACCTGAAACCCATTATTCCACGTGAAATTTTGAATTTTTCCCAAGGCATTTCTTCATATTTATAGCCCAAGTCAAAACTTCAATCGTGTTTTTCTCGAAAGATGATTTTTCAAATTGGCACGCAGCATTACTCCAATAATTTTCATTATTTTCATTTGAATTTACCACAGCATCTTGAAAATAATATTTTGAACAGAAATACGTAGGGGATTTTCCAAAAAATTGATTTGCACATTTTTTTGCAAATTATATGTATCTAGACTGAGCCAATTTTTTTTCTTCTTTTTTTATTGAAATTTGCAGCAATTACACTGCTTCATGCAGAGTGTTTCAAATTCGAGGGGCCTCGCAAAAATGGCTCTTGTGTCGTCATTTTTTGATATTTTTTGATGATTTTTTTTCTGAAGACTCAAATATATGCTCAATCACTCTCTCAAATATCATTATTTTATTTCCATTTTTTCTATAGAAAAAAAAATTGCCAAAAGACGCTTTTCTTAAGACTTTTACAGTGGTGTTACCCCTTAATTTTTTTTTCGGTTGTTTTTTGAGAATATCTCGGTAAATAATGGAGATACGCCCTTTTTATCTACAAAATGAGTTTGTAGCTCTTGAAATCCTCTGCAAAGAATGTTTCTACTCAAATTTCGCTATCTCGCTTAGTTTCCTAGATATTCGAAAAAAAAAAAAAAATGAAAAAATTGAATTATTCTGTTTTAATTTTTCACTACCTAATTTTATTTTATTAAGAATATATTGGAAACTAGGCGAGATAGAGCAATTTCACCTGAATCCATTCTTGAAATGCTCAAAATGGTCTGTACCAAAATGTCTGAAGGTGAAAAGAATGTATCTCCATTATTTACTGAGATATTCACAAAAAAAATGACAAAAAAATTAATTCACCTTTTTTTTTGTATCTTTTCACTATTGAACTTATTTCTGAATTATCTCGGAAATTAAGTGAGATAGCGTAATTTTGCTTGAATCCTTGTTTATAGAGAATTTCAAGAGCTACAAAAAAGGATTCAGGCAAAAAAGGCCTAGCTCCATTATTTTCAAAGTTATCATTAAAAAAACTAATATCAAAGTTCCATAAATTCGGAAAAATCTGAAAAATTTTCATAAAAAATGTAATTTTTTTCATTTTTTATTATGATTTCAGCCTTTGATACTGACAATCTCAAGCCAGTAGTCAAAGCAAAAGCCCTTGGAGTAACAACGAATTATCCTCTGCCAGAGCAAGATGCCTGTAAAGGACTGACAAATGCTGAATGTCCACTTGATCAAGGAGAATCAGTGACTTATGCCCTTTCAATGCCAATTCTCAAGATATTCCCAAAAGTCGCAGTAAAATTGACCTTCAGCCTTGTTGATGCAAATGAGCATGTTCATACTTGTTTCCAGGTTGATGGAAAGGTCGTTTAATTCACCTGAATTGTGTTAATAACAGCAGAAATAAAATAGAGTTTTCTTCACCTCCAAATTGCATTTTTTTTTCTTCACATTGAAGTAGTATCCCAGAGTACGGTCGATGAAACAGAAAAAAGTGAGGATTTGTAGGTTAGTTTCCAATTAATTGCTGACAATCGGGGAAAATGTGCTTTAATTTACTCGAAAAAAGTGATTAAACTACCCAGGAAAAAATGTTCAAATCTGATCAGATCAAATTAGATTCAATCAGATCTAATCAGATCTGAGTTCCTTAGATCTGATCAGATCCGAGAATTGGCACGCTCTGATCAGATCTAATTAGATCTGATCAGATCTAATTAGATCTGATCAGATCCAACTAGATCTGATCAGATCTGATGAGCCAATATAGATAAACTCAATCAGATTCAGTTAGATATGATCGGATCCAGTTAGATCTGACCAGATCTAGTTGGATCTAATCAGATCTAGTTAGATCCAAACAGATCCAATCAGACTTAGATCTAATTGTATCTAATCAGATCTAATTAGATCCAATTAGATCTGAACAGATCTATTCATATTAAAAATTTCCATTTTGTCAGATCTAATTAGATCTAATTAGATCTGAACATTTTTTCCCGGGTATTCGAAAGTCATATCTTCAGCTTGTGAATATCATTTTTTTGTTTCTCGAATTTTTTCCTTACATTACTAATCTCCTATCAAATGCATGAGATAGAGAGAGGGGCAAATAGTTCCGTCTACCTTCTAATTAAAATTTCTCAATAACTATACGGTGAATTGAATATTTTTTTCTTCTATTATTTAGTTAAAATGCTGTTCTCTTCGCCAATTGTTTTTAAACAATGGCTCAACCCTGTGGTTTTTTAGTAATTTCGTTATTTCTGTCCGATTTAGGGCGTTTTATCCCCACCACTGGTATTTTCAGTAACTTTGATAATTCATATCTCATAAACTGGACGGACAAAAATTATGAAAAAATTCAGAAATATGTAAGAAAAATATCATATTTGATATGGCATCAAAAAAACAAGGGGTTAACTGTACTCGAGTTCGATGGAATACTACCTTAATTCATCGAATTATAACAATTGACGAGGATTCACTCTCATCTGAAAGCCATTTCTCTCACAAACACCCTCTCCCTATCACAATTTCACCCTCAAGTTCATGGGATCCATTTCAAATTTACTGTTGAGTTTACTGGTGGTGATAAAATGTGGAGATATCAAGAAAATTTAGTCGATCAGGATAAGTCGATTTTTTCCCCCTTTTTTTCGTAAATATCTCGGTAAATAACGGAGATACGCATTTTTACCCTGAAATACTTTTCTGCAGATTTTCAAGAGCTCCAACAAAGGATTAAGACAAAATTGCTCTATCTCGCTTAATCTCCGAGATATTCGTGAAAAACTGATGACAAAATGGAGTGGTGAAGAGCTGAATTGAAATAATTCCATTTCTTCAATAGTTTTTTTGAGAATAGGGGAACATGACCAATAGATGGACGGTTAAGGAAATATTAGACTTTATTAATTCATAGGAAATAGACAAATCACGTTAAAAAGTTGAAGAAAAGAATTATGTACAGAAAAATATACAGTGAATCGACTAAAAATCAATTAAACTTGAATAATGTAGAAATAATGAAAGAAAATCAAGGAAAAATTGGAAAATAACTTGAACCCCCAATAGATGGACAGTTGCATATTTGCAGTGGTATGATTTTAAATTTCAATCAATCGGTATGTAATAAATAGTTTATAAATCTATATGAATGTAATAATCAGGAATTAACGTGAAAAGTATAAGAATTATTCATTTATTTATGAAAATCCTCGACAATAGAAACCGTTTATCTTTTGGCCAGTGTCCATCTATTGGTCGTATGACCCTATCATGGAAATTGAGGAAGATACGCTCTTTTGGACAGAATTCTTTTATGTAAAGAATTTTGAGAGCTACGAAAGAGGATTAGAACCAAATCGCCCTATCTCACTTAATTTCCGCGATATTCGTAAAAAAAATGAGTTACATTAAAAAAATCATCAATTTTTTTTATTTTTAATTTTTTTGAAAATATCTCGGAAACTAATGGAAATACACCCTTCTTGTTCTAAGATGATTCTATAGAAATTTTCATGAGCTACAAAAAAAGAATCAACGCAAAATTGCTCTATCTCGCTTAGTTTCCAGAATATTTATAAAAAAAAAACAAATGAAAAAAAAATAATAGTAGTGCAGAAGGAAAAAAAAAGGAAAAATACATTTTTTTTCATTAGTTTTTGTAAAATATCTCGGAAAATAAGCGAGATCGAACGATCGTATCCCATTTTCTCTCTTTTTTTTTAGCTCTTAAAATTCTCCTCAAAACCACTTTAGGCCAAAAAAGGGCCTATCTCCATCATTTACCGAGATATTTCTAAGAATGTACCCAATAATTCCTGAAATATTGATTAAATCCTCAGAAAAATCAATTAAAAAATTCCAATAATTCTATAAATTACCTCAATAAAATTATTATCTCCTGCCATTGGACAGAAACACTCGCCCCCCCCCCCCCCCCCCTCCCCACGTGGCAGTGACAATTGCACAATCTTTTATCCATTTTCCGAGTCAAGAATTTCATTCACACTCTCATTCCTATTAATATAATCTCGTAACACAAATAACGACTTTCCTCGTAACACGAGAATCGCTTCGAATAAAAAAAGGGCGCGGGGGGGGGGGGGGGGGGGGGGTTGAGAGGGTGGGAGGGTTCGGGCGTATGCCTGACCCACATCCTCGTGAATCGATCCACTCTTGCCTCACTGGGGTACACTTTGGTTCCAACTGGAGTGGGGGTAAGGGCTGCATACAGAGAAAAAAAAATGAAAATATTTGATTTAACAATGATTGGGATGTACAATTGGGAAAGAAATTAAATTTTTGTATAAAATTCAGTAGCGACGAGGTAAAACAAGATGAGTCTATTCTTTTAACATTTAGTTTTCTAGAAATACCACAAGAAATAAGCGAGATAGGGCAATTTTGCCCTCAACGCTCATTTGTAACTCTGGGATATTCTCTACCAAAAAAAGGTAAGTAATATCGCCTTATCTCGCTTAGTTTCCGAGATATTTTCTTGAAAATGATCACAAGGATAAGTCGATTTATCCAGTTTTACCTCTTCACTGCTGAATTGTTAATAACAATTTATACAAGATGAAATTCTCAAATCTGATTGAGTGAATCTGTAAAGAATGTGATGAGGAATAAAATGAGCCTTAGAAACAAAAAATTAATTTAAAATTGAAAAATTTTTAATTATTTTTTACATTCCTCTGAATCTTTAAAAATTCGAAAAAATGTAAGAAACAATAGAATATTTCCAATTTTAAGTTAGTTTTTTGTTTCTAGGGCTTATTTTATTCCTCATTACATTCTTCATAGATTCACTGAATCAGATTTGACAATTCCATTTTGTATCAATTGCTTTTAAAAATTTTCATACGAAAATTTAACTTTTTTCCTATTGTATCCCGAATCATCCTTAAAGATTATCCAAATGATCTACTTTTGTCTTATTGCTTCCGAATGGAAGCTATGTGATCATCAGAATTTTCGATTGTAATTTTTTTAATAGAAGATACTTAAAATCGTCTGAAAAGAAAGAAAATGATATTTTTAGCGCATGTCTGTGTGTGCATGAAAGTCTCAATTACAGCAAAACACTTTCACAGAAAAATTTCATATTTTGTGGAAAACTTGCTCTCGACGAATTCTATTTTTTAAGCTTCATTTGAAGAGAATCTGATCGATACTTTTTGAGATATGTCCATTTTTCGAAAATCAGTTTTTAATGAAATTTCTGGAAACTATGCAATTGATGTTATTTATACTCATATATTCTCTCGAGAGTTGTATCAGTTAGATGTCTGTTAATTTTGAGCTCAACTCTGCCAGCTACCAATAAACATCGAAAGTATAGTCCATACACTGGACACCGAAGTGATCTGTGCAATATCGAGGTTCCTTAAAGAAATAAAGATACAAATATAATATAACATAATATTTAGGGAGGGAAAAACTAAAAAAAAAAAAAAAAAAAAAAAGATAATATAAAAGAATAAAAAAAAGATATGAAACCCAAGCAATGTACCTAGAGTTAGATATTGTATTTTTTATCCATCTATGCTGAATACATAAATTATCATGTAATATATCGTTTAGCCGATGAGCCTTCAAAAAGGCTGAAGAGCAATTAATAAAAAAAAAAAAAAAAAAAATTTTGAGCTCATTTGCATGATTAGTTCTCGAGTTATTGGCGTTTTAATGAATTTTTCAAAATTTGATATTTTGATGATGATTTGATAAAAGTTGTATCACTTCCATTCGGAAGCATATTTTGCTAAAGTATTAGCAGAAGAAGCTATCAGTTGGAAAGCAATACTATTATCCACTTGTTTTTCTCTAAGTTATCATAAATATTTTAATCATTCCGATTTTGTAACATTTTACGGAAATCAAAACGATGTCTACGATATTAAATTGTTGTTGAATAATATTATAAATATCCAATATTGTTGCGAATTGGACTTAGGGTGTTCCAGTATCTTGGACTGGATTTTAAATCCCAATATTGCTGCCATTGATGTTTTCATGTAATTAAGGTAAGACTATCGCTCACGTCACCACTAAGCGTGGGGGCAAGGGAGGTTAGGAAAAAATCATTTGGAACAATCAAAGGAGGGAGAAATTGTTCAACCTATAATGCTATTCAGCCTCAATGATTTCTCGCTTTCATATGAAAGCATAATTCAATCAAAATAATTATATCTACTAATATTTTGATTTTTTTTTCGAAGAACCATTTTTTAAAATTCTGATACGGGCCTGCCTACGCACACTAATGTGCGCGTATACGTATGCGCGCACACTAGAGAATACTCCTGTAGTTGTACACACATACAGAGCGACCGCGTGTACGTACACAGCGGTGCTGGCCTGCCATTAATCGTTTATTTTTTTTCTCCAAAACTATGGGTCAGAAATAACTGATTTTGGTCTCAAAAAATTCTTAAAAGTGGTGACTATGGACTACAATTTTTTCATAAGCCCCGTAAATGCCGTTTTTCTTTAAATTTATAATGATTGAATCGCGACTCAATTTACTCGTTTTCTTATGGGAAAAATGCACTTTTTAAAATTCAATATCTCGGATTCCACGGGTCAGAAAATTTTTCACCATGAGGAAAATTTGTTGGGTTTCCTGTGAAGAATATCTCTGAATTTTTTCAGATTTTTCGTATTTCAAGCCTCTGGTGATAGTCATACCTTAATTAGATTAATCGTCGCTATTTGTCCGGTAACAGGCGTTTCTTATAATATGAAAAATCAATAGACATTCTAACGAACAAAAATATATATGGTTATATAAGGAAAAAATAGATCTGTGACCATTACATGAATTATTGCATAACAAAATACTGTAAATTTAAATATAACTGAGGAATTTACAAAAATTGTCACTTATTAAGGTATTGTTAGAAACCGGGATTACTGAGTCATTTCGTGTAGTTGATTGATTTTTTATTTATTTATTTGATAAACGACAACCCAACAGCTGAAGCCAATAACAGGGTTGATAGTGATCGATACATATCTGATAACAGAACTTGAGAAGTAGTGACTACAATGTCATTAGCAAACAAATTAAGATGTACACAGGTTTTTTAAATTAAAAAACCGTTTTCCGAATTAAAAAACCGTTTTTTAATTGATTCTCTGGATGATTTCTATGAAAATATGATAATTAGCACACATCTGATAATTTTTTAGATTTTTCTAAACCAATAAATTTTTATTTAAAAAATATTATTAGAATTTGCATCTATAGTTTTTTTTAGATATATGACATGTGCTTATTTTTTTTTAGAACCATTTATTTAAAAAAATAAAAAATAAACGATTATCATCAGAGGTCTGCTACTTTCAGTTCCCTAAAAAAATTATTGATTTGTTTTTTCTATTTTTTTTCTTTAAAAAAAAATAAAATAAAATCATTACCTTTTTTTTATTCCGCAATTTCTAGTTTTTATATAGATGTACACTAAATGAAGTATAATTGAGTAATTTCGTGTAGTTAATTGAATTTCTAACAATTAAATAAGGTTTTTTTTACATCACTTGTTTACACTATTGATATTCTAGTCACTACTTTCTATTTTATTACTATGGTCTGTAATCATCACTTTCAACCCTATTATTGGCCTCGACTGTTCGGTTGCTGTTCTCAATAAATAAATAAATAGATAAATTAATTGATTAATTAATCCTTTGGATAATTTCTACAAAAATAATTATTGATTTTCTTTCCTATTTTTTTCTTATAAAAAAAAATAAAATAAAATAATCACTTTGTTTATCCCTTAATTTCTTGTTATCAAGGGTTTACACTAATTGCAGTATAATTGAGTAATTTCGTGTGATCAATAGATTTTTCAAAAAATGTGAAAACTTTCTTTTTCTTCACAATTCCATTGATAATTTATGCAAAAAAATAATATTGACTATTTGTGTTTTTTTTGTCTATTTTTTTTCCTGGGTATAAAAATGAAATAAAATTATTTTCCTTGTTTTATCCCTCAATTTCTTGTTTTCAAGGGCTTAGACTAATTCGAGTATAATTGAGTAATTTCGTGTGATTAATTGAATTTTTAATTTCGAAAACGTTCCTCTTTGAAGAATTCTATTAATAATTCCAGCAAAAAAAAATATCGATTTTTAAAAAAAATTTCTACTTTTTCTCTTTTGTATAAAAATAAAATAAAATTATTACCTTCTTTTTTACTCACATTTTCATGACTAAAACTTTGAAATCCATGAAATTACAAAAGTTTTTTTTCAACGTCAATTTAAATTGGATCCATTCAGAGGTCTATGAAATTACCCATACACATTTGCCCTTTACAAAAGCCACTAACAGGATTCCCCCTCCACTCCTTCTCCTCCTCTGGATACACTAACGAGGAAAGTTTCTACAAAAAAAAAAAAAAAAAAACTGCACTCGACGTTACTCCGGTTAATTCGAAATTCTATTAATAAAATTGGCATAACGTTATTATCCCCATTTTCTGTGAATATCTTGGTAAATAATGGAGATACGCCCTTTTTAGCTCGAATCCTCTTTTGCAGCTTTCAAAATCCTCTACGAAAGCAGCTCAAGATAAAAAAGGCGTATCTGCATTATTTGCTGAGATTTTTTTCAAAAACCATTGGATAAATCAAATTTTTCGGTTTTACCTCTTCATTATTAGATTTTCATCATTTTCGGTAAATATCTCGGAAACTAAGCGAGATAGAGCGATTTCACATGAATATTTTTTTGTAGGAAATTTCAAGAGCTACAAAAAAGAATTGAGGCAAAATCACTCTATCTCTCTTAATTTCCAAGATCTTTTTAAAAAGCGACAAAAAGTTTTTTTTTTCTTTTCACAATTTTTTTTTCGAAATGAACATCTTATTAAAAAATTCTAAAAAAAATCAGCGAAAAGCTCTAGTATGTCCATATTATTGCTGAATCCTTTGCAGATTTTTTAGTTGAGGTCTTCACCTTAAAAAAATGTGATATCAGAAAAAAAAAGGCAAATTAAAAAAATTCAATTATTTGAACTAATTTTTTATTTTAAACACCTTGGAAACCAATGGACATATGTCTTTTTCACTCCAATCTTCTTTTGTACCTCTTGAAATTTTCTACAAGCCTATATTAGGATAAGAAGGACGTATCTCCATTATTCACCGAGAGACTCTCAAAAAACAAATTACAAAAAAAATTGTTTTTTTTTACCTTTTCATTACTGAATTAATTTTTAAATTATCCCGGAAATTAAACGAAATAGCGCAATTTTAGGGTCATATTTTTTTCCACTGAATTTCAAGAGTTACAAAAAAGTGTCTACAAACATTTTGCTATCTACGAAAAACTGCAGTCGACGTTACTCCGGTTAATTCAAAATTCTATTAATAAAATTGGCGTCTGGACACGAGTTTATGATTCTCGTGCTCGTAAATTCATCCTCGTGATTTCCCCTGCAAAATGGAAAAATTGTGATGAAAATAAATGAATTATTGTTATTATTAATGTAATATTTAAAATTTTATTCCTTTTCGCGTTTCATTTCATTCTTTTTTTTTTATTTTATTTCTTTTCTCACTTTTTTTTATCATTGATTCCATATTTCTTTATCATTTCTTTCACCTATTTATTAATTTATCAAATCTTTCTGCATTTGAGTATTTAATTTTTCATGAATTGTTAAACGGTTCTTACAGCTCTCGTTTTTATCTAAAAATTCATTTTTTATCATCAAAAAAATAGTTAAATTCTCAGTTTTATCTTTTTTTTAATGGTTTTTATGAAATTTTTTAAAATTCATTTAGTGCCTGATTAAATTTTCTCGGCGAGGCGTGAATTTCGTCCGGAATGATGAATTTAAAGGTCTCATTAAAAAATTTTAAATGCAGTAATTAAATTATTCGAATGAAAATAATTAAATAGGATAACACGACCAATAGCAGACATCTGAAAATTTTTAGTCTTTTTTTTTCTCAACAAATGAATTATTAAAAAAGAAAAATTAAAGATATGCACATGTAGAAAATTCGAAAGACTATAAGTGAATTTTGTTCAATATTTTTTCGGTATTATCTATTTATTGCCCTCCCTCCCATAATCTTTCGGTTCTTCACATCAAGTAATACAACCCTCCTCTTATCTAATATTTTCTTTGTTTTCTTTGATAAAATACATAAGAAAAAATAGAACACGCTTAAGTATCTTATATTTATTTGTTTATTTATATGCAGAGCCAGGGACTTGGTATGGAAGGGGAAATACTAATGTATATATATATGTATGAAAAAACAAGTGGGAACTTGCTATCATTATGGTTATCATTATAGTTTTATCTGCTAATTCATTAGCAAGTTGCTTCCGAATGGTGCACCTTTCTATGAGTGAACATTTTATTTTGAATATTCCCTTAATAATAATACCAAGATTTTCGTTTTATTGAAGAAACTATAAAATTAATTCGCTATCATAAACTTATAAAATTAATGATAGCTAGAACTGTTAGAATAAAATATAGAAAAAGATACAATTTAGAACTAAAAATAGGAAGTGAAATTCAAGATAGAAATTAAGGGAAAAATTGGAGATAAAAAATGAGATGAAATTCAGGATAAGAAACAAAACGAAAAATAAGCCAAAATTCAAAATAAAAAACAAGACATTTTAGTTCACATTTTGTTTTGACAGTTCTAGCTGTCATCTGAACTTTGTCGTTGTTGAACCTGAACATTACCGATTATCTTCTCCTTTTTTATGATTCTGATCATTTGATCATCAGGCCGATTACCGATTATCGAATACTGCCGATTACACGTATTACTCTCCTTTTTCATTTTTTACATATATTAGTATTTCCCCTTCCACTATGTTAACATGGTAATCATTGCTATGTCCAATATGGCAATCATTGCTATGTCGAACATAGTAATCTTTGCAATGAATAATATGTTAAGTATAGCAATGATTACTATGTCCAACATATCAATTATCACTATGTCCACAGGACTCACTGCTATGTAGCGTATACTATAGCGACATAACACTCAATACTATGTGATATAGTAACCATTGCTGTAACATAGCAATCATTACTATTTCTTTTCTTTCCGTGCATAGATTTTCAGCTTTTTACACTGTTCCCACGGCCGGGAAGTTCCTCAAAAATGGTATCATCATCCATCCAAATCAATGTTTATAGTGTCAATATCTCTGATAGTACAAAAAAAACGGATTTTTGATTATTGATGGATTTTTTATTGTGGCCAGGGTTGATACGATGCATGGATCCGAGCGATAGAACGAGTAGCTGGGTTGATACGATGTATGGACCCCGTACTTGAGGGGTTAAACCAACAGTGAACTATTAATTTTCTTATATTATGAGTATGAAATTTTCAATATCCACATCGTCAGAACGATAACTTATCTAAACCAAATTAAATTAACTTGACAATACTGATACTGAACAATACTGATAAGGACAGTGGTCCAGTGGTCGAACGAATAAGACTCGTCAGATACCAATGATCGAACATAAGAAATTCGATAGTTACTGATATATTTAACAGTTTTATAGGCTCTTATTCGAGTTGATGAACATTAAATTGTGTTTCAAAGATCAGAGAAATGATATTTAGGTGGATTAGTAATTTTGTTCCGGGATAAGTATATTAAGGATGTTCTATACCTACCGTAAGCGGGGGTTGTGCGGCATGAGAGGGGCAGTGATTTCGTCAGTGTTCCAATCCCTGAACATGAAATAATGATTTTTTAAAATTCCTCATTAAAATGATTTTCAGGGAATTATGGAACGCTGTCAGTGTTCAAATATTATATTATTATCATTACATTTCATAGATATTTTTTTTATCCTTTATTTAATTAGTTTGAGAATTATTTGGAAAAAAGCGTTGAATTCTAGGGAATTCTGGCGACACAAGTTGGCAGCACTTACGCGAAATCGACAATTTTTCAAGCATTTTTATTAATTTTAATGCCAATTATTGACCCAATCGTTGTATAAAAATGAACAAATTGTGCGGGGGGTTATTTCTCACCTATATCCGAAGTTTCACCAAATTTGAACAATTTTTCGAAAAGTTTCTTAAGCTTTTGTAAATTTCCCATAATAATCATGTTAAAAATGGTTATTAAAAAATTTATAACTTTTAAACCAGGTATGAAAAAAATCCAAAATTTTGCATACGGTTTTTTTATGATTTGGAGAACCTTGGAAAAAAATTTCAATGAAATCGTACATTTTTAAATTTTGATAAAATACCTATAGAACATCCTTAAGGAGTTCGATCACTGGACGAGTTCGGACACTGGTTAACTCAACCTATTGGATAAATAGGAATGATGATGAATTCTCTGTGTTACTTTTAGTTCTTATTCTCAGATCCAATATTTTGTTCTATTAATTTACTACTTTAAGGATATTCAAGTAGCAGATCCAAATAATCAACTTTTTTTTTTTTTTCATCAGTTATCATAAATATTCGAATTATTCTGATTTCGTAACATTTTATCGATATTAAAATGATGTCCACGATAGTAAATTGTTATTAAATGATATTATCAATATCCAATACTATTGTGAATTTGACTTACACTGTCCCAACATTGATGGGTCGCCATAGATGTTTTCATGTAATTAATTGGATTAATCGTCGCTATGTCCAGTAACATGGTATGAAGTAAATTCTGAAAAAATCCCCCCATGCTACTCTATTTGAGGTGACTGAAATTGAAAAGGGAAAATAGATTATCGGACCTTCTTGGATACCGTTAAAAAAAAAAATTGTCAGATGTCTGCTATCTTCATGTCTGCTGTATTCATTATAAAATAGACAAATTACATGAAAGAACTGCAGAAGGGTGCAGCACATAAAAAAATATATGATAAATTCCCAAAGGGTGGCAAGGACTGCAGCACCTGCATACCCACTTCCCCATTGCCATTAATGTCAAGTCAATTTAAATTTAATTAAGGAGGTTCTACCCTTCTCAAGAGTGAATTTAAATTTTTTGATATTTTTGCATGAAATTTTTTAAGGTTACAAACAAATAGATCATACACGTTTTAGTTGAATGATTAATGCATTGACCGTCTAGTTTTCGAGAAAAAAAATAGTAAAAATGAGTAATTTCACATGCTTATAGAGAGCCCTTATGACAGAACCACTCTATTGGCGACGTTTTGTATTTTTTTTTTATAGATCTAACAGATATTTTCCTACTAAAAATTAATATGATATAATTGAATATGTATAGAATTGAATGATATTCTTTCGGACCCACCTCACCGGCCAAATAAGATCAAGAAACGCAATACAAAAAAATTTATTTGTAGTAAACACGTCATGGCGGCGGAAACGATAGAGGGCCTGGCTATGCTGCATGCATCAGCTGATCTAATATATATCAATGTATACCGATATGTTTCTATTCCGTAATTTTTTCTTTTCAAATGCAATAATTTGTTGCTAACAGATTCTTCACATTGGTAGAAGAATTTATTAATATTTTTGAGGAACAAAGCACAATAATCGAAAATTGACATCCAAGAATTTGAAGTTTGCACGCAGCCGCCATTCTACTACTTGAATATTTTTAATACTTCTATTATTAAAAAAAACAATTAGTAAACGAAGCGAAATAACATGTATTTTTTATAATTAAAATAGTTAATTTTAGTCGGGTTTTTACTGATCAAAAAAATAAAAAAATTATGTTGCTTTCTTGAACTACCGTGTGAGGGTAGAACCTCGTTAAGTTAATTCATTGCTTCAGAAATTTGATTATCAGAATATTAATACTAAGTTAACTCATTGCTTTAGAAATTTGATTATCAGAATAACAAAAAAAAAAAAAAAGGTCAATTTCGATGTAAGGGAAGGGTTAACACTAAATGTAAAGAACCGAGAGGTTATACTAGGAAAGGTAATAAATAAATAATAATATATGATAAATTCAGCTAAAAATCAATTGAACTTGAATAATAAAGAGATAATTAAAGAAAAAAAAAATGATCCAAACCACCAATAGATAGACAGTAGCATATTCGCACTGTCATGATTATAAGTTTCGATCAACCGGTATGTAATCAATAATTCATGAATCTGCATGAGTATTATAATCAGAAGTCAAAAGGAAAAGGATAAAAATCATTTAATTATTTACATGACTCTCAATAAATGGAACTGTTTATCTTTAGGTCGGTGTCTATCTATTGATCGTGTTTTCTTAGTTAAAATTAACGTGGATTTTTCAATCGAATATCATATCAAAGAATATCTTGTAACTCTGAGTGACAAGGCCCTTATTGCTATAAATAAATTTTTAACGGCTTATCAACTGCTTATCGAAGGAAATCATCTGAGATCTCTGGTTTACACAATTTGGTTTTGTTTGTTAAACTATGGTAATACTAAAATGTGTATATGTATATATATAAGTATATATAAATATGTAAAAATTTATAAATAATGAGCAGGATGAATCTGTATGGATTGAAGATGATTTAAATAAATAAAAAAATAGAAAAATAATCTCAGAGGAAAGAAATTCTTAGGATTAACTTTTTTCCATTGATTTTTCATACAAATTGGTTCATTTAACCTACCCTTGTGGGTTTTTCGGGACTTTCCGTTACCCTGGATATGAAGAAACGATAAATGTACAAACGATATATATGGGGCATTCCACGCTATTTCACTCACTTTTTCACATTTTTTGTTCCTCTCAGAAATGACCTATCTTAGTCTGTTTAACAACATATTAAAAAAAATAAGCAAAATCGAAAAAAAAAAAACTTGAAAAGTGAATGAAACAGTGTGGAATGTCTCATATATACATCGTTTTTTACATTTTATGGTACTTTTATACTAAAGAATCTATAGGATATAAAAATCTTGTGCAACAAATACAAAATAGTCCATACAACGTTTTATCATACAATTAAAGGGAATTATTTTTCTTTTAAATCTTTATTAAAATAAAGATTTTGGAAAAGTAATTTCCTCTAATTAATTTTTGAGAATATCCCGAAAACTAATGGAGATACGCCCCTTTTATCCTCAAAACGTCTTTGTAGCCCTTGAAATTCGCTTGAAAAGAGCATCACGGCAGAATCGCTCCATCTCGCTTACTTTCCGAAATATTTTTGGAAAAAAAAATCAATAGTGAAGAATTAAGGGGTAATATCACTGTAAAAGTCTTTAAAAAAGGCGTTTTTTGGCTATTTTTTTTTCTATAGAAAAAGTGGCAATAAAATAATGATATTTGAGGGAGTGATTGAGCATATATTTGAGTCTTCAGAAAAAAAAAATTCATCAAAAAATATCAAAAAATGTCGACACAAGAGCCATTCTTTCATTTGAATGAAAAAAATTCAAATTTCGGGCAAAACACCGGCAATTTTTTATCAATAAAAAATGTGCAAATCAATTTTTTGAAAATTCCCTACGTACTTCTGTTCGAAATATTGTTTTCAAGATGCTGTGGGAAATTTGAATGAAAATAATGAAAATTATTGGAGTTATGCTGCGTGCCAATTTGAAAAATCATGTTTCAAGAAAAACACGATTGGAGTTTTGACTTGAGCTATAAATATGAAGAAATGCCTTGGGAAAAATTCAAAATTTCATGTAAAATAATGGGTTTCAGGTGATAACTTTTCTTGCCCGTATTTTGGAAGGCCCAGAGTAATTTTTAAAGCAAGAAAAAAAAATCGATTTATTGAAAATTCTACAGTGGTGTTACCCCTTAAAAAAAACTCGATAACTAAATTTTTTTCATTAATTGTTATATAATCATTTTCGCTCATTTTTTTTTCGAGTATCTTTGAAACTAAGGGGGATAAATTGATTCTGCACTCATCCTTTTTTGTACCTTTTTTAAAATTCTCCACAAAAAAGTATCACACCAAAATTGCTTTATTTCGCTTAGTTTCCGAGATATTCTCAAAAAAAAGAACAAAAAAAAACCTCCATTCTCTTGCTCCCCTAAAAAATCACCCCCCTCCCCCAAAACCTCCTCCCCACCCCCAACAATATGATAAAATCTCCCACCCTTCGAACCCCCTCCCCCCTCTCCAAGAAAAAACCATAAAAACCCCTCGTAAATCAACAAACCACTTTTTTTTTCAAATCCAGAAAAAAACGTTACGATACTCCCGGAAAGGGGGGAGGGAAGGGGAGGGGGGGCACTTCAATTTCCTCGGTATAACCGATGTAACCGTCAGCAGGTGGAGAGGGGGGGGGGAGAAAAATGTGAGCGAGAAAGCACTTCTCAGTCCCCATTGAACAGAGAAAGCGCGCGAAACTAATGACTCAGAAATCGTCCGCTAGTTTACGCTAACGTACGTACGTACATAAGTGTATGCGTGTGTGTATTTGTGTGTATGTATGAGACATTTCATAATTCCAACGGTAGTGCCTCATTCTCGTGTGTCAGTAGTAGGAGAGGGAGGGGCAGAGTAGCGTGTGCGTCTATCGAGTGGAATTTGTTTTCAATACTCAGTTTCAACGATTCGATCGTGTTATCGAGGGCATTTGTCGAGAACAATTGCCGGAGTAAAATCATGTGCATAATCGATTTGTGTTAATTTATTAATTGTGTTTTGGTTTGATAATTACATTAAAATTTGTACTTTTACAGTTTTCCGTATTACTGTGGTTATTTTTCTGTTTCTCCGTTTTTGTCAGTGCTAGACAAATTTTTTTCTCTTTTTTTTTTTTCTAGAGAGAAAAAATAAAAATACAGGTAGTCTTGGCTGACGGCCATTTTTGTTGTCAATATGGCGACGAAAGGACTTGCTACTGATGTGAGTACTACTTTTTTTTCTTTTCAAATTTAATTTGTTTTTACCTATTTTTTTTTTGTTAATTTTAAATTATTTTTTCGGGGAAATAGTCTAGGGAATTCTGGGGAATTTTTGCGGTCGGAATGGCGAATTGTCGAGGCGATTTTTGGGGGAAAAATTTGAGGGAGAAAAGATGGAGTTTTTTGTTTTTTTTCTCAAAATGAGAGGGTTGAGAAGGGGGGGGGGGGCTGCTTCCGGTTTTGCGGATTTCTCAGGATCTAGGGAATTTTCTGGGGAGAAAAAGTGTGGAGGCTATTTGATTGATGAATTTGTTTTTACCCATTTTCTTTTTTGAAAATTATTTTTTGTGGAGACAGTCTAGGGAATTTCTGGGGAATTTTCCCGGTGGGAATGGCGGAGTGTCGTGCTGATTTGGAGGGGAGGGGGGAGAAGGAATTAGAGTTTTTTGTTTTTTTTACAGAGAGGAGCGGTGGAAGGGGGGGGGGGAGTTGCTTCCGGATTTCTGGGGATTTCTTAGGGTCTAGGGAATTTTCTGGGGAAAAAAGGTGCGGAGGCTATTTAATTGATGAATAAGCGAGTAATGCATTAACCACGCCCAAAATATTCTTTTTTACAATTTTTTTTATTGATTATTTGGAGTTTGGCGGAATTTTTTACTTGGGGGGAGGGGGGGGGGGGGGGGGCTTGGGGGAATTTTTAGGAGATTGGCAAATTTTTGATGGAAAAAAAAAGAAGGGGGAAATGATTATTTAGGAATTTTGGGAAGAGTGTTTACAGAAAAAAATTTGACATTTTCAGACTATTTTTTTCTTGGAATCACTGAAAAAATGAGAGAAAGGGAGGGGGGAGAGGGGTTTTAATGATGACCTTCTTTTCATTGAATTTTTCATGATAATGAAATCAGCAGACGTCTGATATATGAGAAAATATGCATATAATGTAACGCATTAAAAAAAAAACAATTTCTCTCAAGAATCTCAAAAAAATTAAAATGAAATTGTCATTTTTTACTTTTTGAGATTTAAAAAAAAAAATAAATTATGACAAAAAAAATAGTTGAAAGTTCGCACTTATATTTTTTTTTAATTTTCCACATGTCTATATTTTTTTTTATTATTTTTAAAATAATTTAATTGTTTAATTAATAATTAATAATTGATTTTTTGCTTTTAATAATTTATTTGTTATTAGAAAAATAAAATAGATATTTTCAGATATCGGCTCTTTTCACTATCATGAATTTTCTTTATTTCTTTTGGATTTCAGAGCAATTCTAGAAGATTTAGGTGTCAATTTGTCACATGTTAAAGGGAAAAAGAAATATCTTACGTTCAATTTTTATTGAATTATGAGGAAATCGTGAGAGACGAAGAGAAAATCGTGTAGACCTTCGGAGATGTGAAAAATTGAGCAATTTCATTCAGTTTTAGAATTATTACGTAATAAAAACGAGATTTCCAACGATTTTTTTTTTCTTCATTTTTTTGGAAATAACATTGCAAGAATTTAGTAACGAAAAAGTTGAACAAAATAAATTGTTCTTTTTTTTCCAGTTTTTAACAAATATCTCGTTAAATAATGGAGATACGCCCTTTTTGCTCTGAAGTCGTTTTGTCATTTGAAATTTTTCCTTACGTTTTTTTTTTTCTTCAAATATCTCGGAAATTAAGCGAGATATGGTCATTTTAGCCCAATCCTTTTTTGTATCTTTTCGAATTGTCTACAAATAAAAAAAACACCTTAGAACAAAAAAGGCGTATCTCCATTACTTTTTGAAATATTGTCAAAAAACGAACAAATAAAAATTGATTTTTTTTTTACTCCAAAATTCAATTTTTCGATTATTGTTTTTTTTTCTTCAAATATTTCGGAAAATAAGCGAGATAGAGCGATTTTGCTCTAATCCTTTTTTTTTAGAGAATTTCAAGATCTTTAAAATAGTTTTAGAGCTCGTCAAAATGATCGATTTATGGTTTTTTCACCTTTTCGTTACTAAATTGAATGAAATCATGTTTTTTTTTCATTAAAGGAAATACGAAAAATGATTTTGTTACACTGGCACTAATAAATACGCAATATTCCATTCACTCCAATAAAATTTGAGAAAATTATTTAATGAGAAAAATAGACATAACGTAAAAAAAACGTGAGAATTGATATGAAAATTAACGAAAATTGGTGAGTTTCGTTGTAAAATAATGAAAATAATTTTTCAGTTAATGAGATTAATGAATTGCTAGGATTCTGATGATTCCATCAAGAAATTTCCGCTGGGAAATGATATAACAGAATCGATATCGTCCTATCAAAGCTCGAGATATGATAAAAACTGGAAAATACATTAAAAAAAAAAATCGTTTTTCCGAAAACTCTAATAGGAAATATATTTTTTTTTCATTAAAAAAAACTTAATTATCTCTGAAGAATTAATTCATCAGTATTAATTAGTTTTAAATGTTGTATTCAACACTGAAGTCACATTTGAAAATTCTGAGTCAGCAAATTTTTTCAACGAGACATGATTCATAAAAAAATTGAGTCTAACAATTTGTCCAATTATCTCTAAATTTTTTTTGCCAGTCTTTTTTAAAGAATAACTCGAAAACTAATGGAGATACGCCTTTTTGCCTTAGAACAGTAATGTAGAGAATTTCAAGAGCTGCAAATGAAGATCAGGGCAAAAACGCTCTATCTCGCTTAGTTTCCGAGATATTCTCAAAAAACTCCAAAAAGAAATAGGCTTTTTCATTTTTTCACTACTAAATTAAATTCGAAAAAAAGGCGCGCTTTTTCCTAAAAATCTGAAAAAATTCCTGAAGACCCTACAGCATGCCCCCATTGTTGTGTAATTTTTTCAGATTTTTCCATCAAGTCCTTCATCTCCAAAAAAATCTTCAAACTTCACACTTTCAAGAAATTTGTCATCTACATTATCGACAATTTCTCAAGTCCCTGTTTTACCGACCGATACAATTGCCCTAGGTCATGGAGCATTTGTCACACACAGGCGTGGCACAGAAGTCCCTAGACAACTGTTTCGCACTACTGAATACATCCGATAGATGGAGCCAGTAGAGACAAAAATGAATTTTAAAAGAACAAAAAAAGATTCACGAATAAATTCAAACACATTTTCATAACCAATTTAGCTTGTACTCTATCGTCTCACCTTCGAAACTAATTTGAACGATATAGTTGTCGCTTATTATCGCTAAATTAGCTATTATGTCGTTACTTTAACGAGTCCAATGTGTGTCAGGGGGCCGTGAATTCTCATGTTAAATCACGTGTACATCGATGCATCTGTGAAGATGTAAAATCACTTTATTTCCATGAGATTCCAGAGATTATTGTTATTTTTCTAATTTTTAAGGTAGTATCTCATAGTACAGTCGATAAAACAGAAAAAATGAGGATTTGCAGGTTAGTTTCCAATTAATTACCGATAATTCGGGGGAAATGTGCTTTAATTTACCCGCAAAAAAATGATAGAACTATTCGAAAGTCATATCTTCAGCTTGTGAATATTATTTTTTTCTCTCGCCTTTTTTTTTACATTAATCTCCTATCACATGTATGAGACAGAGAGAGAGGCAAATAGTTACGACTACCTTCTAATTAAAATTTCTCAATAACTATACGGTGAATTCAATATTTTTTTCTTCTATTATTTAGTTAAAATGCTGTTCTCTTCGCCAATTGTTTTTAAATAATGGGCCAACCCTGTGGTTTTTTAGTAATTTCGTTATTTCTGTCTGATTTAGGGTGTTTCATCCCCACCACCGGTTTTTTCAGTAACTTTGATAATTCATATCTCATAAACTGGACGGACAAAAATTATGAAAAAATTCAGAAAAGTGTAAAAAAATATCATCTTTGCTATGGCATCAAAAAAAATAAAGAAGTTAACTGTACTCGAGTTCGCTGGGATACTACCTTAATATCAGAGCTTTGTGCCTTTACATTCTTCCTATTGAAAACTTTTTTCAAATCATTTTTTTTACCATTTTAATTAATTTTATTCCTCTGCCCTTTTTTCTCTCTTTCACAGTCGCTCTTTTTCTTTTTTTTTTTTTTTTTTTTTTTTGGATAGGGGAGGAATATTTTACCAGATGAGTCGGAAGAAAAACCGCTTTGAACTGGCTATCGAAAGTTACACCAATTTGTACCTACTACGTGGGCGGCAGGATGTTCTTTTTTATCGTCACTTGAATTTTTTTTTCTTGCAATTACACGTGGCCTGAGCTCTTGCAAGAAATTCTTTGATATATTTTTACGAATATTCGGAAGTGTTGATATTTCTGTCGTTTTTTTTCTCGAAAAATATTTCGGCAAATAATCGGAGAGTCACGCCTGTTTTTGTCTTCAGGTGATTTTGTAGAGAATTTCAAGAGTTACAAAAGTGTATTAGGGTAAAATTGCTCTATCTCGCTTAGTTTCCGAGTTATTAAAAAAAAACAGAGTTGCAAATTCAGTCGTGAAAAAATAAAACAGAAAATTACAATTTCTATTCATTCGTTTTTTCTTAATATCTCGGTAAATAATGAAGATACGCCCTTTTCGCCCTAAGATGGTTTTTTTAGAGAATTTTAAGTGCTACAACAAGGGATTCAAGTAAAATCGCCCTATCTCGTTTAGTTTCCTAGATATTGAAAGAAAAATGTGTGTAAAAAAAAATCATATGATGTGTTTTTTCTCCCAAATAGCTCGGAAACTAAGCGAGATGAAGCCATTTCGTTTGAATCTTTTCTTTAGATCACAAAATTCTCTACAAAATTACTTGGACAAAGAGGGCGTATCTCCATTATTTACCGAGACAGTTGGAAACAACTGATGGAAGAAGAAAAAATGATAATTGAAAAATTTGAAAATTCGAAGAAAACTCGAGTTTTTAAAGAATATTCATGCTTTTTTCATTCTAATGCCGTATGTGCACTGGCAATTTAACGAAATATATTCCAACCACAAATGTTGAGAACAAGATACGAAGGAAGCCATCAGTGCCAACCGCTCCAAGGACAGGGAATCTTGATTTTCCTCCACATATATTGATGTCACTGACACATTATACACTGACACGTGTGTGTGTGTGTCATCAGATTCAGGTCTGGGATTGAATTTGGTTTGGCTTCAAGGATATTATTCTTCCCCTAAATCAATTTTTTCATCACAATTTTGAGTAATTTGATGAGTATTTTTTTTGTCCTTTCGTTTTTTGAGAATATCTCGGTAAATAATGGAGATACGCTTTTTTTACCTCAGGAGAGATTTGTAGAGAATTTCAAGAGCTAGAAAAAAGGATTCGGATAAAATTGCCCTATCTCGCTCAGTTTCCGAGATATTTTTAAAAAACTAACGAGAGAAAAATTGTAGTGAAAAAATGAAACAAAATGAGTCAATTTTTCTTCAGTCTTTTCTCTGAAAATATCTCGGGAAATAAGCAAGATAGAGCGATTTTGCACGAATTCCTTTTTGTAGGTCTTGAAATTTTCTATAAAAAGTATTCAGGGCAAAAAGGGCGTATCTCCATGTTCTACCATGATATTTTCAAAAAAAGAGTGAAAAAAATCGATTTATTCAGTTTTATTTAGAAATTAGTTTTTCTTTCTTTTTTATCATTAACAAAAAAAATCGTTTTTCTATTATAATCGTTTTTTTTTTTGTTGTTTTAATCAACAATTGATTGTTATTGACGATTTTATACAAAAATTAAATTTTTTCCCCGATTGTACCTCCCAATCCTCCTTAAATTCTCTCCAATCAACGAATTCTTCAAAATATTAATGAAAATGAATGAACAAAATAATTCAAACAACCGGCAAAACCCGGAAAATTCGCCTTTTTGCCTTGAAACAGTATTGTAGAGAATTTCAAGAGCTACAAATAAAGATCAGGGCAAAATCGCTCTATCTTGCTTAGTTTCCAAGATATTCTCAAAAAACTTCAAAAAAAAATAAACTGGTTCATTTCATCCCTACTAAATTAAATTCGAAAAAACGCGCGCTTTTTCCTAAAAATCTGAAAAAACTCCTGAAGACCCTACAGCTTTCCCCCATTATTATGTAATTTCTTCAGAACAAAATAATTCAAACAACCGGCAAAACCCGGGAAATTCAAAAAAACCTTGAAGTCGATCCTGAATCGAAATTTTTTACTCAAAAAAAAAAAAAATATCGAAATTAATGAATCAATTAATAAAATCGGATTTAAAAAATCGGGGGTTAGAAATCCTCTCCCAGGTAAATCCTCAAGCCGTGAGGGGAATCAGAGGAGGGGGAGGGGGATGGAAGAGGCTAGATGAGGGGCGAGAGAGGCGAGGAGAGGGGGTAAAGCCCCGCAGTGCGGCGCGATCGATAGGATCTCCCAGTGTCTCTCTTTCTCTGTATTTTCCCCACTCCATTCACCTTTTCTCTTCCTGTATGTCACTTCCTACTGTCGCCGTGACTTTTTGGATGATTTTTTTTTTTCACATTTTTTTATCGAAAGTAAATTTTTTTTCGGCATTTTTTAAGTCAATTTTAATAGTAAATTTCATTTCATCTGTCTTTATGGTGAAATATCTCGATAAATAATGGAAGATACGCTCTATTTTTGCCCTGAAGTGGTTTTGTAGAGAATTTCAAGAGCTACAGTAGGGGATCAGAACAAAATCGCTCTATCTCGCTTAGTTTCCGAGATATTTCCAAGAAAATGAGTGACTGAAATTGTGGTGAAGAAGTGAAACAGAAAATTATTTGTTTTTTAAAAAGGCTCTCGGAAAATATGCGAGTTAGAGCAATTTTAATAGTTAGCTTTTTTGCAGAGAATTTCAAGAGCTACAAAAAAGGTTTCTTAAAAAATTTCGCTATATCGCTTATTTACCGAGATCTCTTCAAAAAATCATAAAAAGGAGCGAATTTTTTTTTTTTTTTCATCTTTTCACTCCTCAATTTTTTTCAATATTTTTTCGCGAATATCCTGCAAACTAAGCGAGATAGAGCAATATGACTCGACGACATTTTTGTGGTTTTTGAAATTCTCTATAAAATCTTCTGAAGGCAAAAACATCGTATTTTCATGAGTTTCCTAGATATTCTCAAAAAACGAACAACTAAAATTTGTGGTTTACAAAACGAATTTTCAATTTTTGTCATTCGTTTTTAAAAAGGATCTCGAAAAATAACCGAGATTGAGTGATTTCACAGGGAACCTTTTTTGCAGAGAATTTCAAGAGCTACAAAAAAGATATCTACAAAAATTTGGTTATCTCGCTTATTTACCGAGATACTCTCTGAAAATTGACAAAAAAAAAAGAAAAATTTCTCCTATTTTATCTTTCTGCTATTGTAATTTTTCAATCTTTCTTCACAAACATTTAGGAAACTAAATGAGATAGAGTGATTTTACCCGAACACGGTTTTGTAACTCTCGAAATTCTCTAAAAAAAACCCATTTCATGGCAAAAACATCGTATCTCCATTAATTCCTCCGAGATATTCCAAAAAAAAGCAATAAAAAAAAAAGAATTGACCTGCGTTTCATCTCTTTACGACTAAATCTCATCGATTTTCCACTGAAAATTTAACGGAGATGAGTTGGACGCCATTTTGAAGTGAACTTAGAAGGTCACTGGGTCAGCAGAGATTCCACTCGGTGAAGTTTCATCGAGTAAAACTCAATAGTGATTTTTTTTCTTTTTTATTATCACTTTTAAAGGGGTAAATCGAGAGGTTTGAGGAATTGTCAGTGCCCCCGGAACTGTCTCGAGGGCTTAGGGAGAGGCGTTGCGCCTCTCTTTTATTCACTTTTTTTCATGTACAGAATATCCGGTTTTGGGGGGGGTGAAGATAAGAGGAAAAAAGTGGAGAAAATTGACGGGGTTGTGGGAGAGGGAGGGAGGGAGAGAAGAGAGGGCTTGGAATCGATCCGTGACACACAATACTCTCTCTCTTCCCTGGAGCTGAAAAATTTACTGATTATTTTTTTCTCCTCGTAGAGTTTCTTTATCTCCTTAACCAGACGGTTATAAATTGTCTTCGAGTTATTGTTTTTTTATTTTATTTTTTTTTATTCCAATTTATCTGTTGATGTACTGTGAAACGTTTTATTCAGGGGTCAGACCTTTCTTTTTTATCTTGAAGAAATTCAAAAAATAAATTTCAATTTTTTTTTCTTCTTTTTTGAGAAATTTGTGGATGCAAATGCTTTTTTGTCAAATATCTCGGTCAATAATAGAGATTCGCCCTTTTTGACTTGACACAGTTTGTTAGAGAATTTCAAGAGATATAAAAAAGGATTGGTGTAAAAAGGACGTATCTCCATTATTTTTTGAGATATTTCATTCATAAAAAGACGAATGACGAAAAAATTGATTTGTTATTTTTTCAAAAATATCTCTTTAAATAATGGAGATACTCCCAAAATCTCTAGAAAATCATCTTTGGACGAAAAGGACGTAGCTCCATTATTTTTTTGAAATATTCGCAAAAAATAAATGGCAAAAAAGTTTTTTTGTTTACTTTTTTCTTAAATATCTTGAAACTTAATAGATATACGCCTTTTTCACCCTAATCCTTCTTTGTAATTCTCAAAATTTTACTACAAAATCATGTTAAGGCAAAAGGGCGTATCTCCATTATTTACAGACATAATCCAGTTTTTTTTGTTCATCTCACTGACTTCTTCAATTAATTCATTTTATTATGACAGTGTGTAGGTGTTAATTCAGTAAAAATTATTCACTTGAGAATGTAAACTCCAGCGAAATATCCCACTGAATTTTTTCAAACTAGTAAAATAATAATAATAATTATCTCCATTTTTTTTCACAATTTTAATGAAGTTAATCGGATTATTGAAGATTTTATTTATATTTTTAAATTTTTTCCAAGTAGTTTGATCATATGTGGGACTAGTCGTTGAATGTATAGTAAGAAAAGAACGGAAAAACACTCGAAAATTAATATTTATGATTAAAAACCTATTCCCTGGTGTCGAAAACGAATTGAAAGAAGAATTGGTGAATTATATTAATTATTTGTCATTTATAATTTAACCCTTTGAGGCCCAGCGGTTTAGATCGAAACCACTTTTGCATTCAAACGTTCATAACTTTGTCAAAAATCAATATATTTTTGATTTCTGAACGCCAACGACCCACAAATTTATACTACTTTGTAAAAAAAATTCATAGTGCAACAAATTGATAACAATTTTGCAGTTATATCAATATGAATAAATGAATGTTTGTGCTAAGAGAATTGCAAAAAAAATGTAAATTTTCAAATTACGTGAAGCTAAGCTCATAAAAATGATCACTCAGGGGTTTTTGGGGTCGGTGATTACGAATCTGATGGCAGATTTTCAAAATTTTCAAACTCCCGAATACAGAACGTGACGGAAATTGCGTTACTTTAGAAAAATCAGGCCCTAAAGGGTTAACCAATAGTATGCCATTTGTCTATCGTATTCACGTCCCTACCTATGCAGCAACAACAATCATTCATTACAAATTTATCAGACGGTCAATCATTTTTATATTGGATCGTAAATTTTTTTTTTTTCCTTTTTTTCACGACATTTTCTAGCTTTTAATCTTTTGCCAAACCTAACAGCGCAAAATCTTGAGATCATTCACGAAATCATCCAGTTTTCTATAAGCTTTCATTTAAAATTCATTTTATATTTTAATCTTTATTAGATCATGACGCGCTTTGCGTGCACCCTGCGAATTGTGACTTTAATCTAACCAATATTTATGGATGTTGTCATGCGCATCATTTCTCAAAACTAAAGAGGAAAGTTTTCTTCTCTTGAATGTTAAATGATCGTTTCTATTAATGGGGCGAAATGTAACATATTCTGCACAATATTTCAATACGAAAGATTCATCTGTGTATCTAGGGAGCGAAAAACAACGTTTCTAACCTCACTTTGCTGTATTAAAAACGTCTTTTTTTCGCTTTTTCGATACAAAAAATGTTGTACACACCACGGATGAAAAAAAAACAGCCTCGACAAAAATTTGGCACCCTCGCTTCGCTTGAGAGGCAAATTTTTGCCGAAGTTAATTTTTTTTTCCTTTTTGGCTAGACTCCCTACTGGAAGTATGTGCCAAGGTTAACTTTTTCCCTCCCTAGGTGTGTAATATACTATTTTTGTTTCCGATAACGAACACACGACGGAGCGTGCGTGTTTTGAAAACTCATGTCAACCGACTCGAAGTGAGTCGTGAATGAGCGCACCAACTGTAACGATTCTTATTGGCCGATGAGAATACGGATTAGCCAATAGAAATCAGAATGAACTGCGGACACGTCTAAAGTGAACCAATGTCTTCTTTTTAATTGTGTTGCGATTGGTCGAAGCTGGCTTTCAACTGCTAGGTTATACAGCCAACTTCATGAGTTAACCGATGTCATGTTGTTGTTATTGATGTTATTTGTGCTGCTTGCGAAGCTGGCCTTCGACAATTATGTTATACAGCCAATGTTACTAATTTTTATGTGACGAACTATGCTCAGAGACTTTTTTCTGTTGTTATGAGCTACACAAACTTTCTATCCAGTCGGGACTCGAACTCTGGTCTTACGCATGTGAATCTACAGTCCAATCCACTGCGCCAGACAACTGGACTACTGATGTCATGTTCTTTTTATGAAAAAAAGGAGGATCTTCGGTTGAGTTAGGTTAAACTTCGAATGTGCCGCTAGAGGGTAGCTGTGATTGTCTTTCTGTGGCGGTTCCATCGACTAGCTCGGAACCAAACCCGGTTACCGACAGACCGCTAGAAAATAGAACCTGGTGTGATTCACTTCAGCTGTAGCACGAATTATATTTAAAATTATTAAAATTATTGAATAAACAATTAAGATTATTGTTACCCGCTAAATAACGTGAGTTGTCTGTACATCATTTATATCCCGATCTTTTTACTCATAATACTGCGAGGTACTAACATTTCTATCGTTCCAACAGATATTTCGAATATCCCGCGCAACATCAGCCAATAAAATTTAGGCATTAGGAGATTTCCATATTTTCGATTTTGATCATCGCAGTTCGGTAAAACCTCGCAGTGTATATTTAAAAGAAAAGGAAATCTCATGCAGTGATTGAATTATCTTAACTTGATTCAACTTCACCAACCAAACACTTTTGAATTTCACCATAGTCCATCTTCAATTAAATGCAGGATGGTTCAAACACGATTTCATGGAGAAAAATAATGTTTTTCCAGGTCCAAGGTCATTCGCGTGTTACTGTATTTTTTTTACCTTCCGGCAGTTCAATGAACACGAAAAATACCTAGTCCGTGTCTGCAATGAAGAATAGTAGTTTTTTCTACTGTTTTTCTTTTCATTTTCATTTCAACTTCTTTTTTTTTTTGTTTTTCATTTTCTTGCATTCTCTTCCCATTGTTTTTTCATTCTCATTTCTCAACGGAAAGAAAAAAAAAAAGAAAAAGAGTACGAGAATGTTTCTCACTCCTCTTTGGCGTGAATTATTTCCGACGAGATATTAAAAACACGAAAATATGTGGCGCGTGAGGAACGTGGGGGGGGGGGGGGGGGGGGGGTGGCGAGGTGAAACAGGCACATCTCAGTTTTCAGGCTTTATGTTATGAAAATAACTGGTAATCAATGGAAATATTGAAGATAGGTTCTTTCTGATGATTCCGTTGGGACGCTGGGGGAATTTCCGATGGAGATCATGTGCTAGAATTGACTTTTTTGCATTTTTGCTTCCGAAGCTATGTAATATAAATTTTTTTCGAGTTTGAGATTTTATCATAATATGACTGTAAATAACCCAAAACGTCAAGAACCGCCATTTTTTAAAAATGTCTGTGTGTGTGTGTGTGATGACGCATTTTCCGCTTTACTCTGAAATGGGGCTAGCTAGTGATCTGAAAATTTTACCATATATTTGCTATGTGTGCCTCAAGCGCTCACCAAAATTTTAGCTGTATCGGCCTGATAGTTCCTGAAAAATATGAAAATGTCGAAAAATCGTTTTTCGACTTTTCTCGATGGAAAATGAAATTCCAGCGTCCACTCTCAGCGAGGAGATGGGCGCTTATGAGCTGCATCTTTGACCCCTGGGGTGGCGGGAACCCAGATTTTTAGTTTATCCAGTATAAAACTTTTGAGAGATTTATCCGTAAAAATCTTGATACCTCTATAACTTAATAAATAATTGAGCTAGAAACCTCAAATTTTGTGAGGTTATACATCTGATGAGTGCAAAGCTTGGTATTAAAACTGAGCAAAATCGGTCCAGCAGTTTCTTAGATATCAGCATAGAAACATCCAAAAAAGCTAACTATACCTTCAAAACTATTCAATTGATTATTTTTGGGATGAGGCCTTAACCCTTTGAGGCCTATTTTGGTTCCCCCACTCCACGCACAAAATCCATTCGAAAGCTTTCTGCCAATTGCATTGGCAGAATATTAAATGTAAGATGTTCAGATTACGCACAAGTAGTGGGGCTTTTGCTTGTTTCAAAAATTCGATCGTTTTGGTCAAAATTTGAAGGTGAAATCTTTTTTGTTTTTGAAAAATTCCACTTTTTCGGGGATATTTCCGGTTCTGTTGGTTGTAGGGACCTGTGCCTAGTCTTAAATGAAAGATGCGCTTTTTTCTCATCGATTAATATAGTTGTGAAAAAAAAAATATATCGATTTTTCGAATTAATAAAGAGCAAACCGATAAAAAGAATTTTGAACTACATAAATCGATGGGAAATGAGCTCTCCTTCCATTTAAGATGAACTCCAGGTCGCTACGACTAATAGAACCGGAGATATCCTCAAAAATATGAACTTCTTCGATTTTGGAAAGGAAAACCTCTTCAAATCTTGACCAAAACCTCAATTTTTCAAAAAATTCAAAAAAATAATTTTGACACGTGTTTTCCACCTGAAATTTTCTCAGCTTTTCAATGGAATCAGTAGAAAATCTCTATCTTGAACCATTTATTTGTAATGTCCATTTTACTCTACTTTCCCCTATAAAAATAATGAAATCAATGATGAAGAGAATTCATTAATTCCAAAATACTTCGCTAAATAATTGAGATACGCTTTTTTTTATCCTCAGATGATCTTATAAAGAATCTCAAGAGCTACAAAAAAGTCCAAGAGTCCGAAAAATCCAAAATTGCTTTATTCCGCTTGACTTCCGAAAAATCCGAGAAAAATGAATGAAAGAAATAAACAAATCCTATATTCTTGTTTTATTTTCAGAATATCTTGGTCAATAATGGAGCTACGCCATCTTTACTCCAAGATAGTTTTATAGAGAACTTCAAAAACTACAAGAAAAAAATATATGGCCAAAATCGTTCTATCGCGTTTAATTTCCTAACTATTTAATGAAATAGCGAAAAAAACTCTACTTTTCCTTACTTTTTTAAAAGAAAATCTCGGTAAATAATGGAAATACGCCCTCTTTCCCCTCACAATTGTTTTGTAGGAAAATTTGAAAACCTACAAAAAAGAAGTTTCAGGTCAAAATTGCTCTATCTCCTTTAATTTCCAAGATGTTCATCAAAATACCGAAAGAACTTGATTTTTTTTCTCTTCAAGTTTAGAATATCTCGGTAAATAATAGAGATACGCCCTTTCTCCCCCAATCCATTTTCGTAGCTTTTGGAATTCTCCACTAAACCACATCGCCGCCAAAAAGGGCGTATCTCCCTCATTTACCGAGATATAAAAAAAAAAGGGTAAAAAATTTCCTCTTTCACGACTGAAATTCATCACAAATAAATTGAAATTTTCATAACTTTCGTCTCCCCAGTAATTAAGTGCATGTAAAAGGGAAATATAATGACATTTCCGCATGACTCACTGTCCGCAGTACCTCCTCAAACCTTTATAATACCCGATAATAACAATTTATATACACACGTTTTCTCTGCGTGTACAATTCCTACGTACACGTTTAAGAGTTACGCGCACATCTCTGTATATGAAGATAAACGCCGGAACGGCTACCCCCAAAAACTATATATATATACATATATATATATTATATACATCTATCTCTCTCTTTCTTTCTCACTCTACGTGTGTGTATAGTGGCTCACATTAGATTGACCGTAATGTGTCTCTTCCTCCGACGCACATACAGTCACGGTCACCACGCGTCCGCGCTCTCGAAATGCCTCAAATAAAAATTCAATTTTGTGAACACGATTGAGTGGGGGAAGGAGGGGGGAGGAGAAGATGATGGAAAATTTTGGGAAGAATTTATTGATTAACCAGAGATGCGACATTACGGTAGTTTTTGAAACGCGTCAGGTCAGTGGTAAACTTACCATTTCCTGACCGTTTCTGATCTGACCGTTCATGAATTTATTTGTTTAATGGCGACATTGCCTCGTGGATGGGAGGTGGAGAAAAAAGATGTGAGAATCAAAATTCGAAGGTAAATATAGTAACTCGCAATAGCTCAGTGGTCAGAGCACCTGACATGTAATCAGAGGGTCGTGGGTTCAAATCCTGCTTGCGCATTACATATTTTTTCCGAAATTTGATTCTCTTAAAAAATTTACTAATAAAAATTAATTTATTAATGAATTTATTTGTTTAATGGTTCATTCCCGTTTGCAAAATGACCGTCATTTTTTCGGAGTGTCAGTAATTGAATCAGGTGATTAGAAATCCATCTATATAGTTGCAAAGTTACCGTCATTTCTTTAGACGGTCAATAATGAAATAAGCCAATCAGAAATTCGTCATTTTGAGCCCCAGTCATTTTCTGTCATTTTTCTATTCTTTTTTGGTTTTTACTCTTAATAAGCAAAGCATGAGTGAATCCTGTTTTCACGAAATTTCTTTATTAAATTTTACATCCCGATTTACGTACTGAAGAGGGAGAACAGACGAATCGATTCATTTTCATGCTCATTCTTAATAAAATATCTCTGGAACTAAGCAAAATAGGGAGATTTTTGAAGGGACCTTTTTTTGTAACTGTGATGCTCTTATATCAAAAAATTTGCCCAAAAATTTCACTATCTAAGCTTAATTTCTGAGATATTCCTAATAAATAATTCCTTCAATGGGAATTTTTTTTCTAATTCAGCAATAATCTAGGCATATTAAAGCAAATCCTCGATTTTTTTTCAGATTTTTTGCGAAAAATCTTCAATTTTTTTAAAAAAAAAAAAGAATATTTTCGTTCATCTTTTTTTTTTTAAATCTTGGGAACTAAGCGAGATAGAGCGATTTTCTCCAAATTCTTTTCTCTAGCTCTTGAAATTCTCTATAAAAAGATTTTTATTAAAATCACCTAAAAGGCTAAAAAGAGCGTATCTCCATTATTTACCAACATATTATCGAAAAACTAAACGAACGAAAATATTAATGTTCAAAATAATTGAAAAATTTATTTCATTTTATCCAATATTAGATTATCTCTTTTTACCACTTTCAAATGGCAAGTGGAAACGGTCCAGTATAATCCGGCATCGTCTGCACCTCCATTCAAATTTATTTAGACAAACGCACGAGGCGTTGATACACGTGTAGCGAGTGTCTCTTTAAGAAAAAAAAAACTTAATGAGAAAAAAATAAAGAAAAAGAAAAAAAATTCTATTCAGACCAGACGGCAAGACGCCACCGATTTTTCCGGTTCAATCCAGTCTGAAGACATGAATGAATCTCGGTAACCGGATAAATCTGACGTTAAAATACAACTGGAGTATCTGTCTCGTATGGGAATTGATTTACTCACGTTTTTATCCTTGTTTACATCAGATTTTGAGTAATTTTATGAATTTATTATTTTTTTCCGAATAGTTTTTTGAGGATATTTCGGTAAATAATGGAGATACGCCGTTTTTGCCCTGGGATAGTTTCATAGAAAATTTCAAGAGCTATAAAAAAATATTCGGGTTAAATCGATTCATCTCGTTTATTTAAATTTTAGTTTTTATTTTCATTAAATGTTTCCGAAAATTCTGTGAAATCTCGAACATTAGAATAAAATTGATTTTCGAGATGTATATGGGCAAAGGAAGGGTTCCGGAGTTGAATTTGAGGAATTATCAGAAAAAATAAAAAAAAAAAAAAAAATTCATGAAAATTTTTTATAAAAATTTCATGAAAATTGCATGAAATTCTTTTGAAAATTCTGAAAAATCTCAAATATTAGAATAAAACTGATTCTTTTTCCTCGTTAATTTTCCGAGATATTTTTGAAAAACTGAAGAAGATTGAATTTTTCTATTTCAACTTTTTAATACTATTTTTGTAGTTTTTTGTGAATATCTCGATAAATAATAGAGATACGCCTTTTTTTCCCTAACATGGTTTTGTAGAAAATTTCAAGAGCCACTGAAAAGGGTCAGGGCAAAATTGCCTTATATAAAAGAGGCGTATTTCTAGTATTTACAGAGATATTCCCAAAAAAAACAGCCGAAAAAAAATAAAATCCGGTTTGAAAAAATGAATGAATATTTCTAACCGGATAAATCTGCTTTGAAAAAACGGCAAGAATATCCACTTCGCATCAGAATTTATTAACTCACCTTTTCCTTGTTTACATTTCTCTGTAATTAACTGATTAAATCGTTTTTTTTTATCAGTCCTTATCTTATGTTATGATTTCGTGACTCTTAAGGTAATATCCCAGCGAACTCGAGTACAGTTAATCCTTTATTTTTTTGTTGCCATATCATAGATGATATTTTTTTACATTTTTCTGAATTTTTTCATAATTTTTGTCCGTCCAGTTTATGAGATATGAATTATCAAAGTTACTGTAAATACTGGTAGTGGGGATGAAACGCCCTAAATCGGCCAGAAATAACGAAATTACTAAAAAACCACAGGGTTGAGCCATTATTTAAAAACTATTGGCGAAGAGAACAGCATTTTAACTAAATAATAGAAGAAAAAAATATTCAATTCACCGTATAGTTATTGAGAAATTTTAATTAGAAGGTAGTCGTAACTATTTGCCTCTCTCTCTATCTCATGCATGTGATAGGAGATTAGTAATGTAAAGAAAAATTCGAGAAACTAAAAAAAATTACATTTACAAGCTGAAGATATGACTTTCGAATAGTTTAATTATTTTTTTTTTCGGGTGAATTTAAGCGTATTTTCCCCGAATTATCAGCAATTGATTGGAAACTAACCTAAAAATTAGGGGTGTGCGAATAGTGTTTGAATCGAATCGAATCGAATATTACTATTCGATTCGAATTTTTCGAAAATTCGAATTATTAAAAAATTTGAATTATTCAAAAATTCGAATTATTCAAAAATTCGAATTATTCAAAAATTCGAATTATTCAAAAAAATTCGAATTATTCGAAACTTCGGGTTATTCAAGAAAAGTCGAATTATTAAAGAAAATTCGAATTATTCAAAAATACGAATTATTCAAAAAAATTCGAATTATTCGAAAATTCGGATTATTCAAGAAAATTCGAATTATTCGAAAATTCAAATTATTCAAAAAAATTCGAATTTTCAAATTATCCAAATTATTTGAAAATTCAAATTATTCAAAAAAATTCGAATTATTCGAAAATTTGAATCATTCAAAAATTCGAATTATTCAAAAAAATTCGAATTTTCGAATTATTCGAATTTTCGAATTATTCGAATTATTCGAAAAAATTCGAATTATTGTAAAAAAATCGAATTATTCGAAAAAAATCGAATAATTCGAAAATTCGAATTATTCGATTCAAATTTCGAATCGAATATTAATATTCAATTCGGTACGAATAATTCGTGGATTCGAATTATTCGCACACCCCTACTAAAAATCCTCATTTTTTTTTCTGTTTTATCGATCGTACTCTGGGATACTACCTTAAAAAAACAACAAAAAATTCTACTTTCTATCAGAATTTATTGACGCACGTTCTTTTATTTACATTTCTCTGTAATTGACTGACTAAATCCATTTGTTATCAGTTCTTATCTCGTGTTGTGATTTCATGGATCTCTTAAAATTCCAATTTTTTAATATTAGAGACAACGTGAGAGAAAATAATCACTCATTGTTTCATCGGAACAATAAAAAATATATTTTTTTTTTCCTTTATTCTCCACGCATTAAAGAGGGAATTGAGCCAAAAGGGGTCATCAGATGAGGATTACAATAGTAGAGTTTACTTTCAGATGCTTGTTCACTTGAATGAGCATTTTTTTTTAACCTCTAGTCTCTAGTTATTTGGCTACTTTTGGCGCTAATATTTCGCCTGATACGTTCTGGCAATACTTGAAGAGCTGAAAAATGTTTATTTCCAGTATCTGGCACGCTGACAGCCATTTTAAAATCGTTTCCTCATTTTTTTCCTTTTTTTTTCTTTAAAAAAAAAATATTTTTTAATGAGTTGAATTTTGGGGGTATGTCCTTTTTAAATTATCTCAGTAAATAATGGAGATACGCCCTTTTTGCCCTAACATGGTTTTGTAGAAAATTTCAAGATCTACAAAAGTGGATACAGGCAAAATTACTCTATCTCACTTACTTTCCGAGATATTTTCAAAAAAAAAGTCAAAAGGCGATTTTTTTATTCACTCATTTTCTTGCAAACATCTCGGAAAATGATGGAGATACGCCCTTTTTACCCCAATTTTTTTTTGATAGCTCTTGAAATTCTCAACAAAGACAACTCAGGACAAAAAAGGCGTATCTCCATAATTTACCGAAATATCCTCAAAAAAAAAATAGTTTCGCAAAAAATTGGATTTTCCTGATTTTGACTTTTTTTTACTGAAATCGTAATTTTTTCTAAGAATAAGCCACTTGACGAAAAAAAATGAAAAAATTCAGCAACAATCTATACATACTAGAGCACACTCCTGAATTTTTTCAAATTTTTTCGGGAAGATGTTCATCCTAAAAAAAATTATTATTGTCAATAATAATGAAATTCTCACGGGAAAATAAAAATTATTTATTAAAATATTTTTTTATTAAACACATGGGAGCATTTGGAGTCCGCAAATTACATTGCATTCATGTTCAGATGCGCGTGCAGGGGTCGCGCGCGGTGCATCGTAAAAGGGAATAAAAAGAGGGCTGGGGGGAGGGGGGGGGGGGAGAGCAAAAGGGACGAGAGGAGTAGAACCGAGAAGGAAGGAGAAATAGACCGGCTTGGGTGGGACACAACCATGTCGCCGAAGCCCTGGGACGATACGATGCGCGTGAGACTGGCGCAAGGCCGTTATGCCGGGCAACATTGCGTAACTCTTATGTGGCCATCCAGCGCTGCATCCCAAAGCCATTTTCCCAGATCATTATCCGTTAAAAATTAGTCCAGAAACTTTTATAAAATGAAAAAAAAAAAAGTTTTTTTTTCTATTTTTTCACTTGAACAAAAATATTTTATCATTCAAATGGCTATATCTCGGAAACTAATGGAGATACGCCCTTTTTGTCCTGAACTGGTTTTGTAGAGAATTCTGAAAGCTACAAATAAGGATTGGAGTGAAATCACTCTATCTCGCTTAGTTTCCGAGATATTTTCAAAAAACGATCTACAAGAATTTTTTGATTTTCGAAAAATATTTTTTTTTCGAAATGAAGATATTTTTGAAAAATACTGAAAACATTCGAAAACATGCTCCAGTTTGTTTCGATTATTTGCTGAATTTTTTCGAAATTTTTTGATCAGGTCTTCACCTCGAAAAAATTGTGATTTCAATTTAAAAAAAGGTAAATCAAGAAAATTTGATTTTTTAAAGTGATAGTTTTTTAGAAATATCTCGGTGAATAATGGAGATACGCCCTTTTTGCATGAGAATGATTTTGCAGCTCTTGAAATTCTCTATTAAATAACATTTGGGCAAAAAGGGCGTATCTCCATTATTTATCGAGTTATTCTCAAAAAACAATTACAAGGGTTTTATTTTTTTCTCCTTCGAAGAAATTATTGATTAACTGGCTTCGTAATTAACACGTTAAACTGTTAATTATTATGAAGAATTGTATTAATTGATTGTCAATTGGAATAAAGCGTTATGATACAGTGACATAAGTACAATGAAATTGCGAGTGAATGGAATAATTAATAAAAAATAAATTGAAAAATTTTATTTAATTGAAAATATTTCAATAATATAATGAAATATTTTAATTGCGAAAAATTAATTTTAGAATTGATGAAAAAAATAGTTTTTCGTATTTTTTGATGTTCTGCATATTTTAATAACATCGAATGCCTTTTTTTTCGTTAATTTTTTTTTTTTTTCATTGCAATTCTGTAGAAATGAGAGAATTCTTTTGTGCTAAATATAGAAAGAAAAGAGGGAAATTACTCGATAATTTAATAAACGGAGAAATGTGCAATAAAGTAGGGGGAAGAGTCCACAAAGGTTTGGTGAAGGTAATTCCATTTATTCTCCCTCAAGGGATCGTCCAAAATCCCCAAAGTACTCGTCTCCAAGCAATATAATAGAAACCATAATTTTGTTAGGAGTGAAAAATTTTGCGAAAAAATCGGAAAAAATTCTAAAAGAAACTCCGATGTTTCCCTAATATCCTGAAATTTTTTTCAAATTTTCCCAAAGAACCCTTCACTCCAAAAAAACTTCTGTTCTCAAATAAATTTCGAAACCTTCCTAAGTGATCGTTTTTTGGTATTTTTTTTCAAATTAAATGCTTCCCAAGAAAAATCTGGAAAAATTCACTAATATCCGAGAATCTCTACCACACCTCTCCAAATTTTTTCAAATTTTTTCACTGAAAGCCTTCGCCCCGAAAAAAAATCTGGTTCTCCAATCGATTTTGAGAGCTTTCCCAAGGGTTTATTATTATCAGGGACAAATGGACCAATTTTTTTTGTCTGAACCCCTCCCCAGAAAAATCTGAAAAAATTCACCAATATCCAAGATTTCCAACCCCCCCTCCCCAAATTTTTTCAAAATTTTCCTCGATTCCCTTCCCCCTCAAAAAAATTCCAATTCCCAAAGAAGCCATCAAAAATTCGAAAAAATCCAAAGGCCTCGCACAATTCCCCTATAACCAGATGCTGTGAGAGTAGCAAGTGCCTCTAATCTGTGTCGATAGAGTGAGACAACGAGAGTTGCCAGCTGAATAGCCCAGTAGCACAGATCTCATCCGATCCGCCACTTCCGAGCGTCCCTTCCCCTCCAAAAAAACTCTGGATCCCCCCGCTTAGCGCCACTGTCGTGCCTCAACCCGACATAACCTCCACTCTCCCCTGTCACCCAAAGATAAAATCCCTCAATATTTCCCCCTAAATAAAATTCCCAAGTCATTATTTTAATTAATATCAATAGAAAAAACGAAAAATTTTCCTCTGCAATTTAACGAAAAGAGAAAAGGAAAAAAGGAGAGGAAGGCTGCGCGCGCACGTGGTCCCTCATTGGTTGTGCGGTACGTGGGTGGGGGTTGACGCGCAGGGAGGGGGAAAGACGGAGCAGAATTTACGGAGAGACGGGTCGATGATGCCGGCAAGAACCGAGGGGAGGCCGAGGCACGTTCACGATTCTCAGTCAGTCTCTGGTATCACCGAAGCCGCGACGTTTTAAACGCTTCTTTCACATCGAAATAAACTGTTTTAATTCGCCGCCGAAGCCATGGGTGACGACAAGGTTTGTGAATGGGGCACCAAAAAAGCAAATTAAATATTAGAAAAAAAAATCTTTTTTTTTTTCTTTTTTTTTTCAATGAAATTTATATTTAAGTAAAAAAAAAAAAAAGTGATTTTGTTGCTAGGGGGTGTTTTTCCACTTTTTTTTATTATTATTACGATTCTCGTTATTTCAATAGTTTTTCTATTACTCCAGTGATTTCAGAGTGTCTTTCCCCTTTTTTTTACTTCTTCTCTTTCTTTTCTTTCGAGGCCCTTCGAATCGTAGGGGGGAAGGGAGGGATGTTCTCTTCTCTTTTTTTTCGGGGGTATTAAAGGGGTCAGCGAAAAATAGAGAAAAACGGGGCGGGGGTTGAAAATGGTAAAGGTCGGGTATATAGTGAACGGTGTCTGTGCCAGTCACTTCGATCGAGGGTGGAAAAAAAAGGGGGCGCAAGAGGGAGGGGGAAGAGGGAGTGCAGAAACGGGGAAATAGGAGTTTATTGAGGATTTTTTATCTTTTTCAATCCTTAGAAAAGTAATTTTTTTAATTTTTTTTGTAATAAAAAATTTCTTTTTTTATAAATCTCAGTGAATTTTCGCAGTGATCGTCAAGTATACACGTCAGTGTGTCAATACTTCCGGTTGTCCGTGAAGAAGAAGAAGAAGAAGATCATTTTGAGAGAAGAATTTTCCAGATTTTTTTTTTAAGTACTAAAGAAAAAAAAAAAGAAAAAAATTATTTAAGAGTGCGTGGCTTCTTCACGGGTCAGACAACTTTTTTGAGAAATTGAATAAATAAATTATTTGAGAAGATCTTCAGCTGAACTTCAGCAAAAAATGGTAAAATTATGGAAGAAAAAAAATGTTTTTTTTTTTTTTTTAGAAAAAGATAGTTTTTTTTTTAGAAAAATAAATTTTTTTCTAGCGAATAGGAGGATAGACTAGATTTTTTTTTGGTTTTTTAATGGCTGCCTCTTTTTTTGCACGCGCATTCCTTTTTTTTTAATGAAATATCATATCACTGAGTTCTCATTAAATTTTCATCTGTGAAATGGGAGTGATGAATTTTTTTTTTTGCAGTGAACTTTTGAGATTTTCTGCATTTTTTTTTTTTTTTTGAAAATTATGTAATTTATGCCGCAGTGCGGCAGAAGTGCCGGGCATCTCTTTGTTCTCACGATGACAATTATTGAATTCGAAAGAAAAAAAATAATTGATTTTCATCTATTTTCTGGAAAGCGTGATAAGGGATTTTTTCGGGGATATTGTGAATACTCGTGATTAGAGACAGTGAATTTTTACTTGATCAGGATTAAATTGAGTGAAGCAAGTGTATTACGTAATTTTTGTGATTTCATGACGTCATAAAATCATAAAATCATAAATTCACTATTCTTAACTTGAAAAAAATTAAATATTGCTATTAAAGACAATTCATTTGTCAATAGTTTTAAAAAAATTACAATTTTTTCGAAAATAGTTAATTTTTCAAAAAAAAATCCACTTTTTCAAAAAAATTCAATTTTTCCAAAAATGTTCAATTTTTTTTCTTCAAATTCCAATTTTTAAAAAAATTGACATTTTTTCAAAAAATTTCCATTTTTTTTTTATCAGTCAAAATTCCGGTCAGCTGATTATCGGAAGTCCCGGATTCTGCGCCCTCGAAATTCTCGAAACTCACATCTCATCTCATTTTTCCCCCCTCTCCCCCTTCCAACATAAAAAAAAGCCTTCAACCGAATTTTCTCTTCATTGAATCAAAAAAACCCAATTTAATTAATAAAGAAAAAAAACGAGATGAATTGTTGCACGCGTATGATCACACACAGTCGTAAATCGTCGAGTGTTACGTCCCTCTTGGCCATGCGTTTTGTATGACGTTAAAAAAAAAAAAAAAAAAAAAAAAAAAAAAGAAAGAGAGAAAAAAAAATAACCAAGGCCGGACACGTAAATTGATAAGGTCGTTCCTTTTAAATTAAAGTTCCTTACCGTACCGTTTTCCATTCATTGAAATCTCACTGATGCCTCATGGAATGAAACCATTTGCTTCCTGCATTAATTCCGGAATATTTCATCATTCATTAATTTAAAGAAAAAAAACCCCAAAATTGATTATTTCCTGAAAATAATCGAAAACTTTTTCACATTTTCGTGAATAACTTCTAAAATAATGGAGATACGCTTTTTTTAACCTTACAACCTTTTGTAGAAAATTTCCAGAGCTACAAAACCACCTTCGGACAAAAAGGGCGTATCTCCATTATTTCCGGAGATATTTGTAAAAGAACGGAGAAAAACCGCTTTGTTCCCTTTTTCACTCGAAAAAGTGAATTAATTTTTTTTTATATCTTTTAAAATAATGGAGATACGCCTTTTTTACCCTAACAAGCTTTTGTAGAAAATTTCAAGAGCTACAAAAACTACTTGGGGCAAAAAGGGCGTATCTCCATTATTTACTGAGATATTTCTATAAAAAAGAGCAGGAGTCGAGTTTTTTCAAAAAAAATTCTCTCTAAAAATTAATGAAAAAATGTCTCTTTGATAAGAACATTTTATATTTTTTCCCCATAAATTTGAGGGGTTGGTAACAGGAATACAGACATATCATTGGCAAAGGGTCGCAGACCAGATGGCGCCTGAAGCGTATACGCCTTCTGGGGCGAAGCTATCGATCGTAACCTATTTATAATTCATCTTACAATTTCGATTCGTCACGAATATCCCCTTTTTTTTTTTTTTTTTTTTTTCTTATTTTGGTTGATTTCATTGTGGTTTTCAGCACTGAATAATTTATATAAAAATGAATAAATTCGAGGAATTTCTAAATTTTTCCATTTTAGGAAAATATAAAAATCTTTTTTTTTTTTTTTCATTTTTTTTTTCAATAATTCTGGAATAATTCTAATTTTAGATTTAACGAGGGCATATTCATTGATTTTAATTCTTTTATTATAAAAAAAAAAAAAAAAAAAAATTCTTCTATTCTTCAATGAATTGAAATTAAAGAGAGGGGGCAGAGGAGGGGGAGAGGGGGAGGGTGACTTTCAATAGAATATTAACGATAAATTCAAGTGATTATCGCAGTTGTATTAATTAATGGAAACTTTTCAAAGACTTCTGTTGCTGCAGTTGTTAGGCATCGCTTTTGTATTTAACACACAACTTTGTACCTCTGGTCATTGACCTATTCCCCTTTTTTTTATTATTATTATTTTTAGAATTGAAAAAAAAAAAAATTTTGTGAAAAAAAAAATGAAATTAATTTTTTTTTTTTTTTTGATGGTGTCTCGGTAAATAATGGAGATACGCCCTTTTTGCCCCGGAGTGTTTTTGTAACTCTTTGAATTCTCTGGAAAATCAGTATCTTGCAAAAAGGGCGTATCTCCATTATTTACCCCTGATATCTTCGAAATTGTAGAAAAATTTTCTTTTTTACATTTTTTTTGGGTTTGAAAAAAAATTTAATTTTCGATTTTTGAAATAATGAGGAAAAAATAGTTTTAAGGATGTATGATCACGACAAAAATTTTCGATTTGGGGCGTCGAAATTTTTTTATAGTTAGATTATTCCTCGAAGAATTTTATCGTAAAAAGTCCGGGGTAGCTATCCATGCATATAAGAAAGAAAAAAATTATTGAAAATTGACAGAAAATACATGGTTTCTTATGGAGAAATAGGGGTTACGGCCATAAATTAAAGATGCTAATCATGACAACAATTTTCGATTTGGGGCGTCAAAATTTTTCTATAGTTAGATTATTCCTCGAAGAATTTTATTGTCAAAAGTCTGAGGTAGCTATCCATGCATATAAGAAAGAAAAAAATTATTGAAAATTGACATAAAATACATGGGCTCTTATGGAGGAATAGGGGTTACGGCCATGAATTAAATAAATGTTAGATGTTCAAGCTTGCGTAGTATGAAAAATTACTATGTATAAGAAAGATGGATAGTATAGTAACTTGACAATATTTTTGAAATACTATGCATCCATCCATCCTGAGAAGAAAAATCCAATTGAAATTCAAATTATTCCATTTAATGCTTCTTTTCTCGTCATACTCGCCATTTTCTGCTCTCATGAGCGCCACAGCCGGCCAATAAGAGAAACAGAGGAGAGCCCCGCAACCCCCCGAGCCCATCCCCACCTCCGCTTCCCCCACTCCCTCGATCATACATCCTTAACAGGTAGAATTCAATTTTTATGGTATTCTCCTCCCCCCTTACATTAAATGATCAATCTCTCCCTCTTGACCCAATTCGTAAAACGCTCTCTAGTGTCAGACATACATCATCACATTCAGTACACAATTCTTCTTGCGCTTATTTCTTTTTTTTCCCATTCCCCCTCTTCCAGAACAACTAAATGCATGGAGAGTGATAGTCCATCCCTCCCCCCCCCCCCCCCCCCCCTCCTTCCAGCATTACAAAGCCCGTGACGCACTCGAGTGCGTGACGTATTTGGTCCCACAATAAAAACAAATCTCCCGTAAGTAATTGATGGATGGAAAAATTTCTTTGTGATGAGAGAAAATCCCATTAAATTCTATTAAATTCATCTCAATGGAAAATCTCAGTGTGTCATTAAAAGGAAAGAAAAAAAGGGTCATAACGTGAAAATTTTTCGTCCATGAAAATGAAAAAGAGTCATCCACTTTTTTTCGAGATGTCTTTGAAAATAATGGAGATACGCTTTTTTGCTTGCAGACAATTGTACAGAGAATTTCATGAGCTAGCAAGTCAGATTGGGGCAAAAAGGACGTATCTCCATTATTTTCGGAGATATTTGCGGAAAAAAAGGAGAAAAACATTTTTACTATTTTTCGATGAAAAAATTACTCATTCAGTTTTTTTTTTTGAAATATTCTTTTGAAATGCTAGAGATACGCCTTTTTTTTGGGTCTAAGACAGTCTTCAGAAAATTTCAAAAGTACAAAAGCACATCAGGGCAAAAAGGGCGTATCTCCATTATTTTCGGAGATATTCTCAAAAAGGAGAAAAATGTTTTTTTCCCATTTTTCATTCAAAAAAATTAGTCATTTAGTTTTTTTTCAAATATCTTCTAAAATAATGGAGATAAGCCTTTTTCATCCGAAAATGATTTTGTAGAGAATTTCAAGAGCTACAAAACCACCTTCGGTAAAAAAGGGCGTATCTCCATTACTTTCAGAAATATTCTCAAAAAAGAAGGGGGTGAAAAATATTTTCACTTTTTCCTCGAAAAATTGGGGAAAAAAAACTGTTTTTTTGGTTTTGATGGATTTTTATCGGTTCTGAGCCCACAATAACCAACAAAGGATTAACCCTCCTTTGTTAAAGCACGATTACGTAATGCATCCGTGGAGGTGGGGGTGACGATAGGAGAGGAGGGGGGGGGGGATCTCTATTGAACAGACTCCAAAGGGAATGGAATCGAGGGGAAAAAAAAAAGAAAAATTATGACGATTCAGAGAGAAAGACTCTCGTGCATAAGTATGTAGTTTCGAGGAGGGGGGGGTGGGGGAGGTTTCTTGCCGCTCAGTCTCGAAGGGGGGGGGGGGGGGCTCTTGTGCAGGAACTGCGCGCACCCGAGGCGCCCGAGTCTCTCCCTCTCTCTCTCTCTCTCTTTCTCTGCCCTCGTTGCGTATTGATCCATGCAACTCTAGCCGCGAGAGAGTGAGAGAGAGAGAGAGGGAGGGAGGGAGGCAACTCTCTATGGCCCAGGGGTGGATGAATTCTCATCCAGCGCATGCGCACGAGTCTGGTCAATTCAACATCGACCCATAACCAGTCGTTTACTGATATCTGAATTTTTTTTTTCATTAATTTTGGAAAAAGGGATTGAATTTTTTTTTTGTTTGAGAATTGATGAGGAAAAGAAGAATCGATTTTTTATGCAAATTGAGGGAAAAACGGATTGAATTTTGTTTTGAAAATTATGGAAAATAAAATTATTGACTTTTTTTTTCTTTGGAAATTTGGGAAAAAAAATTGTTTCACTTATTCGAAAATTCAATTTAAAAGTGTCGAGGAAATTAAGCGAGATAGGGCGATTTTAGCCTGGAATATTTTTGTAGAGAATTTTAAAAGCTAGAAAAGAGATATTTTCAAAAAAAAATGATGAAAAAAAAAAATTTATTCGTTTTTTGACGATATCTTGGAAATTTCTATTCTGAGATGATTTTGCAGACAATTTTAAGAGCTGCAAGGAAACGCTAGGCCAAATTCGCTCTATCTCGCTTATTTTCCGAAAACATCCTCCAAAGAAAGCGCTCGAAAATTTCCAAAATCTCAAAATTTTAAAGATCAATTTCTCGTAAACTCCAAAAATTTCATGAAATTCAATTTTTTTCTTCTCATTTCCTTTAAAATAATTTTCAAACAAAAAAATTAATTACATTTTTATTTTTAATAAAAAAAATTAAATAAATAATGAAGACGAGGTAGAGAAATAGAGTAGAGTGAAACGGAGGCATTGATCTGTCCTCGTGCTTTAATTTATTACACAATTCACTTTAATAACGAGTGATGAGACCCTACCTACATTACCAATTCACTATACAACAGTGTGACTCACAAAAACTCTAGAGTTTCTCGAGGAAATTGTCGTGTCTGACCAGTTCATTCCTGTACCACTTAAACTTCAATCAACGAGATGGGAATGAGAAATGGGTTTTTCCATTAAAAAAAAAAAAGCAAGTGGCTCTTGTTTATTTTTATTTCTTTTTAAATAAAATTGAGGAAGAGATTTTTTTAAAGGTAGTATCTCAGTGAACTCGAGTACAATTAGATGATATTTTTTTACACTTTTCTGAATTTTTTTCATAACTTTAGGGAAACACCCTCAATCGGACAGAAAAAACGCAATTACTAAAAAACCACAGGGTTGAGCCATTATTTAAAAGCAATTGGCGAAAAGAACAGCATTTTAACTAAATAATAGAAGAAAAAAATATTCAATTCACCGTCAAGTTATTGAGAAATTTTAATTAAAAGTTAGTCGTAACTATTTGCCTCTCACTCTATCTCATGTATGTGATAAGAGATTAATGTAAAGAAAATTCGAGAAAAAAAAATTATATTCACAAGCTGAAAATATGACTTTCAAATAGTTTAATCGCATTTTTTCGGGTAAATTAGGGCACATTTTCCCCGAATTACCAGCAATTAATTGGAAACTAATCTGTTAATCCTCATTTTTTTCCTGTTTTATCGATTGTACTCTGGGATACTACCTTAAAATCGTTGGAAAATCATCAATCGGCCTCGAACGAGATAATGGAAAAGTTAGAATTGTCGCCAGTCCCTATACAGTATCACTTCTGAGCGGACTATTAACTATTGAATAATGCCTCAACAAAACCAGCCAGAACGGAAGTAACCGGTTACTCAATGCCTGGTACCTCGAGGTCGTACTTGAAAGAAATTAAAAAAAAAAAAAAAGAACTATGAAACTCCTAGGAGCGCCAATGGTCCAGAATCGACCATTAATTCAGTAGTAAAAAGGTGAAATAGGATGTCGATTTTTTTTTGTTCATTGTTTTTTGAGAATATCTCGGGTAAATAATGGAAATAAGCCTTTTTTTGCCATAAGCTGGTTTTGTAGAAAATTTGGAGAGCTACAAAAGTGAATTGAGGTAAAATCGCCTTATCTCGCTTAATTTCCTGCATATTTTCAAAAAAAAAATGATTAGAAAATCGAATTTTCTGATTAAAACGAAAAAAGACGACTTTTCTCGTTCTTTTTCTAAAAATATCCCGGAAACTAATGGAGATACGTCTTTTTTGCTTCAATAAACTCTTGTGGAGAATTTAAAAAGCTACATAACAGTTTCAGGGCGAAAAAGACGTATCTCCATTATTTTCCGAGATATTCGCACTAAAAAGGAGAAACAAGGATTTTATCTCTTCGATTATTGATTTTATTTTTCATTAATTATTAGCACAAACAAATTCGCCGATTATACGCCATCCGACATTGACTACAACTCTCTGCGTTAAAAAAAAACAAAATTTATTATTTTTTTAAAATAATTGGAAATTTTTATTGTCATAAATTTTTCACCTCATTATTTTTTTCGTCAATTTTTTTTTTACAGCATGGCCGCACAGATTCATACAGAGTCGCGACATTTCCAAATGTCCGCGATGACAACAAAACCGCTGATGGAATGTACAAGGTAGCTCGTGGGACACGAAATTCATAATCAGGAATTTAATTAAATAAAATTGCCACAGAGACAAAGTGACTCGAGTGCATTGATACTAAAAATAACAGACACCCGAATTTTTTCTAATTTTTTTCTTTTCGTTAACGAATAAATTATTTTTAAAAAGAAGGAAAATATGCACATGTACAAAAAAAAAGCGGTAAAAACTATAAAATATTTTTTCTATTGGTCCTTAGCAAATATTTTTTGGAAATAATAAAAAAAAAATTTGAATTTACTGAATTTTGTTCACTGAACCAAATGAATCAACTGTTTGAATAAACAAAATTTAAGAAATTCAGCAACTTTTTTCAAATTATTTCACAAAAGTATTTGTTGAGAATCAATGGAACAAATTTGATAGTTCTTACCACTTTTCTATTTCTCAGTGTTGTAAATTCAAGAAACTATGAGTGCGAATTTTTTGAATATTTTTTATATAATAATTTATTTGTTTAAAAACCTTCGAAATATTGTCCAATGTATAATAAATTTTTTATCATTTAATGAGAGTGAAATTAGCACAAATCTGTAAATTTTTTGAATTTTTATTAAAACTAATTGGGTAGAAGTACTGTTTGTAGCCACTGCACCCCTTTTTTGGCCACTTTATATCCAAATTCGAATATAAATCATGTTATAATAGGGTGAAAATTGACCTGGAAAACCTAGAAAAGTCAGGGAATTTGAAATTTCTGGAATAGTCAGGAAAAAAGTAAAAAAATTTTAATCTTATTCGGGAAATTTGTAGTTTTTTTTATCATCTTTCTATATTTTTCAAAGTTATAGATATTTAATCGAAGAAATTGAACTTTTCGATTATTCGGAAATGTGCAAAAAGGTTGGACAGAAAGTCACAGTTCTAAAAATTTTACGCATTGTCGGGTATTATTGTTAAATTTTTAATCTTAATGTATATTCGAATAATATTTTTTTGCGGGTCCTGGAATTTTATTTTTAGTCAGGGAAAAGTCAGGGAATTTTGAAAAATAGTTTCCAGTCGCCACCTTGTATAAGTACAATAACATTATAAATTAGATTCGTATTTATGAAAATTTCAAAATTCTATAAAAATATTATTCTGATTTAAGAATTTTTTTTTATTAACTTGAATTCGAAGGTGCAAAGATGGTCAAAACTGGTACTTCTATCCTAAATTATGGTAAAAAAAGATATTAAAAAAATTTGGACCAATAGTTTTTTGAATTTTCTGCATGTGAAAACTTTTATTTTTCTAAAAATAATTCATTAGTCAATAGAAAAAAATATATAAAAATCGTCAGATGTCTGTAATTTTCAGTGTCATATCATTTAAGTGCTATGCTTATACATAACACTTACGCCAATTTGTTTCTCAGGTGACGAAAATTGGAATGATCGACTTCTGCGTTTCTTCCGCTTTCAATGGGCTCTCTCTTCTATTCTTTCTCTTTAATAATAATAATAAATGCTTTATTCTTCGCTATTTTAATCAAATCTTCGGCCTTTCAGCTGAAGAATTTGATGAAATAGTGGGTGAAAGGAAAAAAACCCTAAAAATCCGGGGATTTCAGGTTTTATGGGGAAAATTCATGAATACATCAACTTTCATGTCTTCTTCTTGATTTCTCGAGAATATTCTGGTTATTGGGATTGAGAGATTTCTTCTGTTACTTTTTCTATTTCTCGAAGACGAAGAAATTTTTGGATTTTTAAAATTTTATTGATGTTATCAAAAAAATAGCTATTAGTCTAGTTCCTAAGATGTTTTGCGAGGGGAAGAACATTGACGAAAAATCTGAAAAAATTGAACGATTCAGTTTTTTTGACAATATCTCGGAAACTAAGCGAGATAGCGCGATTTCGCGAGAATCCTTTTTTGTAGAGAATTCCAAGAGCTATAAAAAAGAATTCATGCAAAATCACCCTATCTCGCTTAACTTCCAAGATATTTCAAAAAAACTGATGAAAAAGCTGAATTTATCATTTTTCACCTATTTTTGTAGTTTTTTGAGAATAGTTCAGAACCTAATGGAGATACGCTTCTTTCCGTCCCAAAGATAGTTTTGTAGAGAATGTCGATATCTCCAAATCAATCTTAGGGAAAAAGGGCCTATGTCCATTATTTTTCAAGATATCCTCAAAAAAACTCTGCGAAAACGTCAGAAATCTCAAAATATAAGAAAATAAATTTCTTCAAAATTCTTAAAATTTTACAAAATCCAATAATTTCTTCTTTCCACTAATTCTTCTACCTCCGCTCTTTCAAAAAAAAAATAAAAACATCTACTCACTATCATATCGTTGGTTAATTGATACATGAGGCTCTTTTCCGTTTGACAATCAGCTTTGTTCAAACACTGGTGTTGGATTATAATATTACACTTCGATATATATATCTATATATATCTTTTGGGAAAATCACTATTAATTATTAATCCGATAATGTAATTAAACGTATCTCCAACTGCACTTGTTTTCACTCACAGGGGAATAATTATCTCGAGTACATCGATAATTCCACTCGAATATCAACGAAAAAAAAAAAAAAAAAAGACAAAAATATTAAAAAAAAAAATGAAAAAAACTCCTGTTTTTTAACAAATATTTTCATAATCATCATAATTCAAAAAAAATTATATAATTTTCTTTGCGCTTTTTTGGTACTTGAATTCAAAATAAAATCAGGTATTTCTTTTAAAAAATTAGAATTTTTTTGCAAATTTGCATCAAAAAAAAAAAATTATAAAAATTTTCTTTTCAAATTATATTAGAAAAAAAAAATTGATAGAAAAATTATTTTTTTTCTTTTTTTTTTTCTTAATTTTATAGAATAGACGTATTTTTGAGATACAAAGAGTCGTAGAATAAACTAGTTTGGCATCCGAATGTTAACTGAGAGTAAACCGATGCTTTGTTAAACGAGAGAAGACTATGAAAAGACTCGTATTAATTAACGGGGTTAATAAGCCAGAATGACTTATTAATCCAAATGGACAATTCGAGTGATCGTATTGGTCGAAATTTAACAAGGCATATGTGTTTCACTCAGTCCCGGAGTGAAAGCAATTCAATTCGTTGAAATACTACCTCAATTTAATCATCAAATTCTGTTACTAACGAAAAAAAAAAAATTTCTTCTTTTTTTTTTTATTCATTTTTTTTTTTTTTTCGTCGATTGAAACAGTCACGGCGAAAGACCCCAGCGGGAAGAAGGAAAGGAGACAATTTGGATGACTTGAAACAAGAATTGGACATTGATTTTCATAAAGTTTCGCCTGAGGAGCTGTATCAGAGATTTCAGACCCATCCAGAGAACGTGAGTTAATATTTTTGTATTTTTATGATAATTAATTGAATATTTCGGTAAATAATGGAGATACGTCCTTTTTGCCCGAAAGTGGTTTTTTAGAGATTCTTAAGAGCTACAAAAAAGGATTTGGGTGAAATCGCTCTATCTCGTTTAGTTTTCGAGATATTTGAAAAAAAGACACGTGGCATATTTCAAAAAAAAAAAATTATTAAAAAATCGAATTTCCTAACAGAACAGAAAAAGTCGATTTTTCTCATTTCTTCTTTCGAAATATCTCAATAAGTGATGCAGATACGCCCTTTTTATCCTTTTTTTTAAGAATTTTAAGAGCCACTAAAAAGGATTAGGAAAGATAGGGCGTATCTCCACTATTTTATGAGATATTTTTCTCAAAAAAAGGACAAGAATAACAGATTTTTTCTGTTTTTCCATTCCACTATTGAATTAATTCAATTATTTTATCACTATTTTTAAAAATATCTCGAAAAACTTTCGATATATTTGAGAAAAGAATTCCGATTACCGTGGTTTAGTTCACCTAGCTAGTTTCTGACAGCATAAATCGAAGCCAACAAGTATTTGCTCATTGAACATAATTCAATTATATTAATACATGTTAGTTACGCTAAACGAGCTCAGCAATTAAATACTAAACAGCATATCGTTGCCGTAGAGTCAAAGAGGCGTAAGTGCTCTTTGATACTAAGGCAATGATATTGTGCATTTAAATATGAGTGTGAAATTTGTAAAAATTGTCAGTTACTAGGGCGCTGTCCAAAAATCGGTTCAACTACTGTATCCTCTTTTCCCTCAAATGACCCCTCTGAATGATTCTTTACCACTAACAACTGTTTATTCCACTTTTTAGGGCCTCAGCCACGCAAAAGCAAAAGAAAATTTGGAGCGTGACGGTCCAAATGCCCTAACTCCACCACGTCAAACCCCAGAATGGGTAAAATTCTGCAAAAACTTATTTGGCGGTTTTGCCCTGCTCCTGTGGATTGGTGCTATTCTCTGCTTCATTGCTTACTCCATCCAAGCATCAACGAGTGAGGATCCAAATGACGACAACTTGTATCTTGGCATTGTCCTAGCAGCTGTCGTAATAGTAACTGGAATTTTCTCCTACTATCAAGAGTCAAAATCAAGTAAAATTATGGAGTCCTTCAAGAATATGGTTCCACAATTCGCCACTGTTTTACGAGAGGGTGAAAAATTGACCCTCCGAGCTGAGGACCTGGTCCTTGGTGATGTGGTTGAGGTCAAATTTGGTGATCGAATTCCAGCGGACATCAGAATAATCGAGTGCCGGGCCTTCAAGGTCGACAATAGCTCGCTGACGGGTGAATCTGAGCCCCAATCGAGATCCCCGGAATTCACCAATGAAAATCCATTGGAAACAAAGAACTTGGCATTCTTCTCGACGAATGCAGTGGAAGGTACAGCAAAGGGTGTCGTAATTTGCTGCGGTGACAACACGGTTATGGGCCGTATCGCAGGTCTAGCATCAGGCCTTGACACAGGCGAGACTCCAATCGCTAAAGAAATCCATCATTTCATTCATCTCATTACTGGCGTCGCTGTTTTCCTCGGCGTGACCTTCTTCTTAATCGCTTTTATCCTCGGCTATCACTGGCTCGACGCCGTCATCTTCCTCATTGGTATCATTGTCGCCAATGTACCCGAGGGTCTTTTGGCCACTGTCACTGTCTGCCTGACCCTAACAGCCAAGCGAATGGCCTCAAAGAACTGCTTGGTCAAGAATCTTGAAGCTGTAGAAACACTCGGCTCAACATCAACCATCTGCTCCGACAAGACTGGAACATTGACGCAAAACCGCATGACAGTAGCACATATGTGGTTTGATAATCAGATCATTGAGGCAGATACTACTGAGGATCAATCAGGTGTCCAGTATGACCGCACATCTCCTGGGTTCAAGGCACTTGCCAAAATTGCAACTCTCTGTAATCGCGCCGAATTCAAACCAGGACAGGAGAGGGAACCCATTCTTAAACGAGAGGTAAGTTTAATTTACTTCAATATTAGCTTAAGATGAGATTATGAGGATCGAAATTTGATTGGAAAGTATGGAAACTGAGAAAATTCAAGTGGTAAAGTAGCGAAAATCTTTGAAATTCGGAGGTCGAAGGTTCAAATCCTCTTCGGGTACTTTCGTCTTTCTTTCCTCCAGCAATTTATTTACATGAATTAACTTTTACGAACATATTAGATACTCAATAGCTGAATTGGTAGAGTATCGGACTAGTAATCCGAAGGTCGTAGGTTCGATTCCTGAATATCCTATATTTTTTTTTTTTTTTTGCTCTACAGGTCAATGGAGATGCTTCAGAAGCAGCTCTGTTGAAGTGCATGGAATTAGCGCTCGGCGATGTCATGGGCATTAGAAAACGCAATAAGAAGGTCTGCGAAGTGCCATTCAATTCCACCAACAAGTACCAGGTCTCTGTTCACGAATCAGATGATCCAAATGATCCACGACATCTTCTTGTGATGAAGGGAGCACCTGAGAGAATTCTCGATCGTTGCACCACTATTTTCATTGGCGGAAAGGAAAAGGTTCTCGATGAAGAGATGAAAGAGGCGTTTAACAATGCTTATCTAGAGCTTGGAGGTCTTGGAGAACGTGTCCTTGGCTTCTGTGACTTCATTCTACCAAGTGACAAGTATCCGGTTGGCTTCAAATTCGACAGCGATGATCCCAACTTCCCAACGGAAAATCTACGATTCGTTGGACTCATGTCCATGATTGATCCACCAAGAGCAGCTGTTCCTGATGCCGTTGCCAAGTGTCGTTCTGCTGGTATCAAAGTCATCATGGTCACTGGTGATCATCCAATCACTGCCAAAGCTATTGCCAAATCTGTTGGTATTATTTCGGAGGGTAATGAGACGATTGAGGATATTGCACAAAGATTAAATATTCCAGTTTCTGAAGTCAATCCAAGAGAAGCGAAAGCTGCTGTTATTCATGGTACTGATCTGAGGGAATTAAATAGCGATCAGCTCGATGATATTCTGAGGTATCACACGGAAATTGTTTTTGCTCGTACTTCACCGCAACAGAAACTTATTATTGTTGAGGGATGTCAGAGAATGGGTGCTATTGTTGCTGTTACTGGTGAGTTTTTCATCATTTTTTTTATTATAATGGAATAATTTCTGATTATTGTAAGATATATCTCGGTGGATAGTGGAGATAAGTGAGTGTGATTGGGTAATAATCGACAGGAAAAAATCGATTTTCGAAGAATCAATCTTGAGAAAATACGATTTTTTGAGAATCGATTTTTTCAATGAAAAAAAAATGGAAACGTCATAATCGACAAATCGAATGTTTCAAAAATAAATAATGAGTTACAAAAAAAAAAGATTAGGAAAAATCGCTCTATCTCGCTTATCTTCCGAGATATCTTCAAAAAACTATCAATTTTTTATTTTTTTCCACAAATCTAAAATTAAGTTGTTTTTTTTTTTCTTCTTTCAGGTGATGGTGTAAATGATTCACCAGCTCTGAAAAAAGCAGACATTGGTGTTGCCATGGGTATCGCCGGTTCTGATGTATCGAAACAAGCTGCCGACATGATTCTCCTCGACGATAATTTTGCATCAATTGTTACTGGAGTAGAGGAGGGACGTTTGATTTTCGATAACTTGAAGAAATCCATTGCTTATACACTCACCTCAAATATCCCTGAGATCTCACCATTCTTGGCATTTATTCTGTGTGATATACCACTTCCACTTGGTACAGTTACCATTCTCTGCATCGATTTGGGAACTGACATGGTGAGTGATAAAAAAACGTCAGAATTTTTTTTTTTTCCATTAAAAAATTAATGAATTAATTCATTCGAAACATTTGCACAAAAAAAAAATGACGAGAAAAAAAATCGACATTTCACATTTTTTTTTGAAAAATCGAAGAAATCGAAAAATCCGAAGAAATCGAAAAATTAAAAGAAAAATTGAAAAATCCATGAAAATTGGAAAATTAAAAAAAAATCAAACTCTTCGAAAATTTTGAAAAAAATCGAAATGTCCATTTTTTTTCTTCTTTTTTAATTAATATTAATGATAATAGGTACCAGCAATATCACTAGCCTACGAAGAAGCAGAGTCCGACATAATGAAGAGACGTCCACGTAATCCTGAAGTCGATAAGCTCGTTAACGACAGGTTTAACATATTTCAAATGTTTTTTTTTTTTAAATTAATTATCTAGGACCTCCAAAATGCGCCCAATTAGGCTCGACTAATTGCCAGTATTTTAGTTGATTGAAGATATTCACCAATTTTCCAGAGTTCCAGATAAATTTCCAAACTGCAGAAAAATACTGAAATAAGTAATAATTAATTGATTAATTAATTCAATGAAAAAAAATTGTATTTTCAGAAATTGCAGAAAAAAATCCACTCCTTTTCCCTCCGAAGAGAAAAACCCCCCCTTTTTTTTTGTTGCGAAAATTGGGAAAATTACCTTTTTTTAAAAACATCTCATTCACGTCGATCACATAATTTTTTTAATTTAATCCATTTTTTTTTAAGTTAAAATTTTTTAATTTCTGAGTTTTTTCGTTCACATTTGATCTCCATTGGATCTGCTCATAATGCTTGTTAATGTGACGTCAGGTACCCGCCATCTCGCTAGCCTACGAGGAGGCTGAGAGTGATATTATGAAGCGACAACCACGAAACCCCTTCACTGACAAGCTAGTTAATGAAAGGTAAAACACAATTAAAACCAAATGGAAAGGAAAAAAAGGGGAAAAAGAAAATTTTAAAAAAAGAACCGAATTTATTCTACTTTGGGAATTTATTGTAATTTTTTTGGGGCTTGAGGTGCTTACTCTTGGCTCTCGTATGATTTTCACTTTGTCTGAATTTCAATAATTTCACTTTTTTTTGATAATTCAGTAGTGAAGTGCAGTTAAATGAGGTGATAAATTGAAGAAAAAGAAAAAAAATGGATAATTTTTTTTTTGTTTTTTGAAGATATCTCGGTAAATAAAGGAGATAGGCTGTTTTTGTCCTGAAGTGGTTTTGTGAAAAATTTCAAGACCTACAAAAAAGAATTCGGGTAAAATCGCCCTATCTCGCTTAGTTTCCGAGATATTTGTCTTAAAAAGAGACGAGAAAGAAGGATCTATACATTTTTTTACTTTTTTGAGAAGTAAAAGACAAAAAAAATAGATTTATTCACTTTTTCAAGAATATCTCGGAAATTATGCGAAATAGAGCTATTTTACCTCAGTTCTTTTATGTAGCTCCTGAAATTACCTACAAAAAAGGATTCGGGCAAAAAGGACGTATCTCCATTATTTTCCGAGACAATCCCTCAAAAATTATAAAAAAATTTTTTTCAATAAAATCCAAAATTTTATCACCTTTTTTTTTTATCACTTCACTACTGAATATTTCCACTTATTCTTCTTCTCGCCGAATTTTCTCTTCAACTTCTCAATTTCATTTGTCTATTTGATTATTTCGGCAATTAAAATCTTCTCTCTTGCCTCCAAAAATCTGTTCGATTCAATCGAATTTGCATTTTATTCTTGAGCAAAAATTATTATTTATCGATTTTTCACAATTCACTCGACACAAAAATCATTTCCGGAAAGTTACCAGATGAATTTTCCAACGAATTTTAATTCTACTAAGATGTCTTAAGTATTGGGGGATTCGTCGTTCATTATAATATCCTGAAATTACTTCATTTGAATGGAAATAAAAAATTGAATGTTTTACAAAATTAACAAAAAAAAAAACATTTTTTCGCTCATTATCAGAAAATTTACATGAAGTAATTGACGGATAAGGTGTAAGGTTGCAGAGATAATTATTGTGTATTTAGGAATATTTTCTCCCTATTATCTTGTGCGTTCATTACTTGCCTACTGTTTCCAAAAAAAAAAAAAAAAATCGAAAAAAAAACTCATTTATTTTCGACGAAAAACTCTCAATTTCTACCAAAATTTTCAATAATTTTTCTGTAAATTCCTCAGTTTCGTTGAATTATTCAATAAATTGAATCAATTTTTCATTAGAAAAGAAAAAATAGTAATTTCAAAATTTGAATTAAAACTAATTGGAAATTTTGTTTAAAAAAAAGAAAATTGAGAGTTTCTAAATGTTGTTCATTCTCTTCTTTTTGCTTCATCTTTATTTTCATTTTTAAAAAATCATCAAGCATCAAATATCTTTTGGTTCATTCGTTTAAATAAATAAATAAGGTAAGCAGTTTCTCATTTATTAAATAAAACTCGGGGTCTTCCACTTTTTTTTTCTCTCGAAAAAAGCGGAATTTCAATAAAAACGAGTGAAATTTTGCAGATTATTTCGTCATTTCTCGACATTTTCTTATCACCTCTGCTGAATTAAAAGCAAAAATTTCTCAATTTATTTCACTGATATTTTTCTTCTCGACAATTGCCTTTCTTTTAATTCAAGGTAGTATCCCAGAGTACTTACGGTGATGAAACAGAAAAAAAGGAGGATTCGCAGATTAGTTTCCAATTAATTGCTGATAATTCGGGGAAAATGTGCTTTAATTTACCCGAAAAAAGTGATTGAACTATTCGAAATTCATATCTTCAGCTTGTGAATATAATTCTTTTTTGATTCTCGAATTTTTTTTTACATTACTAATCTTCTATCACATGCATGAGATAGAGAGAGAGGCAAATAGTTACGATTACCTTCTAATTAAAATTTCTCAATAATTATACGGTGAATTGAATATTTTTTTCTCCTATTATTTAGTTGAAATGCTGTTCTCTTCGCCAATTGTTTTTGAATAATGACTCAACCCTGTGGTTTTTTAGTAATTTCGTTATTTCTAGGGGTGTGCGAATAATTCGAATCCACGAATTATTCGCACCGAATCGAATATTAATATTCGATTCGAAATTTGAATCGAATAATTCGAATTGTCGAATATTCGAATAATTCGAATTTTCGAATAATTCGAATTTTCGAATAATTCGAATTTTCGAATAATTCGAATTTTCGAATAATTCGAATTTTCGAATAATTCGAATTTTCAGATAATTCGAATTTTCGAATAAATCGATTTTTTTTGAATAATTCGAATTTTTTAATAATTCGAATTATCGAATAATTCGAATTTTCGAAGAATTCGATTTTTTTTGAATAATTCGAATTTTTCAATAATTCGAATTATCGAATAATTCGAATTTTCGAATAATTCGGATTTTCGAATAATTCGAATTTTCGAATAATTCGAATTTCCGAATAATTCGAATAATTCGAATTTTTGAATAATTCGAATTTTCAGATAATTCGAATTTTCGAATAATTCGATTTTTTTTGAATAATTCGAATTTTTCAATAATTCGAATAATTCGAATTTCCGAATAATTCGAATTTCCGAATAATTCGAATTTTCGAATAATTCGAATTTTTGAATAATTCGAATTTTCAGATAATTCGAATTTTCGAATAATTCGATTTTTTTTGAATAATTCGAATTTTTTAATAATTCGAATTATCGAATAATTCGAATTATCGAATAATTCGAATTTTCGAATAATTCGAATTTTCGAATAATTCGAATTTTCGAATAATTCGAATTTTCGAATAATTCGAATTTTTTTGAATAATTCGAATTTTTGAATAATTTGAATTTTCGAATAATTCGAATTTTTTTGAATAATTCGAATTTTTGAATAATTTGAATTTTCGAATACTTCGAATTTTCGAATAATTCGAATTTTTGAATAATTCGAATTTTCGAATAATTCGAATTTTCAAATAATTCGAATTTTTGGATGATTCGAACTTCTCGAAATTCTAATATTTTCGAATAATTTCAAATAATTCGAATTTTCGAATTATTCGATTCGATTCGAACACTATTCGCACACCCCTAATTATTTCTGTCCGATTTAGGGCGTTTCATCCCTACCACCGGTATTTTCAGTAACTTTGATAATTCATATCTCATAAACTGGACGGACAAAAATTATGAAAAAATTCAGAAAAATGTAAAAAAAAATATCATCTTCGATATGGCATCGAAAAAAATAAGGTATTAACTGTACTCGAGGTCACTGGGATACTACCTTAATTTCAGTAATTCAGGCATGTTCATCACTCTCGATTTTCTTGAATCTGCGGAAAAAAGAAGTGAACGTAAAGCATTGTGTCTGCTCCTTGTTCTCTCTTTCTCTCTGTTCGCGTCATTTTTTTCCTTAATTTCACGATTGAATTTAATAAAATTCATGAAATATCATTTTAAATCACCAAATTATTATTTTAATATGAAAAATTTCCTATTCTCTTCAGTCACTGATAACTTTTCAATTTTTTTCAAATTTATTTATCCCACTGTTCGATCCTGCCTGTCTTTTATTAAGCCAAAAACACCAAATTGCGACTATTGTAGGGGCAAAGTGGGGTAAAATGGGAATTCTGATGAAACGATGAGAGATGGAATTTTTTTTTTGGAGATTCCATTGGAAAGAGGATGAAATTTCAGGTGGAAAACATGTTTCGGAATTGAGTTTTTTCAATTTTTTTTTGAAAATTCTAGTTTTTTGAGGGAAGATTTGAAGGAGTGGGAGTTTTCGAAATCGAAAAAAATCGCTTTTTGGGGATATCTTCGGTTCTATTTGTCGTAGCGACTTGTTACCGATCTTGAATGAAAATTGAGATCATTTTCCATCGATTGATGGGGTCCTTAAATTTTTTTATCGATTTCTTAGTGACTTACAGGTCATTTTATGAAAATCAGTTTTTTTCATCATATCATCTTCAAAAGTCGATAATTTTTTTTAAAAACCACATGAATCAATGGCAAATGATCTCACCTATTATTTCAGATCAGTCTCAAGTCACTGCGACCAATAGAACTTGAGATATCCCCGATAAAGTGAAATTTTTTCAATTTCGTAAAGAGTTAGAGCTCCAATTTTTCCCGAAAAAACGCGAATTTTCAAAGAATTTTCAAAAATAAATTTTTACATATGTTTTCCAACGGAAATTTCCTCAGCTTTTCAATGAAATCGTCAGGAAAATCCTATCTCAAATATTTCCCCTGATTTCTACAAATTTGCATAATATTAAATAACTAAAGTCAATGAAAATGCGTTCGTGTCATCTCTTGGGCCCATTTTACCCCACTTCCCCCTATTATTGCTAGAAAAACGAGAATTTTTTTTTTATCAAAAAAATTTAATTCTAATAAAAAAAAATTCTCAATTTGCCTTGCTCTGAGCCAAATTTCCGTGATTCGGAAAAAAAATTAAATTTGTGACAAAAAAAAGAAATGAAAACTGTGATTTATTGTAACTTTTTATCAATTAAAATTTTCGAATTTTCGCTAAATTGTTGATAATTCTTTGATAATTACTTCAAAATCAACAATTTTGCGGTTATTTTTAATGAAAAAATTTATAATTCAGTGATTAAGTGGAAAAATTTGAGTTATGAAGACTTGTCATCAGTTTATTTTTGGAGATAATTCCGAAATTATCGGAGATTAAATGATTTTTGTTGACTTTTATTTGTTTCGAATTCTCATAAATTTCGAAAAAAATTGAAATTTTTTAAGAAATTTATTTTTTCGATCATCAATTTTTTAAAAATATCTCGGAAACTAAGCGAGATAGCGACACTTTCATGAATATCTTTTTAGTAGCTCTTGAAATTCTCTACAGAAAAGGATCCGTGCAGAGTTGCCCTATCTCGCTTAGTTTCCGAGATATCTACAAAAACCAATGACGAAAAGGAGACTTTCTTTTTTTTATTTCTCATTTTTGTGGAATATTTCGGAAACTAAGTCCGATAGCGAAATTTTTGAAGAAACCTTTTTATGTAGAGAATTTCAAGAGCCACAAAACAAGATTGAAGCAAAATCGCCCTATCTCGCTTAGTTTCCGAGATATCTATTAAAAATTCATAACAAAAAATTGATTTTTCTGTTTTAAATTCTTCAGAACTGAATTTTGTAATTCAAATATCTCGAAAAACTAAATGAGATAGCTAAATTTTTGTAGAGACCTTTTTTGTAGATAATTTCAAGAGCTACAAAACAGATTTCTATCAAAAAAAGGGTATCTCCATTATTTTCCGAGATATTCCAGAAAAAAAAGAATAACAAAAAAAAAATCTCAAAAAACTGATGAAATTATTATTTTTTTTTAATTAAAAAAGAAAAACTATTTTTTTCACTCAATAACTGAATCTTGTAGATGATCTATCTCTTCATATTAGTTAGAGATTTAGATTTAGAAAATATATTTTTACTTCAAATTTTACGTCTAATATTGTCTACTATATTCATAAATATTTAATATATTCTCTTCTTAATGATAAAAAAAAAAAAAATATTTTACTATTTAAAAAAAAAAAAGAAAAATAATTAGAACACAACAACAACAACAAATTCAACAGTGTCACATTTAATTACTCTCTCTCGCAGCTGAAGCTACAAAATAATTCTTCATGTCTTCTATAGAAAAAAAAAAAAAAACTGCGATTATACTTGTATGTCTGCTGCTACTTAATTATTTATTATTAATTAATAATTCACTGCTGAAAAACTTTTTTCCACATTGAGGATATTTGGAAGCTAATTCTTCTGTAAATATTTTACTTTTCCATGAAATTATCCTTTTTTTTTTCTCTTAATTACGACAAAATTAATGATAGGCTGACAGAAGTACTTTTTTTTTTTTTTTACATCACTTTTGCACACGCGCTTTTTCTGCGTGAATTCATTGTAGAAACAACTGGCGAGGATTATCCAGCAGAGATCTCTTCTTCTACGAATTTTCCTATTTTTTCCAATTTAAACAAAAAAACAAAGAGCCTAATTATAAAAAAAAATAAAAAAAAAATTAAATTATACTTTTTTTCCAATTTTTTTTTAAATTTTTGATTGAAAATTAAAAAAAAAAAGAAGATTTTTATGCAATTTTAAGGCTCTTTGTTTTAAAACGCTTAGGAATGGCATCGAAAAGAAAATTATTTTATTTTTCTTATAATCACCAGACTCTGATCATTAACTATAAATTCAAAAAAAAAACAAGTAAATTTTGGTAATTATTTTTTAAAAAATATTTTGAAAATGTTAAATTGATCAGAGTTTGGTTGAGAGCTTCAATAAAATGTTCAGAGATTAATTACTCCAAAATATTGTTAAATTTTTCAAAAAAAAATTAGAAATATAAATTTTTTTTTTATTTAAAAAAAATTGAAAAATCAAAAATTATTCTCTGATCATCAGCGAATAAAATTGTCAACTAATTTTTACAATAAATCATGCAATTGTTCAAAAAAAAAAATTCATAATAATCAAAAAGAAAAAACTTCATTAATCAGTTGACAATTTTAAATAATTAATTATAAGAAATAAAATAAAATAAAACAATTATAATAATCTTTCTTAAGAGCACAAAAACATTTTTCGTTACTAACTAATTTTAATTTTTTTTTTTTTTAATAATTGAAAAAACAAAAAAGAAAGAAAAAAAAGTCATAAGCTTTAATTTTCAATTTCTCTTGTTTTTTTACTATCAATATATTATCTCACACAATTTTTGAGCTAAAAAAAAAAAGAAAAAAATTCTAAATCATGGGTGGATGGCAGGTGCCGGCCATCTCGCTAGCCTACGAGGCACCGGAGTCGGACATTATGAAACGCCAGCCACGCGATCCTTACAGAGACAATTTAGTTAATCGAAGGTGGGTCTTTCTACCACCGCAAAAAAAAAGAACAATTTTGTTTTTTTTTTGCAAAACGAAAAAAAAAAAAAAAAAAACAGCTCATTGTTCTAATGCACCTCATTTCATTCGGTCATTTTCAACGAAGCAGCAGAATTATACAATAATAAATACACAATTTCACACGCTCACGCTCATTAAAGCGGATCAATTAAGTAAAAAATTTAATTAAGAGCATTTTTTTTTTTAATAAAAAAAATTAAGTTTTTAGAGGAAAAGAGGTGAGAACGGGAGTTTTTTTTGGGATATCTCGGTAAATAATGGAGATACGTCGTTTCTACCCGAATTTGGTTTTGTAGAAAATTTCAAGAGCTACAAAAAAGGATTCGGGTAAAATTACGTTATCTCGTTTATCTTCCGAGATATTTGAAGAAAACTGATAAAAAAGATAGATTTATTCATTTTTAACTTTTTTAATACGATTTTTTTCTTTTGGTTTTCTAAGAATATTTCGATAAAAAATGTAGATACGCCGTTTTTGCCCTGAGATAATTTTGTAGCTCTTGAAATTCTTTATAAAACGAGATTTGGGTAAAAAGGGCGTATCTCCATTATTTACCGAGATATCCTTAAAAGATGACTGACAAAAAAAAATATACTTAATTATCCGCTAAAAAAAAAAATTAAATTTCTCCACAAAATTATCAAAAATCATCTTGCAATATCAAAAACAATAATTTACACAAAATTAGTTTAAATGGTGGCACAATCCGAATATATTAGGATCACAATAACTGAGAATGCCTTGAATGCAAAGTGTTTTTTAATTAAAAAATAAAATTTAGAAATTAGTTATATAAACGTTAATAATTAGTGGCATAATCACTTTTATACAAAACAAATCCACAAAATTACAGTCACAATTAATTGGCAAACGACAAAAATCCAATTTTCAAAGTGATAAAAAAAACGTAAAAAAAGACAAAAAAAACATCGATTTCCTTTTTTCCTAATTTCTTCTTTATTTTTCAAATTTTTTTATCACTTAACTGAATTTTACTTTTGAAATTATTACAAAAAAGTGAAACAAAGAAGAATAATCCCACAAAAAAAACGAAAAAAATGGCTTCAACCAGAAAAAAAACCCTCACCATTTTCTCCACATTTTCATTTTCCAGAAAAAAAAAATTCTTTTTTTTTCCTCCTAAAACACTCAAAAAAAAAAAAAAAGAAAAAAACACTCAAACTTGACTCAATTGCATGAAATTCTTGAGAATAAATTGCTTTTAATGTTGCATGAAATTAATGTAATAAACGTTGACTGGTCTCAATTGTACTTGGGATTGGGTAAGTAATTAATAAATTAAGTGCTTAAACTTTCCTGGGCTTTGGTTGGACTTTTTTTAAAAAATAAAAAAATAAAGATCTATTTAATAAAAAAAAAAAAAGCATAGTCATACCTGCAACTAAAACACCGCGTAATTAAATTAATAATGAGAAAAAATAGTGATGAAGTTTGGAAATTCGAGTGAAATTGAAGGGAGGGGGGGGGGGGGGGGTATGATGATGATGATGCTGGATGCTGGATACTGGAAACTTCCTTCGATTTCACATGAATTATTTAGATGAAATTAATCTTTAAAAAAAGACTTTTCTTAATACTTTTCTTTTTTTTTTCAATCAGGCTCATCTCCATGGCTTATGGACAGATCGGCATGATCCAGGCAGCTGCTGGGTTCTTCGTGTACTTTGTTATTATGGCGGAAAATGGATTTTTACCTACTTATCTTTTCGGTATCCGAAAACAGTGGGATTCAAAGGCTGTCAATGATTTGCCTGACAGTTATGGACAAGAATGGGTAAGAAAATTTGAATAATACTTTAATTATCTTGGAAACTAATAGAGATACGTCTTTTTTGCCTGAATCCTTTTTTGTAGCTCTTGAAATTCTTTAGAAAAAAGAATTCGGGTGAAATTGCTCTATCTCGCTTATTTTCCAAGATATTCTCAAAAAAATGAATGACAAAAATTGAATTATTGTGTTTGACCTCTTCACTAGTAATTTTGTTGTTCATTTATTGAGAATATCTCGGAAAATAAGTGAGATAGAGCGATTTTACCTTGATATTTTCTTGTAGCAATTGAAATTTCCTACAAAGAAGAATCAGAATAAGAAGGACGTATCTTCATTATTTACAGAGTTATCTTTAAAAAACAAATGTCAAAGGAGAATTTGATCAAATTATTTAAAAAAAAAATGCTTTTTTATTTTATTATAATTCTTTTCTTCTCGTTGATGTGAAAATTAATCAATAATTTCAATGAATGCTTCTTATTTTACAGACATACAGGGATCGTAAGTCCCTAGAGTTCACCTGTCACACAGCATTCTTCGTGTCAATTGTTATCGTACAATGGGCTGATTTAATTGTCTGTAAGACACGTAGAAATTCAATTATTCACCAGGGAATGAGAAACTGGGCACTCAACTTTGGTATTATATTTGAAACTGCACTTGCAGCATTCTTAAGTTATACACCTGGTATGGACAAGGGTCTACGTATGTTCCCACTTAAGTGAGTAATATTTTTTCAATTAATTAATTTATATTAATATTTATTCATCGATTAAATTCTCTAATTTCGCTTTTTAATTTCTCTCCAATATTTTCCTCCAAAATTAATGGAGATCCTTTTTTTTATGGTCACTAAGACAGATTTTTTGTAGTCTTAAAAATCTCTACAGAAATGCTCTGGGATGAAAAAGACGTATCTCGATTAATTTCCGAGATATTTACAAAAAAAAGTAAAAAAAAAAAATTGAATTAATTCTATTCTTTTTTTTCACTATTTTAAAAATTTCCCGGAAACTAAGCGAGATAGGGCGATTTTACCTGAATTCTTTTTTTTAGCTCTCAAAATTCTGTAGAAAATTATTTTAGGATGAAAAGGGCGTATGTCCAATATTTACTGAAATATTCAATACAACGTGAACAAAAAATTGAATGAAAAGAAATATTTAAGAAATTTTTTTTTTAAATTAGTTAATTTCTTTCGTCCAGTTTTTGCAAATATTTCGGAAACTAAACGAGATAGAGCGATTTTACCTGAATTCTTTTTTTTAGCTCTTGAAATTTTCTACAAAATCACTGCAATATAAAAAAGATCTATCTCCATTATTTACGGAGATATTCAATGAAACACGGAAAAACTCATGAATAATTAATAACAAAATATAAATTATCCAAATTTTCAGATTCGTCTGGTGGCTTCCAGCATTACCATTCATGTTTGCCATCTTCATCTACGATGAAACGAGACGATTCTATCTGCGTAGAAATCCAGGTGGCTGGTTGGAACAAGAAACTTACTATTAAATTAAAAAAATTAAAAAAACAGCGAAATATTGAAAAATAAAGAAATCAATAAAAAAAAAAAAAGCATACCCACGCGAAAACACGAAAAAAAAACACACGAAATCCAAGGAAAAATAAAGGAATAAAGAAATAAAAGAATCGATTAAAAAATACCAATGTATCACAACGGGGCGTGCTTAAGCAGTATCATCAATTAAATAAAATAGAAAAAGAATAATTGAAAAAAAAAAATTTTAAATAAATTCAATTTTGTTTGGAGGAAAATTTTCTGGAAATTTTTTTTGTCTCTTAAATTTATCATGTGGCTCGTGTACAATTAAAGAAAAGAAAAAAAATTAAATGTACACAGGAATGGTTACTTATTAACATCGACCAATTAAACTCCAAACAATTTTTACAAAAAAAAAAACAAAAAAAAAAAATTCATGTGCACGTCGCAAATTAATTAATTGATTAATGAAGTGGAAATAATGAAAATAAATAAAATGAGCCTCGTGAAAAATAATTCACTGCCCAATTTAACCGAGAAAAAATAATTAAAAAACAAAAAAACAAAACGCCTGGGATTTGGCTGATGGGGCGTCGATCCAGCCAGGAAATGAGGGAAATTTCGAATTTAATGAAGGGAAGAGGACGGGCCTAAGGAAAATGTAGTGGAAAAATGATTTAATGAATTTTTTTTTTTTTTCTTAGGAAATTGAAAAATTTAATATCAATGGGATTAATCGTTGTATTTAATTGAAAGATAATTATTGAATAAATTTTAATCTCCCATAAAAAATCCTGTTAAATTTGATGAAAATTATGAAAAAAAAAAAATTAATGAAAAAATTTAAATTATAACATTGAGAGAATATATTATTATTGAATAAATGAAGAAAAAAAAATGAAATTTTTAAAATTTAGAAGATGATGAGAATAACGTTAGCCTTTATTAAATAAAAAGTGATTTTTAGAATTTGCAATTTATTTGCAGAATTTAAAAGAATTTTGCACGCCCTGAACTTTTATTTCAATTAAAATCCGAGGACTTATAATTATTTCAATAATTTTCTGAGGATAAAGTGAATCTCAATTTTTGTTTTCACTTTTTTTTCCAACAAACATCGCGTTAATTTCCCAAAGAAAAAGAAAATTTTGGAAAATTTTTTTGCACAAAAAAAAATCCAAAATTTTATTCAAAAAGAAAAAAAAATTGAAAAAATAAAAGTCCTGGAATATTTTTCAATAAATGGGAACATCTCGTTGATCTTTTGAATTTTCAAAAAAAAAAAAAAAAACATCTTTTTTTTAATCATATATCGGAATGAATAAAGAGAAAAATTATACATATAAAAAAAATAGTGCACGCGATGAGTAGAAGTAGGCGACGAAGTAAAAAAAAAAAATATAATGAAAACATTAAGGGAATTAAAAATATACGAGCTGTAGCAGGTGAATGGAAGTAATGCATTCTCACGTAGGTGAAAAAAAAAACATGAAAATAATAATTAAATAAAGAGTAAAGAAAAAAAAATGATTCTCTTAGGTTTTTTTCATAGTTTTAAACGAATGAAAAATTAAAAAAAAAAAGAGCGGGAAATTAAAACCCCGGCGCGAATGCCCTGTTTCTCATTTTTCCCGTTAATTTCATTGAAAGCGCCAAAAATTTGTGAATTCAAATGATTTCATTCAAATCGCTTTTCACATACAGACACACATACACGAAGTGACTTAAAATCTGTCCTAAAAAATAAAAATTGAAAAAAAAAAAAACAGAAAAACATCCGAGAATGACGCCCCGGCAGCTCGGTCCCGAATAAATGCCCAAAGTGTTCATAAAAAAAAAAGAAAAAATTGAATTAAATTAAAAACACTTGAAAAGAGAAGAAAAAAAACATCGACACTTCGCTCATAAAAACAATTTAATAAAAAAAAGAGAATTAAAAGAAAAAGAAAAAAAAAGAATCACAAAACTGCACAATAACTTGAATCCTTGGAAAATTATAATTTATTTTTAAAAAACTAGTTTTTCTCATTTTTTTAAAATCTTTTATTTGATAAAATTAATTTGGGGTAAAAGTGTTTTGCGTGGGATGTAAAATTTTTGTAATTAAATGAAAAATAAAAGAGAAAAAAAATTAAAATGGGTATTAATTCACATTTATATTTAATAATTAATAATTATTAAATATAAAAGGAAAAAAACTATGCTTTTTTGGCGACAGGGTGTTCCGTGCCGGGGAAAGTAGGAGCCCATGATAAAAAAAAAATTAACAAGAGAAAAGGAAATTAAAAAAAAAAATTATAAAAAAAAACTATAAAGTGGAAAAAAACGTAAAAATTAAAAATGAAAATGATAAAAAAAAAATGCTTTGCCGTCGTGCGCCGCCTCATTTTAGGCTAATAATTTAAATATTAACGATAATATTAATGATTATTATAATAATATAATACATGTTAAAAATAAGATATTACTAGATGTAATTATTATATATGGTTTAGTCTAGATCGTGTTGTTGAGAAAAAAAAAATGATAAAACAAAGTAAAATTAAGCAAAATTAATTGAATGAAAAAAAAAAAAAGAAATAATTGAAAAAAAAAAGTTTAATTAATGAATAATGGGAGATTCGGTCTAAGACCAACATCGGCGGAATTTTTGGGAACAATTTCACATTAATTTCTCCCCTAATTTCTCATTTTTATGTTTTTTTTTCTCATTTTTAATTGAAAAGAAAAAAATTAAATTTACGAAAAAAAAAAAAAAATTCTCCCCATTTTTTCCGCCAAACGCGACAGAATCATTGAATGATTAAAAAAAAAATGATGAAAAAAAGAAATTGAATAATGTTTTATTAATATTGTACATATTTTAAATAATAGAAATGAAAGAAAAAGGAATAAAATGAATTTAATGAAGAAAAAAAAAAATAAAAAATTAATAAACGGACATTAACAGCAAAAATGGGGCACACAGGGAAAGCCCAAATAAAAATTAAAAAAATAAAAAAAAGTTGTAAGCATTTTTCTCGAGAGGATTCCCTTTGTCCTGTAGTGAAATTAAATAATAGAGAAAAAAAAAGGTAAAAAAAAAACCCTCCCTCAAAAAAATTGTAATTCACTCGCGTGCTTATTGCCGGATTTATTAAATCCATTTTAACACTTCGCCCATATGGTACAATCAAACATTAAAATTATTTAAATAATTACGTAAAAAGAAAAAAAAACACGTGCATATAAACACAGGCCACATTGCGTATTAATTTAATTGATTAATTGATTTAAAAAAAAAACATTGATTAATTACACACATACATACACACATACACGTGCTCACTCTGAACAAAAAAAAAAGTAAAATTGTATTAATCCCCTATCTGATTGACGAAATTCCTTTGGTATGAATTAATTATTGAATAAGTTTTTGTTTTCACGAATGAATAAAAATATATTAAGGAGGAAAAAAAAAACATTAAATAAATGATTAAAAATAAAATTAAAAAAAAAAAAAACGAGAGACATTGTCCAACCCAAGTGTCATTACTTTTGATGTTAAATAAAAAATAAAATAATTAATAAAGATTGTTCCTTCTGTTTTAATTATTCATTATTTTATTAGTGATTTTTTTTTTTTTCGTTTAAATGTTTTTTACAGATTTTAAATGGAATTTATTCGGAGGGTTGAGAAAAACGCTTTCTGTCTTTTACCAGGTGCTTTTTACGCTGTCTCTCGATGTGTTTCTTCAATTTTCCGGTGCTTTTGAGTTCCTCGTATTGGGAAACGAGGTTTATTATCTTCTTTTCAGCTGAAAATTGGAAAATTTTGGAGATTAGAGACTTTTTATGATAAAAATGAGAGATTTAATTACATTAGAATTATTTAATTGACGAGGAAACGGCATAAATTTGATTTTTTCGTTCTTTTACTGAGAATATTTTGGAAAGTAAGAAAGATAGATGATAATGAGGATGGCAGAAATCTGACAATTTTTAGGAATTTTTTAAACAAGTAAATTATTACAAAAACATGGCAAAAAAAATTGTACTCATAGTTCTTCGAATTTTCTCCATGTGCATGTTTTTCATTATCTTTTAAAACAACTAATTTGTTGAGAAAAAAAAATTTTCAGTATCATGAGAGATAGGGCGATTTTGCTCCAAGACAGTTTTGCAGAGCTATAAAAAGGTAAAATTGATCTATCTTGGTTAGTTTCCAAGTTATTATTGGAAAGAGAATGAGAAAAAAAATTATTTTTTAGTTTTGCTGCTTCACTACTGAACTTTTCCATTTTTATTTTTTGAATATTTCGAAAATTGAAGGATATACACGAAAAAGGATTTAGCCAAAATTGCCCTATCATTTTAAGCTACCGAGATATTCTCAAAAAACGAAAGAAATAAAATCGAGTTTTCCTGTTCATCTCTTCACTACAATTTCTGTCATTCGTTTTCATCAAATACCTTGGAAACTAAGCGAGATACAGTAATGTCACCCGAATCCTCTTTTTTAGCTCGCAAAATTTGCTACAAAAACAAATAGAAGCAAAAAGGGCGTATCTCCATTATTTACCGAAATAATCTCAAAAAACGAATGAAAAAAAAATTTTGCTCCTAAATTAATTCGATTTTACTTGAAAAAAAATTCAAAAAAAATTCCTATTCTCTTAATTTATCAATTCAATTGTATTCTCACATCTTTTCTTGAACTGCGGCTTTTCTCCGCGTTTAATAGCCTCAACCATCTCTTTTTTCTCTGCATTTTTCCAATCATCTCTCTGTTTTTTCCTTGACTCTTCTCTCAATTGATTTTCAATTCTCTGAATCAAATATTTAATTTTCGTAATAATCTTTGGATCCTCTGCAGTTTTTAATTCATCCTTCAGTGCCTGCAGATCATTCTCCTTCAATTTAAATAAAAATTTGTATGCATTTTTAAACGCTTTTTCATCGTAATTACCGAAAAGCGAATGAAATCGTGGATCACGTGCTTCTTGTTTTTTTACATGAACAACTTCTTTGTATCTTGGCACTGGCTTTTTTGCTGTAACTTCACGTGGTCTATTTTTATTCTCACGTTTACATTCAGTTTTTTTTACATATTTTTTGCCAAATAGTGCCTCATTGTAGACTTTTGAGCCGAGTTTTTCCTTCAATTTTTGAAGATCCTCGAAACTCATGTGCGACAATTCTTCACGGATTTGTGACTGAAAAAAAGAGAAGGAGAGTTAATTAATTTAATGAAAATAAGGAAAGAGTTGTTTTGATGTCGCCTTAGAGTGAAAGGGGCGTAAGTGCCAAAAACACGAAATTCTGGAGTGAAAGGGGCGTATGTCCACTTATCACTCTAAAATGTTTTTTATGGCCTCTGGAACATTCTTTGGATAATTGAAAATTGAAATAACAAAGTGGCTTAACTACCAATTTTAAAGTGAAAGGGACGTATCTCCACACTTAAGCCCCTTTGTTATTTTCTTTTTAAACGCTATATAATTGTTCAAGTTAAAGTGAAAAGGACGTATCTCCGCACCTTACGCCTCTTTGTTTTTATAATTTTTTTTATCGCATGAGCATTTTTGGAGTTACGCCTTTCTGTTTTTAGGATTTTTTATTTATTTTGGAGTTACGCCCTTTTGTTTTTAGGATTTTTTTTATTTTGGCACTTACGCCTTTTTGTTTTTGGGATTTTTTATTTAAACTTTGGCACTTACGCCTTTATGTTATTAGGATTTTTTATTTACTTTGGAGTTACGCCCTTTTGTTTTTAGGATTTTTTTTTATTTTGGCACTTACGCCTTTTTGTTTTTGGGATTTTTTATTTAAACTTTGGCACTTACGCCTTTATGTTTTCAGGATTTTTTATTTGAATTATGGCACTTACGCCTCTTGTTTTTAATAATAACAAAAAGACGCATGGACTGGAGATACGCTTCTTCGTTATTATTTTTTCCCGATGATTAGGTAAATATTCAATGAAAACACTAAAAACAAAGGGGCGTATCTCCGGCACTTACGCCCTTTTGTTATTAGTTTTTTTTCCCGATAATTAGGAAAAATCAATGAAAAGACTAATAACAAAGGGGCGTATCTCCGGCACTTACGCCTTTATGTTATTAATTTTTTTTTTTTCACTAATATTGCGTTAAAGGCCTTGGAAAGCCTATTGGAGCAATAATGGTGGAGATACGCCTTTTTGTTATTTTGAAGAAAAAAAATCGGGAAAAATGGCACTTACGCCCCTTTCACTCTAAGGCAACGATTTATATTTATGGAAATCATTTAAAGTCAATAGAAATATTGAAGTTTGGTTTATTTTCTGATGATTCCATTGAGAAAGTAGAGAAAATTTTGGATGAAAATCGTGAACCAGAATTGATTTTTTGGAATTTTTTCAAAAAATCGCTTTTTTTGGTCCACATTTGAAGGTAAAATCTTTATTATTTTTGAAATATTTCACTTTTTCGGGGATATCTCCAGTTCTGTTAGTCGTAGCGACCTGGAGCTAGTCTCAAATGAAAGGTGAGCTCATTTCCCATCGATTTATATAGTTGTTAAAAAAAAAAACTATCGATTTTCCAAACTGATTTCTAGAAAGTCAGCTATAAGTCATTGAAAAATCCATTAAAAAATTTCTAACTACATATATCGATGGGAAATGAGCTCACCTTGCATTTGAGATGAACCCTAGATCGCTACGACCAATAGAACCGGAGATATCCCCAAATATGTGAATTTTTTCGATTTTGGAAAAAAAACCCCTTCAAATATTGGCCAAAAAAGTTGAATTTTTCAAAAATTGTAAAAAAAAAATTGACACGTGCTTTCCACCTGAAATTTCCTCAGCTCTCCAATGGAATCATTGGAAAATCTCTATCTCAAACCGTTCAGTTGAAATGTCCATTTTACCCCACTTGCCTCTAATCAGTACGGAAATTTTTTTTTTTTTTTTTCTTCTAAATTCGCTTTTCCAAAATATCTCGGAAAATGGAGATACATTCTTTTTGCTCTAATTCATATTTGTAATGCACTTCAAGAGCTGCGAAGAAGGTTCAGGGAAAAAAGGGCGTATCTTCATTATTTTCCGAGATATTTTGAAGAAAAATACAAAATCCTATTTTTTTTTTGTTTTGAAATTTTTTTTTTTCGAATCCTTTTCTGAAAATAACTCGAAAATTAAGCAAGATAGAGTAATTTTGCTTGAATCCATTTTTGTAGCTCTTAGAATTTTTCACAAAAACACTTTTCGTCAAAAAGGGCATATCTCCATTATTCTCCGAGATATTCGCAAGAAACGAACAATTGAAATAGTAGTGCAGCTGCCAAAAAAAAATCGATTTTTATCATTTTTTCATGAATAAATAAATAAATAAATATCGCAGAAAATAAGCGAAATTACGCTATTTTGCATTGCATCTTTTTTGTACACAATTTCAAGAGCTATGAAAACACATCAGGATAAAAAAGGCGCATCTCCATTATTTACTGAGTTTTCTCAGAAAAAAGAGTCAAAAATTCACTTACTCGATCCTTGTCTTCGAACAACTCCAAACTTTCGTCGTTCTCCATTTCAAAAATCCACAAATTGAAGAAATCAACTGTAATTCCGTGATTTTTCCTGAATTATTTTCACTTTGAAGTCCTATGAACCTGTATGGAACTCGAATTCTGTTGATAACCTCTTATTTTTTTGAGTATGTTTTTTTTACATTTTCCAGATTTTCCTCAGTATTTTTCACAAATAATTTGATAGACTTGAAAATAATTATTGAACTGAATTGAAGCAATTCATATATAACTGTTGATAATTAATCATTAATAATAAATAAAAAATGTTAAAAAATTCTTGTATCACTTCTTCGTCAGCTGTTGAACTTCTCAAAGTCACTAGATCTAGGGAGTTTTCACTAGAGAAGTCCCTAGACTCCCCATCCACAATTTCGCACCTTTCTTTCAAAAAATATAACTAAAAAATTCGATTTTTTCAAACAATTTTTCTTGAATTTTTCCAATTTTCCAATGAAAAGTCACTAGATTTAGGAAATTTGAATTAAAAAAAGTTTCTAGATGTTCTCTCCAACATTTCGCACCTTTTTTTGAAAAAAAAAAATAATAAATTCCATTTTTCCAAACGACTTTTCTTTAATTTCTTCTCAATTTTTCAATGAATTTCCAAAAATTTTCTTAATTAAATAACCGGAAAATTAATAGCAATTGACTCAGTATCTCATGTACAAATTTTTTTTTTTTCCACATACACATTAACATTGGGAAATGAAATATACAACTTAATTCTAATCTTAATTACAAGACAATTAATCAATAATTAATTATTATTTAAAAAATAAAAGCATAATTCATTGATTATCAGATTCTGAATTCAGTAGTAAAGAGGCCAGAATCGAATTGTTTTTTAAGAATATCTCGGTAAATAATGAAGATACACTCTTTTTGACCGAAAATAGTTTTGTAAAGAATTTCAAGAGCTACAAAAAAGGATTCGGGTAAACTCGCCTTATGTCGCTTATTTTCCGAGATATTCTCAAAAAACTAATGAAAAAATGGTAATAATGAGAGAAAAGAAAAATTACTTGACTTTTCTCATTAATTTTTTCGTGAATATCTCGGAAATTAATAGTGATACGTCTTTTTTGTCCTAAGACGGTTTTCTAGAGAATTTTGAGAGCTAAAAAAATGGCGAGAATGATTAGAGCAAAAAGGTCGTATCTCCATTAGTTTCCGAGATATTTGATGAAAATGAATGATAAAAAGATAATTTTCATTTTTAATCGCTGCACTTTGATTTTAGTCATTCATTTTTTGAGATTATCTCAAAAATTAAGCGAGATAGAGTGATTTTGCCCGAATACATTATTACAAAGAATTTCAAGAGCTCTAAAAAAGCATTCCACCAAAATCGCCCTATCTCCCTTACTTTCCAAGATATTCTCAAAAAACTGATGAAAAAATCGTATTTTTTCGATATAAACGTTAAAATTTTGTGAATCGTTAAATGGCTTCCTTCTCAATATTGATATTCGGATTTGACAATGGATTGTAAGCTGGATCACCATCAGTTGCCATTCTCCCAAGCCACGAGAACAATATTATAATCGTTATAAACATGATAATTCCAAAAAAAGTAATAATTGCGTATCTCTTGTACAAACTTCCACTTGTATTTCTTCTTCTTGCTGGTGCACGTGTTATCAATTTCCACCATCTCAAGAACCATTCAATTGCAGATTTACGCTGATACTTATTCTCATCATGATCATAGGAAATGTCTTTTGGCTCATCATAAGCCTCAAATACTTTTCTATCCAATTGACTTGTTGATTCAATATTAACTACTGAATAAGGCGGTCCCTGTTTTTGCGTTGAATTATGAACATTATTTGTGTGTGAATTAATTGAATTAACATTTGCACTTGTTCGCACGGTTGCTGTTGATGGCGATGATGATGATGGCGGTGACGTGTGATTTTGATAAACTGATGGCTCAATTGGAGATACCTTGGGCTCTGATATTGGCTTCTGTTCTCTGTCGCTGCTCAACTGTTAAAAAAAAAAAAATTATAAATTGGGGTTTTTTTTCTTGTTTTTTGGGGGATATCTCGGGAAATAATGGAGATACGAAGTTTTTGCCCTAAGATAGATTTGCAGAGAATTTCAAGAGGGACACGAAAGAATTGGGGCAAAAAGGGCGTATCTCCATTATTTCCGGAGATATTTGCAAGAAAGGGAGAACGATGCTCTCGTTCCCTTTTTCACTCGAAAAGATGACTCATTTACTTATTTTTTAAAATTTCTTTGAAAATAATGGAGATACGCCACTTTTTTTTCGAAAGTGATTTTTTAGAGAATTTCAAGAGCTACTAAACCATATTAGAGCGAAAAAGGACGTATCGCCCTTATTTACCGAGATATTCTCAAAAAATTAATTTAAAAAATGTTTTTTTGTTTTAGCCGAAAATTCAATTTTTTAAAATGATTGTTCGTCTCAAATATCCGGAAAACTAAGCGAGATAAAGCGATTTCATTCTAAGATTTTTTTTTGTAGCTCTTAAAATTTTTTATAAAACCACTTGAGAATGAAAAATATTCTATCTCCATCATTAACCGAGATATTCTTTAAAAAGAGAAGACAAAACAATTAATTTTTTTCCATTTTACCTCTTTACCCCTGAATTTCATCAGTTTTTGGCAAATATCTCGAAAATTAAGCGAGATAAAAAGTTTTTACCTCAATTCTTTTTTTTACATCGTAAAATTCTCTACAAAACTATCCCTGGATAAAAAGGGCGTATCTCTATTATTTACCAAGATATTTCAATGTATTCATGTCTATAACTTACGAGAGGTAAACCAAGACCAGCTCTCGCCCAATTAACACTCGCTAATTTTTGTTTCAATACATCAGCAACAGGCGAAACAAGATTAGCCTCTGGAAAAATAGGCGACTGACATGTTGGACATGTGTAGCCAGCTGGTGCTGTTGTTGCTGGTAAATTACGTGAATAATTATCAAGACATGGCCAATGAAAAACGTGATAACACGTCAATCTCACGCAGTCTTGATTTTTCAATGTTCCATTGCAGAGTGTACAGATTGGATTACAGTCACTGTCTTGGAGCCACTGGAGATAGGACTGAACTACGCACTGGAAAAAAAAACATGTTTTTTTTTTTTATTTTAATTGAATAAATTTGAAAGAATAGACGTAAATTTTGAAAATAAGGGGAATTAATTTGTCTTTAATGCCACTTTTCTTTAGATATCTCAGAAACTAAGTGAGATAGCGCTATTTTTGAAGGAACCTTTTTTGTAGCCCTTCAAATTCTCTGCAAAAAAGGATTCAGGTGAAAATGCTCTATCTCGCTTAGCTTCCGATATATTTATCAAAAAATGATGAAAAAAATTTAGTAGTAAAAAGGTAAAACTGGAAAATTCCATTTTTTTTTTTCAATAGTTTTTTGCGATTATTTTCAGAAACTAAGCGAGATAACGAAAATTCAATTCATACCTTTTTTGCTGAAAATTTTAAGAACTACAAAATAGATTTCCACAAAAATTTCACTATCTCACTTAGTTTCCGAGAAATTCACCGAAAACTGATGCAAAAAATGATAAGTGAAAGGATAAAACTGGAAAATTCATTTTTTTTCAAACAGTTTTAATGAAATATTTCGAAAACTAAGCAAGATACTGAAATTTCCCTAGGAACTCGTTTAGCTGCTCTCGAAATCCTCTATAAAAAAGGTCTGCTCCAAAATTACGCTATCTCGCTTAGTTTCTGGGATAGTAATCAAAAACTGTTTTAAAAAATCCAGTACTGAAGTGATAAACCAGAAAAATTCGATTTTTCAATGACTTTTTCTCGAATATCTCGGAAACTAAGCGAGATATCAAAATTTTTAATGAGACCTTTTTTGTAGCTCTCAAAATTCTCTACAAAAAAGGCTCAGAGCAAAACCGCTCTATCTCGCTTATTTGCCGAGATATCCTCACAAAACCTTCGGATCAAAGTAATTTGTCTCAAAAAATCATTTTTTTTCTCAATTTCCATTGAATTAATCATCTAATTATCATAATTAATTTTTTAAAAAATTACCTTTGGATGATTCGTCACCATACAGTGCTCACAAACATTAACCCTGTGTTCAAAACAAAATTGATTCGTTACTTTGCGTTTTGGACACTTGCACAAACCCATTTTTTTTTATTTTTTACAAAAATCAATTTTTTCTGAAAATTCCAAAAAATCCTCGTTTTTTTTACCACTCAATTGTTAATTAATAATTATTGTATTGCAGTAAAATCACGAAAAATTTGATAATTCCAGTCGTCATCCATGTTTCTGCATTAACACTGAGGCCACGTCGTCTGTCAGCTGAAAATTCAGTCGATAATGCAGAGAAATGTCAACTGAAATTAATTATTTTCACTAAAAAAAAGTGTCATTATTTCATGAAAACGGCATTTTTGAGGGGCAGAAAATTGTGCAGCTGCTTGTGGTGAGTTGCTCGATAATTTCGCATGATTATTATTATTATTGTGAATTTTTTGACAGTTAAAAAGTCGGAAATTCGGCATTTGATTGATTTTTATAGGTTAACTCTTTTTTTTTGTTATTTTTCTTCAGGTACATTGTTTTTTGGGACTATCTCAGAAAGTAAGCGAGATGGAGCGATTTCGGCCTCTGACGGTTTTCTAGAAAATTTCAAGAGCTACAAAAAAGTATTCGGATAAAATTGCTCTATCTCGCTTAGTTACGGAGTTATTTTTGAAAGAAGAGAGAAAAAAGGCAATTTGCGAGTTATGCTGCTTCACTACTTAAAAAAAATTTTTGTTATTCTTTTTTTGTGAATATCTCGGAAATCAGAGGGGATACAGCTTTTTTTGTCTCAAATTGAGTTTATAGAGAATTTCAAGAGCTACAAAAAAGAATTCGTGAATAATTACTCTATCTCGCTTAGTTTCTGAGATATTTGCCAAAAACTGATGATGGAATTGATTAGTAAAAAAAAAGTAGAACAAAAAATTTTATTTTTTTGTCACTTCTTTTTGATAAATATCTCAGAAACTAAGATAGAGCGATTCCGTCCCGAGAACGTTTTGTAGAGCATTCCAAGAGTTGTAAATGAAAAATTTCGGGCACAATTGCACTATCTCGCTCAGTTTTTCAAGATATTTTCGATAAAAAAAACGACGACAAAACTAGGAAATTGATTTTTCCTACAGTTTTTTCGATATATCTCGGAAACTAAACAAGATAAAGCGATTTTGCATGACTACTTTTTTTTTGCAGAGAATTTCAAGAGCTGCAAAGAGATTTCTGCAAGAATCTCTCTATCTCGCTTAGTTTCTTTCTAAGATATTCACCAAGAACGGACGATAAAATTCAGTATGGAACCATTAAAACCGCAAAAATTAATTTTTCCAATAGTTTTTTAAGAATATTTTGGAAACTAAACGAGATAGCAGAATTTTCAAAGGAACCTTTTTTGTAGCTCTTGAAATTCTCTACAAAACCATCTTGTTCGAAACAGAGTGAATTTACCGCAAGAAATATCACCAATCATAGAGTGTTAGTCTGAAGGTGTCCAGTGACACTTTGAACGCTTGAGAGGCACGAATTCCCCCCCCCCACGATCTCGAACCCACAGGAGTCCAAAGGGCTGAGCTCTCAACAAGAGATGTGCTTCTCAATAGTTTCGCTTGACCGGTGCATTAACCCTCTAACGCCGAAGTCGGACTAACTCGTACTCGTGACGCTAGAGTAGGGATAGCCAATCGCGTGCACTCTCAGTCCCCACTACCTCAGTCTACGAGACTCAGGCCCGTTCGTCAGGGTTGCCAGATGCGGCTACTTATCGCCATTTAGGCTACTTTTTGAGTTGGCCGGCTACTAAAATTTAGGGGTCGGCGACTGGTCGCCGCAAGGCTACTTTTTCATTTCAAGGAGAATTTTTTTTTTTCTTACCTTCACTTTCGGTTACCAAAAAAAAAAAAAAAAAATGGTGACAATGAAAATGAATGTTTCTATTCAAATTTACCGCCACACTTTATTGCACCTTGTTATAACACCATATTATTCAGAATATGATTGAAAGTATCGACCGTGAGTATCAAAAGATAATTGGAGCCAAAGATGACAGTCATAATAATAATAATAGTAATAACAAAACTAATGATGAGGACATTGATAAAGCCCTCAATTTAATTAAATATGCAGGAGACAATAATATTGATGAGTTGTCTGATGATATTAACGAGTATTAAAAAATATTTAATCTTCAGATGTCTTTGATTGCCTAGAAATTGAAAATTTCTATGTTCTTCTATTGAATTAATATACTTGTTATAAATTGAATATAAAAATAATGAAGATTGAAGATTTAATGATTATCAAAATAAATATTTAGTAATATATATTGAATAACAATCATAACATTTGGACTGAAAAATTATATTCATTTCATGTCCTTCATTCAAAATAATCGCGGCTACTTTCGGCTACTTCAGCGCCACAGTCAGGCTCCTCATCAGCAAAAGAGTCTGGTTACCCTGCCGTTCGTTACCGTGATACACACGTCTAATGGGTTCCCTTAGTGCCCCTTCCCTTGTTATTTGGATAGTCTTAAAGCATCTTTTTTTTTAAAATTATTTCTAATTATGTAGAATAAAAAATTACCGAAAATGGAACGTGGAAACTTAAAATTATTGACTAACAATAACATACCCGATAAAATTTGAAGAAAAAACAGTAACCTCAGAGTAGGTACGGTATTGCTCGCCAGAGCTCACGGATACACACTAACGCAGATATGCACCGCCTGCTGAGCAGGCTGCAGAGTGGGGGAAACGCCCATAAGCGTTAAAGGGTTAATGGATGGAGTCCAACAATTATTATCGTGATAAAGAAGTGATAGACACTAAAAGTGTAGATTAAGTTCTATTATTCCCGATTATGTCAATTAGTAGACATTAAACGATTAGTTTAATTCATTCATTGTGCCTCACAAACCAGTCAGGAAGATCAACTAAGTTTCAAACACATTTAAGACAAAATCGCTCTATCTCGCTTACTTTCCAAGATATTCTCAAAAAACTAAGAGCAAAAAACATAACTCTTTATCAAACATCATTTCAATCAGTTAAATTATTTCAAAATTCTTCTCCTCTTCCAGGTGTTCATCGTGAAATGAGTACGGAGAGAGTATTGGATGCTGACCAATGGAAACATGAAGCCCAGGCCATAATTAACGACGTAAGAAGACACGTGAAAGCCATAAAAATATCAGAAAAATTGCAAAGTTCGGAAAATTCGATTTTTCTGAATTTAACGACACTCGAAGATTTGTGTTTCACCATTCGAGTATCTGGTGATGGTTTCACAGTCACTGGAAATCAGCATGATACTGTCGTGAATACAGACAACGAAATTTACGAAACCCCGTACAGTTTACTCGATACGATTTCACCGAAGTATCGCGAGTCATTCGGCAGTACTTTGATGGCGAAATTGAACAAATTAGCACAAGAACAATCGTAGAAAAAGTCCCCCCCCCCCATGAGGGATTTACCGGGCTGAGCCGTTTTTATTTTTTCATAATCATTTGGCTGAGCGTAAAATTTTGAAGAAAATGGAATTCGTTCATTACAAATGTTTAACAAACTATTATATTTTTTAAATTACAAATTCTGTAAATTCGATAAGGAAATAAAATAAATTCCAGGAGTCGGCGAAATTTTTTTAATGCTTCACGTAGTACCGCCGATACTGCCCTAGTCAGTGGTTATGATGTCTTGTTTGATTCATGTAGTGTTCACACACTAAAGAGCGTCCCGAGTGAGTTAAAGAGAGAAAGAAAATATAAAAACTTCGTGTAGTAATTACTGTATATAACTATGAAAATTGTACTTTTCATTTGAAAGTACAGTTCTCAGAGTTATCTACTGATTACTACACGGAGAGAAAATTCTCAAGAAAATCATGATGCTCACCTCCATAAAACAGATGCAAAATACATGCCTGGGGCATCTCATGAGTCTACAAATGGCAAAAATGTCCTTTCGGCAGGAATTAATGCATGGGCTGATTCACTTTTTAGGAAAAAAAATTACATTAATTGTGAAGCGGCATCATGGAAATATTAGCCAATGCTTTTCTCCTTGAGAATTGAAGGAAAATTCTACATCCATCCAATGACAAATTGTTCTGGCACTTAGAACCCTGACGGTTTTGCTGTCACGCTGGAAAGCACGTCAAACTGCGGGGAAGTGGCGGTGAATTCACCGTGATTTCACTTCACTCGTGGAATAAGATACTCTGACCTCTAAATTATAGTGATTCACCGGGCATAACGAGTGTGTTTGTGCAAATTTTGCACCATACATTCACGGTTGGTGCAGAGTGATTGAATAGTATATTCATAAGAAAAACCACGTAAGATGAGCGTAATTCTCGTCTTATATTTCGTAAATTGACCGTCGCTGGATAGTTATAAAATGGCGAATCGCTAATGAAGTGCCGGTTAATCCTAAGTGAATTGTCGGTAAGTTAGAAGTGATTTGTATGTAGAAGGCCGGTGAATTACGAGTGAATGGTTCGCAAGCCGGAAGTAACTTGTGAGTGAATTGTTGGCAAGTTGTCGGTTGGGACTTTGAACAATTTGTTTTCAATGAAGAGTTGTGAATAATTCATATTGGGAAAGGATAATCATTGAAATTACGTAATACCATGAAACTTGACTTTGTGTATGTAGCAGATATTATATATTGTAACGGGATTCGTTCAATCCCGTCGCACTTCCGGCCATCCCTTTCAGCACACACGGTTCGATAGCGTGGGCGCCAGTTTATTCTTTACCGGAGGAATAAACAAAACGCAATGTGTGCTGGTTTTCCCTGGGCTCACCACGCTCAACCTCTTAGGGCGATTTCGGGCTAACCTGCTGAACCTTCGGTAGTAATTACTCGGGGAATTACTGACCCCAATGGACGGCATGGGCAATCCATTCCCGGTAACCCAGTGTGCTGGTTATGATAGAGGGGCGTAGATCTAGTTATAATCCTTCTAGCGAGAACAAGTCGGAATTAGGTATTCCGCGATAACTTCTGGATGAGGCCGTCCGCAGTATTCCTCTGATCTATCGTCACCCACGTCGCCCAGAATACCGGACGTCTCCATCCTCACGAGAAACGCCACGTAGCCACGCTGCGGGCTACCAACGGTAACTCTCGCCAAAGCGAGCGGTAGAGGTTCCAGGGACTATTCGCGATCCTCTCGAGTCTGCCGCTCGAGGCAGACTAACTGCTCACCGTGTCGTTGGGTCTATTTATATCGGCTGAGGCTGCTTCTCCTCGTCTAGAGGTCTCTCCGCGCGCCTGCGTGGTTCTTCCTCTCACGCCACCGCCAGGCCCGGAGATAACTCTGACATCTTTAGTGGAGCGCCAGCATTTCAGCTGGGCTTCTGCCTCATCCTCAGCCGCATATAAATACCACTGACGGGACAGTTAGTTTACGGTAACTTTAAGGTGTCATCTTACGCAGATGGCACCACGGTATGAATTGTCTAGCTGTTCATGTGTGAGTCTTCTCGAGCTCTACACTTGGATAGCTTCGACCGAAGGTGGCATAAGCCGATGCGATAACTGTAACGAGAAACCTCGTTACAATATATATATATATATATATATATATATATATATATATATATATATATATATATATATATATATATATATATATATATATATATATATATATCAGAATAATCGAGTGGCAAATCAAAGATTCAAAAAATCTTACGCAAAAGAATGGAAATAAAATTCGATGACAGGGAAAAATATAAAGGAGGCAGAGGGAAATTTTCAATTCAACTCATCCATCTATAATTGAAGCAGTAAAGACGAAAAGATAGGCCTTTCTACGTAAGAAAACAGCTTCATCTTTCCACTATTGGTAACAATGCACTTGGCGCGCCCGGTTTTTTTCAAATAGAATTCTACATCATTGTAGAACGACTTAACGTAATAAGGGATATGTCAGTCACTTAATAATCATCTTGATTTTCAGATGAGGAAATGTTCATCATTTCGAGATTCTGATAAAATCATGAACTTTGCATGAATCAAATACCGATTTGAAGAACAACTGGTTGAGGTTATATTCATTCTTTTTGAACTCTTCAACTCATTTTTTTATTTTATATTAATGAGTGTGCGATACTATGGAATGAATACCCTTTTCCATGTATGATTGCTGAGAGGATTTTTTGGGGGTAAAGGGGTTGAGGAAAAATTCTTCTACCACTTCAATGGAGCTACAAGGTAAATAGAAAAGGTTTATTTTTTTATCATTAGTTTTTTGGGAGTATCTTGAAAGCTAAGCGAGCAAGTGCAATGTCACTATTATTCTCTTTTGTAGCTCTTAAAATTCTCTATAGAAAAGGGATGGAATGGAATCATCGTTTCTCACTTGATTTCGAAGATATTCTCAAAAAATGATTGAAATCCAAAATCGATCTACACTGAAAAAAAAAGTGGGGTAAAAAGCGAATATTTTTTTTAAATAATTAAAAAAAATAGTTGAATTTACTGTTTAAATTTCATCATTCCAGACAGTTGATCAATATAAATGCACAAAATTCAGTCTATTCAACCTTTTTTTAAAATTATTTCAAAAAAATATTCCCTAAGGACCAGTAGACTCAATATTTGATTGTTCTTACCACTATTTTTTTTTTCAGTGTGAAATAACTCTATTTTTCTATCACTTGTTTTTGCTGAATATCTTGAGAACTAATTGAAATAGCGTTATTCTCTTTCCATCTTTTCACATAGCAAATTTCAAGATTTACAAAAAAGTATAAGAACAACAATGGTGTATCTCCATTCATTGCTAAGATATTCTTAAAAAACGAATGAAGAAAAAATTAGAATTCTCCGGTTTCACCTGCTCGCTTTTGAAGTGCGATTTGAGAATTATTAAAAAAATAATCCAATTTTCTTGCACTAAAAGCAGAAGGTCGTTTGTCCTACACATCCGACCTTTGCCCCTGCGTTCCACTTTGCCCCACCCTCCCCTAATTACTCTAATTGATTACTTTGAATAATTAATTACTGTAATTAATTGAATGCTTTAATTGATTAATTACTTTAATTGATTAATTACTTCAATTGATTAATTACTTTAATTGATTAATCACTGTAATTAATTGATTGATTCAATTGATCAATTACTTTAATCAATCAATTTATTTAATCAATTAAGTACTCTAATTAATGAATCACTTAAATCAATCAATTACTTCAATCAATTAATTACTTCAATCAATTGAATACTTTGATTAATTAATTACTTTAATTAAACAATCAGCTATTAATCAATTTTTTTTAGCTTTTTCTTCTTCTCCTGCTTTTATAGAATATAATACTTTTATGTATATATGTCTTCGGTGGTCTATAATTGATTTTTATTGCATTATTTATACATTTACAAGCTTCCCCCATATGCCACAAACGACACTCTGGTTTCAGCCAATAGTACAATTCCATTTTAGGATAATATTAAATTTTTACATTCACTTTAAGATTAATTGTCCGTTATTTCAAGACTTGCTCTAAACTTTAAGCTTAATCTTACATTAAAACTTTAAATTAATCATGGACTAGAAAGTTACATTAAAAAGCACAAGTTATCATTGCTTATTTGAATAATATCACAGGGATTTCACATTTTGTCATATCAAATAGTTCAAGAGTCTTTGGTTTTTTATTTATTGCATATTATCACCCACTGGTCGTTGGTTACTGGCTGCTTCCATTCTCCTCACCAGAATTGTAGCAGTTTTTAACGCTACACTGTATGAGCACCTGGTCATACAGTTTTCGAAAGCCATTCTGCTCACGTCCAACGACTCCAGCAGCTGCATGGTGTTGAGCAGTTCTGGAGTATATACTATTTCTCCATAGCATCCAACGGCAATTACCCCCAGTGTTACGTCGCACCTCAGCATGTCCCGCATTTCCTGCACCAGGTTTCCCCCTCTTTTTGTTTGGTCGAGGTTCTCAGGTGTGATGTGATGCTCACAGTTAACTGCGTACCTACATCTCTTCAGTTTTTCCTGGCCATACAGGTTTTGGATGTGCGCAACAGCCACCTCCAACACGATCGCCTGTCTGCGGGGTGCTGATGTCATGATAATAATATCCGGCTTGTCGTGGTGTAGCTGGTTGTCCATCAGGAACCTTTCACCGGCTCTGATCTTCACCTTCCTGCCGTCCACCTCGTACACAACACTCAAGCTACCACTTCCCAATTTCAGCATCTTCCTCATTTCCAGTGGAGCTAGGTGGTCTAAATAGATTTTTATTGCATTATTTTACATTGACTGATTTCCACTCGTATGTCACAAACGATACTCCGAGATTCCATCATGATACATTACCAACAAACTGGCTTAAATATTCAAAATAATTATTAATATAAATATAATTTATAGTCTTTTTTTTTTTGTTTTTTTAAATTTATTTTTACACACATTTACAGTTATTGCTTCTTCGTTCCAGTCTTTTACCTCTAATGTTCTCTTCCACTTTTAGCAGCGATTGCCCTCCTGATCAACAATTTTGATGTGATTAATGCTACGCTGTAGGCACACCTTGCCAGACATCCCTGTACCCATCGTTCACTTGCTCCAATTGACTTCATGAGCCTGGTGAAGTTGTTTATTTCCTCTGTGCGTACCACTTCCCCGAAGCACCCCAGAGCAATTACCCCCAGCGATGCTTCGCAGCCGCACATCAGGCTCATCGCTGTGCACAAATTTCTTCCTCTCTCCACCTCATGTATATTATCAGTGTCTACATCCACCTCAGAGTTGACGCAGTACTTCACCCTCTTCACTTTTTCTTGCTTCACCAGGTTTTGGATGTGGGATATTGTCACTTCCAGCATGATGATCCGCTTCACTGGTGCTGATGTCATTAGCACAATGTCTGGCTTGTAGTGGTGAAGTGGGTGATCGGTTTTCACTCCCCCTCCTGCTCGGATCTTAAACTTCACTCCATTCTCGTCGAAGTACTCTGCTCTTAATACTCCGCTGCCGTAACCGAGTCGTTGCTTGATTTCCCCAGATGCCCCTGTTGCCTCCAGTATCATGCGCAGTATCCAGTATACACAGAAATCATGCCTCTCATAGAATTCTGCGCAAACGCACTTTGCTGCGACATGATATGCAGTTTCTGTTGCACTGCACCCCCTTATACATTGTCTTCTTCGATCGGGGATGGCACCCAGGTTCATCATCAGCTCCTCTTTCGCTGCATGTATCACCCTGGCCGTCCATGCTTCCATGTGGATTGACTTCAGCGCTGGGAAAGAGATAATGTCTTCTCTTTTACTCACCAGCCTCGCATACGAGTTGCTCTTCCAGTCATACATCCTACACTTCAGTTGTTCTTTTTGGAATCTCTTTGCCGCCACTCTGATCACCTCATTGATGCTCTGTTCTTCCTCATCATCTTCTCTCAACTCCCTTGGCTGGATTTCTTCTTCCACAATCCCGTACTTCTGCAAAACGTACTCGCCATCTGACAGAGGATTTCTCCAGCCAGCTCTCTTTAGCCTGTCATATTGTTGGCGTACCTTTACCAGTTCCGGGTGTGTTTTCAAATACAGGGCTTTCCTGAGATGGTGAACCTCCACTGCCTCTGCTATTGACTGCAGTCCGTATCCACCGAGCCTCTCCGGGACATACACACAGGCTCGAGATGTTGTTCGCCCCTTAATGCCTTCTGTCACCAGGATCTTCCTCACCTCCGTGTCCATCTTCCTGCATCTAAGCAGTGTCGTACTCCACTTATCATTAGGGTACAAGTTTCCCATCACATATATTACTGCAGGTATCGTTGCTGTGTTGAACAGTTTTATTTTTTGGGGCACTGCCAGTTTAGACCTGAAGATGTCGGTTACGTGCGCCAACATCTTTTCTCTAATGCGTTCTTCATTTTCTGGCGTGTCCCTTTCTGTCTGTGTGATGCCCAAGTATTTGTACCCCTCTCTCACATCAGGAAGGAATAACTTGTTGGCCCCGTCTTCTCTTTGTTCACCCCCTGCTTCAACCTCTTCTTCTTCTTCATCGTCTTCTCCAGCTTCTTCCAGCCTCCTCAATGCTTCTCCTGGATTTTCTGCCGGTGTCACTGCCCCCCCCCCCCTCAATGCATTCCACATTTCTGGTTGTTTAATTCCAGACCAATCTCCTTTCCAGCATCCACAATTACCTGGGTGATCTCATTCATCCCTCTCTCTGAGGAACAGTGACATTTCACATCGTCCATGAACGCGATTATTTTGTGGGTACGTCTCGTGATGTTATTTATTCCATTGTCGTGTTTGACACTCTCGATTATCGAGGCCGACATTAAAATAAATAACAGTGGGCTTAGAGTGTCTCCTTGGTACACTCCCCTTCTGACGTGCATTGGCCTGGTGTTGTTGCGCCCCACTTGAATGATGACGGACCAGTTCCTGATTGCCGCTTTCAAGGTGTCTCCAATTTCCTTAGCTATTGGTAGTGATTCCACAAGTCTTATCAACTGCCAGTGATGAATGGAGTCATAAGCCTTGCGAAAGTCATACCAAGTGGAGTAATTGTAGACACCTTGGCCTCTGTTATTTTTCCTGGCTGTTTGCGTGTGTGCCTTGTCTATCAGGAATCCATGCATCGTTCCATTCACGTTTTTGCTTCCGAATGGAAGCATTGTAATCGTGATTTTTTTCGAATTTGAGATTTCATCGGATTATGACTCCAAATGTTCTAAAATGTCGGAAAAAAATATTTTTTTCACATGTCTGTGTGTATGTATGTGTGTGTGTGTGTGTATGTGTGTGATGACACGTTTCATCACTTTATGTGGAAATGGCTGCATGTATCGATATGAAATTTTGAGGGAATATTCACTACGCAAGCGCAATGCTCTCTGCAAAATTTCAGCTAAATCGGTTCAATGGTTCTCAATAAAAAGCGAATTGTCTAAAAATCGTTTTTTCGAGTTTTCTCAGCGAAAAATCAATTTACAGCGTCTATCCTCCGCGAGGAGATGCGCGCTGATGAGGCGCACATTAAACCCCGGGGGTGACCAGGGCTCCGATCTTTAGTTTTTTTTTTATATTTTTTTTATCATGATTTTTGAAAAATCGCGGTTATTGCGATAACTTAAAAAATATTCGAGCTAGAGACTTCAAATTTGGTGCGTTTATACATCTCATGAGTGCCAACTTTGCTATTGAATTTCAGCTGAATCGGTTCTATAGTTCTCGAGAAAAAATGAATCATCGAAAAATCGTTTTTTCGAGTTTTCTCAGCGGAAAATCAACTTACAGCGTCTATCCTCCGCGAGGGGATGCGCACGGATAGGGCGCACATTAAACCCCAAGGGTGACCAGTGCTCCCATTTTTACTTTTTTTATTATATTTTTTTTACTGTGATTTTTGAAAAATCACGGTTATCGCGATAACTTAAAAAATATTTGAGTTAGAGACTTCAAATTTCGTGTGTTTGTCCATCTTATGGGTGCGAATTTCGGTATTAAATTTCAGCGTAATCGACCGAACAGCTCCTGAGATATTTTTGAAAAACTATTCCATGCAATGAGCGTATATGCACGGAAGCATTCAGTGTAGTGTTGACTTTTATTACATTTAGTGGCCAGAAGTATTACTGGAGGGTCGCTAGGGGTTCGAGGTTTTTCAAAATCAAAATTATTGCTTAATTTTCATTTTCAAATTAATGAAAAATAAATAGTTGAAAATCCATTCGGAAGCTTTATGCCAATTGCATTGGCATAATATTAAATGTTTTTCGTAATGAATTCTTCAATACTTAAGACATCATAGAGTGAATAACGAGGGGTGAAATTCATGGAAAATGCCCATAGGGTGAAGCGCCTGCTTGTTTCTTGTGAGTTGCTCCGGTGGTATTGCCCAATCTGGCAGACGTGCATGGATGCAGCGAGTAATTACAGCTGTTAATACCTTATAATCAGTATTTAACAGTGCAATTGGTCTGTAGTCTGCTGCCTCAGCCTCGTCTCCGCCCTTGAACAACAGTATGACCTTGCCTCTCACATCCACTTCAGTCAACTTCTTCTCTCCAGACAGAGCTGCTGCTACGAACCGTTGTAGGTATTCCCGGGCACTTGGAAGGTATTTGTATGCGCCTGACGGCACTCCATCTTCACCTGGGGCTTCCCAGGGCCTTGTATCCCTCAAAACTTCGTTGACCAGTATTTTCACCCTTTCTTCATTTACCTCCAACGGTTCTGTCTCACTTTGGTGTTTTTTCAGCCTCCCAATCCACTCGTTAAATCTCGGAGTAGCTGGCCTATTCCCGTTCTTTTCGGAGAATAAGTCCATGTAGAACTTTTCAGCCACATCTGGGTCCAGCTGTATTCGGTCTTTTTTACCCTTGATGATTTTTTTGGACGGGTTTGTCTGGAATTGCTGTCGCAGTTTGTCTTTTTCTTTATTTTCTTTAGATTCAACAATCCTGCGCTTCAGGATGCAGATTCTGTCCCGCCACTCCGCGACCACTGTCGAAACATCGCATATACACTGTGTAAATTGATTGTTAAAACTGCACAAAAAACACTGTGTATATACCGTAGTTACACCATTGTTATACGGTGTAAGCACTGAAAGCGTGTTTACATTGTAAAACACTGTGTTTACACCGCGTTTTCACGGTGTTACCAATACCGCTAGGGTTCGTAGGAAAAATCAGAAACTTGGCCTTTGCAATTCTTATCGATGATTTCGGATCCGAAAAGGTCAAATTTATGATTTTTCCTACGAATCCTCCACCTAATCAGTTTTTGCTTCCGAATGAAAGCTACGTAATCGCAATTTTTGTCGAGTTTGAGATTTCATCATAATATGACTTCAAATGACCCAAAACGTCAAGAACCAGCATTTTTTTAAAATGTTTGTACGTGTGTGCGTGTGATGACGCATCTTCGACTTCACTCTGGAACGGGGCTGCTAGCTATCTGAAAATTCCACCGTTGTTTGTAATGTGTACCCCAAGCGCTCACCAAAATTTCAGCTGAATTGGCCCGACAGTTCTTGAGAAAGAGTTGCGGAAAAAATAGCCCATGGAAAAAATAGATCGGAAAAAATAGCCCATGGAAAAAATAGCCGACGGAAAAAATCGCCCATGGAAAAAATAGCCGCGGAAAAAATAGCCCTTGCAAAGAATTGGGTGAATGAACAGTGGGTGGTTGGTTAATATGGTCGATGTGAGGGTTGGGTGAGGGAAGGGGGGTTGGGTGAATGGACAGTGGGTGAGTGGTTTATATGGTCGGTGTGGGGGAGTTGGGTGGGGGGACAGTGGGTGGGGGGACAGTGGGTGGGTGGTTAATATGGTTGATGTGGGGGAGTTGGGTGAATGGACAGTGGGTGAGGGCCATTTTTTGCGTATTTATTTTTTCCATAGACCATTTTTAGCGTGGTCTATTTTTTCCGCGGCTATTTTTTCCATGGGCTATTTTTTCCGGTCTATTTTTTCCGTCGGCTATTTTTTCCATGGGCTATTTTTTCCGTCGGCTATTTTTTCCACGGGCGATTTTTTCCATGGGCTATTTTTTCCGGATCTATTTTTTCCGGTATATTTTTTCCTGGGGATAGATTCCGCGCGTTATAAGGTATTGCGTTATAACGTAAAAGCGTTATGATTTTGCTCCCGGCAGAGGGCATCGTAGAAGCTAATTGACTCATTCAGTGGAGTTCGAGAACACAGAACCGATTCAAATTCAAAGCGAGAAAATTTTCGAAAGTATTTTCGTAAGTTTGTTCACAGAGACTTGACAGGTAAATCACAATCAAATGAAATATGCATTACTCCAAAATGAATTTACGCATTTTAGAGTAATGCAACTCACGATCATCAGCCATATTCCTGAAAATTCCAACGCTCCAAAATGAAAGAGTGTTCCAAACCACAATCAATTTGTCCCTTATGCAAACGAAATGCCCCCTGTCGGGAGCAAAATTATAACGCTTTTAGGTTATAACGCAGTACCTTATAACGCGCGGAATCTATCCCCTGGGCTATTTTTTCCACGGCTATTTTTTCGGATTACCTTAAGAAAAATAAAAATGTTGAAAAATCGTTTTTTCGACTTTTGTTGATGAAAAATGAAATTCCAGCGTCTACTCTCAGCGAGGAGATGCGCGCTTATGAGCTGCATCTTCAATCCTTGGGGTGGCGGGAACTCAGATTTTCAGTTTATCCAGTAAGCATACAACTTTTGAGAAATTTCTCGAAAAAATCTTGATACCTCTATAACTTGATGAATAATTGAGCTGCAGACCTCAAATTTTGTGGGGTTACACATCTGATGAGCACAAAGTTTGTTTAAATAATATTCAAATTTTGAAGAGCAATATCATTAAATCATTTTTTTGGGGGTTTGAAAAGACTGTAGAGTTTTTTCATATCCCCCCTCCCTCCCCCCAATTTAGGCCTATATAGAGGACCAAAATTGATGAGAAACGATCTTACCTTTTATTCAAGACTGCTCGAAAAAACTTCCATCAATATTATGCATCAACGATAGAATTTCTGAAATTCAGAAAACCCAAGTATGAGCCAAATTTGAAGCTGCTACCTTTATTATTTCGGTTGTTGTTGTGGGTACACTATTTTCTATGAAAAATCATCAGAAACTAAATAACTCAAAAACCAAGTACCAGAGAAATCTGAAAAAATTAATGCAGCTAGATAATATCGTGTCAAATATTATGGCTCACTGTAGACGAAATCGTTTGGGAAGATTTTGAGAAATTAATTTTTCAAAGAATTGTGGAAATGAATTATATCGCAAAAATTGCTGAACTAATTTTATTGAAAAGGTCTCAGAAGAAAGAATTCATCATGAGAAATATATAATCAAACAAGCAGGCGCTTCACCCTATGGGCATTTTCCATGAATTTCACCCCTCGTTATTCACTCTATGATGTCTTAACTATTGAAGAATTCATTACGAAAAACATTTAATATTATGCCAATGCAATTGGCATAAAGCTTCCGAATGGATTTTCAACTATTTATTTTTCATTAATTTGAAAATGAAAATTAAGAAATAATTTTGATTTTGAAAAACCTCGAACCCCTAGCGACCCTCCAGTAATACTTCTGGTCACTAAATGTAATAAAAGTCAACACTACACTGAATGCTTCCGTGCATATATAGTCCGATTACCGAAAGGTTTACTTTTTTTAAGTAGGGTTAGATACGGTTTCAGGCTCTCGGAAAAGTAATCCTTTTAAAAATCGGACTATACGCTCATTGCATGGAATAGTTTTTTAAAAATATCTCAGGAGCTGTTCGGTCGATTACGCTGAAATTTGATACCGAAATTCGCACTCATAAGATGGACAAACACACGAAATTTGAAGTCTCTAACTCAAATATTTTTTAAGTTATCGCGATAACCGTGATTTTTCAAAAATCACAGTAACAAAAAATATAATAAAAAAAGTAAAAATGGGAGCACTGGTCACCCTTGGGGTTTAATGTGCGCCCTATCCGTGCGCATCTCCTCGCGGAGGATAGACGCTGTAAGTTGATTTTCCGCTGAGAAAACTCGAAAAAACGATTTTTCGATGATTCATTTTTTCTCGAGAACTATTGAACCGATTTAGCTGAAATTCAATAGCAAAGTTGGCACTCATAAGATGTATAAACACACCAAATTTGAAGTCTCTAGCTCAAATATTTTTCAAGTTATCGCAATAACCGCGATTTTTCAAAAATCATAGTAAAAAAAATATAAAAAAAAAACTAAAGATCGGAGCCCTGGTCACCCCCGGGGTTTAATGTGCGCCTCATCAGCGCGCACCTCCTCGCGGAGGATAGACGCTGTAAATTGATTTTTCGCTGAGAAAACTCGAAAAAACGATTTTTTGACAATTCGCTTTTTATTGAGAACCATTGAACCGATTTAGCTGAAATTTTGCAGAGAGCATTGCGCTCGCGTAGTGAATATTCCCTCAAAATTTCATATCGATACATGCAGCCGTTTCCACATAAAGTGATGAAACGTGTCATCACACACATACACACACACACACACACACATACATACACACAGACATGTGAAAAAAATATTTTTTTCCGACATTTTAGAACATTTGGAGTCATAATCCGATGAAATCTCAAATTCGAAAAAAATCACGATTACAATGCTTCCATTCGGAAGCAAAAATGCGATTTCTAGACTTATCCTTTACCCTTTCAATAGAAACATGTTCGAACTTGCAAATATTGTCACACGCATACATACACACACACACATCGATATTTTTTCTAATACGATTTTGGAAGTCGGAAATTTTGACGAATGTAAAGTTTCCATTCAGAAGCAGAAACTACAATTTAAATCGGATGGAGCACTCAATAATTTAATCACCTGTCTCGATTTCTTCTACCTGACCACCCCAGTTCACTGAGAAAAATCAACGGGTTTTCGGACATTACAGGTCATTTTATGAGAATCAGTTTTTCCATCATAGTATCTCCAAAAATCGATAATTTTTTTTAAACCACACAAATCGATGGCAAAGGATCTCATCTTTTATTCGAGATCGGTCCCAAGTCACTTCGGCTGATAAAACCAAACATATCCTCGAAGAAGTGCAATTTTTTCAATTTCACAAAGAGTTGGAGCCCCAATTTTCCCCTAAAAAACTCGAATTTCCGAAAATTATCAAAAATGAAATTTTGACATGTTTTCCACCGCAAATTTTTTCAGCTTTCCAATGGAACGACTAGGAAAATCCCATCTCAAATATTTCCACTGATTTTTCCCAATTTTTGTAATATAAAACATCAAATCTCAAATAAAGAATTAAGTAAACTGCTTTTTTGTCACTCATTTTTTTCAAATATTTCAGACACCAATGGCGAGACGTCTTTTGCAACTCAATCTTTTTTTGTAGCTCTTGGAATTCTCTACAAAACCATCTTCGGGCAAAAACGGTACATCTCCATTATTTACCGGAATATTCTCGAATAAAGAATATCTCGGTAAAAAGAATCAAATGATCCAAAACAAAATTTAAAAAAAAAACGAATTTTACGTAAATTTACAAATAAAAAAAAATCTATATCAATTCTCACCAATTTCCGATCAGCTCCAAGCCTAAGTTCCAATTGCACCTTCTCCCCAAATACGAAAATTTTCGCATCACAATTGAAACGAGTGACACCACGTCTTCAAGAATGAAAACATAGAAGCCAGTAAGAAAATTACCCCTAATTTTCTCTCCACTCCGAATGTTTTACTACAAAGTCTCTCTCTATGTGCTTGACAGTCGCGTGTTCACTCATCACCACAGGTTCCCCGGGTCTCTGTACAAAAAAAAGAAGAAAATAATGAATTTCTCAGGAAAAATAAATTTATTTCTGGGAAAGAGCTATTAGAGGTATTATATTGTCAAATGAAGTCGTTATATTCTCTGACACTAAATGATACTATTTTTTTATTCATTCCTCCACATTCTGGGGAGAGGGAGGAAAATCGATTGCGAGCGGTTTTGGCACTTGTAGAAAAGGGATCAGTTGAAAAAAACACCTGGTGCGATGAAGATTGAGGGAGAAATTTGGGATTATCCCTATTACAAGCTAACGAGAAATGTATTACGTGCAATTGGGCATTGGCCTTATCAACCGATTTATGAGGCTGTTCTACTGCGAATGACTATGTATTCGTTCTTCATTGTCCAATTTGGACCTCAGGTGATGAATAATGAAGGGTATTTTCTTTTTTTTCTGAGAATATCTCTGTCAATAATAGAGATATGACCTTTTTCTCCTAAATAGTTTTGATGAGAATTTTGAAAACTACAAAAAAGGGTTTGGGTAGAAGGGCGTATCTCCATTATTTAACAAGATATTCTCAAAAAACTATTAGAGAAAATAAATTCTTTCGATCTTTGTACTTTTTCTTTTTCGAGAATATCTCGGTGACTAATAAAGATACGGTCTTTTTCTCCTCATCTTTTCATTACAGCTCTTGCAATTCTCTACAAAAGTGTTTCAGGGCAAAAAGAGCCTATCTCCATTAGCTTCTGAGATACTTGAAGAAAAAGAATGACAAAAGATGGAATTTCACGTCGTCACTACTGAATTTATTTTTCGAGATTTCCATCAAATTCATGATAAGATGAAATTCTTTTTTTTCATATATATAGTTGTTCACAGGTTCTGGCAGTTATAAAACATTACGATGATATGGATCTCATTATGGAATCGACAAGTAATTTTACAACCGATTTTTCGGCTCTAGTCGGTGTTACAACTTTTTATTTTAAAGCTGATTCTGTATGTATATGAATTATTTCTAATCCACTTATCTTTAAAATCATGAAAATCTCCTTTTCTCAGGAACAATTAACGCGTCAGCAGTCACGCTAGTTTTCCAACGTTCTTGAATCGCGTGATGAGATATTTCTTCACACGAAAATATCTCGAAAACTAAGCGAGATAGAGTGAATTTGCCCAAATCTTCTTTCTGTAGATCTTGAAATTCTCCACAAAAAGGATCAACGCAAAATCACCGTATCTCGCTCCCCCCCCCCCCCCCCCCCCCCCAAGAACTAAAGAAAAACGGTTGGCGAAACTAAACCCAATTTATCTGAAAAATTCATACTTTTTATGTAGTCAGTTCCGTTTTAATGGAAATATCGGTAATTCCGCAGTATAGCTCTGCCAACTGAAAATTAGTGTTTTGATTGTTTTCTTTGCAATTTTTTTCATCCGTCATGTTCAGTGCGCCTATTCTAGGCTCGCATTGAGTTTGATTTCCGAAAATTATGATTACAAAGAGGAACATCAGCTTTCGTACTAAAACAAAAAACGCTTACGTCTTCATGAACCTTCGAGGACAAGTTCATTAAGTCATCCAGAATATACCATAATTTTGTCGGATTTTTCCACCGCCGAATAATAAACGAAAATGATCATCAAAGTTGGAACTTATGTATAGGACGATATGAACAGCGAGGTAACTTAGCAAAATTACTACTTTACCAGCGCGTTGGTGAAGGGGGAATTAAGCTAAGTTACCTCGCTGTTCATATAGTCCTATACATAAGTTCCAACTTTGATAATTATTTTCGTTTATCATTCAGCGGTGGAAAAATTCGAGAAATCATGGTATATTCTGGATTACTCAACCCTCGGAGTACACACCTCTGAACAGAACTTCGGAGCACGAACGGGGTCAAATTGACCCCACTCCATTTTCTGCGTGCTATATCTCGAAAACTATACATTTTTTCGGAATATATGTTATGAGGTTTTTTTTGCAGATGAAACAATGTACTTTCGAATACAATCGTCGTTGGTTTGATTCATTTATTTTTTGATGGTAAAAAAATTAGTCGAAATTGGATCTCTTTTCTAGAGTCGGCCAATTTGAATGAAAAAGCTTCTAAGCATCGGAGTCAACTATTTCAGATATTTTCATCCATTTCATCACATTTTAGGGCAAAAATTTTTTGGGGTCAAAATGACCCCCAGTGTACTCCGAGCGTTAATGAACTTGTCCTCGAAGTTTTATAAAGAAGTAAGCGTTTTTTGTTTTAGTACGAAAGCTGATGTTCCTCCTTAAGGAGTTTCGATTCCATTTTGGGTTCAATGATATTGCTATGAAATTCATATAGGATGTTCTTAATGTTATGTTCATTATGTACTATTTTTTCCTAAATTTACAACTGATCAGTTTTAAAGGAATTAACGATCAAAATTACGCCTTATACATGAGCTCTTCCGCTTCAAACTTGTCTTAGCATGAGACCTTTGTTACCACCTGATTTGGTACAAAGGTTCGATGCATGAGAGCCAATGTATAAGACGCAATTTTGCTGGCTAATTACTTCAGCCCGATTAGATGGAAATCAAGGAGTAGTACATAAGGAGCAAAACATCAAAAACATCCGGTATGAGTTTCACAGCAATATCTTCGAACCCAAACTGGTACTGAAACTCCTCGAAAAAATAATCACATAAATTGAAGAAAATGAAAAAAAATCCTATTATTTAACAGATGAAAGCTCTTCTCGATCACATGCAAGAGGATTGGAAAATATTCCCCGAAAATAATGGATTGCAGAAGCTTCATGAATGTGCACTGATGGGTAGAAAGTTCTGCGTTATTTATTCAGGTAGAATTGTTGTGCTCTCACATATTCCAGTAATTTTTTTTCTGATTTCTAACGTTCAAATATCAAACCCTGGTAGATCCGTCGATTACCGATATCGATATGTTCACTCAGCCGATCTTTCATCGGTCAATGGCCGCTACGAATTCTGAAATTTTTTGGAAAAAGGAAGTAAATTGACTTGGACAGGCGGTGATTGTGAGTCAATCGTTTTTGTTTTCCAAAAGATTCCAGAATTCGTATCGAGCATTGATCGATGAAAGATCGACTGAATGGGCATATCGATTTGGGTATACGACTAACAATCGAAAACTTAACAACGGGTCCAAGTGAGAAAACAGGAAATTTCCATTGAAATCTCGAAATCGAAAAATGTCACGATTACAATGCTTCCATTCGGAAGCAAAGAGTGAATATGAAAAATTGAATTCGCTTGTTTCGTCTGATTATTCGATTTTTTAACGATTTTGTTAAATATTTCGGAAATTAGGTGCGTTACGTTATTTTCCCTCTAATCCATTTTTGTAATATTGAAATTGTCTCGAAATTCTCTACAAAAATGGTTAAGGCTAAAAAGGGTGTATCTCCATTATTATCAATATTTATCAATATTCTCAAAAATGTCAAAAAAATTACTTTTTTGTCATTTGTTTTTTCAAATGTATCAGAAACTAATGAAGATACCCTCTCGTTACACGAATCCTGTTTCATAGCTCTTGAAATTATCTATGAAAATAATCTAAAAGCGAAAAGGACGTATCTCCATTATTTACTGAGATATTCTAGAAAAAATGGATAAAAAATCCATTCACAACTGAAATAATTAATAATTTTCATGAAATTTTTAATTGAAGGAGTCCTCTACTACGCGACAGTATTCTTCATAAGTGAGCCATTTCAATTGCGTCTTGTCCATCACTTCAGCAAATCAAATGATTCACCACCCTTAAAATTTTCGATACCAGTTGATTATGGGCCAGTTGACGTGGAAAATCACTATTGGCTTTTACTAATGATATCATCCATATCAATTATTTATGCTATTGTATCAACAAATGTTGCAGCTGATGTATTATTGTTTGTGTATGCGCAGCATGCTTGCGGATTATTTGAAGCTTTGGGGTGATAAATTCATTCGATAAATTAGGGGGAAGTAGGGTAAAATGGACACAAGGGGTAAAACGGATCCGTGTTATCTGAAATCGGTGGAATTATTGGAGGTTTTTTCTGATGATTATATTGGGAACTTTAGAGAATTTACCATGGAAATCATATATCAGAAGTTATTTTTTTTTAATTGTTCGAAAATTTAATTTTTTCCTCGAGATTTGAAGATAAAACCCTTCTGTTCTTGAAAAATTTCAGTTATTTGGAAAGATCTCTGCTTCTTTTGGTCGAAGCGACGTAGGGCTGATCGTCAAATAAAGTTGAGCTCATTCTCTATCGTTTTATGTGTTTGAAAAAAAATCATCTATTTTTCAAGTACTTATAGGGCAAAAACTGATTTTCAGAAAATGGTATATAAGTGCTAACAATTATTATGTGAGAATCATAGGCAAAAATTTAATTAACAATACTAATTGATTGTCAAATGAATGACGTTTCACCTGCTTTATTGATGCTTGCTCAGGTTTTTGACATCATTAGCATATAGTCAACATAAAATTAATTATATCCAATCGGGAATTCAATTCATGCAAAAGTGTTGCTCAGGAGTAACCTAATGCAATGTCAATAAAAACATTTTTGCATTTTCTCTTGGTCAAGTGGCAATTTTTTTAGAAGGAACGAAAACAATTTATTTGACTTCCTCGATAACTAGTTTATTTTAGTAGGCCGTATTTGTTGTAAAATATAGACTCGTGCCTATCGTTCAGAAACCTATAATAACTCACGTATGATAACAAAAAACAAAATGGCGGCCTCTTGAAATTTTTGACCAAGAATATTGAAAGAATCATTGACAATGGCAGACTGCTCCCTTCTTCAATAACAATAAACTCTAGACATGATTAACAATTGATCACTGACTCTGATGTCTTTTGTCTCTTTATCAACTGTCTTTGATGCACAATTCATTTAATCTCGGGCGTACATCGTCTATGAAAATATTATGCGATACTCGACTCGATTCTCAACTCAACGGATCTGAATTATTCTATTGAATCTGCTTATATGTCAATCGACTAGGCATCAGTTCCGCGATAGCTGTGAGAGACACTCTACACGAAGATGATAATGATGCGACTCTTGCGATGAGAGACCATGGTGACTCGATCGGGTCCTAGCAAAGAGTAGTTTACTCGACGAGCTGCATGCGCCAAGTGGGGTGATTAGTAGAATCACGCCGGTGCGATCCCCAAATTGCCTCTGGTGTCAATGTTGATGATTATCTCTCCGTGATTAATTTCTTGATGCCAGGGTAATTTAAGATCACATTTTTTATAATAAGTATTTAAAAAATTGATAAAAAAAATTCAAACCATATAAATCGATGAGAAATGAACTTACCTCTCATTTCAGATTAACCCCAGATCGCTACGACCAACAGAACCAGAGATATCACCAAGAAAGTGAATTTTTTCAATTTTTGAAAGTGAAATCCCTTCAAAAATTGAAAAAAAAAAAAATTTACAAAATGGAATAAATTATTTTTGACACGTGTTTTCCATCTTAAATTTTTATTGCTTCCCAATGGAATCATTAGAAAATCTCGATCTCAAACCATTCAATTGGAGCGTTCATTTCACTCTACCTTCCCTTAATTCATTTTTAAATCAGAAAAAGACGTTAATTTAATCATGATTTTATGTAAAGATTCGCTATCGAGAATTTGCCAGTTGACGAGGAGTTCAAGAATCGTAATGACTATGAGTATCAGTATCTCAGGAGATGTATCGAATTGCACAATCGCGCAATCGCGTACGTAATTGCTTGTTTTCCCCATTTCTTTAATTTTTTTTAGAAATTTTTATCTCGTCTGCAGATTTGCCGATGTCGTTGAAGATATCTACACCTGGTGCTTCTTTGCAACAGTTGGAGTCAATATGCTAGCACTCAGTATAACTGCTGTCCAGGTGACGTTTCGATGCGCAGATCAGAGTCATTCACTCGGAATTTTTCAAAATACTTTAAGAAAATATTTTCAATAAAAAAAAATTATTAAAAAAATTATAATTATTTTCTGTGAATATTTCGATAAACAATGGAGATACACCTTTTTTGTAGAGGATTTTAAGGGTTACAAAACCGTAATCGCACCGAAAGGCGTTTCTTCATTGGTTCCCGAGATATTCTGAAAAAAGCTTTGGAAAAATCGAATTTCTCTCTTTTACCTCTTTTATCAATGAATTTCAGGTCGTATTCAATCTTGACTCACCAGAAAGAATAATTAAACTCGCTCTTTACGTAATATCATACATTGCCTATCTGTTTATGAGATGCTTCATAGCGCAACGAATCGTGAACAGCAGTCTCAACATCAATCAGTGTCTGTACGTAAAAAAAAAAACATTTTTTTCCACAAAAATTAAATTAAATGGAAAAAAAATTGAATTAAAGAAGAGTCATCATTATTATTCTTATTAATCATACTATAATAATGATTAATTCATTTATGTATCGTAGCCTTGAAGTCAAAGTGGCGTAAATGCTATGTTCATACACAGCACTTACGCCTCTTTGTTCCTGAGACAGGAATATCTATTATTATTCTATTTTTTCCCTTCAAGAGAAAAATTCGAAATAAATGGTTAACAATTTTTTTCCATTCAGTAAAACCTGAATTTTTAATTTTTCGAATGTTTTTTTTTCAGAATGAATACAAAATGGTATTATAGTACCTGGAAAACCCGACAATTGATACAGTTCATGTCCATGAAGAGTCAAACTGCATGTCAGCTGACTGCTGGAGGACTGATGTTCATGAATCTTGATACATTCAGTGTTGTACGACATTTTGATCTTAGTTATTCAACGATTCATTCAAAATGTTATTGATTTATTAGAAGAAATTATTATTTTCAGATCATGAGAACATCGGCGAGTTACTTTACTGTATTCCTGAACATTCGATGAATGAGAAAATCTACTTGTTTGGTCTTATTTCACTGGAAAATTTGATTGTATCGTAGCACTGATGAATTTAGTAGTAGAAAATTAATAAATTCCGTTGAACTTATTCTTTCCGCTCATTTGATTACACGGTAGAAGAATCCTAATATAATTATATCTAATTCAATATAATTAGATGAAAATTTTGTTGCTATCCAATTCGATTTGAACAGATATAATAAGATGTATTCAAATCTCAAGAAGTGCAAAAATATTTTTAAACTTCAATAAATAGGATATACGACCTTGAATATTTAATATATTAAATTAAATGGTGGTCTTGTAGGTCTCTGCTGCATGGAAAATTCATTCTTAAACTTCATATCTGATCACATTCAATTATATCAAATCACAGATGATTTAGATTTGTCAAGATCTTAATATATATGAGCATATCTGATGCAAATCTGGATTGTTCCTAGATCGCTGTTGGGCTCGTGTTCCTAGATCTGATCAGATCTCGTCGAATTTAAATAACCGTACAAAATTCAATTAACCAAAAACTTGTTCATCAGATCATTCCAAAATTCAATGTAGGGGAGAAGGGGGTCAATTGAACCAAAAATTCTTTCACGATTTTTTTAGAACACAATCCTTAAAAATAAATAATTTTTTTTCCATGGAATAGTCGTTTGTTATTCACTTTATCATTTCTGATCGGGAAATTGATCAACGAATAATTATTATTTTCAAAAAATATATAATTGTATATTGACCGCATCAAGTGGTCCAACTGTCCCTAGCGCAGAGGCAGTTGAACCACTAGCCGGGGTCAATTGAATCGGAAGTATTGGAAGCAAAAATTAATTTATTTTAATAAATAATTTTTTAGATATCAACTCATATAATAGTTATCACATACTTTGCTAAAAATATATTATTATATCACTATTCTACAGTAGTTTTAATTTTATTCTTTTCCACTACTCCACATTCTTTCAAATTTTTCTGAGGAATCCATTTTCTTAGGGTTTTTTATATTTTGGTTTTTTGTCTCTATTCCTAATTTTTCTCGAGTATCGGTATGAATGACAGTTTACCTAGTGCACGACCTCTTCTACTTTTGCAACGTGATATGACTTTCGGTAAAGGACGTATCGGTTATGGTTGAATTGACTCCATGTGTTTTGGTGACGGCGATTAGCGCATTTAAAATTATTACATAATTATTTCCGTATAAATCGAATTAAAAGTGATGGAATATAGTTATATTGAGACATTAAAATTGATACTCCATGATAATATTTGAAAATGAGAATATTATTAAAAATTTCATCGAGAGTTGAAAAAAAACGTTGCATGCCCAAAAACATAAAAATGGGAATTTTTCAAGATTGAACAGTGATAATGATTTCAAATTTTGGACACATCAAGGATTGGTATATTAAGAGCTCATTCTGAAAGGGCACTTTTTTTTTAATTCTCTCCTATTTTTCAATCGACTAGTTCCATTGCCCCATGGTTCAATTCACCCCCTTCTCCCCTACCTCAACAATATTTTAATGAATTCATCAAACGATGATTAACATAATCCATTCCAAGTGAATTGATTAATTCCAAAACGTAAGAAATGGTGGCTGAACGAGAGTGTGCAGATGACACGCAAAACACAAGCTATCATTCCAACGGCACGCCAAACGAGAATGAGCCCACAGCAAGCACTGTACACTGGCCCATGCGTCTTTTTCGGGGAGAACGTTCCTCATTGGTCAATCCCAGAATACGTCAGTTAACTTAGCGTAACCTGACGACAATAATTCCTCTTTACGATGACGATAAATTCCAACGAAGAAAATTAAGAAACTCCATGACGATGAAATTAGAGTTAGGACAAATTATTTAGTCCGAGGATGCAACCGAAGTCCATCAAAAACGTCTCAATTAATTCTTCCGATGAATTCCATCATTGGCGCCAAAACTTTTCTCTCATTAACCAGCTCGTGAGGTAAGGTCGTATTTCCTCATTATCGTCCGTCTAGTGTCTCCTTCTTACAGTAGTGAGACATCAGCTCAATTGACGATAATCCAATGAGCGTTAACATACAAAATTATCCAATCGGCAGTAGTGTCACTCATTTATACTGAAAGTTGAACTCTCGTGAATCGTTTATTTTCATTCTCGGTTGGTGGTACCAAAATTAGTAAAAAATTCTGAAATTAATGACGCACCCAGACGATAAAAGTAACGTGAATCGAAATATCACGTTACAACACATAGCCCTTTATGTCTCTCATTCTATCGCGACGTTGCCTAGTGTTTATCGTTGGACTCACGATTTTGTAATCCTGGGGAGTCGTAAGTTTTCCAGTTTTGAGTGGTATCAGGAATGAGTCTTACTCGAATGCTATGAAATGGAAATGGAATTCTAGCCTTTATAAAGGCTAAAATAGGATCTTAGCCTTAATAAAGGCTAAAATGAAATTCTAGCCTTTATACAGGCTAAAATGAAATTCTAGCCTTTATAAAGGCTGAAATAGAATTCTAGCCTTTATGAAGGCTAAAATGAAATTCTAGCCTCTATAAAGGCTAAAACTGAAAATCTAGCCTTTATAAAGGCTCAAATGAAATTCAAGCCTTTATAAAGGCTAAAATGGAATCCTAGCTTTTATGAAGGCATAAATAGAATTCTAGCCTCTATGAAGGCTAAAATGGAATTCTAGTTTTAATAAAGGCTAAAATGGAATTCTAGCCTTCATAAAGGCTAAAATGAAATTCTAGCCTTTATAAGGGCTAAAATAGAATTCTCAGAACTGAGCTCTTAGCTAGTTTTTATAGAGGCTAAAATGAAATTCTAGCCTTTATAAAGGCTAAAACTGAAAATCTAGCCTTTATAAAGGCTGAAATGAAATTCAAGTCTTTATAAGGGCTAAAATGGAATCCTAGCTTTTGTAAAGGCTAAAATGAAATTCTAGCCTTTATAAAGGCTAAAATGGAATTTTAGTCTTTATAAAGGCTAAAATAGGATTTTAGCCTCCATAAAGGCTAAAATGGAATTCTAGCCTTTATAAAAGCCAAAATAGAATTCTAGCCTTTATTAAGGCTGAAATGAAATTCTAGCTTTTATGAAGGCTAAAATAGAATTCTCAAAACTGAGCTCTTAGCTAGTTTACATAAAGGCTAAAATGGAATTCTAGTCTTTATAAAAGCTAAAATGGAATTCTAGCCTTTATAAAAGCCAAAATAGAATTCTAACCTTTATTAAGGCTGAAATGAAATTCTAGCTTTTATGAAGGCTAAAATAGAATTCTCAAAACTGAGCTCTTAGCTAGTTTACATAAAGGCTAAAATGGAATTCTAGTCTTTATAAAGGCTAAAATAGGATTTTAGCCTTCATAAAGGCTAAACTGAAATTCTAGCCTTTATAAAGGCTAAAATGGAATTCTAGCCTTTATAAAGGCTAAAATGGAATTCTAGCCTTTATAAAAGCCAAAATAGAATTCTAGCCTTTATTAAGGCTGAAATGAAATTCTAGCTTTTATGAAGGCTAAAATAGAATTCTCAAAACTGAGCTCTTAGCTAGTTTACATAAAGGCTAAAATGGAATTCTAGCCTTTATAAAGGCTAAAATGAAATTCTAGCCTTTATGAAGGCTAAAACTGAAAATCTAGCCTTTATGAAGGCTACAATGAAATTCAAGCCTTTATAAAGGCTCAAATGGAATCCTAGCTTTTATGAAGGATAAAATGAAATTCTAGCCTTTATAAAGGCTAAAATGGAATTCTAGCCTTTATAAAGGCTAAAATAGGATTTTAGTCTTCATAAAGGCTAAAATGAAATTCAAGCCTTTATAAAGGCTAAAATGGAATTCTAGCCTTTATAAAGGCTGAAATAGAATTCTAGCCTTTATAAAGGCTAAAATAGAATTCTAGCCTCTATAAAGGCTAAAATGGAATTCTAGCCTTTATATAGGCCAAAATAGAATTCTAGCCTTTATGGAGGCTAAAATGAAATTCTAGCCTATATAAAGGCTAAAACTGAAAATCTAGCCTTTATAAAGGCTAAAATGGAATTCTATCCTTTTTTAAGGCTAATATAGAATTCTAGCTTTTGTAGAGGTTAAAATGGAATTCTAGCCTTTATAAAGGCTAAAATGGAATTTTAGTCTTTATAAAGGCTAAAATAGGATTTTAGCCTTCATAAAGGCTAAAATGGAATTCTAGCCTTTATAAAAGCCAAAATAGAATTCTAGCCTTTATTAAGGCTGAAATGAAATTCTAGCTTTTATGAAGGCTAAAATAGAATTCTCAAAACTGAGCTCTTAGCTAGTTTACATAAAGGCTAAAATGGAATTCTAGCCTTCATAAAGGCTAAAATGAAATTCTGGCCTTTATGAAGGCTAAAACTGAAAATCTAGCCTTTATGAAGGCTACAATGAAATTCAAGCCTTTATAAAGGCTCAAATGGAATCCTAGCTTTTATGAAGGCTAAAATGAAATTCTAGCCTTTATAAAGGCTAAAACTGAAGATCTCGCCTTTATAAAGGCTAAAATGAAATTCAAGCCTTTATAAGGGCTAAAATGGAATCCTAGCTTTTGTAAAGGCTAAAATGAAATTCTAGCCTTTATAAAGGCTAAAACTGAAGATCTAGCCTTTATAAAGGCTAAAATAGGATTTTAGTCTTCATAAAGGCTAAAATGAAATTCAAGCCTTTATAAAGGCTAAAATGGAATTCTAGCCTTTATAAAGGCTAAAATGGAATTCTAGCCTTTATAAGGGCTAAAATGGAATCCTAGCTTTTATGAAGGCTCAAATAGAATTCTAGCCTCTGTAAAGGCTAAAATGGAATTCTAGCCTTTTTGAAGGCTAATATAGAATTCTAGCTTTTGTAAAGGCTAAAATGAAATTCTAGCCTTTATAACGGCTAAAATGGAATTCTAGCCTTTATAAAGGCTGAAATAGGATTTTAGTCTTCATAAAGGCTAAAATGAAATTCAAGCCTTTATAAAGGCTAAAATGAAATTCTAGCCTTTATAAAGGCTGAAATAGAATTCTAGCCTTTATAAAGGCTAAAATAGAATTCTAGCCTCTATAAAGGCTCAAATAGAATTCTAGCCTCTATAAAGGCTAAAATGGAATTCTAGCCTTTTCAAAGGCTCCTACAGAATTCTAGCCTTTATAAAGGCTAAAATGAAATCCTAGCCTTTATAAAGACTAAAATGGAATTCTAGCCTCTATAAAGGCTCAAATGAAATTCTAGCCTTCATAAAGGCTAAAATGGACTTCTAGCCTTCATAAAGGCTAAAATGGAATTATAGCTTCTATAAAGGCTCAAACTGAAAATCTAGCCTTTATCAAGGCTAAAATAGGATTCTAGTCTTTACAATGGCTAAAATGAATTCCTAGCCTTTTTAAAGGCTAAAATGAAATTCTAGCCTTTATCAAGGCTTTGAATTTTTGAGCTTGTATCAAGTAAATTGTAGGGGTGAGATAGGAAATGGTAAGGACTAAATGTTTGGAAACTTGGAAGTAGTTGGAGACTCGCCTCACTCGATTTCCTGGTAGAAATGTATTGATTGTGAGATATATACAGTCCAATCATCTTTTCAGAACTGATTTAAACTAATTTTTACATCGATATTTATGATACTGCAATTTCTGCTGATTGGTTGTGAGTTCGGTAGTGGGAGGTAAGAGCGTGATTGGTGTTCATCCAAGGAGTAAGGGTATGTAGGTTCTCATTGGTTCGATAAAGTCATGAACGGATTCGCGAATCTAATATAAAAGGGTAGTTGAGGGGACGGCCCAAAACCAGGTGAAGTTTTGGATTCTTGGGTTTTTCCTCAGTTTATTATTTTACTGTGGGGAAAAACCTGAATACTTATTTCTTCCTTTAGTTATTCAAATTGTTGGGTTTTCCCACAACGTTGGGCACTCAACACCCAGTGTAAATACTGCGTCCGTCAAACGAGGCACTGTATACCACTGACTATGGCAGTATCGACAGTACTATGTCAAGGAAATTAATGGAGATACACCCTTTTTGCCTTAATCGTCTTTGGTGGTATTGAACCTTTCTACAAGAACACCTTCGAACAGAAAAAGCGTATTTCCTTCAGTTTCCGAAATGTTATTCAAAAAAAAAAATAGAATTACCTTGAAAAATCATGAGTAAGAATAAATTTTACGTACAGATGAAAAAAAAACATAATAATACTCACCAATTTCCCATCTACTGCAAGCCTAACTTGCAATTGCATCTTCTCCCGAAACAAGAAAATTTTCTGAATGAGTCAAAATATTTCGTGATACCTCGTAATTGTCGCATCACCATTGAAACAAGTCACACCACTTCTTTCAGAATGACAGCATAAAAGGTAGTTTTCTTCACCCTCCAACATTCTGCTGACAAGGTCTTTCCGTATTTCCCTGACCCTCGCGTGTCCATTCATCACCGGTCGTTCCCTCAAGACCACACTAACAGAGAAAGAAAAAAATGATAAATTTATCAGTAGAAATAGAAGTATTTCTGAGAAGCTGTTAAAGGCATTATATTGTCAAATGAAGTTATTACATTCTGACATTAAATGATGCTACTGTTTTATTCATTCCTCCATATCCGTGGGAAGAAACGATCGATGGAGAGCCCTTAGAACACTTGCAAAAAGGGAATCAGTTGGAAAAACATTCGAGGTGCGATGAACACTGCGAAGGAAATTCGGAATTCTCCCTTTTACAAATGGATGAAGAATGTTTTACGCTCACTTGGTCATTGGTCTTATCAATCGATTCCCGGAGTTCAAATCGGACCACAGGTGATAGATAATGAGGGTTCAGTCTTTTTTTTCTGAATATCTTCTTAAATGATAGGAACACCCTCTTGCCCTGAAATATTTTGGTAGAAAATTTCAAGAGCGAATTATTTTAATGTATGCAACTGGTTGATAAATTCAACATCCACTTGCTCTGTCTTATCAATATTTGGAATCCAGTTATGTCACAGTGATGATGAATTGAGTCGAAATATAATGAATTTCAATGTGTGCCTGATTTTTCAACTTATTTTTTCAACTTTTATCCACATTGCTGTTCACCTTATGCTGAAACGTTGTAGTGCATTACATCACTGTCAAAAAGCATTGTTTGACACGTGTTTGTTGTTTGTTATTTATGCTGCTTGCGCAGCTGGCCTTCAACAATTATGTTATACAGCCAATGTTACTAATTTTTATGTGACAAACTGTGCTCAGAGATTTTTTCCTGTTGTTATGAGCTACACAAACTTTCTATCCAGTCGGGAATCGAACCCGGGTCTACCGCATGTGAATCTACAGTCCAATCCACTGCGCCAGACAACTGGACTTGTTTGACACGTGTGCGACGGGGTTTTTCAGCTCGTATGATTGGCAGCCCAACTTCACCCTCGTGAAAAACAATGCAACTCTTTTCATCCTGAACCTTTTTTTTATAGTGAATTTCAAGAGCATCGAAAATCAATTAGGACAAAAAGAACGCATCTCCACTAGTTCCCGAGAAATTCTTTTAAACAACAACAAAACAAATGTTTTTGTTATTCGATTTTGTTGAGAATATATCAATTCTCGGAAACTAATAGAAATGCGCCTTTTTTTTCTACCTAAAACTGTTTTTTTTTTCAAGATGTAAAAAGAGAATTCTTGCCGGAAGAGGATATTTCTACTAATTTCCGGAGTATACTAAAGACACTGAAGAGAAAATCAAATGATCTTCTATTAATATAAATTTGAAAAATTTATAATTTCTTATTAATTGTGAAAATTTTCACTGTTTATTTCTTTCTACTATTCAGGATCCCTCAGGACTAATACAAAGCATTCGCCTAAAGCTCAGAATCACTCAATTCTACTTCATCCAACTCCATTTGGCTGATTATAACACGAAGAGTTGTAAAGAATGAAAATGTCTTCGACAAAAACTGAAATTAGTAAAAAAATCGAAATGATAATATAATCAATGAAGGATTTTGTGTTACCATAATTAGAGTTTGTCACCTTCGAGTTAAAGAAGTGTAAGTGCTATGCTTGTACATGACATTTACGCCACTTTGTTTTTGAGGCGACAAATTGATTATTATAGTTACCGTGGCGTAGTATTTGAGTGATAATTGTGGCATAATTCCGGTTACTGAAATTTCTGGTGATTTATTTAATCTTTGAATGAATATTACAGCTGTTCTCATGAGCTCTTTTGGGCTGTCCATCCAGTTACATTTATAAAATGACCATTTTAGATCGTCTGCCTGTGATAATAATGAAATCATCATTCCAATCAAGTCTTGAACATAGGCATGACAACGGAAAGTGCGTACATTCTATTTCTTCAATTTCTTAAAATTTTATTCTCAATTTTTAGAAATTTTTTGTGATTATTGTGGAAAGAAGTAGAAGATGGAGAGATTGTCGAACTATCAGTTACTAAAAGAGGAGAAGCGTCCCACCAGGACTCACACTTTTTTCTTCACAACGACGACAGAAAATTTTTTTTTTAAGAATTTATTTATTTACACTTATCAATTGAAATCTTTAGTACTCACAGCTTGAATCAAATGTTCAGCAGCACTTGCACTGATGAAAAGCTGGAGAGCAAATGCAAGAAGAAATGTGACGAATTGCATTCTCAAATTAAATGGTTCATTCTGCAAGCAAAAAATGATGATAAAGGTTTCACTGTGTTAGATTTTGTTTTTTCTTCCAAATTTTTTATGGCAAAACTCACTCCGACAATGTGTATGCCACCGAAAATGACAGTGATTGTAGCAGCAATTATTGTTGTTACCACAACTGGTCGTGCCATTTTACATACGTCATCCAGGTACCTTGAAAATGCAAATAAATTCTAGAAGAGAGTAGGTGAAATTGGGCATATCAAATCATAGAAAGAAGGAAGGTTATAGAAAGTATTGTAGATGGGCAAGTTAACTTCGGCCCACGCTTATAAAATTACCCGCTGATTAGCGGTCATCATTCAAGGCAGGTGGATAAAGTTCGATTAGCACTAATCGTTGATTAGCTGATGGAGCTGTAGGAATTATATGTATGGTTAACTTTAGGCAGTTAACTTCGCTCGGTGATAGTTAAAGATGGCTCCTTAAGTTACAGCTGGAATCATAACCAATAACTGAATGAAAAATTCGTTTCAGTCAGCTCCAAATCAATGAAAACGAAACAATTCATCCAATTATGGTACTGTTTTGAGCTGTGCTCCTTCTTCCTAATCGCGCCGAGTTAACTGACTGCGACTAATCGCTTAAAATTAACTTCACATGTCACTTAACTATGGCATCACAGTTGAGTGACTACCGCTGATCGGTAATTAACTATATACACCTGGGCCCGACTGTGCTGCCACAGCTGAGTGACTATTAGATATATTTGCTAGGAAAGGAATCCTGAGAAATCGTATGAAAGATTTGTGGAAAAATCCTGATAAGATCGAGCGAATACCCTTTTCCCAGATGTTCCGGTCATATATTCTTAGCGAAATGATTTTCATTAAAACTAACGACACTGTCAATCATAGAACCGACACGGAAGGCCTGAGTTCGATACATACGGTAGTCTTAGGCGAAATACAGAAAGATCAGAAAAAAACGGAAACAGCAATAATAATAGCCATTATTCCACTAATGCCATTGGACGCATTGAACCGATTGTACTCTAGTCTTGAAGAACCGGAAAGAAGTGTACCAAACTCAGCGGGTTGGAGAACACATGAAGCGATGAACTGACACAAACAGACGAGTGAACATCTGCTGATGTACGTGAGCTCGCTCATGGCACTGAGTGTGAAGGTGTATGCCTGTGGAGGTGTCTACTCTCACCAGTCTCCTGACTGTTGAACTTGTATTCCTGAATTTGTGTCAATTCGTTCAGTTTGTCAATTTGCGTATCAATTCATTAAAGTATTGTTTCGTTAAATCGTAGATACAAGCGATAGGAAGACATAATGAAGACTGATATAGCACAGCAGAACTGTTCTTTAAGTTTATTATTAATATTATTGTGATATTTTACATTTATCTAAAGGTATTCAAAACTTTTCATATTAACCGAAAATTCATTCAAGACATTTCGTCACAGGCTGTTTTTAATGTATGTTCTATTTTTATTGTATTTATAGAGCCTGAAGAAACTTCTAATCAGAAGCGGAACGTCGCGATTTTAGGAAATACATTTGAAGATTTACTTCTACTATTTATTCATCAGTCCAACATCCCAATTAACCTCAAAATTCAAGATTCGCCATCATGGACGACAACAAGAATAGGAATTTTCGAAATATTTAAGAAAAATGACCGAGAAATTCAGTATCAAAAAGAAAAACCGATATCTCAGAAGTTAAGCGACATAGAACGAATTCATCCGCATCCATTTTTGAAGCTCTTGCAATTCTTCACAACATTCTCCGAGAGCAAGAAGAGTGTATCTTCGTTAGTTTCGCTAATGATGTATTCACGGAATTTTCCTCTTCGAACTTTTTCTTCAGAATTAATTGATCTTTTACCTCAATAAATACTGATGAACCTTGATGCAATTGTTGAATTCATCAGTACGTGTGATGCCCATGAGTTCTTTTCCCAACATCTTGAATCGCGCTGTAGTGAACCAAATGAACAGGCACATCTGTCCATCCAGGACTGAAACACTCGCGACTTGAAGGATCACAATTGACTGCTGAATATACATAATTCCACGGACGTAATAATTATCAGTTGGAAATGGAAATTTGACCTCTTCTTGGGCTGAATCGTTCGTTATGAATGGTCCAATCGTCATAAATACTCCAGCGAATATTCCACTGAGGTTTATGTATAAATGAATTGGAGAAGCTTGGTCGATACAACTGATTAAAACTTCTCTGTCGTCGAGTTTTGATTTTTTCAGAAAACTTTTTATCTCTTCGATCAAATTCTGCAATTGAGAAGAAATTTGTCATTAACTCTTTGCTGGGACCTCACTCTGCTATAACATTGCTGGCAGCTTGGGGTAAATGTGACATCAACCGAAAATCATTAAGCCTAAACTGGTCAACCTGTGAGCGTGGCATCGCGCTTCGCTGCTTTTATTTTTTCATGATCAATTGGTTGCGTAGGAAATTTTGGAAAAAATTGAATTTTATCGTTGAAGGGTTTAAAAAACTAATATGTTTTCCAAATTACGTATTAACCGACGGCGGTGGCTGTGTGGTTAGAGCGGGGGGTTTGGCACGCAGAAAGCCCGGGTTCGAATCCCGGCGAGGGGAAGCCAAAAAGATTTTAAAAGCTTTAATTCCACAGTTTCACCTAACCGAGTGGGAGTCTCGCAAGGGACGACTGTATCTGGGCAGGTTTTCCTCAAGAAAATATAAATGAGGTTTTCCCTCGTCATGTGTGTGTGTGTTTAGGTGTTCGTGTGTATATGTGTTTGTGTGTATGTGTGTATATATATATATATATATATATATATATATACAACACAACTGGTCGGAAAATACTCGTAAGATATTATACTTTTAGGAAATGGAAAAAAAAATCGATTTTTTGAAAAGCCTAACTAGGTCTCCCTTCTTAATATCATTTGAAGAGATAGAACGGGATGAGATCACTTTTCTTCACTCTGACTTCGAAATATCTTAGAAAATAAGTGAGATAGGGTGATTTTGCTTGAATCCTCTTTTGTAAGTCTTCAAATTTTTCGCAAAACCAATTTTGAACAAAAAAGGCGTACTTACATTATTTACCGAAATATTCCCAAAAAATGCAAAAATGACGATACTCACACAATTTTCATGAATATTTCGAAAAACGATGGAGATACGACCTTTTCGCTCTTATTCATTTTTGTAGATCTTGAAATTCTCCATAAGAACCATTTATTGTCCGGGATATTCTCAAGAACACAAATAATTTATTTTTTATGAATATTTCACGAAATAATGGAGTTACGCCCTTCTCTTCTAAATTCTTTTTTGCAGCCCTTGATTTTGTAGCTCTTGAAATTCCTTATAAAAATACCTTAGATAAAAGAAGGCGTATCGCCATTATTTACCGAGATATTCTCAAAAATTTTAAAGAATGAAACATATATTTTTGATCAATATTTCGAAAAATAATGGAGATACACCTCCCCCCCCCCCCTTAATTCTTTTTTTGTAGCTCTTGAAATTCTCTGTGAGATCCCATTATGTTTAAAAAAAGAAGAGAATTATTAGGACCAAAAAGAAAAAAGAATTTTGTTCTTATGAATATTTCGGAAATTAATGGAGATACGTCCTTTCCATCCTGATCGTTTATTCTAACTCTCAGAATTCTCCACAAAATCCTAACTGCACAAAAAAAAAGCCTCTCTATTATTTACTGAAATATTCTCAAAAACTGAAAAAAATCAATAATCCTTAAAATCTTCAATTTGTCGCCTCAGAAACAAAGTTGCGTAGGTGCTTTCTATGAGCATAGCACTTGCGCCACTCACGTCATGAAAAAATATCAATTATATTTTGATATTCCAGATTCTTCAGAATTTTTGAAATTATATCTGAATTATTTTTAAAATTATTTTTAAAAAAATTTCTATTTCTTTTTCAATTTTTTCAAATTAAACTCTGGCTGGGAAACAAAGTGACGTAAGTGTTTTATATAAGCTTAGCACTTATGCTACATTGTTTCTAAGGCAACGAATTATATTACCTGGAGTACATAATAATTCTTTTTGCAAATGATCATTTTGATGAAAACCTGAGCGTCCGATGCGATATAACAGAGGAATTTTGTCACCTCCATAAAATCGTCACGTAAAAGATACATTGTGTAAAAATTACACGTCAGCGTAATCGATGTCATGAATGATAAAAACCACCACTTCATTTCCCAGAAGACTTTTTGTAGAAGTGACGCTTGTTTACTTAGAGGCCACGAACAGAGTAATGCAGTGGCAATTTCCGTGTAGGTCATTACAGCCTCTGGTGATGCTTTCATATTAATGTTTGAATAGACATGCGAGGCTCGACTGTTTCCGGAGTTATGAATTTATGCTTCACAACTAGCGTTTCCCTTCAATGTAAATTGCAGAAGGGGTGAAATTTAATTTTATTTATAGAAAATTGAGAGGCGGAAATTTTCAGGTGTTAGGGTACTGGTTCGTTCAGAAAAAACAGTCTTTCAGAAAAAAAAAACACAAATTGAAAAGAATAACTTGATGGAAAATTGATGAATTCTTTCTTAACTATTGATTTTTTGAATTAAGAATTTTCATTTCATTCATTCTAAAAGATAGGGAAATTTGAAAGGAAGAGGCGTTTGTTTTGAGGGAAACAGTAGCTTACCTCTTTCGAATTTATAATAAAGCAGACAGTTGCTGATTCGCACAGAATGAAACGAGGGGAGGGGGGTGAGGGGGAGAACATTTGTTTTAATAATCAACTGTAATTGCATCAATTCGAAGTGCTGGCTCGGAAATTCATCATTTAGTCATTGAGAAGTGGTGAGTGTATGAAGTGAATTGAATTTACGCTAGTCTCGTGAATTTTTTAATTAGGGGAAGTGTTCCAGAATTTTTTCGAGATTGAAGGAGTGTACGAATTTTTTTATTTAAATCACACTAATTAAGATACATGAGAGCATTCTCTTGTATTTCTTCGAATGCTCTTAGGAAGTCCTTCACTGAAAGAAAATCCTGGATCAACAATCGAAAAAGTTAAGTATTTCATTATTCAACTAATCGGCAATCTCACGCCCTTCGAATCATCGATATCAAATTTTTTTTGAGGCTTCTTGGCACTTTCGAGAATATCTGCCTGGATCTTCTAGAAGGAACATTGTATTGAAAAGAAGTTATGAAATTTTTAAAGATCGTGAAGACAGAAAATTTTAATTTTTTTGAAGAGATAACCGTTTGCGAGAATTCGCTGAGAAATACAGAGATTTCAATTGAAATGGGGTGAAACCAGAATGAGAGTATGAGGAAAGACGCATCCGATAGGCTATGCATAAACATCCTGTCAAATATAATTTAAAAATTTTCAGATTTCTTTGAACTTCTCATTTCAACGTGATGTGTTTTGATTGATCAGAGACTTGTCACGAGATTTCTAGGCCGACAGAGAAAATCCTATCTAAATTTTCAAAAAAAAACAACAAACTTTTTTGGAAGTCTAACCAATTGGAAGAAAAAAGAACATCAAATGATGTAACAGGACGAATGGAAAAGTTGATATCCTTGTCATTTGACAATTGATCGTCATTGTATAATCTAGACGAAAGAGATTATGAAATTTAGAATTTTATTGATTCCCACGTTGACAAAATGGAGCCCTCGTATGATGACAAAAGTGCCATGATGATCATGAGAATTTCTATTGGTGAATCACGAATACAGAAGGAATTAACCGATTTGACGAAAAGCAACTGCTCAAGTCACCCGATGAAGCACAGAACACACACTCCTGTTTCGTTAGGAAACGATGTCATTTGTAATTTTTATGAAATTCGTTCTGTCAGTGAAAAACATCAATTTGAACTGAAAATATTATATGAAAATTAAGATTGATTCAGTTAACTAAAATCATTGATACTAATTGTGAGATATCCACGTATAGATTAATTGGAACAATAAAATAAATTCTACGATATTGTGAGTACTTTTCTGCATTTCTCGTCTATTCTTTTGCCTATTTTCACATGTATTATCGTGGAAATTCAATCTTTTCACGAGTTGTTCCAATAGGGAACTTGCATATTTTTTTTTTATTTTTTTTTTCCATTTCTATGCATTCTACAGTATTGTCTGAGATTAGGGAATTTTTTTTTTTTGTTTTTAAATTGTTAATTATGGAGAAATTTACAATTAAAAATATCCAAATTTCATACTGCTCTAAAACGGCTCTGACGTCATAATACCACATGCGTAATTCAAGCTGTGGCCAGTGATGGCGCGGCTGGAGGATATTTGAATTTTCGATGCGCGATACTCATAAAGAGGTTATGTGTATAAATTTCTTTGGAAGGAAACACATTTTTAATTGAAATTCTTTAAACAATGTTTGAAGTAAAGAAGAGGAAAATAGAGAAATACGCATTTTTTGACAATCAGCATAACCTTCATACGCCTGTCAATGAGTAACGACAGGTGACTACAGATGGCGCACACATAGATTTTGGTATTCTGACGTCATGTCCGATTTAAAGACGTTCAGAAAAATGATTTTTTAATTAATGTTTATGAATTAATTAACGAATGAAAATTTTTTTTCTTGCCTTTTCTGTTAATCACTATCAATAAATATTGAGAAAAAAAAATAAAAAAAAAATATGCAAGTTCCCTATTGAATCCGAGTCCATCCAATTATCGTTGAATTGAATAAGTTAATTTATTAACTGTTTTCGGAAAATTAACTGGGGCTCAACAACAATAACCTTATCGTCAAATTTCGAGCCCCGACAGCCTTTGACCCAGACCACGTCAAGTGCAGCTTGAAGCGGACCCTATCATGATCCATCCTATTTCCGAAACTCGGGATTTTTGTTCGAGATTTTGATTGACTCAAACTTCACCCACCTCCATTGGTTATCGAGAATTCCATTCAATATTATAACGGGAGGAAGGTCTCTACGCACGTTATGCTTTTGAAAAATTAGACTTGTTTTTCTGTCAATAACTTGTATACATCGCGTGGAACAATATCAATCGGAATTCACATCATATGAATTAAAAATAAGAACACTAGTGAACCTGATCAATGATGATTTATGGTGAATTCACGCTCAATCACCGTGAATCATGGTGAATTTTAGTGCACCTAAATCATCGAAAATCACCATGATTCACCATAAATGACCGTGAATCAGGTTCAGTAGGGCATTATGAAGGCTGATTTCAAGATTTTTCTCATTCCTTCTAGATCAATCAAATTCCAACTTGGAACGGAAGCGTTCACTTCCATGGCGGAGATTGAATGAGAGAAGAGCCAGGAAGAACTGTGAACTGAAATTAATCGAAATCGGACCTATTCTCTAAAGTCCGCTAATTTGAATAAAAAAGCTTATAAGTATCGGAGTCGAGTAGTTCAAATATTTCCATTCTCTTCATCATATTTTAGGGCAAAAAAATTTTTGATCAAAATGACCCTCAGTGTACTCCAAGGGTTATTTTTATTTCTCAATAATTTTCCATAGTCAAAACAGCACTTTCAAAAATACCATCACTTCTTTATAATTACAAGCCTACATGCTTTTCTGTCATTAAGTTACGGGTATACTTTTGCCTCAGTTACTCAATTTTGTCTAGGTCGATTTAACTTCGCTCACGATAAGAAGCAGGGCTTTCCTCACGCGGCAGCTGGCACGTCTGGTGGTGGGGAGGTGAGCCCTCCAGGGCTGATGAAAGCAGGTGAAACCAGGAGTGAAAAACCGTCCAATTCACCAGGGACGGTGATTTGCGCTACCCGTCATAGTAGGGATTTATTGCAGAAAAAAGACGCAGCTTCAGAGAGAAGTGGAAACTTTAGAGCAGTTGGAAGTTTCAAAAAACTCGGCAGCTCTGAAAAATGTCACTGACTAGTTATTTCCTTTACATCATGGATATACAGGAAATTTATACGGGATGATTCACAATATTTGATTCCAAATTCTTCATTACTTTTTCGTTTCAATTTTTACTGAGCGAGCGAAGCGAGGTTAGAAATTCGTTTTTTCGTGTCCTACCCTAACGGTTTCGGAAATGCAGAAAAAATACCGTAGTTATATCGTAAAATTACCGCATTTTTACCGCATTATTTCGGTTATTTTGGTCACTTTTTTTACCAAATACTTACCGCATTGTTACGGTAAAAATACCGAATATTCATAGTACTTTAACGGCATAAACACGAAATTAATACCAAAATAATACCGTTAATATTCAGCATATTTACAGCATTATTACCGCATTATTACTGCATTATCACCGTAAAAAATTCCTACAATCTTATTACTAAAAAATTCGCAAATATTACTCAAATCAAACGGTATCAATGGGATTTTTTTGAATTCAAAAATTGACTAGTTTATGCTGTTTTCATTCACCAACAACAGAATATCATTATCATTATTGTATACATAGGTTCTTGGCAGTTCAAAATCACATTTTTTTTTCATTACATCAACGTCTTATACTATCATAGGTTATTTAAATTAAATATCAGTATATTTTTCTCTTTCCTTTGGCTCAATTACATCTTCAAGTTGTAATTAATTGAAAAAAAATAAAATAAATATTTCTACGATTTTCTTGGAGTTCTGATTAACATCTGACATGCTGAAAGAGGCTGTAAAGAAGGTTGGCAGGCGAGTCTCTGGACGAATGAGTCATTTGTACAATTGCCAAAATCCCGAAGATAACAGCTGGAATAACGCTGTAGTGGTCCTTTAATCACTCACAATAGAACGATGTGAGTGATTGGAGCTCTTGCTCAATCAAGTATTCCCGAGGCAGCTCCTGAATTATTGTAGAGAGCCACCGAACTCCGTTCTCACGTAAACTCACATCTGTACTCGTTAAAAATTCACCAAGCTGCTCCATGAATTGGGTGAGGCTCATTTGACGTTTCTGAATGACGTTTTCTGAATGTCTGAAAAATGACATTCAATAATAAAAAATCACTTTTATTGGGCAAATTGAAGGAAAAATAATTTTTTCAATAAATCAAGGAGAATAATAGAAAAAATCAAACCGAGAATAGCAGATAATTGAAAATTTTTAGGTTTTTTTATCTTTCAACGAATAAATTATTTTTGAAAAATGAAAAACACGCACATGCAGAAAATTCAAAAAGTTATAAGTGCAAATTTTTTAAATATTTTCTCAATAGTAATTTATTTGTTTAAAAAAATAGAAAATGTTTTGAAATGTGTGCTGATTTCATTACCATGGGGAATAGGATTTTTTACCTGAAGCAATACTCCCACAAACTTGTGTTGAATCATCTTTATTATTGTTGTCAGTAAAAACAGACGACAATCTCTCAATAATTGCTGCATTTCTAGTTGGTGCCATGGTTTATTCTCTTTTCTAGTCTCAAATGAACACTTTTTCTCAATTTCTCAAAATTGTCATTGAGAAAATAACATAAATCAATATTTCTCGAGTGGTGGCAAAAAACTATCACACGAATAAAAAACTTTAATTACAAAATAAACATTTAAAAAATAATTAAATTGAATTATTAAAATTTAATTAATTTTGATTGAAGAACAATGTGGACACAATTCCCTGGCCTTCAGAAAACCAATTGAAGCTATGTCTGACTTTACGGCGGAAGTGTGTTCTTATTGGCGCGCGTGACGAAAAAAGTGGAGGGAAAAATTGAAAATTCAATTGAAAACTCACCCAAGTGCTCCAAAGTTTGTTTACGGAGGTAAATATTGAAAAAAAAAATTATTTTTGATTATTATTCATTTTCCGAATAGAGGAAGGTGGGGTGAAATGGATACTCCAATTGAATGGTTTAAGATAGAAATTTGTTAATGATTCCACTGAAACGCTGAGAAAATTTTAGGCGGACAGCATGCGTCAAAATTTTTTGTTTTTCAGTTTTGGAAAGATTTACTTTTTTGGCCAAGATTTGAAGGGGTAATCCTTTTCCTTTCTGGGAAAATATCTCGTTTTATCGATCGTAGTCTAACAATTCCAAATGGAGGTGAAAGGTGAGATCATTTGCCATCGATTTATGGGGTTGTCAATCAAAAAATATGGATTTTTACTATAGTTATAGAGCGAAAAACTGATTCTCCCAAAACTACCCTTAAATACCTCAAAAATCCATATTTTTTAATTGAAAACCTCAAAAATTGATGGCAAATAATCTCACCTTTCATCTCCACTCGGAATTTTTACGCTAAGACTAATAGAACCGGAGATATTTCCAAAAAACCGAATTTTCCCAAAAATGAGAAGGGAAAACCCTTCAAATGTTGCCCCAAATAATCGAATTCCCAAAAAATGAAAAAAAAATTAATTCTGGCACTTGTTTCCCAGATAGCAAAAGTTGCCGATGACTCTAAATTTTGTTTCAAATTTTAGAGTATAAATTGGGGTTAACTTGTCGGAAATTTCAGTGTGAATTGTCGCCATTTTACCGTCAAATATTGACGATAACCGGAGAAAATTATCGGAGGATTTTGCTTGAAATATGCTGCAAAGATAATCTCCAAACTACGTCCAATCTGCAGCAATTCTTCAGAAAATTAGAGGCAAAATTTCTCGATAAGAGCTCCGACCATAACTCTGCATGTGCAATTCTATTATTAATTCCAGTAGCAAGTTTTTTACATTTAAAATCATCTTTCTTCCTACACGCTTTACACACGCAGCAATTTTAGATAATCATCCCTCTAATGGTTGTTTCTTCACATAATGATTCACACCTTTTGCTGAAATATATGTAAATGAAAATAGTAAGATATATATATATTCCTTCAAAGGGCGTAATCGGTGAAATTCTGTTGCAATTTAAGGTTGCCATGATAGGTTTTGATCAGGAAAATGGCATTGAATTTCTGCATGGAACAATAATGAATTTTGGAGAAAGGAAAAATCGTGGAAATTAGATTTAAAAATCTCCCCGACGAATGAAAGTCTGAAACTTGTAGTTGGATTTGAAAAAACCGAAAAAATTCAGTTTCTCTGTTAAAGACTTTTTTAAGTTATCAGTTAATTTCGTTTTCTACTGAATATTTCTATTAATAATTGTTTGACGTCACGATTGTTTGAATTTCGTGGACAAATACTGACGACTTATCAAGACCAATGTTAAATGAAACATTTTCTGTGGAAGAGAATTGAACAGTTTTATGATAACCTTGACTATTGTGTGCCGGAATTCGACATTATCTTTTTATTTTTTGGACACATTTTACGAGTTATAAAAAATCCACTAGTGGCAAATTCTAATAACGGGTTATGGACTGAGATATGGGAATTCATTCTCTATGTTTTGTAGATATGTTTGAGAGGAAGAAATATTAGAAAATATTCATTTTTCATATTTTCACGCTTTCTCGAAGATCTTAGGATATTTTGGACGCCTGAGCCGTACACGACAAGTAAATGGTGAAGATCTCGGTTAATTTTTCGAATACGCCAAAAATGCACTGGAATAATTTTGTAGATTATTCTGATATCTTCCACTTTTGTTCCGAAATTTTTTCCATATTGTTTGTTATTTTCGAGATATTAGCATAAAACTCATTCCTGGCGTAGTTTCGATTTTTTTCCTAACCCTTCGTCACACTTTTGGCATTTTTCAACTAGAGATGGTCAAAATATGGATCAAAACAAACTTATCCAAAGGAAGAAATGAAACTGATCAAGCGAATGAAGATTTAAAACCGCCCTTTACTTGGCTAAAGGAAAAAACACAATTCGCCGAACTTTAATAGTTTTCATAAACAAAAAGAAATGGTTTGCCCCTAGAAGCTGTTTAAACGTTTGCTTTTCACTCCAAAATCTAGCAATTCGTAATTTAAAAAAAAAATTTTGAGCACTGGAAAATTGATGTATTTTGCTTCCTCATTCGACGGGACTATACATATTTCTTTTTTAGTGTTTCGAACTATTATAGTTGGCTCAGCGAAATTCTCATATATAGCTGTATCGACAATTCTTCTCACATTTTTTGCGGATAATTTTCCGATAATTTTACTGATAACCCTGATGTTTGATATTTTTATGATATCTCAGTTGCAGCAATATTGTCCGCAATTTTGTCGACAATTCTGCAGCAACATTTCGGATCTCATGTCGACAATTGTTCGACAATATGCCAGCTATTTGTTTTATGGGTTCCCACCCAAAATTTCCTCCGCTTTCCAATGGAATCATAAAACAAAATCCATCTCCAACAACTTAATATTTATTTGAATCTGTCTGACTAACTGAAACCCGCTCTATTCTTTTATATTCTCAATAAAAAAACTTTTATAAAATTATTTCTTTTGTTATTCATTCATTTATCCCACTTGAATACTATTATTATTATTATTATTATTATTATTATTATTATTATTATATTAATTTTAAAATTTCATCGGAAAAAATTGGTATCAGGTAATGAACTGAACTCATTTTGTTGTTCTACGTGTAAATAATAATTTCAAGAGCACTAGGAAACTATCGCATTGATGCAGTTTAAATGTCGATATTTTTTCGTAAAATTTGCGCATTTTTATCGTAACTTTGCGGCATTACTACGGTAACCTTATGGCATTTCTACCGTAATTTCACGGTATTACTACGGTAATTTTACGGCATTATTACGGTAACCTTATAGCATTTCTACCGTAATTTTACGGCAGTACTATGGTTAAAAAACTGGTAAAAATAACTCTATCATTACCGCATTGTTACCAAATTTTTACGGTAAATATGCGGCATCCGCATTATTACGGAAAATTTACCGCACTTTTTTCGCATTCTCAAAACCGTTAGGGTAGGTATGAAAAATAAATTAAATCAAAAAATATAACCCGAAAAGTGAGTGAAATACCGTGGAACGCCTCCTGGGACGATTTTCCCCTAATCCTTTCTTGTGGCTCGTGAAATTCCCTACAGAATTAGGCAACAAGGGCGTATCTCCATTATTTACCGAGATATTTCACAAGAAATGATGATAAAACCGGGATTTATGGAAAAAATGCAGAATAATGAATTTTTATTATTATCATTTTTCTTTTTTCAATTTATTTATTCAAATTTACAAAATCCAGTAGATTGAGGATAAAACACTCGAGACCAGTTAATGATGGGGGAAGTTTTTCGACAGTAGCAGGAATCAGGAATTTCAGGAATTTCAACGCAGTTTCAGGAATTTCAACTTCTGCAACTGTTGCAATACTCAACACATTTCACCATTTTATTGCTCATGCAACCAATACGGCCGGTTTCTATGAATATTGCAAATATTAACGCATTTCCCAATTTTATTTCTTACAAAACCAAAATCACAGCGACAAGCTGGGTCGAAAAATGTGCAGTCAGTAAAGGAGCATACTTCTGGATCGGGGATCGGCTCTTCACAACTTGGTTCACAAATTCTTCCACATTCATGTACAATCTCATTTTCAGCACAATTTCCATGACATTCTGTAGAAAAATAAGAAATTTAGTGAAAGTGATAAAAAAGTAAAATCGAAAAAATCCATATTTCGCAATTATCATTTGTTTTAAATATCTTGGAAATTAATGAAAATATGCTCTTCTTTTCCTGTGCTTTTTTCGCAGAGAATCTCAAGAGCTATAAAGAATGGATTCCGGCGAAAAAGGCGTATCTCCATCAATTCCTGAGATATTTGAAAAAATCAATGTAAAAAATTGAATTATTCTCTTTTTTTTGTCTCTTTACCACTATTTTGTCATTAGTTCTTTAAAAATATTTTGAAAAATAAGTCAGAAAGATAAGTTATTTTACGGTGGTTATTTAAAAGCTATAGAAGTCGATAGAGGTAACTGAAAAATCACTGCAAAAATAGTTGAGTAAGAAAAAAAACGTATCTCCATTAATTTCCGAGATATTTACAAAGAAAAACATGAGAAAATGGATTTTCTTAATTTGAACTTTCCACTATCATTTTGTCGTTATATTCTCGATAATATCTCGAAAAATAAGTGGGATATATAGATTTTGCTTTAATCCTTCTTGGTAGCTCTTGAAATTCTCTACAAAACCACGCCAGAATGGCGTATCTCCGTAATTTACCAAAAAAAATAATACAAAATATATTCTTCGTATTTCACCTCTTCACAACTGAATTTCATCAATTTTTTGAGGAAATTCCGGTAAATCGTGGAGAAACGCTCTCTTTCACCCCTTCCACATGTTTTAGCTCTTGAAATTATCAACAAAAAAAGAAGTTAGAGTAAAAAGGGCGGATCTCCATTGTTTACTGAAATATTCTCAAAAAACGACGAGAAAATGAACTTCTCCCGCCATTTCTTCAATTCTCGACAATAATTCAATGTAAATTGCAAAGATGAACGAGTGCAACTGAACTCATTAGGCTCATCTGCGTGAGATTAATCAATGAAATAATGAAGGAAAAAACACTTACGTGTTATAATGAGCACGAAGAAGAAAAGGATCACCGAGTACTGAGCCATGGTACAAGTTCAAGTGTCGTTTTGTCGAGAGAATTCCCACGTGGGGCTATTTAACGTGTTCCACCAGTAGTATAGCAGTGGCGGTTCTGGACCAACATTCCGGAAATGACGTCATAAAGATGGCGGGAAATTCAAATTTCACTAGAACGGATGTGACGTCACGCAAAGATGGCGTCACCTAGTGGAATACAGCGCCATCTAGTGGATTTGACTACAGCGCCGCCTAGTGGTTTCGACTACAGCGCCACCTGGTGGTTTTGGCGGGAAATTCAAATTTCACTAGAACGGATGTGACGTCACGCAAAGATGGCGTCACCTAGTGGAATACAGCGCCATCTAGTGGGCTACAGCGCCGCCTAGTGGTTTCAACTACAGCACCACCTAGTGGTTTTGGCGGGAAAATTCAAAATTTCACTAGAACGGATGTGACGTCACGCGAAGGTGGCGCCACCTAGTGGATTTGCCCACAGCGTCATCTAGTGGATTTGACTACAGTGTTACCTAGTGGTTCTGAGCTTGACTACAGCGCCACCTAGTGGTTCTGAGCTTGACTACCCCACCACCTAGTGGTTTTGGCGGGGGGAAATTTGAATTTCAAAAAGCGTAAGTGATGTCAGAGGTGGCGCCACCTAGTGGCGTTGATTGCAACGCCACCTAGTGGAGATGATTCAAAATGTCTATTGTATCTGAACGAGCAGATTGGGGGAACGCGGACTCGAACGAATGGTCCAGGGGAAATCCCCTGATTTTTATATTTGAAAAATTCTGTTTTATCGACCTCAGTCGATAAAATGACTTTTGTATGATTCTAATTTAGAAAAATTCTCATTGTATGAGAGACGTACGAGCGAGCGATATTCTTCATGACACTACATGTAAATGAGCTCAAATATCATTGAAGATGTTAGAAATTGAATGATTTATATTTGATAAGTTCTATTGTAACATGATCATAGCAAACATCAAGCGGTATCCTTTATGCTGCTTGATGTGCACAAGTTTTGGAGATGAAGGAGCGTCAAATTTCATTTCTTGATATTGCGCAGTTGTTTTCATTATTATAAACAGTGAGCATGGTGTTGCTTCTTGGAAATTCTGATTTGTCAATTTACGGTCCCCCATTGATCTTTGATGACAATCTGGAATAAGACAATTTGATACTGCTGTTCAAGGACTTTTTTCCTTTCAGCTCGTCACCAACACACCTAGGAATAGACTCTAGACGTATTTAGACAAGTTTGAACTCGTTCGAACATGTGTGAAGAAAGAATGAAAAGTGGGGGAAATGTTTTGTATGAGGCCGTCAGGGTGGACCAGTAGGGCAAAATGGATCTTTTCGAACATTCTCATAGAACATTCAGGATGAAATGAATCACAATTGAGTTCTATTTCCCTCAATTACTTCTTAGGAATTCTGATTTATTGTCAATCTGCAGTCGTATTGATTTCAGTTGATAAACTCGATGAAAGAAGTGCTCAAGGATTTTTCTTCTTATGAGTGTGATGCGTTTACGAAATTCAGAAATTTAGGTGTTTTTAAAAAAATCCATATCAATTTGAATGAAATAATGATAAATTTTATTTTTTAGATGAAAAATGTAATAATGCTGTTATTTTTACAAATTCGTAAATACTCTGCAAACAAAGCAATTTTTGATCATTGGATAAACCTGATGATCATCATTATGATCTGAATGAGGTCGGTAATGATCATAGCATCTGCGACAATTTGCGATATCTTTATCTTGTTGATAGGCTTCAGGCAATTTTTCCCATACATCCTCAATGCTACCGGATGCAAACATGAGGAGAAACTCCTTCGGAAAAAATGAAATATCCTGAGCGGTCATTTTCTTGATACTTTTCAGCTTGCAAAACAGTCTCAGAGATTTGTCAAGACTCGGAATGCAGTTGCACAAGTACCATTTTTTCAGTCTCTTCACATTATCAGCAGCACACACCAATGCCATTGGTTCTTGTTCATGATGATCACATTGGAAGGTCCTCAATTGATTCAGTTTTGGACAATCCAAGTCTTCAAGATTAATTACTGTCCTGGAACTCCCAATGATTTCCTCCAACCATCGTTTCTTCTGTAGCCCCTTCACATAAATTACTGCTACATTTTTGACCATACGCTGAACAATGTCTTTCATGTTAACATAGGGTGTTTCACCACTTTCCCACAAAATTCCATGAAAATGCTCATACAACCAATTGTTGAGATATTTATATTTGGCTGACAATTGATCCCAAGGATATGGTGGCTCGAAAAGAACACACTCAAATCGATCATATCCATTTTCACTAGTTTCAACATTGACAATGGCCAACTCCTTCACCACAAATGTATTGGATTCACCTCTAAAGCCTTGGACGTCCAGAATGATCTCCATCGTTTCTCACAATCAAAAATTCAGAATGGAACTGAGCTCTCTCGACAAAATTTCCACGCTTTTATAACCTACTGATGATTCATTTGTAAAGATCCCCACCACATTCCTCAAGGACATTGTCCAGGAATTTATTGCATCATCAATTTATTGCGCAGTAGTTTTTCATAATTTTGATTCGCATGGAAGAACTTTCAGTCTTCACCATGGATCAGTTGAGTCCAGACGAAGTGAAATTCCTGTGCTCTGTGCCACCTTTCCTCTGTGACTACGATGAAATTGTTATTAAACACTACGGTGAAAATCCACCAGCGGAAGCCTGCACATTTCTCCGAGATTTTCTGGACTTGATGGAAAATTTCAAAACGATTCATCAGCGTAGAAGCGAGGATTCTGGAGTACAAGTTTCTACAGATCAGAAGCCTCCCAAGAAACGACGGAGACGGCAACGATTCAGGAAGAGGAAAAGAGTCAAGAAAATGGATTGTGAATAAATAACTCACATGATGTACATTATAATGAAAAAATATATTTTTTGAAAAATAAGTACACTAATTTTTAAATCATTCTTTTTACATTTCCACTGATTGGATTATATTCTACTATTCGATCATGTAAAATTAAACAATAAGCGGCTGTATTAGCAGGGAAATTCTCTGCTGACTCGAATTCCAGACGAATATCGACTGGTCCTGATTTCAAATATTCATTCTGTTTTGAGCAATCAATAACAATGAGTGGCGCATATTTCAAAAAATCAGCCTTATTTAACAATGGTTCAGATTCTTTACCATAATAAGATGTTTGAAAGTTCGTATACATATCATACAGCAGTGCATACTGATTATGAGGGATATCGAGATTTAAATTTCCATAGGGGTAGCTTTGAGAATTTAAAAATAGTTTTATATCGCGAATCTTGCAGTGGTCAAACTGGCTGGAATTCTTAGTCGTATCGTTTTTACGATCTGTCTGGAATCCTACTATAACATATCGTGGTTTCTCTAGCTGAGTGGAGCACTTAACAACCCAAACATGTTTTGATGTAGCTGGTAACAGTGGATATTCGTACAGTTCCCATGCTCGGAAACTCATTGGTATTGGAGCATCCTTAGAAATATAATTGAGTAGATTGATTTTCCTTGAATCGGAAACTCGGATGTAAGGTATCATCCACTCCATCTTTGTTATGGCTATCTTGAATCCTTCTGCTGCTCCTTCTGCTGGAGTTTGAATAATGCTATTGGCATCTGAATTACCTCTTGTTAAAATTAATTCATGTTTAGCGTTAACGATGATCCGCTGATAATCTTCAGCAAATCCCAACAGCATACTCAAAGGGATAGAAAAATCAAAGTAGCCATCATCATCAGTAAGCCCATCTTCAAGCTTCCAGCCTGCATTCTCCATGAGTGAAGTATGATTTGGACTTTGAGAAATGAAGTTTTTCATGAGTGTTGTGAGACCGACATTTTTACATCGATCAATCTCAACCGCATTCAGTTCATAGCGTATGTCCTCAAATAAGTGGAGAATTGCGCAATTAACGAGTTTCGTATGCGTTACATTTGTTCCATTAGCTTTCGTTAGGCGTCCATGAATGTGAAGTGTACTCTTACTAGGAAGTAAGCACAGATCCTGATGCTGCACGCTGATTCGAATTTCATCATTGCTATTGAAAGTAGCTGAAGCAAATGGCTGATGCGCATGAACTTCATAATGCGCGATGGACTCATCAAAGACGATGGGTTTTTGAATTTTCAATATTTCTTCCATGGTTTCTTACAATTGCTCACACAACAACAGAAACAGAATTGAATTCTATCCTTTAGGTTTTTTTTCTTTCTTGAAGTCTGAATCCTAGACTTTTCAGAAACTTGATGTTCTGAGGTGTTAGTCCCTTGTGACGTTTTGGATGACTGAGTCGTTTCGGACATGGTGATTCGCTTTTATAACCACCTCCAGATTTCGTGTGGAACACAATACCCATACTAGGATTTTATGTGTAATCTGACTGTTATGACTTCTCTTCGAAAATTCACAAGTTGACCGTCCTGATCGACAATTTTTAGCTGCACGTGATCTATGGCTCGTACGGCAACTGGCAGGTAAATGACATGTGACGGAACTTCCATGATCTTATATCCTGGTGGAACACTAGGAAAGAATTCATGTATAGTGTGCACTCGTTGACCATTGATATAGGCTCCCATAGTTATATTGCATTCCACTCTCAATGAGTTAATTTTGAGGATGGTTACTGGAACATCGGATTCATGCAGAACATGTGGTTTAAGGATTCGACGGGCAAATCCCAATAGTCCTCCAATAGAATCCTCCTTTTCAAAATCTATCGCGAGATTACATTTGATTTCACTCTTTAGAGTATTATTGTTTGGTCGTAAAATAATGGATATATCATACGCAGCCAGTTTTTCAATCAAGAAAGCTTCAATGTCTTCTATTTCGTAGCTCCCTGTGGGTATTGTGATGACTTTATCTCCCACATAGAATTTGTTGTTTCCAATATCAATATTGGGAATCGAATTGAACGTTAGCAGCTCCACAAGTCCAAGAGTATAGTCTTTATGAGGTGACAACTCGATAGGTGGAAAGTAGTGAGCTTCCAGCACTGATGATCGGCCGGAGAGCGTTAATGTGAACGAATCGTTCGACATGGTGTAACTGATATTTGAATTAATGTACATGGCTATTTTATAATGATTCATCAGCAAGGAACTTTAAACACAAATGGCCACACACCACCGTGTCATAGTCTTGAAACTGATCGTGATTATATTTGATAGTGCTACCAGCACCGAAATAATGAATCAATTCTGGAGGTGGTTGGAGATTACCAAAACTATCGAAATAAATGATTTCATTATTTTGTTTTTTATAGGCAACCCAGTGTGTACCGGGTCCACTCGCATCATCCAGATTAACAATAGCTGATTCATGTTTGCGTGGTCCATTTTTGGGTAACTCATTTCTCATGAAAACTCCTCGGAAATGGGCAATATTCATGGCACGTGCATATTTCATCAGGTCAACATCAGTGAGGGCTCGGTGTGGTAGCTTTATGCGTTTTTTAAATGAAGTCCCAATCCTTCTTTATAGGGCTTCATGTAGAGGCCTCCACCCATAGCAATGGACTCCATTGTTTGGTTATGTCGTTTACTCTCTTGGAGAGCTTGCTTCGCAGCATTTGCATCATTCACAGCTTTGGCAATGCCTGCTGCACCACCTGCTAATGCTCCTGTTGCACTTAGTCCTGCGAAGAGAGGTATGAGGAAAGGTATCACACCACCAATCTTTGCGGGAACAGGAAGAATACGTGGTGCTATCACATTCTTGCGTCCACCAGCATTCTTCACTCCCGCTCGAGCACCTTTCAGAGCTGACTTGATAGCGTCCGGTCCTGGTCGCATTGAACTTTTGGCAGCTCGTATGATTGTTCTCAATGAAACTCTCTTCTTAGCACCTTTGCCATGTTTTTTCTTCTTTCGCCCCACTTTTTTCTTGATTCCCATGCCTAGAAATGTTTTAGCTTTCATAGTGTTTGCTACGCCCCAAGCGGCTGCTTTCTCAGGCAGACTTGCGTCTTTCGCAAAAATACGTTTCAAGGCTTTCTCCTGGAGATTTTTATCAGCCACGTGTCTCGCAGCTAGGTTATCCTTGGTTTTCGAATAAGCTATATCGTGTTCTTTGCAAGCTGCGTCGAGGGGATTTATTCCTGAATCACCACGAGCTAGGCGTTCTTGCAGTTTCGTTCCCGGTCCACAATACTGATAGCCCGGTATATGTAATTCAATAGGTAATTTATTGATGAGACTGTTGACCAGACCTTTCCCTCGACGTTTTCCTTGTTTGCGCATGCACTTCTTCATGTTCTCGGAACAACTGATTCGAAATCGTATAAATAGCAGGTATTTATAGGTTCCAGTGTCATTCGAGGGATACGTTCAGAGGAGTGCGAGTCAGTGTACTCTTTTCGCTTCCAAAAGGCAATGATCTCTTCGATTTCTTCTGAAAAAGTCATAATGAATGATTATCGTGAGAACTCTCGAGAAGTTTCATTAGTGCTACTTACAAAATTTTTTTTGGAAAGTATTGACATAGTGCTGTTTTTGATGAAGATACAGTTGCAGTCAATGATGGCAACAACCATGAACAACAGCAACAACAACAACAGGAATGTGAACTATTTGCTTCTCCCCTGTGAAAAATGAACTTTCTCTCGATAACGGTCTATGGAAAAGAGTGAGAAAATATATTAGTGCTACTCACAAATTCTTTTGGGGAGTATTGGCTTATTGTTGAGATTTGAAGAATTTTTTCCTTGATGATGCTGCTACTGATGTCGCCAGGATGAGGATGATGATACGCTGACGACGATGATAATAACAACAACACCATCAACATGAGCCCATCGCTACTGCCCCTATGGAAAAGCTCCTTTAGAAATGATGTTCTCATGGGAAAAACAGATCAACTCACATTTGGGAGTTTGAGAAGTATCGACTGCTTTCTAGTTGTTGACGATGTCCAATGATGATGGTAACCGAATATAATAGGCCCCTCGCTACTGATGGTAATGATGATCCAACAAGGAAGATTATCGAACGACTGGCGTTGAACAGTATAAATGTGCGGTATTTATAGCTCCAGAGTCAGTCATGGCTGTGAACTTTGAGCAACAAAGTATCCATATACCAATCATGAATTTTGATGGAGTGGTGCCGCACAAGAATAAGAAAGCGAAGAAACGTCATGGACCTCTATTACCGAGTAGTGTTCGTGCAGTCATTTGTGGACCCTCCAATTGTGGAAAGACGAACGCTCTACTGGCTCTCCTAGTTCATTCAAATGGTTTGAGATTTGAGAATGTCTATGTGTACTCAAAATCTCTGAATCAACCAAAATATCAATTCTTGAAGGGTTTGCTTGATTCCATCGATGGCATCGGATATTTTCCCTTCAGTGAGCACGATGAAGTCATTAAACCGGAAGATGCGCGACCAAATTCCATCATGGTGTTCGATGATGTGGCTTGTGAAAAACAAGACAATATGCGAGCATTCTTCTGCATGGGACGGCACAGAGATGTAGATAGTTTCTATCTATGTCAGACATATGCTCGTATTCCCAAACATTTGGTGCGTGATAATACAAATCTCCTGATACTCTTTCGTCAAGATGAGATGAACTTGAAACACATTTATGATGATCATGTGAACACAGATATGTCACTCACACTCTTCAAAGATTTGTGTTCAAAATGTTGGAACGAGGATAAATACAGTTTCCTTGTAATAGATAAGGACCGGGATCTCAATGATGGTCGATACAGGAAAGGCTTCGATTGTTTCATAAATATCACTTAACTAGTGAGGTAAACGGTAGTTGTATTGTAAACTTGGAAGAAACAACATGCAGACAGAACGTTTCAAGAAAGAGACAGGTGCATTATATCATATTGCTCAAGCGAGCAATGCCATTCGACGAAAACATAAAATGATTAAATCGAACAAGGACAGCATGAAGCAAACGGTACGAGACGTTTTGAAACCCGTGGTCGATCCTCTGGAAAAATTGGCCAATCCAGTGAAACCCGAAAAAAGAAAGAGAATCTCAAGTGATACTCACTCTGAGATGTATGACACAGCATTTGAGGATGATGATTTTCAATCCATCAAGTCATCCTCATCAACTAAGGGAGAATTCAATGATTCATCAGCTGCTCTCAATGATTCATCAGCTAAAGAAGATTCAATCGATGAATCGTCTAAGCTCATGATCACGTCAAGTCCATCAACTTCTATGAAAGATGATTCAAGCACGCTCCTACAGAGGTATCTCCAACGATTGGAGAGACCAAATCCACGTGCTGATTTGGATGTAGAGTTTGGGGTACGATCATCAGCAAAAGGACCTAAAATCGGCGATTCCTTCGTGTATTTTGGTGAGAATTCTACAATGACTCTAAAGGATCATACGTACTCACTCACCCCAGGTCTCATTGAACTCATCTTTTCCAAATCACCTCAGATGGAATATGTGACACAGAGTGATAAAGATACATATGCGCAAATTTTACGCAGCACCAATGCACATAGAAAATACTATCGTATTGACAAAGGTGTTCGCAGTGATGATTCCAAAAAATATAAAGAAATTATTAAGACTGTTCTCACATCACCCTTGAAAAAGACTGAGAAAGCTCTCCCACAATACATGAAAAAGACTGGGGAAGCTCTCCCACAATACATGAAGGTGACTCATAATAATGTAGACCATGTGTATTGGGACGATCCAAATGAACTTGTGGATCGGCTGAGATTACTGCTGGCATCACAAACAGCCGGAAATCTCAGCCACACCAATGAAATAATGTCATTGATTGAGGAACTGCGAGAAGCCAACATTATTTATTGAGCCTCATAATGGAGAAAAGTATCAGTTTAATCATGAGTGTCGATGTGTTTGGACGTCAGTTGGGAAATAAGAAGAATCAGATTGTTGGTAGTCGAGGTCCTCCTGGTGAGGGATTCAAAACCACTTCTGATGGACATTATGACATGGATAAACGACGCTTATGTAATATAGCGGATCCGGTCGAGTCAAATGACGCAATGTCCATGGGAGTGACTCGAACTTTGATACAACAAGAGGTTCAACTCATCTATAATATAACTACTTCAATGAGAACAAATATCGACGATGGCATTTCAATGGTTCAGTCTCTCGATTCTCGGTTTCATGAGACTATAAAGCAACAAAAATTCAGCATTGACGCAGTACAAGAACTTGCTGCGAAGAATTCTGAGTTCATTTCTTATCTGGATGAGAAACGGAAAACATTGGAAGAGTCAAGGAGAATCATTGTAGACGATACGAACTTGATGATCAAGAGTCTTGAATCCATTGTAGCTGAACAATTGAAGAGTCTCGAGGAGTCAATCAACACCGGACAAGAATTAGCCTTTCGAAATTCGGAAGTAATTGCTGAACTTGATAAGCGAGTATCTGCATTGGAATATGAAAAACAAAAAAGCAACAGTAGTGGAGGAACTTCATAGACCTGCTCGTCGAAATTATCTACGTCGTCATGTTGATATGCGGGGGATAGATGAGACTTGGCAAGCAGATCTAGTAGATATGACAGCATATGCACAATACAACAAAGGTTTCAAATATCTACTAACCATTATAGATATTTTCTCTAAATTTGCCTGGACCGTTCCAATCAAGACGAAAAATGGAAAAGATGTAACAAATGCCATGAAATCTGTACTGAAAAAGGGACGCATTCCTAGCAAACTACATGTGGATCAGGGCAAGGAATTCTACAATAATGAATTTAAAACGCTTATGAAACAGTATAATATCACCATGTACTCAACTTTCAGTAATCTGAAAGCTTCGATTTGTGAACGTTTCAATCGTACATTGAAGGAAAAAATGTGGAAACAATTCAGTTTGCGAGGCACATACAAGTGGATTGATATTTTAGACTCTCTAGTGCTCACTTATAATAATACAAAACATCGCACTATCCATATGAAACCCACTGAAGTGACAGCTGAAAATGAAAAGTATCTTCTACGACATGTTTATGGTAAATTTGAAGTGAATCGCACATCAACCATTAAATTCAATGTTGGTGATCATGTGCGAATCAGTAAATTCAAAAACATATTTGAAAAAGGCTATACACCAAATTGGACCACAGAGGTATTCACTGTCAGTGAAGTCTTGAATACCAATCCTGTTACATATAAGCTGTTGGATTACGAGCAACGACCAATTGAAGGTGGATTCTATCAAGAGGAACTCACCAAAGTTAAAGATCCAGATTATTATCTAATAGAGAAAGTTATTAGGAAGCAAGGAAACAAGTTACTTGTCAAGTGGTTAGGTTTTGATTCATCTCACAATAGCTGGATAAACAAAGATCAAATATAAATTATGTTAAGTTACAAATCTGTATTCACTATAAATAATGAATTTTTTACATCAATTTACAAGTTTTTTATTCATTACTCCTATGATAACCATATGGTACAGTATCTATTGAATTACTCAAAATAATTCTTTTATCATCATAAGCACTTAAAGCTAATTTTTTTTGACGTACAGAATGTACTTTATGATTCTTACTTCTAATTAAATATTGAAATTTCTTGAGATTTTCATGCTCAAAGAGACAGTTCTTATAATCATCAAATTTGATACTTTTCAACGTTGAGCCTTTCACACCTCTAGCTCGCTTCTTCACCTTCTCCTCTCCATGAATTTTGAAAGTGTACAATTTGGCACGCAAACCAATAAACTCGCTCATAAGTTTACCGTTGCACTCATCTTTCATTAGACCTAATACTTTTTTATTCCTCAGAGGAATGCCATACGGATTATTTTCAGGATAATCTGATGTATCAAATTTCTCAATGTCACGTTCAATATATTCATAAATATTGGGAACACGAAATTCATATAAAAGACTGTCTGTATCTGTATAGAGTAATTTGGCTCGATCGTGAAAAGTTGGCTTAATATAATCATAATGGAAATCATAGATAATAATTTTCGAGAGATCAAGAATGGAAAATCCCACATAGATGGGCTTATTGAAGAAAATTTCATTACGATCCAATTGAATTGTCACTAAATCCTCGTCTTCATCGAAGATTGTACAGCTGTGGAAGTTTGGTTGAGCAATGAGAGCTTGAGCTCCATATCTTCCATCCCATCTTGTAATCAGTCTCACATCCTTTTGCTTCCTTACATTCTCGATGGTCTTTCCAAAAACTGCATTATTCATTAGCTTGAAGAAGTTTTTCTCAAATTCATTGTGGGACTGTTTTCGTAGTTCTGTATTTAGATTGATGTACGGTTCCAGCCAAGCAGCCTGTTTGAATTTCAGGACACGGTGAATTTTCGTTAATTTCATCCCAAGTTTCAAGCACTGTTTCAAATTTTGATAATGTATGACATAGTTTTTCTTGGGTAACAATGTGGTCGCTAGTTTCGAAATTTTCTTGTTGGGTGGTATGAAATGCTCAGGGCAGAGTGGTAAGTCCTTGTGTAATTCATGGAGTTCTTCAGGATACTCCAAATCGACTTCCAAGATGTATCCTACATCAGAATCATTAGGAACACTCTCAACATCAATGCTCAATGGTTCAACCCACTCAAATGATCCATAAGGTAGGTATTGAGACATTGCCGCTCCATAGAGATTATTTACATCAAAGTACATAAGATATGTAGTGTCCTTGTTTCGATCATATGCCGTTCCCATGTACTCATTATTAGCACATGCATATCGATTGGAGCATTGTGCTACTCCTCCACGAATGCCCTTCTCAATGAACAAATGCATTTCAATGTCAGTGAGAAGTTCCAGTTGTACACCTGTGCATTTGAGCATTGCATCAAATGTCAATCCTGGAGCTGTAAAGTAGTGTAGAGGATCAAGCTTATAGACAGAGGAGCAATTACGTCTGAAATTTTCAAAGATATCTGCCAAAAGTAAGACATCCGTCTGTAAATAGAGATCCGAATACTCTCCCAATGATTTGACATTGAAAGTACTCCAAACATTCTGAGCATGGTCATAGTCTTCCTCAGAGATGTTTTCATTGTTTAATCTCGAGTAAAACTCCTTCATCGATGGTAATCGATCTTCATCCAGTTTATCCCAAGAGTCCACATATTCGTAGGGAAATACACCTTTCCTCGTTAGCAATTCGAATTTCTCCAAATCCTCATCACAGTATTTCCAAGTTATTCGCTTATCTGCATTATTCAAGTCTTTCGCCAATTTCTCCAAGCTACTCGCCATGAACCTGAATGAATCAATAAATCGGAGATTAACTTGAGTGCCATCTACTTTTTTCGTAAAAGAAATGTATTTCTCCTTGTTCAGTGGAAGCAACTTTATAGAGCCAGGATATTTTTTGGCTAAAGCCTTAATGAAGAAATGTGCATCATAACCAGACAAGTTATGGAATACCACTGGAATAGTACGGGAGCTTTGGTAATTCACATTGCACTGAGGATGAGCAGGACCACGATATTTGCCAGTGAAATGGCAATGATCGCGATGCTTCACTTCAGTTGCTGTGAATGGTTTCTCACAAATGTGACATACTCGTGCTGTTCGATACTCATAGTCTTTTTGTGGTGTCAGTGGCTCCATTGGTACATTCGTGCTCAGACACTTATCCACTTGATGTGCTATCCTCTGTAATTCATCAATGAACCAATCGATGCAATCAGCTCCACGATGCATCTTGTACTCTGATTGCTTTTCATCAAAATCACAATGCAGGTAAAATCCAGCACTGTGTGGAATATGCTTCTGATATGGAGTTTCATTTTTAGTTTCATCATCTTCAGTTTCATCATCTGCAATTTCATCTCCAGTTTTCTCCAGAATGCATTCCAAATCAGCGTAAATAACAAACGGCACCATCTCCTTGAACTTGTAGTTTTTGAAGCTGAGGATATTATTTTTCTCTGTTGGTAATTTCATCCTACATTCATTCATGTTGTAGCAATCATTTTGATGCCTCTCAAATGAATCTTCATTGGAAAAATGTCCCAAACAGCGATCACAGAACCACATGAGATGTTCATGATTTGAAATTTGTGGTCGTACCAATCGTGATAAATTTCGAATCCATGCAAAGTGGTAGACTGGCTGTGACGCTGGCTCTGAGTGCACATTTGTACAAAATAAAAGTAGATGAATCGTCGGCCATTCTGATCGACTTTTACTCAAGTAATAAGGAACAATATCATCATTTTGAATCCCATAGATATTTATTGACAGACCATTCAACCGCTCGAATTTCGGAATATCTCTAATCTTCATTGGGAATTCAAATCCCTCGTAGTTGAGTGTTGTTCCATCAGGTAAAGTAGCTTGAGAATAGTGTGGATATGAACTTATACGGTCAACATGTGCATTAGTTGGATGGAGAGCGGATGTTATTGACCATAAGAAACAAAATTTGTCATCATTCTTTATATTAACTACAGCTTTTTTCGATTGAATATGTCTTGGTAGTGGAATGAAAGTGTTCATTCCCGCTACCAGAGGAACATATCTATTAATGTTAATCACTAGATTGACAACTTCAAGGAGGGACCACCCAGAATCTTTCTCTTGAAAATCTTCCACTTTCTCGAGTAGTCGTTCAATCAAATGCTCATCAAACCATTCCTCAATATCCGTCGTTGGTAGAATGATCTGATTGCGTGTATTGAAAAATTTCATCTCTTCTATTGTTTCACCATTCTTCATTACTTGAAACTTGCAAGCGAGTATACCATTCACTTTCAAATTTCCATCTCGTTGCAAGGCATCTTTCAGACGAACAACTGTCAGTGATTTTGCGTCTTCCAAAAAGGATTGAAGATCTTTGTCGCGCAGATTAACTACAGCACCAGTTCGAATCCTTCCACCAAAAGCGCTTTCCATATCTTTCCACACGACTCGATCCTCAACTTGTTGTGAGGAGGAGGAAGATGCAAGTCCTCCACCTTGCGTTCTCTGTTTCAGCTTTTCACAATGTGAATGGATCAGGGAAATAGTTGATTGTAAACGAATTTTTTCCCCAACAGACAAATTCACCGTTTTAAGAACTTTCTCATACAGTTTGATGTAATCATCACACTTGTTGATCCAACGAACTGTATCTTGAATCGTTGCATTTTTACATCCCCTCTCTAGTGTCTTCAATACGTTTAAACATGTTTTTGAATCATAGTTTTCTTTTTTTGATTCCATTTTTTTTCACTCTTGCTCTAACAAAGTGTCTTGATGAAAACTAACAATAAGATGAAATATTAATATTCACACGCACATAGATTGAATGTTTTCCACTCTCACTCCAACAAAGTGTCTCAATAAAAAACTAATAGTCACACACACACTGATTGAATGTTTCCAATCTCACTCCAACAAAGTGTCTTGATAATAACTAACAATAATATTACACACTGATTGAATGTTTTCCAAATTATTCAACGCGGTTGTCTTTGCAAAACTGATTTGCAAATGTTGAAATTCTCCTATTTATATGGATAAAAAATCAGTGCCACCTAGCGGTCCTTTTCAAAAGAATAGTTCCTCTGAGAATTGTTTTCAAATTGCGTTGTCGTCTTAAGGGTATCGGATTGCAATAACAATGCATTCAACAGTTCTCATTTTAAAAATTCGGAGAATCGTTTTGCGTCTCTAGCAGCCTTCTTGGGAAATCGAATTATTTTTGATTGATAGTATTTTTCTCATGCTCAAATTATTGAACATTTTTCAGAATTGTTTACAAACTAACAATGTGAGTGTTCATGAGATGATTGATTCATTATTTTTCATGAAAAGGATCGAATTACATAGCTCTTTAATATGATCGAAAATGCATTTCCATGAATTGTTTACAACAATGTAAAATTCCTGCAATTAGAATATCTTAGACTCTTCGACAGTTCTCAGGACTGTTTTTCAGCAAATGATTTATTAGTTTTTCATGAAAAGGATCAAATTACATAGCTCTTTGATATGACCGAAAATGCATTTCCGAGATTGTTTACAACAATGTAAAATTCCTAGAATTAGAATATCCTAAAATCTTCACCAGTTCTCAGAATTTCTTTTCAGCAAATGATTTATTAGTTGTCCATAGAAAGGATCGAATTACATCACTTTTTGATGTGACCGAAAACTGCTTAAATTTCCAGGAATTGTTTACAACGATGTCCTTGAGCTAAGAAGAATTCCTAGAATCTACATCAGTTCTCAGAATTGTTTTTCAACAAATGATTTATTAGTTTTTCGTAAGAAAATACTTTGATGTGACCGAAAATGCAACGCATTTCCAGGAATTGTTTACAACGATGTGAAGAGAAATTCCTGGAATTATGTTTCATTAGAATATTCTAGAATCTTTGCCAGCTCTCAGAATTGTGCAATATGAAGAAATGAAATTTGATGCTCCTTCATCTCCAAAACTTGTGCGCATCAAGCAGCACAAAGTATACCGCTTGATGTTTGCTATAATCATGTTACAATAGAACTTATCAAATATAAATCATTCAATTTCTAGCATTTTCAATGATACTTGAGCTCATTCGCATGTGTGCATTATCAAGAATACCGCTCGCTCGTGCATCTCTTATGCAATGAGAATTTTTCTAAATTAGAATCATACAAAAGTCATTTTATCGACTGAGGTCGATAAAACAGAATTTTTCAAATATAAAAATCAGGGGATTTCCCCTTCGTTCGAGTCCGCGTTCCCCCAATCTGCTCGTTCAGATACAATAGACATTTTGAATCATCTCCACTAGGTGGCGTTGCAATCAACGCCACTAGGTGGCGCCACCTTTGACATCACTTACGCTTTTTGAAATTCAAAATTTCCCCCACCAAAACCACTAGGTGGTGGGGTAGTCAAGCTCAGAACCACTAGGTGGCGCTGTAGTCAAGCTCAGAACCACTAGGTAACACTGTAGTCAAATCCACTAGATGACGCTGTGGGCAAATCCACTAGGTGGCGCCACCTTCGCGTGACGTCACATCCGTTCTAGTGAAATTTGAATTTCCCGCCAAAACCACTAGGTGGTGCTGTAGTTGAAACCACTAGGCGGCGCTGTAGCCCACTAGATGGCGCTGTATTCCACTAGGTGACGCCATCTTTGCGTGACGTCACATCCGTTCTAGTGAAATTTGAATTTCCCGCCAAAACCACCAGGTGGCGCTGTAGTCGAAACCACTAGGCGGCGCTGTAGTCAAATCCACTAGATGGCGCTGTATTCCACTAGGTGACGCCATCTTTGCGTGACGTCACATCCGTTCTAGTGAAATTTGAATTTCCCGCCATCTTTATGACGTCATTTCCGGAATGTTGGTCCAGAACCGCCACTGCTATACTACTTCCACCGACCGAAAATGATATTGATACAGGTGCTTCTTTAAACCATCGAATTGAAATTAATTTATCCAATACTTGAACAAATATTTCGTTTGAACAGATACTCAGATATTAGTAATGAAGAAAAGAAATAGGTGAAGGTAATTTTTTTTAATATCTCGGTAAATAATGAAGATTCACCATTTTCATCTAAAAATGGTTGTGTAGAAAATTTTGAGAGTTGTAAGGGGCCATTCATTAATTACCCTAACGGTTTTGAGAATGCGAAAAAAGTGCAGTAAATTTTCCGTAATAATGCGGATGCTGCATATTTACCGTAAAAATTTGGTAACAATGCGGTAATGATAGAGTTATTTTTACCAGTTTTTTAACCATAGTACTGCCGTAAAATTACGGTAGAAATGCTATGAGGTTACTGTAATAATGCCGTAAAATTACCGTAGTAATACCGTGAAATTACGGTAGAAATGCCATAAGGTTACCGTAGTAATGCCGCAAAGTTACGATAAAAATGCGCAAATTTTACGAAAAAATATCGACATTTAAACTGCATCAATGCGATAGTTTCCTAGTGCTCTTGAAATTATTATTTACACGTAGAACAACAAAATGAGTTCAGTTCATTACCTGATACCAATTTTTTCCGATGAAATTTTAAAATTAATATAATAATAATAATAATAATAATAATAATAATAATAATAATAATAATAATAGTATTCAAGTGGGATAAATGAATGAATAACAAAAGAAATAATTTTATAAAAGTTTTTTTATTGAGAATATAAAAGAATAGAGCGGGTTTCAGTTAGTCAGACAGATTCAAATAAATATTAAGTTATTGGAGATGGATTTTGTTTTATGATTCCATTGGAAAGCGGAGGAAATTTTGGGTGGGAACCCATAAAACAAATAGCTGGCATATTGTCGAACAATTGTCGACATGAGATCCGAAATGTTGCTGCAGAATTGTCGACAAAATTGCGGACAATATTGCTGCAACTGAGATATCATAAAAATATCAAACATCAGGGTTATCAGTAAAATTATCGGAAAATTATCCGCAAAAAATGTGAGAAGAATTGTCGATACAGCTATATATGAGAATTTCGCTGAGCCAACTATAATAGTTCGAAACACTAAAAAAGAAATATGTATAGTCCCGTCGAATGAGGAAGCAAAATACATCAATTTTCCAGTGCTCAAAATTTTTTTTTTAAATTACGAATTGCTAGATTTTGGAGTGAAGAGCAAACGTTTAAACAGCTTCTAGGGGCAAACCATTTCTTTTTGTTTATGAAAACTATTAAAGTTCGGCGAATTGTGTTTTTTCCTTTAGCCAAGTAAAGGGTGGTTTTAAATCTTCATTCGCTTGATCAGTTTCATTTCTTCCTTTGGATAAGTTTGTTTTGATCCATATTTTGACCATCTCTAGTTGAAAAATGCCAAAAGTGTGACGAAGGGTTAGGAAAAAAATCGAAACTACGCCAGGAATGAGTTTTATGCTAATATCTCGGAAATAACAAACAATATGGAAAAAATTTCGGAACAAAAGTGGAAGATATCAGAATAATCTACAAAATTATTCCAGTGCATTTTTGGCGTATTCGAAAAATTAACCGAGATCTTCACCATTTACTTGTCGTGTACGGCTCAGGCGTCCAAAATATCCTAAGATCTTCGAGAAAGCGTGAAAATATGAAAAATGAATATTTTCTAATATTTCTTCCTCTCAAACATATCTACAAAACATAGAGAATGAATTCCCATATCTCAGTCCATAACCCGTTATTAGAATTTGCCACTAGTGGATTTTTTATAACTCGTAAAATGTGTCCAAAAAATAAAAAGATAATGTCGAATTCCGGCACACAATAGTCAAGGTTATCATAAAACTGTTCAATTCTCTTCCACAGAAAATGTTTCATTTAACATTGGTCTTGATAAGTCGTCAGTATTTGTCCACGAAATTCAAACAATCGTGACGTCAAACAATTATTAATAGAAATATTCAGTAGAAAACGAAATTAACTGATAACTTAAAAAAGTCTTTAACAGAGAAACTGAATTTTTTCGGTTTTTTCAAATCCAACTACAAGTTTCAGACTTTCATTCGTCGGGGAGATTTTTAAATCTAATTTCCACGATTTTTCCTTTCTCCAAAATTCATTATTGTTCCATGCAGAAATTCAATGCCATTTTCCTGATCAAAACCTATCATGGCAACCTTAAATTGCAACAGAATTTCACCGATTACGCCCTTTGAAGGAATATATTGTTAAGAATATTTAATAGAAGTAAGGGTTAAATCTCTTTATTTATTCGTACACGACTTTTCTCCAGTCTCGCAGTAATTCAACTCCCCTCTTGTCATTCTTTCCTCCGATAACTTCACAGTTATCCTTCTTTTTCTTAGAACTCTTTTCTAATTCCGCAACACTACTTTCCTTCGTAAAGTTTTCGTCCCGATAACTTTTCCAAAACAAATCCATCGTCCTTCGGCAATAAGTCCGATTAAATCCTTCAGACTTGACCTTCTGATTCATGCTTCGATTTCTCTCTTTGCCTCACTCATCAGTCCATATTTTTCCACTTATTCTTGTGTGAATTCATTTCATTTTCCAGCTCTCTCTTTATTTTCCAATCCCAGTACCTCTGGTTCCACCTAAACAAACAAATTTCACCTACGGTACAAAACTAGTATTCTTCATCTAGCTTCCTACGTCTAAATATTCAAATACCATCTTGGTAATAAACAAATTTAACTCTTTTTTTTTTTTTTTTTTTTTTTTTTTTTTTTTTTTTTTTCGTAACTAAAGAACTCGACCTCGAGCTTCCCTATCCAGCCACTCCATTCCTAGGAGGGAACTGCTCTGAGCCACTCTTATCCTTACGAGGGAACTGCTCTTTTTTTTTTTTTTTTTTTTTTAAATCTCAAACATTGCCGTAATTCATTACTTAAACTTTCATCACTTAACACCTTAAAATCTCTATTCTGCATAATGTGTTATACGATCAACATGTACAACCTTTAGTTTTCCTCTAGGCAGCTTTTGAATCCTATACACCACATCATTAATTTTTGTCCGCACGATATAAGGGCCATCCCACTCTCTTTGTAATTTCGGTGATTTTCCTTTGGTTCTTTGGGGGTAGAAGAGCCAAACTTTCTCACCAACTTTGAATGACAGCATATGTGCATTTTTATCAGAACTCCTTTTCATTTTGTTTGACTTCATTATCAAGGTATTTCGAACTTCATCATGGATTTTTGACATTTTTTCTCCTATTTTTGAAACACTTCCTGCAGGATTTAAGCTTTGCAATGAATTTTCTGGTGTAGTTCCACGCAATAAGTCCAATGGCAAACGAAGTTCTCGACCCATCATCAACATTGCTGGTGAATATTCCGTTGTTTGGTGCTTGGCTGACCGATAAGCCAATAAAAACAGTGGAAGCCATCTGTCCCAATCTTTTTGGTTGTCTTGCTGTTGATTCAATCCTTCATTAATAATTTGTTGATGTTCGTCTAATCTCTGGTTTATTGCTGTTTCTCTTTGACGGAGACTTTCCTCCATGTTTTCAAGTCTACGGTTTACCTCTTCACGTAAATTTCCTCCACTTGGTGCTGAGAAAGGGCGATATTGCCTTCTGAGCGGTCCTCTGATAACGCCAAGTCTTTCTTCCACATCCGAATCTGTATCGGAATGATTCGGCATGTTTTTTTTTTTTTTTTTTTTTAAACACTTATTAATTTTTTCTTTTCAAATAATTAATTAGTTAATTTTAATTATTTATTCAATATTTTTTATATCTGTCAGTACTGTCACATTGACAAACTGTCAAAACTTCACATTTTTTTTTTTTTTTTTACACTTTTCACTAGTTTTTATATTATTTTTTATTCTTTATCTTATTTTTTCTATGGAAATGATGTATATCCCACTTCTGACACCAAATGTTAAGAATATTTAATAGAAGTAAGGGTTAAATCTCTTTATTTATTCGTACACGACTTTTCTCCAGTCTCGCAGTAATTCAACTCCCCTCTTGTCATTCTTTCCTCCGATAACTTCACAGTTATCCTTCTTTTTCTTAGAACTCTTTTCTAATTCCGCAACAATATATATATCTTACTATTTTCATTTACATATATTTCAGCAAAAGGTGTGAATCATTATGTGAAGAAACAACCATTAGAGGGATGATTATCTAAAATTGCTGCGTGTGTAAAGCGTGTAGGAAGAAAGATGATTTTAAATGTAAAAAACTTGCTACTGGAATTAATAATAGAATTGCACATGCAGAGTTATGGTCGGAGCTCTTATCGAGAAATTTTGCCTCTAATTTTCTGAAGAATTGCTGCAGATTGGACGTAGTTTGGAGATTATCTTTGCAGCATATTTCAAGCAAAATCCTCCGATAATTTTCTCCGGTTATCGTCAATATTTGACGGTAAAATGGCGACAATTCACACTGAAATTTCCGACAAGTTAACCCCAATTTATACTCTAAAATTTGAAACAAAATTTAGAGTCATCGGCAACTTTTGCTATCTGGGAAACAAGTGCCAGAATTAATTTTTTTTTCATTTTTTGGGAATTCGATTTTTGGGGCAACATTTGAAGGGTTTTCCCTTCTCATTTTTGGGAAAATTCGGTTTTTTGGAAATATCTCCGGTTCTATTAGTCTTAGCGTAAAAATTCCGAGTGGAGATGAAAGGTGAGATTATTTGCCATCAATTTTTGAGGTTTTCAATTAAAAAATATGGATTTTTGAGGTATTTAAGGGTAGTTTTGGGAGAATCAGTTTTTCGCTCTATAACTATAGTAAAAATCCATATTTTTTGATTGACAACCCCATAAATCGATGGCAAATGATCTCACCTTTCACCTCCATTTGGAATTGTTAGACTACGATCGATAAAACGAGATATTTTCCCAGAAAGGAAAAGGATTACCCCTTCAAATCTTGGCCAAAAAAGTAAATCTTTCCAAAACTGAAAAACAAAAAATTTTGACGCATGCTGTCCGCCTAAAATTTTCTCAGCGTTTCAGTGGAATCATTAACAAATTTCTATCTTAAACCATTCAATTGGAGTATCCATTTCACCCCACCTTCCTCTATTCGGAAAATGAATAATAATCAAAAATAATTTTTTTTTTCAATATTTATCTCCGTAAACAAACTTTGGAGCACTTGGGTGAGTTTTCAATTGAATTTTCAATTTTTCCCTCCACTTTTTTCGTCACGCGCGCCAATAAGAACACACTTCCGCCGTAAAGTCAGACATAGCTTCAATTGGTTTTCTGAAGGCCAGGGAATTGTGTCCACATTGTTCTTCAATCAAAATTAATTAAATTTTAATAATTCAATTTAATTATTTTTTAAATGTTTATTTTGTAATTAAAGTTTTTTATTCGTGTGATAGTTTTTTGCCACCACTCGAGAAATATTGATTTATGTTATTTTCTCAATGACAATTTTGAGAAATTGAGAAAAAGTGTTCATTTGAGACTAGAAAAGAGAATAAACCATGGCACCAACTAGAAATGCAGCAATTATTGAGAGATTGTCGTCTGTTTTTACTGACAACAATAATAAAGATGATTCAACACAAGTTTGTGGGAGTATTGCTTCAGGTAAAAAATCCTATTCCCCATGGTAATGAAATCAGCACACATTTCAAAACATTTTCTATTTTTTTAAACAAATAAATTACTATTGAGAAAATATTTAAAAAATTTGCACTTATAACTTTTTGAATTTTCTGCATGTGCGTGTTTTTCATTTTTCAAAAATAATTTATTCGTTGAAAGATAAAAAAACCTAAAAATTTTCAATTATCTGCTATTCTCGGTTTGATTTTTTCTATTATTCTCCTTGATTTATTGAAAAAATTATTTTTCCTTCAATTTGCCCAATAAAAGTGATTTTTTATTATTGAATGTCATTTTTCAGACATTCAGAAAACGTCATTCAGAAACGTCAAATGAGCCTCACCCAATTCATGGAGCAGCTTGGTGAATTTTTAACGAGTACAGATGTGAGTTTACGTGAGAACGGAGTTCGGTGGCTCTCTACAATAATTCAGGAGCTGCCTCGGGAATACTTGATTGAGCAAGAGCTCCAATCACTCACATCGTTCTATTGTGAGTGATTAAAGGACCACTACAGCGTTATTCCAGCTGTTATCTTCGGGATTTTGGCAATTGTACAAATGACTCATTCGTCCAGAGACTCGCCTGCCAACCTTCTTTACAGCCTCTTTCAGCATGTCAGATGTTAATCAGAACTCCAAGAAAATCGTAGAAATATTTATTTTATTTTTTTTCAATTAATTACAACTTGAAGATGTAATTGAGCCAAAGGAAAGAGAAAAATATACTGATATTTAATTTAAATAACCTATGATAGTATAAGACGTTGATGTAATGAAAAAAAAATGTGATTTTGAACTGCCAAGAACCTATGTATACAATAATGATAATGATATTCTGTTGTTGGTGAATGAAAACAGCATAAACTAGTCAATTTTTGAATTCAAAAAAATCCCATTGATACCGTTTGATTTGAGTAATATTTGCGAATTTTTTAGTAATAAGATTGTAGGAATTTTTTACGGTGATAATGCAGTAATAATGCGGTAATAATGCTGTAAATATGCTGAATATTAACGGTATTATTTTGGTATTAATTTCGTGTTGATGCCGTTAAAGTACTATGAATATTCGGTATTTTTACCGTAACAATGCGGTAAGTATTTGGTAAAAAAAGTGACCAAAATAACCGAAATAATGCGGTAAAAATGCGGTAATTTTACGATATAACTACGGTATTTTTTCTGCATTTCCGAAACCGTTAGGGTACGTGAGGATGATTTTGGCCATTTTTGACCCCCCCTACCCCCATGTAAGGGTACATAAGATTTCTCGAACCCCCCCTCCCTCTTCTTACGTAACATTGACTCTTGTTTTGCTTCCGAATGGAAGCATTGTAAACGTCGGATTTTTCGATTTCGAGTTTTCATCGAAATATGACTCCAAATGATCCAAAACGTTGAAAAATCATATTTTTAAATCAGGTCTGTACGTGTATGTGTGTGTGGTTGAGTGGGTCTGAGTGTATTGACATGTATCGTCATTTTCTCTGGAACGGATATACTTAGCGTTCTCAAAATTTGACAGTATTTTTCCTCTGTGTACAAAACGTTGTCAACAAAATTTCAGCGGAATCGGTTGGATAGTTTCCGAGAAAAATAAAATTTAAAAAAAAGTGTTTTTTTGAATTTTCTCGATGAAAAATCAATTCGTAGCCCCCAGTCTGGGCTATGATATTCATCTCATTAGAACTCACATTTTTTACTCGGGGTAAATTCTTCTCTGATTTTTCGTTTTGGAAATTATTTCAATTTTAGTGATTTTCAGTTCAGAGTTTAGCGGAACGATAACTCGATAAGTATTTGAGCTAGAGACTTAAAATTTTGGCAGTTTGTAAATCTGATGAAGGTAGAGTTTGGTATTGAATCTAGGTGAAATTCGTCCAGTGGTTTCTGAGATATTTGCAAAAAATGAATTTTTTCAAAAGGCGAATTTCTCAAAAACTACTGGGCCGACTTACACTAACTTGAACTCAAAAAGTTCATTATAATGAAGGGAATGAACTCTGTAGATTTCCAATTTATTGGTCAAGTATTTCTTTTTGTTATGGAAAAAATTAACTTTTTTAGAAAAAATCAGAATTTCAATTTTTCTTGATAATCTGCTGAGAACACATATAGTTTTTATTTCATGATAATAAAATATATACTTTTCTACCTAAAATGAGATCATTTTCATCCTGATCTGATGATTAGAACCCCCATCGTATGGGAAAATGTAATTAATGAACAATAGAAAATAATTTATGTGTTCATATTAGTATAAGTGAACTCGAATCAAATTAATAAAAGTCGCGATGCTCCAATTAGAGCTCAAAAATTCCATTCGGAAGCATACTGCCAATGGCATTGATAGAATAGTAAATCTGAGAATTCAAATGACACACGAAGGGCGAAGGCCTGCTTGTTTTGGGATAATAAAATGTTGTTAGAACAGGATCAGCTGCACTTAAACTCACAGTTTTACGTATATCAAAGATTTTGACTTTTTAACAGATAATTTAGGCTGTACTCTTTTATTGCTATCAGGTATGGATTATCATGATATCATTAGAAAACCATCTAGTCTTTGGAATATCATTATTATAATTAAAAGGAAGTTTCAAAATAATCTTGAAGCGAGCAAACATAAATCAGTTGAACAATCTACAAAAGAATACTACTTTTAAAACAATGATCGACTAGTTTTTAATTAATCTTATAGAAAATAAATTGGGAAGTAAAAGCTAGATCAATTCAGATCATCAATTGTCGTCTGGACTGAATGGGTTAGCAAGCCATGTTGTCCAATCGGAAACAATTGGTAACTCATCAGATGCAGTGATAAATTTTGACTTATAAAATATTACGTAAGAATGGTTTTACCCCCCTCCCCTCCCCCCAAGATAAGGGCATGTAGAGATTTTTCTAACTCCCCTCCCCCTTGGAACCCTTACGTAATTAATAAATGGCCCCTAATTAAGAATCGAGGCAAAATCGCCCTATCTCGTTTAATTTTCAAGATATTCTCAGAAAACTGATGGAAAAGATGGATTTTTTCAGTTCTGCCTATTTCTGTCGTTTTCCACCCTTAAGGTAGTTTCCTCTCTCATGACAAAATTCGAGACTTACTGAAAAAATCGGGCTATAAATAATTAGATGCATAATGCATCTCATAATGAAATTCGAGAACGATGGTCCATAGTATATATGAAATAATTGCAATTAGGAATGACCGTTTTCGTACAGACAGCATGAGAGAAGCGTGGGGAAAACTACGAGTTTTATTTTTCTTTCAGATTGCAAAAAAAACACTATCATTATGAAAAACTAACACCTAGCAGAACTATACATCTAGAATTTTCTTCTAAAAATGAAGATCATTGACTACATAGTTTCGGTGAATAGTTAAAGATGAAACGGTACTTTGACGGAATTCTCAGTGGAAGGGGTATAGAGCGAGTTAGAGCGATTTTGCTTGAAACTTTTTTTATAGCTCTTGAAATTGTCTACAAAACCGTCTTCGGGCAGAAAAGACGTATCTCCATTATTAACCCTCTTTCCCCATCCGCGGTGCAAGGGGATTGTGCGCAATCACGTTTGTCGATGGTAGGAATGCATGAATAGAATATTCACATACTGCTCTGTACTACAGTAAACATAAAAAGATGCCCAAAAGAATACGATACTGCGTGAGCGTAAAAACTTATATTCGTGGTAGGAGCATGCCGGCTTGCGTGATTGTTTCTCCCTAATCCAACGGCAAAAGTACAAGTTAGGCCGACTTTCGGGCCAGAAGGTTAACCCTTGAGAACTTGCGCTATGAGCATGGCGCCGCACTCTGTACACAAATTTAAATGAAAAATAATATACTAAAAATATAAAATTGAAACTCCTGGAATACTCTTTGTATAATGTTGCGAATCGAATAGAACTTTTTTTGTGGAATATATTTTTCTTGTATGAAAAAATAATAATTTTTTTTTGGGTCCAATCCCGGAATGCGGCGCGCTGCTCACTGCGCAACTGAAATCGTAGTGGATATTCTACCCACCGTGTTGCCATGTCACTCGATCTGTGTGTATGAAAATGGCTTGCACTTTGAGTCGTTGAAGGTTATTGGCAACGTCGCACTTTACTCAACACGTGCGGCGTCACGCTCATCACGCGACGAAAATCGTCAATCTCATGGGCACGAATTCTCAAGGAATTCTCGAGATATTTGAAAGAAACTATCGAAAAAAGTTGGATTTCGCTGTCTCATCTCTTTGCTATCGATTCATTCAGGATATATCGTGCAAATATTTGTGCAGTTCATGTAATATTAATGAAAAGTAAGTGGTAAATAACATATTCTGCGTTATATCTCAATCGTGAAGTACTCTGAAGTGGAATCAGCAGCAGGTAATTCGTTATTTTTAATTTTCATTGGATTATTCCTCGAAGAGAATAATCTAATGGCCTTTTCTAGAATAATTCAGTAGTGAAAAGAAATGACAGGTCAGTCAACTAGGATTATCATATCGTCACGTCAAAAACAAAAAAGTATAAGTGCTGTGTATAAGTATAACACCTGTGTCCCTTCATTCCTAAGGTGACGGCACATACTCAGCCTGTTATTCCGCTTCATTAATCAATTATGATAGAATCTTATTTATCTTTCGTTCAATGCCCCAATTTCCCAGGCACAGAATTTCAATTGGCCGATTAGTTGTCTGTAATTCTCTTCAATAAAAGAGCTACTTTGATGATACGTCGCCCTTGCCGTTGAGTGTGCTGTAAAAAATGAACGAAAGAAACACCCAAAAATTGATATTCTAATTAGAAATGAATTTGATTAATCAATTATCGATATTAATCGATTGATGAATTATATTAATTATTTATAATTTATTACTTAACCAATAGTATGCCATTAGCATAGTGTATTTACGTCTTTCCCTATGCAGCAACAACAATCCTTCATTACAAAGTTCCCAGATAGTCAATAATTTTCATATTGGATCGTAAATTTGTTTTTTTTTTTCCTTTTTTTTCAAGACATTTTCCAGATTTTAATCGTTTGCTAAATCTCAAAGCGCGAAATCTTGCACTGGCCCGCAAGACGCCGTGTTATTTTTATTTCTTGTTTATTTATTATTGACAATATAAAATGGTCAGTCCACTTGAAATTTCACGAGACCATTCAGATTTCTATAAGCTTTTCTCTAAAACTTACTTCATATTTTCATCTTCAATATGTGGACCATAAGGTCATATACCTTATGTTCAATATCAGTATTAGGAATGGCCTTCTAAACTCAGCAGAGCCCCAGAAGGCCACCTCCAATACTGAAATAGATTCATCTTCAATTACTTCTTTATCTTCTAATATTTATCAAATTAACAAAAAAATCCGGTGAACGATCGCTGGGTGCTTCTCTGACCGATTAAATTACAAGGCTGAGGAGAGGCAATCAATTCTCGATATTTCTGAGACAAAAATTAGCCTTGAGTTCACAGAATTAAAAAAATTGTAATTGAGGTAATATCCCAATGAACTCGAATGCAATTAATTCTTCATTTTTTTAATGCCGTATCAAAAATTATATTTTTTTAAAATTTTCCTGAATTTTTCCATAACTTTCGTCCGTGTAGTTTATAAGATATGAATTATCAAAGTTAATGAAAGAAATCCCCCACTCTTTGGAATCCTTTTTCCGTCTTCAACGTTTAACGAGTGGAGACCAGTAAATAATTAAAGTGTTTAATCTGCGGGTAAATTCAATGAACTTTTGACAATTATCATAATTACTTTGTGCGTCCACTGTCTCCCTAACACATGAATCTCAACATCCAACAATTGAATATCAACGAAAACAAGCAGGAGCCCCACTACTTGTGCGTAATTTGAACATCTTACATTTAATATTCTGCCAATGCAATTGTATTGCAATAGTGGAAATAATTAATTGATTGTGTATTTCTTTATCATTTGGGATAATTTGCAACGTTGTTAGGACTCAACATGAATTTATTTAAGTTTAATTTGACGAAATATTAAGAATGTCAAGAGCCTGGAGAACCTTAAATTATGAGCGAAACGTCACGAACTGACAATATCTTAGTATTGTATTTAACACCTTCCAATCTCCCATGATTCATAATTAATTACTACATACATGGAAATGAATCCCATAATTGATTAAAAGGAAGTGCATCCGCACTTTCCCAACTAGATGAAATTTGTACAATACCCAAGGCGGACTTTGGAAGCAAAGTTCCCGAGGGACAAACATGGTTCCAGCCCAGACAGTTCTAGAATCTGTAGCCAACTCACCTCATGCATAAAAATCAACCTATGCCAATGTCATTCAAACAGAAGAAGTGATAGGAAGAGAATTTGCAATTATCACCGAATACGTAGAGGATTCCCATGTAAATGAGTACCTCAGAGGCTACAAGGTTCTTGTCAACCCGAAACGTATCACACACATTTTGCGAATTGTTCACAACAGAGTTAGCTGCTACTTTGATAGTAAACAAACGGTTGATGGCATAATAAACTCAAAAAAATCAATAAAGGTCAAAGACAAAGTCATACAACTCAGACCACTCATTTCTACAAATAATCGCGTTATAGTTTCGAATATTTGCCCAGAGATACCAAATAGTAGTATTATAAATGAAATGAGAAAATGCAATGTAATTTTATAATCACAAATTACTAAACTCAGGGCCAGTGGAACAGATTCAGAATTTTCTCATGTACTAAGTTTTAGGAGACAATTCTTCGTCACTCCAGAAGACTTTGTGAAAATTCCGGGCACAATCAAAATTGTGCATAACAGCACCGAGTACTGGATCTACATCTCTTCAGACTCGTTAGAGTGCTACACATGCAAAAAGGAAGGACACATGGCCGGAGAGTGCCCGAAGAAAAGTGATTCGGCTTCGATGTCGCAAACTGAAGTAGGAGGGCTATCCCCCCTCCAATCCACGCGAGGTGACAGCGGTGAGAACACAGAGAACGGGATAGCGGGAGAAGAAGATTTCCCCACCCTGACGGAACACCCAGCGATGAAACGACCACGAGACGGCACAAGCAGAATCACAGACACAGGTAGTTCCCACAGTGATATAATCAGTGAGATTGGAGAAATAACTGATAAAGTTATCACTCCAGAAAAATCATCCAGTGAAAAAGTTCTGAAGCCAAAAACGAAGGAGCTGAAAAAGGAAGAGGAAAAGCCAAAAGAGCTAGACTGGACGAAGACAATAAAAGCGCTCAACGAGTCAAAGAAAATTCAGCTAATGAATATCTCCGAGCTTCAAAGCCTGTTCAAAGCTGCGGAAGGTAAACATGATGTGCGTGATATTATTAAACAGTATACCCCCAAAGCGAATGAACTATTCGAGCAGCTAACCGACATCTTCCATACCCTACCTAACTCAGGTACAAAAAAACCGGTGTACGCGAATCCTGAATCAACTAGAAATTGACGGAAAGAAAGAGAAAACCCTCAACACCGCTGCCAGTACAAAAAGGGAAGACACAGTTCTTGACACTGATGCTTCCAAGGACAATGAAGGCGATACACCAAAGACCCCTCTTGCGATAAATGAAGTACTAGTACCAGCCGAAGAGGAAGAACAGGACAGTACAGATTGCTCAAGTTCCGAATTTGAAGGCAGTGACATGTCCATAGCAGATGAAGAATTTATCGTTGACGCAACGGACATGGACTCTACGGAAAAAACAAGACACCTGACGATGAAGCTGCTGAGGAGTGGAGGGGAGTCGACAGCATGATTAGGGACAATGCGAGGCATCTCAATCTCAGGCAATTTCAGGAATTTCTCAACACCACAAAGCACAAAAATGACATTGAAAGTAACGCGATCAAATTCACAAAAAAACTCTACTCGTTATACCACATGCTAGACTACACTTCACGCGCACTTCCTTCCAAAACTTTTAAAAACCGAGCATCTAAGATTATGAAAGCCCTCAAAGTACACATCGACTTATTATCAAAGAAAAGAAAAGAAAATTTACAAGGGGAACAAAAAGAGTCCACCTTAAGCCCCAAATAATAATCGCTATAAATGAATACTCCAATTTTGTTCGTTAACCTTTTTCAATCATCAATAGTAACGAGCATGGAGTACCACCAGACGCAAACGAACAACAATAAAATAATAAACATAGAACTCAGAGTTTTAATGTGGAATTGCAGGAGCATCCGGAGATATAAAGAGGAGCTCCCTCGCATTCTACAAGCGGTAGATATACTAGTCCTTCTTGAAACACGGCTCTCTCCAGAAACTACACTCCCACACGAATATCACTACCCTAGATTCAACACTTACAGAAAAGACCGCCTCGCTGGCTCTGGAGGAGGCATAGCCGTATTCTTCAGAACCAGCCTGGCATATCAAGAATGTACTGATATGATCGAAACACATGATAAAGCTGAAATGTGCTTATTCAACATAACGAATGTCCAGCCGAACATCCATTGAATCGTATGCTATAGACCCCCTGATGTCAATTTATTCCAAGCGAACTGGAATCAAATTGTCGCCAACATTGACCGGTACGAGCATGGTCTCCTGGTAGGAAATTTTGATGCTCACCACACCGACTGGAACTGCAGAGGAATTTCTTTCAATGGGCGAAGATTAATGACTGCACTACGAAATCGAGAGGTCTTCATCCATAACACAGACACATTGACCAGATTCAACTCTAGCAACGGTACCTTTTCAAACATAGATCTTGCTCTCTATTCCCTAGAACTTGCAGATAGAATCAACTATCAAGTACAGGAAGATCGATATGGATCCGAGCATTTCCCGCTCCAGATGAAAATTAACATTGACAAAAGTATATATCAGAAAAAAAACCTTCAAGTTGTATACTGTAAAAACAGATTAGGACAAGGTAACCAAACAGTTGGAAAAGGAATACGCTAGTATCCTCACGCCAGACTTTATCAACTCTACTCCAATAGAACAATACGATAAGTTTACAAAAACCATCACTGATGCTATAAAAGGGAATACTCCAGCAAGGCGAAAGACATCGAAACCAAGGAGTAAGGACAACTGGGATAACCCCTGCCGATGGTGGGATAATGAGTGTGACCGAATGAAAAGACTGAGGCGAGGAGCACAAAGAAAATCAGATTACACCAAAAATCCAATTGACAGTGCTAAATACAACAAACTTTTAGCCCAAGCGAAAAAAATGTTCAAAAAGAAAAAGAAGGAGAACTTCATAGATAGTAGGACAAGCATGAGTTATGAATGGAACACGTGCTGAACTCTGAAAAATAAGTGAACCAAAGCCGGAAGCACCAGCACAACCAAACATCTACAATGGCAAGTGAAAATCAGCAACGCTCTGAATGAGATCAGCCCTTCATCAACCGCAACAGATCCATCGGTCCTCCCAGAATTCCAGGTAAACGAATTTCTCTCAGATATTTTCAACTACACAGAGTTTAACGTAGCCCTAGGATCACGCAAAGCTGAGAGTTCTCCAGGAATGGATGGGACAGACCATGTTATTTAAGAAAAATTGCCATACAAACATCATTTAGCACTATTAGATATATTCAATCAATTGTTCATTAGTGGCACCTACCCCGCAGCGGAGCACGCACTTTGTGCACTTAATCTTCAAACCAGGAGGCACAGAAGTTAGACCAATCACCTTAACATCTTGTCTTTGTTAATTGATACACTTGACTGGTGGATCGAGCACAACAGTTACATGAGCAGAACACAAACGGGTTTCCGTAAAGGCCAATCATGTCCAAATATTTAGCCAACTTATCCATCGCAATAAACGAAGCTCTCTCAAAGCAAAACCACGTGCTTGCTGCGTTCTTGGACGTTCGGAGAGCGCTTGACAATGTAAATTGTCAGGTATTCCTAGAAAAACTTGCTTCCATCGGCTGTCCAAGTAGCGTCGTAAGATTCGTTCAATCACTGTGTTATGAACGTCAAGCTTACACGGTAAATGAAGAACAGCTGAGAATAATCAGAAAAGGTGTACCACAGGGCGGAGTGCTCAGCTCACTACTGTTCTCAATATACGTGAATGAGATTAATCGGAACTTGCCAGAAAAGGTAGAGATATCACAATTTGCTGATGATACTGCGGTGGACATAGCAAGCAGCTCTATCAACACCAGTGTTCTCTCCATTAAAACGGCAGTACAGACTCTACATGAGGAACTACGGAAGGTTGGCCTAGAACTTGCTCCCCAAAAGTCGAAGCTGATTCACTTCAACCATAAGAGAGTAGTTCCTGGAACCGTAAGCATCAACGTGTGAAATCACCAGATCAAGTAAGTTCAGTCTGCAAAATTTCTAGGAATATGGTTCGATTATGAATATACATTCAAACAGCAGATCAGCGAAATTCGGAGGAAAACATCGAGAGCACTCAATATTGTCCGATTTCTTCGTGGTACCTGATGGGAATGCAGCCTCCAAACTCTTCTGTTTCTTGATAAGAGTTATGGGAGGTCTATCATGGATTATGGATCATTCATATATTTCCCACATACCAAGAAGCTAACACACTCCCTCGAAGCAATCCAATACGAAGCCATAAGAGCCACTCTAGGCTACAGAAAAACGACCCCTACCAATATTCTGGTAGCAGAATCGAAGCTCCCATTAATGAACGAGAGGGTCAGATTTATTTTTAGGAATTTCCTCGTAAGGATAATAACCAACGCGTCATTTCAACTAACGTTAACTATAGATGAGCTACTCTTCAACGGACATCGCAGTATGGCCAAGAAATGGAATAAGCTGCTCATACAAGAGATCTCGGAATTACCTACTTACACAAAGTACTTGAAGCGACAAGAAAGATTCGGAATACCCAGATATGAGTATGCCGATGTAATGACAAGTATCCCAATGAACGCAGAGGACGGAAGATTGGTACAAGTAACCAGGCAATCAGTACAGATACGAGGAGAGCCAACCCGGGATGAAAAAAATCGAGTCTTTCAGTGGTCGAAAGACTCCTGTCCCGGTCTCTACAGAGTCCCTATTCGCGCCATGGCAGGGACTTTCCAGAGACACCTTGCTGACCTCCCATATGGGACACGTGTCTCTCCTACAGGGATTCTCAGTCCTTGCTCAACAAACCAGAGTCCTCAGCGCAGAGACTCAGTCTCTCGTCTTGTCACGACCACGATTCTCATGCTGCTAATTAACGTTTTTTCCTATTCCTCGCCTAATTATATGATTAGAAATCACCTGTCATGACAATAATTATAATCACATAAAGATGAAGCGAAAGAGAAAAAAAGAGAAATCGGTCCGGCAGTTCTTGAGATAGTCCAGGCGGTCACCCATCCAAGTACTGACTGTATTCGATGCTGCTTAACTCTGGTGATCGCCTGAAATTCTCCCGTTGCCCGCTGCTAATCTGAAACATATACTTTTCCTTATCTCAATTGGGCTCAAATATGCATCGCATATTTCTTTTTCAATTTTCAAAGAATAACGGCTGCAAATTTCTATTGAATGGAGGATCGGAAATTGAACAATTAAAAAATTAAAACAAAAAATTTCAGACACATAATTTTCAGCACAAATTTCCTCAGCTCTCTAATAAAATCAAGAGAAACAAACAGGCGTTCGTCGCTGGGTTGGCTGCTATTTTTTCTACGTTATCCTTTGAATCGCTATTTCTTCCTTTCAATTTCTGCTTATGAATTAGCAGGATGCTTCCAAATGGTTCTTCTTGAATTTTTTCTATCATCTCTCTCGAAAAAAAAGTTATATATGCTAAATTTTACATAAAAAATCACTTTTTCACTTTTAATGTTCCCTTTTGGGTACAGTTTCTGATTATCCTACGAAGGTGAGTAGAGGCTCATTTTAAAGAGAAAAATGTGTTCTTTCAGAAAAACAAATAAAAAATAGGGGTGTCCATTGAAAAAAAAATCGAAAAAAATGGAATTTTTCGGATTTTTTTTGGAAATATTGAGAAAAAATACATTTTTCAATATAATAAGCGGAGAATTTCATCTAAAAATTCGAAAAATTGAGGGTTTGTTCAGCTTATGAACACGAATCTTTTGAGCTCCGTCTCGATGAAATCGGATGAGTAGTATGGAAGATACACCCGATTTTCGGGAAAACTTCAAATAGAAAAAATTGTTCTATCTCGTTCAGTTTTCGAAATATTCTTAAAAATACAATTGACAAAAAAAATATAATTTTTCAGTTTTTTGGATTTTTTATTTCTAATCGTTTTTTTCAGAATATTTGGGAACTAAGAGAGATGGAGCGATTTTACTCTGATGTTTTTTTGTTGAAAATTCCAAGACAAGCTACGAAGAAGGATCAGGTCAAAATCGCCCTACCTCGCTTAGTCTCCAAGATATTCTCAGAGAATAATTGGAATAAATAGTCATTTTTTTCTTCCAAAGTAAGTTTTTTTTGTTATTCGTTTTTGATGAATATTTCAGAAACTAAGCGAGATGGCGTGATTCTACCCTTATCCTTAGTTTGTTGAAACTGGCAAGAGCTTCGAAAAAGATTGAATAAAAATCGACGTATCTCTATTAGAGTTCGAAATATTCTGAGAAAAAAAAATATGGAAGTGGAGACTTGATATATAAATCGATGTTGTTGTCGTAAGATTCTGATAAATGTCTCGAGAACTAGGCGACATTATTCAATTTTTGTGGATTACCCGTTTTGTAATTTTTGAGATTCTCTACGGAAAAGATCTTCCGAAAAATTTCGTCATCTCGCTCACTTTCCAAGATATTCTAAAAAAAAACAGCTGTCAAAGAGGAAAAAGAAAATTAAGTTTGCAGACAGATTGCTTTCATTTTATCATCAGTTTTCTTTGAATATCTCGAAATCTAAGCAAAATAGTACAATTTGGCACTGATCCTTGAACGATCAGCAAGAAGTTTCACTTCTGCCGCAAGTAGATTCTACGCACCCTCTTTTTGTTATAGAAACTAACGTTACTCGAGTTTTGTTACCACTCTTGTTATTGAGACTACCGTTACTCGATTTTTATTCCCGCTTTTGTTACTGCCACTAACGTTACTCGAGTTTTGCTTCCACTTCTGTTTCCAGAACTAAGGTTACTCGAGTTTTGTTACCACTTTAGTTTCCACATTAATATGTTTCCAGTAACGAAACGCAAGAAACTGAGTTTCGTTTCGTTACCGAGTTCAGTTTCCAGTCCCTGAAATAAATCCTAAATAAAATACTTAGTTGAATCCTTACCTTTTAAGTGCTAGGCACATTTGCTGAATTATAATTATTGGATATTGGCTATGGAATTGGTTTCGTTTAAATTTTTGTTGAAATGACTATGCGTTTTCCCATCAAAAGTTTCCTCTTTATTGAGTACCTTTGCGTTACAATTTCCCAAATGAGGCGAATATTTAAGAGAGAGATTTCTGATTTTTCACCTGACATTTTTCTAAAATACTAGAATTTTGACGAATTGTCTGTCATGACAACTGACTATCACAATTATTTAATGCACACGTAATAGATGATTTGCAATCTATCAGACGATGTGGTCCAGGATCGATGTGCCGTAGATGGGCATCATTGCTGTCGTCCTGGTTACTCAAATTTATTCGGAATCGCTGGGCAGGTGATTCACTGATTCCAAAGTTACGGTGACGAGTTTTTGAGGAGCCCTGCCTCTGGTACGGACTATTTGGTCGTTAGGACGGAACTGATTTTAATTCAATCGTGATCGCGCTTCACGAGTGCCGTTTCGCCCATTTCGCTGACTCGCGATTGCGCAAGTTTCTGCAGGTGCGAATTGGTTTACAACGCAAATTCTCTCCTCTCTTTTACGTATTTTATAAGTTAAATGAAGGAATTTCAAATTTGAATTAAAAATGATATAACTCTAAAAATGAAGAATGAATTGAATAAATTTATAAAAATTCAAACACAACAAATTAAAATAGTGTTCCAGAGTACGGTTGACAAAACAGGAGAAAATGACGATGTCTAGGTTAATTTTCAATTAATTGCTGGTGATTCGGGAAAAAGTGCTTCAATATACCCAAAAAGTGATTAAACTATTCGAAAGTCACACCTTCAGCTTATAAATATCCTTTTTTTTGGTTTCTCTTTTTTTCTTACATTACTAATTTCCTATCACATGCAAAAGATAGAGAAGGAAGCGAATGGTGTAACGGGATTCATTCAATCCCGTCACACTTCCGGCCATCCCTTTCCGCACACACGGTTTGATAGCGTGGGCGCCAGTTTATTCTTTACCGGAGGAATAAACAAAACTCACTATGTGCTGGTTTTCCCTGGGCTCACCACGCTTAACCTCTAAGGGCGGTTTCGGGCTAACCTGCTGAACCTTCGGTAGTAATTACTCGGGGAATTACTAACCCCAATGGACGGCATGGGAAATCCATTTCCGGTAACCCAGTGTGCTGGTTATGGTAGAGGGGCGTGGATCTAGTCACAGTCCCTCTAGCGAGAACAAGTCGGAATTAGGTATTCCGCGATAGCCTCTGGATGAGCCCGTCCGCAGTTTCCTCTGATCTTCCGTCACCCAGAGAATACCGGACGTCTCCATCCACACGAGAAACGCCACGTAGTCACGCTACGGGCAACCAACAATAACTCTCGCCGAAGCGAGCGGTAGAGGTTCCAGGTACTGGTCCCGATCCTCTCGAGTCTGCCGCCCAAGGTAGACTAACTGCTCACCGTGTCGTTGGGTCTATTTATATCGACTGAGGCTGCTTCTCCTCGTCTAGAGGTCTTTCCGCGCGCCTGCGTGGTTCTTCCTCTCACACCACCGCCAGGCCTAGAGATAACTCTGACATCCCTAGTGGAGCGCCAGCATTTCAGCTGGACTTCTGCCTTATCCTCAGCTGCATATAAATCCCACTGACGTGAGATACGCAGATGGCACAACGATATGAATTGTCTAGCTGTCTATGTGTGAGTCTTCTCGAGCTCTATACTTGGATAGCTTCACCCGAAAGTGGCATAAGCCGATGCGATAGCTGTAACGGGAAACCTCGTTACAATGATTACGACTGAATATTTTTGGATATTTTTTTCTTCTATTATTTAGTTAAGAGGCTGTTCCCTTCGCCAACTGTTTTCAAATAATGGGTCAACTATGTATTTTTTCTTAGTTATTCCGTTATTTCTGTCCGATTTAGGGGGTTTCATTCGCACCACCGGTATTTTCAGTAACTTCGATAATTCATATCCAGGGCCCGGAACTTCGTACATCCAAAAGTTTGGCCAGCCGTAGCTGAAACCTCGGTTACGAGAGTAAACAAGCTTTGAAAAAAGTCTATTTCAGTGCGAATTTCATTCAAATTTGTATTGCACGATGCGGGATTTTTTAATTCATAAGACTAGTGATATGTGTGTATATGACTTGGTGCTCATGAGTAAAATTATCCTGTGAGTGGCAGAGAAGAATAAATTTGAGGAAGCTCCATAAATTATTAAGAAAATGTAGCCAAGACACATGAAGAGGAGAAAAAAAATAATAATGAAGACCCAAGATATAAAAAAAATCACTTCTCCATTACGTTTTCTCTTAATCATCCCCGAGTGTTTTTTGAATCTGGCCACTGTCTTTTTTAAATCTTACACAAGTGTTTTTTGACTCTTCCCCAATTTCCTTCGAATGTTGAATCATAGAGGTTAATCTTGGCATTGGAATAGTATTATTCAAGTTTATATTCATTAAAAAACTGAAGTAAATGAATGACATTGTATATAAATTAAGGATAAATTGAATGAAACATCAAAAACTTAATATCAGATTATTTCAATCCATTTTTACACTTTATTATGTTTTTTTACTGTTTTTTTTTCATCCCAGGTTATTTTATTTTTCGTTTTCTCTATACGTCTATTTGTATTTTTCTGAGGATACTAATTTCTCACCGCCTTCAGTTGCTCGCATCTCATCAAATATTAGTTCTATCAAAAAAGTGAATGAATATTTTTTGGAGGGAAAGGCCATGAAATTGCATTAAAAATTTTTCCAAAAATTAATTCGCGATTTTTCTATTTTTTATTAATTATTGAAATAAACAAATTAATGGCAATTATCCATACACAGTTTTAAAAATCTGAAAAACATATATGTTGAAGATTGATTTATTTTGATTTTCATGTAAATTTTCGTGATACTTCATCGGACCATTTGTGAGATATCGTTCTTTTAATATTTTTCCGCAATCCGAGGCCGCTGCCGAACGGCCATGCGCATGCGCACACCGTTCTAGTTGCGAATCACGTGGTCACTAGCGCGTAAATTGAGTGCTCTCTACTGTTGAGTTTTTAAAGTCATCATTATAATTTCATACGTAATCATAAAATTTCTAAACCGGGTATAACACTTCTCTAGATGATTCTTTCTAAAACAATTATTAAAATTTTATCATGGTAAAAATGAAAATAGGCCCCAGCCACGCCTATTTCTGTGAGGCACTTCCATTATTTTTGCCCCTCCATAATCGAAATGAAATTGCACAATATTTTTTATTCTATTAATTTTATTGTAATAATCAATTTATTTATCCTACTTTACATATTTCATACTCATCGTCTGAAGAGTGTGTACGGCACTTAAGGCTGTGAGTATTAGCTATTGGTTCAAATGAATGGAAATGTCGAGTCCCAGTAATCGTTATTGCACTGCCGAAGCGTTTTTCTAGTGCAGCTTCTTCAGCTGCATGTCTGCGTGAGTACAGAAGATGGATTATATTCCGGTTACTGATTCTGAAATGGAATGATAAAATTGTTCTGCATTTGTAATTTGATTGTCATGTGGCCGATGTAAACTAGCACGAGTGGCAGCTCTTTTCACGGTGCCTCCAAGTCCATCACATGGCGATTTGCGATGTTCTGAGTCATCAGATCCTTCCAGGAACAATCCCCTGTGGATTCCATAGAAGGTCAACCCTACGTGTGTCAATTGACCTTGGCTATAAGACCTGTAAGGGTGTTATTTTCAATGCTCATAGTATCAGAATTGAGGATGATAGCCTCAACTTAAATGTATTGTTTTTGTGTATCAATGTAGGTCAATAAGTGAGTTACCTCATTTTCTATTCGAAAAATTATTCATTATTTAAAATGAATTGATTCATCGCCGTTATTTTTTTTTTGTTGCACCACTCCGTGAGATAACAGATCAATTATGACTGCAAAAACTCAGCAGTAGGGAGCACTCAATTTACGTGCCAGTGACTACGTGATTCGCAACTAGAACGGTATGCGCATGCGCATGGCTGTTCAGCAGCGGCCTTGGATCACGGGAAAACATTTAAGAAACGATATCTCGCAAATGGTCCGATGAAGTATCACAAAAATTTACATGAAAATCGAAAATAAATCAATCTTCAACATATATTTTATCAGATATTTAAAACTGTGTAAGGATAATTGCCATTAATTTGTTTATTTCAATAATTAATAAAAAATAGAGGAAACGCAAACTAATTTCCGGAAAAATTTTTAATGCAATTTCATGGTCTTTCACTCCAAAAAAGTATTCATTCACTTTTTTGATAGAACTAATATTTGATGAGATGCGAGCAACTGAAGGAGGCGAGAAATTAGTATCCACAGTGTTATTTCCAAATTCAAAAGGCACGTAAATTTTGAAAAAAAAAAAATTTTTTTTGACCATTGAAAATGCCTTCTATTAGCCATTCCAACATCATATCTAAAAATGAACAAAATCAAAAATCATCATCCTAGAATCGAGTGAAATAGCGTGGAATGCCTCATATGCACACATATCACTTGTCTTATCAATTAGAAAATCCCGTATCGTGCAATACAAATTTGAATGAAATTCGCACTGAAATTGAAATTTTTAAAAAGTTTGTTTACTCTCGTCACCAAGGTATCAGCTACGGCTGGCAATACTTTTAGATGTACGAAGTTCCGGGAGCTGTTCATATCTCATAAACTCCGCTGATAAAAATCATGAAAAAATTCACAAAAATGTGAAAAATATTATCTTCGATACGGCATCCAAAAAATAACGAATTAACTGTACTCAAGTTCACTAGGATACCATTAAAATCTTATTTCAATTTTCAATTTCTTTATTCACATTTACAAATTCTAATGGATTAAGGATAAACCACTCAAGACCAGTCAAAGACAGTCTTTTCAATATTCGCCTGAGTAGTGTCAAGAAGCTCAATTCTCACAATATTTTTGCAATAATTAACACATTCACCATTTTTATTCCTCACGAAACCAATATCGCAACGACAATTCGCCGTGAATGGTGTGCAGTCAATAAAGGAGCATACTTCGAAATCAGGAATCGGCTCTTCACAACTTGGTTCACATACTCTTCCACATTGATGTAAACTCTCATGTTCAGGACAATTTCCATAACATTCTAAAAAAATTAAAAATTCATTCAAGGGAAAGAATGTAAAAAATAAAAAATCCATTTTTGACAGTTATTTTTTTCAAATATCTCGGAAACTAGTAAAGATACGCCTCTTTACCCTCAGCCTGTTCTGTAGGAAATTCCAAGGAAATTTTTCATACCATCATTCATTTTTCTATGAAAATAGATGACGGGAAAAAAGACATGTCTCCATTAATTATCGAAATATTTGAAGAATTGACTTTTTCTGGTTCAAACGAAAAATGGAAAACCCTGAAAAATCTCGAATCAGAAAACGCGATAGCGTTTTGCGCCATACTGAAATATAAGTGATTTTTAAGCAGATATGTGGGCACAGAAAGATTGCCAGAGTAAAATTTAAGGAAATTTCAGACAAGAACCGACTTCAAAAAAATAATTTCTTCATTACTATTGTTTCGGTAGTTTTTTGTAAATATCTCGCTAACTAAGCAAGATACAACGATTTTGCACGAGTTCTTTTTTGTAGCTCTTGAAATTAAAAAAAAAATGAATTTAAAAGAAAGAAACCCGGGAAAAAATGTCTAGATCTGATCAGATCAAATTAGATCTGATTAGATCTGATTTGATCTGATCAGATCTGATTGGATCTGCTTAAATTGAGAAATTTGATATGGATAGATCTGATTAGATCTAACTAGATCTGATCTGATCTAACTAGATTTGATCAGATCTAATCGGATCGATGCCTGATCAGATCTGTTTAGATCTGATTAGATCTGACTAGATCTAACCAGATCTGATTAGATCTAACTAGATCTAATCAAGTCCATTTATATTGGTTCATCAGATTTAGTTGGATCTAGTCAGATCTAATCAGATCTAGTTAGATCCAATCAGATCTAGTCAGATATGATCAAATCCAATTCACATTATGATGCATCAGGCGATGGATAAAAACTTTATAAGGTAGAATTTAATAAAACTGAAGATAGCAAACATTTGACAATTTCTAGATTCTTTGAATTTCTCTAACAGATACATTATTTTTTAAAAAAAAATGCACATGTAGGGAATTCATACAACTATAAATACGACTTTTTTGAAATGTTGATTAAATGAAAATTTATCTGTTTAAAAAAATCTACTATGTGTCAGATCTGTGCTCATTTCATTATCATAGAATTTTATATTTATTTTCATGGATGATTCTGCATTCCATTCTAATATTTCTGATTTTCTTCAACCATAACGATTTGAATTTCAAGGGATATCAAGAAATCGTGTGATAGCTGAATGGTTAGAGTAATAGACTGGTAATTCTATGGTCACGGGTTCGATCCCGCTGAAGCGCATTTTTTTCGATCTTTTTTTCTTGAAAAATTTCAATTTTAATTCATTTGTTTAGTGAAAAATTCAGATTTTCATTTATTTTTAATTTTCTCTAAAAATTTAAAATTTTCATTCCGAATTTTGAGCAGATCCAATTGGATCTGATCGGATCTGAGAAACTCAGATCTGATCAGATCTAAGGAACTCAAATCTAATTAGATCAGCTCAGATCTAATTAGATCTGCTCAGATCTAATTATATTTGCTCTTGTCTAATTAGATCTGCTCAGATCTGAACATTTTTCCCCGGGAAGGCATATTTCCATCAATTTTCGAGATATTCTCAAGAAAGTGAATGAGAAAAATTGATTTTTTCTGTTTTAACTCTTCGCTACAATTTTGTCGTTAGTTTTCCGAGAATGTTCTGGAAACTAGGCGAGATACTATTTTCGTAGAGAATTTCAAGGTCTTGAAATTCTCTTCAAAAATAAATTTTAACAAAACAAGCGTATCTCTCTTATTTACCGACTCATTCTTAACAAACGACAAAAAAATGACTTTCTTCTGTAATTCCTGCATTCCTCGACAATAATTCAATGTCATTGAATGGATGAACAAGTGGATCGCAACTTATTATCATCTACGTGACATTAATCATCGAAATAATGATGAAACACTTACGTGTAATAATGAGCACCAGGAAAAGGAAGATCTCGAAGTGTTGAGCCATGTTACTAGTTCGAATGTCTTTTTGTCATCGAGAGAGTTTTGCGCGTGGCTGTTCAAAGTGTTCCACTATCCGGGAATAATGTTGATACAGCTGCTTCTCGAAATCATTCACCTGTAATTAATTAGCGAATACTCGAACAAAAAAATCTGATTGAAGATAGATATTTAAGGTAACCCTAGTGGTAGGTCCAAACTATCTACTTTCATTTTATTTTTTTGTGAGTTACCTTAAATATTCTAATTATTTCAATTTTGTAACATTTTACCGATATTAGAACAATATCCATGATGGTAAATTGTTATTGAATAATATTATAAATATCCAATATTATTGCCGATTCGACTCACGGTATCCCAGTATCGAGGACTGGGACTGGAGGATTCTCGGATTTCGAATACCAATATGGCCGCCACTGATGCTTTCATATAATTAATTGAATTGATCGTCATCATATGTCCGGTAATGGGCATTTTTCATGATTTCGAATAGATATGTTAATGAGAAGTTGTTCATGCACTCAGTTCAAATCAATGCTTTGATGCTTTGTCGATATTCACTAAATGTTCCAAACGAATCTGGAGATTCTTGTCGAACTTTACCAATTCTCAATTTCAATTTCTTTTTTTGTAATCTGTGAGGCTAATCGTGATTCTCTGGTTGTTTGTCCTGAATATTACTCTTGGAAAATAAATAATAACGCTTCCGGGCAATCAGTTAGGGAAGAAGACAATCTCTTCCGAGCTAAATCCAAGTTACCGTTCTCTATCTCAAAATCCAAACAGCTGATTATCGCGTAGGCCCACATAGATATGATCACACCTGAGTCACATTTCGTTATGTTTGTCCTGTTGGATGCAGTGGCTGGTTCATTATATGGTGCAATTGTTGTCCAATCTTGAAAACATGTAAGTTTCTTCCGTCGGAAATCATACAGCCAAGAACATATTTTTCGTTTGAAGATTCTCATTAACGGAAATTGACTGGCAGTCAACTCGATACTCAATTGATGTAGGTTCGAAAGTTCACTCTATTGCTTATAATCCGTATATAGGGCCAAGACGTTGGTGTACAGTTTGATCTACGCTGAAGTTGTCTCTGAATCAAAAACATTCTGAATGATTATGAATGTTAAACTGGCATTCAGAAACGTCAAACTGACTTAATTAGCATTCAAAACTCTTAAGAGAACTTCGATGGCAACTTCTGGAGGAACTTTTAGGGGAACTTTCAGAGGGATATCCCAAGGAACTCGTAGAGTAACTCATCACGATGAATAATAATATTCAAATGTTGACCAATTCTTTAGATTAGTGGGAAACATGAATTCTTTAACGTTTATAAAGTCAGTTCAACGTATATTACTAGTTGATAGGTCACTTCAGTAACTATAATCGACACGCGCTCTGGTAGTTTAATTGTTGGGTCAGAAGTCGACTGATGGCATTTACCAGAATGGATCGATTAACAATCGACTTTATATTTAGTTGGTCGCGGGTCGAAGAAGTAATTCATCACCCTAAATCAATACGCATTCGAAAAATATCAACGGTCTATCAATAATCGACTCAAGGATTGCACCTATATGAATCGACACACAATAAACTCTATACTCTATTGATCGCGGGTCGGTGGAACCACTCATGACCCACAATCGATCTGCACTTGAGAAATTTCAGTGGTCAGTCAAGAATCGATTCGATGCTTTTCTCGATATCATCAACCAGCAATTGACTTAAGACATAGTTGATTGCTGGTTGATAGGCCACTTTATCACCTATAATCGAGACGTAACTCAGAAATTTTATTATTGTACAGTCGTCGATTCGAAGCCCTTCGGTATATGGATCGACTAACGATCGACTCTAAACATAGTCAGAAACGAGGTCTCCTTTCATCAACTGATATCAACTTCTTTGTGGGAACATCATCAAGCAATCCACTCGACAAAATTCTCTGCGGTATGTCTCTCAATTTCTCCAGTTCCACCATGCAGGCATGCAGATCTCTAGTCTCTTCAATCAATTCAGTTCTTCTGTTCCCTGGTGGAAATTTTTTTCTTCTAGAATTCAGAATCGTTTTTTTGGAACCCGGAATAGAAATTGTGTAAGTTTGACTTTCCCTTAAAATTTCTGAAAGTGTTAAAAAATCTGAACAATACTTTATAAACTTTTTAACGAGGTTCTACACTCACACACTAGTTCAAGAAAGCAACATAATTTTTTTATTTTTTTGACCAGTAAAAACCCGAGCAAAATTAACTATTTTAATTATAAAAAATACATGCTTTTTCGCTTTTTTTATCAATTGATTTTTTTAATAATAGAAGTATTAAAAATATTCAAGTAGTGGAATGGCGGCTGCCTGCAAACTTCAAATTCTTGGATATCAATTTTCGATTAGTGTGCTTTGTTCCTCAAAAATATTAATAAATTCTTCTACCAATGTTAAGAATCTGTTAGCAACAAATTATTGCATTTGAAAAGAAAAAATTACGGAATAGAAACATATCGGTATACATTGATATATATTCGATCAGCTGATGCATGCAGCGTAGCCAGGTCCTCTATCGTTTCCCCCGCCATGAGTCGTCAATAGAGTGGTTCTGTCATAAGGGCTCTCTATAAGCATTTGAAATTACGCATTTCTACTATTTTTTTCTCGATAACTAGACGGTCAATGCATTAATCATTCAACTAAAACGTGTATGATATATTTGTTTGTAACCTTAAAAAATTTCATGCAAAAATATCAAAAAATTTAAATTCACTCTTGAGTAGTGTAGAACCTCCTTAAAGAGCGCCAAAGACTGCAAATGGGAATCCTTCTAGAAGACTTTTTAAGAATTCTCAAAAGTTTTCCAGAGAGCTCGTAAAACATTGAAACAAAAGTTCTTTGGAGATTTTCGGAGATAATCAGTGATTGGAAAACATAACTGTATTAACAAGGCCGAAATGAGCGACAATCGGGTGATGATGAAGAAGAAAATCGTCGAATCACTAATCCCGTTCACATTGAAGGTGATTTACACGTGCCTGCCTCTGTTATGATGAGGCGTTCAATGCCTGGATTCCATCAAAATTTATCACAATTATGTCTCACGCCATTTGGACACCTGAATCACTTGCCACGCGAACAATTCGCCAACAAAAAATACGAAAAATAGGCGTACTTTAACACCTGAAAAAAAGTGGTATTACTCAAAAATTTCTCAGAAAGCGCATTTCTTCTCGCGACATGCTCATTGTTGAGAAGAATAACTTAAATAAGTATCTAGGTAGAGCTGTCACGAGTGCGCGAAAAAAATTGCTTGAATTTTATTGTCATTAGGATATAAAGTATTATTTCATGAAGAGAGTTAAATAATTTATTCTTGGTGTTAGAATGAAGAAATATGGTTTTATGAAAGTTCATTGTCAATGGAAATAAGATTCACATGAGCCTTTTGCGAAATGCTAGGAAACTGGAAAGGACCCATCCAGTGAATGATTGTTCCTCAATCGGTAATAGAAAATAAGGAGAATTGAATACATCCGAAAAGAAACTTCTCAACACACTGAAGAAATTTCGATCACTCCATAGATTTATCTCTAATGATAATCGATATATGTCAAGTGTTGGTATTGAAAAATTAATAACTCTTTAATAATGCTCAAGGACGGGGAAATGAATATAATTAAAAGTATTTGCTACTTTGATTCAAATCAACCTGAAAATGAAATCTATATTTTTATGAGGAAATAATAAGAAAATATTCTCATTATGCCCACTCACAGTTCCTAAAATATAAAGATGTGCAATTTCCAAAAATTTATATTTGTGTGAACTGCACATGATATACAAGACAGTCACGTACTCCAATTCAAGTACAAAGTCAACGTTTCGTAATTGAATTGTCGGAAGGAAGTTTCAGTAATGTTTAAAGAAAGCGGATGCTGTTTTAATCTATTTTTGTTGTCGATAGGATTAAGAAACATAATTCAATAAAGTAAAACGTTCGTCAATAAAATGAAGATAAACATGAATTTCTCCATGATTCATTAGATGCATTAATACCCTGGCGCATCCATCGATTACTATTCGATCGCCATTCGGTTCGGGGGTCGACTTGTGCGCTCACCTGATCACTTGTCGAGCCTGAATCGATGGTCATATGAATAACGAGATAACCAGCGATCAACTGAACATTGGGTCGACTGTCGGTCGATCCCAGGTGGAAACCTCGACTCGACTAACGATCGACCATGAACATTTTTTGAGCACTTTTCGATCATGTATGATAAAGAGCTTCATCAATCCGCGGCTGACTATGTATGGAGTCGATTGTTAGTCGATACATATATCCAATCGACGACTGATCGAATGATGAAATTTCTGGAGTGCGTGTCGATTGTAGGTGATGAAGTGGCCTATCGACCAGCAATCGACTATGTGTTGAGTCGATCGCTGGTTGATGATATCGATGAAAGCATCGAATCGATTCTTGACTGACCACTGAAATTCCTTAAGTGCAAATCGATTGTGGGTCATGAATTGCTTCATCGACCCGCGATCAATTGAGTATAGAGTTTATTGTTTGTCGTTTCAGATTCATCGGATATTATGATTTATCACGATGAGTTACTTTACGGATTCCCTGAAAAGTTCCTCTGGAAGTTCCCCTGAAAGTTCCTCTAGAAGCTCCCTTAAGAGTTTTGAACGCTCATAAAAGTTTGACGGTTATAAATGTCAGTTTAACATTCTTAATCATTCAGAATGTGTTTGATTCATAGTCAACTCCAGCCTAGATCAAACCGTACACCAAAAGGGAAACCCTTTCAATACTTGTACAACAAAAAAATTCTTTCAAAAATATTGAGAAAAAGATTTGCCACATGTTTCCGCCTAAATTTCTTCAGCTTATCAATGGAATCATTAGATAATTTCCATCTCGAACCATTCAATCGAAGTGTTCATGTTACCCCATCTTTCCCTATGTTAAAATTCTTAGTTATTCTTGAAAATCATTTTTTTTTATTAGAACTTGACAATAAGACCCTAAACTGCGTTAAATTTTTATAACTGTTATTTTCTGTTAACCTTTTTGCAGATTGTTGACTAATCGAAAAGTTTAATTTTTTCCGATTAAATATCTAGAATTTCAAAAGACATTGGGATAAACAGAAATAAACTACAAATCTCTTGACTAAGATAAAAATTCCCTGACTTTTCCAGGTCAATCGCCACCTTGAGTCGTTTGAAGATTCTCATCAACGCAAATTGACTGGCAGTCAACTCGAAATTCTATTAATGTAGATTCGATAGTCCACTCTATTGCTTATAATCCATATGTAGGGCCGAGACGTTGGTGTACGGTTTGATCTAGGCTGAAGTTGACTATGAATCAAATACATTCTGAATGATTATGAATGTTAAATTGACATTTATAGACGTCAAACTGATTTTATGAGCGTTCAAAACTCTTAGGGGAACTTCCAGAGGAACTTTCAGGGGAACTTCTAGAGGAACTTTTAGGGGAACTTCCAGAGGAACTTCTCAGGGAACCCGTAAAGTAACTCATTACGATGAATAATAATATCCGATGAATCTGAAACGACAAACAATAAACTCTATACTCAATTGATTGCGGGTCGATGAAGCAATTCATGACCCACAATCGATCTGCACTTAAGGAATTTCAGTGGTCAGTCAAGAGTCGATTCGATGCTTTCATCGATATCATCAACCAGCGATCGACTCAACACATAGTCGATTGCTGGTCGATAGGCCACTTCATCACCTACAATCGACACGCACTCCAGAAATTTCATCATTCGATCAGTCGTCGATTGGATATATGTATCGACTAACAATCGACTCCATACATAGTCAGCCGTGGATTGATGAAGCTCTTTATCATACATGATCGAAAAGTGCTCAAAAAATGTTCATGGTCGATCGTTAGTCGAGTCGAGGTTTCCACCTGGGATCGACCGACAGTCGACCCAATGTTCAGTTGATCGCTGGTCATCTTGTTATTCATATTACCATCGACTAGTGATCAGGTGAGCGCACAAGTCGACTGCCCCCAATCGAGTGATCCGCCAGGGTAGTTCTTCCTCTTTCCCAGCGCTCTTATTATTTAATTATTTAATGGGGGAAAAAAACTGTGAATAATTCCTTTTCAGAAAAGACAATAATTTTTTTATTTACTGATTATATCTGGAAAATTTCGAATAACTTTTGTTCCCACGTTTCGCGAGCTCTCTGGAAAACTTTTAAAATCTCTCAAAAAGTCTTCCAGAAGGATTCCAATTCCCAGACTTTGGCGTTCTTTAAAAGGTTTATAAAGTATTTTTCAGATTTTTTAACCCTTTTTCAGAAATTTTAAGAGAAAGTCAAACTTACACAATTTTTATTCTGAGTTCCAAAAAAATATTTTCGATTTCTAGGAGAAAAAAATTTCCACCAGGGTTGCCTTCGTACTGCCTTTGACGTCTCTCTGATCCGTCGTGTAAAATAGCAGCGGTAGGAAATATGGTGATATTGGTGTCGTTTAATGAAATTTTGTTTGAGGAATCGTCTCTCATCATGATTGTATCTGTTATTTCGAATCTATATCATGTACATGGCTTGCAGAGTGTGCGTTAGCATAAAATGAGAGACTGTTGTCCTGTTCGGAACTTTCCTGACTAATTTGATAATCTGATTGAATTTTCACTTTATGATGATCGAAGTTTATAGAGCAGCATTCGAAATCTTTAACTTTTTTAAAATTTCCGAATATGAATTCATCAGTCCAGTTTTTGGCTAAAGTCTGACTTCCTATCCAATTTTTTCACCAAAATTTTTTAGACACAGAGATTGTATTGGCATCTATTATCTTCCATCTTTCATGCCGGAAGCGCGGTGTTCTGTGCACTTCACTTCGTTTCTGTGCATAGTTTGTGTGTTATGTCAAAGGAACAGAATGCGCTTTGACCATAGATGACTGAAGGAGTACTTCGGGAATTTCTGTACTATGATGTTGTTGACTGGAGAGAACCTCAGCGAACTGCCAATTTGATGTGTTAAATAGAGAATCGTGATGAGAATATTCGAGAATATTCCTTTATTCATGACAGGATTGCAAGGGTTACTGTTCACAATATCTCTGCATACATCATAAACTTCATTGTTTTTTTGGCTTGACTGCTATCAATATTTTTTATCCCTCCAGTATCATGTGATTTGTCATCGTTAAGGTCATTAATCATTCTGAAAGTTGTAGCATCACTTCGGCTTTGTTGATACTCAACAGCATCTACGGTAGTCCCAAGATTTACACCATGACAGTTTTGTGAATTATCAATTTCTCTATCATTTTCCTCATTATCAAAGTCTCGATAATCCATAGTGACGATACTTGCATTCTTAGTTTTGTCTCCTCCATTCTCAATAAGATGTATATTACTCTCCAAATTTCGATGGATATTGTTATGTGAATTATCAACTTCATCATCATGCTGATTATCATGTTTTTCATTCTCTATATGGATGGTACTTGAGATGCTCATCCTGTCCTGCTCATTTCCAATAAAATCTACAATATCTTTCAAGTTCTGGTCGACATCGTTACGTGAATCATCAATTCCACCATTGTACTGGTTCTCATGATCTTCATCCCCCCTTTCTACGGTAGTTGAAGTGCCAATATTGCCCTGCTCATTCTCATCAACATCCATATTACCCTTCAAATTTTGATCGATATCGTCATGCGAATTATCAATTCCATCATTGTACTGATTCTCAGCATTTTCGTCATTCATATCGATGGTACTTGGAATACTAATCCTGTCCTGCCCGTTTTTATGCAGATCTGCAGTATCCTTCAAATTTTGATCGATATCGATATGTGAATTATCAACTCCACTATTGTACTGGTTCTCATGGTCTTCATAATTCATTCTTACGGCACTTGGACGCTAATAATGTCCTGCTCATCTTCAAAAATATCCATATTACTCCCTAAATTTGGCTTCATCTCGTTATGTGAATTATGAACTCCAGCACAATGCTGATTATCATAGTCTTCGTCATCTACAATTAGGATACTTGCATTTCTAATCCTGTCTTGCTCGTGCTCAACAATATCTATACTACCTTCCAAATTCTCCTCAATATTTTCATGTAAATCATGAATTTCTGCATCATGGTGCCGAATCTCACTGTCTTCAGCATTAAGAATTTCATTTTATACATTCCGAGTCGGATTCAAACGAAAAGCTTCTTGAGCAGCACGGAAAGCTATTTTGACTACTGATCCTTTTGCACGGAATGTGTTTTAACAACTCCTCACATATTTTTCCATTGTCTTGATGTTATGAATTGAGCAGATTTTCAGGCATACGTTTGGTCCGGTCCCTTCAATCTCCAACTATGAATTTCACGTAATTTGTTCACTGATTCAAAAGCTAGTGAAGGATAAATAGTAGCTAGGGTTCGACCTATATCAGCAGCATCAACTAATGCCGTTTGTCCTCTTCGGCCCTTTAAATTTTTCCTCCCACCCATGTTTCAGAATCAGTCCGACGAATTTCATTAGTTATTGATTAATTTCATATATGCAAATACTATCCATCATTTACCAGAATTATCACGTTCATGCAACGAATTATTGAGCATAATGAAAATGTCAAAAATGTATTCCCTTATAAGTAAACTTGAATGAATAAGCACATCATATCTTAAAGAACTACAAGGAAGAGTATTTACACAAGAATGAAATATGTTAATGGCTAGTTTCTCACATTTGTCATCATAATATTACATGCAAATGATCAAAATTGGTTTTCTGAGAACCAGTTCATAATTAATGACATTAACAAAAAAATTTACAAAAGATAAAAGAAATAAAACATGCTTTCTAGCGAAACAACAAATAGTGTGAACTCCTCCCATAATACTTCAACATCAATGTGATTCACCACAGTCTGCATGGACTTGAAAATGAGTAGACAAATGAACCAATATTTAGATTTATATTCGAACTGTCACATTCAATTATAATGAGAAGCGATTAATTCGATACATGAACAGATGAACTAATCTTGAATTTCTAATGAAAAATGTTGTCGCATGCTGCAAATTCGCGGCAGCCCAGAAGCACAACCCAATTGATTTCTGAAATTGAAATGCAATCAACCTTTGCCAAACAGGAAAGCATCATCCAGCCATCTATAAGATCAGAGCGTTCCCCTCAATCGTTAATTCTTTGATTTCCTTGCCCAATGTTATCATCGGAATTATTGATGGCATGCATAGAATCCACTGAGAACAAGGAATTCTGAAGGGGAATAGAATCGAAATAGCATTTTAAAGAAACATTTATAAAGATTGAGGAAAAAACCCATCTTCAATATTTTTATTAATTTCCAAAAGTTTTTCATAGTATAAACATCAAGACTATAAAATGTATCCATTTATCCCTCACGTCTGTTTTACCCCAGTTTCCCTTAAGGTACTTCCGCAGTAAGTAAAGAGGAATAGATCCGAATGTGCCACAGATTTGAAACTTTGAGGATATATTCTTCTCATAAGTAGAAATATATCTGAAAGTTTCATAACGATCGACCACGTAATTTTTTTTTATTAATTATTAAAATAGTTAATTTACACAGGCCCTAATGACACATCCTTATTTCTAAAAATCATCGACAATGTGCTGCAGTCTTCCCCGCACGCGAAATCACTTCCCATATTATTTATGAATATAACTTGATAATTTTTTTGATATTCTACCACGTAATTATTGAAAAATATCAATTAATCCATAAAATAATTATGAAGTTATGGTAAAATGGTGGTGACACACGGCTCCCCAATGGTGGTGACACACGGATTAATTGATATTTCTCAATAATTACGTGGTAAAATATCAAAAAAATTATCAAGTTATATTTATAAATAATATGGGAAGTGATTTCGCGCGCGGGTGAGCCTGCAGCACATTGTCGATGATTTTTAGAAATAAGTACGTGTCATAAGGGCCTGTATAAGTTAATTATGTAAATAATTAATAAAAAAAAACTACGTGGTCGATCGTTATGAAACTCTCAGATATATTTCTACTTATGAGAAGAATATATCCTCAAAGTTTCAAATCTGTGGCACATTCGGATCTATTCCCTTTTACTTACTGCGGAAGTACCTTAATGTTGGAAATTTGGTTGAAGAGAAATATGAAAAAATAATAATAATTCCATAATTTCCAAATATTATAAAAATTGAGAACGTGAAAATTATTAACCCTCGGAGTGCACTGTGGGTCATCTTGACCCCAAAAAATTTTTTGTCCTAAAATATGATGAAATGGATGAAAATATCTGAAATAGTCAACTCCAACGCTTAGAAGCTTTTTCATTCAAATTCGCCGACTCTAGGAAAGAGGTCCAATTTCGACTAATCTTTTTACCATCAAAAAATAGTTGGATCAAACCAACGATGATTGTATTCGAAAGTACATTGTTTTATCTACAAAAAACCTCATAACATAGATTCCGAAAAAATGTATAGTTTTCGAGATATAGCACTTAGAAAATGGACTGGGGTCAATTTGACCTCGTGTGTGCTCTGAAGTTCTGTTCAGAGGTGTGTACTCCGAGGGTTAAGTTAAAATGAAAGAGTTGATTCATCTTTCAGTCTCTCCCGTAAGGACACATGTCTTGGTACATTTCCATAAATTCATTGAAAGCACAGCAAAGATTCGAGTCCTTACAGGAGAAACCAGCGAAGATTCTGGGGGCCTATTCTCGACGCATGGGAACGAATTCGTCAACGAATGTAGCATTTTCGCTCACCATTATTTCAGAGGATCATCGACTATGTCTCACAAGGAAGTGAAATCCGTAAACAAATCGAAAAGTCGTTTCGTCACCGAAACTCTTTCGTGTGGAAATATCTTCCGTGAATGAAATAATGGTGAGCGGAAATGCTACATTCGTTGACGAATTCGTTCCCATGCGTCGAGAATAGGCCCCCTGGAGAGACATGCGAGACACTGTAGAGTCGTCGCGGGACTCGCGAGACACTGCAGAGACCCGATTGTCTTCCAGACTCCCAGTCTTTAGGGAACGTAAAAGACTCTCAAAGACTGAGAAATTTTATCTAGGGTATTCACCTAGAAAATTATCTAATTTCAAACAGAACGTTTTTGTTGAAAATTTCAAGAGCCACAAAAAAGGATCGGAGAATCGCTCCATCTCGCTTAATTTCTGAGATATTCTGGACAAACGAATAATAAAAAAATTATTCACTCTTTTTTTTTAATTTGAAACATCATCTCGTGTTCTAAAAATGATCATTCCAGACCGGGACAATCATGGCTGCTCCATCTAGTGACTTATCTGAACCCAGACATCTCCATGCTTCCGGAAATTTCTCGTCAGTCGCTGTTTCTGCAGAGTGTCTGTTCATCGGGCGAAACAAAACGGAAAAAAAAGCCGATGAAAGACTAAATTCTCCCCCCGAAAAATGTGTCTTTGATAGAGAAAAATTCAAACAATTATTCATCATATCATTTAGTGGTACTTCATTTAGTGATTGTTGAGTGTAACAATGTCTGTTAATTTAGAAAAAAATCATGACGCACTCGTTGCAGCGTGGACTAGCGTCGTCGACGACAAATCTCCGGTCAATTGGTAACCAGCCATTTTTTTAATTTATTTATTTATTTATTTGTATTTATTATTGTCATGCATGAATGAATTTAGGATTTCAAATCAATAATATTTCAATGACAATAATTTTTTTTAAAAGAAGTCAATTCTTTTTCTGCAATTTCAATGATTTTATTTTGTTCGGATAAATGTCATTTATCTGTCAAAAAAAATTGTGAATTCTTTCCACTTGTTCTTTGAGAATATCTCGGAAACTAAGCGAGATAGGGCAATTTTACTCGAATCCTTATTTGTAGCTCTTGAAATTCTCTACAAACCCATCTTAGGGCAAAAAAGGCGTATCTCCATTATTTTCCGAGATATCCTCCAAAAAACAAAACTCACACCTATTTCATCTCTTAATCTCCAAATTTCAGGGCTGTCTTTGGTTACGAGGGCCAGACAAACAACCTTAAGGTCGTGGAGACGGGTAGCAGTGGCCTGGAGGACATGATAGAGGAGCTGAACAGCGGCCACATAATGTACGCCTTTTGTCGCGTCATCGACACGAAAACGAGTCTCCCAAAATGTGTTTTAATAAATTGGCAGGGTGAATTATCACCGATCGTTCGTAAAGGAACCTGCGCCAATCATATCCGCGACATCGAACGCCTGCTGAAAGGCGCGCACATAACAGTAAACGCAAGATCAGAGGATGACGTTGAGGTCGACATGATAATGGAAAAATTGGCGCGAGCAACAGGCTCAGCCTACAAATTTCAGGCGCCTCGCAGTAAAGACGTGGGCAATACAGGTAGAGTAATTGCCATTAGCAATTATTAACAATCATCAGGTTTACGCCTGAAAAATTGTTGAGGAATCAAATTTCGGAAGAAATATGGAATGCGCAAGCGAGGTTTGAACTCACAACCTTCAGATTACACGTCTGATGCTCTACCAATTTTTTTTTTTTGAAAATTTGTTTATTTACCAAAATTTGTTCTTTTACATATCTCTCTTAACTAGTTAACACATTAATTCTAGGTAATCTTATTTATTAAATTCACGTTTGGATCAACGGCCTAGGCCCTTGAGATCATGGCTCTTGTTCATTATTATCTAATACTCTTTGAAGATACTCTCTTCCTCTTTTTCTATTTTTTCTTGAATTCAAGTTTTTCGACTTCTTACTTTACATTTACTCCTAGAGGGTTTGTAGCTTAAAAAATTTGGTAACGAAAAAAGCTCATTTCTTGCTCTCACACGTCTGATGCTCTACCAATTGAGCTTTTGAGTTGTGATATCTACCTTCGAATTTTGATCTTATTTTTTCGCCACCTCCCTTCCTAAAGCAATTATCGCCATTAGAGGAGCAGAACGGCAATCCAAAGGTCTCTCTGTCTAATCCTTACTGGCTATATATAAGGAGCAAGTGCCACACAATTCGAAGGTCGTGGATTCAAATTCTGAGCGAGAATTCCTGATTTTTTTCCAGAATTTTATTTCTTTTGAGGAATTTTAATAAATGACAAAAATGGTTTTTGAGAATATCTCGGAGAATAAGCGAGATAGAGCGATTTTGGAATAATCCTTTTTCTGAGAGAATTTCAAGAGCTATAGAAAAGGATTGGGGTGAAAAGGACGTATTTTCATTATTGACTGGGATATTATTATTCTGTCTAATCACTTCGCTATTGAATTTTATGGATTTTTGAGAATATCTTGGAGAGTAAGTGGGATAGATTGATTTTGCCCAAAGTCTTTTTCGGAAGTCTGAAATCTTCTACAGAAGAAGATTCGGGCAAAATCGCCCTATCTCGCTCAGTTTCCAAGATATACTCGAAAAATTAGGAAGAAAAAATCCTGGAAAAAAATGTAGGAAATTCTGAAGAATCCAACAATTGGAGAAACTGATTTTCAAGAAACTGTATGAGCGAGAAAAAGTTGCTGGAATTCCAAAATTCTCAAAAATTAGTGAAAATTCTAGGAAATTCTGAAAAATTCCAAGGAATCCAAAATCGAAAAAACTGTTTGTTTCCTCAACTCATTCTATATTACCTTTTTACCACTAATTATTTTTTTTTTACACTACAACATTTTCATTTTTTTCATTTTTTTTATTTAAAGAAAAAAAACAAAAGATTTTCCAATTTTTCCAAATATTTTCCTCCTAAAAAATTTAAATTTTTTCATTTTTTCCTTTTAGTACCTGTCGGCACAACTTACAAACGAGTGATTCCCGAGCAAGAGATAAACGCAACGGAGCGCGACGAGTTCTGGCAAAAAGAAGAACTAGAGGAGAAGGCGCGAATCGAGCAGGAGCGACTGAGGCGCGAAAAGGAGCGTCAAAGAGTCGAGCTTGAAACGAGATCGCGCGAGGAGAAGCAGAGCAAATTGCGCGAACAAGAATCTTCTCCACCAGTCCATCGCGAGATGCAACAATCCGAACAGCGAGTCCAAGAGCTGAAGAACCTGCGGAACCAGGCGAGTAAAGCTGATAGCGAGGAGGACGAGCCGAAGTCGCGGAGCGACGAGTTGAGGCGCCAGAGGAGCAACGAAGCGCAGCAATTAATCGCGCAGCGAACAATAAACGCGCGAGCTGTTTTCGAGCAGAACTCAGCGGCCGGACAGATGAAGGCAAAGCCGCGAGAGCCCATAAAAATCGAAAAAATCGTCGAAAAAGAGGAGGAGACACCTTTGAGAACAATTGACGTCGTCGAGCCGCGTGTCGAAGAAATTGTCGTCGAGGCGCCAACGGAAGAGACGCAAGAGGAGATAAGCAACGTCGAGAACGAGCTCTACAATCAATTGAGCGCAGATAATTATCTCTATTTTGATCCGAGTAATGAGGGCATGAAGGCACGTGCCCTCTACGATTATCAAGCCGCTGATGACACAGAAATAACCTTTGACCCAGGAGATATTATCACTAATATCGATGCTATTGATGAGGGCTGGTGGCAGGGACTCGGACCCGATGGTACTTACGGCCTTTTTCCAGCCAATTACGTTGAAGTCATTAATTATGCTAGTACATAATGAGGAGGGGGGAGGAAATTGTTGATTGAGGGTTCAGGGAGGGGGGATTTGTTGGATTCTTTGGAGAGTTTTTGAGATGTGGAAGAGGAGAATGTCTCTTCAGATTTTTTATCATTATTCTAGAGAAAAGAGGGGGGGAGGCAAAAATGAGTCGATTTGCAGTTTATTTTTTGAGAATATCTCGGAAACTAATGGAGATGGGCTTGTGAGATTCTCTGTACGAAAAACAGGATTGAAGGGGAACTGTGCTATCTCGCTTAGTTTCCGAGATATTTGAGAAAGAGAAATGGGATAAATAGAGATAAAGAGGAATGAGTATTTTTTTGGTTTGTTTTTTACGAATATCTTAAGGAAATAAGGAAGATAAGGCGATTTCATCCGATAATTGTTTTTGAGGGCTTGGAATTGTCTACAAAAATGGATTCGGGTAAAAAAGACGTATCTTCATTATTCATGGAGATATTCACAAAAAAACGAACAACAAAAATAGTATTGAAGAGATCAAAATGAACAAATTCAACTTTTTCATCAGTTTTTTGAGAATATCTCGGAAATTAAACGAGGTAGAGCGATTTTGCTTGAATACTTCCATGTAGGTCTTACAGTTCTTTACAAAACCACCTTCAGGCAAAAAGGGCATATCTCCATTATTTACTGAGATATTTTCAAAAAGAGGCAAAAAAATGGACTTATTTCGGTTTTATCTCTTCACTATTGATAATTTTTAAGTAACGAAGAAATTTGGATTTTTTTATATTTTTTTTAATCAGAAATTTGTATTATCATTTGATTAAATTTTTCTTGAGATAAGAAAAGATGATTTTTCTATTTCATCAATCGCTTAAAGTTAATAGGTAATGAATGACAAAGTATTGACAGCTGGAGCCAGAATGAACAAAAAATAAATTGAAACGAATGGAGATTAATTGAGAGCACTATTAAATTGTGTAATAAACTTATTTTTTTAATATTCAGCATGACAAAAATGAGTACTTATAATTAATGTAAAAATGATTTTTTTTTAATTATTTGAGAGAAAAGGAGATTTATTAATTCGCAATTTCATGATACTGAAAATAGCAGACATCTGATAATTTATGTCTTTTTTTTTCGTAACAAATAAATTATTTTCAAAAAAATGAAAAATATGAGTATATAGAAAAATTAAAAAATTATAAGTGCAAATTTCTTTAGATATTTTTCTTTATAATAATTCATTTGTTAACAAAATTCCGAAAAAATGCTCAGATGTATGCGAATTATGATAATAAAATTAGCACACATTCGAATTTTTTTTCGATTTCTTTAAAATAAATTATTATGAAAAAAATATTTAAAAAATTAATATTTCAATTTGAGGTTTTTTAAATTTTCTAAATGTGCATATTTTCAATTTTTTTTTTTTAATTTAATTGTTAGAAGAAAAAAGAATCGAAAAATTATCAGATTTCTATTATTTTCAGTATCATTTTTTAGTTTCGTGGATGGAGTGGATGATAATTTGTGGCTTCAGTGGAAACAGGGAAATGCAATATGTGAAGTCTTCTCAGATGAAAATTAATTGAACAAATCCTTCAGTTGTGGAATTCACATTATCATAATAGGATAAATCACAATAGAGATAATTAGAATTAATTATTGAAATGTGATGAGAAAAAATCGATTTTTTCCAATAGCTTTTTGAGAATGTCTCGGAAATTAAGCGAGATTGCGGAATCTTCGAGACCTTTTTAGTAGCTCTTGAAATTTTGTTAGATAAATTGCTCTATCTCGCTTAATCTCCGAGATATTCATAAAATACTACAAAAGTCGTAGTTGAGAGCTACAAAAGAAAGTCTATTTCTCTCATTCGCTTTTGGCGAATATCTTGAAAACAAATGGATATACAGCTTTTTTGCCATAGAGTGTTTTTGTAGCAAATTTCGAGAGCTACAAAATAGCATAAGGCCAAACTCGCTCTATCTAGTTTCCGAGATATTAAAAAAAAAACGACAGAATTCAGTAGTGAGGAGCTAAACCTGAAAAATTAATTTTTCTAATTAGTTTTTTATGAATATCTCGGAAACTAAGCAAGATAGGGTGATTTTGCCTCAATCCTTTTTTGTAGCTCTCCAAATTCTCTACAAAACTATTAACATTAGGACAAAAAGGGCGTATCTCCATTATTTATCGAAATATTCTCAAACAACGAACAAAAACTATTGAAATTATTTTATTTTACCTCTTCACTACTAAAATAATTAAGAATCTGGTAATTAACACTGCCCAGGTCCACGAATTTTCATTTCTGAAGAATAATCACAGACGCTCAACACAAAATCATAAAAACTCAAGTTGAAAGTCCAATTACAACAAAAAAAAAACGATTTTCCCAATTTTTTTCCATTTTAATCTTCACGCAGATAAAAAACGCTCCAATTATCACTTTTTTAAATCATTTTTTATAATCTCTGGAATGCCCAGACGAATCAATTTTGATCTCATTAATTTATTCCAATCGAACAAGCTCATAAATACTGAAATAATGCAGAAGAATTAATTTTTTTTTTTTTGTAAAAAAAAAGTAGAAAAAAATCGGTAGAAATCGACAAATTAAATCGTAATGCTCAATATTAAATAAATTCGACTCCTCTTGCCGTAATTTCCCCGAAAAATGTCCGTAATTCTGTTACTCCAAAATTGACTTGAAGTAAAAAAAATTAAATTGTGAAAAAAAATTATTATTATTATAAAATACGTTTTGTTCATAAAATATGTTTTTATTACTATTAATAATTATTACTTCTTAATATTTTATAGTTACTTGCTTGGATTAATGAAATAAAATGCGTCAAGTCCATGATTGCTGTTCACTTATCACTTTTAACAATAATTAAATCATTTTTTTTTCATCCATCAATTCATCTTCTGTATCCTGGATTTGAATTATTACCAGGTGCACCACTTCCAGCATGACTCAAAAATGCTAAATGTCCTTTTGGGCATTTGTTGGCATAGTGTCCTTTTGTACCGCACTTGTAACACGTTACCTCTTCCAGAGGCTTCTGAGGACCTCGTGGAGGTGGTCCATTGTGCAAATTCATGTGATAATGAGGCTGATGTGGACCACCACCTTCTAATTCCTGTCTTACTTGTGCCTCTCTCACTTCTGGTGGCATTTTATTACAATAAATCGCCTTGTGTCCACTCTCACCGCAAAAATGACACGTTATCATGACCTTTTTACCCTCCTTCGGCTGCATATCTTGGACTGCGGGTAATTCGAATCGTGGACTGTGGAAAAATACATTTTTTTTAATTGAAAATTTGATTTTTCTGAAGGAAATTTGGATTAGTCGATTTTTGTCGCTCTTCTTTTGGGGATATCTCGGAGAGTAAGGGAGATAAAGCGATTTTGGCCTAGAGCTTTTTTGTAGTTCTTGAAATTCTCTACAAAAAAGGATTGAGGTGAAATCGCTCTATCTCGCTTAGTTTCCGAGATATTCGCCGAAATTTTTCGCAATTATCTTGGAAATTAAGCGAGATAAGACAATTTCACCTCAATCCTTTTTCGTAACTCTTGAAATTCTCCACAAAAAATACATAAAAGCAAAAATAGACATATCTCCATTACTTTCCGAGATATTCTCAGAAAACAAATAACAAGAAAATAGACTGTTTTTATTTTTCATCTCTTTGGTATTTTACGATTGAGAAAAAAACAAAACTTACTGCATAAATTTGCAATTTGGACCATCTGGACAAAATCCAGCGAGATAAGCCATACAAAGCACACGTCTCACGTGTCTGTGACGACACGATGGTCCATGCCTGCAGAATCCACGGTCGTACCACGGACAATCTCTGACTTTAGTCTCAGGATCGATGTGAAGAAATGGGCATTCCTTATTGTGACAGGCGTCTGTTATCAAATTGCATAAAAAGAATTAATCCTTTCATTTTTAATAGGATGAATTGATCAGTAATCGAACTATTCAAAGTATTTATCCTGGGAAAAAATAGTAATCCAGCGAAATAACATTTTTTTAATTTTCGAAACACAATGTAATTTTTATTAACTCAAATAAAAGTCTATGAAAATGTGTTTGGGATGTTGGAATAGCGTTCGAACCAAATAAAATCGAATATTACTATTCGATTTGAAATTCAAATAATCAAAAGATCCGAATTATTCCAAATTTTTGTAAATTTGCAAATTATTTTAAATTATCAAATTTTTTGAAATTTTCTCATTCGAAATTTTGCAACCATTTCAAATTTTCGAATGACTCAAAAACTGAATTATTTGGCAATTTTAATCAAATAATTCAAAGTTTTCAAATTATTTGGAACTTTTCAAATAATTCGAAAACTTTGTATTGTTTGACAATTCACATCGAATAATTCGAAATTTTCGAATTATTCAAGAATTTTGAATCATTTGAAAATTTTTCGAGTGTTTCAATTATTTAAAATTTTTCAAAAACTTTGAATTGTTCGAAATTTCTCAAAAACTCTGAATTATTCGACTATTCTCGAATTATTTAATTCGAATTCCCGTTTCGATCGAATATCGATATTAGATTCGAAACGAATAACTCGTAGATTTGAATTATTCGCACACTCCTAAGAACTGTTGAATATATCAGTAATTATCGAATTTCGTATGTTCGATCACTGGTGTCTGACGAGTCTCATCCGTTCGACCACTGGAACGTTCACCCTATTCCGGAAATAAGAAGAAATTATGTATCTCTAATTAATTGCAGGTAAATACGTACTGAAACGTGAATAGAAATAACACTCCGGCATTTTTGTCATATCATATTCGTGAAGAAATTCGCATTGATCTCCTTTTTTACACAATCCTCGCAGCCAGTGCTTGCAGACAATTGTCCTGTCGCCCCTGACATGTCTAAATGGACAGGATGCACCTTTGTTGCATGCACCACGTGGATAAAACTGGCAGACAGCAGCAATAGATTCTGGAAAATGAAAATTTATAAGAATTCAGAAAATATTAAATTAAAGGCTGAAAGGAGAATATTTTCGTTTTAGAATGATTTATAGTATGAAAATCACTGGAAATCAATGGAAATAGCAAAGATAGGTTTTCCCTGAAAATTTCATGTGCCAGAATGAATTTTTTCGAATTTTTCAAAAATTCTATTTTTTCAATAAAAATTGGAAGGTGAAATCCTTCTTGTTTTTGAAAAATTTCACTTTTTCGAGGATATCTTCAGTTCTGTTGGTCGTAGGTGACTTGTGGCTGATCTCAAATGGAAGGTGAGTTCATTTCCCATCGATTTATATAGTTGTAAGAAAAAAAATTATCGATTTTTCACATTGATAAAGAGCAAAAATTGATTTCTAGAAAATCAGCTATAAGTCATTGAAAAATCGATAAAAAAAAATTTGAACTACATAAATCGATGGGAAAGGAGCTCACCTCTCATTTAAGATGAACCCAAAGTTGCTACGACCAATAGAATCGGGAATATTCTCAAAAATGGCAATTTTGGAGAGAAAAATCCCTTCAAATTTTGGCCAAAAAAATGGAATTTTCAGAAAATTAAAAAAACATCATTTTTATATGTGTTTTCCACCTAAAATTTTCTCAACATTTCAATGGAATCATTAGAAAATCTCTCTCTCTTGAACCATTTAATTGGAACGTCTTTTTCCCCCCATCGTCCCCTACGTGAAGATGATTTCATTGGTTTTTTGCGAATATCTTTGAAACTAATGGAGATATGCCTTTTTCACCCTCAAAAGATCTTGTAGAAAATTTCAAGAAAGTTAAAGAAGAATTGGGGCAAAATTGCTCCATCTCCCTTAGTTTCCAAAGCAGTTTCCAGAAATCAATGAAAAATTTGAATTTTTCTGTTTTACCTCAATGACTAAATTTTGCCTTCATTTTCCCTCGAATATCTCGGAAAATAGGCGAGATAGAGCGATTGTACATTTATCCTTTTCTGTAGAAAATTTCAAGAGCTTTAAAAAAGGATTCAACCAAAATCGCTCTGTCTCCCTTACTTTCTGAGATATTCGCAAAAAATGAATTGAAAAAATTGAATTATCCGGTTTTACTTTTTCACTACCGACTTTGTCATTCGTTTTTTTTCAACTATCTCGGAAACTAAGTGAGATAGAGCGATACCACCCCAATCCTTTTTTGTACCCCTCGAAATCCTCTACAAGACTCTCTTGAAGCAAAAAGCGCTTATCCCCATTATTTACCGAGATATTCTCAAAAAACTGCAAAACCCTCAATAATTCAAATTTCCCGCTCTCCCATTGAATTTCCCAACCATCCCCCCAAAAAACCTTATCAACCCCTAGAAAAAAGAGGCAAAGACCCCCAGACATGTCTCTTTATCCCAAAGAACTTCCGAAATTCTCAAACCCCCTTTGCCCCTTTTCCCACACACCAAATAAACACATTTAACCTCAAAAACCTCCAAAAACTCACTGTCCATGCCGGCGAACGGAAGTGCCAAAGCTCCATACTGTTCATCAAGTGCAATCTCAATATCAAACTTCATATGATCAACATTAGCAACAAGGTATTCCATTGTCACCTGCGGAAATTCCACGAAATTTCCCTCTCAAAAAATCAAACAAACACAAAACAATAAATGTAAATAATCCACTTCACTCCAGCTCCTTACCCCCACTCCTTCACTTCACTCCCCTCTGTTCGTTTCCCTGCCGCTCATTTCCCCTCTCCACTCAACGCATCACTCAGAGCCGCCATCTTGTGGTAGTTCCTACGAACTACCCCCTTCGCTGGGCTTTCACATGGCGCCGCCATCTTGTGGTCATTCTATGAACTACCCCCTCCCCTTGCCCCTTAATGATTTCCCCTCCCAAAAAATCAAACAAATAGAAAACAATTAGACGTTGATAATCGACTTTACTCCAGCCTCTTACCCCCCCCCCCCTCCTACATTTCACTCCCCTTCACTCATTACCCCTCCAACCCCTCAAAGCATTACATGGCTCCACCATCTTGTGGTCGTTCCTCCAAACTACCCCCCCCCCCTCATTTCCCCTCCGCCGGTCATCTTTCACATGGTGCCGCCATCTTATGGCTATTCCCACGAACTACCCCCTCCCCGCGCCCCTTAATGAGATACAACACGAAATACATTGAACTCCCGAGGAATTCTCACACGAACGAACGTACATATAAGAGGCAGGTGGAGCGGTCTTTTCAGCTTAGTCGCCCGCGGTTTCTCACCGAGGGTAAATTGAATAATTTTTTCAATAAAAAGAAACCGCTAAAAAAAAAAAAAAAAAGCAGAAGAAGCTAATTAATTAATTGCGATCGAAAAATCGTCGTGTGCTCATTTTTCCGTTCTCAAAATCGAAGAATTGAGGAAAAAAAAAAAGTGCGGCTTGAATTTTTTTTTTCTGAGCAAATTCATCATTGAAGAACCGGCGTTTTTCGGTCACTGGATAAAAACGAGGCGAGTGAGTCACGGGGGCACATTTGTGTATGTGTGTTTGTGTGTGTGTGTGTACTGAAGAGAATTAATGAAGTTTTTAAGGAGTTAAATGTGTCGGATTCACTGGATAATTGAATTTTTTTAATTTTTCGACATAATTAACGGGATTTCGGCGGTTTTTTCAGTCAGCAAGTCAGAGATTTTTGGAGGAAAAAAAGAGAGGATTTTCGACGAGAGGAGCACAGGTATGTGGAATATTTATTTGTATTGTGTATATGTGTGTGTGTGTGTGAGAGGAAGAGGGGAAGGGAGGGGAGGTTATGAGGTGCGTGTTTTTTATTGGTGAGTTTTGGGGAGAAATGGGGGATTTGTGGAAATGAGGAATTTTTTTGGAGTTTTTTGGGGGATTTTCGGGACTTGCTTGAGATGCGCGCGCCGAACTCGGGGCGTCTCGGAGGCGGTTAGAGTCGGAAATGATCGGTCACGAGGAATTTTCATCAATGATCCACTTTTGAGGAGTAATTTGCATTTGAAGAAAAACAATTCGATTTTGGAGAAAAACAAAATACAAATTCAAAAGCTCTAAACTCAGAGCGAACATGTTGAACCGCGAAGAAAACATGTAATTCAACGTTAAAAAGATTATTTGAAAAAAAAAAAAAAGAATGGAAAACAAAAGTAATAGTATGTAATAATGTATAATTATGTGTTATATTTGTATGCTGAGTAGACCCAATTCAGGGTCTCGAAGCGATTAATAAAAAAAAAGTCGATTTTGGAGAAGGAGAGATGTTGATTTTTTTGGGGCAAATACGAGGAAAGTTAGGGAGATATGCTTTTTTGCACTATCTCGCTTAGTTTCCGAGATATTTTCAAAGAATGAACGAAGGAAATGGATTTTTTTCTTTTTTATCTCTTGACGACTATTTTTGTGGTTCGTTTCTTCGAGAATATTTCGGAAACTAAACGAGATAGGACGTTTTTGCCTGAATACTTTTTTGTAGCTCTTGAAATTTTGAACATAAGAGGATTCGGGCGAAATTCCTCTATCTCACTTAGTTTCCGAGATATTTTGAAAATAAGAACGAAATGAATAAGCTCATTTTGTTTTTATTTTTTCACTTCTATTTTGATCGTTAGTTTCTTGAGAATATCTCAGTAAATAATAAAGATACGCCCTTTTTGCCCCCGAGTGACTTTGTAGAGAATTCCAAGAGTTAAAAAAATGTACCAGGGCAAAATCGCTCTATCTCGCTTAGTTTCCGAAATATTCTCAAAAACGTAATGAAAAAAATTGATTCATTCGATTTTATCTCCTTAATAACTCTTTCGATCGTTTGTTTTTTCACAATATCTCGGTAAATAATGGACATACACACTTTTTGTCCTGATATGGTTTCGTCGCTCTTGAAATTCTCTATAAAATCACATAAGGACATAAAAGACGTATCTCCATTATTTACCGAGATATTCCCAAAAAAGATGAGAAAAATGCAAATTTTTCCAGTTTTATCTCTTTACTAATCAATTCCTTTCTTTTTCGAAGACTTTGGGGCTTCCCCAATTTTTTCATAGAGAGGGAAAAACCGATGGGAGTCAAAGTGGCTGATGTCAGAGATTCCCAATGCATTTCACTAAAAATTCATCATCCGAATTCAAGATTTTATCAAACATCTCTCGATTCACAAAAACTGAATTTAAAAAAAAATTAGTTCAAATATAAAAATATGAACTAAATGAATGGACTGGAATTGATTGTATGATGGCATTTTTCGAAGACTATTTACCTTTTTATTATGAATATTATTATTATTTCTTTTTAATAATGTATATGACTGTTCGTAAATCTTTTGTCATAAGTGTAATGCTTTATTCAGTCGATCAAGCTGATTTATTCATTAATAAATTATTTTTACATTAGCCCCGACGTCTTGGCCCCTGTCGATCGTCCTCATTAGGGAAAAAATATATAAGCAAATATAATCAAATATATAAAAAACGACCAGATTTATTATTTATTTCAAATCACCGAAAAACAATGAATTTTGAATACGACATTTTGTTTATTAATAATTTCCGTAGACTTTTTTTTTATCATCATAAATGTAAAAATTGATAGATTTTGTGAACTTTAATTTCATTTTTCAATTTTATTTTGTTGGAACATAAAGGAAATGATCTTCGAAAAGAGGAAAAAAACATTACTATTTTTTTCTAAATCAAGTCATTTTCGCACTGTCGGAATTTTCCTCCATCTGATTAAAATTAGCATGAGAAACGGAAACGAACTTTATTTTCTCCATTTTATCTGATAATTCTTTTTTCCTCACAGATAATAATGCCAGAATCATAGTTCACATTGTTAAGTCATTCTTGCTTCCGAATGGAAGTTATGCTAGCATCAAAATTTTCCATTGCAATTAATAGAAAAATATTCAATAGAAGATACTCAAAATTGTCTAAAAAGAAAGAAAATTATATTTTTAACGCGTTTTTGTGCGTTTCTGTATGTGCATGAAAGTCTCAATTACACACTGAACAAAAGGGGTAGAAACTATCAAATATTGATGCATAAGGTGTAACAAAACTACGTGTGGTTCACACGTTAGATTCAAGGGTAAATTCTGAATCGAAAAGTCTCGTCGCACTTTTCGATTAGATGTACCCCTGTCGAACTTAGGGATGCGCGATATTGAAAAGAAAATCGACATCAGAAATATCGATAATCATTCAAGCAATCGATATACAACATTCGATGCTCGAGACAAAAGAATCGAATTATCGATAAATCGATTTTTTTGGCTTTTTAAGGTTTTCTGTTTCTTTTCAAGTTTTTTTTTCTCACATGACATGAAATTCATGTAATTACTCGCATAAACTTGGATTCATCATTCAAAGACTTATACACTACTTTTATTCAAACTTATCATTCATAAAGTTCAGTTATTTCTGTACACTTTCAGTTCTTACTGTTTCGATTTATTCAATTATCTCAATTATTTTCATAAAGAAAAAAATGTAGTCATAAATGGAAAATAAATAAAAAAAAACGTCGAGTTTGGATTCAGAGCCTGAAGAAGCTGACATTGTTCAGCGAAACGTCGTGTTTTAACAATAATTTATCTTGTTAATAATTTTTGCTTCCGAATGGAAGCATTACTATCGTGAAAATTTTCAATCTGGATTTTTTTGTTGGGAACTACTCAAAATGATCCGAAAAGTCCAAAAATCATATTTAGAAAAAATGTCTGTATGTATGTGTGTGTGTGTGTGTGTGTGTATGTCTGTGCACACACACATGTCTCAATAATTTCTGGAGTTTTATATGTAGGATTCTGAAATTTTGTCAGTATATTCCGGTCATTGAACTCTTCATTTTAAGCTTTTTTTTATTGGAATCGGTTCAGTAGTTTTTGAGATATTAGCAAATTTCGAAATTTTGTATTTCACCAAAATTTTGAAAACTTCTGAACCGATTTCGCTCATATTCATAGGTTGTGCTGACAATCATATGAGCCAGCTTGCTACCAATTTTTATCTTTTTATTGATGATAGTTTTTGAAAAATTTTGATTCTGATGATTTTTTCAATGGAGTTCTTGTTAGCACGATAACTGAAAAAATATTCGAACTAGAGACTCCCAATTTGTTGGATATAGGCTTCTTATAACACTGATGCATGGGATTGCTCATGGGCATAATTGATTGAAAAGTTTTTGATGGAGGAAATTTTGTCAGTTTTGAAAAATTTCAGTTTTTCAGAAATATCTCCGGTTCTATCAATCGTCCTGATTTGGGCTTGGTCTCAAATGAAAGATGAGGTCATTTCCCATCGATTTATATAGCTGTAACAAGAAAATTATCGATTTTTCAAATAGACATAACGTAGAAATTGATTTCCAGAAAATGGACTATGAGCAATCGAAAAATCGATAGAACAAAGATTCGAATGATATAAATCAATGGAAAATTATCGCACCTTCCATTTAAGATAACAACCAGGTTGCTACGACTGATAGAATCGATGATATATCCGGAAAGGTGAATTTTTTCAAAACTGAAAACATTTCTTCCATCAAAAACTCTTCAATAAATTATGCCCACGAGCAATTCCATGCATCAGTGATGTAAGAAGTATAAATTTACCGAATTGGAAGTCTCTAGCTTGAATTATTTTACTTATTATCGTGCTCACAAGAACACCTTCGAAAAAATCATTAAAATTAAATTTTTTGAAAACTATCATCAATAAATAGATAGATCATTAGGAATAACGTTGATTAAGAATCGGTTACCGAGGTAACATTAAAAATTGAATGAATCAATCGATATCTGCAAAACATCAAAATAGAATTCGCAATGGAATAGCAATTCGAATGAAATGATTGATTATTGAGTCAAATTAAATTATTAAATATTCTTCTCCTTTTAAATTTGAACAAAAATCGAAATTCATGTGAAATGATTTAGTAAAGTGGAAAAAAAGGAATCCATTCGGAAGCGACTTGCTAATAAATTAGCAGATAAAGCTATAATGATATAGATAATGACGCAAGTTTCCACTTGTTTCAATATCCCTATGAACAATTATGATATTAAAACGCAGAAAATTGGAAATGAATGCGATAATTGATTTTTCAGTTTATGTATTATTTATACATGCTTAAATATCACACTTGTAATTGCTGGATGAACTTCTAAAATTATGCCAATGACTGTAAGAATTGCAAATGTCGTAGATTCAAATTTGAAAGAGTAAATCGTGCAGTGGATTTTCGATATGCCAGCAAAAAAATAGATGTTCGATTAATCACATTGGAAAAATATCGCTCCAAAAATACCGATTAATCGAATGAAGTTATCGAGAACTTCGATATATCGGTCAATATCGCGCATCCCTAGTCGAACTACTGAGAATGAAAAGTCGGCAAATCTCGAGGATTCATGAAGGAATATCGTATCGGTGAGGTAAAAAAAGAGGAGAAAATAACGATTCAATCTCAAATTTTGAGATTCTCAAGAAATATTGATTTTTTCTATGCGATTGATTCAAGGTAATCCTAGTAACAGGTCCAAACTATCCACTTTTACTTTATTTTTCTTTAAGTTACCATAAATATTCCAATTATTCTGATTTTGTAACATTTTACCGATATTAAAACGATGTTCACAATAGTAAATCGTTATTAAATAATATAAATATCCAATATTGTTGCGGATTTGACTAACGCTGTCCCAGTATCTAGGACTGGGATTGGAAGATCCTCGGATTTTAAATACCAATATGGCCTTCATCAATGTTTTCATGTAATTAATTGAATTAATCGTCGCTATATGTCCGGTAACATGCATTTTTCATGATTTCAAAAATTAATAGGCACTCTAATGAACAAGAATATATGTAGTTATATAAGGAAAAAATAGGTCTGTGACCATTAATTGTTGCAATGAAACTGAAACTAAACCTCACTTATGGAGTTTCAATGTTAATTTAATTTTTATTTTCAAAAATTAATTTTGGCTTTATTTGTTCGGTAACATGAGGTAAACTAAATTTTTTAAAAATCTCCGAAAGCTACTTTATTGAAAGTGACTAAAATTAAAAGGGAAAAATAGATTGGCGGAACAACTAGGATTACCTTAAGGATGTTTGAAAGGTATAATCGACAAAAAAAAAGTCAATTTTTTGTATTAAATTGTTAATAACAACTTATACAAAATGAAAATCTCGAATTTGATTCAGTCAGTCTGTAGAGAATGTAATTAGGAATAAAATAAGCCTTAGAAACACAAAATCAATTGAAAACTGAAAGATTATAATTTTTTACATTCCTTTGAATCTTCAAAATTCTTGAGAAATGTAAAAAATAGTACCAATTTTTCAATTATCAAATAACTTTTTGTTTCTTAGGCTTATTTTGCTCCTTATTACATTCTTCAAATACTTACAAAATCAGTTTTAAGACATTTATCTTGTATAAGTGGTTATTTACGATTTCATCCAAAAAATTAACTTATTGTATCTTCCAAACATCCTCAATACAGCGTATTAGCGCCACCGTTACAGCACGAATAATTCAACAGGGGTACGTCTGATCGAAAAGTGCCAGAGGAGTATTCGATTAGGAATTTATCTCTGAACCTAACGTATCGCGGATGACACGTAGTTTTGTTACACCCTGTACATAAATATACATTTAATGTATTAAATATAAGAAAATCCGATTTTTTATTTTGTTCCTCGGAGAATATTTTTTTGAATAATTAAAGAAACTGTTGAATTTAATGAATTGAGTCAATCTTACTAGTGAATCTGTTTGAATTACCCGGGAAAAAATTTAGTAGATAGAATTAAATCTGCAGTCGTATATCGGTAGATATGACGTCATATCTGTGGAGATATCGGCAGATATGCTAGTAGATCTTACCAGATCTGATGAGATCTGACAATCCCAAAACGAATCGGCCTAGATCTAATTATATAGGGGAGAGTGGGGCGAAATGGACCCTCGTAGTAACATGATTGAGGAATTTTTTTTGGAATGAAGGACTTGACGAAAAAATCTGAAAAAAATTGAGAAAATCCTTCAGCATGTCTATATTGTTTGTAAATTTTTTCAGATTTTTTGAAGCAGCCGCTGCTTTTTATAAAAATCTCGAGTCATCTCATCTTCTAGGTTCATTTTGCCCCAGTTTCTCCTATATTTAGATCTTGGCAGATCTGAAAAACTGATAGAATTGAATCTAATCAGATATAATTATATCTGAAAACATTTTCCATCAAATTTTTCCGTTCCACTAATTTTTATGCCCTCGTATCTCTAAAAATATTGATTTCGAGGGAAAACCTCAGGAGACCTTTTGTGGAGAATTGAATTATGTTCGAATGGGAATTAGATATCCTCCTGAGCCCACTAATTTCCAAGATATAGACCAATTTTGTAATGAAGAGAAAAATAAAGCAAAAATCGATTTATTCCCATCGTTTTTTTGGAGAATATCTCTTGAAATAATAGAGACATGCCCTTTTTGCTCTGAGGTGGTTTTGTAGAGAATTTCAAGAATTACAAAAAAGGATTAGGGTATGAGGAACGTATCTCGCTTAGTTACCGAAATTATCTTCAGAAAACTGATAACAGATGGGCATTTCCCTGGAGTTTTAAGGATAAGACTCAAGATCAAATTAGATCTGAAAATCAGATTTTCCTTTGTACTTTTTAAGATCTGTATATATCTAATCAGATATAATTATATCTGAGAACTTTCCCCCGGGCAACTAAATTCAGTAAATGCAACAACATTTTTAATTATTCCAAAATAATAATATTTGCTAGGGACCAATGGTATCAATATTTCATAGTTTTTATCACTTTTTTCTTCTCAGTGCAGCAAATCTATTTGATATAAAAATTCCATATTTTGTGGGCAACTTCCTTCTAATGAACTCTATTTTTTAAGCTTTGTTTAAAAAAAATCTGATCAGTACTTCTTGAAATATATCAATTTTTTTTCTCATAACTTTTTTATATGCTCATAGCTTTCCTGAAGTTTTTATGCGATTAAATTTATTCACCGATTATTTATCCAATTTTCTCTTTTTTTTCTAAGCCATAAATTTTCCTTATGACACCTGAATTGATTTTTTACTGCTTGAATTGATGAATTGCAGTAAATTATGAATTTTTTTATGGAGTCATTGAGTTCTTTTGTTGATGAATTGATTAATCGATGGAGATAAAAAATTCGTTCTGATGATGGTTGTGCAATTTTTTTTTTGACGGAGAAATCGAGCTTTCTTCTTGAATTAGCTAATGATTTTATCGGAAATTAATCTGTCGACGATTTCTCCCATTTTTTGAAATAAATCCTCAAGATGATATTGATAATTCAATAATTGAGAGAAGAAAAATAGAAAAATTTGATATTTTTGCAATCTTTTTTTGAAAATATCTCGGAAACTAATGGCGATATGCCTGGTTTGGCAAAAGGTGGCCTTGTTAAGAATTTCAAGAGCTATAAAAATGAATTGGAGCAGAACAGCTCCATCTCACTCAACTTCCGATTTTTGAGAAGAACGAACGACAGAAATTCGAGGTGTAGAGCCATCTCTAGCAGAAAAATTCATTTTTTTTTCATTCTTTTTCTTTTTTTTTTAAGAATATCTTGGAAGCTGAGCGAGATAAAGCGATTTTATCTTGAGGCCTTTTTCTAAGAGAAATTGAAGAGATACAGATGAAATTACGCTCTCTTGATTAGTTTCCAAGATAGTTCCAAAAAAAAAGACAAAAATTGATTTTTTCAGTTTCTCTTTTTCACTAGTGAAATTAATTTTATTCTTTCACCACTTTTTCTGGAAACAAAAACATTTTTGTAGCTTTTGAAATACTCTACAAGAATGGAATGGGGCAAAATGGGTGTATCTCCATTAGTTTCCGAAATGTTCTCTAAAAACGATTGAAAGTCATCGACTTTTCAATATTTGAATTAATCCTCTTCTTTTTTTGATATTTCATATTTTATTGCATTAAGGATGATTGGGAGGTACAATCGGAAAAAAATTTGAATTTTTGTATAAAATCATTAATAACCATTTATACAAGATGAAGTTCTCAAATCTGATTCAGTGAATCTGTGAAAAAATGCGATGAGGAATAAAATAAGCCCTAGAACCAAAAAATTAATTGAAAATTGAAGAATTTTCATTGTTTTTTTACATTTTTTCAAATTTTTCAGATTTAAAGAAATGTAAAAAATAATGAAAAATTTTCAATTTTCAATCAATTTTTTGTTTCTAGGACTTATTTTATTCCTCATTACATTTTCTAAAGATTCACTGAATCAGATTTGACAATTTCATCTTGTATAGATGGTGATTAACGATTTTATACAAACATTCAACTTATTTTCCGATTGTACTAATTATCCTTAAGGGAGTTCATCCGGTAACTGAATTAACAGACCAATAATTATGAAAAAATTTGAATATACTTCTGAAAATCTAAAAAGTCACCTGTTAAAATTTCAAACTCTTCGGATATCTTATTCGGGAGAAATTAATAAATAAAGATTTTTCAATTAACACGGTCCCTTATGGGTTTTCGTCTATAAACATGAAATTTGTGGCAATTAACAGGTTTTTTGGGGAGAAACTTCCATAATGGATAAATAAATATGTAAAGAACAGTTTAAGAGCTTCCTCAAATGCATTAGATACTTGGTGATTTAAGAATAAATTAATTCGTCTCGAAAAATGCTGATTTTTGGGAAGTTAACCTCTGTCTTACTCGCATGACAGTGACGTCAGAACCGCGCGCTTTTTGAAATCAATAAGAATGCTTCCCGAATAACGCAATGTATGCTATGCTTGCACATTAAATCATACAAAACTAGTTGAAAATGTGCTGAATTGACCTTTCTCTATTTGATCTTCAAAAAAATTATTTCTATAAATTCGATTTTTTACAAAAAAACAATTATGATCGACGAACAAGAAGTTCTAGTACATAGCAGCTGTACAGGTTACGACTACGTTAGTCGTATAACCACTACGCTAGTGGTGATAATTTTTCGTACTATTAAATCCCATACCGGATGAACTTGCTTAAGACTCCAGGCAAATACTCATCTGTTATCACTTTTCTGAAAAAATTTCGGTAACTAAGCGAGATGCGTTTCTTATACCCTAATTCTTTTTTGTAGCTTTTAGAATTCTCTACAAAATCACAAAACCACCTTGGAACCAAAAGGGCATATCTCTATTATCTCGAGAGATATTCTCCAAAAAACCGATGAGAATAAATCGATTTTTTTTTCTCTTAATTACAAAATTGGTTCATATCTTGGAAATTAGTGGGCTCAGGAGGTCTAATTCCCAATATCTAATTCTTATTCGAAGATAATTCAATTCTCCACAAAAGGTCCCTCGAGGTTTCCCCCAAAATCAATATTTTCAGAGAAATGAGGGCATAAAAATTAGCGAAATGGAAAAATTTAAGGGAAAATGTGAAATTTTCATAAATTCATCAGAAGACTATTTTTACAGGAAATTTAATCATCCGGAAAAAAGGTTCACTAATCAATTCACTGGCTTAGGAATCTTTTGCATATGATAATGAGCAAATTATAATAAGCCTATTCCCGAAAAAAATAAGATGGAATTCCGAAAAAAATGAAAAAATCAACATTTTATGTAATAAATATTGAAACTCTTGAGTTATAAAGCTAGAAATAAATGTGATTTCAGTTTCGATAAATATTTGTAAATAATAAAAAGTTGAATGAACCTTCAGCGATTCTTGACGTCATGGAATCATCAAAAATTCAGCGATAAAAATCTCACACGTGTGATTTTTTTTTTAATTTTTAAAATTTTTTAATTTTGTTTTTCATGTTAAAAAGTGGAAAAACCACGATTTCTTTTTACACTTCACGTAAATTTTCTCACCATTCATAATGATGCATCAGCAATTATACCTCAAATAACACGTGAATGCGAATTGACAAAGAAAATAATTGACTTTGCCTTTTTTTGTAAATAAAAAAAAAAAACTCAATTTACTCAAATTTATGAGAAATTATGCGAATGTTAAGAAACTAGAAAATGTTGGAAATTCACTGTAAAAGTAATTTATGTAATTTGCGTTTGTCAGACAATTTATAATGCAAGCATTAAGCGTCCTAAGTCCATGAAACATTTTTTTTTCCTTTTTTTTTTAATAAATTAAAAAATAATTTCAATAATTTGAAAAAGTCCATTTTTTTGTTCACTTGTTTTTTTCAAATATCTTGGAAAAAAATGGAGATACGCCCTTTTTGCCCTAATACACTTCTGTAGCTCTTGAAATTCTCTACGAAAGTGGATTCGAGCAAAAAGGCCGTATCTCCATTATTTTCCAAGATATTTGAAAAAAACAAACAACAAAAAAAATTGACTTTTTAAAATTTTTTTCTTTAATTTTAATTTTGAAAGAAAAATTGATATTAAAATTTTTTTCCATCTAATTACAGATTTTCCATTGGATCAACGGAAATAAAGAATTCAGTTTTTTTTTTTTTTGTAAAAAAAAAAAAATGCAGGAAATGGATTACATGGGTGTGACCCTGCCGAATTATTCGTACGTGTTTAATTTTGAGGAGAAATTTATTCATCAAGATACACGTGACTGGATGACAAATAATTGGACAAATGCATTTTATTATGCTGGTATTTACATGGTACTGATATTTGGTGGTCAGTACTGGATGGCAAGTAGGCCTAGATATGAATTACGTGGACTATTAACATTATGGAACAGTTTACTTGCTACATTTTCAATAATTGGCTTTGCTAGAACAGCACCAGAGTTAATACACGTGTTGAGAAATCATGGATTGTATCACAGTGTTTGTATACCAAGGTAATAATTAATTATATCATTAAAAATAATTATATATTTATTTTTTTTTAATTAAAAAAAAAACTCTAAAAATACGATTTTTTTTGCAGTTTTTCAGAAATATCTCGGTAAATAATGGAGATACGTCATTTTTACCCTTATAATGTTTTCTAGCTCTTGAAATTCGCTGCAGAAAAGAATTCGGGTAAAATCACTCTATCTCCCTTAGTTTCTGAGATATTTTCAAAAATAAATAATTTTCATGTTTTATCTCTTCATTAATGAACTTTGTCATTCATTTTTGATAAATACGCCTTTTTTGACCGAATATTTTTTGCAGCTCTTTGATTTCTATTCAAGAAACCTGTTTTAAGGCAAAAAAGACGTATATCCATTATTTACCGAGCAATTCCCCAAACAAGATCTGCAAAACAAATTTTTTTTCATTGAATCCTTTTCGAAATTCATAAATTCAAAGATAATCCTTTTATTTGTCTCGAATTATAACGGCAGAATGTCAAATGAATTGCACATTATCTCTATTCTAAGTAAAAATGATGATTCATGCTCATCAACACACTGTTTCTCTTTCATTTAAAAAATTTATCAATTAATTTTTTAAATGAAAAAATAAAAATTCACATTTTTTTTCCACTTTCTCTTACGCAATTAACATTAGAAATTTTTCAACAAATACTTCTATAAATTCTCGATTAGATTCCTCATTTTTTCCTCCTACATATTAATGATATCTTTAATTGTCCGGCACAATTCTATGCGCGTTAGTTGTTTACATTTGGATTTTCGAAAGTTCAATGATAATTTTGTGATTCAACAGTCTATGCCACTTCTATTGAGATAAGAGAATCGATAAGTGATAACATTGTAACAAGTTCAAGTTTAATTCTGATTTCAATTCTCAATTCGAGACTTCCTCAATTTTTATCTAAATTTTATTTTTATTTTTATTATTATTTTTTTTAGACGATTTGAGGAATTATCCCAACAAACTCGAGTCCAGCTAATCTCTTGTTGTTTTGATGCCGTCTCAAAGATTATATTTTTTTACATTTTTTTGAATTTTTTCATAATTTTTGTCCGTCCAGTTTATGAGATATGAATTATCAAAGTTACTGAAAATACCGGTCGTGGGGATAAAACGCCCTAAATCGGACAGAAATAACGAGATTACTAAAAAACCAAAGGGTTGAGCCATTATTTAAAAACAATTGGCGAAGAGAACAGCATTTTAACTAAATAATAGAAGAAAAAAATATTCAATTCACCGTATAGTTATTGAGAAATTTTAATTAGAAGGTAATCGTAACTATTTGCCTCTCTCTCTATCTCATGCATGTGATAGGAGATTAATGTAAAAAAAAAAGGCGAGAGAAAAAAATTATATTCACAAGCTCAAGATATGACTTACGAATAGTTTAATCACTTTTTTCGGGTAAATTGGAGCACTTTTTTCCCGAATTATTAGTAATTAATTGAAAACTTGAGCGAATTGAACGGAAATTTTCCTTCAACTTCTTTTCAATTTTTTTTTTTTTTCGCTGTTTTGAAGTGACTGCCTTTTTTATGTAAGCATTACGTTACATAGCATCCAACCTGTACCACTATTACATCATTAGAACGTGCAACATCGTGCAAATAAACTGTTTCTAAAACACGTGATAACTGGAAACTATAATTGATATGAAATATCGAAATTGAATTAATTTTTGTGTTCATTCTTTCTGGAATATCTCGGAAAGTATTGGGTTTAGGGGAATTTAGGTGAAAGTCTTTTTTGTGGACGATTTTGAGAGCTAGAAAGAATGTTTCGTTGTAAATCTTCCTAAAACTAGTGATTTAGGAGATATTAGGGAAGTAGTTTAGGAGAAAAGTGGAAAAAAATTAATCGTTTTTGATAAAGTTATTCCTTTCTTGGAAATATCTTAGAAACTAAGTGAGATAGAGCGATTTTGTCTGAACTCTCTTTTATAGAGAATTTCAAGAACTACAAAAAAGAATTCAAGTAAAATCGCTCCATCTCGCTTATTTTCCGAGATATTTACCAAAAGTGAATGAAAAAATTCAGTAGTGAAGAGGTAAAACTGGAAAATGTCCTTTCTGTCATTTATTTTTTAACAATATCTTGAAAATTAAGCGAGATAGAGCGATTTCGCCCTAATCCTTTTTTGTGAAAAATTTTGAGAGGCACAAAAATGGATTCGAGCAAAATAGCTCTATCTTGCTTAGTTTCCGAGTTCTTCTCAAAAGAATAGTCGAAAATTTATTCATAAAACAAAAATTTACGATCCTCTTCATTCTTTCCCCCTCAAATATCTCGAAAAATACGCGAGATACGCCTTTTTCACCCTAAACCTTTTTTGTAGAGAATTTCCAGAGCTCCAAAACTTGCCTCGGCAAAAATTACTCTATCTTCCTTATTTTCCTAGTTATCTCCAAAAAACAAATAAAAAAAAATATTCATTCTCCAAAAAAAAATTTAAAAAATTAAAAGAAACACAGTTCTTAGTTTTTCACCTAATTTTAATTTTTTAAATTCCAATTTCAGCTTCATCGAGATGGATCGAGTATCGGGTTTTTGGACATGGATGTTTGTTCTCTCAAAATTACCAGAATTAGGCGATACAATGTTCATAGTACTACGTAAACAGCCATTAATATTTCTTCACTGGTATCATCACATAACTGTACTTCTTTACTCGTGGTTTTCATACACCGAGTATACATCAACAGCAAGATGGTTTGTCGTTATGAATTACTTTGTACACTCAATAATGTACACATATTTTGCATTAAAAGCAATGAGATATTCACCACCAAAATCAATATCAATGGTTATAACAGCATTACAATTGATGCAAATGATTGTTGGTTGTGGTATTAATTTATGGGCATATCAGTATCTAACACCAGGACAAAGTGGCTGTTCAATATCAAGGTTTAATGTACATTTTAGTTTAATTATGTATTTCAGTTATTTTGTATTATTCGCTAAATTCTTTCACAAAGCGTACATTGGCGCTGGTAAAAAGAGTAAAAAAATATATAAACACGAGGACAATGGGCACAATGATGAATTTGTTAATGGTAAATTCAAAAGAAATTAAAGGACATTTTTTTTATAATTTTTTTTTTTTTTTAATTGATAAAACTAAAGAGTTCAATTAATAATGAGAATTTAATGAAAAAAAAAATCAGGAATCTAGAGGGTGATGACGATTTTCGCATGAAAATTTATCAATAGGACCAAAGAGGCCGAGATTGTCATCAGGGAAAATCGTGAAATCTTTAATATTAGTTAAGAATAGAAGTTTTACTGATTTTTTCGTTTTTTTTCTCAACTTTTTTTAGGATTTAAGGGATTTAGTGTGAAGTGATAGGAATATCTCTGAAAATAAGAGAGATAGAGCGATTTTGGGTCAATTGTTTTTTCCGGAGAATTTCAAGAGCTACAAAAACGGATTCGGGAAAAATCGCCCTATCTCGCTTAGTTTCCAAGATATTTGAGAAAAACAGCGTGAAAATTGAAGTTTTCTGTTTTTATGAAAAAGTTTGAGTTTTTATGAAAAATCTTGAAATTCATGGGAGATGAAGGAATTTTTGTAATAGCCTCTTCTGTAACCCATTGAGCCCGAGGTATCAAAGGTCATTACCATATTTTCTCAATCTTTGACAGAAATAAAACTATTAAAAAATATTTTCGAGTGAAATTTTCTCATTAAAATCCAATCGCTTCACTGATGAACTTATCTCTTAGTTAAAAGGGGATTTTCAAAATGAAAAGAAATGGTGTTATGTAGGGGTTCATAGGCACAATAAGTTAATTATCGGGTGAGGGAGACAGGGGGCAAGCCAGGTGCTTTTCAATTAATTAACTTCAATTTTATAATTGCTTAAAAAATTATTTAAAAGTGAAATTTAACTTTTTGTCATTTATTTTTTCTAAATATCTCGGAAACTAATGGAGATAGGCCATTTCTTCATGAATCCTTTTTTGTAGAGGATTTTAAGACCTAAAAAACAAAATAGAGGCGAAAAGGGCGTATCTCCATTTCTTTCCAAGATATTCTTAAGAAAACTAAAAATTTGTCGTGCAGAGGAAAAACACAAAAATTGTATTTTTTTCTTTCATTTTTTGAGAATATCTCGGAAAATAAGCGAGATAGAGCGATTTTATAAGAATCCTGTTCCGTAGCTCTTGAAATTCTCTATAAAACTGTTTTCGGGCAAAAAAAATCGTATCTTCATTTGATATTCTCTTCATTTATGAGATATTCTCAAAAAATGAACCATTAAAATAAAAAAAAAACAGAAAATTCAACTTTTTTCACTCATTTTTCATGGATATCTCGAAAACTAAGCGAGATAAAGGAATTTCACTAGAATCCTTTTTTGCAGCTCTTGAAATTATTTACAAAACCACTTTGGGGCAAAAAGGGCGTATCTCCACTATTTACCGAGATATCCAAAAAAAACGAGTGATAAAAAAATAAACTTTTACCTCTTCACTTCTGAATTCTCAAGTTTCTTTTCTCTTTTACTTGAAAAAATAGGAATAAAAAAAAATCTCAATTGCTTCGGGGGACTATTCGGGACACATCGGTATATCCGGTGTGTCCAGTTTTGTCGAACGCTTGACCCAGTTGTTGTGTGATTGAGAGAGATCTACTCTTCGCATAAAAAAAAATGAATTTTGCATTTTTTTTAATAATTCATTTTTGTTTCTGTTTTTTTTTTTTTTTATTGAATCAAAATCTTGTTTCGGAAATAATTGAAATATGATTTTATTTATTTCACTGAACTACGCGAGCAAGGTTCATGGTCGTCCCCTTCTCTTAATTATGCGAGCGTCAACACTAGATAATGAATTATTAATGAAAAAAAAAGAAAAAAAAGAAAACGTATTCGTGCATTTTCATTTATTCGATTCATCGAAATAATTGTAAAAATCATTCTTATATTTCACGATTATTACTTCTATTTATTAAAGTCGAATTTAATTATGATACTGAAATAAGCAGAAATCTGACAATTTTTAGTTTCTTTTTTTCTTTTTTTAAATAAATTATTGAAAAAAAATGAAAAATATGCGCACGTAAAGAATTTAAAAAATTATAAGTGCAAATATTTGCAAATATTTTTTTACAATAATTTATTTGTTCAAAAAACTCCAGAATTTTCTTCCTTTTTTTTTCAAATAAATTATTTAAAAAAATATGCGCACGTAAAAGGTTTGAAAAATCATAAGTGCAAATCTTTGCAAATATTTTTTTCACAATAATTTATTTGTTTAAAAAAATCCAGACGTTTTTTTTCTTTTTCTTTCAAATAAATCATCTTCAAAAAAATGAAAAAAAGCGCATGTAATAAATTTAAAAAATAACAAATGCAGATTTTCTTAAATATTTGTTTTTTACAATAATTCATTTGCCCAAAAAAACTCCAGAAAATTGTCAGATATGTGCTAATTTCATCATCAACTCTTCAATTCCTCATTTTTAGCACATGGGTGAAGTCACGCACATTGATTTACGTGAATTTAATTGTCCAGAGTTAAATTAATTGATTAATTCAGTAGTGAAGTGGTGGAGGATGAGATTAAAAGTGAAAAATGGAGAAGAAAATGATCATTTTTACTGAAAATTCCGAAATGAAAAGGTAAAACTGATATTACGGTAAATAATGGAGATACGCCCTTTTTTTGCCATTAAATGGTTTTGTAGAGAATTTTAAGAGCTAGAAAAATGAATTCGAATAAAATCGCTCTATCTCGCTTATCTTCCGAGATAATTGGAAAAAAACGAGCAAAAGACATTTTATTGAAGACGTAAAAAGGGAAATTCTACTTTTGTTATTCGTTTTTTGAAAATATCTCGGAAACTAAGCGAGATAGAGCAGCTTTATATAATACCTTTTTTGTAGAGAATTTCAAGAGCTACTAAAACTGATTCAAGCAAAAAAGGCGTATCTCCATTAGTTTCCGAGATATTCCACAAAAGCTTCACTACTCAGTCAATTCATGTAATTCCTCAAATTTTCCTCGTTTTCTCGTAAATGCACAAATTTAAATAAGAATATGAAAATTGTACTATTATGTTAAATGACTCCGAGTGATCTATTGCACAACCATGAAATGATAAAGTACAATTGATCGTTAATGTATTCAAAAATCTCATTCGTCGAGTGAAAGAATGAGAAAGAGTGAAAACAGAAAGTTTTTAAATAAAATTGAAATTTAAAACGAATATATTTTTAATAAAATTTCTTTTTCATTAATGAAGATTTCAAAAAAATCATAACTTCATTTATACTTTTTTCTTTTCTTTTTTAAAATTTTTTGGATTAAAAAAATGGTGTCAATTTTTTTGATTTTTCATAATAGAAAAAAAAAAATATTATTTTTTCATGAAATTTAAAAAAAAAAAATTGTGAATTGCAACAATTTTCAATATAATCTCATGCTTCTTTGGTAGAGTTTATGGAGTATGCTTGTGAGTGTGTAAAAAAAAACAAAAAAAAACGTGTGTATCTTATAAATATATGAAATAATAATTAAATTTAAAATGATTGCGAGTGATTATTTATAATAAATGGAGAAATGGGAAATTACTAATTGTGAAAAAAGAAAGAAAGAAGAAAAAAATTGGTAAAAATAAAAGGAAAAAGTTGAAAAATTAGGATTTATTTTTTCGCAGAAAAGGGAAAAATAGCAAAAAAAGATAAAAATTCTCATAAAAAGAAGAAAAAAAAAAAATATGAAAACGTGACACTTCTTGTTCTCAAGAATTCGTCGTTTTCTGGGTCATTGGTACAGGGAATTTTAAAAATTACCGATGATAATTCGATGAATCTTGAAAAATTTATAATTTTATCTAAAAAATGAGCAGAGGAAAATAATATAATAAATAATTTGAAAAATGAATTTTAGTAGTGAATAGATAAAAAAGGGAATAAGTGTCTTTTTTTTGTAAATAATATCTCGGAAAATAATGGAGATACGCCCTTTTTACTCCAAAGTGGTTTTGCACAGAATTTCTAGAGCTACTATAGAGGATTAAAATAAAATCGCTCTATCTAGCTTAGTTTCCGAGATATTCTTTAAAAAAAATGTAATTAAAAAATTGAATTTCTGAATAAAATAGAAAAATTCAATTTTTCTTATTCGTTTTTTGAGAATATCTTGATAAATAATGGAGATACCTTTTTTTTACTAGAATCCTGTTTTGTAGAGAATTTCAAGAGCTCCAGAAAAATATTGGGGTAAAATTGTCCTATTTCGTTTAATTTCCGAGATATTCGCAAAAAATGATCAAGAGAAATGGATTCATTCAATTTTATCTCTTCACTACAATTTTTATCGTTTTTTGATAATATTTCTCTAAGTAATGAAGATACGCCCTTCATGCTCTCAGACATTTTTGTAGCTTTTGAAATTCTCTAGAAAACTGGTTTTGGGAGAAAAGGGTCTATCTCCATTAGTTTCCGAGATATAAAAAAAAAACTATTAAATTTTACGATGAAATCGACGAATTTTCCAAAATTCCATAATTTCTATCACAGAAAGTGGAATTTTCCCAAGTGTCATTGAAGAAAAACACAATTTACTTTTTTGGGAAGACTTTGTGGCGAGCGCGAAGCGCGCAGGACGTGCTTGTAAATCGATAAGTACTCTCAATAGCTGGTATGCCTTCACAACTTTGCCAATGTTATAAATTCTTTCTCATTTTTTTTTGTTACCCCCTTTTTCATTATGAGTACTGAAAATAAATGATAATGAAAATAACAGACATCTAACAATTATTAGATTTTTTTATTTATTTTGATGGATACCAATGTAAAGGACGAGAAGCCATGCATTCAAAAATTGGATGAATCAATAGAAAAATTTCAACAAATCAATTATTTAAAAGAAAAATGAAAGAATATGAACATGTGAAAAATAAAAAAATCCATAAATGCGAATTTAAAAAAAAAAAATTTTTATAATAATTTTTTTTGCTTAAAAAAATCCAGAAAATGATCTAGATAAATTGAGCAGATGAATTATTGAAAAAAAGAAAAATATGTACATGTAAAAAATTTAAAAATCTGTAAGTGCGAATTTTTTGAATATTTTCTTTAACAATAATTTATAATTTCTAGCTTCAGAAAAATGCACAAAATTTTCAGATATCTGCTCATTTCATTATCATTCTTCATTTTGACAAAGACATGCGATGAAATTTATCGATTTCATGTAATTTCCCCAGAGGAAGAGGAGCAAGAGAAAATATTCCGGAATAATGAAAAAAAAACCGCTTTAAACGTGTCAATTTATTTTGTAAGTAATTTAATGAAATAAAATTATAAAATATTTCATCCAGATTTCATCGAAAATTTAATTGTATTACATGCTGCTGAGTATCTGGAAAACCAAGTGAGATAGAGAAATTTTTGTAGAGACCATTTTTGTAGAAAATTTCAAAAGCTACAAAAAAGGTTTCTCCATAAAATTCTCTATCTCGCTTAATTTCCATGATAAAAAAAAAATTGATTGAGAATTTTTTAGTCTTCTGGAAATTGAAAAATTCACATTAACGATAAATCTAAAGGATTTCTATCTAATTAATGACAAACTCGTAATAATTATAATTTTCATTGCTAATCTGTTGTTTATTATCATTTTAAGTAATCCATACGCATCTGGAATGTGTCAAATTTTTGTAATAAATTATAATTCATGTAAAATTGAATAAAAAAGAAGAAAAAAAAAAAAAAAGGAAATTACGTACAAAAGTTCTTATGTGTGAAGGTCAATCACGTGTGTCTTTAATTATTCAATCGTCTTGTTTTGTGTCACTTATTCGTCCGATTGTCACGGAAATGGAATTGATTATTTGTGTAAATAAATATGTAACGTGACAGAGTGAATATGTCGTGACATATCAATTTATTGGTAAATAGGTGAAAAGTAGATCGTTTTATGTCGTTCATTTTCTAAGAATTTCTCTGTAAATATTGGAAATACGCGCTTTTCACTCGAAATTGATTTTTGTAGAGAATTTCAAGAGCTACACTAAAGGATTCAGGCAAAAAAGGGCGTATCTCCATTATTGAATGAGATATTTTCAAAAAATTAAGCGTCTTCATTGAAAATTCCTCGAATTTTTCATGAAAATTCAGTAAAGAAAAGGGGCAATTGTGTTTTTTTCATTCAGAATAACTAAAAACCATGTAGAACCTTAATAAATTCCAGAATAATCTATAAATCTTCCCAAAAATTCTAAAAAAACCGATGAAATTCAGCAGAAATAAGATAAAATAGTTTCTTTGTCGACCTTTCTTTGAGAGAATATCTTGATAAATAACGGACATACGCCTTTTTTGCCCTAGAATACTTTTGTAGCTCTTGAAATTCTCTACAAAAAAGGATTCATGCAAACAGGGCGTATCTCAATAATTCTCCGAGATTAGTGCATTGAGGGCGCGAGACGCCCGCTCGTAAACGGTTTCTTTGATAACAGCTCATTTGTTATACACATTTCACAAATTAATTTCCATCAACTTCTTCATTTCAAAAAGGCCTCGGATAACGCAGAACGTCATTTCCATATCAATCTAATTGTTATTCCATTGATTATATTGCTCTATTCACTCTTTGTGTTAATTTTTTTTTTTTAATGAAAAGAGTTTTGTAAAATAAATTGTTTCAAAAAATTAATTCGGTTTCCTAATCTTCTCAGCATGGTCACCTGCTATTCGCCCATCCAATCAGAAGCCCCGAAATTTCTTAAGAAATCAACAATTAATCTGAGTACATCAAAAAATTTTCAAGAACGACGAAAATAAAAAAATACCATTTTTGTCATTAGTTTTTTGAGAATATCTCGGAAATTAAGCGAGATAGAGCGATTTTGTCCGAATGCCTTTAAGTAGCTCTTGAAATTCTCTACAAAGCCACTCTAGGGCAAAAAGGGCGTATCTCCATTATTTACCGAGATATTTTCAAACAACGCTCGATGAAGAATTCAATTTATTCTTTTTTTTTACTGAATTCAATTATACTAATTTTTGAATGAATTCCGAATTACTGACATCATTACATTGTTTATTATTCCGATCATTGTGTCATCATTGTTTATTGTAAATCGAAAAGTCTTTCGTGATAACATGAATTTTTCCGGCTAAAAAATACGAAAATTTGATGTTAAAAAGAGGAAAAGAGCGAATAAAAAATCGGAAATTCATCAAATTAGATAAAATAATTACGTTATCCAACAAATATGAGATTTTTTTTTTTGATAATAAAATAATTTTAAACTTTGCATGCTCACACGCTCATTTTACCGTCATGATATCATCATCTGCATGTAAAAAATTGCTCTGTAAATATAAAATCAATGAAAAATACAAAAAGAGATCGAAGTCCATGAGTTTCGTGTTTTAAAAAAAAGCACGTAGCTGAATCATTACGTAAATTTCTATTTTTATGTTATTAATGAAGTGCAAAAAGTGCGAAATTCCCAATGAATATTTATTCTTCGAAGAATTTGAAATTTCCGTGGAAACTTTTACTCGCGTGATTTTTAATCGATTCAGAGAAAAGATTTACATTTTTTTAAAATTCTTTTTTTAATTAAATTATTTTATAAAAAAATTCAACAATTATTCTTAACAATATTTAAGTTCACTGAAATTGTTATTGAGAGATTAAATAATCAGATCAATTAATCATTAATTAATTAGGATAATCCTTCTTTTCTTTAATCCCAAAAGAAATGCAGAATTCAAAAAAGTGAAAAATTAAACAAAAATTTTTCTATTTCCATTTTTTCTCAGTTTTTTTGAGAATATCTCGGAAATGACTGGAGATACGCCTTTTCTGCTCGAATCCTCTTTTGTAGCTCTCGAAATTCTCTACAAAACCATCGTCGGGCAAAAAGGACGTAACTCCAGTATTTAGCGAGATACGTTTATAAAACGAATAATAAGTTGAATTTTTCTGTTTTACCCAAAAATTCAAGTTTTTAATGATCGTTTCATCTGTTCATCGTTTTATTTGTAAAATATCTCGGAAATCAAGCGAGATAGGACGATTATGCCTCGATCCTCTTTTGTAGCTTTTAAAATTCTCTACAAAAAAGGATTCCAAGAAAATTACGCTATCTCGCTTAGTTTCCGAGATATTTCGACGAAATAAATGAGAAAAATTCACTTTTCTCAAGAATTTTTTTTGAAATTTCCTTTTTTTAGTTAAATTAATAAAAAAAAAAATTCAACAATTATTCTTAATAATATTTGAATTCACTGAAATTGTTATTGAGAAATTAAACAATCGTGTCAATTAATAATTAATTAATTAATAATTATAAAATAAATTTAATTCTCTTTAGTTTTATCTTTTCCCCATTCTTCAGAAATATATTTCAATAAATCATTCATTCCCTCAAATTCAGTTCTACTCTGTGGTGGATTATTACGCGGTATTCGCGGTAGTATTGAGCCCATTTTTTCACGAAATTCAATTGCATTTTTAGCACCAGACCACTTCCATATACTGTAGAATAATAGGCCACAGCCAGTTACAGCGTAAATTGTTCCCCAACCGAGTGCTCTCATAGCCAGTGCTACTCCAGCCTCGGTTGAGCCTCGGGCACCAACAACACCCTCTTCGAAGTACTTTGGATCTTTCTTACGAACTGCTGCGAGTGTTGAGCCAAAGCCAATTACAGCAGAAATTCCAGTAAAAGCACCCAAGAATAGAACTCCTGAAAAAAAAAGGAAAAAAAATAAGTAGGGGTGTGCGAATAATTCGAATCCACGAATTATTCGTACCGAATCTAATATTGATATTCGATTGGAAATTTGAATCGAATAATTTGAATTTTCGAATAATTCGAATTTTTCAATAATTCGAATTTGCGAATAATTAGAATTTTCGAATAATTCGAATTTCTTCGAATAATTTGAATTTTCGAATTTTTTCGAATAATTTGAATTTTCGAATTTTTTTCGAATAATTCGAATAATTCAAATTTTCAAATAATTCGAATTTTTTCGAATAATTTGAATTTTTTCGAATAATTCGAATTTTTTCGAATAATTCGAATTTTTTCGACTAATTCGAATTTTTTGGAATAATTAGAATTTTAAAATCATTCAAATTTTCGAATAATTCGAATTTTTGAATTTTTTCGAATAATTCGAATTTCCGAATAACTCCAATTTTTTCGAATAATTCGAATTTTTCGAATTTTTTCGAATAATTCGAATTTTTTCGAATAATTCGAAAATTTTGGAATTATTCAAAAAATTTCAAATAATTCTAATTTTTTCGAATTATTCGATTCGAAATTCGAATCGAATAGTCATATTCGATTCGATTCGAACACTATTCGCACAATCCTAAAAATAAGTTTTTATGAATTAAAAATTTTTAATTTTCAGTTTTTTTTTTAGTTTTTTGAGATCTTTTGGAAAATAATGGAGATACGCCCTTTTTCCCCTGAGGTGGTTTTCCAGAGAATTTCGAGAGCTACAAAGGGGGATGTCGGTAAAATCGCTCTATCTCGCTTAATTTCCGAGATATTTTCAAAAAATAATCATTAATAAATCGAATTTCTAAATAAAACGGAAAAAGTTCTTTTTTTTTCATTTTTTGATTAAAAACTTGATTATTTTCATTCTCTTTTTGAGATTATTTCGGTAAATGATGGGAGATATGACCTTTTTGCCTCGAAACGGTTTTGTAGCTCTTAAAATTCTCTACAAAAAAGGATTCGAGGAAAATTGTGCTATCTTGCCTATTTTCCAAGATATTTTCATAAAATAATCGATAAAAAAATTTGAGTTTTACGATAAAATAGAAGAATTACAACTTTTTTCATTCATTTTATTCGAATATCTCGGAAACTAATGGAGATACGCCCTCTTCACTCGCATTTTTTTTAAAAGAATTTCAAGAGCTACAAGACCGTTTCGAGCAAAAATGACGTATCTCCATTATTTACCGAGATATTCTTTAAAAAAAATAATGAGAAAAATCGACTTTCCCTGTTTTATTCAGAAAATTAAATTTATCAATGATTGTTTTTTTTTAATATCTCGGAAATTACGCGAGATAGAGCAGTTTTACCTCAATCCACTTTTGTAGCTCTTGAAATTCTCTACAAAACCGGTTCAAGGCAAAAAGGGCGTATCTCCATTATTTACCGAGATATTCTCAAAAAATGATCACGAAAAAAACCGAATTTCAAACTAAAACAGAAAAATTCCACTTTTCCCACCCGTTTTTCAAAAATATCTCGGAAACTAAGCGAGATAGCGCAATTTCTCACGAATTCTTTTTTGTAGACAATTTCAAGACCTACAAAAAAGCCTCAGGCCAAAACCGCTCTATCTCGCTTACTTTCCGAGATATTTTCTCAAAAAACACTTCCCTTCAAAAAATCGACCGAAAATTATAAAATTATAAAAAAATAATAATTTCCCAATAAATTCCCCTAACCCCCAGAAATTCCCCAACAATTCAAAAAAAAATCCACGATTTGTCCGACTCAATAGTCTCCAAAAGTGAGGTTATTTCTCCTTAAAAAAACCCCCAAAACTTCAATAAAACAAAAATTAAAAAATACAATGACTCAAACTCACCATACATTTTCTCTTTATCACTGAAATAATCACTTTTTACTGTCAATTTATCGATATTTTTTAATTCCATAATTTTGTAATCATCAGAAACAACATTTTTATCGGGAGACATGACTCCCAACAGTGTTGCCACTTCAAAGAAATTAAAATTAATTTTTTTAAGGGTGGTGCACTTGTTTTGGAGTCAGTTTGCTAGTGTTTACGACCAAAAAAGAAGAAAAAAAAAAAGAAAAAATATGTTTTTACCGGATAAATGATATTCTAGAGTTTATTACTGACAATTTGAGGGAACAAATGAATTGAGAGTATTTTTAGTAATTAGTGGAGTCAATAATTGAAGCATGGAAGGTGAGTTTTATTAAATTGAGGGAAAAGTGGGGTAAAAGAGACACAAGCGATAAAACAGACACATTTTAATTTTGATGTTTCATTTTATGAAAAGTCAGTCAAAATCAATGAAAATATTGGAGATAAGTTTTTTCTGATGATTCCATTGAAAAGCTGAGAAAATTTCCGATAAAAATCATGTTCCAGAATTAATTTTTTTCATTTTTTTCAGAAATTCGATTTTTTTGGTCAAAATTTGAAGGTGAAATCCTTTTTGTTTTTGTAAAATTTCACTTTTTTGGAGATATCTTCAGTTCTGTTGGTCGTAGCGACCTGGAGCTGATTTCAAATGAAAGGTGAGCTAATTTCATATCGATTTATATAGTTGTAAAAAAAAAATAATCGATTTTTCAAATTGATGAAGAGCAACAACTGATTTCCAAAAAATCAGCTATAAGTCATTGAAAAATCAATTAAAAAAATTTTGAACTACATAAATCGATGGGAAATGAGCTCACCTTTCATTCAAAATGAACCCCAGGTCGCTACGACCAATAGAACCGGAGATATGCCCAAAAATGTGAATTTTTTCGATTTTGGAAAGGAAAATCCCTTCGAATTTTGGCGAAAAATGTAAAATTTTCAAAAAATTCAAAAAAAATCATTTTCACATGTGTTTTTCACCTTAAATTTCCTCAGCTTTTCAATGGAATCATTGGAAAATCTCTATCTCGAACCGTTTCATTGAAATGTGTTCATTTTATCCCACCTTTCCCTGTTTATTTTTAAAAAATTGTAATTTAGATTTAATCGATTTTATAAAATTTATTAAAAGACGAGAAACAAAACATCGATGGACTCATTCAGGAGCTCAGGAAAATCGTTAAATTTGAGGACAATTATGATGAACACATCAATGATATTGTAAGGATTCTGGACTCTTTGGTGAATCTCAGCGATGATTCCAATGAAGGTAATTTAGGAATTATTCTTGTTGTTGAGGGGTTTGATGAAAAAATGTTGGGAAAATGGGGATTATGAAGGATTTTCCTGGAAATATTGAGGAAACCGTTGTGTTTAGGAGGATTTGTCAGGAGACCTTTTTTGTAGATAATCAGATTTTCTACAAAAAAAGTATCTTAGGATTTCTTGATAAATTCAGTCGTTTCGGAGATATTTGTAAAAAAATGGCAAAATATTGAGTTATTCTGTTGTTTTTTTCGAGTATCTCAGAAACCATTGAGTTTACGAAAATTTATCAGGAGACCTTTTTTGCAGAGAATTTGATGGTCTACAATAAAGATCCCTTGGGATTTTTTGATAATTCCACTCGTTTTGCAGATATTCGCAAGAAGCTGTGGAAAATCGAGTTTTCACTGTTGAAATTCTATAAATCTTTCACTATTTTTGAAAAATATAAAAATATTCTTCTTGTTCTACAGATACTCCGGAGTTTGATATCGACGATATGTTCTTGAAACTACTGAAACATGAATCGAGTATTGTTGTTGCTAAGAGTGCCAAGGCAATTGCAGAAATTGCGAGAACTGAGAGTGGAAGAGTCAAGTTCACTGATTGTAATTTAGTGAAGATTTTGATGAACCTGATGAAGTCGGAGGACATTGACATCCTCACACAGACGTCCAGAGCACTCGGGAATATTTGTTATGATAATGGTAATTTTTTTTTGCTCAGTTCCAAAAGAAATTAAAAATTTTAAAAGGGAAAATTGAACAAAAATCTTTTTATTACCATTTTTTCTCAATTTTTTGAAGAATATCTCAGAAACTAATGGAGATACGTCCTTTTTATCCTCATCCTTTTCTTCAGCTCTTGAAGTTCTCTACGAAACCATCTTAGGGCAAAAAGGGCGTATCTCCATTAGTTTATCGAGATATTCTTACAAAGTGAATTCGAAATAAATTTTTCCTGTTTTACCTAAAAATTCAAATTTTGATGATCAATTCTATGAAGTATCTCGGAAACTAAGGAAGATAGAGCGATTTTGCCTGAATCCTTTTTTGTAGCTCTTAAAATTCTCTACGAAAAAGGATTCATTTAAAATCTCTCTATCTCGCTTAATTTCCGTGATATTCTCAAAAAACTGATGAAAAAAAGAGAATTTTTTTATTTTACCTCTTCTCTACAATTTCTGCTATTCGTTTTTCTAAATGATCTCGATAATTAATAGAGATACCTTTTTTTGCCCTAATCCTTTTTTGTAGTTCTTAAAATTCTCTACAACACCCGCTTTTTAAAAAAAGGGCGTATCTCCATAAATTACCGAGATATTTCCTAAAAATGAACGAAATCAATTCATAATTTTTTACCTCTTCATCATTAAAAAACAAATGATAATTTAATCAAAATAATTAAATAAATAATATTCCTTCTTGCAGAAAAAGGGAATAGACTTGTGCAGGACCATGACGGCTTGAAATACATTCTCGACGTCCTAAAACGTGGAGTCAGTCTTCAGCACAAAGACGGTGCGGAATTATTGCGGAATGTTGCTGCTGGATTTCTCCTAAATTATTTAGTGGATCAGAAATTCCTCCAGGAAAAGGCGCTCGAAGATAATCTATTGTCGATAATTTGTGATGTTCTGGAAGTCGACGGAATTAAGGGTGCTAAAGCGGCGACTCATGTCCTATTGACCCTTGAGATTTTAAATGACTCGGGAATTCAATTTCTCGATGAAAGACTGACCGAAGTTTTGGTGAAGATTTTGGCCAGTGATAAATCGTCAGAGCTCTCGGAAATTTGCTTGGAATTGTTCAATGGACAAGCTGAGAAGGGTAGAGTATTAATTTTTCTCATCTCTTTCAATTGCAGATGAATAAATTGAGATACTTGTTAGTTTTTTTCGCCTTTTCTTAATGAAAATTGTTGAGAAATTGATGAAAATATAATTTTTGTCATTTGTTTCTAGGGATTATCTCGGTTAATAATAGAGATAGGGCCTTTTTGTCTTGAGATGGTTTTGTGGAGAATTTCAAGAGATACAAAATGAGATTAAGACAAAATTGCGCGATCTCGCTTAATTTCCGAGATATTTCAAGAAAATCGAGTGACAAGTAATGGAGTTCACTTAATTTTTTTCGAAGTCAATTTTTTGGACTTCGTTTTTTTGGGATATCGAGGAAACTAAGCGGGATAGAGCGATTTTGTCCAGAGACTTCTTTGTAGAGAATTTCGAAAGCTGCAAAAAAGGATTAGAGTGAAAAGGACGTATCTCCATTGGTTTCTGAGATATTTGAGAAACATGAGCGGCAAAAATGGAGTTTACTTGATTCTTGATTTTAGTTTTGATGTTTTATATTATGAAAATCGGGAGAAAACGGAGGAAATATTTGAGATAGGATTTTTCTAATGATTCCACTAAAAAACTGAGGAAATTTCCGTCAAAAAACATGTGTCAAAATTTTTTTTTGATAATTTTTGGAAAATTCGAGTTTTTTTAGCGGAAAATTGGGGCTCTAACTCTTTACGAAATTGAAAATTTTCACTTTTTCGGGGTCAGATCATTTACCATCGATTTATGTGGTTTAAAAAAAAAGATCGATTTTTGAAGATAATATGATGGGAAAACTGATTCTCATAAAATGACCTATAAGTCACTAAAAAATCGAGAAAAAAAATTTAGAACCCCACGAATCGATGGGAAATGATCTCACCTTTTAATCAAGATCGGTTCTAGTTTGCTGCGACAAATAGAACCGCAGATACCCCCGAAAACGTGAATTTTTTCGATTTTGGAAAAACCCACCCCTTCAAATTTTCCCCCAAAAAACTAAAATTTTCAAAAAAAATCAAAAAAATCACTTCCGACACATGTTTTCAACCTGAAATTTCCTCCCCTTTCTAATGGAATCATCAAAAAAATTCCATCTCCCACCATTTCATCAGAATGCCCATTTTACCCCACTGATACTTTTTTTCATTTTCTTTCCAGAAAATGCGAAAATTCTCCTAGCAAAATCCGGCGTGTGTCAATTATTACTCAATTTACTGGAGAAACACGTGGTTAGGTGCGTCGATGAAGAATCCAGAGGTGTCCTAAAAACCGCATGTGATTTAATTGTTCTCATAATAACTGGCGACGACAGTATGAATTATCTCTATGAGAAAAGCAACGGTGAAGTTTACAAAAAATTGGTTTCATGGCTCGAAAATGATTGCGACGAGGATCTCCAAGTGGCTGCTGTTTTGGCAATGGGTAATTTTGCGAGAACCGATGCACACTGCGAGCTTATGGTGGAGCAGGGTGTCCACAAAAAATTGCTGGAACTGTTGAAGAAAAATAGTAGCAGTGATGGTGACATCAGATTTCAGCATGCACTTCTTTCTGCCGTTCGTAATCTCGTTATTCCAAATAAAAATAAGCCAATAATGCTCAAGGATGGACTGATTGATGTTGTTTATCCGATGCTGGAAATTCCGACATTTCCAGTTGTTTTCAAGCTGTTGGGAACGTTGAGGATAGTCATTGATGGACAAGGTATTTAATTATTGATTTTTAATTTTTTAAAATTTAATTTAATTCAATTTTCTTTCAGTTTATTGATTTTTCTTGACAATATCTCGGAAACTAAAGGAGATAGGGCACTTTTGTACTGAGGTGGTTTTGGAGAAAATTTCAAGAGCTACAAAAAAGGATTCGGGTGAAATGAAGCTATCCCGCTTAGTTTCCAAAATATTTGAAAAAAATGAGTGAAAAAAATGAACGTATTCGGTTTTACTAATTTAAAACGTTTGATTTTTGAGAATATCTCGGAAACTAATGGGGATACGCTCTTTCTGATAACTAAGACATTTTTGTATCTCTTAGGATTCTCTATATAAAGGATTAGGGCAAAATTACCTTATCTTGCTTATTTTCCAAGATATTATCCAAAATAAGGAACTAAAGCCAATAAAACAGAATAGTTCTATTATTTTCACTCATTTTCTAAAAATTTTGGAAACTAAGCGAGATATGCGCTTTTCGCCCTCATTATTTTTTGTAGCTCTTAAAATACTTCACAACAAAAAATAATCATCAAAAATAATTTTCAAAATATTTTTTAAATAATTTCCAAAATTTCGAAAAATCTCCAACTCTCAAATAGGGAAATATAAGGGTTTAAAAAAAAATTCTCAGCCTTTAGATAGACCTGCTTCATCTCGCTTATTTTCTGATAATGCTAAAAAAAAAACCCTTCAGAAAAAATTCTAATTTTAATCATTCGAATTCTTAGAAGAAGCTGCGACTCTTCTGGGGAAGAGAGAGGATCTCGTCAAGAAAGCTATAGAATGGTGCGGCACTGAGGATCATCCAGGGGTCCAGGGGGAGGCGAATCGCCTCATAGCCTGGTTAGTAACGAACAGCAGAAATCAGGAGGTCGTCTCGCTTCTGATTAACAATGGGGCCATCGAGTACCTGTCGAAAATGATAGTAGCTCAACATGCGCTGATGCAGAACGAGGCATTACTTAGTCTCACAATAATGACAGCAATGGCGTTAAAACAGTGCCAATCAGAGTTAATTAAATTTAATATTGGGGGAACGCTGAATCAATTTTTCGAAGTGAGCGCGAGTAATTTGGAGCCACCAATCGTGGAGAACGCTCTCACATTCACTAACACTATGATAAAATCAGGTAAATCAATGAAATTTTTTAAATTTGGTTTTTTCATGTAACTCTTTAAATTTGATTTTTTCCCGAATTTTTTTTTTAAATTTGACTTTCTTCCGAAATTCTTTAAATTTGAGTTTTTCATGAATTTCTCTAAATTTGATTTTTTTCATGAAATTCATTAAATTTCATTTTCTAATGAATTCCTCATTTTTTTTTTTACAAAAGCCCTGTTTTTCTCTATCATTTGATTTTAATTAGTTTTTCTTTCGATTTCAGATACTCTGAGGGAACATTTAAAGACTACAAAGCTCTCAGGAGCACTCGAGGAATTTTTAAAAACTGCAAAAAACATTTCATCCCTAAAAAATAAAATAAAAGCCTTAATTGATGTTTTAAATGTCTAAACAATATATTTTTACCTAAGAAAAAAAAAAATCGCACAGTAAAATTAATCAAAGACTATTTTGCTGCTATATATAAAGATGAAAAAAATGTCAATCCATTCCAGTATACAAATTTGAATGTGCTCATTTCACTGATGAAATAACGACAATGATAATTAAACAATCTTTGTGTGAATGGAACTAGAAAAATGTGCCAATCTCAGTGGAACACGGAATTTAAAATCAAAATCCAACTATTTTTACTACAAAGATAAATATAATTGTCGAGATCTATTATTTAAATATTTAAGTGAAAATAATGTATTTTGCTGTTTGTATTTACAGCCTCTGTGGAGTGTACTATATTTATGGAAAAATAAATATTTTATTGATGTAAAAAATATAATTTTGTTCTTTACTAATGAAAAAACAATTTTTACATTCTTTATTTAATTAATTAGTACAAATTTTGAAAATGGAATAGAATTATTTCGTTATGATTCAATTCGAACTAACATTTTTTTTTTAAATTATTTAGAAAGAAAAAAAATCTCGTTAAATTCAGTGAAAAAGTAGAAATATCCTTTTTTTCCATTAGTTTTTGGTGAATATTTCAGAAAATAATGGAGATACAGCGTTTTGATCCTAATAAGATTCCGTAGCCTTTGAAATTCTCTACGAAAAAGGATTGATAGAAAATCGCGCTATCTCGATGAGTTTCAATGCTTTCTTCTCCTATATCTCAAAAAAGTGGAGATACGCCCTTTTTGTCCTAAGATGGTTTTGTATGCTGTTGCATTTTCTGCGAATCCTTTTTTGTAGCTCTCAAAATTCTATACAAAACCATCTTAAGACAAAAAGGACGTATTTCTATTACTTTCCGAAATATATTCTCAAAAAACGAACGACAAAATTCAGCAGTGACAAAAAAAACAAGATGAGCCTATTTCTCTCCTCCGTTCCCCTCAAATATCTCGGAAACTAAGCGAGATAGCGCAATTTCCCCTCAATCCTTTTCATATCTCTCGAAATCCTCTACAAAACCATCTTTGACTAAAATCGCCGTATCTCCATTATGAACCGAAATATTCCCAAAAATCGAATTTCAAAAAAATCTTTTTCGCACGTCGTTCGGAAAGTAGCGACTTCTCGCACGCTATGCATGCAGTCAGTGGCACTTACCACTCATTGTTCATAAAAAAAACTGTACTCTAAATGTGCTGTAAAGATTTTCCGACTCGTGTGATTGCAAAACTCGCCTTCAGCTCATTATGCAACCTTTTACTCGTCAGAAAACACTTTACCGCACTTATTAGATAATATACTAATTCATCTTTTCACCTTATTTTTAGTACCTAAAACACCTAATCCTAAAGAACCTACAGCTTCACCGTTTCACAAGGTGAAGCGAGTGACTGATGCAGTTTGCTAACTGCCGTTTGCACGATCTGCTGAAACGTTTCGTCCTCCGCGCAAACAACCTCCAGATTAACAAGATCAATATGTGCTTTTTTCCCGTCAACAGTAACATACAATTTTTCGCCTTTAAAAATCTTCGGAACGGACTCCTCCCCGAACATTTCTTGCAGCATCTCTATAAGACACGTCTTAAAATGCATCCTGTCCATTTTCCCGGAGGGCGGAAGTGTCTTGGGGGGATTTTCCATCAGTTCTGCTTGCAGCAGCGCCGTAAAAACGGAATCCGCATACATATCGTTAACTGGCGTTGCGATCCACTCCATCGTAACGATCTTCCCGTCAATCCCAACGTCAATATTTCCAAAGAGCCGCATTTTCTTGTCGTCAACATAATCAAGACTGCCTGCGACTTGCGTCAACAAGTGTTTCAAGACTGGAAGCGACGAGTTAAAATAAATGCTCTGTCTCTGAATGACGTGGCTCGTCGTCATGTCCGTGTACTTGGACAGATCACTTGGCGCCAATTGATGATGATTGAAGTTCCTCTTGACGAGAACTCCCGAAAGAATTTGTTTTGGCTTCGACGACTCCATTGCGAGAGTTCCCATGACTTTCGCCGTTTTTTCACCCCTAAAATAAAGCTCAACGGCAACGGTATTCCGTGGATTGTGGATTTCCATTGTAGTGCTGGGATCGTCCTGATACTCTCGTTGTAGTGCCGCTTTTAATCGACCCATTTCATTCTGTTCACCGTGAACAAGAACAACATGTGGTGGCTTTAGAATCCTGATAAATTCGGATGTCTGCTGATAATCCGTGTGAGCGGAGAAAGAAATATAGTCAACGGACATTTTGAGGGGCAGTTTCTGACCGCTCATCGTGGCGATCTCCTCGGGTTCGGAGAGTATCGTCTTTGCGAGAGTTCCCTCGACGCAGTAACCGGCGATAATGACTCCGTTTTTCGTGTCCGTGCACCAGGACTCGAAGAGCTCGCGGGATAATCCCGACTGCATCATTCCGGGAGAAGCCATGACGACGCAGGGACCGATGTCATCGAAGTGATCGATTCCCTTGAGGTTGGAGATGTGCTTGAAGACGAAGGGGTTGTTGATGGCGATTTGACGACGGATTTTGTCGTTCATGGCGTTTACGTAGGTTTGATAAACGGCCATGCACTTTTTTGCGAGGGACGATGCATAATAGATGGGGATCTCGTGGAGCTCGGGATGCTGGCTCCAGTACTCGTCGAGAATGAGGAGGAGCTCTTGGGCACGACCAAGGGCGAAAACGGGAATGAGACAACGTCCGCCTCTATTCACTGTAAAAAGAAAATTCTTGATAAGTGCACTGAGAAAAAAATAGGAGTAAAAACAATCTAATATAGAGGCGAATTGTCCTTAGCAAATATTTTTTTGAAATAATTAAAAAAGTTGTTGAATTTACTGAATTTAGTTAATTCAAACTGATTAACTAGTTGAATTAACTAAATTCAGTAAATTCAACAGCTGTTTTTAATCATGTTGGAGAAATATTTGCTAAGGACCAATGGCATCAATATATGATTGTTTTAACCATTATTTTTTTCTCAGTATAGGGAAAATGTGGATTGTTTTTTTCGCTTTTCGTTATTTGGGAAGATTAGGACAAAAAGGGCGTATCTCCATTAATTTTGGGGACATTCTTAATTAAAAAACTAAGGAAAGAATTGAACTATCTTCACAATTGGGAATTAATGGAGATACGCCCTTTTTGCTCTAATCCATTCTTGTAGAAGATTTCAAGAACTAAGAATGAAGATTAGGGTAAGAAGGGCGTATCTCCATTACTTGTCGAGATATTTATCGAAAAAGAATGAAAAAAAGTTGAATTATTGCTTCGATTCTTCATTATTGAATTTTATAATTTTTTGGGAATATCTTGGAAAATAAACGAGATCAAGCGATTTTCCTCGAATCTTTTTCTGTAGCTCTTGCAATTCTCTACAAAACAGTCTGTGGGCAAAAACTGCGTATCTCCATTCTTTATCGAGATATTCTTACAAAACTGATGAAAAAAATGACTTATTCCACTTTATTTAATAATTTGATTTTTTGATGATCATTTTTGTAGAATATATCGGAAACTAAAAGAGATAGAGCGATTTCATCCTAGTCCTTCTCAAGACAAAAAGGGCGAATCTCCATTAATTTCCGAAATATTTTGAAAAAAAACTAAAAAAATGGAATTATCCGATTTTAACATTGTACTACTGAATTTTGTTGTTTTCTTTGAATATCTCGAAAAGTAAGCTTGATAGAGTGATTCTATGCTTTTTTTTAGCTCTCGAAATTCCTTACAAAACCAACTCAGGACAGAAAAACCGTATCTCCATTAATTTCCATAATATTCTCAAAAAACTAATGGAAAAAATTGACTTATCCCACTTTATTTAATAATTCAATTATCTAATTATCCTTTTAATAGAATATCTTGGAAACTAAACAAGATAAAGCGCTTTTCCCCCCAATTCCTTTTCATAACTCTCAAAATACTCTGCAAAACAATATCACGGCGAAATCGCTCCATCTCCCTCATTTTCCCAAAATTCTCCTAAAAAAAAGAGTCGCCCTAATTTCTACCTATTTCATGGACCAAATTCGTGAATCTTCGCTCTCGGTCCTCTCTTTTCTCATGAATATGAGTTCCATACGTGGACTCAGTGATAAGAACGTCCGGATGAACATTGGGAATCTCCGCAGCCATCAAGTGCCGGTCCTCCTGTCGCGAAAAATCGCCAGTATAAAGTATTTTTACCCCCGCGATTTCGATCATGAACATAGCCGCCCCCAGCACATGACCCGCATTGTACGCCCAGAATTTGATTCCAAAGACATCTTTCTCCTCGTGAAAGTTGATAGTTTCGATTTTGTCCATCGACGACTCCAGATCGGATTCTGTGTAGAGCATTTGTTCCGTTGCGATATTGGAGACTTTGATGTAATCGGATAATAGCCAGCGATAAATCGCTTTTGTCGCGTGTGTCATGAAGCAGCGGCCCTTGAAGCTCGTTTTCTGAAGGAACCAGGGAAGTGCACCGCAGTGGTCCAGATGAAAGTGAGAGATGAGGAGGAGATCGATCTCGTCAGCCTCCACGAGATCGACGAATGGTAGAGCATCCATTCCGGAGAGTCCAGGATGAATTCCACAGTCGAGCATTATCTTCTTGCCCTTGAATTCCAGCATTATGCAGGAACGTCCGACTTCCTGACCGGCACCGAGGGGCTTTATCGAGAGAAGATCACTCTCCTCAGCAGGAACCTGCGCCTCTATTGTCTTTCGCTTACTGCCCATTTTTGATACTGTAATTATGGAATTTTTTTCAATTATTTTATCAAAGTATTTCTGTCTGTATAGTAAAAAAAAAGGTGAATTTTTGGATAAAATCGTTAATAACAATTTATACGAGATAAAATTCTAAAATTTGATGGAGTGAATCTGTAGAGAATTGTAATGAGAAATAAAATGAGTCCTAGAAACAAGAAATTGGTTGAAAACTGTAAAATTTCCTGCGGTTTCGAAAATTCCTTCCGAATGGAAGTGATACAACTTTTTTCAAATCATCATCAAAATATCAAATTTTGGAAAATTCATTAAAACGGCAATAACTCGAGTACCAATCATGCAAATAAGCTCAAAATTGACAGACATCTAACTGATACAACTATCGAAATAATATAGGGGAAGGTGGGGCAAAATGGACATCAGGGGTAAAGTGGACACATCTAAATTTTTAGGCAAATATTATGGAAAACTCTTAAAATTAATAGAAATATTGGCGGTAGATTGTTTTTGATGATTTCATTGGAAAGCTGAGGAAATTTTAGGCGGGAAATAAATGCTGGAATTAATTTTTTTGAATTTTTGGCGATTTTGACTTTTTTGAGCATTTTAGAGGGCTAAAACCTTCCTTTTTTGAAAATTTTCAGTTTTTTGATAATATCTTCGGTTCTATTTGTCGTAGCGTAAAAATTCCGATGGGAGGTGAAAGGTGAGATCATTTGCCATCGATTCACAGGGTTTTCAATTTCAAAATATCGATTTTTAAGGTATTTATGGGCATTTTCGTGAAACACTTTTGTAAAACAGTTTTTGGCCTATAACTATTCCAAAAATTATATTTTTGGATTCAAAACCCCATAAATCGATGGGAAATGAGCTCACCTTTCATTTGAGCCCAGCCCCGAATTGCTACGACAAATAGAACCAGAGATATTTGCAAAAAACTGATAATTTTCAAAAAAGGAAAGGCTTTTACCCCTCAAAAATGCCGAAAAATATCAAATTCTCAAAAAAATCGAAGAAAATACATTTGACACTCGTTTTCCGGCTAAAATTTCCTCAGCTTTTCAATAGAATCATCAAAAAAAATCCATCTCTAACCGTTTCATTATAGTGTCCATTTTGCCTCACTCTCCCCTATGAGTTTAAATAACATCAGTTGAATAGTTTCCAGAAATTCCATTAAAAGCTGATTTTTTGAAAAATGGACATATCTCAAAAAGTATCGATTGAGTTCTCTTCAAATAAAGCTTAAAAAATAGACTTCGTCGAGAGGAAGTTTTCCACAAAATATAAAATTTTTCTATAAAAACCATTTTGCTGCAATTGAGACTTGTATGCACACACAGATATGCGCTAAAAATATCATTTTCTCTCTATTTAGATCATTTTAAGTATATTCTATTAAAAAAATTATAATCGAAAATTCTGATGATTACATAGCTTCCATTCGTAAGCAAAGAGGATTAAAAAATAGGGGTGTGCGAATAGTGTTCGAATCGAATCGAATATTACTATTCGATTCGAATTTCGAATCGAACAATTCGAAAATCCGAATTATTCGAAAATATTAGAATTATTTGGAATTTTTGGAATAATTCGAAAATTTTCGAATTATTCGAGAAGTTCGAATCATTCAAAAATTCAAATTATTCGAAAATTCGAATTCTTCAAAAATTCGAATTATTCGAAAATTCGAATTATTCAAAAATTCGAATTGTTCGAAAATTCGAATTATTCGAAAACTCGAATTATTCAAAAATTTGAATTATTCGAAAATTCGAATTATTCAAAAATTCGAATTATTCGAAAATTCGAATTGTTCAAAAAAATTCGAATTTTCGAATTATTCGAAAAAATTCGAATTATTAGAAAAAATTTGAATTATTCGAAAAAATTCGAATTATTCGAAAAAATTCGAATTATTCGAAAAAATTCGAATTATTCGAAAAAATTCGAATAATTCGAATTATTCGATTCAAATTTCGAATCGAATATTAATATTCGATTCAGGACGAATAATTCGTGGATTCGAATTATTCGCACACCCCTATTAAAAATTGAAGAGGATCAGACTTTTCTCTCGTCAAATTGTTCTAAAAAATTATCTCAGAAAACACAATTCCGGCCGAATCCTCTTCTGTAGATCTCGAAACTCTCTATAAGAAAAATGATCAGTAAAAAAAGGGCGTAACTCCATTGGTTTCCAAAAAACAATATTCTCGAAAAACGATCAAAAAACATTAACTTTTTTTTTCTTTTTCATTCTACATTAAAAAATCATTGTCTCAATATTATTGCTTTTTTTTTAAATAATTGCTCATTGATAATGAATTTTCTCCTTTTCCTCCTTTGTTTATAAAACATGAGTTTTAGGTTAGATTCTCACCTTTTCAGTGTTTTGTCGATTAATCGTTGATAATCACTCTTTTCCTCTCAAAATATCACCTTCATCTTCTCCAATCCTCTTTAAATCAATTAAATTAATTAGATATCTATGTATATTGCGAGTCTTTACATAAATAATAACGAAATATTAACCGGCGTCTCTCTAAACACATGAGCACCGCCACATTCGAGTAAAAATATTTCAAGTTTTGAAAAGGTAAAACAGAGTTAATCAATGTTTTTTCTTCATTTTTATTGAATATCTTGGAAAGTAATGTAGATACGCCCTTTTTACCCCAATCCATTCATGTAGCGCTTAAGATTCTCTACAACAAAGGATTGATGCAAAATCGCTCTATCTCGCTTCATTTCCAAGATATTCTAAATATTCTAAAAAAACAAATGAAAAAATAGTGGTTAAGCGATAAAACAGAAAATTTACCTTCCTATCATTTGTTTTTTGAAAATATCTCGGAAACTAAGCGAGATAGAGCGATTTTACATGAATCCTTTTCTGTAGCCCTTAAAATTTTCTACAAAAACTCTCTCACGCAAAAAAGGCCTATCTCCATTATTTTCCAAGATATTCTCAAAAAACCCCTAAAAATGGACAATTTTTCCATTTTTACCAACAAAAGATAATTATTTTAGTTTTCCTCTAGATGTCTCCACAAACACCAAAAAAAAAATCAATCAGCTGTTCGGCTCAAACAATATGACATGTCAGTATCAAAATTACATTCTCCCAAAACGGAGTAAATGTGTCCAGTGAATGTAAAATCTTCTGCAATGCTTCTGAATCACTGAAGAATCGGAAAAAATCCTCAAAATGCAAGCGTATGAGATATTGACATCGATTTTTGGGGATTGTGAGGACTTGGGAACTCCGTCCTCGTCAAAATCAAGGGCAGGAACTGCTCAGGTAATTGTCCAGGCCTCAGAAATAGTGAAGGCAGCACTTCAAGTACCTGATGATCCAGCAGAAGACACACGTACAGGTCGACTTGGACCGAAACACGTGTGTTTTGACGTTTCAACGCATCATGGACTCGTAATTGTGACACCTGATCGTCTTTCTGTGAATTCACAAAGCAATTTTTCAACATTACGTGCTAATACCGGGTTTTTCGCAGGTAATTAAGGGCTCTGGGGGGTGGAAATTTATTGGAATATGATGGAAAAGGTGTTGCGGTTTTTTAGAAAGGGGAATTTTGTTGGTTTTTGGCGGGTAAATATGAATTTTTGAGGTTTTTTTTGAGAATATCTCGGAAAATAATAGAGATACATCCTTTTCTTTTTGTTGTGAGGTGTTTTTAGAGAGAATTTTGAGAGCTATATGAAAGGATTGAGGTGAAATTACTCTGTCTCGTCTACTTTTCGAGATATTTAAGAAAAACAAGAAAAAAAACGAGTTATTAGGGGAAACGGGATGAGTCAATTTTCGTTTTTGGAGAATATGTGGAAAATAAGCGAGATAGAGCGATGTCGGTGGAATTCTTTTTCATGGAGAACTTTAAGAGGTAGAAAAAAGGATTAGGATGAAATTTCTCTATCTCGCTTCATTTTCAAGATATTCTTAAGGGATTGAACTACTGTAGAATTTTGAAAAAATAAATTTTTTTTGTTTTGGCTTTAAAAATTACTTTGGGCTTTCCAGAATACGGGCGAGGAAAGTTATCACCGAAAACCAATTTTTTCTCATGAAATTTTGAATTTTTCCCGAGGCATTTCTTCATATTCATAGCCTGAGTCAAAACTTCAATCGTATTTTTCTCGAAACATGATTTTTCAAATTGGCACGCAGCATAACTCCAATAATTTTCATTATTTTTATTTGAATTTCCCACAGCATCTTGAAAACAATATCGCGTGAGTTGTGCCAAAAGGTCGTATACGCACTTTTTTGGATTTTTTATAAATTTTGAGCCAAAAGGTCGTATAAACACTCATTTAGGGAATAGTAAATGTCCACGTTTCAGACGATTCTGAATCATCCTAGATGGTCCCTGAATGAGGTTTTTTTACGACCTTTTGGTTCAAAATCGCAGAGGTTGGACCAAAAGGTCGTATAAACACTCATTTAGGGAATAGCAAATCTTCACGTTTCAGACGATTCTGAATCATCCTAGATGATCCCTGGATGAGGTTTTCTTACGATCTTTTGGTTCAAAATCGCGCGAGTTGAACCAAAAGGTCGTATATGTACTTGTTTGGATTTTTCATCTATTTCATCCTGAAATGGATAACGGGAGAATAACTTCATCAACTTTGCACTTTCATTCATTCTTGAAATTTATACTTTAAGGGGGGCCCTTCTAGTGTGACGGCCGAAAAAAGTGCTCATTTTTACGATTTTTTTTTTCTAGTTAGAATACTCCGATCAGGCTGATTTTTCTATCACAAATAAAGGGACTCATGAAGAATAGGAAAAAAAATTTTTACTTTATTTTTATTAATTTTTTTACAAATTTCTTGGACATTGAAAATTGAAAAAACAAAAAAAAGTTTCTCAATGATGTGCAAGTTGGGGGTCGTAATTCTTGTCTGAAAAAAAAATTCCCAAAAGATTATTAATTCTCATGGATAAAGCAAGTGCCTGATAGAGGCTTTTTTTCTCCAAAAATTTCCTATTTCTTTTAACGAAAAACTATTCAAAAAAAAGGTCTCATTCGGTATTTTTTGTTTAAACCGCCGCCATTTTTCTAATTTTAAGAAGGAAAAAAAGCCTCCATCAGGAGCTCGCTTCAACTATGAGGATTAATAATCTTTTTGGAAATTTTTTTACAGACAAAAATTACGACCCCTTGCACACCATTAAGAAACTTTTTTTTGTTCTTTCAATTTTCAATGTCCAAGAAATTTGTGAAAAATTGATAAAAATATAGTAAAAATTTTTTTTTCTTCATGAGTCCTTTGATTTGTGATGAAAAAATCAGCCAGATCGGAGCATTCTACCTGTAAAAAAAAATGGTAAAAATGAGCACTTTTCCGGCCGTCACACTAGAACGGCCCCTTAACTCCACTAGAATATTTCATGTAAAACGTTAATTCTTGTATAGTTATTCTCCCATTATTCATTTCAGGCAATAGATGAAAAATCCAAAAAAGTACATATACGACGTTTTGGTTCAACTCACGCGATTTTGAACCAAAAGGTCGTAAGAAAACCTCATCCAGGGATCATCTAGGATGATTCAGAATCGTCTGAAACGTGAAGATTTGCTATTCCCTAAATGAGTGTTTATACGACCTTTTGGCTCAAAATTTATAAAAAATCCAAAAAAGTGCGTATACGACCTTTTGGCACAACTCACGCGATATTTTGAACAGAAATACGTAGGGGATTTTCAAAAAATTGACTTGCACATTTTTTATTGACAAAAATTGCCGGTTTTTTGGCCGAAATTTGAATTTTTCCATTCAAACGGTCACCAATCACACAGAAAACAATATTTTCGAAATCCCCTACGTTTTTCTGGAGCTATGTGTATCTAGACTGAGCCAATTTTTTTTTTCAATTGTAATTTGCACCAGTTACACTGCGTGCCACAGAGTGCTTCAAATTCGAAGAGCCTCGCAAGAATGGCTCCTGTGTCGTCATTTTTCGATATTTTTCAATGAATTTTTTTTTCTGAAGATTCAAATATATGTTCAATCACTCCCTCAAGGCATTTTATTGCCTTTTTTTTCTACAGAATTTTTTTTTCAAAAAATGCCTTTTTTTTAGGCTTTTATAGTGGTGTTACCCCTTAAGGAATGATGAATTAAATTTCTAAGGACAACAGGATAACTGAATTTTTCTGGCTCATTTTGTTGGAATATCTCGAAAACCAATGAAGATGTGCCCTTTTTTTCCTAATATCCTTTTTCTCGTAGAACATTTTGAGATTTACGAAAAAATGGTAGGGTAAAATCCTTTTATCTCTTCTAATTTTTGAGATATTCTACAGAAAGACCTCAAAAAAATCGAATCATAGATTTTTCCAATTTCAAAAAATTCATACACGTCGAATGTAATGATAAAACTGTCACGTCGATTCTTCATTCCTCATTGGTTGCCCAAAAATTCGGGTTCGATCCAAAAACCAAAATAGAAATTAAGAATTAAACAACTTTCTAAAATAATTACCATGGTGGACCCGGTTACCGGACAGGCCCCAGTTTCCGGACGCAGCAGCAAAATAATAATTGACATACTAATAATTAATATTCAAGTGAAAAAATCTAATTTTTCAATACTTGCAAAATGTTGAAATAAAAATCAAGTAAATTGTTTGATTCATTCAATTGAAGTTTTTTTTTATCATTTTACTAATTTAATCCTAACTTGCCCGGGAACCGGTACACTTTCCTCAACTGTCCGGTAACTGGTGCCTTCACGGTATCAATCATTGGTGATAATTTTCAATCTAACTAGAAGGATAATCATCAAAAAAATGGAAAAAATAAATTCGAAAAAAAGATTATGAGATCATTTTTCGTGCGCTAGAGCGCGCGATCAGTTTCGTTATTAAATAAAACAGGATAACTCAATTTTTCTCATTCATTTTATTAAAATATCTCGGAAACTAAGCGAGATACTGTAATTTCCCCTTAATCCTATTTTCTAGAAAATTTCAAGACGTACAAGACAAAATTCTAGAAAAATCGCCCTATCTCGCTTAGTTTCCGAGATATTCTCCAAAAAAGATCAAAAAATCGAATTATCCGGTAAAACAGGATGAATCAGTTTTCTTCACTTATTTTCTGAAAATATCTCGAAAACTAATGGATATCTTCCTTTTCATCTGGATTCTTTTTCGTAGAGAATTTCAAGAGCTACAGTAAAGTATTGAGGATAAATCGCTCTGTCTCGCTTAGTTTCCGAGATATTCTATACAAAAAATGATCAAAAACTCAATTCATTAAATAAAACAAGATAACTCAATTTTTCCTCATTCATTTTATTAGAATAGCGGAAACTGGGCGGGATAACGGAATGTCCCCAAATTTTTTTTTTTTTTGTAGAAATCTCCAAGAGTTACGAAAAACGACCAGGGTGGAATAACGCTAACTCGCTTAGTTTCCGGAATATCCTCAAAAAACTGCATTCTCCCTAACTCCTTCCTCTCCCCAGGTAAATGGATGTACGAGCTCCAACTAGGCTCCAAAGGCGTAATGCAAATCGGCTGGGGCACGGCGACTTGCAAGTTCTCCCAAGAGAGCGGCGTCGGGGACACGATAAATTCCTTCTCCTACGATGGCAACCGCGTCCGCAAGTGGAATGTTTCAACTCACAAGTATGGCGAGCCCTGGCTCTCTGGGGACATAATCGGCTGTGCCATTGACCTTGACGCTGGTTCCATCGCTTTCTACCGCAACGGGCGTCCTTTGGGCACGGCCTTCTCCAACATCACCACCGGCTCCGGCATCGCCTATTTTCCCACTGTTTCACTCGCTTTCACCGAGAACCTAACCGCCAACTTCGGCGCGACGCCCCTCCGCTACCCCGCTCCAGGATACGCCCCCCTCCAGGCGCCCCCCACCCGTCACCTACACCTCGCACAACTCCTCCTCACCTATTTCTCTCGCCTCATCTCCGCGTTCCTCACCCCCTTCACCCTCTCCGACGAGCGCATGACCCCCAGGACCTTCCTCATGTGTCTCACCCGCCCCGTCCTGCAGCACCTTGGTCCCCTCCTTGCCATCCCCTACATCGTCGAGTCTCTCTTCCTCCCCTTCATCCAAAACCTCTCCCAAAACCCCCAAAAACTATCGACCTGCTTGGACCTCCTTTGGACCTTCCTCGAAAAGCACGAGATGAAGTCCTGCTTAGAAAGCAGCGTGGTCTACCTCCTTTCCGCGTTTCGCCATGTCTCCCTCCTCCTCGAGTACCCAGATCAGTCTCGGAGTCTCATTCTCCTAACCTCTCTCTGCTCCCACTCTAAAACCCGACAGTACCTCTTGCAGAACGTCCTCTTCGACCGTGTGCGCTTCGCGAACTTCATTCACGTCAAGCCGCTGGATGTAGGGGGATTAATGGATATCATCAAGAAGACCTGGTGGGAAACGAATCCTCTGGATGCCTCCATCGAGGCTAACAGGTCAGTGACGCCTCTTTATTTCTCAGACAATTACATTTCGGTGAGAACATCTCAATGCTATCTCATGGTGAAAATATCTCAGGCGAAAAACATGTCGCCAGTAATATCTCATGATAAAAATATCTCATGCCAAAAACAATTTCATTAATGATATCCCATGTAAAAATATCTCATGCCAAAAACATCTCGACCATAAAATATTTCATGCAAAAATATCTCATACTGAAAACATCTCGTCAACAATCATCACGTTAACGCCTCTTCATTTCTCAGACAATTACATCTCGATAAAAAAATCTCGCTAGTAATATCTCATGATAAAAAAAATATCCCGTGCCAAGAACATCTCAATGATAATATCTCATTGTGACAATGTCTCATGCCAGAAGCATATCGGTAATAATATCTCATGCAAAAATATCTCATACATTAAACATCTCGATACTAATATTTCATGTCGAAACATCTCGACCATAATATCTCATGGTAAAAATGTTTCATGCCAAAAACATCTCAATCATAACATCTTATTCTCTATTTGAAATATTTTTGTCACAAGAGATCACTATCTGAAATATTATTACTGATAGTGTTTTTATAATTGAGACATTTTTATCATGAGATTTCATTATCTGAGATATTTTTGTCACACCATATTTTTATCTAAGAACTATTCTCCCTTGAGTTTTTATTGTCAAGAGATTTTTTTTTGTTGAGATGTTCTCGTCTGAGATTTTTTGAGATATTTGTTGAGATGTTTCAGTCGAGATATTAACGGCCTGTTCCCAATAGGTCGAGCTACACCGCCTCTTGCAACCGCATAAAATCCGCCATTTCCGAAATCGAGGTGCTCCAAGTGGAGCTTCTCATAACCTTTTTGGACAATAGCGACGGAGGGCTGACCACTTCCTCCTCCCGTACGATTTTCCTAAAGAAGTTCCGGAGGTTCGTGCAGGAGAACCTGATCTCCAGCAGAACGCCTCTTCAAATTACCGTTTGCTGTTTTCATAGACTCCTCGTGGCTTTCAAGATCCTCTGGGAGAGAGAGGTTGGGACGTCCCCGGTGTTCGTCCCCTGCCGCCTCTTCTACGACGGCTCAATCAGCTACTCGGACATCGACAGACTCGGAGGGGTCCTATCATACTTGAATAAAACGTATAAAAACGAGTTGATCCACCACTTGGGTCCGGACCACGAGGTGATTGTGTCGATGGAGAACAACGAGAACACGTTCATGGGGGGACCCGCGCGGATGGGGGAGATGTCGGTGGTAATCCCGACGTCGACGCGTATCAACATCAACTCAGGCGCGGCGCAGCCGATCATCCTGGGGTATCCGACGTACGTCAGAGAAGACAAGACGCCTCTGAAATCTGGAAGTGCTGATTCTGCTGTGTCGCTGCTGGAGCTGTTGGAAAGTATTATCCTGTTCTATCACGCGGCTGCTAAGAAGCAGATCGCAAAGGTTGCGAATTTGAGGGACAGCATGAGCGAGTACATCAGCGCGATGTCGAACGTGAAAGCGCGGCTGGAGGTAGTGAAGAAGGACCCGGATTCCTGGGAAATTCAGCAGGAGCTGCTAAGAACGATCGGCGTTTTTGGGAACAAACTCGCTGAACAAGCGCGACACATGGCCTGGGTCAGGGCCGCGGTTTACTCCGAGGAGAAGCAGGAGCAGCTTGCTTGGCTGCTAAAAGTGGTGATCCTGACCCTGAAGAAGGCGAGTCTCGAGGGGAATATGTTCAGGTTCGTTCCGGATTTTTATCTCGAGGCACTCGCAGATTTGAGCGTTGGACTGAAGAACCATCTGCATCCAACGGCGCCGATCGAGAGGATCAAGGGCTACGAGGAGATGCTGAGAGAGATTGCGCAGTTTCTTTGTGATCATTTTCTGGATTCTAGGATTGTTCATGCGATAGCGAAAGATACGCTTATTCTGACTTTAGCGGGCTTCACATCGAATCCGTTGACGCTGAGGGCACTAGAGGAGATTCCGAAAGAGTCGAGGGTCAAGTTTGTTGGGAATGTGCTGAGGCCTTATGAGAATAGGGCGTGGGCACAGTCTAACTGGGTGCTGGTGAGATTTTGGCAAGGACATGGATTCGCTTTCAGGTGGGTTGTCTCAGATTTGCGTTAATGTTGAAGCAAAAAGGACGTATCTCTATTATTTTTCGAGTTTTGTGAAGAAAAAACGATTTGAGAATTCACTTTTGAAGAGTTAAAACAGGAAAATCAATGATTTATTATTTCGTTTTATCAGAATATCTCGGATACTAAACGAGATAGAGCGATTTTATTTCATTTCTTCTTTCGTGAAGAATTACAAGAGCTATGAAAAAAAGATGAGGGTCAAAAAGGCTTATGATTATTTATCAAAGTATAGAAAAAAAATAGTTGAAAATTCACTCGTGAAAAGATGCAAGAAGAAAAAATTATTTTCTTGCTATTTTTCTCTTGAGAATATCTCAGAAACTAAGCGAGATACAGCGATTTTACGAATCCTTTTTTTTTGTAGAGAAAATTTCAAGAGCTGTCCAAACACATTAGGGCGAAAAGAGTGTATCTCCATTATTTTCGGAGATATTTCCAAAAAAAAGAAGCTTAAAGAATCCACAATCCCCGAAAAATTGACAATATCGAATTTTCCCTTTTCAGATACGAGAAGAGTCCCCACCTGTCTCGTAAAATCGGCCCAAAGATGCTCCAGCAAGAGTCTATCTCCCAGCCCATAAAGCCGTGTCCCTCCGTCATGTACCAGATGCACGTGCGGGACATTCTCCTAACCAACCCCAAGACAACGACCCAATTCCTGAACTCCCTCCTCAACCAGATGAACTGGGCCTTCTCCGAGTTCATCAGTATGGTCCAGGAGATCCACAACGTTTCCTCCCGTCCCGAGCGCGTCTTCATCGAGTCTCGCCAGTTAAAAATCTGCGCTACCTGTTTCGACCTCGCGATATCTCTCCTGCGAGTCATCGAGATGATAGCGACAGTAGCACCAAGTATCTTCAACGACAATCAGCAGCTGTCCAGCGAGAACTTATCGGCGAGACTCTTTCAGCTGCTCTGCCAGATTTTGAACCGCGTCTCCTCGCAGACGAGCTGCTTTCAACACGTGGTCCTCTTGGACATCCCAGATTTGGAGACAATTGATCATTTCCCGATTCTCGCGGCTGTCGTCGGGATTTTATTGGCGCTTTTGCGTGAAGACATCTTGACGGATCGGAAGAACGAACTTCCGAAATTGACGAAAACGCTTTTGACGGAACCGAGCTTTCAATTGTCTTCGCTCTACTTCGTCCTCGGCGAGGGCTTATCGACGAATCGAAAGACTGATAAATCCATTAAACCGTTCTCCCTAAATTCGTACAGGGGCGACGTGACTGATTACGAAATTCAACAGGTTCGCGAAATGTTGGACTATTTAGAGGCAAAAAAGAATCTTTTGCCTGATAATAGGTCAGTCAGTGATGACGATGACACTTGCATCATTTGCTATGCCTACAGCAATGGAGCAACTTTCAAACCCTGTAATCACAGGTCCTGCAGAGTCTGCATCGACAGGCACTTGTTGAACAGCAGAGAGTGCTTCTTCTGCAAGACCATCATCATGCAGGTTTATGATCTTGACAATGTGATGATTCATGACTTTAGCAGCATTGTCACGTCGGCTTCCAGCTCGTCATGATATCAGTGGATCGGGTGGTTCAGGAAGACAAAGTGATGAAAATGTAAATTTTATTTATTTATTGGAAGTACTCTATCTTGCTTAGTTTCCGAGATATTTATTTTAAAAAATGAGAAAAATCGAATTATTCGGCTTTACTTCTTTACTATTGAAATTTTATCATCCGTTCCTGGGGAATATCTTGGAAAACAGTAGAGATACGCTTTTTTCGTCTTGAAATAGTTTTGTAGAGGATTTTAAGAGCTGCAAAAAGAATCAGGGCAAAAAGAGCATATCTCGCTAAATCTCAAGATATCATTCATGGAAAACTGATAAGAAAAGCGAGTAGTGAAGAAATAAAAATAGAATAGCTACATTTTTCCAATCGGTTTTCGAGAATAACTCGGAAAATAATGGAGATACGCTCTTTTCACCCGAATCCTTCTTTGTATAGGATTTCGAGACTATCATCATGCAGGTTTATGACCTGGATAATGTGATGATTCATGGCTTCAGCAGCATTGTCACGTCGGTATCCAGTTCATCGTGATATCAGTGAATCGAATGGTTCAGAAAGACAAAGTGATGAAAATGTAAATTTTAGTTATTTATTGTAAATGATAAATTTCTAGCGTATTAAAGTCATTGTTTTTTTTAAATTTGAGTTCGAAGATTTTTATTAGCATAATATATAACAATAAGTACAACAGATCCATACAGCTCTTGCGGTTTCGTGCTGACATTAAAATTGCAGCGAATAGCTTGCTGATTGATGTGCGCGGACTTGTCACTGTCGCCGGTGCATTGCGCTGCTGCTGGCATTGCCGATTCCATCAAGGGCATATCATTAAGATTCTCGAGGTTCGTCAAAGCTCGTGAGGACAAGAACCCGGAGGACTTGACTTCAACGCAACAGGTTACAAATATGTACAGGAATCAAGAGCAATTAATTAATCCACAGGGTGCAGGTGTTCGAGTTGATGATAATTTCGGTTCTAGGTGATTTAATCCCCTGAATAAAATCTCCCGGAAAAAATCTCCCGGAAAAAATCTCCCCAAGAAAAAAATCTCTGGAAAAAATTTCCCCAAATAAAATATTTCCGGAAAAAATCTCCCCAAGAAAAACCACGGCTATAGTAGATGTAAGTCGAACGTAGGAATGATTGTCACACTGCTCCCTTCCAAATACCAGGATATTAAAAGAAAAAATCAATTTGAATTTATTATGAAAAAAGTACTTCATGCACTTAGTGCTCTGAAAGATGTACTTTCTTCCTGAGCCAATCGCTCGAATACTCCACGGGGACAATATCAACTCTCATTCTATCCTGCTATCAAAAAATATACTAGAGAAAGAGATTCGAGGAAAAATCTCTATAAATTTAATACGGATTCATAAAATTCCGAAAATACTCATCTAGAATTGATGATCTGATGGAATTTAGTTGAGACGCAACACTTTTTCAAAAAATTTTCACTGTCTAGTTGTAACACAGTAGACCACCAGAGAACAAAATGATCAGGAGAAGGCTCAGGTGGTTGTTATATCGAAATTGCTATACTCCTTGACCCTTGGTCTCTGACTTTCTCCTGTGTTCATCATCAACTGTCCTCGTAATCCAAAAATATCGATTTCCTTATTTTCCAGCACACATATCAACAAGTTCCCTCATTCTCAGCCCAAGTCAAAAAAATGGTTTTTCATATCTCAAGTCACTGTAATTTATTTCAAAAATTTCATATTTTATTGATTTGACTCTCAATGTATATTTATTGGAAGCCAAATATTCTTAAAAAAATGGAAAACCAGAAATGAAAACAGAATTATAACGCTTTTTCACGAAGCGTTCGAATGCAATTGAGAATAAAATGTTATTGAAAATTAAAAATAATGAAATAATCATTAACTGTGAAATTTCCTACAAGTAATTCGTTTCAAAGGATTTTTCGTCAGGGGAATTAAAAAAAAAATTATTTCCAGGGGAGATTTTTACCGGGTACTTATTCCCGTGGAAATTTTCTCCGGGGAATAAAATGACGGTTACCGATAATTTCTACTAGATTTTTTACAGATTCATTTTTTTATTTTGCGAGGGAATTTTTGAATTTTTAGGATTCTTGAGTCAATGATGGGAACAATGAGTTGCAATGGCTTGAATAAAGCGTTGCTGATGGATATGTCAAATATTGGATTTGAATTCTACGAGGGGAAACAAAAAAAACTGAATAAATAGAGTAATCGGTCCGATCTCGTGTGTTCTACGAATAGAATGTATTGAATCGATTCTTTCAAATTCATTGTTGACAAATTTCACGGCTTATCAAAAATTAATTATTTATCATGTTCCGAGCAGTAAATCAGAGCACGTGTACCGGAAATGTTGAGTGACAATGTTTTGGAAATTTTTTGAGTGACATTATCAGCACGTGGATCGCTAATATTAATCAATATACCTGTGAAATCTCTCAATATTTTCAGTTTTCCTTGAAACTTCGTAGAAATTGTTGTAGTTCTCCTCCGAAGAACGGATAGAGTTGAAGTGCAGCAGAGTAATTTGATCCAATCCGCAATCAATAACGCAAATACTAAAAATCATTGACAGATATTCGAGAAACAAAGAACAGAATGTGATCGAACGTTACTTGTAATGGGATAAATTAGAAAAAAAGAGGAAAGTGAATATCGTGGTACACTTCATCGACCGAATAATCATAGGACAAAGTCTTTGAAAGATAATATAAATCATGTCGGCTGTGTGGTTATTGTTTCTTTCTGCAATTCTTACGACAATCATCCCTGATGCTTATGCAGGACTACGAGAGATGTCGATTTCCGATCGTTCTTCTGTCAGTGAAAGGACTATGGTTCGTATTTAAGTTTTATTAAATTTAGAGGAAGGTGGGGTAAAATGGACGCAAAAGGTAAAACGGACACGTGTTAGTTTTGGTATTTCATACTGTGAAAATTACTCGAAATCGATGAAAATATTAAAAATAGGTTCTTTCTGACGATTTCATTAGAGAGCTGAAGAAATTCTCCATGGAAATCATATATCGGTGTTATTCTTTTGCATTTTTCAGAAATTCTATTTTTCGCTTAAAATAAGTGTTTTTTTAATTTCAGTTTCTCGGGAATATCTCTGGTTCTATTGGTAGTAGTGACCTGGGGTGGATCTCAAATGAAAACTGAGTTCAGTTCTCATTGATTTATCGGTTAAAAAAAAAATTATCAATTCTTCAAGTACCTATAGGGCAAAAACTAATTTTCAAAAATGGTGAAGATCGCTACGATCCACAAAACCAGAGATATCATCGAAAAAGGCATTTTTCTTTATTTCTGAAAGGGATATGGAGGGATTTCAACTATTACTTAATCAACTAATTTGTTAATCGATTTCAGTTATTATGTATTGATAATTCAAAGAAGTTTTCGGTACAAAATGTAATTGATTCAGATGATTATAAATGTTTAAATTTGAAGAAATAACGGAAGTCCGCGTGTTTCTTCCGGGAGGCCGACAGTAGCAGTCATATCATTTTCATTTTGCTCACCGCTTCCGGTGTCTTTTCAATACGTGGTCAAAACATTAAAATTTTTAAAAAATGGAAAAAAATTAATTTTCATACATGTTTTCCCTCTTAAATTTCCTTAATGTCTATTCTATCCTACCTCCTCCTACATAAATAATCATAATTAGGAATTTGTAAAATTGTGTCATTGTCATTCGATATTTCAGAAGAGTATTCTCGAATCATGCTATGATGGTGACAATGGCTTATCCGATGCGGTCGTTGTCCTCGGAGATTTTAATGAATTCACTGAGAAATTATCGATGATTCGAATGAATTTGAAGGATATTCACAGATATCCATCATCAAATTTTAAGCCTTTTAAACCAACTAGAGTCATTATTGTTGCCGATTCTATGGAACAATTGAAGACATATATAAAATTGTTGAAATCCCTAGCATGGTGGAATCATATGGCATCATTCTTTATTATTTCGAAGGAGAAAATTCCATGCTTCAATGTCTGGAATATATGGGATTTAACTGTCAATGTGAACATGATCAATTCAATCTACATTTGTCCGGAATCCATGAACACGTCAGTATTATATACGTCTAATCGATACTCTGATTACGCGCCACATCCCTGGAGAATTGTGGAGAGACTTGATGGATTTTCTTTGTTCAGTCAACGATTCACGGAAAGTAAGTTATCCATTATATCCGAATTTCATTCGATAAATAATTCGAAATTAATCATGAATTTTTTTTCGACATTTTTATTCTTTCCCTTGCGTTTTCTGATCGTTTAAAATGAAAAAATGATAGGATTATAAATAAAATTAATCACAATAGAATCATAAAGAAACCGTTATGCTGAAATCATACAGGATAAATTTCATTTCAGATATTTCCTGCAGCAGTTTGGGTTATGATAAAACTGAGAAATTGGATCGTCACATTATTAGAGTGTTGGCATGGGTGTCTCCGAGGGAGGACTTCCATCCCAAGATAGATTATTGGCCCACAATTGACAATCACAACACAACGCGGTTCAGAATCATTAATACCCTTTCTGTAGCATTGAATGGTAGTTGCACTGTGATTTATCGAGCCGGGAGAGATTCAGCTCTTGATCTCCTCCATGATGGCATAGCAGATTTAATGTATAATTTTGTAGGTATTGAAGAGTATCCAACTATGAAATTTCTCTTCCCTCTTGCCCATTCTCGAATTGTTGCTATAATAAAATCAAGTTCTGAACAATCAACACAGAGCAAGATTTTCCATTTATGGCAGCCTTCTGTAATATTCGTAGCATGTGCAGCTCTGGTAATTTTATTTATAATTCTATTATTGAAAAATCGGGAATTTTCTTCAGCGCTATTGGATATTATACGGCTGATAATTTACTCATCAATCCTAACAAATATCAGAAGTCATTCATTCCGTATCTTTTTTACAACAATACTGATAATGATGATCATCAGTAATGGGGTATTTCAAAGTAAAATTGCTGCTTTCTTGACAACACGCGAAAAGAATAAACCCATCGAACAAATTAAGACATTGGTACAATTGGGATATAAATTGTACAATCCCCGTTGGCTGGAGCGAACGATCCAATTATTTTGTCCAGAATGTGATTCAATAACAGTTGATGATGAGGTGTGTATCAATCATGTATTGAAAGATAGGCTCAGCGCATGTTTATCATCAGAATCCTTTTATCAGTTTTATACTGATTTGCCGCTCGATGTAGTTCAAAAACCACTTTTTGAAACATCTGACGTTATCAAATGTCGTGACGACTGGCCTCTTTATGATCGCATGAATGACATGTCGATGAGAGTCTTTGAATCTGGTTTACGAAATTTTTGGATGACTCGAAAAACTTATTCGAGTTTACGGAAACGTCAGGCAGAAGATATCGAACGATCATCTACTCAATATAAACCAATCAAGCTCTACAAACTATTGTTTGCTTTCAAATTCCTAGCGATCGGTTTATCGTTCTGCACACTTGTATTTATCGTGGAATTATTGGTAAACAAATATAGAGCTCCAGCTTAATCTGTGTGAGGGGAATTATGGTTTTTAGTATAATAGGAAGCACTTTCGGTTCTTATATGTGTTCGATTTGGGAAAATTGATGTTTGTGTCCGATTCATATATGATTGTTCAGATCAGTAATAAAGGGGTAACACATGATAAATTTTTTTGTCATGCTATTCACTTTTGAGAAATATAGTGGAATTTGCGTGAGATAATGCGATATTTTAAGCATTTGATTATTTATATTGTTTTGTTGCATTAGATTAGCACTGTAGAAATGGATTGCGATTCTATGACGCAAAAGATCGAAAATATATTTTATAAATAGAATATTTCGAATCAATCCATCGAAATTCATTGTCAATAAGTAATACAGTTTGTCTAAAATTAATTATTTACGGAATTACTATCAGAAAATCAGGACACGTATGCAGGAAGTTGGTTCGACGTTATCAGTACTCAAATCAAAAAACATTAATCAACATATTGATCAATGTTTTTATACCAATGGTATACCAATTGGTCTATATACCAATGAAATCTGTGAATACTCACAGTTGTCCTCGAAACTCTGTAGAAATTGTTTTGATTCAACGTATATTGAAATTAGAAAAGAAGGTCAACGTTGTGATTGTTTGCTTCGGTGGAATTATTCACAAGACAAAGCCTTTGGAATATAATAGAAACAATGTTAGTTAATTTGCTGCTGCTTCTTTTTGCGATTCCTACCATTATTATCCGTGGTACTCATGCAGGGCTACAAGAGCTGTCGATATCCGACCGTTCGTCTGTCAGCGAAAGGACTATGGTTCGTATTCTCGTCTCATTAAATCTGCGTCAATAATCATAACTATGAATTTGAAAAATTGTCTAATTTTATTCGATATTTTAGAAGAGTATCCTTGAATCATGCTATGATGATGACAGTTTATCCGATGCGTTTGTTGTTGTTGGTGATTTTAATGAATTCACTGATAAATTACCGATGATTCGAATCAATCTTAAGAATCCCCCCAATTATTCATTTCCATATTTCAAACTAAGAAGAGCTATCATCGTCTTCGATTCTCTGAAAGAATTAGAGATGAATATAAAGTTTTTAGAAAGAATGAGATGGTGGAATCATATGGCATCGTTCTTCATTATTACGGAGAACTTACAGTTATGTGAAAATCGCTCCGACATTCTCCTCGGCACTTGGATAAAGGGCATGATCAATTCAATATACATTTGTCCTGACTCAATGAATACGTCAGTATTATATACAATTAATGCAAACGCCAATTACGCACCACATCCCTGGGAATTCAAGGCGAGACATTTTGCAATGAATTATTTCAGTCAACGATTCGATAAAAGTAAGTTATTCATCATGTCCGAATTGCATTCAATCATTAATTCGAAATCAATCATAATAATAGTCTGAGTATTTCATTGGTTTATCAAATGATTCCTTAAATTTTTCGATCATCTTGAATGAAAAATTGATAGAATTATGAATGGGATTCATCATATCATGAATATTTTGCATTATCATCAAAAAAAAACACTGCAGTTAATCTGTGAAATCAACTAGAACGAAATCATGAGTGTATAATTATACTAAAATTTCAAATGATTACTCTAATTTCAGATATGTCCTGCCAAAATTTGAATTACGATAAAACTATAAAGCTGAATGCAGTTCTCATGACTGTTGTGGCACAGGAAGCCCCAACTGCGTATTCAAACCTCATACGGAATAATAACCTTCCGTGGGGAATGGTCATTGCCGCTGTAAATGCATTGAAAATTGGAAACACTATCTATACTTTGAAACAAAGAAATTCAGCTTTTGAGTCTCTCTATGAAGGCTCAATGGACCTTGTATTGTTTCTGAGGAGTATCGAAAAGGATCCAGGTACAAAATTTCTCTTTCCTTATTCTCAGGATCGAATCATTGCTGTAATAAAATCAAGTCCTGAAAAATCAATGCATTATCAAGTTTTCCACTTATGGAATTTTTCCGTAATATTCCTAGCATTCATTGCTCTTGCGATTTTATTTGTGATTCTGTTACGGAAAAATAATGAATTTTCCTCAGCTTTATTGAGCATAATACAGATGATAATTCATTCATCAACTCCAATAAATATCAGAAATAATCCGTTTCGTATTTTTCTTACAACAATACTGATAATGATGATCATCAGTCATCGTGTATTTCAAGGTAGAATGATTACTTTTCGGATAACTCGCGAGAAAAATGAACCTATTGAAAGAATCGAAATATTGATACAATTGGGATATAAATTATACAGTACCCCTGGATTGGAAGAATTGATCGAAAAACATTGTCCAGAATGTCATGCAATGACCGTTGAACATGATGAATGTTTCAATTATGTTTTGAAAGATGAACTCACTGCATGTTTAACAGAGGAATCTATGTATCAGCATGCTGCTTCTCTGCCGTTCGAGTTAGTTAGAGAACCACTCGTTCAAACATTGCTAGTTACCAAATGCCGTGACAACTGGCCTCTTTATGATCGCATGAATGACATGTGGATGAGAATGTTTGAATCAGGCTTACGAAAATTTTGGGAAACAAAAAAAAATTATCGCATAGTAAAAGGTGAACATCAAGTAGAAGATAAAGAACGATCATCTACTCAATATCGACCTATCAAGCTCAATGAATTATGGTTTGCTTTTGCATTTCTACTAGTTGGTCTATCACTCTCTACAATTGTATTTATCGCGGAATTATTGGTAAAGAAATATGGGGATCTATGGTGGTTCAATGGGCGGGCAACGGATTCGTAATGCTAACGTTCTTTTCGCTTTAAAACTTGATTTTCACCGATTGACACAAGCACCACTGTAATATTCTGACATGTGCTTTGGCCACATACACACCATAAATTCGCGTCGAAAATGAGCCTATCCCTGAACATCAATAGGATGACGTTAAATGAAGAAAGTAAATAAATAAATAACTTGATAATAATAGTCTTCACTTTGGGCCAGTTTAAAACTTTTTGAAAATTTTGAAGAAAAAAATATTATTAAATTGTGCATAGGCTTTATTTTTGTTCATTTCTCTTACTGATACAGATTACAAATGAGGAAAATTTGAAACACAAAAAGAAGAAATTATCTTGTCTTTTAACGAAAAGAAAAATAGTGAAATACGCCTAATTCTATGAAATTCATTGAATACAATTTTCCGGCAAATTTTCATGTACTTTTCTCACTTATTCTAGAAATATACTATATATGTTTGTATGGATGTATGGAAGGATTATATAAAGTAAAAAATCTCAACGATTTTCATTTCAATTGAATAAAAGGGCAAATATATTAGTGCCTTTGGGTTTTTGTCATGCCAAGAATTCAATAATTTCATGTTTAATGAATGATTAAAAGAAGAAAAAGTCAAATTTAAGGAACAACATGATCGTCATTCAATGAGTATTCTTTTTTGGATCTTGTTTCTAATTTTGCTCGAATTAAGAAATAAAATTCATAGATTAAACAATTTCAATGTGATTTTCAACCCTCGGATAACACTGGGGGTCATTTTGACCCTAAAAAAATTTTTGCCCTAAAATGTGATGAAATGGATGAAAATATCTGAAATAGTCGACTCCGACGCTTGGAAGCTTTTTAATTCAAATTGGCCGACTCTAGAAAAGAGGTCCGATTTCGACTAATTTTTTTACCATAAAAAATAGTTAAATCAAACCAACGATGATTGTATCCGAAAGTACATTGTTTTATCTACAAAAACCCTCAAAACATAGATTCTGAAAAAATGTACAGTTTTCGAGATATAGCACTCAGAAAATGGAGTGGGGTCAATTTGACCCCGTGTGTGCTCTGAAGTTCTGTTCAGAGGTGTGTACTCCGAGGGTTAAATATTAAATGTGTGTATTCAATGTATGAAAATATATAAGTTAATTCCATATCAAAAGATTTCGTTAATGCCCTTCTCTTTATTATCCTTGAAAATATGCGCCATTGGGCAGCAGGAAAATAACGAAATGATATTATCTAATGTAATGATGTTTTCGTGATAAGGCAATCAATAAATATTTTTTCATTGAAACGTAATGAATTTTTTCGGAATTCACAATTTTACATGAAGAAATCGTTGCGAAGGATTGAGCGATGGAAATTTCAAGATCGAGAAATCATCATTTATGATTTCAAATGAAAGAGTACTTCGCTCCATATTCCATCTTTCAAATTCAATACTCTGAGAAAAAAATTATGGTCAAAACCATCAAATATTGATGCCATTGGTCCTTAGAAAATAGTTTTGGAAATAATTAAGAACAGCTGTTGAATTTACCGAATTTGGTCAATTCAACCAGTTGATCTATTGAATTAACTAAATTTAGTCAATTTAACCAATTTTTTAATTGTTTTAAAAAAATGTTTGCTAAGGACCATTTGCCTCAATATTTGATCGTTTCTATCGCTGTTTTTTTTCCTCAATGTAGAAATCGCTGATTGATAGACTCTCAAGTTTGTAATGGTGAATTAGGAGGCAAAGGAAAAAAATTGGATCAATGACATTATGATCATGAGATTTCATTCAATGAAGTCTGAAGGCTGTCCTGCTGACGACGACTACTTCTCCAATGATTCCAGCATTGCATCGTTCTTTAGGGCTAGAGGGGCTCGAATTATCGACACTCATCATGTTGATCCTGAAGAAACTGATGCCCTCGAGACAAAGAAAACACCAGTTTTACTTCGAACAAGTTGAAATTAACCAGGAATCTCGAAGTTTGGAGATTTCGTGATTTATTTGAAATTTTACGATATTTTTGGCAAATTGGATATTATTACAAATTTTTCTCGAAATTTTTGTCAAATCTACCTCGCCAGCAACCTTCCTGTGTTCACTTGAAGCATCAAAATCAGTTTCACTTCAAACAATTTGAAATTAACTAGGAATCTCGAAGTTAGGACACTTGATGAGTTTTCTCCTTATTCTTATTATCAGCCGACTGATAACATAAGTTTATAATAATTTGAGGTAATTTTCATCAATAAATCTGTATAGAATCTGATATTATCGACCGTGATTTTATTTTTATTATTTTTCGTGACATCACTCTTTCATGGTACATCGTTAGTTCGGTTGAACTCATGAACGAATGTTTCTGTGACCGATATGCCATGAAAAAGTAATGTCACAAAAAATAATATCAATATATTTAAAAGGAGTGAGAAATTTCTCAGGCTGCAGATATGTATAGGAGTTGAGACTACATAATTAATAAATAAAATGAAAAAGTTAATGAGGAGAACTTTTACTAGATTTGTTTTTACAGATTTCTCCTTTTATTCTGCGAATATTTTTCTAATTTTACCTAATTCATTAATTTTACCTAATTTTGTCTAATTTCACGATACTCGAGTCAATTCTGAGAATAATGAAGTGTAGCCATTTTGATAAACAGTCGCTGAGCACTATTTTAAATATTTCTCTTCGGCTCATTACCCTTGGATTCGATTGTTGAGTGGATCCGGATTCTACGACGGAAAAAAAACAAAATAAATATAGTAATCGTCCGGACCTTATGTGTTCTATGACTAGAGAATTGTATCGAATCGTTCAAACTCTGTGTAACTCAATTTCATGGCCTATCTCACATTGATTATTTATGACGTTCCGATCAGTATATCAGGGCACATGTGCCGGAATTGTTTGTGTAACATTATCAATACGTAAAGCGTGGGTATAATCAATATACCAGTGAAATCTCTAAATATGTGTGTGTGGGTGTGTGTGTAGGTCCCTGCTTGTTTATTAAAAATTTTGAGAGTAAATGGTTCCAGGTTCAAATCCCAGCAGGGGTGATCTTTTTCTTCATAGTCATTTATTTTTTAATATTGCGTGTCTAAAATCAACAGGTCGTAAATGCCAAAAAGGACCATCTCTAGTAAAAGGTCGTATATCCAACAATATGCGACCTTTTTCTTGGAAAAACCTTCCGCAAAAGACTGTTTACTTCAAACACGAAAGTCGTTTATCCAGTTTTGAGATTTTTTATTTTTTTTTTACATATACGACCTTTTACTTTCAGAAACTTATCTCAAACCGTTGTTTTATTTAAAACGAGAAGGTCGTATATCCAATATCGATTTTTTCTAATTGAATTTTTTTTTCTTCCAACCGGGTCTCATTCATTCTGTTATTCTGACGTACAAATGATAACATACATTTTAATTCGTGCAAATGGCAAAAAACTTTTTTTTTGTGTCAACTAATAATTCGTAATAATGATAATGTATTAATTAGTATATAGATGAATAATGAGTCATTATCCATCTATATACTAATTATTAATGACCCCAGAACGTTTCCAACTTCGAAATAAAAACAAGCAGCTGTCCGTTGCAGCGTTAGTCGCTATTTCTTCCTTTCAATTTCTGCTAAAGAATTAGCAGAATGCGTCCGAATAGTTCTCTCTGAATTTTTTTCATCATCTCTTCTGCTTTTCACGTTATGATGAGTTAAAATATAGAATAAGATGATTGGGATTTATTAAACTGAATTATTTTCAAATAATACAAAATTTTACAGAAAAAATCACTTTTTCACTTTCAATGCTCCCTTTTGGTTACCCTTTCTGATTGTCCTACGAAGGTGAGTAGGGGCATATTTTGAAGAGAAAAATGTGTTCTTTCAGAAAACTAAATGAAAAATAGGGGTTCATAGAGGGGTTCATTTTAAAGAGTCAAGAAAAATGGCATTTTCCAATTTTTGTTGAAAATATTGAGAAAAAAATACATTTTTTAATGTAATAAGCTAAGGACTTCATTTGAAAATTCAAAAAAATTCACGGTTCGTTCAGCCCATGAAGGCGAATCTTTTAAGATTTGTCCTGATAAAATCAGATGAGTAGTTTGGGAGATACAGCCTATTTCCTAAAAACTTCAACTGAAAATATCTGGGGAACCGCTCAGCCGATATGCCCTAGGTTCAATCCCAAACACCTTTATCAGAAACTGCATATACAGAAGAAATTTGAAGTCTTTAAGTCAATTATTCATTGAGTTATCATCGAAAATTGGGTTTTTGGGGGAAAAAGCACAAAAAATTGATGACTAATGGAATAATGAGATCAAATTCATCAAAATTTGGCAAACGTGAGATATTATGGATGTGAATCTTGTGTGAGATTTTGAACGAAATTCCTCTGACGCAAATCGAGAAATTTTGAAAAAACAATTCCAACAAAATTGCTATATCTCAGAAACCATCCAGCCTATCTTGCTGGAATTTGTATGGAACATGCAATTCATTAAAACTGATATCTTGCCAAAATTTCAGATTTTTATCTCTCTTCATTCTCAAGTAATAGAGATTCGTAGGACCATACAGACAGACATACACACATACATGTCTACTTTTTTTTTTCGTTGTGATTTCTCGACGTTTCAGATCATTTTGAGTCGTTTCCAATGAGAATTAGCTTTTCGAAAAAATCGCGAAAACAATGCTTCCATTCGGAAGCAAAACAATTAATAACATTTTTATCATTATTCTCTGGAATTTCGACTTTTCATCGAAAGAATCATATTCATATAATGAAAGAAACACTCATTACGTTCACTGTGGTACATTCCACCTCTGACTGAAAAAGGAACCAAAAATTGACAGATTTCGTTACAACGACCTTTTGATTATAAGAATTTCCCTTCCTGGAAGATGTTATATAAAAGCAGAAGGTAGTATATCCACTCTATCATGAAAATCGAGGGGTACATATTACCATAGTGTTTTTATAATTTATTCTATTTTCTTTCATTTGTGCATCTGATTGCAACGATTATGAGTGCATATATGACCTTTTGGCATTAGAAACCACGAAAATCGATCATTTGGTACATACGACCTTTTGCTTCTAGACACGTGATATCCGTCCATGCGTTCTGCGACTTTGGTTCCCAAGCTCGATACCGCGTTATCATTGCGAGGGCTAACCAGGTTTGGACCAAGCTTGAATACTAAACTTGGGACGAGGATGGAGAGGTCTCGTCTAAGTTTGGTTCAAACTCGGATCTTTTGTCATTCTCCACCTGGGAAGTATTGTGGTACTGTAGCTGTTATCATAGATAGGCATCTCTGATTAAATACAAGTTTTGCTTGAATTTGTCCATGAGAAATGAGCTAACACAAGTTGGAATGCGGGTGAATATTCATTTCGTTAGCATTTATCATGAGCTAACAACAATCAATCACTTCATCCGAGTAAATTTATTTCTCCAAAAATTCAAATCATCTTAGTTCCATTTGATTTTCAAGATGTTCTCAAAAAAAATCTTCACTACTGAATTCACTTATCCATTTAAGAAAGTCTGGAAATAATCACAAAAGATGCTTGCAGATTTCTTTTGTAACGTCCAAGTGTTGGGGGAAAATTACAATTAAATTAGAAATTTAATTGAATGATGATGATTGGCCCCGAACACTGAGGAGTACGTAGAGACGCGACTCAGCCCCCGTTTTTGCCCTAACCTTTCGGTCAATAGACTGGATTGGGGAAGTATTGAAAAGGTTTTAGTTGAGGATAATTCAAATGAAAAGATATTCGAAGTTAATTCAAACTGGCCAGACTGGCCTCTATTTCGAAACCCAAAATTGAATTCTACACAACAAATTAATAAAATTTTACCGACTTACGATAGTTGAGTTGTTTCAAAAGAAATGCGCCTTCACCCAATAATACCTGAATTATCAGTGAAATTGGTCTTCTCGACTCTTTTAGTCTCTGGTTCTGGCGTCGTCCCTCTTTGAAACAACTCTCTATTTGAAATATGATTCTCCGGTGAAAAAGAGAAGAAGTTCGTAATACAACCGAGTTATATTAACGTGAATAATTATTTCAGATAATTATTCCAAATTATTTATCAATATGGACTCTATTCTATTTTTCAGTATCAAAGACAAAGTTCTATTTGCAAATCTTTAAAGTGCGGGTTTCTCGATTTGACTTTTCTAATTAGACGGTGAGTTCACAACTGTCCTCCAATTATTTCTTTCCTCTAGAAGAAACCTCGGTTGTACACTCGTCTCCCCCTTTTTCTTCCTTTACGTATAGGACCTCATATTTTGGGACCACACACTCCCTCCACATAGGTTTTAGTCAAATTCAATAGGTGGGAGGCTAACTAGATCTCGTAACTAGCCAATCACGTTGTTTCGGGAATGCCCATCCTTCCCTCCACAATGATTTCAATTTTGAAGGTTCCAACTTAAAGTTATTCTAACATAAATTTTTCGTGGTTGCCATTTTTCATACATCCTGGAAGTTGCTGTCACCCATTACTTCTAGAAGTGGATAACATATTCTATTACTTCGTTTTTATTGATATTTTATTGCCACTAATTAGACGAGAGACAACGTAAGGCAGTTGTCACTCTAGCACGTATTGTGTGTACTGTCTTTCCTAATTTTTGGACAGTCTCTTTAAAATATGTGAATAGTAATGTGGTACTTTACGTTGCCCTTCACCCCATTTCCTGTTGAGATATCTAAGTATAAAACTCTCGTGTATTCTCATTTACTTGTTCAAATAAATTTGTGAAGGAAAAGAAAATAATTAAACTAACAGACGGACGTCACACTTTCAAATAGAGGACAATTCAGAAGTGAATTTTCAATTTCCGAAAAGAAATAAAATTATAAGGGAGAGTGGAACAAAATGGACCTCAATGGTAACATGATCCAAGAATTTCTTTCGGAGTGAAGGATTTCATAACAAAATCTGAAAATGCTTCAATATTTGTAAATCGTCCCTGAATTTTCTCAAATTTTTTTGTAAACACCTTCACTGTCAAAAAAAAATCTCGAATCATTTTAGTCCACAGGTCCATTTTGCCCCAGAGTCCCCTACCATATGTGAAATATTCTCATAAATTTTAATTATCTTTGTTCAAATAATAAAATTTCAACTGTTTAGCACATGCCTATATATTTGAAGTCATTTGGATTATGAGACTTTTTTCGTAGAGAATTTCAAGAGTTATAAAAAACAATGAAAAACTACCTAACAACGGGGTAGAACCGGATAAATTGTTTTCACCGATCTTCTTTGTAATATATCTCGGAAATTAGACAAAATAGTGTGATTTCGAAGGTTCTTTCTTGTTGGAATTTCAGGAGCTACGAAAAGGCTCAAGCCAAAATCGCATTATTTCGCTCAGTTTCCGAGATATTCTCAAAGAAAAATTGATGAAAAAGAAAAAATTTAATTGTTAATAACAATATATGAAGACGTGAAATGAAATATCTTAGGATAAACATCAAATAGCAATTGGAAGCATTCTATCTACGATATGTTAACGAATAGTAGAAAAATATTAGATCAATTTAAATCGAATTATTCGAAAAAAAACATAAACCACTATGAAAATTTGTTTTTCCTTTCCTTGATTTTTCAGGGAATTTTCCAAAATTTTTGTCGAGAAAAGCAGTAATTCCATAGAATCGTGAGTACCATTCGATCGAATAAACAAAATCTATCTCAATTGTTTATTCGTGTCTTTTGTGTTAAATTCTGTATATTGATGGGAATTGGGAAGTATTCATGAAAGGATTAAGTAGTAATAAATAAAAACAAAAATTAATTATTGAAGCTTAAATTTATTTCACGAAACCTTTGACATTTACAGATTTCCATAGATTCTTTTTTGAGCCTGAAATTAAAATTAGAAAAAAAATGTTGAGTTGCTTCGAAATCGTAGATTGAGAGATAATAAATGAGAGTTGTAGAGGAGACTCGAACAAAATGAACCTCCAGTGCAAAATGATTTAGGGATTTTTTTCTAAGTGAAGGAGTTCATGAAAAATTCTGAAAAAAATTCAAGAAGGTGTCTAAAGATATCTACATTGTTGGTGAATTTTTGGAATTTTTCAGTAAAGGCCTTCAACCTCAAAAAAATATTGTATCATTTTGTCACCCAGGTCCATTTTGTCCCACGATATCCTACCTTTCGCTTTGTTTCGTGACGTCATCTTTTAGCGGCAGAAACAGTAGCCATCGTGGCACGTTGGATCGTCAGCAGCATCACATGATTCGTTATTCGCGCACTCTTCATCAGATTTGCACCCGACTAGAATGAATTAAGTTAAAAAATAAATGAACCATATTCTATTAGCATTTCGTTTTTTTTCTAGTTTCATCTCCAATTTTTCTCTCATTTTATCATCTGAATTTATCATCTCATTGTCATTGAAATTTGAGGAGAAATGGCAGAACTATGAAAAATACTTGAAAATAAGATGATAAGACTTGGAATATAATGAATCAGCAAATTTTTCCAAATTTTTTATGCATGTCCTTAAGAAATGAGAAATTGAAAAACTAGGATTTTTTCCTGAGCGAAATTTTTACACAAAAAAAAAACGACATGACTGGTTTTTTTTCTTCAAATTTCCCATAAGTCTTCACTCCACAAAAAAAATCGAGCAAATAATTATAGTATTATAGTTGTGATTCAATAGTTGTGAGATGCAGCAGAATGAAGCGCCCTTTTCACCTATTTTTTCCTCTGAATGTCTTGAAAACTAAACGAGATGTGCTAATTTGCCTGAATCCTTTTTCGTAGCTTCCCGGGAAAAAATTGTTTTGTATAATTATATCCAAAAAAAATTAGATATATTCAGATCTCGAAAAGTGCAAAAAAACTGATTTTTAGATCTGATAAAATCCAATTTTTATCAATTTTTCAGATCTACCAAGATTTAAATATATATAATTATATTTAAAAAAAAAAAACAAATTCCGGGTTTTGGTATTCTCCACAAATAAAGAATCATCACAAAAAGAGCGTATTTCCATTAGTTTCCGAGCTATTAATAGAAAACTACAAAAAATAGTAGAAATTCTTTTTTTGTAGAGAACAGAAAAAAATTACTGAGAGAATTGATTTTATACTTACTTTGCTGAGCCATTGATTTCTGGATCATTACTGCAATGATGAAGAAGAGGAGAGCAAGTTTCAGTAAAACCTTCATCGTGATGAGAATAATTATCGGAGAGTACTTGCGAGCACGTTGATTCAATTCGAACTATAATTTTTTTGTGCTCTACGATGGCTTTAAATAGTTGCCGTTTGCGCCTAAAAAATAGAACATGCGTGTTATCACCGTAATTAAAAGTATTGAGGAAGTGTAGCTGGTATCATATAGGTGAGTATTTCTGGATAAACACATGTGGCGTTCAAATTTATCCTTGACAAATGAGGAAAAAGAAGTTTGAGTGTGAAAAACTAGTTGTTCCATCAGCATTTATCATGAGCTAACAACAATTAATCACTTCCCTCAAGAGAATTTTCGGTTTGAAGCATTCAAATTATCGAAGAATTCAGTGATGAAGCGGTGAAATCTTTTTCGTAAAATATCTCGGAGAATAAGCGAGATAAGGCCGATTTTACCCTGATCCTTTTTTGTAGAGAATTTCCAAAGCAACGGAAAAGATTCCTAGTAAAAAGAGCATAACTCCAATAGTTTCCAAGATATTCGCAAAAAGTGATTGAAAAATCGACTTGTTTTGTTTCATCTCTTTTACAGAATTACAGCCAGAATTTCGAAATTTTAATTTAAACAAAAATAGAAATTTCGAAATTGTTAATGTTGAAAAAGAATGATTCAATAACAATAGAGAGCCTTTTATGGAATGAGCTTCAATCACCCCTTAAAATTGCATTTTGCGAGAGGGAGGAGAGAAGATAAGGTCTGGAGAGATTCAGTCAGATGCAGTATCATCATCACCTTTTGTTCTCGAGGCTCTAATCATAAATTATGATGACGATAAATTGTCGTTCCCATATTATTTAATAACAATTTACAATTGTGGTTATCGTTTTGATAACGGTGAAATATTATAAAATCAAAATGATTCGAATATTTAATAAATATTATTTATAATAGCTTAGAAAAATAGGAAACAAAAGTGGATCATTCGAACCTGCTACTTGAATATCCTTAAATTTGAAATTTTTAATGAAATATTCGAAAAATAATTAGTTTGAAATATTCAAATTTTCAAAATATTCGAATAGTTCGAGTAGTTTGACTTCATTAATACAGTCTCACCTTCGAAAAAAAAATCATAAAATCATAAGATGAATATTTAATTACTTTTTCTTATCTTGATCCTAAAAAAGTTCCAACTACTCGACGCTTGGATAGATCCGGGATCATTGGGATCATAAAATCGTTATCAATGAAAAAAAAAACCTTGAAGAATATTTACTTCTGCGGTGGGAGGTAAAAATTTATTTCTAATATGTGAGTCAATTGGAAGATATTCTTGATTTTCCTATGTAGTTATTTTTGCTGCCCTCAAATCTGCATTCATTTCTTTTGCATGAAATTCGTTGTCATTAATTAGTCAATTTATTCGATTGATAATAGAAAGTCGATTGATAATATCACAAATCAATTGTTGATGTTAACGATAAGACGAAAAATTCTTCATTTTGTCTGTTATTCAAATTGATTAATTCATTGATTATGTAATGTTGTCTTTCTTTTTTTTAATCGAAAAATTGTTTGGCTGCACGATTATTGGAATTTCATGAATAAATATTAAGCACGGAAAGAAGAAACGTTATCATCACGTTGTCGTTAAGAGTCTTAAAAAAATCGTTGAAAATGAGATGAATTTTGAAGACGATACTACGACTTATTTTTTCACTCAGTCGACTTTATCAATTTCAATGTCAAATAAAAAATGTTCTTTGGGGAATACTCGAATAATTCTATTATGAACTTCCATTTCAAGTTTTTCACATTGAATATTATTTTTTTATTTTCTCCACATGTTTTACGACTTGCAGAAAGAGACGGATCTAAACTAATGGAGATACGCCCGTTTCTGCTTGAATCCTTCTTCGAAGAAAATTTCGAGAGCTGCAAAAAAGGTTTTTAATAATTTCCGCCATCTTCTTCAACTTCCATCAGAGTTGATGAAGAATTCAGTAATGGCGAGCCAATGCAGGATAGATCTTTTTTCGATTTTTTTTTGCAAAATAGCCCGGAAAATAAGCGAGATGTCGATTTAAGTCGAGTATGATACATGATTCTATATTTTTCGGATTGGAAATTTCGTTTATTGGAAGAATTAGATATTCGGAAAATTTCCATAGTGAATTAATGATTTCTGACAGATTTTTTCACAAATTCGTAGGTATAGAAAAAATTTCCAATTCCATGCATTGCGGAAAAAGTAAATCATTTGAAATCAAATTTTTCTCTCAATATTAACGAACAATGGAAAATACGTCTCTTAAAAGACGAAGTGATTTATGTTCTTTTTCCAAGAAACGAGAGATTAAAGATTTTCTTTTCGTTAGTCAATTTCCCAGAGAATCTCCCACAAATTTAGTAGAAGAAAAACGATAATTACCTACAGTCGTGAGTACCATTCACTAAAATAAACAAGAAGAAACATTAAGAAAATTTAATATTCTGACAATATAATTGGCAAAAAGCTTCCGAATGGAATTTTCAACTCTTTATTCATTGATGAATTGCCCTAATGCCTGGCGAACCCGTCGATGACCTATGTCGATATGTTCACTCAGTCGATCTTTGATCGGTTAATGGTTGATACAAATTCTGAAATTTTTTGGAAAAAGTAAATAAATTGACTTAGACAGGGGATGATTGCGAGTCAAACAGAGAATTGTGAAATTCTTTGATTGAAAACAATGTGTGAAAAAAAAGGAATTGGTCCGCTCAATTAATCTGTATGAATATCGTCGCCATAGAAACAAAGAGGCGCAAGTGCTATACTTCTACATAGGACTTACGCCCCTTTGTTCCAAAAGCGACGATATGCTCCATGGTCCATTTTTCTAATATCTGAGACTCTAAGTAGCGATAAAATTGTGACGATTGAAATTTGATTAGAAAAGTAGCTAAATAATCGGCAGCTCAGTTACAGAGTAGCAGACTACTCATCTGAAGATCCTGGGTTCGATCCCCTCAGATTGCTTGATTGTTTTTTGGTACTAGGCTACTACGCGCGCGTATAACTTTGCTTGAGGCGCCAGCCGAAGCATGGATGTATAAATTAAGAATACAGCCTAATAATAGTCTACTTAATCGATGAATTGTCTTTTTACTCTTAATATATTGATAAAAAATCAGGTTTTGTTAATTAAAGAGAATTTTTATCATATAAAAATTCTCGATTTGAATTCGAATTAATTCAAATAAATTACAATCATCCTATTTTTCGGAATATCTCAGTGACTAAGTGAGATAGAGCAATTTGCTAGAATTCTTTTGTGTAGCTCTTAGAATTCTCTACAAAACATTTTCAGGGTAGAAAGGGCATATCTCTATTATTCTTTACCAAGATTTAAAAACAAAAATTGTTTCTTAACGAAATTGCATAAATTTTTGTCTATGAAATTCGATTAGACTTTAGCATTAACAATCAACAGATCTTCGAAATTCTCTACAAAACATCCTTAGGGCAGGAAGGGCGTATCTCTATTATTGAGCGTAATCCCCTAAGGAAATTGTGGACAAAATGGAATTAATTCAAATAAATTATATTTCAAATTTCTATATTATCAGAAACTAAATGGGATAAACCGATTTTGCAAGAATTCTTTCTTGTAGCTCTCAAATTTCCCTATAGAACATTCTTAGAGCAAAAAGGGCGTATGTATTATTTAGTGAGATTCTTTTAAAAAATCGTTTTTAAACAAGATTGAACGAAATTTTCTCTATAAAATTTCATTATACATTAGCCATTATTAACAATCAATAGATTTTTTTGGATCATTTTTGAAAGTCGGTGAAATAGCGGAGATAGATTTTTGCTGATGATTCCATGAGGAGCTGAGGAAATTTCACATAAAAATTACATGTCAGAAGTTATTTTTTTGAATTTGAAGGTGAAATATTTTTTTTTTATCAAAAATTACAATTTTCTTATTTTTAGGAATATCTCAGAAACTGAGTGAGAATCCTCCTTTATAGTTTTTGAAATTTTCTACAGAAGATTCTTAGGGCAAAGAGGGCGTATCTCCATTATTCAGTGGAATCCTTTCGAAAAATTGTTGACAAAATAGAATTAATTCATATAAATTACAATCATCCTATTTCCAGGAATATCTCAGAAACTAAGTGAGATAGAGCAATTTTGCAAGAATCTTTTTTCGTAGCTCTTAAAATTTTCTACAAATCATTCGAAGAGTGAAAAGGGCGTATCTTTATTATTTACTAAGATTCTTTCAAGAAAATTATTTTCAAGTAAAATTGTATAAATTTGTGTCTATAAAAATTCAGTGAATATTAGCAATTATTAACAATCAACAGATTTTGTTGTATTATTCTTGAAAATAAGTGGAATGGCGGTGATAGGTTATTGCTGATGTTTCCATCAGAAAGCTGAGGAAATTCCAAGAATGATATGTCAGAAGTGATTTTTTGGAATTTGAAGATGAAATATTTTTTTTTTAACAAAAATTACAATTTCCTTTTAGGAATATCTCAAAACCTGAGTGAGAATCCTCTTTTCTAGTTCTCGATTCTCTACAAAACATTTTCAGGGCAAAAAGGGCGTATCTCTAGTATTTACCAAGATCTTTTTAAAAAAATTGTCTCCAACAAAATTTTGAAAATTTATGTCTATAAAATTTCATTAGATATTAGCATGAACAATCAACAGATTCTCGAAATTATCTAATTTCAAGATATCCTTAGGACAAAAAGGGCGTATTTCCATTATTCAGCAGAATCATTTCAAAAAACTGTCGACAAAAGAGAATTGTTTCGAATGAACTACAATAGCGTTTTGCAGTGACACGAAACAGGCCATACTTTCTCTTATTTAGGATTTCCTATTTTCAGGAATATCTCAGAAATCGAGTAAGATAGAACAATTTTGCGGGAATTCTTTCGAGTAGCTCTTAAAATTCTCAACAAAACATTATCAGAGCAAAAAGAGCATTCTCCATTATTCAGCGGAATCCTTAAAAAAACTGTTCTCTCTGTTTTTATCTTTCCCCCTTCAAATCATTCAATATGTCTTCTAAGGAGTCCGAACTTCTCTGCAGGAAGTGGAAATTAGGATCCGAGTCGATTTTCCATAAAACTTTCAATGTGTAGTAAGCATGGACTAATGCAGGCGACTTTTTCCAGCTGGAGGACCTTATTTCATCGGATTTGGAGCATTCCCTCTCTCTGTTTTTATCTTTCCCCCTTTAAATCACTCAATATACCTTCTAAGGAGTCCGAACTTTTATGCAGGAAGAGGACATTAGGATACGAGTCGATTTTCCATAAAACTTTCAATGTGTAGTAAGCATGGACTAATCTAGGCGACTTTTTCCAGCTGGAGGACCTTATTTCATCGGATTTGGAGCATTCCCTCTCTCTGTTTTTATCTTTCCCCCTTTAAATCACTCAATATGCCTTCTAAGGAGTCCGAACGTTTATGCAGGAAGAGGACATTAGGATCCGAGTCGATTTTCCATAAAACTTTCAATGTGTAGTAAGCATGGACTAATCTAGGCGACTTTTTCCAGCTGGAGGACCTTATTTCATCGGATTTGGAGCATTCCCTCTCTCTGTTTTTATCTTTCCCCCTTTAAATCACTCAATATGCCTTCTAAGGAGTCCGAACTTTTATGCAGGAAGAGGACATTAGGATACGAGTCGATTTTCCATAAAACTTTCAATGTGTAGTAAGCATGGACTAATCTAGGCGACTTTTTCCAGCTGGAGGACCTTATTTCATCGGATTTGGAGCATTCCCTCTCTCTGTTTTTCTCTTTCCCCCTTTAAATCACTCAATATGCCTTCTAAGGAATCCGAACTTTTATGCAGGGAGTGGAAATTAGGATCCCAGTCGATTTTCCATAAAACTTTCAATGTGTAGTAAGCATGGACTAATCTCGGCGACTTTTTCCAGCTGGAGGACCTTATTTCATCGGATTTGGAGCATTCCCTCTCTCTGTTTTTATCTTTCCCCCTTTAAATCACTCAATATGCCTTCTAAGGAGTCCGAACTTTTATGCAGGAAGAGGACATTAGGATCCGAGTCGATTTTCCATAAACCTTTCAATGTGTAGTAAGCATGGACTAATCTAGGCGACTTTTTCCAGCTGGAGGACCTTATTTCATCGGATTTGGAGCATTCCCTCTCTCTGTTTTTATCTTTCCCCCTTTAAATCACTCAATATACCTTCTAAGGAGTTCGAACTTTTATGCAGGGAGTGGAAATTAGGATCCCAGTCGATTTTCCATAAAACTTTCAATGTGTAGTAAGCATGGACTAATCTAGGCGACTTTTTCCAGCTGGAGGACCTTATTTCATCGGATTTGGAGCATTCCCTCTCTCTGTTTTTATCTTTCCCCCTTTAAATCACTCAATATGCCTTCTAAGGAGTCCGAACTTTTATGCAGGAAGAGGACATTAGGATCCGAGTCGATTTTCCATAAAACTTTCAATGTGTAGTAAGCATGGACTAATCTAGGCGACTTTTTCCAGCTGGAGGACCTTATTTCATCGGATTTGGAGCATTCCCTCTCTCTGTTTTTATCTTTCCCCCTTTAAATCACTCAATATGCCTTCTAAGGAGTCCGAACTTTTATGCAGGAAGAGGACATTAGGATACGAGTCGATTTTCCATAAAACTTTCAATGTGTAGTAAGCATGGACTAATCTAGGCGACTTTTTCCAGCTGGAGGACCTTATTTCATCGGATTTGGAGCATTCCCTCTCTCTGTTTTTCTCTTTCCCCCTTTAAATCACTCAATATGCCTTCTAAGGAATCCGAACTTTTATGCAGGGAGTGGAAATTAGGATCCCAGTCGATTTTCCATAAAACTTTCAATGTGTAGTAAGCATGGACTAATCTCGGCGACTTTTTCCAGCTGGAGGACCTTATTTCATCGGATTTGGAGCATTCCCTCTCTCTGTTTTTATCTTTCCCCCTTTAAATCACTCAATATGCCTTCTAAGGAGTCCGAACTTTTATGCAGGAAGAGGACATTAGGATCCGAGTCGATTTTCCATAAACCTTTCAATGTGTAGTAAGCATGGACTAATCTAGGCGACTTTTTCCAGCTGGAGGACCTTATTTCATCGGATTTGGAGCATTCCCTCTCTCTGTTTTTATCTTTCCCCCTTTAAATCACTCAATATACCTTCTAAGGAGTTCGAACTTTTATGCAGGGAGTGGAAATTAGGATCCCAGTCGATTTTCCATAAAACTTTCAATGTGTAGTAAGCATGGACTAATCTAGGCGACTTTTTCCAGCTGGAGGACCTTATTTCATCGGATTTGGAGCATTCCCTCTCTCTGTTTTTATCTTTCCCCCTTTAAATCACTCAATATGCCTTCTAAGGAGTCCGAACTTTTATGCAGGAAGAGGACATTAGGATCCGAGTCGATTTTCCATAAACCTTTCAATGTGTAGTAAGCATGGACTAATCTAGGCGACTTTTTCCAGCTGGAGGACCTTATTTCATCGGATTTGGAGCATTCCCTCTCTCTGTTTTTATCTTTCCCCCTTTAAATCACTCAATATGCCTTCTAAGGAGTCCGAACTTTTATGCAGGAAGAGGACATTAGGATACGAGTCGATTTTCCATAAAACTTTCAATGTGTAGTAAGCATGGACTAATCTAGGCGACTTTTTCCAGCTGGAGGACCTTATTTCATCGGATTTGGAGCATTCCCTCTCTCTGTTTTTATCTTTCCCCCTTTAAATCACTCAATATACCTTCTAAGGAGTTCGAACTTTTATGCAGGGAGTGGAAATTAGGATCCCAGTCGATTTTCCATAAAACTTTCAATGTGTAGTAAGCATGGACTAATCTAGGCGACTTTTTCCAGCTGGAGGACCTTATTTCATCGGATTTGGAGCATTCCCTCTCTCTGTTTTTATCTTTCCCCCTTTAAATCACTCAATATGCCTTCTAAGGAGTCCGAACTTTTATGCAGGAAGAGGACATTAGGATCCGAGTCGATTTTCCATAAAACTTTCAATGTGTAGTAAGCATGGACTAATCTAGGCGACTTTTTCCAGCTGGAGGACCTTATTTCATCGGATTTGGAGCATTCCCTCTCTCTGTTTTTATCTTTCCCCCTTTAAATCACTCAATATGCCTTCTAAGGAGTCCGAACTTTTATGCAGGAAGAGGACATTAGGATACGAGTCGATTTTCCATAAAACTTTCAATGTGTAGTAAGCATGGACTAATCTAGGCGACTTTTTCCAGCTGGAGGACCTTATTTCATCGGATTTGGAGCATTCCCTCTCTCTGTTTTTATCTTTCCCCCTTTAAATCACTCAATATGCCTTCTAAGGAGTCCGAACTTTTATGCAGGGAGTGGAAATTAGGATCCCAGTCGATTTTCCATAAAACTTTCAATGTGTAGTAAGCATGGACTAATCTAGGCGACTTTTTCCAGCTGGAGGACCTTATTTCATCGGATTTGGAGCATTCCCTCTCTCTGTTTTTATCTTTCCCCCTTTAAATCACTCAATATACCTTCTAAGGAGTTCGAACTTTTATGCAGGGAGTGGAAATTAGGATCCCAGTCGATTTTCCATAAAACTTTCAATGTGTAGTAAGCATGGACTAATCTAGGCGACTTTTTCCAGCTGGAGGACCTTATTTCATCGGATTTGGAGCATTCCCTCTCTCTGTTTTTATCTTTCCCCCTTTAAATCACTCAATATGCCTTCTAAGGAGTCCGAACTTTTATGCAGGAAGAGGACATTAGGATCCGAGTCGATTTTCCATAAAACTTTCAATGTGTAGTAAGCATGGACTAATCTAGGCGACTTTTTCCAGCTGGAGGACCTTATTTCATCGGATTGGGAGCATTCCCTCTCTCTGTTTTTATCTTTCCCCCTTTAAATCACTCAATATACCTTCTAAGGAGTTCGAACTTTTATGCAGGGAGTGGAAATTAGGATCCCAGTCGATTTTCCATAAAACTTTCAATGTGTAGTAAGCATGGACTAATCTAGGCGACTTTTTCCAGCTGGAGGACCTTATTTCATCGGATTTGGAGCATTCCCTCTCTCTGTTTTTATCTTTCCCCCTTTAAATCACTCAATATGCCTTCTAAGGAGTCCGAACTTTTATGCAGGAAGAGGACATTAGGATCCAAGTCGATTTTCCATAAAACTTTCAATGTGTAGTAAGCATGGACTAATTTAGGCGACTTTTTCCAGCTGGAGGACCTTATTTCATCGGATTTGGAGTATTCCCTCTCTCTGTTTTTATCTTTCCCCCTTTAAATCACTCAATATACCTTCTAAGGAGTTCGAACTTTTATGCAGGGAGTGGAAATTAGGATCCCAGTCGATTTTCCATAAAACTTTCAATGTGTAGTAAGCATGGACTAATCTAGGCGACTTTTTCCAGCTGGAGGACCTTATTTCATCGGATTTGGAGCATTCCCTCTCTCTGTTTTTCTCTTTCCCCCTTTAAATCACTCAATATGCCTTCTAAGGAATCCGAACTTTTATGCAGGGAGTGGAAATTAGGATCCCAGTCGATTTTCCATAAAACTTTCAATGTGTAGTAAGCATGGACTAATCTAGGCGACTTTTTCCAGCTGGAGGACCTTATTTCATCGGATTTGGAGCATTCCCTCTCTCTGTTTTTATCTTTCCCCCTTTAAATCACTCAATATGCCTTCTAAGGAGTTCGAACTTTTATGCAGGGAGTGGAAATTAGGATCCCAGTCGATTTTCCATAAAACTTTCAATGTGTAGTAAGCATGGACTAATCTAGGCGACTTTTTCCAGCTGGAGGACCTTATTTCATCGGATTTGGAGCATTCCCTCTCTCTGTTTTTATCTTTCCCCCTTTAAATCACTCAATATGCCTTCTAAGGAGTCCGAACTTTTATGCAGGAAGAGGACATTAGGATCCGAGTCGATTTTCCATAAAACTTTCAATGTGTAGTAAGCATGGACTAATCTAGGCGACTTTTTCCAGCTGGAGGACCTTATTTCATCGGATTTGGAGCATTCCCTCTCTCTGTTTTTCTCTTTCCCCCTTTAAATCACTCAATATGCCTTCTAAGGAATCCGAACTTTTATGCAGGGAGTGGAAATTAGGATCCCAGTCGATTTTCCATAAAACTTTCAATGTGTAGTAAGCATGGACTAATCTCGGCGACTTTTTCCAGCTGGAGGACCTTATTTCATCGGATTTGGAGCATTCCCTCTCTCTGTTTTTATCTTTCCCCCTTTAAATCACTCAATATGCCTTCTAAGGAGTCCGAACTTTTATGCAGGAAGAGGACATTAGGATCCGAGTCGATTTTCCATAAAACTTTCAATGTGTAGTAAGCATGGACTAATCTAGGCGACTTTTTCCAGCTGGAGGACCTTATTTCATCGGATTTGGAGTATTCCCTCTCTCTGTTTTTATCTTTCCCCCTTCAAGGTAAGACTATAGCTCACGTCACCACTAAGCGTGGGGGCAAGGGAGGTTAGGAAAAAATCATTTGGAACAACCAAAGGAGGGAGGAATTTTCAACCTATAATGCTATTCAGCCTCAATAATTTCTTGCTTTCATATGAAAGCATAATTTAATCAAAATAATTATATCTACTAATATTTTGATTTTTTTTTCGAAGAACCATTTTTTAAAATTCTGATACGGGCCTGCCTATGCACACTAATGTGCGCGTATACGTATGCGCGCATACTAGAGAATACTCCTGTAGTTGTACACACATACAGAGCGACCGCGTGTACGTACACAGCGGTGCTGGCCTGCCATTAATCGTTTATTTTTTTTTCTCCAAAACTATGGGTCAGAAATAACTGATTTTGGTCTCAAAAAATTCTTAAAAGTGGTGACTATGGACTACAATTTTTTCAGAAGCCCCGTAAATGCCGTTTCTCTTCAAATTTATAATGATTGAATCGCGACTCAATTTACTCGTTTTCTTATGGGAAAAATGCACTTTTTGAAATTCAATATCTCGGATTCCACGGGTCAGAAAATTTTTCACCATGAGGAAAAGTTGTTGGGTTTCCTGTGAAGAATATCTCTGAATTTTTTCAGATTTTCCGTATTTCAAGCCTCTGGTGATAGTCATACCTTAAATCACTCAATATACCTTCTAAGGAGTCCGAACTTTCATGCAGGAAGAGGACATTAGGATCCGAGTCGATTTTCCATAAAACTTTCAATGTGTAGTAAGCATGGACTAATGCAGGCGACTTTTTCCAGCTGTAGGACCTTATCCCATCGGATTTGGAGCATTCCCTCTCTCTGTTTTTATCTTTCCCCCTTCAAATCACTCAATATGCCTTCTAAGCCTTAGAATCTAAGGAGTCCGAACGGAGGTGACCGCAAAACGCTATGCATACATAATATATATATATATATATATATATATATATATATGTCCATACATACACATATTATGAATGCATAGCGTCCCGCGGTGACACGAAAAAAAGACGGTATAAATTGGGTAGGGAAAATTCACAAATATACCCAAAATAACGGTATAATTCGGGTATATTTCCAGCATTATACAGAAAAATCACTGAAAATATACCCAAATTCAGAGGATAATTTGGGTATTTTTTAGGTCGAAACGAATTCGCTAGGGTGTGAATTGATTTTTTGCTGAGAAAACTCAAAACAAAAACGATTTTTCGACAATTTATTCATTCTCGGGAACCATTGAGCCGATTGAGTTGAAATTTCGCTGAGAACATTGCGCTCACTTAGTCAATATACCCACAAAATTCCATATCGATACATCCTGTCGTTTTGGAATAACATGATGAAATCTGTCATCACATACATACACACACACACATACACGGAGCGAACAATCTATGAAAATTTGAAGTGAAAGTTCCGGGAAAATTACCGGACTGAGCAGTAACCGTAGGACATAGTGGTCTTAAATTTCATCACGGTATGTATAGGATTGAAGACTGACCATCTCATCAGATGTACAAAACATATAGATATGCAATCAACTAAGGCCAAGCAGCGGTTCCATTCACTAGGGAGATTATTCCACAATAAATATATCTCCAAACGGGACAAAATAATCTGTTATCTTCCATTAATAAGACCTTTGCTGACGTACGCAGCTCCTGTATGGTGGAATATAGGAGCAACCCAGATCGAAGAGCTAAGAAACTTCGAACGAAAGTGCATAAGAACTGCTCTTGTACTCCACAGATCCTAGTATACTAATTATAAAAATAGAGTAAGCAATAAAATATTATATGATGAAGCGGATATCCAAAGAATAGATTTAAGGGAGTTCATCCGGTAACTGAATTAACAGACCAATAATTATGAAAAAATTTGAATATACTTCTGAAAATCTAAAGAGTCACCTGTTAAAATTTCAAACTCTTCGGATATCTTATTCGGGAGAAATTGATAAATAAAGATTTTTCAATTAACACGCTCCCTTATGGGTTTTCGTCTATAAACATGAAATTTGTGGCAATTAACAGGTTTTTTGGGGAGAAACATCCATAATGGATGCATAAATATGTAAAGAACAGTTTAAGAGCTTCCTCAAATGCATTAGATACTTGGTGATTTAAGAATAAATTAATTTGTCTCGAAAAATGCTGATTTTTGGGAAGTTAACCTCTGTCTTACTCGCATGACAGTGACGTCAGAACCGCGCGCTTTTTGAAATCAATAATAATGCTTTCCGAATAACGCAATGTATGCTATGCTTGCACATTAAATCATACAAAACTAGTTGAAAATGTGATGAATTGACCTTTCTCTATTTGATCTTCAAAAAAATTATTTCTATAAATTCGATTTTTTACAAAAAAACAATTATGATCGACGAACAAGAATTTCTAGTACATAGCAGCTGTACAGGTTACGACTACGTTAGTCGTATAACCACTACGCTAGTCGTGATAATTTTTCGTACTATTAAATCCCATACCGGATGAACTTCCTTAAATATTCTGACAATTCATGCTGCAGCCATTGGTTATGCACCACCACAATTCTTTACCTTTTTTGACAGACGAGGACTGATTCAAGATAAAAATAATATACCCATAATATAGCATTACAACGGACATACATTACAGGAAAATATACTCGACTACTTCACCAAAAAAAGACATAGTAGACTTTGACAAATTGATAAAAATAGATTTTGATGGATTGATAGTACAGCTGCCAAAATCCCTTTGCTAAACAATAGATTTAACAATAATCATGACAAACACATGATTAACAAATCCTGGGGTAATGAAAAAAAACAATAATTAAAATCACAAATTACTATATGTATAAAAACTGCTAAAAGGTGAGAAAATGACAGCTAGTCATCAATTTTATTTTTATTTTTTGCAACAAATAACATTAAGGTCTTTTTCGATAAGTTTATTGTCACCAAAAATTCCATGTATTTCCTAAAAAATCCATAAACTTCGAAAAAAAAAAGGTATAGCCGCGACGTGACATCCGAAGATCCTGGGTTCGACTTCCGGTTCAGCGCTATTCAAATTTTTTCTTGAATATCTCTGAATTGTTTATCGTGCAAGTAGACGGTACCAAGGGAAATACTAAGCAGTTTGACAGTGTCGTGAGGCCGTAGGATCAATACATTCGTTTCTATGCTAAGAGCCTCAGTTTGATCTTATCACACTTTCCCAAACCTGATAGAGCTGAAATTCTCCACTGGGGATGGCATCTTCCCATCGAGAATTCGAAATAAACAATGAGGCGTAACTCCCGGTATTTCCATGTAATATGACGGAATTATAAAAATGAAAAAGTGTAAGGACCAAATTAGAATTTTTCTTGGAATGAAAAATCCAGATCCATGAAAAGACGTTTCGTGAAAAATAAAAAAAACAACGTGACATAGGTGCAATGATACGTCCCTTTTATTTTGAAAATACAATTTAGTATTCTGATTTTCAGTTGTCCGAAGAACGTCAAAGACATAAATAATATTTTGGCATGGTTTTTGGAGATATCTGCTTAGCCTCCAGAATGAAGCACTCACGCCACTGTGTTTCTAATTTGTACATTTCATATCATAATATCATTCCACATTGCCCCCACATTCCACATTGCCCAACCGGTCCATTTTGTCCCATCCTCCCCGTATTAACCTTTAAGGTACGGCCTCATGCAGGTGTTTTTGACGCTAGCGTCAGCGTCAAATCAGGTCACGTGACACTATTTTGAATTTCCCGCTGCTTAAACAAATTTAGCGATAAGTCGCCGCGTCAAACAGCAGCGTCAACATGGCTGTTTACAGGAGTTTTAAGCATCAGTAGATGATGAAAAATAGCAATTATCGTTCGAATCTATATTTTTGTCATTTACTGAAACATTTTGTAAGGTTCACATCATCTGAACTCATTATTTTTAATATTTTATGACGACAATATTGACGCTCCTTTTCCAGCGATAAAGCTCAGATTGTTGAGCTTTTTGCTACTTGTCGCTGAATTTCTCATTAGTGGCGGGAAATTCAAAATAGTGTCACGTGACCCGATTTGACGTGGACGCTAGCGTCAAGCGTCTGCATGAGGCCGTACATTTAGAGGGCCGGGATTTTAAAAATTTTAAAAGCTCATAATTTGTATTGAAAGGGGAACCGAGATCCCTAAGCTAGCACCAAACCAAGCTCGGATGCTGGCGAGTCAGACTCTGATGTCTCAAGGCCTCACTCCGGCCCGGGACGGTAAAAGTCCATGTTAAATTATGAAATTTCTTCAAAAAGTTGATAAAAACGTTTAAGAGACCTTATCAAGGTTTGAAAATGTACAGACCTAGGTTTTCGAAGACACTGAACACAATTCAGTAGTGAAGAGGTAAAACAGGATAAGTCGACTTATCTTCGAGGTCATTTCGAAGGAAATATTTCGGAAACTAAGCGAGATAAGGTGATATTACTAATCTGTTTTTTGTAGAGAATTTCAAGAGTTACAAAAGAGTTTTATGGCAAAATTGCTCTTTCTCGGTTATTTTTTAAGATATTTTCAAAAAACTTAATAAGAAAAAAAGAGACTTATCTTCCTTTACCTCTTCACTACTGAATTCTGCAGTCACAATTGTAAAATACGAAATGGTGAATCCAATATGGCTGCTTTTCTGAACTAAGTTAGATAATTTTCACTAATTATAGTTGAAATAATCTGTAAAAATATACGAAAGCTTGAAAATATTCAAAGACTCAGAATCGTGTTTAGTGACTCAAACAATCCTGAGGAACCACCTTGGTCCTGCGTAACTCAAGGCTTCATCCCGATTCTCTAAAGGTTTAATAAAATTTCTTCCTGTAATAACTGTTGAAAACGTTCACTTTCCGGGTCGATTTTGCGTGTATATAATGATAATTCATCAAAACATTCAATCGGACATTTTGACGTTGAATTTGTCGTCAATTTTTCGGGAAATTTCATCGGTAGTTTTGACGATAAAGTTGATCTCAATTTTTCCGGGAATTTTATCTGCAATTCTCTGCAAAAATAAAAAAAAATATAAAAAAATAATCATGTGATAAATCTCATTTTTCAAAGTCTTTTATTATTCACCAAATTAAATGCAGAGACTTGCACCAAGTCCCTTTCTAATTCCTGTAATCATTTTAATTTCATGGATCGGTGAAGAAAGATCATAAATCGCCTGTACAAATACAAAACCACCGACAAATCCACCCAATGCAGTAGTTACAATAGCAATAATAATTAATAGTCTATTTTTGTTAAAAATCAGCGATGGATCTTTGAGTAAAACCGCCTGAATTAAACAAACCCCGGGAAATATGAATATAAATGCCGCTGACAATGTTCCGAGGAGATTAATAACTGGTGATATGTCTGGCACGAAAATTGCAATTATTAGAGATGCTGCGAACCACAAAAGAGTCACTGCTACATTGATAATTGCGTTTGCCTGTAAATTCGGAGAAAAAAGGCCCAATAGTGAGTTTTTACCACAAAATAGGACAATTGGATATGTCGTGAAATTCTTAACAGCTAATGAAATTATCGCAATTGCTAGTACAACACTCTTATCCTCGTATCCTTGTAAAATGTCACTTGGAACATTTCCTGCACCAAATGTCTGATAACCGAAAACCCCAACTACTGTATAAGCTGCAAAGCAAATGCACATACTTATTATTGCACTTAGGGAAAATTTACTGAGATTTCTGTCGCTCATGCAAGCGTATGTAGGAATTGCTGTCATGTGGCTCTGAAAAAAAGAAAAAAAAAATTTGATTATTTTTGGAGTGAGATTTTATTTTTCTATCATTTTTTTCTCGAAAATCTTGGAGAATAAGCGAAAAAAGCGATTATACTTGAATCCTCTTTTGCAGCTTTTGAAATTCTCTACAAAACCATCTCAGAAGAAGAAGGGCGTATCTCCATTAGTTTTCAAGATATTTCGAAGAAATGAATCGAGAAAAATTTTGTTATTTTGTTTTTTTTTCTTAAAGACTGAATTTTTGACTATTTTTTTTTAAGAATAACTTGAAAACTGAGTGAGATAGAGCAATTTTGCCCGAATATTTTTTTGTAGCTCTTGGAATCATCTACAAAAGTCTCTGAAGGCAAAAAAAGCGTATCTCCATTAATTTCCGAGATATCTTACGTGAAAGAAGACCACAATAATAATATTTTTGTTAAAAATAGTGAAAAATTCAAGAGAAATAGCAGAATTATCGTGATAATTTGGATCCCGCCACGAAAATTCCCAATTTCCTAGGATTTTCTTCACTTAATCATCAATTACACTCTACCTGATAAGCAAAACAGATGATGGGGATGATTTGAAACGCTTGAGGCACATTATTTGGCCAGAATTGCGTTGGTTTCGGATAATCAATTGTTCTCAGACTCTCATAGACAACTATCCATGCTACATAGATGATCATTATGCAGCCGATGGTGCTGGCGTAGCTGAGGACATCCAGACGCTTGAAGAAACTCAGGGGCAAAATAAAAATAATACAGCTGAGACTTGTGATGAAATTTCTCGATAAAAACCTGAAAATTAGGAAATTTGAAAAAAAAATGATTAAAAAGTGAACACTTCAATTAGACGGTTCGAGATAGAGATTTTCTGATGATTTCATTGAAAAGCTGAAGAAATTCTAGGTGGAAAACACATGTGAAAATGATTTTTTCATAATTTTTTGAAAATTCTACATTTTCGGCAAAAATTTGAAGGGATTTACCTTTTCAAAATTGAGAAAATTGCAATTCTTGAGGATACATTTTAAATGAAAGGTGCGCTCATTTTTCATCGATTTATGTAGTTCTAAATTTTTTTAACCGATTTTTCAATGACTCATAGCTGATTTTCTGGAAATCAATTTTCGCTTTTTATCAATTTGAAACATCGATAATTTTTTTTTTTTACAACTATATCGTCGACCTAGAAACAAAAGGGCATAAGCGTCAAAAAACCCACTTTTCAGAGGGAAAAGGGCGTGTGTCCAAAATGCCTCCGAAAATGTTTTTTATGCTCCAATGATGCAAAAGAAACGAATTTGAAATTTGATTAACAAAAGGGCGTATTTGTCAATCCTAGCAGGAATAGAGCGTATTTACAAAACATGCGCCCTTTTGTTATTATAAATCATATAGCAGGATGGCGCAATTAAAAATAAAATTAATAATAAAAAGGCGTTTGTGCAAAACATACGCCCTTTTGTTATTATAAATTATATAGCAGGATTGCGTAATTGAGGATAAAATTAATAACAAAAGGGCGTATGTGAGGGAGATACGCCCTTTTAATTTTCATAATTGGAGATACGCCCGTTTGTTATTCGAGAAAAAAAATGCTGCAAATGATCGGCAAAGTCAAGCATAATCGATGGAGCGAATTTAGAAAAATTACGCCCTTTTGTTATTTAAAAAAAAAAAATTAAAAAACTGGCACTTACGCCCTTTTGTTTCTAGGTCGACGATATAAATCGATGGGAAATTAGCTCACCTCTCATTTGAGACTAGCCTCAGGTTGCTACGACCAACAGAACCGAAAATATCCCCGAAAAAGTGTCATTTTTCAGAAACAAAAAGGATTTCACCTTCAAATTTTGTAAAAAAAATATGTTTTTTAAAAAAATTCAAAAAAATAAATTCTGGCACCTGATTTGCATCGGAAATTTTTTCAGCTTTCCAACGGAATCATCAGAAAACACCTATCTCCAATATTTCCATTGATTTCAAGTGATTTTCATAATATAAAACATCAAAACTAAAACGTCTCCCTTTCACCCCTTCTCTTCTCTTTACCCCACCTTCCCTTAATTTAATACTCAATATGAAATAACAAAATTATTCACCAATGATGACAATAATCCATTCCATAAAAAGTTGCCAAGACTCGATCGATTTGATCTCCAATTATTATGATAAATGTTAAGCAACAACCAAATGAATAAATTGTCACACAAATTCCACAGATTATTAGTGATTTTGGTCCACATAATCCAGCCAAAGTGTCTGGCATTGATGAAGTATTTGTTATATCGCTGCATGCAGCGAGTATAATTAAAGCTCCAGTTATAAAAACAAGGAGAATCAATTGAATTATCACAGCCGAAGCGATTCCCCCAGATTTATCAAATGCCAGTGGAAAATTCAGTAATCCAGCACCCAGTGTTGCATTGACAATAAGGAAAATCGTACCAAGTACTCCAGTTCCTGAAGAAAAATTTCATTCATGATAGTGAAAATAGCATGAGACTGACAAAAAGCAGACATATGACAATTTTTAAAATTTTTATTGCAAGGCCATTTTTTTAGTTGAGTCAAAACATGTTGGTACGAAATTCAAATTTACTCTTTTTTCTTCTCCTTTGATTGAAAAATGGACTTGTAATAAAAATTAAAAATTATATTATTAGTCGGATCATTAGATAATTATCGTATTTTTTCTTTTCTTCAACAAATAAATTATTATTGAAAAAAATCAATAACATATGCAAATATGGGAAATTGCAAAATTCGGTGAATAATTCTTAAAAAATGAATAAATAAAAATGTCATTTTTTTGTTTTATCTCTTCACGACTGAATTTTTCGAGTCTTTTACTGAATATATCTCGGAAATTAAGCGAGATAGGGCAATTTCGTCTGAATCTTCTTCTGTACAGAATTTCAAGAGCTACAAGAAAGGTCTCTACTGAAATTGAGCTATCTCGCTTAGTTTCCGAGATATTCTCAAAAAATGAAAGACCAAAAAGTTTCATTAGTCTGAAAATGGATTTGTTTCTTGAAAATAACTTGGAAACTAAGCGAGATAGAGCGATTTTGCCGGAATCCTTTTTTGTAGCCCTTAAAATTCTCTACAAAATTACTGTGAGACAAAAAAGGCGTATCTCCATTATTTATCGAGATACAACAATTTTTAGAAAAAAAACTTGTTCCCAAATCTAAAAAAAAATGACAGAATTTATTATTTACAACAATGAACTTATAATACTAATAATTACCTCCATTGTTAGATGATCTTCCTGATGAGCTCTCAATACGAACTTCTTCTGTAGTATCAATGAGTCTATCCTCTCCAGTCATGAAACTCATTATTTTTTCTTTATTTCCCTAATTAAATTAAAAATACTAAAGCAATAAAATAAAAATTTTCTATTTTTACAACGAATGTTTTCACATGGAGTGTAAATTTTTTATGGACAAATAAAATTAACGATACACTTTGTAACAAGATTACATACAGGTCATTTCTCATAATCTGGACTGAGGAAATATCGAATTCTCTGTTGAGGTCGAGAGATTAATCCTCTTGGGGAAATTGTTGTTTCTCTCTGTTCTCTGTTATTTCTAGTTACTTTCATTGTTTGGAAAAATTTCATTCTCAAGACAGCTGTTGCGCCGTGACATTCAGAGATTAAAAATAAATATAAACTTGTTTTTATTTATTTTTTTTTCTCTTCGCTTATTCGATTTAAATATACGACTGGGATTCCCCTGGCGTCTGGAATTGAAACTAAAAGCTGTGAGTGAATTTTCTAAATTTAAATTTTTTTTCGCTCAAAATTCTTAGTTATTCCTGAAAATCATTTTTTTATTAGAATTTAACAATAATACTCGAAACTACGTCGAATTTTTAGAACTGTGAGTTTCTGTTGATTTTTTTGCAAATTTCCGACTAATCGAAAAGTTCAATTTTTTTCGATTAAATATCTATAACTTTCAAAAATATAGTGATAATGGAAAATGAACTACAAATTTCCCGGATTAAGATTAAAATTCCCTAACTTTTCCCTGACCATTCCAGAAATTTTAAATTTCCTGACTTTTCCAGGTTTTCCAGGTCAATCGCCAACCTGAGAAAAAATGTAAAATAGGAAAATTCGATTCTTTTCCATTGTTTTTTTAAGAATATCTTGGAAATTTTGCGAGATAGAGCGATTTTGATTGGATCATTTTTTTGTAGAGAATTTCAAAAGCCACAGAAAAGAATTCCGATAAAAATCGCCCTATCTCGGGTAATTTCCGAGATATATTTAATAAAAAGAATGATTAAAAAATTAAATTATTAGGTAAAAGAGAAAAAAACTATTTTCTTCATTAATTTTTTTTGAAAATATCTCGGAAATTAATGGAGATACAGCCTTATTGTCCTAATCCTTTTTTATAGAGAATTTCAAGAGCTAAACAACAGGATTCAAGCAAAATCACTCTATCTCGCTTAATTTCTGAGATATTGAAAAAAAATATAGTCATTAAAACATTGAATTATCAAATAAAACTAAATAACTCAATTTTTTTCATTCATTTCATTACAATATCTTAAAAAATAATGGAGATACGACCTTTTTACCCAAGTCATTTTTTACAGAAAATTTCAAAAGCTATGAAAAAATGATTCAAACTAAAACGCCTTATCTCCCTTTCTCTCCGCAATATTCTCAAAAAACTGTTTAAAAAAAACGATTTTCACTGTTTTCCCCTCTTTTCCCCAAAAACCATGATTCACCTCAAAAACTCCCCGAAAAATTCTCAAAAATTCCACAACTACCCAAAATCCCTTTCACCCCCTTCCCAATTTCCCCCCTTATTTTTGCACAACCCCCTTCATTCCCCCAAAAAAATCCCACTTCCAAAACTCCCAAAAAATCGTAAAAAATACTTTATTCTATTCACATTATGTACATCTCCCCGTCCTTCGTCTCCTTAAATAATGACAAATTGTTCATACAACAGTTCTCTGACCCTGTAATAGTCCTCCGAGACAGCCCCCTCAAACACCACCTTTCCTGCCTCCTCCTTCCTAACAGCTATAGTGTCATTGCAGCACCACAAGACACCTCCGCTCAATTCCGATGGAATATTGTGTTTATTGAGAATCTGCTTAAAGTCCGATAGTTTCAATTCATTGATGAAAATTGCCTGATGTCCAGGAACTTGATTGACAGGCAGCGGTTCCAGAGTCATGATCTTCTCTGTCTCATCGGTGTCATCGGCAACAGCATCCCTGCAGACCTGTTCCCTCGCGGCTATCATTGCGTCAACCCAGGCGACCTCGTAGCCCCCTCGCACTTTCTGGAAATTGAGGCCAGAAACTAGTGCATCAGTGAGTCTTATCTGATAAATATGTGTCTCTGTAGTGGCATCGAGTGTCTCTCCACGTCCTGGGATGAAGACCCTTGCCCCAACGCCCTGCGCATGTTGCGCGAGAACATCGCAGTCCTTCGAAGATCCGCGGACTAGTACAACTCGCCTGTATTTAAAAAAAAACAAGAAAATTAGATGAAATGCTCTTCTGTGCTGTTTTTTTGGGGGAATACGGTGAATAATGGAGATACGCCCTTTTTGCTCTAAGATGGTTTTTTAGAGAATTTCCAGAGCTACAAAAGAGGATTCGAGTAAAAAGAGCGTATCTCGCTTGATTTCCGAGATTTTCATGCAATACTGAGAAAATCCATTTTTCAATAGTTCTTTTGAGAAAAACTCGGAAAATAATAGAATTAGGACTTTTTTGCAATCGGACAGTTTTGAAGCTCTTGAAATTGTTTACAAAAAAAATTGGGGAAAATCGCTCTATCTCGCAATATTTCAGTTTCCGAGATATTCATGAAAAACTGATGAGAAAATCCATTATTGAAGAATTGAAACATAATGACTCAGTTTTTCCAATAGTTTTGCGGGAATAACTCGGAAAATGATGGAGATACGCCCTTTTCACCTCAATCTTTTCTGTAGCTCTTGAAATTCACTACAAAAAAAGGATTAAGACATCATCGGTCTATCTCGCTTAGTTTCCAAGATATCAAAAAAAAATGACAAAAATCGAATTATTCGGATTTAATGGAGATACGCTCTTTTTGCCCTAATCCATTTTGTAGCTTTTGAAATTCTCTACAAAGAATGATTCCAACAAAATCCCTCCATCTCGCTGAGTTTCCGAAATATTCATTAAAAAAATGATAAAAATCGAATTGTTCGGATTTAATGAAGATACGCCCTTTTTTGCCTTAATATTCTTTGTAGCTTTTGAAATTCCCACAAAAGAGAATCCCAACAAAATCGCTTTATCTCGCTTAGTTTCTGAGATATTCATAAATTAACAATGACAAAAATCGGAATATTCGATTTCAATAGGAGATACGCTTTTTGTGTCCTAATTCTATTCTGTAGCTCTTGAAATTCTCTGCAAAAAAGGAATTCCAACAAAATCGCTTCATCTCGCTTAGTTTTCAAGATATTCATCTGAAATAAAATAACAAAAATCGAAATATTCGATTTCAATGGAGATACGTTCTTTAAGCCCTAATTTTTTTCCCCCAGAGAATTTCAAGAGCCACAAAAAAAGCATTAGAACAAAAAACGCTTTATCTCGCTTAGTGTCCTACAGACTAGCACAACTTGCCTCGGCCTAAGCTGCGCCAGAATTTTCTGCAGAGACTCTCCATCCGATCTTCCCTCGAAGTCGATGTAAGTGATCGATGCATTGACTGCAATCGTCTTCATCACCTGCACGCACTTCGTTGGAATGTCCGAAGAAATCTCTGGCTGCACTGCATTCTCGTCAGTTTTAATGTCAATGCTCATTTTATTGTCCTCCATTTCGGGTAACGCATCCGCCATTTTGTAGTCCTCCGGATTTATGATTTCTCCGTATTCGTCGATTTTTATCTTTTCCTCATGAAACGGAAACATGGGGTACTGCTTCTTGTTCTGCTTGAAAAAGCCCTGTTTCGTTTCCTGCTTCACTAGAAGGTCGTGTCGGCCCATCTCGATCTCGTCCTCGGACTCCGAGCTGACGTCTGCGATCTCCATATTCTCTTGCTTAAGGTGGTAGTCATGGTACGGTCGATAAAACAGAAAAAAATGAGGATTTGCAGGTTAGTTTCCAATTAATTGCTCATAATTCGGGGCAAATGTGCTTTAATTTACCCGAAAAAGTGATTAAACTATTCGAAAGTCATCTCTGCAGCTTGTGAATATAATTTTTTTCTCTCGCCTTTTTTTTTTACATTAATCTCCTATTACATGCATGAGATAGAGAGAGATGCAAATAGTTACGACTACCTTCTAATTAAAATTTCTCAATAACTATACGGTGAATTGAATGTTTTTTTCTTCTATAATTTAGTTAAAATGCTGTTCTTTTCGCCAATTGTTTTTAATTAATGGCTCAACCCTGTGGTTTTCTAGTAATTTCGTTATTTCTGTCCGATTTAGGGCATTTCATCCCCACCACCGGTATTTTCAGTAACTTTGATGATTCATATTTTCCCTTAAACTGAAATTGGTGAAACGGAACTATCGAATGTTATGTAATATCTCGAATTTAATGCGGAATATCACATCGATTCATTGATATCTCAAATTTTATACGAGATATCGCATCGATTAATCGAATATTTGAAATCAATCGATTAAAAGTTGTCCCTCCAAAGTTAGAAATAGGTGCACCGAATCATTGATCGAATTCAAAACTCGATTAATCGAATTTCAACATCGATTAATCGTTTGATAAATTTTGACATCGATTAATCGAAATTTTTGAAATTATCGATTAGAAGCTATTTCCCTTGAACCCAAACCGGTGAAACGAAACTATCGATTAATATACAATATCTCGAATTTGATGCGAGATATTGCATCGATCAATCGAACATTTCGAATCAACCGTTCGAAAGTTACTGTTCTTTCAAAAAAATAAATATCCATGCAGGCACTTTTATATACTAGTCTCATAAACTTTACAGCCAAAGATTATGGAAAAATTCCGAAAAACGTAAAAAAATATCATCTTCAAAGGGTACCGGAAGGCCCAGTAAATTATGATTCATGATTATGATTTTTTGCAATAAATAACAGAAGCATCACCTTTCTAATACCCTACCTAGTTCACACGCTGGCAACACTTTTGTCCCGAAAATGAGCTCCCCAGGAAAACTTGATTGATTCTGACTAATTCGAGGGTGTAGAATCCGAATTTGTTGGTTATCTTGTCCTCCGATTTGCCTTTCTAATTGTTATTAACAATTTAATTGTTTAAACCGTCATAGCGTATAAGCTAGAGGGCTTACAAAGAAATACTTCAAACAAAAGTTGTTCGTCTTTTCAAAATAAAGAGATTGGTTTTTTTTCGTCACGATAACTTCATTTTTGACCGAGTTACAGCTGAATAACCGTTCCAACGGCGCGTTAAGACTCTTCTCGCTATCTCGCTCGCGCGCCAAATCTCATCAACGGTCTATTTGTACGGTTATTTAGCCGTAACTCGGTCAAAAATGAAGTTATCGTGACGAAAAAAAAACCAATCTCTTTATTTTGAAAAGACGAACAACTTTTGTTTGAAGTATTTTTTTGTAAGCCCTCTAGCTTATACGCTATGTCAGTTTAAACAATTAAATTGTTAATAACAATTAGAAAGGCAAATCGGAGGACAAGATAACCAACAAATTCGGATTCTACACCCTCGAATTAGTCAGAATCAATCAAGTTTTCTTGGGGAGCTCATCTTCGGGACAAAAGTGTTGCCAGCGTGAGAACTAACCCCAGTCGTTGCCACTATGATCAAAATATTAACAAATATCGTGAATTGATTTGAAAATTCAATAAATATGAGGCATTTCGTTACCCCTTAAATCTGCATAAAAAAAAAAAAAGAATTCAACTGTACTCGACTCCCCTAAGCTACTACCTTAATCTGCTCCTGTTTCGCCCGTTCCCTCTTCTGATGTTCCTCCAGTTCTGCCCCCTCGAGCCTCACCCTCTTCCTGACCTCCAACGTAATGCTCCTATTCCCGCCATTCTCCATCAAATCCCTCGCAAGTGTCCCCGGAGACGTGCGACTAGTAATAATGATGCTATTCTGAGGATTCCCACACCACTGCAGGAACAAGTCCCTCGAGAACCCGCACTCCATGTCCGGAGTACTCGCGAGAACAACCTTAGGACTCGGTACCTGATTCAGTTCGTTCATGCTATGACACAGCTGAAGATGCTTGAAATGAAATGGGTTGTTTCTCGCACCCTCGAAGCTCTTCATCAGCTTGTCGCTCATCCACTCGATCTGCGACTTGGCGAATTCCACGACATTGTAGCTTACGTTGTTAAGTAGCGCCAGCGAATACGCGAGAAGCCCTGACTCCTTGTTCCTCCAGAGTTGGTCCAGCATGTGCGCAAGCTCCAGGACCCGTCCTGCCGTGTCCACTCCCACCAGGACGCTTCCCCCTCCTCTCAATGTCTGCAAGATGTTCGTCATCAGCTTCTCGTCTCGTGTGCGTCTTCGTGCCTGTTGGTATGACGCGTTAAAAGCGTCCGTAATGAGCAGAGATGGCCGCTGGAGTCGCTCCAGCTCGCATCCGTTCAAATGTCGCTCTTTTTTGTGGTTAAAGTCAACAGCGTAAATAATGTCCTCTTCTCCGTCCTTCACGATCTTCCAGATCGTCCCCCCGATCATGTGACCTGCAGGCAAGGGTGTTAACGTCACGCCATAACCCTTGCCCTTCATGGAAACACTCTGGTTGTACTTCAGTTGGACGATTTTGTCGAAAGCTGCGTCGACATCGTCCAAGGTGAAGAGGTCAAAGTCCTCCATGTTATGGCGGGACTGGTACATGTCGTACATGAACATCTGGCCCATCTTGTAGACGGGGATAGTAGCGTAAATTGGGCAGTTTAACCCACATTTACCGACAAGATAGGGGAGCGCTCCCAGGTGGAGAGGGTCTGGGTAGGAGAGGAGAACTGCGTCTATCTGGTGCACGTAACGCTTCAGCTCTTTCATGAACTCCTGGTCGAACTTCTCGTTCCAACCGCAGTCCAGGAGAATTCGCAGCTCGTCAACCTGGAGAATGTAGCAGGGCGGCGACTCGTCCATTGCACCGGATATCGCGTGCAGTTTTATTATTGAGGTCATCATTTTTGGAGGGGTTTTTTGAGACCTGGGGGAAGGGAAAAAGAATTTAGAATTTTTGAAAAATTTGGGGATTTTTGGAAAATTCGAAAAATTAGGAAATTTATGGGAAATTCGAAAAAATCAGAAATTTTTAGGAAATTGTTTTTTTTTTAATTGGGAAATTTTTGGAAAATTAGAAAATTTTCAAAAATCAGGATATTGGGAAAATTCAAATTTTTTCCAAAAATTAACAATTTTTCGAGAGTTAGGAATTTCTTGAAAAAATTAGAAAATTTTAGGAACAAATTAGAAAAAAATCAAAAAAATTTGGAAAAAAAATCGAAAAAATTAGAAAGTTTTAGGAAAATGTTTTTTTTTTGAAAATTGGGGAATTTTTGGAAAATTAGAAAATTTTCGCAAATCAGGATATTGTAAAAATTTGAATTCTCTCAAGAAATTAACAATTTTTTGGGAATTAGAAGTTTTTGAAAAAATTAGAAAAATTTTAAAAACATGGAAAAATTGCGAATTAGAAAAATTTTGAAAAATTTATTTACCTGATTTTTTTTTGTGGAGATTCTGGTTTTTTGTGAGGTTGGTGTTAACCTCGAAATGTTGAGGGAGCCGGTGCACAAGGTGGTGGAGGGTTTTTACGGTTTCCACATCCTCGCAATTCTTTTGACTTCAAATTGTGCTTCTTCAAGATTTTATTTTAATTGTGTTTTCAATTAATTGTAAATTATTTTTATTTATTTAAAGTGGTGAAAACGTTTTGAATGCGGGGAGTTGTTTTTTTCGGCGATTGCGAGTGAGGCGCTCCCTGGCGGCCATTTTGTGTCGTGGGTTCAGGACGAGACAATATGGCGGAAAGTGGCGGGAAAAGGCAGGAGTGCATAAACGTGAAGATAGCGGAACATTTTTAAATTTCGCGCTTTTTCTCGACGAGAATCGATATTTTGAAATTCGCGCTTTTTCAATAAAAAAAAAAATTTTGAAATTCGCGCTTTTTCAACAAATAACAATATTTTGAAATTCACGCTTCTTCAACAAAAATCAATATTTTTGAAATTTGCACTTTTCAACAAGAAACAATATTTTGAAATTCGCGCTTTTTCAACCAATATCAATATTTTTTTGAAATTCGCACTTTTCAACAAAATCAATATTTTGAAATACTCACTTTTCAACAAAAATCAATAATTTTGAAATTTGCACTGTTCAACAAAAAACAATATTTTGAAATTCGCGCTTTTTCAACCAAAATCAATATTTTTGAAATTTGCACTTTTCATCAAGAAACAATATTTTGAAATTCGCGCTTTTTCAACCAATATCAATATTTTTTTGAAATTCTCACTTTTCAACAAAAATCAATGTTTATGAAATTCGCACTTCTCAACAAAAAACAATATTTTAAAATTTGCGCTATTTCAACCAAAATCAATATTTTCGAACTTTGCACTCTTCAACAAAAACAATATTTTGAAATTCGCGCTTTTTCAACTAATATCAATATTTTTTTGAAATTCTCACTTTCCAACAAAAAACAATATTTTGAAATTCGCGCTTTTTCAACCAAAATCAATATTTTCGAACTTTGCACTTTTCAACAAAAAACAATATTTTGAAATCCGCGCTTTTTCAACCAAAATCAATATTTTCGAACTTTGCACTTTTCAACAAAAAACAATATTTTGAAATTCGCGCTTTTTCAACCAAAATCAATATTTTCGAACTTTGCACTTTTCAAGAAAAAACAATATTTTGAAATTCGCGCTTTTTCAACCAAAATCAATATTTTTGAACTTTGCACTTTTCAACAAAAATCAATATTTTTGAACTTTGCACTTTTCAACAAAAAACTATATTTTTGAAATTCGCGCCTTTCCAACAAAACTCAATATTTTCAAATCTCGCGCATTTTCAACTAAAATCGATATTTTTGAAATTCTCGCATTTCCAACGAGAATACACATTTGAAAATAGGTAAATGAAAAAGAAAACTCATTGTCTTCAATTAATGGAAACACTTAAGTGATTATTTATTTATCATTTTTCTTTTAAATCGTAAAAGGATATTTTTTTTTCTATAATTCTAAATAATCTGGAATAACTAATCACTGTCATATAAAAGGGATTTATTACATAAATTGACAATAATAAATTTCTCCTTAATTATCAATAAAAATGATATTTTCCCTCAGATACTCACATTAATTAATAACTATCATAGAAAGTAGAAAAAGTGTTTAATCATCATTATTATTATTATTATTTTATACAATATTCGAGATAAGGACAAAGTTATTGAATAAACTTTTTTTCGTTTTCATTCAATCATTGAAATTGTGACATTAATTTAAATCTTATTAAATTGAATTATTCATTAATTTATTAATTAATACTAGTGAAAAAACGCTAGCACCTGAACTTAAGAAATTGGCAGGATTTTATCGGAGATAAAAGCAATTTTTTTTTTTAAATCAATTTTTCCTTTTAATCAATTTTTTTTAAGTCAATCTTCAATTTTTTTACCAATTTTTTTTTGTTACACATTATTTCATCTCATTTTATCAATTAATTTCAATTTTATTAATTATTAATTAATATAAGTTGAGAAATCATTTGCTCAATATTACAATTTTAATTCAATTAAATTAATTAATTAATTAATTAATTAAACTCTGAGATATGCTCTTTTTAAATTGAGAAAAAGAAATTATTAAAAAATTGTGCAAATGCGTTTTTTTTTTGCACAAATTTATTTACTTTGTCCTCATGCTTTGGTTTATCGTCATGTATTTATTATTATTATTATGCATTAATACTATTATTATTATATAAATTATTATTTATTGTTTTTTCTTTTTATTTCAGTTTCTCTTTTTTTTTTTCTTGTAAATTATTGCGGTGGGTTATAATGCCATCTCGAGATTTCTTAAAAAATGGAGTATTATTATTATTATTTTTATTTATTTATTTATTTATTCGGGAGAGGCTTAATTTCTATGGACCTTTCAGCATTGACGCAATCCTCTGGACAAATATTCTCAAAGAATATATATATGCGTTTATAATTCACTTCTTTTTTTGTTTCTAGCTTATTGTATCATTGATATTTTTATGTGATTACATTATTAATTGATTTGTTGAGAGTAATGAAAAATTAGGGAGAAGCATTATTTAAAAAAAAAATGAAAAAAAAGGAAATTTTGAAGTTTAGAGCAAAAATTGTATAAATTCCTTTTTTTGCAGATTTTTATTGGGGAATATTCCAGAAAGTAATGGAGATACGCCTTTTTTACATGAATTTTTTTTTGTAGAGAGTTTCAAGGATCAAACAAGTGTTTTCAGGCAAAAAGGACGTATCTCCATTATTTTCCAAGATATTTTCAAAAAAAGATCAACAAATAGAAATTCTTCTTTTTTTTACTTTTTTTTTTTATTACTGAATTTCGTCATTTGTTCTTGGCTAATATTTCGGAAACTAAGCGAGATACGCTCTTTTTACTCGAATCCTTTTTTGTAGAGAACTTCAAGAGCTGCAAGAATGTATTCGGGCAAAAAGGACGTATCTCCATTATTTTCTGAGATATCATCAAAAAACGATCAGTAAAAAAAAAAGGACTTTTACATTTTCGCTACTAAATCCTAAAAATTTCACGACATTAATATTTTTTCTTTTTTCTTACAATAATTTCTCCCCATTTTTCAGTCTCATCAACTCAAAAGGCATGAGTACACAATTAGCGTCATATATTTTAATTAATTTTTTCCATTCTTAATTAATAATTAATAATAAAAATCAAAAAATCAGAAATTTTGAAACTTCAGTTTCACATTTTTTTCCTTCTTTTTTTTTCTTTTCCTAAAATTAATTGAAATTATAAATTATAAATGAATTATATCGAACATTCTCTTGTATCTGCTTTATAATTATGAAAATTTATAATTAAATAATTACGACTAATTTTTATGCACCACAAATATTTCAATTTTTTTTTTCTCAAATTCGTTTCATTTCATACTCTCGTTGCATCGTTAAAAACAAATCACTCGCTCTCAGGAACATTTATTTATTTTTCCCATTTTTCATTAATTTCAATCTCTTCATTGAATTGAGGGCAGAAGTGAAAATCTTTTATTTTCTTCGGATAAAAAATAAATTACATCAATGAAAAGAGGAAAAATCCATCAAGTTATCTACATTTTATTTCGATGTATTCGTTATTTATTTTTTTTTTCTTCATTTAATCGTTTTATTAATTAATTTTCGCTCTAAACACGTCTATTACTCGGGATTACACGGTTTATTAGATTATAACGACTAGAAAACATTTTTTATTATTTTTTTTTCGTGAAAAAAAAGAGGGGGGCGTATACATTTGCAGTATCAAATCCTTTTTATTCCTTAATTCCTAAAGGATTCTTTTTTTCACACAGAAAAATCAATTTTATTTGGAGATTTTTCCACTTTTTTCGGATTAATTTCCTCAAGTGATTAATTAATCAATTTTTTAATAAAAAAAAATATTTTTAATTTAATAAATGAATGTTAATTTTTTTTATTAAATAAATGAATCTTATTTTTTTTTTAATTTGATAAATGAATCTTTTTTTTTTTAATTGAATAATTTAATTTTTTTTTTAAATTAATTTTTTCAGTTTTTGGAGATCTATTCGTTTTTTTTTCTGTGTAAAAAAAAGAAATTATCGCACCGATTGGATTGGTCACAGATTGGTGTAATTACAAAGCACAAATGTGGCATAAAAAGCATGTCGAAATTCCATAAAATTGTCATCAATTCCCATTTTCTCTATAAAAATTACAAATATCCCATCAAATGTATTTTTTTTTCTTTTTCATCTTTTTAAATCTTTAAAGAATCTACGAAAATATGGTCATGCCTGTTAACACAATATTCTTATTCTCAAAAATTCCCTGTATATAATCTACTCATATATTCGTAATAAATTTATTTCATTTCCACATTTAAAGCCAATCAAAGACGAATAGAGAAATGTTTTAATTTTTCAATAAATTTTGGAGTGAAGAGGTGAAATGAGTCTATTTTTCCCTTATTTTTCTGGAATATCTCGGAAACTAGTGGAGATACGCCCTTTCTGCCCGAATCTCTTTTTGTAGCTCTTAAAATTCTCTACAGTCAAGGATTAGGGTAAAAAGGGCGCATCTCACTTAATTTCCGAGATATTCCAAAAAAAAATGAATTTAAAAAAATGCATTTTTCTGTTTTATTTTCTTACGAAAGGAATTTTCGACTCTTCTTTTGAGAATATCTCGGAAACTAAGCAAGATAAAGCGATTTTGCAAGAATGCTTTTTTGTAGCTCTTTTAATTCTCTACAAAAAAGGATTGAGGCAAAAAGAGCATACCTCCATTGGTTTTCGAGATATTCACCAAAAACTGATGAAAAAATTCACTAGTGAAGAGAAAAAACTCGATTTTTTCTCGTTTTTTCTGAAAAAATCTCGGAAATTAGTGGAGATACGCCCTTTTGGTCCGAAGATATTTTTGTAGAGAATGTTGAGAACTAAAAAAAAAGTTTAAGGGTAAATCGCTTCATTTCGCTTATTTTCCCAGATATTTTCAAAAATAAAAACCAAAAATTTTGTTTTTGTTTTTTATTCTTCACTGATGAATTTCACAGTTCTGCTCAAATATCTCGGAAACTAGGAGAGATAGAGTGATTTTACCTCAATCCTTTCTTGTAGCTCTCAAAATTCTCTACAAAAGTGTCTCTGAACAAAAAGGACGTATCTCCATTATTTTCCGAGAAACTCTCAAAAAAATAACAAAAATTCAGTAGTAAAAAGTTAAAACCCGAATAATTCCATTTTTCCCCATTATCCTTCAAATATCTCGGAAAATGAGCAAGATAGGGCAATTTCCCCTGCATCCCTCATCTCCAGCTCTTAAAAATTCTGTATAAAAAAGAATTCACCCAATGAGGGCGTATCTCCATTAATTTCCGAGATATTCTCCAGAAAAAACAATTTTATCATTCATTTTTTTGCAAATATTTCAATAAATAATGGAGATACGCCCTTTTCACCCTAATCCTTTTTTAAACCTCTTGAAATTCCCTCCAAAAAACGCTTAACTCAATCACCCTATCCCCCCTCCACCACCCCCTCCCTCACCACCTTCCCCATCCCCTCTCCAAAATATCGAAAAAAAAAGGAAAAAAAATGCTCAAAAAACACTCTTCACTCCGAACCCCCCTCCCCCCCTCCCTCAATAAATCCTTAACCCCCTCCCTCATTACTATGAACCTTTTCAATTTTTCTCGCCAATTCTGGACTCATATGTGGATGTGGAAATGGTATAACAGGCTTCCTCAAAATAGTCGGCTTGACTTTGACCTGTGGCTTGAAGGAAGACACTTGTTGGCTGCCTCCAGTCAGTCTCATATCTGCAAATTTCGCTGCAATCATGGGCGTTGATCTCGGTGGCAGGGGTGATCTCAGTGCAGCATCACTCGACAATTCGCTGCTACTCGCTGATCTTATAATCTCATTATTCCCCCCCTCCTCATCCTCACCGCCAATTAGACTCTTGATCCTCTCGGAATTATTTGCACAAGTTTTCGTGTTTTTTTTCAATGTGCACTGATTTTGTTTGGCGAATCTTTCGGCTGCTGTGCTCATGTCCGGAGACTCTGGACCAGCAGGTTGTTGTCCGGGTGACTGGGGTGATTGATAAACTGTCGATGTATTGTCGTCGTCAGAACTGCTCAAACTCGACGAAGACGTGGATTTTTTGTTCTCCTGTGACGTCAGAGGCAAATCCATTACGAGATCCGGTGTTTGCTTTTGTCGCATGTCCCGAAATTCCTGCAGAACTCGCAGAGATTTGGGGGTGGGGGGGATGGGGGGGATCAAGTTGTTTTGGGAGGTTGCACGTCTTTGCCACAACTCGCGATTCGCAGAAAATGTTTTTGTCACTTCGTCGTTGTCGGATAGAGAATTTTCCGAGTGTTGCGAGCCCTCGAGAACACTCTGCGATTTCCACTGCTGTTTGCGCGATTTTGGGGAGTTGTTGGGGGGGTCATCGTGGGGATCATGGGGGTCGTGGTCCTCGGGGAGTGGCTCTTGATCACTTGACGTCGAAAGCGAGTCCAGGAAATCGTTGACACTCTCGTTCTCGTCAGCCTCTTCCGGGAACTTTTCGGCATCCGGTGTCGAGACAGGCAACTTTGATGTATTCTGGAATTTATAATATTTTTAGGATTTTTGTGAATGGGGGGTGGGGTGAGGGGGGATGTAGGGGAAAATGAGGGAAATTTCTTCAGTTTTTCGATTTTTTTTTTTAATTTTAGATTTTTTTTTCTTCAAATTTTAGAATTTTTTTTTAATTTTAATGTTTTTTTGAAATGAAAAATGCTCGAAATTGATGGAAATATTTGAGATAGGATTTTTCTGATGATTTCATTGAAAAGCTGAGGAAATTTGCGTTTGAAAACATGTTTCGAAATTCATTTTTCGATCATTTAGGGAAAATTCTAGGTTTTTAGAGGGAAATTGGGGGTCTAACTCTTTATGAAATCGAAAAATTTCACTTTTTACGGGATTTCTTCGGTTCTATCGATCGCAGCGACTTGGGACCGATCTTGAATGAAAGGTGAGATCATTTGCCATCGATTTAGGTGGTTTTAAGAAAAAATTTCGATTTTTGTAGATGATATGATGGAAAAACTGATTTTCATAAAATGAGCTACAAGTCACTAAAAAATCGATAAAAATTTTTAGAACCCCATAAATCGATGGAAAATGATCTCACTTTCATTCAAGATCGGTTCCAGGTCGCTGCGACCAATAGAACCGAAGATATCCCCAAAAACTTGAATTTTTTCGATTTTGAAAACTCCCACCCCTTCAAATCTTCCCCCAAAAAACTAGAATTTTTAAAAAAATTCAAAAAAATCAATTCCGACACATGTTTTCCACCTGAAATTTCCTCCCCTTTCCAATGGAATCATCAAAAAAATTTCATCTCCCACCGTTTCATCAGAATCCCCAATTTTTCCCCACTTTCCCCTACAATTTTTTAAAAATTCTCATTTAAGTATTTAAAAAAAAACTGGAAATAATGGAAAAATGTTGAATAATTATGGAAAATTAGTGCCGAAAGAATTTCAATTTGCCAATTTGAAAAAAAATGAGTTTAAATTAATTTTCGCAATATTAAAAAAAAAAATTCATGCAAATTTCTAATTTATTATCATGCAAATTTCGACGAACATCTTCAACTACTATCAACACTACACCAATATATTTGTTTTTTTTTTTAACAATTTAAAAACTGTTCAGGAAAACTGATACGAGCCATGGAAAAATGAAATTTTGAAAAAATATATAATTTGTGATTTTTTTTCTTTCGATAATTTTTATGTGAGGTGAGTATGAAAATTTTACAGATAAAAATACATTTTCTTTAAATTTCAATTAATTGCATTCGTTTTCTCATTTTTTGCGAATATCTTCGTAAATAATGGAGATACGTCCTTTTTGCCCTAAGATACTTTTGTAGAGGATTTCAAGAGCTACAAAACCACTCCAGGACAAAAAGGGCGTAACTCCATTATTTACCGAATTATTCTCAAAAAACAAAAGTCGAAAAAATTCACATCTTCAAAAATTGAAAAATTAAAAAATATGATAATTAAAAAATCAATAAAAAATTAAAATTTAATTAGTAAAAAAATGAAAATGAAATTTTTATCAGTAATAATTACAATGGGTTAAGATGCGGAGGAGATGGAGGTGTCAATACAATTACTCACCTAATTAATAATATTTAAAAAACAATATTTCATGTTTTTTTTCTTTTTTTTTTTTTATTATCTATTTAGCTCTCATTGCTCAAAAGTATTTAATCCACGTTGTTTCTGCAATCTTCAATTCCTTTGGTATCATCAACAGACTGATTTTTTTCTACAAACTGAACTTTTATGTTTAAAACGACACTCCCTCCCCTCCGTTAACAATTAAAAAAAAAAAAGAAGATAATTATAATAATAATAAATTACATTAAAACAGTAAAAATTTGACATTTGAGAAGAATTTTTAACAAAAATATTAAATTTTAATTAATTTAAAAAAAACTGTATTAATAAACGTCACACATTACACAAAGAAAAAATTAACACTTCAGCAGTTTTATCGAACAGTTTTTTGTTTTTTTTCTTTTTTTCATGAATTTTTCTCAATTTCCATTTGAATTGTCTCTAATTATTATTTTCGAGAGAGACCTAAACATAAATCTGGAAAACAGTAAATAATAAAAACAAAAAAATTTTTAAATTATAAAAGACAAAAAAAACCATTATCCAATTTTCACACATGAACAATCACAAACACACACACAAATACAGGCAAACAAAAAATAAATTATTTCAATTAATAAAGAAATTAAAAAAAAAATAAAAAACAAATTGTGAAGAAAATGGCAGACATGCATGTAGGCACACAAGGGCTCTTCCACTTTTCCTCAAATATTTATTTTGAAGATTTTTAACGTTCATTTTATTTACAAATGTGTATCGTACAGAGTTTACGAACTAACTGCAATAAAATCTAGGGGCAAAATTAATTAATTTTTCCATATTTTTTTTTTTTACGTAATTTAGTGAGATTTCTGTTGTCAGTCGAGTCATTTTTTTAAGAATTTCGATTTTTTAAAAATGAAGTCATGATTAGTTTAATGAATTAAAAAATTCAGTCTTTTCAGTTATTTATATTTAATTATACGGTGAATCAGTAGCGAAGAGGTAAAAGAAGGATAAGTGGATCTTTTTTTGCAAATATCTCAGAAAATCATGGAGATAGGCCTTTTTTGCCTTCAGGCACTTTTGCAAAGAATTTCAAAAGCTAAAAATAAGAATTAAGGCAAAATTGCTCTATCTCGCTTATTTTCCGAGATATTTCCAAAGAACGATCATCAAAAACTGGAATTTTTGGGTAAAACCGGAAAAATAATTATTTCCTCATTAATTTTTTGAAAATATCTCGGAAAATGATGGAGATACGCCCTTTTTACTCAAATACACTTTTATAGAGAAATTCAAAGGCTAAAAACAAGGATCAAGGCAAAATCGCTCTATCTTGCTTAATTTTCGAAATATTTCACAAAAACGATCATCAAAAAATGGAATTTTTAAATAAAACAGAAAAATTCCTTTTTTTTCATTCATTTTTCGCGAATATCTCGGAAAATAATGGAGATACGCTTCTTTTGTCCTGATACACTTTTGTACAAAATTTCAAGAGCTACAAAAACGGATTGGGATGAAATCGCTCTATCTCGCTTAGTTTCCAAGATATCCTCAAAAGACGGACGACAAAAAGAGTAGTTGAAGATTTAAAACAGAAAAATTCCATTTTTTTTTCATTCATTTTTTTGAGGCATCTCGGAAAATAATGGAGATACGTCCTTTTGATCTGATTCTTTTTTTGTAGCTCTTGAAATTTTCTACAAAAAAGACTTAGAGCATTAAGGGCGTATCTCCATTAATTTCCAAAATATTCCCAAAAATCTCTCTTTGCTACTGAAAAATGAATAATGGAATTTATCGAGACTCTCTTTTAATTAATTAAATTTAGAAAAAAAAGTCTCTCCTGATGAATTTTTATGAGTCTACACGCCCCGAAGATATTTCCCTAATTATAATAATTTTTTACAATTTTCTTTTTTAATCAATAATTTTGTTTTTAAATCCTGATAAATGCGATATCTCGAAAACCACTGAATTTAGGAAAATGTATCAAGAAACCTTTTTTGTAGAGAATTTAATTTCCCACAAAAAAGGTCTCTTCACATTTTTCCCTAAACCCAACAGTTACCGAGATATTTAAATAATAGTAAAAAAAAAACTCCTCATTCCCGAAATTTTGACTGAAAAACTTCATGGAAGAGACTGGGACAAAATGGACCTGCGAGACAAAATGAATTGGGATTTTTTTAGAGAGTGAAGACCTCAATAGAAAATTTTTTTAAAATTCACCAACAATCTATACATTTTCGAGCATTTTCTCAATTTTTTTCAGATTTTTTTTCGCAAAATTGCTGCATTAAAAAAAATATCCTAGATCATTTCAACCCCATCTGGTCCATTTTGCCCCAGTCTCCCCGTAATTGTGCTGGTAATTGAATCTTAAGCAGTGCATTGTGCTTCAATTGATGCTAGCAACAAAAAAGAAGAGAAATCATGCATCTGCGAAACAACACTTGAGATTCATAATCAAAGAAACTGCTTTGAATAAATTATTTAATAATTTTTTTTTTTTTTTTGTGCTAAACTGTTGTTTCCAATACCTCTCGACTGATGATGGTCTGTGAGGCACAGGCTGTATTACCAACTGCCATTGTTAAAATCGAGTTGTTAGCGATAACATCGGCATTTTGTATAGTACCGGTAGTCGTTACATTTTCAGTTGTATTTGTCGTAGGCCATGCATTGTTGTGATTAATTGTTGGTCCCATCAGTGGTGAATTACTGCTTGATAATGTACTATCAGCTGAGCTTGATGCTCTTCTTCTCATTGACTCTTCACTGGATGATTTTAATAATTCCTTGTCACGCTCTTCATCCCTTAAAAAATTAAAAAAATATTTTATTAGATAATTTGTGACTACTTTGCGATTTTTTATCGATTTTATGAAATCAAATTTTTTTACCTAGAAATTGATTTTTTTTGGATGATTTCAAGAAATTCAATTATTCGATTTGTTATTAAAAAAAAACGGATCTTTCTTTTTTTTTTTTTAATGAAAAAGAGGATTGATTAATCGAGTTTCTCTTAGAATCACCAGAAAAAATCTATTTTCGAGAAAAAAGAATCGATCTTGCAAATATCGAGTCAAAATCACCCATCACTAATTTGTGGTCAATTGACAAAATTGAAAAAAAATATTTTATTAGAATAAGTTCATTTAATTTGGCACTAGATTATGACGCATACTTTGCGAATTGTGAAGGGTGATTTTCAATCGATTTCATAAAATCAATTCTTTTTACCTAGAAATCGATTTTTTTGGGGTGATTTTAAGAAATTGAAATAGTCGATTTTTCGATTCTCAAAAAAAAGTGTCGTTTTTTTTTTCTTCAAAAAAAGCGAAAAAGAGGATTTATTAATCAAGTTTCTTAAAATCAGCTGAAAAAATCGTTTTTTGAGGGAAAAAAATCGATCTTGCAAAGATCGATTCAAAATCACTCATCAATAATTTTTGGTAAATCAACAAATTAATGGAGATTAATTCATTGGTCGATTTTTTTGTTATTCCTTTTTTTTGAGAATATATCGATAAATACTGGAGATACGCCCTTTTTACCCTAAGACGGGTTTGTTCTTCTTGAAACACATTACAAAAAAAAAAAGATCCAGGCAACAAAAACCCCCTTATCTCGCTTAGTTTCCGAGATATTTGAGAAAAACGAATGAAAAAAAATCAGTAATGAAGTAGAAATTATTATTTTTTCTGTTCCTTTTGGAGGAATTACTCGGAAACTAAAAGAGATAGAGTGATTTTACCGAAATTCTTTTTTTTTGTAGCTCGTAAAATTGTCTACGAAAATGTATTTCAGCACAAAAAGCGTATCTCCATTCGTTTCCGAGATACTTTCCGAAAGAATAGGAAAATTCTGATTCAGTCACTGAATTACTTTAATAGCCAGTTTTTTTTCTCGTTTTTACTGACTCTCTCAGATTATTGATCACTCAATTAGAGCGATAACGGTTCAACGAACCACATTATTAATAAACAAAATAAAAAACATATGACCCATCCTTAATTGGGGCATATTATAAAACTGTAAATTATTAATTTCGAGGATTCTTCTATATTGAGTGATAAAAAATTATACAACTGCGAGATACTGTTGTTACAGACAGGTAGTCTCTCCAAAAAACTTTTGTAACAAACTCAAATGTACGTTAGGACGTTTTATATATTTTTAATAATTTTGTACCTGCTCTATTCTTTCTTTAATAATAAAGGTCTTAAAAAAAAAAAAATAAGTCACTGAATTACTGCATTTTCTGGGTTTAATTAATGTTTCAATTTTTCAGTGTGAAAACTTACTTTATTTTGAGCATTATGTATTTGTCAGGAATCAAACCTTCCCGTCCACCCACCGAGCCTCTCCACCAGTCATAACTCACTTGCATGTACAATGTTATTGTATCTCCCTTCTTGAAACTCAATTCACGTTCGGATCTCGCATTAAAATCAAATTGTGCAGTTGCCTCGAGATTCTCTGATTCTGCAGAAAAGAAGAAAACACTTTTTTATTTAAACTATCAATTCTTTATTTAATTGAAAAGGTCCCTACTCTCCAAACATATTCTAGAAAAAACCTAGATGTCTTCAATTCTTTTTATATCTCGAAAACAATCAGTTTCACGAGAATTTACAAAGAGACCTTTTTTTTAGAAAATTAAATTCTCTACAAAAAAGGATTCTTGACATTTTCCCCTAAAGCTATTAATTTCCGAGATATCTTTAAAATACTACGTTAAACTTCTCGAAAATTATTTTCTTTCATCAAATTCATCAGAAAAATGGAATAAAATTTTTGAAATAAAACAAAATAAACTTTTAAAAAAAATCGTACCATCTTCAGAAGGATAGACTTCAGAGTCCATGTCTTCCTGCACTTGATCAGTCGGTGAATCACCCACATCTCTGCGAAACCAAAAAAAAAACATTAAAAAGAAGAAAAACTAAATCAAATCGCCATAGAAATGAAGAGGCGTAAGTGCTGTATATAAGAATAACTCTTACGCCTCTTTATTTCTAAAGTAACGAAATAAAATGATCGACTTAGAAGCAAAAGGGCATAAATGTTATGTAAAAGCATCCCACTTAAACCTTTTTGTTTCTAAGCTGAAATAAAAAAACAGAAATGAGATCATGAACATGAAAAATCCATAAAATTTAATTACTCACACATCATCTGGTTCTCTGCTGATGTATTTTTCATACTGCATACCTCCAATATCATCGGGAAATATATCCTCGTAAAATGTTATGATATTTTTAATAAGTTCATTAACTTGATTTTGATATTGCACTTGATCTTTGTCCTCTGGTACTGGTACAAGTGTTGGACCAAAGCAAATAGCAAGATTATACGGATCCATCATATTTTCATCAGAAAATTCGGATAAATGATTTAAAAATGCAAATAAATATTTCATAACAATTACAACTGGTCTGGACAAACTCGTTATTAATTCTTTCATTTTAATAACAAATTCTTGTTTAGATTCTAATTGTGCGAGTTCCATTAGATGTTCAAAATAAATTATTGGAAATAATGGCTCACGTAATTCACGTAAATAGAGTTTTAATACACCTGCAACACTGTTAATGTCAGATGCATCAGTAACATCAGCTAATGGATCATCGCCACGTTCGAACCATTCGCGAAAATTATTAATTTCCACTTGTGAACCGGAAACACGGAAAATTCCCTGATGATGGAGACCGTAGAGATTAATTACGCGGATGCAGCTCTTTATTATTAATGGAATCTCTTGATTTGTTGTTTCCAGATACTCCTCGAGGGAACCGCCGAATAATTTTGGCTGGCCATTCATCTGCAGACGACCGATACGTTTTCGACGGGCCTGCTTCTGTTTTGAGGTCGTTATTGACGGATTTGGACTCGCGTTGGAACCATCCTGCAGGGACTGACGGATGTACTCTTGTTTGGCGTCCAGACGAGCTATTCGGGAAGTTCCCAGCAGGTATTCACGGAATTTCTGGAAGAGAAAATGAGATTTTAGGAGTTGAAGGGGAAATGAGGAGGAGTGTGCGAATAATTCGAATTATTCGTATCGAATCGATTATTAATGATTAATGATAATATTCGATTTAAACTTCGAATCATATAATTCGAATTATTCGAAAATTCAAATTTTCAAATAATTCAAATTTTCAAATAATTCAAATTTTCAAATAATTCGAATTTTTGAATAATTCGAATTTTTGAATAATTCGAATTTTCGAATAATTCGAATAATTCAAATTTTCGAATAATTCGAATTTTTTAATAATTCTAATTTTCAAATAATTATAATAATTCAAATTTCGAATAATTAGAATAATTCGAATTTTGGAATAATTCGAATTTTGGAATAATTATAATAATTCAAATTTCGAATAATTAGAATAATTCGAATTTTCGAATAATTTCAAGTTTTCGAATTATTCGAGAACTTCAAATATTTCGAAAATTTTCAAATAATCCGAGAACTTCAAATATTTCGAAAATTTTCAAATAATCCGAGAACTTCAAATATTTCGAAAATTTTCAAATAATCCGAGAACTTCGAATTATTCGAAAATTCGAATTTTTCGATTCGAATCAAATAGTGATATGCGATTTGAACGCTTTTCGCACATCCCTAGAAATGTGGGATTTGTATTTTTTTGGCGAGTTTGTTTCCGAGGGATATCAGAGAAAGAAAGGGAGATAGAGCGATTTTGATACGAGGCTTTTTGTGAAGAATTTGAAGAATTATAAAAAAAGATTCGAGCAAAATCACTTCATCTCGCTTAACTTACCGGAATATTCACAAAAAATGAATGAAAAAAATTAAATTTTTCTAATTTTTTGAGAATGTCTAGAAAAATAAGCGGAATAGTGCGATTTTGTTATGCAACTTTTTGTAGAGATTATCAAGAAGAGGATTCAAGCAAAATCACCTTATCTCGTTTAATTTCCGAGATTTTCATAAAGAAAAAAATGACAACAAAATTGCATTTTGTCAATTTTTGAGAATATTTCAGGAACGAATGAAACGATTTTATCCTCTACCCCTATTTTAGTCCACAAAAATTTTCTATAAAAAAAAATTGAAGTAAAATGACGCTATCTCGCTTAGTTTCCGAAATATTGAGCGAAAAAAAATGATAAAATTATGGAGTAAAACAGAAATAATTTTTTTTGCACTCTTTTTTGAGAAATATTTCGGAAAGTAAGCGAGGTAGAGTGATTTTACTCAAATCCGTTTTCATAGAGAATTTCAAGAGTTACAAAAAATAATTCTAGCAAAATCGCTCCATCTCACTTACTTTCCCAGATATTCCTAAAAAAATCAATAAAAAAACTTCTCCATTACTTTTTCATCGTTCGTTCTTCTCAAATATCTCGAAAACTAAGCGAGATGGAGCAATTACACCCAAATCCTTTTTTGTAGCTCTCGAAATTCTCCACTTAAAACTACCTTAGTTCAAAAAGAGCGTATCTCCATTAGTTTCCAAAATATTTTCCAAAAACGATCGGAAAAAATCTTTTTCCTGTTAAATTTTTTCCTAAAAATTTGAATAAAAACCACAAATAATTTATCATATTACCGTAAGATAAAATTCCTCAGTCTCCTGTCTGTCAGCACGTAATTTAATCTGTACAGTTTCAGGTGGCTTTGATGTTGGTACAGCATTGTCACCAAAATACCTAGAGCAATCATAATCCTTAGCAGTTAACATTTCAAGTAGACTAGCCTCAGCAGTTTCAAGTGTCTTCCAAACTTCTTCAGACTCTGTTCTAAGTGATGTTACACGCTGTTGTAATTGTGTTAATCTTTGTTCCATTTCATTGTGTAAAATTTTTTGTAATTCTGGTTCTGGTGTATCATCGCCTCTTTGGCACTGAAATTCAAATTTTTTTGGAATCATAAATGCAGCATGATGTGATTCTAAGAATCTTTGTTTATCAGCACGTGAATCTAATGATCCAACACATGATGCTAATTGATCAGCACCAGTTTGTAATGAACGTTGACGTCCCTCTTCTGCACTACAGTGCATTAATAATGCACGTGCAATGCAATTGTGAAATCCAAAATCCATACAGTCAATTAAATCTGATAGATCGTCGACAAAATACTTGTGAATTGTTGTGTTTGATGCCTCCAAGCACAGGATGTACTCGTTACGTGCTTTTAGTGCCTTTAATTTCGCCTCTGTGTACTTTGACTTTCTCTGAAAAATGAAAAAATTAAAAAAATTAGATTTTTTGGATTTTTTTAAAAATTAATTTTTTTTTCTTCTCAATTATTGAAATATTTTTATTATTTTTTTTAATATCTTGGGGATATCTTAGCGATTTTGTGCTAAGGTGCTTTTGTAGAGAGTTTTGAGAACTACAAATAAGGGTGGATGTGAAAAGGGCGTATCTCGCTTAATTTCCGAGATATTTTGGAAAAATTAATGATGAAAAATGAATTTTTTTTTTCTCATTCGTTTTTTAAGAATATCTCGGAAAGTAAAGGAGACAAGGCGATTTTGGCCGGAGACTTTTTTGTAAAGAATTTTGAGAGCTACAAAAAAGGATTCAGGTGGAAAGGGCGTATCTCGCTTAGTTTCCGAGATATTTGAAAAGAATTGATGATGAAAAATGAAATTTTCTGTTTTTTGTGATTTGTTTTTTGAGAATATCTCGAAAACTAATGGAGATAGGCTCTTTTTACCCTAATCCTTTATTTTAGCTCCAGAAATTCACTACAAGAAAGAATTGAAGCAAAATCGCTCTATCTCGTTTAATTTCCGAAATATTGCCAAGAAATTAGGAGCAAGAAGAATAAAATTTGAATTTTTTGTAAAAACTTCACATTTTTCATCATAAAAAAAATTCAAATAATTTTCTCAATACTTTTAACTTTTTTTGTTGAAATATTTGCTGTTGAAATAGCGGAAAATTTCCGGCAAAGTGAAGGGAAATTGTAAATGCCTATTTTTATCCTGACTTCCTGTGCATTCATTAATTTCCACTGTTATTAGTTCTCGAAACATTATTTTAACAAAAGTAATTAAACTCTGAGACTCGTGAAGTCATTAATATTTAAAATAGTTTGATCATATGTCGTACTAGTCGTTGAATGTGTTATAAGAAACGAAGGGAAAAAAACACCCAAAAATTGATATTCATGATTAAAAACCTATTTTCTGGTATTAAAAGCAAATTTCAAGAAGAATTGGTGAATTATATTAATTATTTGTCATTTATTAATCAACCAATAGTATGCCATTTAACTAAAGTATTCACATCTTTACCTATGCAGCAAAAACAATCATTTATTACAAAATTATCAGACGATCAATAATTTTCATAAATATTGGATCGCAAATTTTAGTTTTTGCTTTCGAATGAAAGCTATGTAATCATCAGAATTTTCGATTATAATTTTTTTAATAGAAGATACTTAAAATGATGTAAAAAGAGAGAAAATGATACTTTTAGCATATGTCTGTGCATAAAAGTCTCAATTACAGCAAAACGATTTTATAGAAAAATTTCATATTTTGTAGAAAACTTCCTCTCGACAAACTATATTTTTTAAGCTTTATTTGAAGAGAATCCGATCGATACTTTTCGAGATATGTCCATATTTCGAAAATCAGTTTTTAATAGAATTTCTGGAAACTATTCGACTGATGTTATTTAAACTCATCTATTATCTAGAGAGTTGTATCAGTTAGATGCCTGTGAATTTTGAGCTTATTTGCATAATTAGTTCTCGAGTTATTGGCGTTTTAATGAATTTCTTCAAAATTTGATATTTTGATGATTGTTTGAAAAAAGTTGTATGACTTCCATTCGGAAGGATATTGCTAAAGTATTAGCAGAAGAAGCTATATCAGTTGGAAAGCAATGCTATTATCCACTTGTTTTTCCTTTTTTTTAAAGACATTTTCCAGATTTTAATCGTTTGCCGAACCTAAAAGCGCAAAATCTTGTTATTTTTATTTCTTGTCTATTTATTATTGACAATAAAAAACGATCAATCAACTAGAAATTTCACGAAATCATTCAGATATCTATAAAATTTAATTAAAAATTTATTTCATATTTTCAATCATTAAATTCGTGCAGTGATCAAGAAACTACTGCTAGAATAATCTACTTTTAGAATAATAATGTCCATTAAAATTTCTGAAACATGATATTAAATTCATCCAATTGCCCCTGTTTTTCCAATGGTCAACTCGTATTACAGTATAAACTGCCATTTACACTTCTCATCACTTCACTTTACCGCAGAATTTATCGGCAAACATCTCAATTCCACTGACAGACACATTAAATGCTACAACAAGTATTTTTCATCGTGAACTTTTCGCGATCTCGTTTTATTTTCATATCAATCGTATTATATGAAGCGTAACATTAAACGAACATCTGGTGACTCTGATCATTATTCTTCATCAAATCTTAGTGTAACACATTGCGTTGCCTATGACTAATTTGAATAAATCGTTTAAGATATTTTTCTATGAAATTATAGAAAAAACAAGTGGATAATAGTACTGCTTTTCAACTGATATAGCTTTTTCTGCTGATACTTTAGTAATATGCTTTCGAATGGAAGTCATACGACTTTTTTCAAATCATCATCAAAATATCAAATTTTGAAGAAATTCATTAAAACTCCAATAACTCGAGAACTAATCATGCAAATAAGCTCAAAATTTACAGGCATCTAACTGATACAACTCTCGAGATAATAGATGAGTTTAAATAACATCAGTTGAATAGTTTCCAGAAATTCCATTAAAAACTGATTTTCGAAGAATGAACATATTTCAAAAAGTATCGATTGAATTCTCTTCAAATAAAGCTTAAAAAATAGACTTCGTCGAGAGGAAGTTTTCCACAAAATATGAAATTTTTCTATAAAACCGTTTTGCTGTAATTGAGACTTTTATGCACACATATCATTAGTGAAGAGGTAAAACAGGATAAATCGACTTATCTTTGAGGTCATTTCGAAGGAAATATCTCGGAAACTAAGCGAGATAAGGTGATATTACTCATCTGTTTTTGTAGAGAATTTCAAGAGTTCCAAAAGAGTTTAAGGGCAAAATTGCTCTTTCTCAGTTATTTTTTAAGGTATTTTCAAAAAACTTGATGAGAAAAAAAGAGACTTATCTTGTTTTACCTCTTCACTACTGATATGCTAAAAGTATCATTTTCTCTCTTTTTAGATCATTTTAAGCATTTTCTATTAAAAAAATGACAATCCAAAATTCTGATGATTACATAGCTTCCATTCGGAAGCAAAAAGAAGAAAAGGTGAATTTAATTTTTTTTCATTTGTTCTTGATGAATATTACGGAAACTAATGGAGATAGGCCCTTTTTGTCATAAAGTGGTTTTGTAGAGAATTTCAAAGGCGACAAAGAAGGGTTGGGGCTAGGAGGGCATATCTTCATTAGTTTCTGAGGTATTGGGAAAAAAACGAATGAGAGAAATATAGATTTTTCGTATGTTCACCTCTTCACTATTGAATTTCATGAGTTTTTGAGGAATATCTTTTGCTCTAATCCTTTCTTGTAAAAAATTTCAAAAGTTGCTAACACGTATTGATGCTAAATCACCTTATCTCGTCTAGTTTCCAAGATATTATCGAAAAGTGACAGAGGAAAAAATTTCACTACTGAAATTTGTCCTTTTTTTCAAATATCTCAGAAACTAAGCGAGATAGAGTGATTTTACTCGAATCCTTTCTTGTAGCTCTTGAAATTATCTACAAAACCATTTTCAGGCAAAAAAGACGTATCTCCAGTATTTAGCGAGATATTCTTAAAAACGATTAGATCAAGGCAATATTCCCTTTTTTTTATGTTTTCACTACTAAATCAATTTACCATTAATTTTGATAAAATATATATTCATATATATATGAATATACGTATATATACATATTACTCAGCTCTCGTTTTATCTGTGAATTTGACGTCACCCCTTAAAAAGCCGATCCAGGCATTTTGCGCCTTCGTAGCTTCAAAAAAACACCAATTGAGGGGAAAAGAACTAAAGCGCCAGTGAAGAAAATTTAAGTCGACGTTTTTTTATATGGAAAAAAAAACGAAGTGGAGAAAAAAATTGAAAGAGAAGAGTGAAATACGAGGCGTCTCCTCAGCGAGAGTGGCATGTGTGGATGAAACGTGTCACGTGGGGCTTTTTTTTTTTTTATCATCGAATGGAAGCAGCAGAGATGAAGAAGTGGTGCAATGGTTTCGAGTTGGGCAAAAAAAAGAAGAGAAAAAAAAACAAAAGTGGGCGCCGGAACAATTGGCAAGCCGCGATGACGCAAATACCTAATTCGGACATCCTGCGGCATGCCCTGAATGCTCGTGCCAGGGATCTGATCTCTTTTTTTTTGCCTTTCAGTGATAAACTACAAAGAAAATTGAGGGAAAATGCAGGAAAATCAGTGATAAAAAGTTAAAACAGAATAATTCACTTTTATTTTTAAGAATATCTCGGTAAATAATGGAGATAGGCCCTTTTGGTCCCAGAGTGGTTTTGTAGAGAATTTGAAGAGCTACAAAAAAGGATTCGGGTAAAAATAACGTATTTCGCTTAGTTTCCGAGATATTTGAGAAAAACTCAAGACGAAAGGTGGAATTTTCTGTTAATTCTTCGTCACTGAATTTTGTTATCCTTATCTGTAGAATATCTCGGAAAATAAGCGAGATAGGGGAATTTTGGTGGAGACCTTTTCTGTAGCCCTTGAATTTCTCTACAATAAAGAATTCGGGCGAAATTACTCTATCTCACTTAGTTTCTGCGGTATTTTTTAAAAACGAGTGGAAAAAAAATCGAGTTCTGTTTAATTACTGAATTTTGTCCTCCGTTTTTGGGCAATATCTTGGAAATTAAGCGAGATAGAGCGATTTTCCATGAAACCATTTCTATAGGAAATTTCAAGAGCTACAAAAAAGGATTCGAGTGAAAAGAGCGTATCTCTATTAGTTTCCGAGATATTCATGAAAAATGACTGATAAATTGACGAATTTTCGCTGTTTTATCTCTTTTGCTTCAAAATGTTTGATTTTTTTTCTCAATTCTTTGGAGAAAGAATTAGTGCTTCATTGTACGCATTTTCAGTTCTATTCTAGCACTAGTTTATTCAACATCCGTTACGTTTCATGCAACGCCCTCGCACCTCCTCCCGAGTCTCATATGTTTTACTCGTAAAAATGAGTTTTCTTTTGTCTTCTAAACGAAATATAAAGCGAAATTTCGTTGATTCCATTGATTGATTAGGGTGTTTGTGGCTGATCATGAGGAAAAACAGATGAAAACAGGGATAAACATCATTTACTCGTTAATTGTCTCTTTTTTTTACAGATAGAATCGAACTCAAAAAAATTACGTGATGGTTATTTTGGGAATATCTCGAAAGCGATGGAATCCGGGGAAATTTATGAGATCCTTTTTGTGGAGAACTTAAATCATTAAAAAAAATATCTTGAAAATTTTCATTAGATCGGTTTTATTCTTTAGTTTTTCTGAATATCTTGGAAACTGAATGAGATAGAGTGATTGACCCCTAATCATTTTTTGAAGCTCTCGAAATTTTTTACGAAACCTTCTTAGGGTAGAAAAACGTATCTCCATTATTTATCGAGATATTCACGATAAAAGAATCTCAAAATTCAATAATGAAAAGATAAAACGAAAAAAAAATCTTTTTCTCGTTATTTTTCAGAGATTTATCTCGAAAACTCAAGGAGAGACGTCCTTTTCACTGCAATCCTTCTTTATCAGACTCGAAATTCTCTGAAAAAAATATCATAATAAAAAAGGCGTATCTCCATTAATTTCCAAAATATTTCTAAAAATTGAATTTATCATAAATTTTTGGTGAATATCTCAGTAAGCAAAGGAGATACGTCTTTTTCACTCGAAGCCTCTTTCGTAGCTCTCGAAATTCTCTACAAAACCACTCTAAAGTAAAGAAAAACAGTCTATCTTCATTACTTTCGAAGATTTATGTCTAAAAAATGCATTGTTTTCAAATGAGTTTTTACTAAAAACTCATTTTAAAAAAATGCATTCAACTTTTTATTGAATATCTCGGAAACTAATGGAGATACGCCCTTTTCACCCTCATTCACCTTCTTACCTCTCAAAATTCTGTACAAAACCCACTTAGGACAAAAAAGGCCTATCTCTATTAATTACCGAGATATTCTTTGAAAATAAATAGAAAAAAAAACCAGAGTACCATGAATCATCAAAACAGTCAACGATTTTTAATCAGAAGGGGAGACCTGGGGGTCAAGGGCCACTCATGGGGCTTCCCCTCGTTTTCTACCACAAAAAGGGGAGACGACAGCTTTACCCACTTCCCCATGCCCCCATATATATATATAAATATAAACTGAAAATACAAACCTTGTTCACTTCTTTCTCGATGAGTTTATATTTTTTACTTCTAGCTAATTTTTCTGGCGGTGCATTAGTTACTTCCAATTTACTTCTTTGCTGTTCAGCAACCCTCAATTTTGTCTCGGCCTGTCTTGATTCAGCTTGATACGCCTGATAAGTCTTCATTGTTGTGTGCAATTCATGCAGTACCCTGAGAATTTCTTCGTGTGTTTCATAACCGATTTCACGGCATCGTCTGTAAATACGTTGTACATCCTCCATAACTTGATTCAATCGTCCAACTAAGTGTGTACTGTAGACTTCAGACAGTGCTGCATGATCTCTGCTCAAGGACTTTGTTTCGTTTACTAACTGCTGCCAGCAGGCGTAACTTGAAAATAATGGCCACTGCTCTCTTCTGAGGAATAAAATGAGATTATATTAGGTTTTTTTGGGGGAAAAGGAGGCCACGTGTTAGTTTTGGTATTTTTTACTGTGAAAATTACTCGAAATCGATGGAAATATTGGAGATAGGTTTTTTCCGATGATTTCATTGGAAAGCTGAAGAAATTTACGATGGAAATCATATGTCGGAAGTTTTTTTTTTTAATTTTTCAAAATTTTTAGTTTTTTTTGCTCAAGATTTGAAGGCGAAATCCTTCTGTTTTTGGAAAATTTCAGGTTTTGGGGAATATCTCGGGTTTTATTGGTCGTAACGATTTGGGACTGATCTTAAATGAAAGGTGAGCTCATTTCCCATTGATTTATGTGGTTAAAAAAAAATTATCAATTTTTTAAGTACTTATAGGGCAAAAATTGATTTTCAAAAAATGAAATATAAGTATTTGAAAAATAGATTTAAAAAAATTTGGACTGCATAAATCGATGAGAAATGAGCTCAGCTTTCATTTGAGATGAACCTCAGGTCGCTACGATCAACAGAACCTGAGATAGCGTCGAAAAAGTGAATTTTTTAGAATTTCGAAAGGACTACCCCTTCAAAACTTGGTCAAAAAAGTCGAATTTTCAGAAAAATGTAAAAAAAATCATTTTGACACATGTTTTCCACCTAAAATTTTCTCAGTATTGCAATGGAATCATCAGAAACTCGCTATCTCGAACAGTTCAATTAGAACGTCCATTTTACCCCACTTTCCCTGCCTATAATATTATGAATGGAGCTATATAATTCCATTTATTTTCAAAAAAATGATGGAACAAAAAATGGAACCCATTACTGATTCTTTCTTTAAAGCATCTATGAATTTGATAGAGATACGCCGTTTTTTGCCTAATCCTTTTTTGTGGGAAATTCTCAAAAGCTACGAAAAAAATGATCAGGGTAAAAAGGACGTATCTCCATTATTTACCGAGATATTCAATTAGAAATGATCAAGAAGATGGTTTAAGGGGTAACACCACTGTACAAGTCTTAAAAAAGGCGTTTTTTGGCTATTTTTTTTCTATAGAAAAAGTAGCAATAAAATAATGATATTCGAGGGAGTGATTGAGCATATATTTGAGTCTTCAGAAAAGAAAATCATCAAAAAATATCAAAGAGTGACGACACAAGAGCCATTCTTGCGAGGCTTCTCGAATTTAAAACACTCTGCGGTACGCAGTGTAACTGGTGCAAATTACAATCGAAAAAAAAAAAATTGGCTCAATCTAGATACATATAGCTACAGAAATACGTAGAGGATTTCAAAAATATTTTTTTTTGTGTGATTGGTGACTATTTCAATGAAAAAATTCAAATTTCGGCCAAAAACCGGCAATTTTTTATCAATAAAAAATGTGCAAATCAATTTTTTAAAAATCCCCTAGGTATTTCTGTTCAAAATATTGTTTTCAAGATGCTGTAGGAGATTCAAATGAAAATAATGAAAATTATTGGAGTTATGCTGCGTGCCAATTTGAAAAATCATGTTTCGAGAAAAACACGATTGAGTTTTGACTCAGGCTATGAATATGAAGAAATGCATCTGGAAAAATTCAAAATTTCATGTAAAAAAATGGGTTTCAGGTGATAACTCCTCTTGTCCGTATTCTGAAAGGCCCAAAGTGATTTTTAAAGCGAGAAAAATAGATTTTTTGAAAATTCTACAGTGGTGTAACCCCTTAAAATGACGAATTTGATCTAAATTACTTTTGTTTCTGCTCTTTATGCCTCAATTGTATACTCCTAGCCATTTTGTCCAGTGATTTACTGTAATCCAACTCCAGTTCCGCCCTTCTACGAAAGAAGTCCTGTAATTCGGCAACCAATGCCACCTGGGACTCCATCCTGACGTCTAGACATCTCAGCTGCTCGTTCAATTGCAGCCTTATATCTGCAAATAATAAATTGTATGAAAATAAAATAAGAAAAAAAAGCGAAGTTGAATAAACATAAATTGCATATTTTCATTTTCACTGACTCGTGAAGAAGGGTTGAAGAGAGGCACAACTATATAATCGAATCGACTGCATTTTGTGCGGAACAGAACAACGAACTTCCGGCTAGTGAAGAGAATAATAATGCACGTCAGCCGGTGAATGATAAAGAGGCGAAAAAACCGTGTCATTTCTCTTCAGCTCCTTTTTTTTCTACCTCTTCCTTTTTTTCTCGGAGATTTACATGAGTTCTCGGTCGTGAGAGAGTTTTTTTTTTGGTTTCTCGAGAGAAAGAGGGAAATTTTAACTTCTGGATCTGGTAGAGACGCTCTTCAGAAAGCAACGTGGGGTCTCTTTCATGGTTCTATTAATAAAACTCAACTCATTTTCTGTTGTTTCGACAATTACACACGCACTCAGATATAACTTGAGGAAAAGAAAGGTTTTTTAGTGGAGGAAAAGAGATAGAGAACGTTTTGTTTTTCGATTTTTGAGGCGAAACTTGATGAATTTATTTTGTGGTGGTTTTTTGAGAATATCGCGAAATTGAGGAAAAAAAGGGAGATGAAGCGATTCTGTTCCAAGATTTTTTTTTGTAGATAATTTCAAGAGTTGCGGAAATTGATAACAATGAAAAGGACGTATCACCATTAATTTTCGAGATATTTGGAAAAATGATGAAATTTAGGAGGGAAGAGATAGAACAAAATGTGTGCAGAAAAAAATATATTTTGATGGATTCATCGTGCATTCTAATTATTACACATATGAAAATGGTTTATAGAGACTTGATAACGTCTTTATAAAGTCTTTATAAAAAAGTTCCAATTTTTTATAAAAAAAAGTTTCAATTTCTTGTGAAAAAATATTCTTTATCAAGCACTTTTGTACGTGTAGATGCACATTTCTATTATGAATATAATATAGGAGTGAATTGAATTCAATTTTTGCTCATTCACTTTTTGAGAATATCTTAGGAAATAATGGAGATACGCCTTTTTTGTCCTAAGACATTTACGTAGAGAATTTCAAGAGCTTATAAAAAAGGATTGGGGTGAAATGGCTCTCCTTCTCTTAATTTCGGAATTATTTAAAAAAAAAAAGACTCGAAAATTCTGTATTGAAAAAATAAAACCGAATAATTCACCTTTTCTCATGTTTTTCTTGAAATCATCGTAGAAAATAAGGCAAGATAAGGCAATTTTAATCTAGTGTTTTTTCATGGCTCTCCGAGTTCTCTACAAAATCACTTGAAGATGGAAAAAGACGTATCTGCCGATTATCTACCGAAATATTCCATTATTTACCGAAAACTCCAAAATTTAGTAGTAAAAAAAACCTAAAACCTCGAAATTCAATGTTTTTCATCAATTTCCTTCAAATATTTCTGAAACTAAGCAAGATGCATTCTTTTTATTTATACTTCCCCCCCCCCCCCCCAAAAAAAAGGGCGTCGGTTCAAAAGTCGTCTACCCTCTTTTCCTCAAAATTCTCAAAAAACACAAGCAAGGTTACTTTTGAGCAGCGCACTGCAATTTCAACAAAAACACTTTTGCATGGATTGAATTTCCGATTGGATATAATTAATTTTATGTTGACTATGCTAATGATGTCAAAACCCTGAGGAAGCCTCAATAAAGCAGGTGAAATGTCGTTCATTTGACAATTAATGAGTATCGTTAAATTAATTTTTCCCAAAGTCCCATGATTCCCAAATGATAATTCTCAAAAAATTGATCAAAAATAAATATTTGCATAAATTTTGCTGAATCTCTGAAGAAACAACAAAGTAATCGATCCCCCAGTGTCTGTGCATTTCCACCCTTTCCCCCACATCAACCCCCCCCCCCCCTTCTGCAAACAGTAAAACGCAAAATGCACATATGTGCCGCGAACGTAACAGAGCTGAGGTAAATATTGCACCCCAAAAAAAAAAGAAAAAAAATACGTACATGCCCAAAAAGAGGGGTAGAACATTGAAAAGAAGTGTGCGGAGTGTGCACAAGACACGCGATGAAAAAAAAATAAAAAATACTCTGGCTCAAAAAGGCGTTGCCTCTTTTCAGAGGATAAAAGATAGAAAAAGAGAGAAAAAGGGGGGGGGGTGGGGAATAAAAAGACAGTAGGCCAAAGTACTGCTCGTTATTTCGCCCTGTATCCCACGTGAAAATCACTAATTTTTCGTCTCTTTTCATCTTTTTTTTTCTCTCTCCCCTTTTTTTTTTTCTTTCATTTCGTTTTTGTCCTTTCACATGTTTCAGCCTATGGTACGACGAACTTCTTCTTTCATCTGTACCCCCCCCCCCCCTCCACCTTCTTCTCGCTCTTTTCTTGTTCAACTGCATGTTCATTCAACCGCCTACAGTCAGAGAAATAAAGGGAGAAAAATGTGTCATCCTTGATATATAATTTTTTTTTTTTTTTTTTGTGGAGAGTTCATTCCTTCCTGTAGCTCAGTTGCAATTATTTTAATGCAGGGGTGGGATGTGGATGTATTAGTTTTTTTTTATGTGTGCGTGTTTTGATCACGTTTTTTTTTTCAAGACAGTAATTTGATGAGAGAAGTAATTAATTGAGAATGAATTTGATATTGGAGAAAAGGGGGGGGGGTGAAAGAGGGGGATAAGTCAATTTTTATTGATTTTAGTGAACATCTTGAGAAATAATGGAGTTACGCCCTTTTTGCCCAAAGAATTCCAGAGAACTTCAAGAGTTACAAAGAAGGATTAGCGCAAAAAGGGCGTATCTCCATTAATTTTTAAAATATTTGAGAAAAATCATTGAAAATCTGATTTTTTCTGTAAGTATCTTGTTAAGTGATGGAGATACGCCCTTTCTGTCCTAAGAAATGCTTCAAAAAACTTCAAGAGTTACAAAGAAGGATCAGTGCAAAAAGGGCGTATCTCCATTAATTTTCAAAATATTTGAAAAAAATCATTGAAAAACTGATTTTTTTATGTAAATATTTCGGTAAATGATGGAGATACGCCCTTTTTGCCCTAAGAGTGTTTTGTGAAGGATTTTAAGGACTGCAAAAAAGGATGAGGGTGAAAAAGGCGTATCTCCATTAGTTTTAGAGAAATTTGAAAGAAATTATTAAAGAAAAAATCTGAATTTTGTTGTTTTTCGAGGAATATCTCGGAAATTGATGGAAGTACGTCTTTTTCACTATTAAGTAGTTTTATAAAGAATTTCTCGAGCTATAAGTAAGGTTTTGATTAAAATCGCTCTATCTCGCTTAGTTTCCAAGATATCATCGTATTAGAAACAAAGGGGCGTAAGTCCTATGCTTATAAACACCACTTACGTCCCTTTAACTCTAAGGCAACAATATTCTCAAAAATAAATGATAAAAAAAACATTAGCACTGAATTTTTTCATTCATTTTACGAGAATATCTCGAAAATTAATGAAGATTCACCCTTTTCATCCTAATTTTCTTTAAGAAAAAGCTTTAACAGTTATAAAAAAGGAATAAGTCAAAAAGGACATATCTCCATTAATTTTCGAGACATTCTCAAAAAATGAATTGTAAAAATAAAAATATTTAAACTCTAAAAAACTGAATTTTCTTGTTTTTCGGTGAATATTTCGGAAGATAATGGAGATACGCCTTTTTGAACCTCAATCTTCTTTTTGTATCTCTCGAAAATTATCTGAAAGAAAGAATTCAGGCAAAAAAGGCGTATCTCCATTAGTTTCTGAGATATTCTAATAAAAATGAATTTATTCATGGCTTTAGAATTAATTATATCGAGTGCCCCTCGTCAATTGGAGGATTTGAGCCGAAAATTCCATTGGAAGTTCATTGCATAACCAAGAACCAACGAATAGAAGAAGGAATAAAAAAAACGGTTACGGTTCACTACGTCTTTGACACGTGAATTATTGATGAGATACGCGTCGTTTCTTCGCTAATGCCATTTTCTTGTATGGAATTTCATTTGTTACGTTCAGACGTAGAACCGAATTCCCATTGAATTCAACGGGTATCATTAATCAAGTGCTTTTTTTAAGGAAAAAAAACGTAATAATCGTGAGATCGAGAGAAAAAAAATTGATTGAATGAAAAAAAATGATCAAAAACAGAAAAAAAGGACACTGTTAGAAAAAAAATGGAAATTTCATAGACAATTTGATGGGAATTTTAATAAACTTGATTTTGAGCTTTTTTTTAATGGGAAGATTGTTATGAAATCTGGGAGTTTCAGAGGAAATTCAAAGGAATCTATGATTCTCAAGTAGAATTGAGACGAAAATACTACAATTTACTTGAATTTTCAACTGAACATGAATATTCAGAATCAAAATGACTTGAATTTTCAATTTTTTTTTAGAATTTTCCTATTTTTACTAAATTTTCAAGAAATAATTCAGTAGTGAAGAGGTAAAACAAGATAAGTCTCTTTTTTTCTCATCAAGTTTTTTGAAAATACCTTAAAAAATAACCGAGAAGGAGCAATTTTGCCCTAAAATTCTTTTGTAACTCTTGAAATTCTCTACGAAAATAGATAAATAATATCACCTTATCTCGCTTAGCTTCCGAGATATTTCCTTCGAAATGACCTCAAAGATAAGTCGATTTATCATGTTTTACCTCTTCACTACTGAATTAAAATGAAATTTACAAATTTCATTAATATCCAGGCGTAAAGTTATTCGAAAATCGATTTGTTCATTTTTCAATGACGTAATTATCTGAAATTTCAGTAAAAATGTGACTTGTTAGAAATTTCCGGGATTTTGCACGGAAAATTCCGACGGAAATTTTTAACAGTGTATATTTTTCTTGTATTTTTTTTGGGAATAATCTCTATAGAGCAAAAATTATCTATAGATAGATAATGGAGATACGACCTTTTTGCTCTGAATTAACTTTGTGCATAATTTGGAAAGTTGCAAGAAAGGATTTATCCAAAATCGCCATATCTCGCTTAATTTCCAAGATATTTACAAAAAATTGAATTATCCTGTTTAATCTCATCACTACTGATTTTATTCCGTTTTTTTTAAATATCTCGGAAAGTAAGCGAGATAGAGCGATTTTACTTGAATCCGATTTTGGAGCTCTTGAAATTCTCTACAAAAGTGCCTTAGGGCAAAAAGGGCGTATCTCCATTATTTTTCGAGTTATTGTCTGCTCCAGAGATTGGAGTCAATTTTTTTTTCAAATTGTTTCACGGAATTATTATTATTTATTTACTTGTTAGAGACCGGAACTATAGATATATCCATCACGAGGGGGTCAGTATTGTGACACAGTACAACATTAACTTGGACTTATGACTAATATTTTCAAACAATATTAACCTCTAGAGGATCAGAAACCACTTCAGTGGTTTTCAGCTATTTTAATAATTTTTTTTTCATAAATTCGAGATAATATTTGTAATAATGAAGTTATGGATGCACCGAAGTTTATAAATTTTTACTTAATTTTTTTGAGTATTTTCAGTAATGAATAATCAAATAAAAATGCTCAAAATAAGAAATCTTCATGTTTATTTTGATGCATTTTTGTGTATTTTCAATAAAAGATAAGGCAAAGGACCTGATATCTGTTCAGGAACTAGTAGCTGCTGACTCACATATTTGTACACTTATATTCAATAATAACTCATGAATATAGATATACAAATACGTGGAGTGAGCAGATACTAGTTCCTGAGTAGCTACTGGGTACTTTACACTACGCCTAATTATTTTTCCTGCGAAAAAGTTCGTAATTTTTTGTTCCAGATCAGAAAATACTATAGTGGCGCAGAGGCAGTGCAGTATTCTTCATTATACGTTTTTAACATTCCAAAAGTTTCCATTAAGGGGTAACGGAACCCCTTTGTATACATTCAATTGTTGAACTAATTATTTGACGATATTTATTAATATTTTCGTTATGAAAAAGTGGCAACCACTGATGAAGGAAATCAGAAGGTCGATGCTTCTAATATTTCATGCAAAAAATCATAATTATTGCTAAACAATGGGTTTGAAAATTTGAAATTTACTGGATCTTCCGTAACCCCTTAACATATATAAGGGAAAGTGGGACAAAATGGACATTGTAATGAAACAGTGAGAGATAGATTTTTTTAAATGATTCTATTGAAAATCTAAGGAACTTTTAGGCAGATAACAAGTACCAGAATTAATTTTCTTTAATTTTTTGAGCATTTTTGAAGGGTAAAAGCCGTTTGATTTTTGAAAAAATTCAGTTTTCTCGCAATATCTCCGGTTCTATTAGTCGTAGCGAAATGGGACCGACTTCAAATGAAAGGTGAGATAATTTTCCATCGATCTATGTGGATTTAGAGTCAAAGATATTGATTTTTCAGATAGTTATGGCAATTTTAGTGAAAAATTATGATCATCAGGTTTTGCCCTATAACTATCTGGAAAATTGATATTTTTGAATTCAAAACCCCATAAATTGATAGGGAATGATCTCATCTTTCATTCAAAGTCGGTCGCAGATCGCTACAATTAATAGAAGCGAAAATATTTCAAAAAAATCGAATTTTCTCAAAAATTGAAATGCTTTTACTCTTCAGAATGCAAAAAAAAATTCAAATTCACAAAAAATTGAAAAAAATTGATTCTGAAACTTGTTTCTCGCCTAGATTTTCCTCAGCTTTCCAATGGAATCATCCAAAAGGATCTATCTCCAATATTTCCATTCATTTCAAAAATTTCCATAATATATGCATAAAAACTCAAATGTGTCCATTTTACCCCTCATGCCCGTTTTGCCCCATCTTCCCCTACAACAACTATGTACATTTATTTACAAGAAGATATCAGGATCTTAATCTATGACAGAAGCCCAGGGGCTTTAACACATAATTATCTTGAGGTCAAGTTGCTAATGCTTACATGAAAAGCAGAAATAAAATAAGATTATAATAGGAAAAATTACACTGAGTAAAAAAATAACAGTAAAAACAATCAAATATTGAGACAGATGGTCCTTAGTAAATATGTTTTTTGTAAATAAAATTCGAAAAGTTGTCGAATTTACTGAATTCAATTAATTTAAACAGATTAACTAGTTGAATTGACTAAATTCAGTAAATTCAACAGCGGTTTTTTAATTATTTCAAAAAAATATTTGCTAAGGAATATTTGTTAGATGCCAATGGCATCAATATTTAATTGTTTTTAACATCATTCTTTTTCTCATTGTAACAGTTCAAAACAAAAACGCTATAGATCTGTATACATTCAGTATATAATTCAGTAGTGAAGATGTTAAACAGGATAAATCGACTTATCTTTGTGATCATTTGGAAGGAAATATCTCGGAATTTGAGCAGAATAAGGCGATATTATCCATCTTTTTTGGTAGAGAATTTCAAAAGTTACAAAAGAGGTTCAGAGCAAAATTCTCTTATCTCGCTTATTTTCTAACATATTTTCAAAATAACTAAATGAGAAAAAAATAGACTTATCTCGTTACCTCATCGCTACTGAATTCATATACAATTACATAAAAATTCTGATACTCAAACTAAAAGAAGTCATTCAAAGATATGACGGTCTTCTAAAGATTAAGCATGTAAGTGGATTCTTCATTATTCCACTGAATTCTTCAGTTGTTTATTAAAAAAAAAGAATCCAAAGTTAAATCAACCGCAATTTTGTCGGTTCATCAACGATTACATTTTTTTTCATAAATTCAAGCATATGCTTCGTTCTTTGAGAGTTAGACTATCAGACCTTTCATGAGAAAGGGCAGACCAGAGCTGACAGATAACATCGGATCTTCAAAAAAAAAGAAATGAAAAAAGCCAGCACACAAGCTTCCCATGAGATTATGAAATCTCGAACAAAACAAGAAATTTCTAAGAACTGAAAGAAAAAAAAGTATATAAATGGAAATTAATTACGTTTGATCGAATACTGGTGTATGGAGGTATGATTCATGCTTGCATCAGTGTCTAGGGCAACCAGACACATAGGGAAGTAGAGAATCGATATAAAAATCCCTCATTTTCAGAAGGGGAATATGTGTTTGCAGAGAAAATAATGTTAGAGCACTTCGTTTCCAATAATCCCGAGACGCACAGATGAATGGGGCTGGAAAAAAATAAGATGGGGGAGTGGTTTTTTTTTTTTTTGATGGAAGAAAGAAACTCTCAAGTTTTGTCGACATGTGGCTAACACGTGGAAGCAAGACTAGCACAAAGACATTTCATGATTTTTAGGAAAGAAGCCTTGGAATATATTTTTAATAAATTCAGAGATGTGAAGAGGTGAAAACAGGATGAGTCTGTTTTTTTCATTTATTTGTGTAAATATCTTGAAAAATTAATGGGGATACGTTGTTATGGCCTTAAAGTCGTTTTAGTGAAGAATTTTAAGAGCTACGATTTCAGGGCGAAAGTGCTCTAGCTTGCTTAGTTTCTGGGATATTTGAAGAAAAGTACAAAAATTTAGTAATGAAGTGTTGAAATAGGATATTTCCATTTTCATCCATTTTTTTTTGAGAATATCTTGGAAACTAATGGAGATACACCCTTTTTGTCCAAAAATGGTTTTGTAGAAAATTTCAAGAGATGTAAAGCAAGATGAAGGGAAGAACGACGTATCTCCATTATTTCCAGAGATATTTGAGAAAAAATACAAAATTCAGTTGTAAAGATTTAAAATAGGACATTTCCATTATTTTCAGTCTTCTTCTGATAATATCTTGGAAATTAATGAAGATAGGGTCACACGACCAATAGATGGCCACTGACCAAAAGATGAACGGTTTCTATTATCGAAGATTTTCATAAATAAATGAATGATTCTCATACTTTTCACTTCAATTCCTGATGATTACATTCATATAGATTTATAAACTATTTATTACATACCGATTGATCGAAATTTAAAATCATACCACTGCAAATATGCAAGTGTCCATCTATTGGGGGTTCAAGTTATTATCCAGTTTTTCCTTGATTTTCTTTAATTATTTCTACATTATTCAAGTTTAATTGATTTTTAGTCGATTCACTGTATATTTTTCTGTACATAATTTTTTTCTGCAACTTTTTAACGTGATTTGCCTATTTCATATGAATTAATAAAGTCTAATATTTCCTTAACCGTCCAGCTATTGGTCATGTTACCCTACGCCTTTTTTTTTGACCGAATTTGGTCTTGTAGAGAATTTCAAGAGCTACAAAGCCACATTATGACAAAGTCTCCAAAGATATTTAACAAAAACTCCAAAATTTAGTAGTGAAGAGTAAAAAGAACAATTCAATTATTTTCATTTTGTTTTTGAAAATATATTTAATTTCGAAAGCAACAAAAAGGGACTAGAGTTAAAAAAAAGCATATCTCCATTAATTTCCAAAATATTGTAAACTACAAAAAAATTATTTTTGTAAAAATGTTTTTTTTTTCTCTATCAACGTAAAAAATTGAAAAAAAAATGTGTTGATATCCGAAATGAATTGCGCAATTTCCGGAAACAAAAAATAAGGAAAATAACAATAAACAAATCACAAAAACACAAAATAAAGGAAAATGTTTTTTTTTTTAATGTTTTCATGAAAATACCTTTCGTCCACAATTCTCTTTCCTGTCTCGCCGATGATTTAAACATTTTTACTTATTTTTTTTTTTTTCAAAATAAAAAAAATAAAAACAGTTATCACTCCTTATTAAAATCCGATTAATTCCGTCAAAAACGTTTGACACGTCCGTCACACACTTCACACGTCTTCCCATCCACTGGAATTATTCCCTCTCTCCTTCAATCTCTCATTCGTTTTCACGAGTTTTTTCAATTTTTTTATCATCAAACTCGTTACTCGTTACTTTTTTTTTTCTTTTTAATGCACAGTCAGTTGGAAGTGTCACGAATGAAAACTGTGTTTCACTTCCCCGTCATTCTCGCACCAAAGCCATGTACTTTGCCAACTTTAATAGCCACATAATCGTTATCATTGGTCACAACTTGCGGCGCATTTCCGTCTCTCATTTATTTATATTATAAAAATACTAGAAAAAAAAAACAATCGCAAAAAATTTAAAATTACATTGAAAAAAAAAAAAAAAAAAAAATTGTAAAAAATTCAAAAAGATCAAAATTGGAAAAAAAATAATAATAATATTTTTTAATTTTTTCTTTCAATTTTCGTTTTCTTTGAAAATTTTCAGTTTATTTTTTTGAGAATTTCAATTTTTTTTTTAATATCAAAATCTTTGAAAATGTTTTTTTTTTAAAGTACAAAAAAAAATTGAAAAATTGACTTAAAATTTTTTTTTTTTCAAATACATTTGCCAAAATGCGTGAAAATAATTCTCAACGTATTGCCAGAATTAAAAATATAACGTATCAAAATTGGTAACTGAAAATATTATGAAAGATTCACCCCACAACGTCAACATGTAAATACTTCATTAATATTATTAAAATTCACTCAAAACTTTGAAAATATTGATTATTTTTTTTCTCTTTCACATCATTGAATTTCTACGAGCAGTTAAAGTGCCCTCATCATGTGAACGTTGCAAAACACTGATCGCACAGATTTTCCCTTTTTTTTTTCTTTAAATGACACAGTTTTATGGAGAAATGGAGAACACGTCGTATCGAAAGAGTCACTATTTCCTATTAAGGACAAGTCGATCTGTCTATAATTAAAGAAGAAATCATGGCCTTATAACCAAAGTGGCGTAAGTCTTACGCTCATGCATAGGCACTTACGCCACTTTGATTCCAAGACACCAAAAAATTCTTCTTCCAATAAATATTCGTCGTCTTAGAGTAAAAAAGGCGTATAAGGTCCACATTTCCGGTCTTGTTACGCCCTTTTCGCTCTAAAACCACGATTTATTGAGTTTTTTGCAGAACCAAAAAGGCGTAAGTGTTATGCATAAGCATAGGACTTACGCCTCTTTGATTCTAAGAGACAGCAAATTTTTTTAACAAATATATTTCGTTGCCTTAGAATGAAATGGGCGTAAGTGTTATGTACATGCATAAGACTTACGCCTTATTTAATTTGAAAATGACGATTTTTTTTTTAATTTTTAGAAGGATAAGTGCTTTTCTAATTGTTTAGTTTCCGAGGAGAATTACGTGATTTTCTTTTCTTCAACGATGATGATAATGATAATGATGATGATGATCTGAACGGCGCGAGTGCCTTAGGCTAACTGAGTAAGAGAATACATTGAAACGGTTATATTCGCAAATTAACCACAATTACCCGTAGGTTTTCTTTTCTGTTGCTGCATACACATGCTGAGTGTAGAAGAGACATACACAGTTGTGAGTGATAATTTCAGAAGGCGCGGAGCTTTGATTATGGGCGGAGATTATTATTATTATTTCTTCGTTTTTTTTAATGGAGAAAATGTAGGGATTATTGAGGTTAAATGATTGAAGATTTTTATTCATTTTTTTAACCCTAGACTGTATGGAGAGGAAAAAAAGATGAAAATGATAGAGAATTCCTTATTAAGGTAGTATCACAGCAAACTCGAGTACAGTTAATTCCTTATTTTTTTGATGCCGTATCAAAGATGATATTTTTTTACATTTTTCTGAATATTTTCATAATTTTGGTCCGTCCAGTTTATGAGATATGAATTATCAAAGTTACTGAAAATGACGGTGGTGGGGATGAAACGCCCTAAATCGGACAGAAATAACGAAATTACTAAAAAACCACAGGGTTGAGCCATTATTTAAAAACAATTGGCGAAGAGAACAGCATTTTAACTAAATAATAGAAGAAAAAAATATTCAATTCACCGTATAGTTATTGAGAAATTTTAATTAGAAGGTAGTCGTAACTATTTGCCTCTCTCTCTATCTCATGCATGTGATAGGAGATTAGTAATGTTAAAAAAAATTCGGAAAAAAAAAATTATATTCACAAGCTGAAGATATGACTTTCGAATAGTTTAATCACTCTTTTCGGGTAAGTTAAAGCACATTTTCCCCGAATTATCAGCAATTAATTGGAAACTAACCTACGAATCCTTATTTTCTCCTGTTTTATCGACCGTACTTTGGGTTACTACCTTAAGGAGTGTATTTTGACTTGATCAATAATTATTTAAAAGACAATAAAATTTGAGGTTGAGCTTATAAATTTTGAGAGTTGCTTGGTGTGAATTAACTTGACCGCTTTCAAAAATTATTAGCAGAATGGTAAAATTTACTTAACCCAAAAAAAATTCATCATTCATCATGATAAAAAAGGCTTTTGTTTACGCATCTTTTTACAGAAAAGGATGACATATGTTTCTCAGCAATGACATTATCTTGGAATAATGTCTGCATGTTTCTACGTTAATTGCAGAGTTCGTAAGTAGGAAACATAGGGATTTTTTGACCAATTGAGGGGATTAATTTTTCTTGATTATTCCACTGATAAGGAAAGGATTAGTTTAAATTTTTTTAATTTAATCACATTTTAAAAACTTGAGCAAATTTCCTTATCAGTGGAATAATCAAGAAAAATTAACCCCATTAGCCAAAAAATCCCTATGTTTATTCTTCACTGACTCTGCGATTAATACAACCTAAGAAACAGAGAATTAATATTGAAGAGATCAATTCTGTTCTTTTTTCCAGGAATCTCGGTAGATAATGGAGATACGTCTTTTTTGTCTACGTTCATTATTGTAGCTCTTGAAATTCTCCATAAGAAAAGATCAAAGTAAAAAGAGCATTTTCGTATATTTTTTCGATATATCAAAAAAAAAACAGTGGTGTGATCAATTTTTTACCATTTTATAATTATGTTCAAGTAATTAATTTTCTATACCACCTCTGTACATTTCTTGGTGCTTTTGACATTTAGCCACTTTTACTACTTTGTTATCATCATTTGTATAATTTATTACTTTCAACCCTCTTATTGGCCTCCACTTTTTGTTTGTTGTTCTCAATAGAATGAATAAATAAATAGATAAATAAATAAATAAATTTTCTTGTGAGAATATCTTGGAAACTCATGAAGATACGCCTTTTTAGCTTAAATCCTTCTGTAAAGCTCTTGATATGCTCTGCAAAAGTGCCGCAGAGCAAAAAGGGCATATCTCCATTTATTTACCAATATATTAAAAAAAAGAATCGACATCAATTTTTTTTGTCATTAATTTTTCAAAGCAAATCTCATTGAATAATGGAGATATGCCCTTTTTGTCCTAATCCTTTTTTATAGATCTTGAAATTTTTTTACACAAAAGGATTAGAGCAAAATCACTCCATCTCACGTAGCATTCGGGATAATTGAAAGAAGGATCACAGAAAATGATAATTTCAGAAGGTGTGGAGCTCGGATTATGGGTGGAGTTTTTTTTCCATGAAGAAAATCGATTATTAACGCCGAATGATCAAAGATTCTCATGACTCATTTTTCTTTGTTTTTCCTTAATAGAAGATTTAGTAATCGTTCAAGAGAAACAAGCCAATTTTCAATTTTTCATTGAATGAAATCAACGGTTTTTTCTTCTGCGCATGCGCAAGTGCGAATCTAGGGACTTTTTCGTACTAGTGCAAAATATTCGTGCGATTTCTTCCCTAGTATCTCCCCTCATTCTCTTGAATTTAAAGATATCTCAAGAATTTCCGCGAAAAAAAGTTTTTGGAATTTCCTAGGAACTTTTTTCTTAGCTAATTATCGGATTAATTTCCATGTTGATAATAATTGGTTTAAAGTATCATGGGAAATTGGAAGGTTTTTTTTAAATAAAATACTAAAAGATTATCAATTCCATTGCAATTGACCACTTTTTTTCTCAACTTTCGCGCACTAGTGCGAAAAGGCGTTTTTTCAGACCCAAAGACTCGAAAAAGTGAAGAATGTATTTTTTCGTCGCATGCGCATGCGCAGATGTGAATCTAGGGACTTTTTCGCACTAGTACAAAATATCTACAAACATGTCCCTTTTTCTCCTTCAATTAAAAGATTTCTCAAGAATTTCTCTGAAAAAATGATTCAAAAGTTTTCTATGAACTTCTTTCCCACAACTTTTGCGCACTAGTGCGAAAAGCCGCTTTCTCTAGTTTATTTTCTTAAAGACCCGAAAAAGATGCACTAGATCAAAATATCCGCGCCTTTTTCCATCCCTAGCATTTCCATTCTTCTTCCTTTATTCGCAGATTTTTCAAGAATTTCTCTGAAAAAAAAGGTTCAATAACTTTCTAGTGACTTTTTTTTCTCAACTTTCTCGCACTAGTGCGAAAAAGCGCGTTTTTCCAGAACCTCTTCTCCAAAAACTCGAAAAAATGAAGAATAAAATTATTGTTTTTTTCCTTTCATGGAAGCAATTAAATGAAATACGAGGAACAATTATCGTGTATTACATCATCGGGTGAAAATGAATAAATCGATCGATGATTTTTTTTTTCTCAAATGACTCGGCACCGAGTCGACGAGGCTACTGATACACAAAAGAGACAGAGAGAATAGAAACACGAGCGGAAAGGGTAATTGGAGCTTACGGCGCACCTAAATAATGTACAATGAGCCATGGGCTACGGATGAGAAGAGATGAAGAAGCGCGGATAGGAGGAATATATATATGTAGAGAGATTGATATGCAGCAGCATTTCTCTATCGGCTTCCTTCCTGTTGGAATAATAATCGGCTTCAGTTATAATGGCTCTCAGAGAGACAACGAGAGGAGTAAAAGAATATAAAACATAAACGAGTAAAGCCAGACACTCTCACTTCGAGGCCCTGAAAATTTAATTTAATAATTCAGAAGAGAAGAGGTAAAACGAGATAATTCGATTTTCATTCATCTTTTGATGATATCTTGGAAAGTGAGGGAGATGGAACGATTTTGCTCTAGAGTGATTTTGTAGAGAATTTCGAGAGCTACAAAAAAGGATTGAGGCAAAATCACTGTATCTCGCTTAGTTTCCGAGATATTTGTAACAAATGACAAATTCAGTGGTGATTCCCTCATTTTTTATTCATTTTCCTCAATTATCTCGGAAATTAAGCGAGATAGAGCGATTTTGTCCAAATCTTTTTTTGTAGCTCTTGAAATTCTCTATAAAACGATCCTGGAGCCAAAAGGGCGTATCTCCATTAGTTTTCGAGATATTTTCGAAAAATTCACTAAAATGTAAGAAATATCGTTTTTTTTGTTGAATTTTCACCTCAAAATTAATTCTAAAAATCGATTAAAATTCATTGACTTCTTCTTATCTTTTACTCTCATCATGACATATATATATATCTTTTCAGGCGATCAATTCAATAGGAACAATGAGAAAGGAACTAAACAAGCTCTTTCAAATGGTTTTGTTAAAACGAAACGCTAACAATTGAAGGAGAAGAGGGGAAAAAGGAAGGGGAGAGGGGGGGGGGGGGTGAAATGAACCGGATTATTACATAAGGTCAAAGTTCGGATTATGCGGGCATACTATTTTAACAATATAAATAAATTTGTAGATAAAATGGCTTTTTGGTTTATCGATTTTTTTTTTTTTTTTGTTAATTCTCTTCTTCTTTAATCAAGGAAGTGTCAATATTGTGTTTCAACACTTTAGGCAGATTCAATTTCAACATTTCGTATTTCACTGAGTCAATTCTGGATTATTCTCGGGTTAAATTGATGAGAGAATAAAAAAAATGAGTAAATTCGTTGAGAATTAATTGAGAATTTTTTTTTTCTGTTAAATTGGCGTTTATTGAAGTGTGGATGAGAGAAATTTTTTTTTATGTGAAGGCCTTGACGAAAAATTCTGAAAAAATTTGAAAAAATGGACGAGTATGTCTGCATTTTTGTTGAATTTTTTCGAAATTTTATGTAGAGGCATTCACTCGCAAAAAAATCTGTTTTCTATGAAATAGATGAAATTTCAATATTTTATTTATTATTAGAAATATTTTTGAAGAATATCCCGGAAAATAATGGAGATACGCTCTTTTTTACCCCAATTCATTTTTGAAGCTCTTAAAATTCTCTAAAAAACCATCCTAGGGCGAAAAGGGCCTATCTCCATTATTTATCAAGATATTTCCAAAAAACATGCCAAATTCAATAGTGGAGAGAAAAAAAAGGAGAATTCTATCTTTTTTGATATTTTTTGGAAATATCTCAGAAAATAAGGGAGATAAGGCAATTTTGCCCTAATCCTTTTTTGTAATTCTTCTTTTTCGAAATTCTCTGCAAAATCGTCTTTAGACAAAGAAGGTGTATCACCATTAGTTCCCCAGATATTTTTGAAAAACAAATGACAAAAGTTTAGTAGCAAAAAACAGGACAAATCGTAATTTTTCGTAATTTTTTTGAGGATATCTCGAAAAAGAGGCGAGATAGTGCAATTTGTCCCAAATCCTCTTCTGTGATTCTTAGAATAGAATTCTTTTCAAAGTCTTCTTAGGGCAAAAAGGGCGTATCTCCATTATTTTCTGAAATATTCTTAAAAAATGGTACAAAAATCGATTTCTCCGAAAGATTTTCCCCTAAAAATCGAATTTTCTACGTAATCAATAAATTCCCAGCCTCTCCCACCTCTCCCCTTCTCCTCATTCATTCATTCATTCCACTCTTCCATGACAATGAAAATCCCAATTTTCATCCCACCCGATGACAGCAGTGTCAAAGCAAATTTAGAGCTCATTCGTTACGCAAACAACGTCACATCTCAATTTTCTCTTCATAAAAACCGAGGAAAAAAAAGGGAACCTCCTCTCCACCCCTTCCCACAACCCCAAAGAAAACTAAAAAAATCAAATCACCACTCTCCCCTTTCCCCTCACCGCCTGCCCCTCTTTTACAAATCAAAATCCTCTTTTTTCTCCGTAAAAATCTCAAGATTTCAAACCTATCACATCTTAATTTTTTTCTCCATAAAAACCGACGAAAAAAAAGAGAGAACCCCCCCCCCCCTTCCCGCAACATCAAAAAAACCTGAAAAAATCAAATCACCATAACCCCCCTCTTTCCCCACCCTCTCCCCTCTTTCGCCAATTAAAAAACCCCTTTTTTCTCAATATAAATCTCAAGATCTGAGAATAAAAACGTCACATCTCAATTATCTCTTCATTAAAATTAAAGAAAACAAGAGAACCCACTCTAAAGAGAACGAGGAGGGGGGGGGGGACGCCTCCCTCGCAGCATCTAAAAACCGTGGAAAAATAAAATTACCATCACCCCCTCCCCTTTCTTCCCTCATCCTCTACCCCTCTTTCCAAAATCCAAAAATCCCTATTTTTCTCAATAAAAATCTCAAGATCTGAGAATAAAAACGTCAAATCTCAAGTTTTTCTTCACAAAACCGAAAAAAAAAGAATCCTCCCCCCCTCCCCTCTCCAAAAAACTTGAAAAAATCAAATCGCCATAACCCCCCCTTTCCCCACCCTCTGCCCCTTTTTCCAAAATCAAAAAATCCCCATTTTTCTCAATAAAAATCTCAACATCTGCGAATAAAAACGTCAAATCTCAAGTTTTTCTTCACAAAACCGAAGAAAAAAAGAGTCCTCCCCCCTCCCCGCTCCAAAACCCCCAAAAAACCTGAAAAAATCAAATCGCCATAACCCCCCTCTTTCCCCCACCCTCTGCCCCTCCTTCCCAAATCAAAAAACCCCTTTTCTTACTCAATAAAATCCCAATAAAAAACTCAAGATCTTATACCTGGAAATACGTCCTTGGTATCTGGACTGGAGGGATGGATCCAGCCGTTCCTCTGTTGAATAATGCACTGGAACATGATGCTCTTAAAAATCCCCTCTCTTCAATCTCAAAGAAAAAAACCTCGGAGCCAAACAATTTTACTTCTCCCCCTTTTTTATTCAATTTAAAAAAACTTCATTTTCAAATCACGTGACACCGGGCGTCACGGCTATCACCACCGGCACATTTTTCCTATTATTATTAATTGTTTATCATTATTATTTTTATGCAATTGTTAAAATCACTTTGTCAGTGAGCCATGCACTTTTTTTCAAATGATTTCAATGCTTTGCCTCTTTTTGCGAGAGAAAAATAACATCAAATGTGCGTACAGCTTGAACTGAGGGTGTGCACTGGTGTGCACACGGGCCTGCTACCTCGGCCGGCTGGGATCGAACTAGATGGCTGGCTGGTCGCCAGGCAACCGGGGGAAAATTCTCATTTCTCTATCTCTTTCTCTGTCTCACTCATGCCTGTATAACAGGGCAAGACTGTCTTTGTTTGGAGAAGAGTACGGACGCTGCGCGTGTACACGTGTGTGTGTGTTTGTGTTTATTGTGTGTGTGTGTGTGTGTGTGGAGTTCTTACTCTCTTTTCTTTTCTCTTGTTCCTTTCTCCTTTTTTTTCAATTCTCTTTCTCACTTCCGGAATAACTTTGCTGGAGGATAGCGCGTGGAAGTTACACACACACACACATATATATATACACACCCACACAGACACGCATATACATACACAAATGCGGTTTTCAGTTCTGTTGTTTGGGGTTTAATTCTGTTTTTTTCCCTCAATTTTTGGAGTTTTTTCGGGGGTTTTGAGCGAAATAATGGAGATACGCCCTTTTTGTTCTGAGGTGGTTTTGTAGGGAGTTTTGAGGACTACAAGAAGGGATTGGGGGGGAAAAAGGGCGTATCTCCATTGGTTTCGGAGACATTTGTGTGAAAGAGTGATGATGGAAATTGGGGGTAAAGCGGGAAAATTTGGATAATTCGATGTTTTTTATTGTTTTTTTTTTTGAGAATCTCTCAGAAATTGAGCGAGTTGGGGTGATTCTACAAGAAACCTTTTTTTTTGTAGAGAATTTTAAGGTTTACATACAAGGATTGAGGTTAAAAGGGCGTATCTCTATTAATTTTCAAGATATTTTCAAAAAACTGATAAAATCAAAGAGTCGAAAAGAAAAAACCGAACAACTTGATTTTTCCAACAGTTTTTTTTTGAGAATATCTCGGAAAATGAGCAAGATAAAAAGATTTTGCTCTGATCCTTTTTTTGTAGAGAATTTCAAGAATTAGAAAACAAAGGATTCGAGTAAAATCGCCCTTATCTTCTTTATTTTTCCAGATACTCCTAATAAACAACCTAGAAAAATCCAGTAATCCCGTAAAAAAATCAAAATAACTCAATTTTTCCAGCAGATTTCCTCAAAAATCTCAAAAATTGAGTAAAATAAAGCAAATTCCACCTTCACCCCCCTTTTGTCGCCCTCAAAGTCTCCTAAAAAGACAGCCTCACTCCAAAAAGGGCGTATCTCCCTTATTTTCCAAAATATTCCCCATTTTTTACCTCTTTTCCCCCAAATGATTTCAAAATCCCCCTCTTTTCCCTTTATTCCCCTCCTCAAAACCCCAAATTTCAAAAATCCCCCACTTTTCAAGTCACCAGAACTCGAATTTCCCCAATTTTCCCCCTCCACAATCCTCAACCCAAAAGTATCTCCACTAAAAATCCCCACTCCATCATCACAGGAACACAAAATGGCGGCTTTTCCGCCATTTTCTCATCATTAACATCTTTATTTCAATGTTTACCCGTTAAAAACCGAACTTTTATTGCAGAAGAGAAAATATGCACGAGGATGGGGCTTCTGAACTCAACTGACCGAGCACGCCAGGACGTTAGAGGCAATATCCCCACAGCATGTTGGTGATCATGCTTGGGAAGGTAGAGGTATCCCTTCTCTCTCTCTCTATCTATCTCTGTCTCTCTTTCTCTTTAATACACAAAAGCAGAGGAGGGGGAGGGAATGAGGGGAGGTCGAGAGACGATACGATTTATTAACGCTGCGATGGGATCCAAAAGAGTGAGATGATAAAACCCGCATTATGGCTGGGACTATGAGGTGAGGGGGGGGGGGGAAGAGATAAGGAGGAGAAATGAGGAGAAAAAAAAATAAAAGTAATGGTGCTTCGGTTTGTTGCACGCAATTCTAGTAAACACAATAGTACAGTGTGTTTATATGGCTCTACTACAGTAAAAATGTGAATTTTTTTCTTTAAGGTAGTATGCCAGGGAACTCGAGTACAGTTAAGTCCTTATTTTTTTGATGCCATATCGAAGATGATATTTTTTTACATTTTTCTGAATTTTTTCATAATTTTTGACCGTCTAGTTTATGAGATATGAATTATCAAAGTTACTGAAAATACCGGTGGTGGGGATGAAACGCCCTAAATCGGACAGAAATAACGAAATTACTAAAAAACCACAGGGTTGAGCCATTATTTAAAAACAATTGGCGAAGAGAACAGCATTTTAACTAAATAATAGAAGAAAAAAATATTCAATTCACCGTATAGTTATTGAGAAATTTTAATTAGAAGGTAGTCGTAACTATTTGCCTCTCTCTCTGTCTCATGCATGTGATAGGAGATTAGTAATGTTAAAAAAATTCGAGAAAAAAAAATTATATTCACAAGCTGAAGATATGACTTTCGAATAGTTTAATCACTTTTTCGGGTAAATTAAAGCACATTTTCCAGAATTATCAGCAATTAATTGGAAACTAATCTACAAATCCTCATTTTTTTCTGTATTTTCGACCGTACACTGGAATATTACCTTAGAAAAAATATAGGAGACAAAATCAATAGAATCTATTGAGTGAAGCAGCTCGAGGCAATCTCGACTTTTCCTTCATATGCGAATTTTATCGCTCAAGTGCAACGAGAAGGAATTTTTTTCAAGAATTTTCATTCCTATCGGCTTCAGAAGACAGGCGAGATGAAATCCTATTTGGGGAAATTGAGAGAGATTCTAGGGGATTTGGTTGCATCTTTCTGTTTTCATTTCTCGGGATTTTATTGATCGGTTTATGGAGTCATGAGCTTTCTCTATTCTCGGGCAGACGAGAAGAATTAATTATTGGAGAGAAATAACGAGAGAAACTTGTTCTAAAGATAGGGGAAATTGTTGAAATGAACGTTATTTGAGTCTTTGAGTTGAAGAAATTGGGTTCAATGGTTTCTTTAGGTAATTTTTGTATTTAAAGGAGGATTTGTGCGTCCAAGAAGTCCTCTGGATAGAGGGCATGCAGGTCGCATTTTTTGGGCGACTTTCGATGAGAATATCTCGGAAAATAATGGAGATACGCCCTTTTTGCCCAAAGATACTTTCATAAAAAGTTTGAAAAGCTTGAGAAAACGATTTGCGCAAACTCGCTTTATCTCGTTTAGTTTCTGAAATTATTCTCAAAGAAAGACTTCAAAAATTGGATTTTTTCGGTTATAGCTTTTCAATATTATTTGATTATTATTATTATTATTGTTATTATTATTAATACCATTTTTGGTGTTCGTTTTCTTGAAATCTCAGTAAATATTGGAAATACGCTCTTTTTGTCCTCAGATGGTTATGTAGCGAATTTCAAGACTTACAACGAAGGATTAGGGCAAAATTCGCTCTATCTCGCATAGTTTCAGAGCTATTTAAGAAAAACTACATAATTCAGTGGTGAAGGATTCGAACAGAATTCCATTTTTTTCAGTCATTTTTTCCGAATACCTCGGAAACTCATAGAGATACGTCCTTTTTGCCCTGAGGTGGTTCTGTTGAAAATTTCAAGAGCTATATATATATGAGGATTCAGGTCAAATCGCTCTACCTCACTTATTTTCCGAGATATTCACCAAAAATTGATGACAAAGTTCATTAGTAAAGACGTAAAAACAGAATAACTTGATTTCATCAATAGTTCTTTTCAAATATCTCGAAAACTAAGCAAGACAGTGCAATTTCACCCCAATTCTTTTCATAGCTCTTAAAATTCTTGATAAACCCATCTCCGATCAAAATCGCCCTATCACCATTAATTTCCAAGATATTCTAAAAAAACTGATGACGAAATCACAATAGTAGAAAACTAAAGTAGAACAACTCCATTTTATCAACAGTTTTTCTCTAAAATGTTGAGTCTGTTACCATGTACGTTTATATTAAGCCACCTTTGTGCATATTTCACTAAGCAATTAACACTAATGTTATTATTTCTCTTATCATGTCTTTTGTACTTATCACTTTCAACCCTGTTATTGGCCTCGGCTGTTGGGTTGTATTCAAATAAATAAATAATATCGCGGAAACTAAGCGAGATGCTGCAATTCCCCCCCCCCCCCCCCCCCCCAATCCTTTTTCGCAGCTCCCAAAAAGGGGCCAAATTACCCACCCCTCCCCCCCTGCCCTCAATCATTTACCAAGATATTCTGAAAAAACCATAACATCCCTAAAAATCCTTCCCAAAACCCCTCAGAACAAAGACTTTTAACGTAGCACAACCTATACTGCAATAGTCAGTGGTATACAGTGTCTCGTTTGATTCATCTGGTGTTTACACACTAGGTAGCGTCCCGAATGAGTTAGAGAGAGAGAAAAAAATATAAAAAGTACAGTTTTCATAGTTATTCACTAATTCCTACTATTATATGCTCTGCAGCTGCATTTTCATAGGTCTAAAATGTTTTATACATAGTTTTCCATCATGTCCTCTTTTTTGATTTCAAATGGGAACGGTCAATTTTGTAAAATCTGATAAAATATGCGATTTTCCATGAAGATCAATGCTAAATTATGAAATTCCAAGTGTCGGTATCTTTTGATTCGTTCTCTGTAGCCATTGAAGAATTTGACTGGATCATGATCTTATCATGATCTATGAAAATGCCAAATTTCAGAATTTTCGGAACGGTCAATCGAGTACCAGCAGTACTACCTTAAGTTTCCATCCATAATCCGTATTATGTTCCTCAATACAACTAAACATTTCTTTCATTTTCAGAACCGGTGTATTGTAACCTTGTGTTGTACCATCCCCTTCGAAGCGTGACCGTGACTGTGACTCTCACCGCATTATACACAACTACATATACAGATATATACATATATTAACACAGAGATACCAGTTACAGGTCAAAGGCTTGAATCCATGTGATGTCTGTTTGCGTTGGAGGTGTGTATGCACGTTATTTCCCCTCTCTCTCTCTTCTTGCCCCTTCACCAACCAATCCCACCATTGAGTGAAAGGCCGTGCACGCGAGAATGACCCCCACCTAGCGGCATTGGTCAACAAGTGTTTAAGTTTTCATCGACCGGTTTCTCCGTGTTATGTGCTATGTAGGGAAGAACGAGGCAAAATGGACCTGCGTGGTCAAAATGATTTGGCATTTTTTTTGAGAGTGAAAGGCTCTTCAAAAAAAATTCAAAAAATTCACCAACAATGTCCATGTATTGGAGCAGCTTCTCAAATTTTTTCAGATATTTCCACCGAGTCCTTCACTCCGGAAAAAAATCATAAATCATGTCATCCTGGCGGTCCAGTTTACCCCAGTCTCCCCTACGTTACCACTGAATTCAAACGGTTGTCTTAGGAACAAAGCGGCGTAAAGGTTATGCTTCAACATGAAAGTTACGTCCCTTTGTTTCTGAAGTGATGAAATAAAATAAAATGGAATAGAATGTTTTTGTTGTGTGGATGAAACTGTGCTGAATTACGAGATGCACATGATTGTTCTCGATTCATTGGCTCGAGCCAATGGATACTGGGAATAGAAGCAGCGTGGGATTGGGGTGGCGGTGGTGATGGTGGAGGGGAAGGGGTACTTCGGCAAAATTGGTAAAAAAAAGAAGATGCAGGATTAATCGATTTTTTTCTTTTTTTTTTTAATATCTTGGAAACTAGTCGAGATACGAACTTTTTGCCTTCGGACGGTTTTGTAGCTCTTGAAATTCTCTACAAAAAAAGGATAAAGGTAAAATCCTTTTTTCTTTTTAATTTGTTTGAATCGGTGAGTAGCTCAGTTCTTAAAGATGATATTATCTCTTTCCAAAAAAAAAAATTCCACTACCATAATCTTCTAAACGAATCAAACAGGGTTGTGATTTTTATATCCAGCAACAGATGATCAGGTACCAACGGAATCTCCCAGCCGTTATCAAATGAATAAGCTGAATATAATGAAGTCATTTTTTATTTTATCGACCATGTATGATTTCCATTATGGAATATTCTTTCAATATGGTTAATCTGATTCACGTGTATTTCGTCAATACCAAATATTTCTAATTGCTCCAAATTTTTTGAAGTCTTGATCAAATTCTAAATACCTCCTACAATCAAAAGATTTTCACCATTTTTTATCTGTAATTCCTTAATATTGATGAGTTATTCCAAATCTTGAGAATTCAATATGAAAACATCGTTGATTTTGAAAATCTCCAGTGATGGCATTGCTGCTACATAAATAAAGCAATCACTGTTAATATCTGTAGAACCATCCAATCATAAATTTAACATCTTTAGACTGAGGCAGAATGTTGAAATCTGTTTAATATCTCTATTTTTCATCCCATGTGATGATTGTTCAATGGTGATACTTGTTCAATTTCATCTTAATTTCTATGTAATCAACATTTCGAGAAAATGACGCAACATCACAAATATGGAATGGATTGATATCCATCAATTTGAAATTCAAGAAGGCTGGAATGATAAGAAAATTGCCAGAATTATAGAAAGATGAGGCCAATACTTGACGAAAATGATCATAAATGATTCATTTCGTCATTTGAGAACGATGAACGTGATTTTCCATTATTGTAACCTGAGTAGAGCTGATGAATTCATAATTACGTTTGCTTATAAAATACTGCCCAATCGTTGGAACGAGAGTTATGGCAATTTAGAGACAGTCTCAATGCAAATGACTGTATTAACAAAAAATGACTATTTACGGACAACTGGAGACATTCAGTATTGATTATCTACGACATCCAGAACATTCAGCAATTTATCAACATTGAAAGTATCACCATTGAACAATCCTCACATGTGATGAAAAATGGAAATATGGAGCAAATTTTAAGGTTCTGTCTCAGTCTAAAGATGTTGAATTTATCATTTGACGGTCCTACAGATATGAACAGTGATTGTTTTATTCATGTAGTAGCAATGCCATCACTGGAGATTTGCAAAATCAATGGTATTTTCATATTGAATTCTCAAGATTTGGAATATCTCATCAATCTCAAGGAATTACAAATGAAAAATTATCAAAATCTTTCGATTGATGAGGGTATTTTGAATTTCATCAAGACTTCAAAGAATTCGAAGCAATTAGAAATACTTGTGCTTGGTATTGACGTACTTGATATTGTCGAAGTACATGTGATTCATATCAATCATATTGAAGGAATATTTCATGATAAAAATCGTACATGGCCGATAAAATAAAAAATTAGTTCATTATATTCAACTTATTCATTCGATAATGGCAGGGAAATCTCGTTGGAACCTGATCATCCACTGTTGGATTTAAAAATTACAACACTGTTTGATCTGTGAAAAAGATTATGATAACGGGAAAATTGTTTGGAAAGAGATAATACCGTCAATACATTTTTGATATGCAACCTTTCATATAATAATATTGTTCCACTTTGCCCTACCTTCCCCTAATAATGATGAAAAATCATTGCAATTATCTTCCAACGATGTATTCATGGTTTTTTGGTTTGGATCAAAAAGTTCCGGTTTTTATTGACTCTTGCATTTCATCACGAATACAGAAGTCACAATGCCTCTGTTTTCCACAATGAATTTGATTTAATTTTATTCCTTTTATCACCTCTGCGACAATACTCGACTTAAGGAAAAAATGCGAAATCTAGCGGCGCGCTTGGAACTAAAATTCCGTTTCCTTTCGGTGGTCGGTTTAAATTCGCCTCTCTCTTTGATTTTATTTCTCTCTTCATTTCATTCTCTTTCTCTTTTTGGCGTTTCATTTTTTTTATTCATTCTTGGATCTTTTTATTTTTTTTCTATAATGTCTAATTTCTATTAAATTTCTTAGTAAATTCTGTCATTATTTTCTTCGTAATTCTATCAAATTTTCATTTTTGGGGTTCTTACACGTCTTTCTTCGTCGATCGATGATTATCTGAAAATATTCCGGAAACTAAGCGAGATAGAGTGATTTTACCTCAATCATATTTCTGTTCCTCTTGCAATTCTCTACAAAACTTTCCGAGGCCAAAAAGAGCGTATCTCCATTATTCACGTAGATATCCTTTAATCCTTTAAAGATAGAAATAAATAAAATGTTGCCTGTTTTATCAGCTTTCATTTTTTCTTTTAATCTCAAATTAATTCAAAAAAATATAACATTCGCCTGTTTACGTTGAATAAACCATGAGACAAAAATGAGATAAAAAATGATAGTAATAATGTAAAATAAAGAGAAAAAAAAATGACCGTGAGACTTGAACTCAAGTTTCGTCGCGTGTTTGAATTAACCATCTAGCGTCACCTCAGTTAATTAAAAATTGTGAATTGAATTCTCTCACGCCCACCCATGGAGAGGGATTTCATATTAATGAAAAATTATGCAGAAGGACTCGTGACGTTGACGTTGATTATTCTGTGCTTTTGTTCATTGTTGATTAAATACATTTGAGCTGAGAGAAAATTTAATGGATGTTGGATGAGCAAGAGGAGGAGAAGTTAGAAACGGAAATTCCTGTTACGGAAATAGACGTCAGTTCTCTCGTCACTTTACTTCTTTTGGGGTCGTACACTGTGCATTTCCAATGTAAACTGTTGATATTTATCGTGCGTATAAATATTAATTGAAAGGAAGTTTGAAAAAAAAAATCGTTTTTTTTTTATTAAGGTAGTCTGCGAGTAAACTCGAGTACAGTTCACCTCTAATTTTTTGATGCTGTATCGAAGATGATATTTTTTTACATATTTCTGAATTTTTTAATAATTCTTATCCGTTCAGTTTATGAGATATGAATTATCAAAGTTACTGAAAATACCGGTGGTGGGGATGAAATGCCCTAAATCGGACAGAAATAACGAAATTACTAAAAAACCACAGGGTTAATCCATTATTTAAAAACAATTGGCGAAGAGTACAGCATTTTAACTAAATAATAGAAGAAAAAAATATTCAATTCACCGTATAGTTATTGAGAAATTTTAATTAGAAGGTAGTCGTAACTATTCGCCTCTCTCTCTATCTTATGCATGTGATAGGAGATTAGTAATGTTAAAAAAAATTCGGAAAAAAAATTTATATCCACAAGCTGAAGATATGACTCTCGAATAGTTCAATCACTTTTTCGGGTAAATTAAAGCACGTTTTCCCAAATTATCGGCAATTAATTGGAGATTACCTACAAATCTGAATTCTTCCTGTTTTAGCGACCGTTCTATGGTATACTACCTTAATTTTTGTTCTCTTCAAATATCTCGAAAACTAAGGGAGATACGCTCTTTTTGTTGGAAGACGAATTTGTAAGAAATTTCAAGAGCTACAAAAAACGATGGAATAAAAACGCCTTATCTCGCTTAATTTCCAATAATTTTTTCAGAATATCTCGGAAATTGAGCGGATCGGCCGATTTCAACTGAATTCTCTTTTTTAGCTCTTGAAATTTTCCCGAAAACCTTATTCGGGCTGAAAGGGCGTATCTCCATTACTCCCCGAGATATTTCCAAAAAAAAGAGCGAGAAAAATTGGATTTAGTCTTCAGTACTTTTTTTTTGGAATATATCTGAAACTAATGGAGATACGCCCTTTTTACCCGAATCCATTTTTTAGCTCTTGAAATTCCCTACAAAATCATCTTCGGTTAAACAACGAATAACAAAAACAAATTCATTCAATTTCACCTATAATATTTCTTAGACTACAAAGTAAAGAGTATTTTCCTCCTCTCGAGTTCATTGAACACTGCAACGGTTGAAACGAAAGGAGACTTTATCTGTAAATTTAGCCGTATCGTAATTAGAGCGGATCGATAATCGCTCCTTATTTCTGTTCTAAAAAAGGAAGAAATAAAAAAAAGTTCTAAACCTCCGAGTCTTTGTGTCACTTTATGAACCCCAAAATGGCCGCCAACCTGACACCATTTCTCAATTTTTTTTCAATAATAATAATAATGATAATAATGATAGGGAAAAAAAAGTGTTTTCAACGTTCCTTTGAAGCTCTGGGACAATGATCTTGTTAAGAGTCGAGTGGCTTATGTACAATCGGGGTGAAAGCACGTGTGTGAGTGCTAGAAGGTAAGGACAGCTGCTGGGAGTGCCCTCTCGACCTGTTCTTCGGCTATCCACTATCCACCACAATTACACAATTTTTATATTTAGGTCGGAATTAATTTTTTGAATTTTTTTTTTTTTGAATTTCAAAATTGAAGAGAAAAAAAATCAAAAAAATTTTAACGCTCGTTTTTTGAGAATATCGCAGAAATTAATGGAGATACGCCCTTTTTGCCCGAATCCTTTTTGGTAGCTCTCGAAATTCTCTACAAACCCACCTTAGGGCAAAAAGAGCCTATCTCTATTAGTTTCCAAGATATTCTCAAAAAACTGAATATAAAAAAAAAATGAAATTATCAAACAGACAATCGAATTAATTACTTTCGAAAAAGAAAATAAATGAACGAATATTTTACATTTATAGTCTACTCGAACCAATCGAAAGAAAAAAAAAAAAATTGATTGTAACGGTTATACTACATTTTATCCCAGGCGGATATAAAAGTGAATGTTTATGATCCATTGATATTATATAGCATTGGGGTGAGAGTGAGGGGCCACTAAATATTTCTTCTTTTACGAGCCTAGAGATCAATGACCACCTATGGATTATTTTATTGCGTTACAATTTCACACTCGAATTTAATTTATTATCCACATTTAATTTTATTAATGATATAATTGTGATGTGAAATTGAATAGCATTGTTGCTTGACAGTTATTATGTTCACTGTAATGCGAATGTTTGTAGAAACATTGTATTATGTGTAGTATAACAAGTGTTGGATAATTATTGCGAAGCGAATTATATTTGTAATTAGTTTTTTTTTAATGGAATTTTCTAGTGAACAAAGGTAAATCAACAAAAATCAATTTATTATTTGGAAACTTCGTACGGAGATAAGTCCTTCTGTTTCTCTAAGACGATTTTATAGAGAATTTCAAGAGCTACAAAAAAGGATTCGGGTAAAATCGCTGTATCTCTTTTAGTTTCCGTGATATTCTTCAAAAGAATATTGAAAAACTACAATTTTTTCTGTTTCACTTCTTCACTTCTGAATTTTGTCATCAGTTTTTGCTAAATACTCTTAAAACTAATAGAAATACGCCTTCTTTTGCTCCCGAAACTTTAAGTACCTCTTTTTTATTCTCTACCAAACATTCTTGGGGCAAAAAGGACATATCTCCATTATTTTCCAAAATATTCTCAAAAAACGATTGAAAAAATCGAATTATCCTTTCAAAATTACTACTTTACCAGCGCGTTGGTAAAGGGGAAATTAAGCTAAGTTACCTCGCTGTTCATATCGTCCTATACATAAGTTCCAACTTTGATAATCATTTTCGTTTATTATTCGGCGGTGGAAAAATTCGAAAAAATTAGGGTATATTCTGGATTACTTAATGAACTTGTCCTCGAAGTTTCATAAAGACGTAAGCATTTTTTGTTTTAGTACCTCGCTGTAACCTTTAACGTAGTACCGCCGATACTGCCCTAGTCAGTGTTTATAGTATCTCGCTTGAATCATGCAGTATTTACACACTATATAGCGTTTCAAATGAGTAAGAGAGAGAATGAAAATATAAAAAGTACAGTTTTCATAGTTATTCACTAATTACTACTATTACAGGCTTGGAAGCTGCATTTTCAAGAGTTTAAAATGTTTCATACATCATTTTCTATCATTTCCTTCATTTTTCATCCAAATCGAAACGGTCAGTTTTGTAGAATATGATAAAATGTGCGATTTTCCATAAGGCTCAATGTTAAACTCGTGAAATTTCAAGTGTCAATATCTTTTGACTCGTTTTCGCTAGCCCTTCAAAAATTTAACTGGATCATTATCTTATCATAATCTACGAATGTGTCAAATTTCAGAATTTTCGGAACAGTCAATCGAGTACTGGCGGTACCACTTTAAAATACTCTCCAGAATTATCTTAGGGCAAGAAGGGCGTATCTCCATTATTTCCCAAGATATCCTCAAAAGAATAAAAAAATTCTCCATAAAACGCAGGAAGACGACCTTCAGTACAAGCATTTTTTGCCTAAAAAAAAATATGAAAGAATCATGTATTTATGGTGAAAATAATAGTGAAAACCCCTCGAAGTTAAATAGCAGGTACAATTGTACATTATTTTTCAAGGCTGTAACAACCTTTGTGTCCACTGGTATCCGCTGCATTCACAGGCATTCCATAGGTGCAGGCGGCTGAGAGAATGTATCTCTCTTCAATGGAGCGGAAAAATATTACATACACCACAATTTCCCATACTTTTAACGGCCAATCAAGCTCTCAACAGTTCACGTACTGTTAAAATACGAATAAAAAATAAAAAAAATTCAATTCTCCAACAGCTCTAAGTCTCTTATAAGTGATGATAAATAAGTTGGATGTTTCCTCGTGTTCAGGAGTCGTGTATTTGAATATTCTATGTGCACAAAAGTATTTTTTCTTCAAATTCTATTTTTAGATGGTTGAAGGAAGTGAAGAGGCAATAGAAGACTTTTTCATCGGAGCCAAAAGTTCATAGTTTATTCACGATACTAACAATTAAAAATGCGTGCATTAATTGATTTAAAAAGACAAATCATGTTTTTTTTATTTTTAACGTAAAGACATTTGGAAAATATATCACATCAATTTTTAATCGATTATTTTTGAATATCGATTAATGGAAGCGAAGTCTCGCATCGAATTCGAGATTCAATGATATGAAAAAAAGTTAATCATATCAAATTCTGATCGATCATTTCCAAATATCGATTAGTCGATGTTATCGATTGATCGATACTATCGATTAGTTCGATATCTCACACCAAGTTCGAGATATATACCATTTAATAGTTCCGTTACACTCGTTTTAGTTTAAGGGGAATTTTTATCTGATATCGATTCTAATATCGATTAATCGATGCGATATATCGTACTGAATTCGAGATATGGCATCCTATTTCATAAATTCGTTTTATCTGTTTTTTGACATGGACAGGATATCATATCTACTCCCGATCTATTTTTTTACGATATCGATTAATCGATGCTATCGATTATTCGATATCTCATACTTGATTCGAGATTCGCTGGTCTTTCGATAATTCTGTTGCACTTGTTTTAGTTTAACAGGACGTTCGATCCACAATTCTCTAATATCGATTAATCGATAGCATCGATTAATCGATATTTCACACTTGATTCGAGATATCGCATACCATTCGATACTTGCGTTACACTTGTGTTAATTGACGGAGAACTTCGATCGATTTTTATTTGATATCGATTAATCGAAAGCATCGATTAATCGATATTTCCCACTTGATTCGAGATATCGCCTACCATTCGATAATTGCGTTGCAATTGTTTCGGTCCAAGGAGACTCCCGATCGATCATTATCTAATATCGATTAATCGATACTATCATTTAATCGATACTATCGATTAATCGATGCTTTTTTCGGAGCAAAATTATTTATATTTTTTTCCTAACTTTTAATAATAAAAAAAATATTCTTGTGGAGAAGTGGAGGAACACGTGGTGCTCACAAAAAAACAGAATCACGAAATAGAGAAAGAAAGAAGTAACATCTGTCGATAAGTACTTATTCATTTTTTTCTTTTTCAGATGTTTTTTAAGTTTCAGAAGATCCAAGAGGACCGGCTACCACGTATCTTGGTAGTTTGCCAGTCCTCTTAGAAATGGCACTTTGACAAACAAATTACACCTGCCAGTTTCACGGCCAATGGCATTTTACATCTCCCCTCTATCTCAGATTATATCTCTTAGAAAAATAATGGCATATAAACAGTCCCTTCGACACTCAATCTCTGTTTTTTTCTGTTTTGAGAGCTTAGAAAATTGTAAATAGCCGCCAGCCCCTCTCCGAGCATTGATTTACCTCATATTTTTGTCAATAAACACTGGAAAAATCATTGGGCATATTTTTTTTTTAATTTTGAGTGTAAAAAGGCGGAAAAAGAGAAAAAAAAGGAAAAATATGAGATGACCTCATTTTTTTGGCGTTTATTTTTGGAAATATTTCGGAAACCAATGGAGATACGCTCTTTTTGCTCTAAGAATGTTTTGTAGAGAATTTCAAAAGCTACAGAAAGAATCGGGGCAAAATCGCTCCATCTCGCTTAATTTCCCAGATATTCTTAAAAAAAAGGCATTTAAAAAAACTCTGTACTTAGTTTCTTTTTGTGAATATCTCGGAAAATAATGAAGATACGCCCTTTTTTGCCCTGGTCCATTTTTGTACAGAATTTCAAGAGCGATAAAATTCCTTTTCCTATCTCGCTCAGTTTCCGAGATATTCCCCAAAAATAAGAAATTCCAGTAATAACGATCCAAAACCGAAAATTCAAATTTTTCACTATTTTCTCTTAAATATCTCGAAAATTAAGCGAGATACGCCCTTTTTGCCTCAATCCTATTTTGTAGCTCTTGAAATTTTCTACAAAACTACCTCAGTTTCAAAAAGATGTATTTATTTAGCTCCATTATTTACTGAGATATTTTTCTCTAAAAATGAACAACAAAATCGGATTTTTCTCATTTAAACCTCAATAATTCAAAAACATATATTAGAATAATCGTAAAAAATATATGACACAGAAAATAGCAGAGATTTGAAATTTTTTGGATTTTTCTGACTTCAACAAATAAAGTATCCAAAAAAAAAAAATATACATATGTAGTAAATTAGAAAAACTACAAATGCAAATTTTTTGAATGTCTTTTAAAAATAATTTATATGTTTAAAAAAATTAAAAAAACTTTCAGATGTCTGCTAATTTCCATTATCATAAAATAGCAGACATCCAAAGATTTTTCGCTTTCTTTTTTTCTTAACAAATAAATTATTTTCAGCAGAATGGAAAATATGCACATCTAGAAAATTCAAAAAAACGATGAATGCAAATTTTTTGAATATTTTTATAATAATAATTCATTTTGTTTTTTAATGCAAAAAATTGTCAAATGTGTGCTAATTTCATTATCATCTCATTCCATGGTCATAATAAATATTCACAATCTCCACGACAATTTTTGCTAGGGGCACTTTCAGTACACGAATTACAAATGGGTCACACGGGAATAAATCAACAGGCGAGAGAGATAAAATACATTTGTACCAATCATGAATTCAATCATGTAATATTCGGTAATTGTAATAAAAACAAGTGGATAATAGTATTGCTTTCCAACTGATATAGCTTTTTCTGTTAATACTTTAGCAATAGGCTTCCGAATGGGAGTGATACAATTTTTTTCAAACCATCATCAAAATATCAAATTTTGAAGAAATTCATTAAAACGCCAATAACTCGAGAACTAATCATGCAAATAAGCTCAAAATTCACAGACATCTAACTGATACAATTCTCGAGATAATAGATGAGTATAAATAACATCAGTTGAATAGTTTCCAGAAATTCCATTAAAAACTGATTTTCGAAAAATGGACATATCTCAAAAAGTATCGATCGGATTCTCTTCAAATAAAGCTTAAAAAATAGACTTCGAGAGGAAGTTTTCCACAAAATATGAAATTTCTCTATAAAACAGTTTTGCTGTAATTAAGACTTTTATGCACATACAGACAGACATGCGCTAAAAATATCATTTTGTCTCTATTTAGATCATTTTAAGTATCTTCTATTAAAAAAATTACGATCGAAAATTCTGATGATTACATAGCTTCCATTCGGAGGCAAAAATAAAAAAAATCTATTTTCCAATGAAACATCGAGAGGAAATGATTTGTGATGCAAATAATGTACTGAATCCTTTCTCATTCATTACTCATTGAATTTAATTGCAACTTTTAATTCTTGAAGAACTTTGTTCTTCAATTAAAATTAATTAATTCAAAAGTTTCTTCATGAATTTCTTCTAATCGTAATTTTTTTAGAATTAAATTCACTGTAAAGTGGCATTTTCCATGGATTTCAGCGTTTTTCATCAAATACAAAAGTGAAAGTAAGATAGTCGGAGAAAAAAAAAGAGGAAATTATCTTTTCAATCTTTCAAATAACAGCAAAAACAACAGAATTTGCCGAGAACATATTATTTAAAGAAATTTCTTTAAAAAAAAGAATTCTTAATCAATTTCTCAAAATTTGAATGAAAACGTAAAATATATTTTTTCTAATTCTTTTGATTTCTAATGTGTCAAAAAGTTATGGAGATACGTCTTTTTTACCCTAAAACGGTTTCTTCGACATTTTCAAGAGCTACAAGAAAAGAATTTGAGTAAAAAGGGCGTATCTCCATTAGTTTCCGAGATAGATGAGAAAAATGAACGAAAAAAAATTGAAATAAAGTGGAAAAATCGAAAAAAATCCATTTTTCTCGTTCTCTTTTCAAGAAAGATTATCTCGGGAAATAATGAAGATACGTCTTTTTTGCTCTAAAGTTTGTTTCGTAGCTCTTGAAATTGCCCTCAAAAAGGATCGAGGGAAAATTGCTTTATCTCGCTTAATTAGCGAGATATTTTCAAAAAAACAAATGACAAAATTCAGTTAAAACAGGAGAAATCTCTTTTTTTTTTGGTCATTTTTTGTGAATATCACGGAAAATAAGCGAGATAGGACGATTCTGCTCGAATCCTTTCTTTATAACCCTTGAAATTCTATACAAAACCGTTTTTAGACAAAAAAAAGGCGTATCTCCATTATTTACCGAAATATTTTCAAAAAATCAAAACAAAAGACAAAAATCATAGTTCAAAGGTAAAAAAAAGAATGAGTCAATTTTTTCAAGCCTTTCATCTCAAATATGTCGGAAACTAAGCGAGATACGCCTTTTCAACTCCAATCCTCATTTGTAGCTCCCGAAATTCTCTACAAAATCATCTTCTTAGGGTAAAAAGGACGTGTGTACATTATTTACCGAGATATCCTCAAAAAAAAACGAAGAATGAGCCAATTTTTTCAAGTCTTTCATCCCAAATATCTCACAAACTAAGCGAGATACGCCCTTTTTACCCCAATCCTCATCTGTAGCTCTTAAAATTCTCTACAAAACCTTTTTGAGGTAAAAAAAGGCGTATCCCCATTATTTATCGAGTTATTCCCTAGAAAATCATCAGAAAAATCATCAACTTTTTTACTCCTTCTCTCCTAAATTCTTGGTAAACTCCCAAATTTTTCCCCAAAAATCAACTAAATTAATTTTTAAAAAACGATAAAGGCACTAACATTGTATACAGAATTCAATGCATTTATTAAAGGCACTTCTGTACCTCTAGCCGTATCGTAAAAAAAAAACAAATGAACCAAAAACTCACTGTTAAAAACAAGAAGTTTCCGCGTGGACCCCAGCCTCTTGATGGTCGACTTGACCCCATCTATCTCGTGCTCTTCATCCATTCTCCTGTGATTTTCTCAGCACAACAATTCGTGACACACTTTAATTCCACAATTAAAAATTAAAATCCTCCCCCCCTCACAAAAACCCCCAAAAAACAAAAAAGAAACAGTGCCAATTATCTCCGCACAAACTCCTCAATTTTCCACTTTTTCAAATTTCCCCCCAAAAAAAAAATTACTTTTCACTTTTCTTATCGAAAAAAAATGACTTTTTTCTTTATCCCCGACTACATTTGGAGGCGAAAAACCGGTTTGTAAATCGGGGAATAGCCTCTCAGAAAAATCGGTGGAAATTCACGTAACTAAATTCATAACAAAACTTCTCTTTTCTCTTTTCAAAGTTAAAAGGCGAAAAGATTGGGGCACGAGTTTTATTCACACTTTAATTAATTACTTAATTCAATTAATTAATGTAAAAAAACTCTCACTTTCTTAAGAAATTAACGTAAAACACTCACAGGAAATACGCACACACATACACACACACACAGATACACACGAGCTTCTTTTTTTAATAATGCCACTGTGTAATGTGCTCTCTTCGCGTAGGTTGCCGTGGCAGTGAAGAAGGCATACAGATTCTCGCTACAACTAAAAAGCGTTAGCTTTGTATGCCCTCTCCCCCCTCCCCCCTTTTGGGTAACAAAAAAAGAGGGGGAAAAGATATTCTTAGCGCGGGCTGTGTATTAATTCAACATATGGGGGGGGGGGGGGGGGGCGCTAGCATTCGCATTAGACTCGTGCGTTGCCTAGCAACTGGCTTAACTTTCAAGAAAGAGAGACAGGATGGACTATGTTGGGGTGGGGGGCGACATCTGTTGGAGGTGAGTGGAGGGATGGAGTGAATAAATGCACATGATAATGAAAAATTAAGGGGTCTGTCTACTTTGGACGCCTGAAAAAAACGTTATTTTTACCAATTTTTGTTAAGGAGGTTCTACCCTTCTCAAGAGTGAATTTAAATTTTTTGATATTTCTGCATGAAATTTTCTAAGGTTACAAACAAATATATAATACACGTTTTAGTTGAATGATTAATGCATTGACCGTCTAGTTATCGAGAAAAAAAAATAGTAAAAATGAGTAATTTCACATGCTTATAGAGAGCCCTTATGACAGAACCACTCTATTGGCGACGTTTTGTATTTTTTTTTATAGATCTAACAGATATTTTCCTACTAAAAATTAATATGATATAATTGAATATGTATAGAATTGAATGATATTCTTTCGGACCCACCTCACCGGCTAAATAAGCTCAAGGAACGCAATACAAAAAAATTTATTTGTAGTAAACCCGTCATAGCGGCGGAAACGATAGAGGGCCTGGCTATGCTGCATGCATCAGCTGATCGAATATATATCAATGTATACCGATATGTTTCTATTCCGTAATTTTTTCTTTTCAAATGCAATAATTTGTTGCTAACAGATTCTTAACATTGTTAGAAGAATTTATTAATATTTTTGAGGAACAAAGCACAATAATCGAAAATTGACATCCAAGAATTTGAAGTTTGCACGCAGCCGCCATTCCACTACTTGAATATTTTTAATACTTCTATTATTAAAAAAATCAATTAATAAAAGAAGCGAAATAACATGTATTTTTTATAATTAAAATAGTTAATTTTCGTCGGGTTTTTACTGATCAAAAAAATAAAAAAATTATGTTGCTTTCTTGAACTACCGTGTGAGGGTAGAACCTCGTTAAGAATACTGTTATGTGTATTAATATGAAACTTGTTGGGTTTAACAAAAGCATTCTTAAATTACACAAAAACATTTTTTTAAATTGATTTTAACCACTTTTTCAGTGTGAAAATTCCAGGTAAACAGGAGTTCTCTAAAAGTGCGCTGTTGAAAAAATCTCAACAAAGACCCATGTGAAAAAAAAAAATTAAATGGTTTTAGGTTTAGTGTGATAGTGGCTATACCCGAACCAGAATTATTGCTAAATTTTAATTTTTACAATTTTTTTAAAGGAAAAAACATGCAAAAAAAACTCGTTTTTTAATTATTTTTTTTTTGGTTCTCCGCCATTTTGTTGATTTTGTATATAAATTAATATTTGAGGTTCGCGATATAGCCACTATCACACTAAACCTAAAACCATTCAATTTTTTTTTTTCAGATGGGTCTTTGTTGAGATTTTTTCAACAGCGCACTTTTAGAGAACTCCTGTTTACCTGGAATTTTCACACTGAAGAAGTGGTTAAAATCAATCTAAAAAAATGTTTTTGTGTTATTCAAGAATACTTTTGTTAAACCCAACGAGTTTCATGTTAATAAACATAACAGTATTCTTAAAAAAAATTGGTGAAAATAGCGTTTTTTTCAGGCGTCCGAAGTAGACAGACCCCTTAAGGTAATTCGAGCGCGGCATCACTTTAATTGAGAATTTTTTCTAAGTAGGCTCAAAATGTAGATAAAAAAAAATAAAAAATCTTTGTTATGATCAAAAAGTTAAGTTGCCCGTCTAGAAACAGAGATATCGGCCCTCAAAGTTTGCCCTTTTCCCCATTTGATAACATGGAGATTCGTCAATTTAGTCATATTTTTTCCAATAACTTCTTCAAAATAATTGAGATTTCAACGGAAAAAATCCCTGTAATAGTGCCAGTTGTTAGGAATATCTACAAAAAAAAAATGTGTTTTCCCGTTTAGCTTACGAGAAAAAAAATGTTGAAATATGAAAAATTTCTTTGAGAATTTTCGTATCTAGACTATGGCACTTACGCCTTTTTGTTTTCAATCTTTTTCCGGAGATTAGAGAAAATTTAATGAAAATACTAAAAACAGAAAGGCGTATCTCCGGCACTTACGCCTCTTTGTTATTAGTCAGTGGTACTTACGCCTATATGTTATTATTTTTTATTTTTTTTACTAATATTGCGTAAAAGGCCTTGGAAAGCCTATTGGAGCAATAATAATGGAGATACGCCTTTTTGTTATTTTGAAGAAAAAAAATCAGGAAAAATGGCACTTACGCCCCTTTTACCCTAAGGCGACGATATTATCTATCGACGAGCGGGCTTTTTTCCGTTCGAATAAAACGATTTTGCCTTGCGGCTCAGTGTAAAGGTACGGCCTCATGTAGGCGTTTTTGACGCTAGCATCAGCGTCAAATCAGGTCACGTGACACTATTTTGAATTTCCCGTTACTTAAAAAAATTTAGAGATAAGTTGCCGCGTCAAAAAGCAGCGTCAACATGGCTGTTTACAGGAGTTTTAAGCGTCAGTAGATGATGAAAAATAGCAATTATTGTCCGAATCTATATTTTTGTCATTTACTGAAACATTTTTTAAGGTTTACATCATCTGAACTCATTATTTTTAATATTTTATGACGACAATATTGACGCCCTTTTTCCAGCGATAAAGCTCAGATTGTTGAGCTTTTTGCTACTTGTCGCTAAATTTCTCATTAGTAGGGGGAAATTCGAAATAGTGTCACGTGACCCGATTTAAGGATATCATAGTGGCAGGTTCAAATGATCGACTTTTTTTTTTTCTTCCTCTTAGTTATTATAATTACTATAACTATTTCGATTTTTCAACATTTTACCGATACTAGAACGATGTCCGAGATGATGAATTGTAAATAAAAAATATTATGAATATTCAATATTGTTCCGCATTTGACTTACGCTGTCCCAGCATCGAGGACTGGGATTGGAGGATTCTCAGATTTCAAATACCAATATGGCCGCCATTGATGTTTTCATGCAATCAATTGAATTAATCGTCACTATATGTCCGGTAACATACATTTTACACGATCGCAAAAAAAAATAGACATTCTGACGAACAAAAAACATATAAGGTTATATAAAGAAAAAATAGGTCTGTGACCATGAATTTTTGCAGTGAAACTGAAACTGAGCCTCGCTTATGGAGTTTCTATGTTAATTTAATTATTTTCAAAAATTAATTTTGGCCTTATTTGTCCGGTAACATGGGGTAAACAAAATTTTAAAAAAATCTACTCATGCTATTCTATCGAAAGTGACCAAAATTGAGGAGGAAAAATAGATTGCCCGAACCACTAGGACATCCTTAACGCTGACGCTAGCGTCGAAAATGTCTGCATGAGGCCGTACCTTAATTCAACTATTACTTTTTTTTCACTATCATTAACCGCCTCCTGCAATCTACCCTGAGAATCCACGATTAAACTCAACGCACTCAAATCAGTCTTTACGACGAAAACGACGTATCTCCATCAGTTTCCGAGATATCCTCAAAAAAAACGAACGACAAAAATAGTCTCATTCAATTTTCCCTCCGATTTGGTCGGATAGTCGGGAGGGGGGGGGGGGCAAGAAGGTAAGGTTAGTAAGCGTCTCTGATTGGCTTTCACCTCTGACTCCGGTAGTGACGTCAGAATAACTTCAAAAATATCACCTTTTGATTATTTTTTTCAAAAATTCATAGACCAAAAAAATCAATTAATTAAATTTCCAATATTTTTTCTTTTTTTTCTTTTATCAAAAACTAATTCAGCATTTTTCTAGGGAAAAATAGTAACTCTAGGGGGACAAAATGAATTCCCTAGAATTTAAAATTGGTATTGATAGACAACAAACCACTTGTACAAGTTATACGTTTATATTGTTGCTCCATTGAACTCTGAAGAATTGTAAATAATTTATGAAACAATATTGAACCGCTAATTTGCGTTGCAGTTGAATCTAATTGAATATTCTATTGATTATTTTTTATCTGGAGATTGTGCGTTAATTATGACGAAAGGTAAGCACAATATTGTTGTTATTTGTCATTTTTTGAGGTTATTTTTGGGATTGGATGAATTATTCATTTGTGTGGAAAAAAAATCATGTTTAATTGAATATTTGATATTTTTCAGAATTTTTGAAATTATTTTACAATTTTTTTTTTGAAAATTTTGTAAAAAAACGACTTTTTACTGTAAAAATTACCATGGCGGCTCCGATTTCTGACAGTGTCCCAGTAACTGACCATTTCTGCAAATTTTTCAATTATATTCAAATGTACAATTTATTGTACATTATTGTTTAATCAATTATTTTTTTCATTTCCATGTTGAATTATTATTATTTTTGGAATTATGCAACGTTGGAAAAAAATTAATTTAAAAATAGTAAATAATTGTCAAATGAACGACGTTTCGCCTGCTTTATTGAGGCTTCCTCAGGTTCTTGACATCATTAACATATAGTCACCATAAAATTAATTATATTCAATCGGAAATTTAATCCATGCAAAAGAGTTTTCGCTTGGACCTGAGGAAGCCTCAATAAAGCAGGCAAAACATCGTTCATTTGACAATTATTTATTATTGTTAAATTAATTTTTTCCAACGTCCCATGATCCCAAAGATGATAATATTGTTTAATATTCAGTAGTGAAGAGATAAAACAAGATAAGTCAATTTTTTTCTTACTTATTTATTTGTAAATACCCTAGAAAATAAGCGAGATAGAGCAATTTTGCCCTGAATCCCTTTTTAACTCGTCAAAATGATCACGAAGATAAGTCGATTTATCGTGTCTTACCTCTTCACTACTGTATTCAATTGTTATTTTTTTTACTATTATTATTATATTTTTTCTTTTGGTTTTCTTTAAATATTTTCTGTATGATTTTTTAAGGCTACAGTCATAATAAATATTCAACTATCAATTCAGTAGTGAAGAGGTAAAAAAGGATAAATCGACTTATCTTTGGGGTCATTTCGAAGGAAATATCCCGGAAACTAAGCGAGATAAGGTGATATTACTCATCTGTTTTTGTAGAGAATTTCAAGAGTTAAAAAAGAGTTTTAGGGCAAAATTGCTCTTTCTCGGTTATTTTCTAAGGTATTTTCGAAAAACTTGATGAGAAAAAAAGGGACTTATCTTGTTTTACCTCTTCACTACTGAATTGTTGAGCTGGTTGAGTGCAACAAATATTTATTAATATAGGGGAGACAAAATTGCAAGCGGGGCAAAATGGACCTGCGGTCTTGAATAATTCGGGATTTTTTTTTGAGAGTGAGAGAGTTGGAAAAAAATTTGAAAAAATTCACTAACAATGTCCGCATATTGGAGCATCTCGTCAATTTTTTTTAGATTTTTTCAATAAAATTCTTCACTCTGAGAAAAATTCCTGGATGTAATTGCCATAGAGGTCCATTTTGCCCCACTCATTCCCAATTGAATTATATTTAATGAGTAAATAGTTGTTGCTCTCGATTTATGCTGTCAGAAACTAGCTCCAAAGTGTCAGAAATTGGGCCCACCACGATATATGTCGAAACAATAAAAATAAGTAAATTAATAAAAAATGAAAAAAAATAAAAAAATTTATTCTAATAAAAAAAAAAATATATTAATAAAAATAAACTATTGAAAAAAAATTAAACTATTACGATTACTCATAAAAATGAAACTTATTGTAATGATTTAATTGTGGATTTGACTCAATAGAAAGATTTTTAATTTATTGAAGAAATTTCAGAGGAACGGAAGAATTCGGAGCACAATGAGGAGAAGAAGAATACGCACGAGGCTGGACCAGATCCCTCAGCTCCTATCACGAGGAGAGGAATTTTGACTTCGCTGCTGACTGGAAAACCCATGGAAATACCTGAGCAAGATATTGTAAATATTTGGGGTAAAATGGGGATTCTGAGGAAGTGGTGGGAGATGGAATTTTTTTGATGATTCCATTGGAAAGGGGAGGAAATTTCAGGAGGAAAACTTGGGTCGGAATTGATTTTTTTGAATTTTTGGAAAATTCTAGGTTTTTGGGGGGAAATTTGAAGGGGCGGGAGTTTCGAAAATCGAAAAATTCACGTTTTTGGGGATATCTGCGGTTCTATGGGTCGTAGTGACCTGGGACTGATCTTAAATGAAAGGTGAGATCATTTCCCATCGATTTATGGGTTTCTAAAATTTTTATCGATTTTTCATTGACTTGTAGATCATTTTATGAAAATCAGTTTTTTCATCATATCATCTTCAAAAATCGATAATTTTTTTTAGACCACATAAATCAATGGCAAATGATCTCACCGATGAGACCGGTCTCAAGTGGCTGCAATTAATAGAACCGGAGATATCCCCGAAAAAGTGAAATTTTTCAATTTCGTAAAGAGTTAGAGCCCCAATTTTCCCCTAAAAAACTCGAATTTTCAAAAAATCATCAAAAATAAATTTTGACATATGTTTTCCAACAGAAATTTCCTCAGTTTCCCAATGGAATCATCAGAAAAATCCTATCTCAAATATTTTCATTGATTTCGAGCAATTTTCATCATATAAAAACATAAAATTTCAAGTAAATCCCACTTCTTTAGTGAATATCTCAGAAACTAATGGAGATACGCCCTTTTCACTCTAACACACTTTTGTGGAGAATTTCAAGAGCTTCAAAAAAAAAGACGAGTAAAATCGCTCTATCTCCCTTAGTTTCCGAGATATTTTTAAAAAAGAGTCAAAAATTCAGTCGCAAAAAATTAAAACAAAAAAAAATCAGTTTTCTCGTCATTCTTTTTGGAGAATATCTCGGAAACTAAACGAGATAGCGCAACATTCGTAGAAACCTTTTTTGTAGCTCTCAAAATTCCCTAAAAAAAAGGATTCATAAAAAACTACCCTATCTCTTTTAATTTCCAAGATATTCTCAAAAAACTCAAAAAAAATTGATAAATTCCATAATTCCACAATTCAATTAATTAAAAAAAAATTATATTTGCAGTTATTGTATTAATTTTTGATATTCTTGATACAACTTGCTTTTACATATTTCTGTCTGTACATAATAACAATTTGAAACAAAAAATTAATCGAAAATTGGAAAATTTTCTGTGCTTTTTACATTCCTTCATTTTTTCAAGTTTTGAAGGAATTTTCAAAACCACAGAAAATTTTACAGTTTTCAACCAATTTCTTGTTTCTATGACTTATTCCATTCCTTATTACATGCTTTACAGATTCCCTCTATAAAATTTGAGAATTTTATTTCGCATAGATTGTTATTAACGATTTTATACAAAAATTTGACTTTTTTTTTGACTTTACGAACAGAAACACCTTAATTAAAGGGGGATTTCACCATAAGGGGGGGGGGGGGGGGACTCATTAATGTAAAGAGCTAAGAGGCAATGCAGAAAAAAAATAAAATAAAATAATTAATAATAAAATTATATTTTCAGTTGGGAAAATGCAGATTCGTCTCAGAATTCGAGAAATTGAATCGCATTGGTGAAGGAACTTATGGAATTGTTTATCGTGCAAGAGACACAAAAACCGACAAAGTTGTAGCCCTGAAAAAAGTACGTATGGAGCATGAAAAAGACGGCCTACCAGTCAGTGGATTGCGAGAAATAAGTGTATTATTATCATGTCGTCACGAGAATATTGTACAATTGAAGGAAGTCGTTGTTGGTCGTAGTCTCGAGAGTATATTCCTAGTAATGGAATATTGCGAGCAAGATTTAGCCAGTCTTCTTGACAATATGCAAGCACCATTCTCTGAGAGTCAAGTCAAATGCATTGTACTGCAAGTATTGAAGGGACTGCGTTATTTACATCGAAATTTCATAGTTCACAGAGACTTGAAAGTATCAAATTTACTGATGACTGACAAAGGTTGTGTTAAAATTGCTGATTTTGGTCTTGCAAGATGGTTTGGACTACCGTTGAAGCCAATGACACCAAGAGTCGTTACACTTTGGTACAGAGCACCTGAATTATTGCTACAAGCCAAGACACAGACTACTTCGGTCGATATGTGGGCAGCTGGATGTATTTTAGGTGATTTTTCCTTTTTTGGGGAAATTTTAATTCCTCTTTTTTTAATTTGAATTTTTTTCATTGATTTTTTTTTTGAGAATTTCTTGGAGATCAAATTAAATTTGAGAATTTTTCGGAAATTAAATTAAATTTGAGAATTTCTCGCAGATACGTCTTTTTTGTTCTTAGGCTTTTTTGTAGAGAATTTCAGAAGGAGATGCAAAAAAGGATTTGGGTAAAAAAAGGCGTATCTCGCTTAATTTCTGAGATATTTGAACAAAAAAATTATTCAAGTAAAAGGAGATGAGTCTATTTTTTCAGTTGTTTTTGGGATATATTTCGGAAAATAAAGGAGGTAGAGTGACTCAGCTTGAATCCTTTTTTGTAGAAAAATTCAAGAGCTTCAAAAAACAGATTAGAGTAGAGAAAGTGTATCTCTATTATTTCCCGAGATATTTCTACAAAAACGAAAAAAATTCATCAAAAAATTAAAAAAAATAAGGACACAAGAGCCATTCTTGCGAGGCTCCTCGAATTTAAAACACTCTGGTGCAAATTTCAATTGAAAAAAAAAAAATTGGCTCAGTCTAGATACACATAGCTACACAAATACGTAGGGGATTTCAAAAATATTGTTTTTTGTGTGATTGGTGACCATTTGAATGAAAATGTTCAAATTTCGACCAAAAAACCGGCAATTTTTTATCAATAAAAAATGTGCAAATCAATTTCTTGAAAATCCCCTACGTATTTCTGTTCAAAATATTGTTTCCAAGATGCTGTGGGAAGTTCAAATAAAAATAATGAAAATTATTGGAGTTATGCTGCGTGCCAATTTGAAAAATCATGTTTCGAGAAAAACACGATTGAAGTTTTGACTCAGGCTATAAATATGAAGAAATGCCTCGGGAAAAATTCAAAATTTCATGAGAAAAAATGGGTTTTAGGTGATAACTTTTCTTGCCCGTATTCTGGAAAGCCCAAAGTAATTTTTAAAGCAAAAAAAAATAGATTTTTTGAAAATTCTACAGTGGTGTGACCCCTTAAAACTAATCAAAAAAAAGGAATTTTGGTAATGATCTCTTCTGTAGCCTGTAGCCCCCCCCCCTCCCGCCCTCCCCCTCCTCCTCCAAAAAAACAGTTCTCAAATTTTGTTCTCACTTTCGCCAATTCTTACGAAATATTCTTTTCTTCCAGGTGAATTATTGGGTCACAGGCCTCTTCTCCCCGGCAGATCAGAGATACAACAATTAGAGTTAATTGTCGACCTCCTTGGAACTCCAAGTGAGGCCATATGGCCAGAATTCAATTCACTACCAGCCTTGCAGAATTTTACACTCAAGCAACAGCCATACAACAATTTAAAACAAAGATTTCCATGGTTAAGTGCAGCTGGACTGAGATTATTAAATTTTCTCTTCATGTATGACCCAAAAAAACGTGCAACAGCTGAAGAATGCCTGCAGAGTAGTTATTTCAAAGAGGCACCATTGCCATGTGATCCAAAATTAATGCCAACATTTCCACAGCATCGAAATATGAAAAAAACAAGTACAACTAAAGAAACGAGAGAATCAGAGCAGCTTATCAGTGATCAGACGAATAATTTACCTGCTATTTCTGATTTGGTAAGAAATTCTTTTTTTTTTTTGTTATTAGAAGAAAAAAATTTCATCATAAATTACATTATCACTTTATTTGTTGTAGAATATCTCGAAAACTAATGGAGATACGCCCTTTTTGCACTGAGACACTTTTGCAGATAATTTTAAGTGTTAAAAAAAAGGTGCAGGTAAAAAGGGCGTATCTCCATCACTTTGCGAGGTATTTCGATTTTAAAAAACGAGAAAAATTGACTTTTTATCTTTTTATGAATGAATTGTTGAGTTTCTTTTTAATTGAATATCTCGAAAAGTCATAAAGATAGGCTTTTTTCACTGGATCCTTTCTTTAGCACTTGAACTTCTCTATAGAAGTGTCTTAGAGTAAAAAGGTCGTATCTCTTCATTACTTTCCAAGTTATTTTCGATGAAAAAACGAGAAAAATCGATTTTTTATCTCTTTACGAATAAATTATTGAATTTTTTTTTAGAATATCTCGAAAAGTAATGAACATACGTCCTTTTTTGCCCTAATAAACTTTCTTAGGAAGCTTTAAGAGGTAAAAATGAGGGTCAAGATAAAAAAGGCGTATCTCCATTATTTTCCGAGGTATTTTGAAGAAAAAAATTAGGAAAATTGTCTTTTTATCTCTTTATTACAAATAAAATTATTAATTTTTTTTGAGAATGTTTTCCAAAGTCATGGAGATACGCCTTTTTTATACTGAGACCCTTTTGTAGAGGATTTCGAGAGCTACAAAAGAAAGTTAGGGTAAAAAAGACATATCTCCATCATTTTCTGAGATTTTTGAAAAAAAACGACGAAAAGAGTATTTTTCGAATTTCATCTCTTTACTACTGAATTTTGTTATTTTTTTTTAATATCTTGCAAAATAAGCGAGATAAAGCAGTTTTACTATACTCCTTGTTAGAAAATTTCAAGGGCTACAAAAAAAATTAAGGTGAAAAGGGCGTATCTCCATTATTTTCTGAGATATTCTTTAAAAAAATGACAAAAAAAAAGGATTCATCCATTTTATCTTTTTTCTACTCAATTTTTTTAGTTCCGTTTAGAATATCTCGGAAAATAAGCGAGATAAAGTGTTTTTGCCTTAATCCTGTCTCGTAGCTCTCAAAATTCTCTACAAAAACTCCTCACGACAAAAAAAAAATCGTATCTCCATTATTTACCGAGATATTCTTAAAAAAACGATAATTAAATTAAAAACATCATTAAATAAAAAATTAAAAATCAAAATAATTTCTATTTCTTCAAAATCTTTTTATTAATTTCATCTCTCAATCAATTTATCCTCAAAATCAATCACAATAATAACAAAATAATTTGTTTTTTGTTTTTTTTTTAGCTTGGATCACTGGTAAAAAAGAGACGAGTGGAATGATTCACCGTAAATTGTCATTAAAAAAAAAATAGCAAAAAAAAAAAGAGAAAATAATTAATGAATTCACCCGAAAAAAAAATTTCATAATCACATGGTAAAAACACTACGATCCTCAATTAATTAATATCAAGTCATTAACAATTAATAATAATAATAAAAAAAAGCAAAAAAGAAAAAAATTTTAATTAAATCAATGTCTTCTAAGTCCTTGTGCTTCAAAACGTTTTTGATATTGTCCTTCTGGATCGTATTTAGCAATTAATTTATTCCAATCATCTGGCCTTTGTGTTCTCAGATGATTAATAACTTTCTCTGCAACTTCCTTCTGTTTTTCATCGCATTTACTGCATTCAGTCTTCAATGCATCCGGAAGTGTCTCTGGAAATTGAGGAAAAAGAGGAGAATTTTAATGAAAAAATAAATAAAAAAACATTGAAAATTTATGAGGTAGGAAATGAAAAGGCGTGATGCAACACAAAAGTATAATTTTATTGGCTTAAAATCAGAAGGGCGTAAGTGCTATGCTTATATACACATCACTTACGCCTTTTTGTTTCTGAGGCAACGATTTTATCTCGTTGAAAAAAAATAAAATAAAATGTTTTTATTTGCCTTTCGATCACGCGTAATGGAACACACACCATCGGTGATTACTCAACTGTGAAAGTTTTACACCTCTTACTCAATCACTCCCATGATTTTTTCCATTGCATACGTAATTTTTTTTTTCTTCGAATTGAATATAAATGATTTTTTTTTTCATTTTTTGAGATTGAATAATAAAATTTTTTGGGCTTTTTTGCAGATTGTTTATGGTAAATATCTCGGAAACCAATGGAGATAAGCCCTTTTTGCTCTAATATGGTTTTGTAGAGAATTTCGAGAGCTTGTAAAATGGATTGGAGTAAAATTGCTCTATCTCGCTTAGTTTCTGAGATATTTGAGAAAAACTGATGAAAAAAATGTAGTGTTGAAAAAATAAAACTGAAGAAATCGAGTTTTTCAATTTTTTTTTGAGAATATCTCGGAAACTAATGGAGATACGCCTTTTTTTGTCCTCATCTTTTGCAAAACGACCTTGAAATTCTCTGCAGTTAAAGTATTCAGGTAAAATAGCACTATCTCGTTTATTTTCCAAAATATTTTCGAAAAATTAATGACAAAAAAAATTTTGCTTAGTTTTTTTTTTTGAAAATGACTCGGAAACGAAGTGAGATAGAACGATTTTGTTCCAATTCTCTTTTGTACAGAATTTTAAGAGCTACAAATAAGGAATGAGGTAAAAACGACGTATTTCCATTATTTTTGGAGATATTCTCAAAGAAAAAACGAAAAGAGTAGAATTAGTCAATTTTTTTTCCTTTATGATTGAATAATCGACTCTTTTTTAAAAAATATCTCGGAAACTAAGCGAGATAGCACAGTTTTACTTGAATTCTTTTTTGTAGCTGTTGAAATTCTCTGCAAGAAACGATTCCAACAAAATCACTCTATCTCGCTTAGTTTCCGAGATATTTACCAAAAACTGTCGACGAAATTCAGTGATAAAAAAATAAAACCGAAAAAATCAATTTTTTAAAAATAGTTTTCTTAAAATATCTCGGAAATTAAGCGAGATAGAGAGATTTTAGTAGAGTACCTTCTTTGATAAGAAAATTCCACAAAAAATCCCATTAACAAAAGCAATCTCATTTAATTTCCAAGATATTCTAAAAAAAAAACTGATTTTTCCCAAAAATCTCTCATTTTTCAGTTTTTCACAATCATCTCGGAAACTAAGCGAGATACGTCAATTTTTCATGATACCTTTTTTGTAGCTCTTTAAATTCTCTACAAAACATTTTCAGGCAAAAAAGGGCGTATCTCCATTAGTTTCCGAGATATTCTTAAAAAACGATTGAAAAATTCGATTTATCCTTTTTTTTAATTTTTTAACATTTTTCACTGAATTTTTGAATTAAAAAAATTAAGAAAAAACGAAGAATAAATTTACTTACTTTTGAGTTCAGTTCCTGCAGCAGTACAAGGGCCCTTGTCCAACATGCACTTGATATAATTCGTTAGAATTCGTCTATTTTGCAGAATTTCATCGACATTAACATTATCATATTGACTTGTGTATTTTTGTGCCACTGCAGTTGCAACAAGCAACGAAATAATCAGCAAACTCTTCATAATTGACTTTTTTTTTATTTATTAAAAAATGAGACGATGGAGGGAATTGTCTCGACGAAGCAACAAAGTTTGAGTGGGCATTGGGCGAACGTTTGCCTTTTATATGGGAGAGAGTTTATTTTAAATAAAAGGAGTGGGGAAACTTTAGTCACTCCTTTTTTTTTTCTTCTTCTTCTTATTTATTCACTTTAGTTCTGCACTCACGTTCATTTCAATGATTATCTCAGTCCTCTCTCATGAGTCCCAAATAATTACTGAGCAAATCTTCAAAGGCCATGATAATTTAGCAATTTTTTTTCTCTCTCAAAAGTCACAAACAAATTTCAGTAAATTTTTTTCTTTCAAAAATCACGAAAATTTCGATTGAATTTTTTTCTGTCAAAAATCACGAAAATTTCGATTGAATTTTCTTTTTTTTCAAAAATCACGAAAATTTCGATTGAATTTTCTTTTTTTCAAAAATTTCGAAAATTTCGATTGAATTTTCTTTTTTTTTTTCCAAAATTACGAAAATTTCGATTGAATTTTTTTTTCTCTCAAAAATCACGAAAATTTCGATTGAATTTTCTTTTTTTTTCAAAAATTACGAAAATTTCGATTGAATTTTTTTTTCTTCCAAAAATCACGAAAATTTCGATTGAATCTTCTTCTTTTCTTTCAAAAATCGCTAAATTTTTTATTAATCGAATTTTTTCTATCAAAAAATCTCGAAATTCTTCATTGAAGAATTTTGTGATTTTTCGATTATATTCTTCCTTTTCATCGGAAGAATTACAAAAAAAAAAAAATGATAATTTGATGCAGTATTTTCAATTTTTTTTAAATTCATGCTAATTCTGTTTCTTTTTTCCGGCAAAACTGCGAAGAAATGTGCGTCTTTGAATTTTGAACTTTGGATGAGTTCTTTTGAATTATTTCTCATGCAAATTAATTTTTTTTTTCCTTCAAGGATCACATAACGGCCGAAATATGACGATGAATTTTCGATGAATTCTCAGAAGTTTTATATTGGAAAAACCCATTCTCTTTTCTCTCCACTCAAGAAAATATATATATATTTTTTTAAATGGATTTTTATGAATTTTTATGAATTATTTCGATGAATTTGGATTTTTATGAGGGAAAAGTGATTATTTTTATAGTTTTTTTTGAGAATATTTCAGAAATTGAGTGAAATACGCCCTTTTTGTTCTAAAACTTTCTTTGTAGAGAATTTCAAGAGCAAAAACGCATCTCAGGACAAAAAAGAGCGTATCTCCATTATTTACTGAGATTTTTATTGAAAAAAAATGAATAAAATTTTTTTTATTTTTTATTTTTTTATAAAAATGGCAGTAAGTAATGGAGATACGCCCTTTTTGTCCTGAGAAGGTCCTGTAGATAATTTAAAGAGCTACAAAAAAGGATTAGGACAAAAAGGGCGTATCTCCATTATTTTCCGAGATATTTCCAAAAAACGACAAAAAAAATAGACTTGGTCTAATTTAATTTTTAAATTTTGTTGTTTTTTTCAGATTATCTCGGAAATTAAGCGAGATAGAGTGATTTTGCTCAAATCCTTTTTTGTAGCTCTTGAAATTCTCTACAAAACGATCTCAGGGCAAAAAAGTGTATCTCTATTAGTTTTTTAGATATTTGAAAAAAAAATACAAAAATTCAGTGGTAAATAATTAAAATTTGATTTTTTTGATCATTTTTTTTTCAAAATATCTGGGAAACTGAGGGAGATACGCCTTTTTTATCTGCTCAATTTTGCTACTAATTAAAAATAAAAAGTTTATGAAAATTCCTTTTTTTTTTAAATATTTTTTGTAAATTTGAAAGGATTTTCTCATTGCAAAATTGGGAAATCCCAGAATATTCGCCTTTTTTTTTTACCAGTTTTAAACAAAATTATATGAAATATGAAAAAAAAAATTGGGAAAAGCCCCGCCCCAATGCCTTTGATACACTCCAGGTGGTTTATTAACGAGTTCCAAAGGTCTCTATTTCTGGATTATCCCAAACTTAAAATATTCAGATCCGCTATCATGCTATTACACCAATAGAGAGCCCAACCCCACTAGTCCACAAACTATTTCGGTGTTATTTTAGATTTCTCCAACAAATATTACGAATTACGTCTATCTCATGCGAGAAGACTTCGAGAAGTAATCAAATTTTCGAGAAAAAAAATTCATTTTTTTTTCATAATACTTCAGAATAATTTTTTTTCTAATTTAATTTTTAATTTTGTTAATTTCCAATTTTTTAAATTTTTTAATTTAATTTTTTTTAATTTAATTTTTAATTTTTTACATTTTTTTCAACTTTAAATTCCCCAAAAGAGAGAAAAAAAAGTCCTGAAAGAAAAATCACGAAATTGAAGCTTTGTTTTCGTGAAATATCTCTGAAGCCGTTGAAGATAGAAAATTTTTCAAGAGACCTTTTTTGTAGAGCAGAACAAGAGCTACAAAAAACGTTCTATGAAAAAATTTCTATCTCCAAAAGATTCTGAGATATTCTCAAAAAACAAACTTTGAAACCAGAAATTTTTTCTGCAACAGATTTCGAGATAAAAAAAATCTTGAAAAAATGAAATGCTGAAATTAATGGTTTTCGTAAAATATCTCTGAATCTATTCGAGATGGAGAATTTTTCATGAGACCTTTTTTGTAGAGGAGAACGAGAGCTACAAAAAAGATTCCATGAAAAAATGTCTATCTCCAACAGATTTCGAGATATTCTCAAAAAGCAAAATCGAAAAAACCGATTTTTTTTTTTTTTTTCAAATTACGTGTTATAATTTACAGGTGAAATAAAAAAATGCAAATAATAGAAAGTCATTTGATTTTACTCATTTGTCACCTGCAAAGCTCTTACGTTGCATCATCACAAACATTTGTTTCTATTCTATTTATTTTATTCTTTAATTTTTTTTTTCTCATTTTTTGACGTCAAATGGTGATTGCGTAATTCTGTGTTTGAAAGAACGAAAACATTCGAATGATCGATGTCTATCGTCTCGAAAAAAAAAAAAAAAACAGAGTCGATGGAGAAATGAGAAGATTAACAAAATAATGTGGAAAATTTTGAAAAATCATTTATCATTCGAAGAATTAATTTCTTTTTTCATTTTTTTTTTCATTTATTTTAATTTAATTTTCGTTTTTTTTTTGTGATGAACTGCTTTGGATGACTGGTTTTAGTGTATTTGGATGTTATTGGTCCTCGATGGAGTTACCATGGGCATTTGAAGAGCTGCAATGCCATGCAGAAGGCCATCGTTGCACAATTTCAGCCCTTGAAGAATGAATAAATAATTAATTTAGGAGGAAAAATGTAAATTTAGAATGAGTCAACTTTTTTGTTGTTTGTTTTATGAGAATATCTCGGTAAATAATGGAGATACGTCTTCTTTGACCTGAGGTGTTTTGTAGAGAATTTTGAGAGCTACAAAAAAAGGTTCGGGTAAAATCGCTCTATCTCGCTTAGTTTCTGGGATATTATCAAAAAAACAGAAAATTCAGTAGTGAAAAGGCGAAATTGGATAAATTGTTCTTTTTTGTTGTTTTTTGAAAATATCTCGGAAACTAATAGAGATAGAGCGATATTGTTCGAATGCTTTTTTGAAGCTTTTAAAATTCTGTACAAAGAAGGATTCGAGTAAAAAGGGCGTATCTCCATTATTTTCCGAGATATTCACAAAAAACTTATGAGAAATAGGCTTACCTCAGAAACAAAGGGGCGTAAGTGCTGTGTATAAGCATAGGACTTACGCCCCCTTAATTCTAAAACGGGGATTTTAGAAAATTTTTCTCTCTTCGAGTGAATTTTTTACTTTTTTTATGAAAAACATCCCGGAAACTAAGTGAGATAAAGCGATTTTACTCAAATCTTTTATTTTACCTCTTGAAATTCTTTACAAAACCACCTAAAGGAAAAAAAAAGACGTATCTCCCTTATTTTCCAAGACATTCTCGAAAAACGAAATACAAAAGAAATGGGCTCATTATAAAATTCTAATTTCTATCGATTCGAAAGCTCAAATAAAAATGAATTAATACTTTGTTTCGTGAATTTTCATTATATTTTCTCTTCTTTTTTTATTTTCTCATTTTACTGTTTAGTTTAGAGATTTCAATGCGCGAATAGAAAAACACTTCTAAAAATCATATTATTTTTTTTTCACAATTAAAAATAGATTTGAATCCATTAAAGTAATGGAGATACCCCCTTTTTTTTCTTAAAATTGTTTTGTAAATAATTTTAAGAGCTACCGAGAAAAGGATTAGAGCAAAAAGGACGTGTTTCCATTATTTTCCAGGATATTTCCGAAAAAAGACAAAAAAAAAGAGATTTGTTCAATTTTAATTTTTCAATGTTTTTATTTTCTTTCTATTATCTCGGAAACTAAGCGAGATAGAACGATTTTGCCTCTGTCCATATTGTAAGCTCTTGAAATTCTCTACAAAAAAGGATCAAGACCTTATTATATTATATCATCGCCTTAGAGTTAAAGGGGCGTAAGTGCCAAAAATGCTAAATTCTGGTGTAAAAAGGGCGTATTAATGCAATTATCACTCCAAAATGTTTTTTTGGACTTATGCCTTTTTTTTTTTAATAATTTCTCCATCGCATTTAAGAATATTTGGAGATACACCTCAATAATGCATAAAATGCCCAGAAAAGCATATTGAAGTGGAAACTTTGGAGATACGCCCCTTTGTTATTTAGAAGAAAAAAAATCAGAAAAAATGGCACTTACGCCCCTTTAACTCTAAGTCCATGATATAAAAAAATTTTCAGGAAAAATTTCGAATTTTCAAGATTTTGAAACAAATTTCGAAAAATTTGAAAAAAAAAAATCGAAATTTTTTTTTAAAAAATCGAAAAATTTTTTAAAAAAATCGAAAAATTTTAAAAAAAAATCGAAAAATTTGAAAAAAAAATCGAAAAATCTCAAATATTAAAATAAAACTGATTTTTGAAATGTATGTTAGCAAAAGAAGGTTTCCGGGGTTTGATTTGAGAAAATTTCGAAAAAAATTTCAAACTTCCAAGAATTTGAAAAAAAGTTCGAAAAATTTGAAAAAAAAAATGGAAAAATTTGAAAAAAAAATCGAAAAATCTCAAATATTAAAATAAAACTGATATTAAATCATATTTTTTTCACAATTAAAAATAGATTTGAATCCATTAAACTTACCATTCTCGTAAAAAAAAGTCTTTATTTCATAGAAAAAAATTTCTTCATTAATTCTAAATTATTATTAATTAATAAATTCCCGAATAAAGTATCCAGAGACATATCAGTAGTATGAGGAGTATCAAGTATGTCGTCAGAATATTCTGTGTCTCGTGCGCTGGTTTTGCAATCATTTGTGCAATTTTTTTCCAATTAATTTAGCAATAAATTAATTGATAAAAAAAAAATTTTAATAAATTTTTTTTTTTTTTTTTTTTTTAGGTGAGAAATTTCGAAAAATTTACAGATTTTTTTTGGACTCTTTGGAGCTTTGGAAGCTTTAGACTGATACATCATGAAATTTCGGTAATATTCATCCAGTTGTGAATTTTTGATACTCTCTCCCTTCCACCAGATTATACAGAATCATTGGGAGGCTGGAGAGCTTTCATCTAGGATTGGATGAATCTTGGAGGACGCCCCCGCGTGCTTTCGAGATATACGTCACGTATACAACACTCGAGGTTAATATTTAAGATTGAAGAGAATTTTTTATTTATTTTTTTCGTATTTTTCAAATTTTTTTTCCCCTGGAATTCGATTTTTTTCGTTCACGAAAAATTTGTTTTGGTGAAAAGATTTCAATGGATTTGAGGATTTCTTTTGTTTTTTATTTTTTTGATTTTCTCTCTTTGTCTTTTTTTGGGTAGAAAAGCGAAGATTAAAGTATTGGATTTAATTCCCTTTTTTATTGACGAGAAAAAAAATTAATAAAAATTGTTTTTTATTAATTTGAAGGAAATTTCGTTGGAGGATTCAGCTTACTTTCATCATTTTTGGAGAATATCTCGGAAGATAAGCGAGATAGAGCAATTTTGCATGAATCCTTTTATGTAGAAAATTTCAAGAGCCAGAGAAAAGGATTTGAGCAAAAAGGGCGTATCTCCATTAGTTTCTGAGATATCATCAAAAAGCAACAGAATTCATTAGTAAAACATTGAAATGATACTTTTATTTGTCATTTGTTTTTTGGAAATATCTCAGAAACTAAACGAGATGGAGCGATTTTGCTTGAATCCTTTTTTGTAGAGAATTCCAAGAACTACAAAAAAAGATGAGAGCGAAATCGCCCTATCTCGCTTATTTTCCGAGATATTCTCAAAAAATGGTAGCATTTGGTAGTGAAGCATTAAAATGGGTCTTTTTTTATCATTTTTTTTTTCGAACATCTCGGAAATTAAGCGAGATAGAGCGATTTTGTCTCAATTCTTTTTTGTAGCCTTGGAAATTCTCTACAAGACCATATTAGGACAAAAACGGTGTATCTCTATTAGTTTTCGAGATATTCAAACAAAATCAAATCGATCTATCTTTTAAAAAAAAAATTTCTACTCATTTCCAAAAAAAACTATTTTCTAACTTTTTTTTTTTGTTTTGATAAATTCTTTGATGCGCAGTTTCATAATTTACATTAAGTTATTTTCATGCCAATCGAATGAATCTGACAGTGATGAGACACACGCACTAGTTTTCGCGTTAGTTTTAATAATAACTTTGGTAAATTTACGATGAATGAAAGGATTTTGTAAAATACTCAGAGTGACTTCAGGTAAAAATGATTTTATCACGTTAAAAACGAAAGGAAAAAAAAATTACAAAAATATTTTTCTTGGCAAATGATTTGAGTCAATAATCTTTTCAAGTTTGATATCATTTTCCTTATTTATCTTCGATAAATTTGTTTCTTTGTCATCTCTTTTTCCTTTAAGGTAGTATCCCAGCGAACTCGAGTATAGTTAATCCCTTATTTTTTGATGCCCTATCAAAGATGATATTTTTCTTCATTTTTCTGAATTTTTTCATAATTTTTGTCCGTCCAGTTTATGAGATATGAATTATCAAAGTTACTGAAAATACCGGTGGTGGGGATGAAACGCCCTAAATCAGACAGAAATAACGAAATTACTAAAAAACCACAGGGTTGAGCCATTATTTAAAAACAATTGGCGAAGAGAACAGCATTTTAACTAAATAATAGAAGAAAAAAATATTCAATTCACCGTATAGTTATTGAGAAATTTTAATTAGAAGGTATTCGTAACTATTTGCCTCTCTTTCTATCTCATGCATGTGATAGGAGATTAATGTAAAAAAAATTCGAGAAAAAAAAATTATATTCACAAGCTGAAGATATGACTTTCGAATAGTTTAATCACTTTTTTCGAGTAAATTAAAGCACGTTTTCCTCGAATTATCAGCAATTGATTGGAAAATAATCTACAAATCCTCTTTTTTTTTGTGTTTTATCAATCGTATTTCGCGATACTACTTTAAAATCAAAAATAAGAGAAAATGTTTTTCTTGGCAAATGATTCGAGTCAATAATCTTTTCAAGTTTGTTATCATTTCCCTCATTTATCTTTGAAAAATTTGTTTTTTTCCGTCTTTTTTTCTTCAAATTTTTTTTTTTTTTTTAAATTCAAATTCTATTTTCTTTTTGTTTGTCGGTTCATGATTCGAATTATTGTTTTTTTTCCAGTTTTAAAGAACAAAAAGACATTTAATTATAATAAATAATTTTTGCATTTACATTCAACTTATTTTGGAGTGAATGATGACAAAAATGATTATTTTAATATTGTTTGTGTTTTTTTTCTCATTTCTTATTTTTTGCAATTATTCTGAGGAAAATTTCGAATGTTTTTCGCATTGGGGAATAAACTATGGTGTTTCATTACTTTTTTTAATACCGAAACATAAAATTATTTTCATTAGTTTAGAATCATTCATTAGTTTCGTGTTGAATATTGGGGGAATATCTTGGAAACTAAGCGAGATACGCCTTTTTTGGTGGAATCCTTTTTCGAAGCTCTTGAAATTCTCTACAAAAACACTTCAAGTAAAAAACAGCGTATCTCCATTATTTTCAAAGATATTCATCAATAATTGATGAGATTCAGCAGTAAAAAGATGAAATAAGAAAAAAACTCATTTTTTAAAAAAATATCTTGGAAAGTAATGGAGATAGGCATTTTTTCCCGAATCCTTTCTCGTAGATAATTTCTAAACTCACAAAAAGAGTCTTGGAGCAAAAAGGGCGTATCTCCATTAGTTTCCGAGATATTTGTAAAAAATTAATGAAAAAAAAATCTTATTTCAATTTTCCTTATTTTTTTCCTTTTACTTTTCGCGAATATCTTGGAAAGTAAGCGAGATAGCGCAAATTTACCCGAATTCTTTTTTGTAGCTCTTGAAATTCTCTATAAAAACACTCTTCTGCAAAAAGGGCGTATCTCCCTTAGTTTCCAAGATATTCCAAGAAAATTAAGCACAAAAATTGAATTGAAAAAAAATTAAATTAAATTAAAAATTTAAATTAAATTAAAAAACTTCGTGAAAATTAAAAATATTTGCATTTATTACCTAAAAGTCGTCCACAGAGGTAGCAACGATTATTTACAATGTATTTACATATTGTGTGTTCATGAAAAAGAGGAAGCTCTCAAGACGTAAAATTCTTATTGACTGAACTAGGTGCTTGAAGTACTTTTCGTGACAATCTCATGACTCCAGAGACCGGATCACGTCCGAAATATTTCACCTGCAGCTCCTGTCCAATTTCAATACCTAGAGCACTTGGATGAACCACCAAACGTTGGTCCAGCTGCGAATTATGAAGCAATGTTGGATTCATATTGGGATAAAGGATGACCATGACTCCAGATTCACGAATATCCACGACTTTAGCTGTATAAATTCCTCCAAACTCTAATTCCGGTGATTTTTCCTCTTTCAAAATCGCATCTATCATTTCCTTCGCTTCTTTCATCGCTGTTTCATTTGGCGCGAAGAGAGAATAAATATTTTCGTCTTGGAGATGAATCTGAAAAGGAAAAAAAAGGGAAAATCTGTGAAATTTATGAATTTTGGTGGAGGGTAGTGGGGTAAAATGGGGATTCTGATGAAGCGGTGGGAGATGGAATTTTTTTGATGATTCCATTGGAAAGAGGAGGAAATTTCAGTAGGAAAACATGTGTCGGAATTGATTTTTTTGAATTTTCTTGAAAATTTTAGTTTTTTGGGGGGAAATTTGAAGGGATGGAAGTTTCGAAAATCGAAAAAATTCACATTTTTGGGGATATCTGCGGTTCTATTGGTCGCAGCGACCTGGGATCGATCTTGAATGAAAGGTGAGATCATTTCCCATCGATTTATGGGGTTCTCAAATTTTTTATCGATTTTTTAGTGACTTGTAGATCATTTTATGAAAATCTGTTTTTCCATCATATCATCCTCAAAAATCGATAATTTTTGTTTAAACCACCCAAATCGGTGGCAAATGATCTCATCTTTTATTTAAAATCGGTCTCAAGTCGCTGCGACTGATAGAACCTGAGATATCCTCGAAAAAGTGAAATTTTTCAATTTTGTGAAGAGTTAGAGCTCCAATTTTCCCCTAAAAAACTCGAATTTTCACAAAATTATTAAAAATTAATTTTAACATATGTTTTCCAACGGAAATTTCTTCAGCTTTCCAGTGGAATCATCAGGAGAATCCTCTCTCAAATATTTCCATTGATTCCGAGCAATTTTCATCATATAAAAACATCACAATCCATCTAAATCCTGTCTTTTTAGTGAATATCTCGAAAACTGATGGAGATACGCCCTCTTTGCCTCCATCCTTTTCTATAGGAAATTCCAAGAACTCCAAAGACGAATTCGAGCCAAATCGCTCTATCTCGCTTAGTTTCCGAGATAATCACCAAAAACTGATGAAAAATCCAGTGATGAAGAGATAAAACCGGATAAATCGACTTTTCCAATCGTTTTTCTTGGATATCTCGGAAACTAATGGAGATACGCCTTTTTTATCCCAGTCCTTTTTCGTAGCTCTTGAAATTCCCTACTAAAAAGGATTCGGACAAAATCGCCCTATCTTTCCAATTTTCCGAGATATTCTCAAAAAACTGCTCCACCTTAAAATCTTCACCAAAAAATCAAAATTGTCAAAAAAATTCGAAAAAATTAAAAAATAAAATTCTGTTACATAATTTTCATCGGAAATTGCCTCAGCTTTTCAATGAAATCATCAAAAAAATCCTATCTTCAATATTTTCACTGATTTCAAGTGATTTTACATGATATTTTACAGATTTTTTAACTACACTCACACTAACTCCAGTTTCAACAAAGATTTTCTTCAAATTAGCACCACCAACACCAACAAATCTTCCTCGTTGATGTGCTGGTATCTCCATTGCTTCGGTAATTGGCATATTCTGTTTTCCAGTTCTTGGTGACGATATTAAACTATTCATTTTTCCAATAATCTCTGATTTTGCAGTTATTGCTTGAGAAATCGCCTCCATGACGATTTTAAGAGGTAGTCCTGGTATTTTAACGTCAGCTTGAAGTGCTGTTATCCCTTTTTTCGTCCCAGCTATTTTGAAATCCATGTCACCAAGATAATCCTCAATTCCCTGAAATTAAATGGATTTTTAAAATATTTTTTCAAAATTAAATTAAATAGAATTCAAGTGATAACTTTAAGTAATCGATTTTTTTCGAATAAATCTCGGAAACTAATGGAGATACGCCCTTTTTGCACTCATTCTTTTTTTGTAGCTCTCGAAATTCTCTACAAAACATTCTTAGGGCAAAAAGGGCGTATCTCCATTATTTTCCGAGATATCAATAAAATTGTTGGAAAATAGACTTTTCTCGTTTTATCCAATAATAAAGTGTTTTTTTGAAATATCTCGGAAACTAAGCGAGATAGAGAAATTTTGGTAGAAACCTTTTTTGTAGCCCTCGGAATTCTCTACAAAAAGAGATTCGATCAAAATTGCTCTATCTCGCTTACTTTCAGAGATCCTCTCAATAAACGAACGACAAAAATAGTAGTGCAGAGATAAAACAGAATGAGTCAATTTTTTCAAGCCTTTTTTTTGAGAATATCTCGGAAAGTAAGCGAGATGGGGCGATTTTGCTCTAATCCTTATTAGTAGCTCTTGAAAATTTTCGACAAAACATTCTTAGCGCAAAAAGAGCGTATCTCCATTAGTTGCCGAGATATTATCAATAAATTGTTGGAAAAAAAATGGAATTATCCTGTTTTATCCAATAATCAAGTGTTTTTTAAAGAATATCTCGGAAACTAAGCGAGATAGAGAAATTTCTGTGGAAACCTTTTTTGTAGCCCTTGAAATTCTCTACAAAAACCGTTCAGCACAAAATCGCTCTATCTCCCTCACTTCCAAAGATATTCAAAGAAAACAGGGGAATCACCAGAAGATCCGTGAGAATCCTGTAGTCCTCGATGTTTTTCTTCTCAGCATCGTATCTCGTGATGAGTCCAATAGCAACGCCAGCAGCTGGAGCAGTTACTGGTACTCCAGCATCAAGAAGTGCTAAACTTCCGCCACAAACAGAAGCCATTGATGAAGAACCGTTTGATTCCAAGACTTCGCTCGTTAATCTGATGGTAAATGGATAATCCGCTGGTAAAACTGGTCTCAATCCCCTCTCAGCCAATGCCCCATGACCCATTTCTCTCCTCCCTATCGGTCCAGTCCTCCCAGTCTCTTTCGTAGCGTAAGGAGGAAATTCGTAGTGAAGAAAGAAATTTTTCTCTTTAACTCCACTCGTCAGCATCGATATCGTGTCCATCTTAAGTGCACTTTCCAGAGAATCGAGGGTCACGGTGCAAAGAACTTGGGTTTGACCTCTTTGGAAGAGAGCTGAACCATGAAGAGGCTTGAAGAGATCAATCTGAAACAATTAATTGGAAATTAATTAATTACATTTTGGAAAATTAAGAAAATTTTAATAAATTCGTGTTTTTTTTTGGAAATTAGGTTTTGGAGAATATCTTGGAAACTAATAGAGATAAGCACTTTTTGGCTTAAAGTGGTTTTTTAGAGAATTTTGAGAGCTACAAAAAAGGATTGGGGTAAAATGGCTCTATCTCGCTTAGTTTCCGAGGTGTGAATGGAAAATGACGAAATTTAGTAGATAAGTCAATTTTTTTCGATCATTTTTTAATGAATTTCTTGATAAAAAATAATGGAGATAGGGCTTTTTGTATTAAGGTAGTTTTTTGAGAAAATTCCGAGAGCTACAAGAAAGGATTCGGCTAAAATTACCCTATCTCGCTTAGTTTCCGAAAAAATTCCAAAAAATGACGAAATTTAGCTGCAAACTAAAATTAATTCGATATTAGTGCACTTTTTTTTACTCGAAAAATCGCGAGAATAGATGGAGATACGCCCTTTTCAACCTAATTCTTTTTTTGTAACTCTTGCAATTCTCTACAAAAAAGGATTCAGGTAAAAAAGGCGTATCTCCATTATTTATCGAAATATATTCAAAAAACAAATGACTAAAAATGAATTATCACTGAATCTCACCAGTTTTTGGACAAATATCTCAGAAACTAAGCGAGATATGGTCTTTTTGCTCGGATCTTTTTTTCTAACTCTTGAAAATCTCTGCAAAAAAGGACTCGGGTAAAAAAAGCGTATCTCCATTATTTACCGAGATATTCCCCAAAAACAGATTAAAATGCATAAAAATGCTAAATCGTTGTCTATCAAAAATTTTATAAATGGAATGTTTGTGATACTTGTGATGTGTTGTTAACGTAATAGTCATTATTGTAATTTTTAAATCAACCATTCTGTGATACCGACTTACGATTTATTATTTTTACTGCCCATATTGATAGGATTGTTGCAATTGAAAATATGAGAAAATATTAAATATTAGAAATTATCGAATCAAAAATATACCTGCAATTTTAGTGAGATAACAAATTAGAATAATATAATATTGAATGAGATGATTAATTAATGAGGAAATATTGCAAGTACGTCATTCTAATATGTAATAAACATGTATGTATTAGCTCCGATGGGCTTATTAGACTGGAGTTTTTTAAAATTAAAGAATTAAAGAATTAAAATCCTTTACCTGACAAGAAATAGGTCTGAGTGCCGTCAAACTCCTTCCATCGCATCTCGCATCATTCTCAAAAATTAAAGACCTGAAGATTTCTTTACTGACAGCTCCAAAGGCCTCAACAACAGCCGGAAAATCCAGATCAGAAACACTGCTCTTCATTGTCTCTAGAACATTATTCCTCAAATTATTGAGTGCATTGTCTCGCGAGATTTTGTCATGACTCCAATCCCTGAAGATGTCCCTCAGTTTAATTTCCGCTAATGATTTAATAGTTTGCTTCATCTCTTCAGGTACTCGCGAGACTTCCTCGACTGATCTCTTTGGTTTTCCATAGGCCTTTGCTAAATTCGAGATTCCAGTGATAATTCCTTGACACTCCTTAAGGTAGTATCCCAGAGTACAGTCAATAAAACAGAAAAAAATGAGGATTTGTAGATTAGTTTTCAATTAATTGCTGATAATTCGGGGAAAATGTGCTTTAATTAACCCGTAAAAGTGATTAAACTATTCGAAAGCCATATCTTCAGCTTGTGAATATAATTTTTTTTTCTCGAATTTTTTTTACATTAATCTCCTATCACATGCATGAGATAGAGAGAGAGGCAAATAGTTACGATTACCTTCTAATTAAAATTTCTCAATAACTATACGGTGAATTGAATATTTTTTTCTTCTATTATTTAGTTAAAATGCTGTTCTCTTCGCCAATTGTTTTTAAATAATGGCTCAACCCTGTGGTTTTTTAGTAATTTCGTTATTTCTGTCTGATTTAGGGCGTTTCATCCCCACCACTGTTATTTTCAGTAACTTTGATAATTCATATTTCATAAACTAGACGAACAAAAATTATGAAAAAATTCAGAAAAATGTAAAAAAATATCATCTTTGATATGGCATCAAAAAAATGAGTTAACTGTACTCGAGTTCGCTGGGGTACTACCTTAACTCCAGTTTTAATCGCCTTCTTAAGGTCCTGCTCCAAGATAATATTTGCGCATCCATCAAGCATGAGCACAAGATTCTGTCCAGTTGCGGTTATTATCAAGTTCAAGGTGCTCTTTTGGATTTCCTGTCTCGTTGGATTGATGAGGACCTCGTTGTCGATGAAACCCACACGAACAGCACCGACTGGACCGTTCCATGGAATGTCTGATAAGGCTAAAGATGCTGAGGCTGCGTTTATCGCGAGAACATCTGGATCGTGGAAGCCATCGATCGCTAATATATTGCACATCACCTGTTAATCATAATAATAACTTGATGGAGATACGCCCTTTTTGTTCTAATCTTTTTATGTAGCTCTTGAAATTCTCTACAAAAGAATTCTCAGGGCAAAAAGGGCGTATCTCCATTATTTTCTGAGATATCAATAGAATTGTTGGAAAATAGACTTTTCCCGTTTTATCCAATAATAAAGTGTTTTTTTGAAATATCTTGGAAACTAAGCGAGATGGAGAAATTTTTGTAGAGACGTTTTTTGTAGCCATCGAAATTCTCTACAAAAAAAGATTCGGTCAAAATCGCTCTATCTCGCTTACTTTCCGAGATCCTCTCAATAAACGAACGACAAAAATAGTAGTGCAGAGATAAAACTGAATGAGTCAATTTTTTCAAGTCTTTTTTTTTGAGAATATCTCGGACAGTAAGCGAGATGGGGCGATTTTGCTCTAATCCTTATTAGTAGCTCTTGAAAATTTTCTACAAAACATTCTTAGGGCAAAAAGAGTGTACCTCCATTAGTTACCGAGATATTATCAATAAATTGTTGGAAAAAAATGGAATTATCCTGTTTTATCCAATAATCTAGTGTTTTTTAAAGAATATCTCGGAAACTAAGCGAGATAGAGAAATTTCTGTAGAAACCTTTTTTGTAGCCCTTGAAATTCTCTACAAAAACCATTCAGCACAAAATCGCCCTATCTCCCTTCCTTCCCAAGATATTCAAAGAAAACAGGGAAATCACCAGAAGATCCTTGAAAATCTTATTTCATCTCTTCACCTGTGTATCATAATAATAACCATCCGGAAATAATGGACGAAGGGATCTGTCTATAAGACGACTCGTCAGGATCTCGTGCTCCGATGGACCCAATTCTCTGCGCAAAAAATTCGTCGGTATTCTACCAGCAGCTGCTGCTTTTTGCCTGTAATCAACGACCAGTGGTAGAAATGAACTCGTTGATGATGCGTGTGTCTTGCTGACTGCTGTTGCCATCACTGAGGTATCACCAAAGGTCACAACTCCACAGCCATCAGCAAATTTCGCCAATTTTCCAGTTGAAAGAATCAAGTTTTTCTTCGATGATCTGAAAATTTTAGGATTCTTCATTATTTCTTAGCTTTACGTCTTTTTTTTGTAGTTCTTGAAGCTCTTTGCGAAAAAAACTAGAGTAAAATTGCCTTATCTCGTTTATTTTCCGAGATATTCTCGAAAAAACAAGAAAATTCAGTGGTAAAAAAGTGAAAAACGGAATAATTCAATTTTTTTCAGTAACTTTTTTTGAAATATCTCGGAAAGTAAGCGAGATACGAGCTTTTTATCCCAATTCTTTTTTATAGCTCTTGAAATTCTCTACAAATCACCTCCCGAAACTAAATGGCCTATCTCCATTATTTTCCGAGATATTCTCAAAAAAGTAAACGAAATTCAATAATAAAAAGTGAAAAATTAGAAAATTCTACTTCTTCATTCATTCTATCCAAATATCTCAGAAACTAAGCGAGATACGACCTTTTTACCCCAATTCTTTTTTATAGCTCTTAAAATTCTCTACAAATCACCTTCCGAAACAAAATGGCTTATCTCCATTATTTTCCGAGATATTCTCAAAAAAGTAAACGAAATTCAATAATAAAAAGTGAAAAATTAGAAAATTCTACTTTTTCATTCATTCTATCCAAATATCTCAGAAACTAAGCGAGATACGACCTTTTTACCCCAATCCTTTTTTGCAGCTCTTGAAATTCTCTACAAATCACCTCAAAGCAAAAAAGGCCCTATCTCCATTATTTACCGAGATATTTCCTAAAAAACAGAAAATTCTATTTCACCTCTCAACTACCAAATTAATTACAATTTTTCCCAAATTTTCTAATTTTTTCTCTTTTCTCCATCAAATAAAATAAATTTTAAAATAAATAAAAACCAAGATAATTCAAGATTTTTAGGTTATCTTCATCCTTCCACTGTTAATCAAATCATAATTACCCTTGTGACAATGGCACATGAATTTCTCCAGTATTTGGAAAGGACGAAGTCTTCCTGATTTGACAAAATTCTTCATTTTTTCGTCTCGTTTGATATTTTACGTATGAATAAGGGAATTTTTTCGAACGAATTAACCTCAAACTCATCATTGATGCCATAGCACCGGCATGGGTTCAAGGCTGTCTGCTCATCTTTCGCCATTTTCTTATTTTTTCATTTTTCGTCCAATGAAAATGCACCTCAAGTCCTTTTTTTGTGGAAATATTTTGAGAGGTTAGTCTTCTTCTTTATTTTTTATTATTATTATTATCATTATTATGGCTGTTGAGGTTATGTTCATTTTTTTTGTGGTAAATACGTAAAAAAAAAGCACACAAACAATTCTGTTTTTTTTTTCGAGTGAATTATTGTGATTATTGTGAATTAATTCTGTAATTTGTTTGTTGGAAATTTATTAAAATGGCTGGAAAAAAATTGAGTCAACTCGAGCTGAGAAAAGCAATGATGAATCACAAGAAAAAAGCTGGATCAGTCAAAAAAATTGATTCACCACTTGCAAAATATCCTTTTAATAACGAATTTTTTAGGTTAAGTGAACTGTCAAAATGGTTTTTAAGGATTTATTTAAATTTGTGTACTTATTTAATTAATTTAATTAATTTGTTTCAGAGAATTTGCATTTTAGGAATTTTTTTATGGAAAAAAGTGGAAATGATAGAATTTAAATTTTTTAACAAAATAATTTTGTTTCATCAGTTTTTTGAGAATATCTCGGAAACTAAGCGAGATAGAGCGATTTTGCAAGAGTCTTTTTCTGTAGCTCTTGAAATTTTGCATAAAAACATGTTCGGGTGAAAAGGGCGTATCTCGCTTAGTTTCCGAGATATTTGGAAAAACTTGATAAAATTAAATCAATTTGAAAATTTCATATTTTTGGAAAAAATAGTAAAATCTTGATTTTTATTTATTTTGCATTATTTTATTATTTTTTGGGGAGAAATTTGTAATAAGCAATGAGACCTATGAGTTTCACAGTCTTCAAAATTCATTTTTTCTTAAAAATAATTAGAATTTACTATTATTATTATTTAATTCAGAAATGAAGGGGTGAAACAGAAAAAGTACATTTTTTTGCCATTCGTTTTAGGAAAATATCTCGGAAACTAAGCGAGATACGCCTTTTTTACCTCAATCCTTTTTTGTAGCTCTTGAAATTCTTTACAAATAAGGATTCCAGCAAAATCGCCCTATCTCGTTTAGTTTCCGAGATACTTAAAAAAAACGAATCATAAGAAAATTTACTTTTTTTATTCCACTTTTTCACTACTGAATTCTTGACTTTTTTATATCCGAATATCCCGGAAACTAAGCGAGATAGCGAAATTTTCGTGGAAACCTTTTTTGTAGCTCTTAAAATTCTCTACAAAACATTCTCAATGTAAAAATGGCGTATCTCCATTGGTTTCCGAGATATTCTTAAAAAACGAATGACCAACAAAAAACACAAATTTATTCCTTTTTCCTAAATTTTGCACATTTAAATTATTTCTCAACATTTATTTATTCATTCCTTAACAATTCAACAAGTACACAGAAAGTGGACAGTTGATGTGCGTCCTCTGCAAGTCCATAATCAAGAATGAAACAGTTTGGGTAATTCACTTGAGCTCCAAATCCCACAAAGAGAATGTGATATCTGCAAAAAAGAGTTTAGAGGAAAAAGAAATATCAGCAAATAAAATTAAAGTTGAATTGCCATCGAAAAGGCCCTGTTCACCAACGAGAGAGTCAGAAGGAGTGAAAAAGCCTCGGGGAATTCTAAAAAATGCAGTCAAACCTTCGTCATTGCCTCCGGATTTTTTCGATTCGTCAAATAATAGTACAGTCACTTCGATCACAAATAAAACCGAAGAATTAGCAATTAAAGCAACGAAAAATGTGCAGAATTCTGGTGGAGCACAGGGCGATGGTAAAATTGGGAAGGAAGCTGAATGTGCAAATTCTGCAGCATTACCAGAAGGCTTTTTCGATGATCCAATACTGGACGCTAAGGTTTTGACAATTTTTTGTTTAAATTTGAGAAAAAATTGCCATTTTTTTGCTTAAATTTGGAAGAAATGACTATTTTTTGTTGTTTTTCGAGAATATCTCGGAAAATAAGCGAGATAGAGCGATTTTGCCCTAGGGTAGTTTTGTAGAGAATTTTGAGGGCTACAAAAAAGGTGTCTACAAAAATTTCGCTATCTCGCTTAGTTTCCGATATATTTGAAGAAATTAAATAATAAAATTGGGTAGTGAAGAAATAAAACAGAAAACTCCATTTTTGTTGTTTGTTTTTTGAGAATATCTCGGAAAATAAGCGAGATAAAGCGATTTTTCTTGCTTGAAGATGGTTTTGGAGAGGATTTTAAGAGCTATGAGACAGATTTTTATATAAATTTCGCTATCTCGCTTAATTTCCGAGACATTATGAAAAAATTAAGAGTTAAAACAGAAAAATTCATTTTCTGTCGTTTGTTTTTTGAGGATATCTCGGAAATTAAGCGAGATAAGGAAATTTTTGTAGAGACCTTTTTTGTAGCTCTTGAAATTCTCTACAAAAAAGAATTCTGGAAAAAATGCGCTATCTCGCTTAGTTTCCGAGAGCGTTTTAAAGAACGAATGACAAAATAGAATAATCCCATTTTAACTGCAGAATTAATTATAAAAATTTATTTTTCAAAGAACTTCATTAAGAAAATTAATTAATCTGCAATAGGTGAGAAATGTAGAGTACAAAGATCCAATTGAAGAGGAGTGGGACAAATTCCAGAAGGAAATCCGGGAAGAGGCTGCACAATCAGCACAAATTATTGCTGAAGACCAGGAAGAAGCAACGACTGAAAGACAATTGGATGAAATAGAGGAACAAATACGTAATTGGTCGAGGTAATGCCTTAAAATCTCTTCAACATGAATTTTCTCTTTATTTAGATGAATCATTAATGTTTTACAGAGAATATTTTCTTGTTTTATCTTTTTACGACTGAATTATCGACTTTTTTCTTGAAATATGTCGGAAATTAATGGAGATACGCCCTTATGGCCTTAATCCTACTTTGTAGGCCTTTAAAATTCTGTACAAAAAACAATTTTAGGGCCAAAAGGGCGTATCTCCATTACTTTCCGAGATATTTGAAGAAAAAGAGATAATGAGAAAATAGAAATTGTCAGTTTTATTTTCTCGACTGAATTCTCGATTTTTTAATAAGAATATCTTGGAAACTAAGCGAGATAACGTAAATTTGCCTCAGTCCTTTTTTGTAGCTTTTGAAATTCTGTACAAAAAAGTGTTGAGGCAAATTTACGTTATCTCGCTTAGTTTCCAAGCTCTTTTCAAAAAACGAATGACAAGAAAATAGATTTTTCCATTTTTTATATTTTTACGACTGAATTTTCGATTCTTTTTAAAAAAATATCTCGAAAACTAAAAGAGATAGCGAAATTTTGGTAGAAACCTTTTTTTTAGCTCTCAAAATTCTCTAGAAAAAGGGATAAGGGCTATACTGCGCTATCTCGTTGAGTTTCCGAGTGCCTTTCAAAAAACGAATGACGAATAAATAAACTGAATCATTAATTTTTCAGAGTCATGGATTTGGTGAGAAGGAAGGAACAGGTGCAGACAGCAGATAAAAAAGGAGAATCAGTAGATGAAGAAATGTCAAGTGGTGAAGAGGAAGATTACGATGAATTTCTAGATTGGAGGGCAAAAACATCCTACAAATAATTAATTTATCTATTTTTTCCCCTCCAAAACCAAAATTCAATAAACTTAAAATTGTTAAAATGTATTATTTAAATGAAGAAAAAATACTTTTCTTCCAGTGTAATATAATTTTATTAAAATGAATCTGAATTAGTTAGCGAGGACATTTTGAAATACAATAAATTTTTAATTAATAATAGGTATTTTCGTGTCTTAATAAGATTTCAAGCTACAATTAAGCTATTAATTTATAGAAATTCTTTTTTTTTTTCTTTTTTTTTATAATATAAAGGCTATTAAAGTATCACTGAGCCACAACTACGAGTTATTATTGCGGGCAAAAATTCGATTAACATTGAAATTGCTTTTTTTTTCTTTCAATTTCATAAAATATTAAGAATTTGACATAAATAATCTTTCATTAATTAATTGAAAAAAATTAATTACACACTAAACACATGATTAATTACATTTTTAAAAGCAGGAAATAACATAATTAAAGATTCTCATCAAAAATCACTTTGATGGCAAATGTTTAAATCTTTTTTTTTTTAATTATTCATTTGTTAAATAAACAGAGAGTAGTCCAAACGCTTCCCCAATGCTGAACTATTCTCTGTCAATTAATTTCCCCACCAATTTCCATTAATTTTTTTTTCGTTTTCCCCCAATTCAATGGAATAAATGTGCCATCAAACATGTGAAAATACATCAAAAAATCTTCATCTACATTTTGTGAAAAGATATCATTTTTTTTTTCATTTTTTTCATTTTCAATTTTTTATTTATTTTTTTTTTGTCCATTTTGAAAGAGTAAAAAAGAGGTAAAAAAGGGAGTGCCACAGACACTCTGCTCTAAGCCAAGGGGAGGGGGGATAGAAAGTTTATTCCAGCTAATTGTCATTATTATTATTATTATCATTATTATTATTATTATTAATATTATTATTATTATTTTTTCTCATTTGATTATTTAATAAGTTTCTAGCATTTTTCAGCTAAATTATGTCAACTTTTTCACTAAGCTAATTAGTGGTTGGATGCTCATTAATTAATTTTAATTATAATGAGATTAATTGCCACTTGCAGAAGAATAAACCTTCCCCTAATTTCTCTTCTGTATGTGACAGATCTCATTTTTTTTTTTGGTTTTCATTTTCTTTTTCTTTGTTTCATTTGTTCCACTCCCTTCAATTAATTGTGATTTGTCAATGAAATGCTAATTAATTTGTTTTAGATTAATTAAACGTGTTTTTTTTGTGTGTTTTTCGTCTTGTTAATGATAGCATTGTACAATCACAGAATAGCACAGTCGCTAGATTTTTTTTTTTTTTTTTTTTTTCGTTTTTTTTTTCAGCAGTTTTAGTTAATTTTCTTTTAATTTCATTAATTAAGCACTAAATGCTTATTTATGAATTTTACTTTAATTTTATATTTATTTAGTGTTTAATCTTTCAGCTAAAAGCATTTAGATCTCTCATTAATTAGATAAGTTAATATTAATGATTATATATGCGACAGCATAGGCACTAAAAATTTGCAGAGTTTTTAATTAATTAATGATTATTAATGTAATCTACGTAATTAGTGCTTTTTTAAATTTCAATCCAACTTTTTTTTTGCTTTTTCTTTTTTTTTGGGATGAAACTATACTATTTTTACTTATCTCATTAGTTTTATAGCACTTCAGTAGACTCAGAAAAATTTAATTATGATTTTATCTTTTGAATTAACGTTAAAAATTAATTAATTAATAAATTAAATTCAATTAATTTCATTAAATTGATTAAGTTACAGAGGGATTATTATTATTATTATTTTTTCGTGCAATTATATCTAATTCATCTAATTGTGCAGATTTTCTAGATTAAATTCACGATTATTATTTTACTTTTTTTTTTTTTTTTTAATTAATGAATTAATCCCTCTAATTATGCAAATTGAAAATGATTCGAAACTGTCGTCGTGTGGTCCCGCATTAATTTCATGTTTCTTCATTCCTTTTTTATATTTCTCTTTCATTTCTTTTTTTAATCTTATCCCACATTAACTTTGTTAATTAAAAGAAATTAATCAAACAAATTAATATTTTTAGAGTTTTTAATATTTTCTAGTTTTCATACGCTAAGTTGCAAATCTCTAAAAATTAATGAATTAATTCGTTCATTAATTTAGATTAACGAATTAATTTCAATTAATCAATTTTAATCAATGATTTGCAATTATTTCATTAACTGCTATTAATTAAAGGATGTTGACTAATTGATTAATACTGATTAATTAATTGATTCGGATTAATTGATTAATTTTGATTAATCAGTTCTGATTAATCAAGTAGTCCTGATTAATTCATTAATTCCGATTAATTAATCAATTTTAATTAATTTATTAATATTAATTAATTCATTAATTCTGATTAATTGTTTAATTATGATTAATTAACGAATTTCCATTAATGATGAATTGTATATAATCAATCAATCTGAATCAATTAATCGTAATGATTCAATTAATCGGAATTAATGATTAATCTTAATGAACTAATCTGAAATTTCCATTAATTATTTTTTGTTCATTAAGTGGACCCTAATTATTTAATTTCAATGTTTTTTTCCTTTTCATACGTTAAGCTACGTACTTTCAAGCATGAAAAACAAAAATTCTCTAATTAATTCCATTAATCATATTAATTATTCAATTTTCATTTTTTTTATTAAATGGGTCCTAATTAATCTCTTTTTTTTCATTAAATGGGCCCTAATTATTGAATTTCGAAAAAAATTAATTTCATCTAGTTTTAGAAAAAATTAATCATTTTCTATTAGAAAAAAAAAAATTAATTAATTAATTAATTAAAGATTGATTTACGCTTTAGCTTCAGTTATTTCCACAGTTACATTTCCATGTATATTATCAGCTAAGTTGTTTGGATTATTTGGTGGTGATTTATTTGGCCTTGTGCCAGTTGTTGATGATATTGCTGATGCATTTCCACTGCTACCACGACTCCCACGACGTGAACCTGTACGAGACCCTGGCAATCAGACATCTATTCATTTCAGGGAGTTCCATAGAGATTTTTTTAAATATTCGATTTGTTTTTTTTTCGACATTTTTTTTTTTTTTTTTACTTTTTTTTTTCGTTAAACAGAGGAATCTCTATCTACTGCTAGACTGTACATAAAATAAAGAAAAAGAAATGATCAGTGGATTTTTTTAATTGTCTAGAGATAAGGAAGATTAATTAAATTAGTAGTTGTTTTTTTTTTTTTTTTTTTTTTTTTTTTTAACTTTGAAATGTATCATTTCTTCAACACGAGTTTCAACAGGCAAATCATTTACTTTAGCAAGCAACTATTTCTGTTTCTCACGTTTTATCCACGCTGTCTGTCATTCAACTAAAAGAATACAATCATCTAGTTATCATGTTTGTGTTATTGTTTTTTTTTTTGGGAAATTTTGGGTTTTTTCAGGGGATTTTTTAGGATTATGAAGTTTTCAGAAAAAAAAATTGATTTTATTACATCATCAGTTTTTTTTTGAAAATGTCTTGGAAACTAAACGAGATAGAGCGAAATTAAATTTTTTGAAGAAAAAAAACTTGAAAAAAAAAATCAGTTTTATTTTAATATTTGAGATTTTTCGATTTTTTTTTTAATTTTTGAAAATTTGAAAATTTTTCGGGAAATTTTTTTCGGATCACTCAGGCAACATCGCCCTATCTCGCTCGAATTCCGAGACATTTACAAAAAATGATGATAAAATAAAATTGATTTTTCTGAAAACTTCAGATTTTTGGATTTTTTTTTCGGTTATTGCAAGAGAATCTACTTTTTAGGGAGTTGGATTGTTTTTTTTTTATTGAATTGAAAGATGAGATGAAGATGATTTTTTTTGCGATGAAAGCTCGTGTTTTAGAGATTTTCGATGATTTCAGGGATGAACCCAATGAGCAAAGGAAGGTTCTGGAATTAATTCTCGATGCGTATTGGCCGATAGGTTCCATAAAACATTCTCAAATTGTTCCTGATAGATACCATGGAAAGCAGTTTTTGGGGAATATCTCGGAAAATAATGGAGATACGCCTTTTTCATCATCAGATGAATTATTAGAAAATTTCGAGAGCTACAAAAAAGAATTGAAACAGAATCGTGCTATCTCGCTTAGTTTCCGAGATATTTTAGAAAAACTGATTTTTCAAGGGAATCGCTTGATTTTTCGGTTTTTTTCTTCAATTACCCCGGAAATTAAGAGACAGGGAAATTTTTATTGAATTTTTTTTTGAACCTCTTGAAACTCCTTACAAAGAAGGATTTGAGCGAAATTGCATTATCTCGCTTAGTCTCCGAGATATTTTTTGAAAGATAAATAGCAGAAACTGACAAAAAAAATATGAAAAAAAAATTGAAAAATTTCATTAACTGACGATTTCAAATGGAAATCCTAATTAAAAATGATTTTTGAATTTTTAATATTATTAATTAATGCAAAAAAAACGGGAGAAGTAGATTTTCTTGTATAACCAGGTGGAAATTAGTACATTATCTAACAAGTGCGATAAAGTATTTTCGAAAATCTTTACCGCTCTTGTGAGATACAGTTTTTTTTTATGTACAACGTGTGAAAAGTGCCACTTACCGCACTAGCGTACGAAAAGTGGCTACTTTCTGCACGGCGTGCGGAAAAATTGATTTATGTACAAAAGAATCAATGTGGAAGACTCATTTGATAAAAGTGCGACCCAAAAAATAGAGAAATGTCTCGAAAGCATCATCAATAATCATTCCCCACGTTTTTTTCCCCAATTTAATGGGGAAAAATCAGAATTACTAGATCGCGATCATCAAGGACATGCGAAGATAGTTGTTCAAATAATTTCTCATAACTAATGAAAAGAAAAAAAAAAGAATTGAAATGTGAAGAATTAATGGAAAAATTTAGAATTTCATAAAATTTTCATTTTTTCTTCAAAAAATTAACTTTTCATTTTTTTAAATATTTTTAATTTTTTTCTTTAAATTCAATTTGAGGTAGTATCCCAGAGTACGGTCAATAAAACAAAAAAAAATGAGGATTTGTAGATTAGTTTCCAATTAATTGCTGATAATTCGGGGGAAATGTGCTTTAATTTACCCGTAAAAGTGATTAAACTATTCGAAAGTCATATCTTCAGCTTGTGAATATAATTTTTTTTTCTCGATTTTTTTTTACATTAATCTTCTATCACACGCATGAGATAGAGAGAGAGGCAAATAGTTACGAATACCTTCTAATTAAAATTTCTCAATAACTATACGGTGAATTTAATATTTTTTTCTTCTATTATTTAGTTAAAATGCTGTTCTCTTCGCCAATTGTTTTTAAATAATGGCTCAACCCTGTGGTTTTTTTAGTAATTTCGTTATTTCTGTCCGATTTAGGGCGTTTCGTCCCCACTACCGGTATTTTCAGTAACTTTGATAATTCATATCTCATAAACTGGACGAACAAAAATTATGAAAAAATTCAGAAAAATGTAAAAAAATATCTTCTTTGATATGGCATCAAAAAAATAAAGGATTAACTGTACTCGTATTCGCTGGCATACTCCCTTAATTAATTGAAATTATCTACTTTTTCCTAATTAAATTAACTTCTCATTTCAATTAATCTAATAATTACTTATCCTCTTCTGCACGTTAACTATCAGACATTTTCTTGAAATATTTTTTTTTTTCCAACAATAAGAAGAAAAAACAGATTTATAGTACTATCTACGTAAAAATTCCGGTGAAACAATAGTAACAAATACAATAGTAACAACTTGAGATTCTCTAACGACCAAGTTTTAATAAATTTCAAAGGACAACGAGTATGAAAAATAAATTATCAAGAATTACAGAAATTTCCATTTAAAAAAATGAAAAAAATAACAAAAATCTACTAAAAAAAGGGGAAAAGAATATAAAAAACATCTAAATAATCAATTTTCAAAAAATTCTTACATATTCACTTCTCCCAGTTATTTTCTATCAAAAAAGGAAAATTAATTAATTTCTTAACTTAACATTAAAAAAAAAACATTAATTAAACAATTAAATTATTAAAATAATAGGAATTTCCTCGTTCCCTAAATTTATTTTTCTCGCTCATTTTCCTCCTCAAAAAAAATATAAATAATTAAAAAAAAATATATATATTTTTTATAATAGAATACTGAAGTTGCTTGCTTAGTAATTGAATTTGATAAAAACCCGTACTGCTGACTCGCTGTGTATTTTTCGCACCTTGCTGCGAGCCATTGGGCGAGTGTGCTCGAAGTGATGCCATTGATGGCTGTCTTGATGGTCCTCGTTGACTAGCCCTTGATCCACGTCTCTCTTGTGCATGAAGGAGTTTATTGTTGTCACGTAGCAACGATACATTCATCAAACGAGCATTTGGAGTGTTGAAGATGGTCCGATTATCACGCCAACGAGCCCTAATGAAAATTTTTCATTTTTTTAGTAAAAAAAAAAAAGAAAATTATTTTTTCAATTAAAAAAAATTTATTATTTCAATTAAAAAAAATTGTTTTTTTCAATTTAAACAAAAAATTTTTTTTATTGATTAATAAGAAAAATAGATTTTTTTGATGTAAAGAAAAAATCCGTTTTTCTAATTTGAAAAATTGATTTCTTTAATAAAAAAAACGCATTTGATTTTTTTAATTAATAAAAATTGATTATTTCCATTTAAAAAAATTGATTTTTTCAATTTAAACAAAAAATTGATTTTTTCAATTAATAAGAAAAATTAATTTTTTTGATGTAAAGAGAATATCAGTTTTTCTAAGTTGAAAAATTCATTTTTTTAATAAAACAAAAACGCATTTGATTTTTTCAATTAAAAAAAATTGATTATTTCAATCAAAAAAAATTGATTTTTTCAATTTAAACAAAAAATTGATTTTTTTAATTAATAAGAAAAAATGATTTTTTTGATGTAAAGAAAAAATCAGTTTTTCTAGATTGAAAAATTAATTTTTTTAATTAAAAAAAAATTAATTTTTTTCTGTTTCGAAGGAGTTTTACTGGTTTTCGATGGATATCTCGGAAACTGATGGAGATACGCCCTTTTTGTTAGAAGAACGTTTTGTAGACAATTTCAAGAGCTTTAAAACGGATTGGAGTAAGAAAGCGCGTATCTCACTTAGTTTCCGAAATATTCATCAAATTGAAGAGATAACTCTATTTTTCTAATCGTTTTTTTTCTTAATATCTTGAGAATTAATGGAGATACGTCCTTTTTGCACGAATCCTCTCTTTCACGAATCCTTTCTTGGAATTTTCTAAAATACATTCATTAGACAAAAAGGGCGTATCTCCATTATTTTTCGAAATATCAATAAAATTGTTGGAAAATAGACTTTTCCTGTTTTATCCAATAATAAAGTGTATTTTTGAAATATCTCGGTAACTAAGCGAGATAGAGAAATTTTAGCAGAAACCTTTTTTGTAGACCTTAAAAATTTTTACAAAAAAGTTTTCTACCAAAATTTCCCTATCTCCCCTAGTTTCTGAGATATCCTCCAAAAACCATCAGAAAGTCGAAATTGACTTATCTAGTTTCACAACTTCATTATTAAATTCACTTCCTCTCATCCACTTCTTCTCTCTCTTTTCTCATAACTTACTTGCTGAAGAGCCTGAGGACAACGCAGATAATAATGAACATCAGGGCCATCGCCACGAGAATACCAATCATTGCTGGATCCACATACCGTAAATTTTCTTCCTCCTTTATCTCAGCTAAAAGAAGAATAGAAACTATGTAAATAATTTATTTTCTTCTGAAAGAACATCTATTACTCCAAACTTTATTTACAAAAGTTCTTTTCACACTTTTAAAATATCTTTAAAAAAGTTTTATAACAGTGAATTGTTTATTCAGGTGATGGAAAATGTTTTATTCTCGTGAATTTTTAGATCGAAGAAGTTTGCGAGAAAATGGTATTCTTGACTTTTTCTTTTTACTCAAAATCGAGGAAAATGTTGTTTAAATTTTTTTTTTCTAATATTTAGGAGGAAGGTAAATGGTTCGAGATAGAGATTTTCTGATGATTCCAGTGAAAAGCTGAGGAAATTTTGGGTGGAAAACATGTGTCAAAATTATTTTTTTTGAGTTTTTTGAAAATTCGAATTTTTTGGTCGAGATTCGAAATGATTTTGCTTTCGAAAATCGAAAAAATCCACTTTTTTGAGGATATCTCCGGTTCTATTGGTCGTAGTGACCTGGGGTTCATCTCAAATGAAAGGTGAGCTCATTTCCCATCGATTTATGTAGTTCAAAATTTTTTTTATCGATTTTTCAATGACTTATAGTTGATTTTCTGAAAATCAGTTTTTGCTCTTTATCAATTTGAAAAATCGATCTTTTTTTTTTTGAACTACATAAATCGATGGAAAATGAGCTCACCTTTCATTTGAGACTAGTCCCAGGTCGCTACGACCAACAGAACCGGAGATATCCCTAAAAAAACGAAATTTTTCAAAAACAAAAAGGATTTCATCCTCAAATTTCGACCAAAAAAATCGAATTTTTGGAAAAATTCAAAAAAATAAATTCTGTCACATGATTTCCATCGGAAATTTTCTCAGCTTTTCAATGAAATCATCAGAAAAAACCTATTTCCAATATTTTCATTGATTTCCACTAATTTTCATAATATAAAACATCAAAACTAAGATGTGTCCGTTTTACCCCACCTTCCCCTATTAAAATCTTTATTAAAAATTGAATATTTCGCTTTTTCAACTGAAAATATATCTTGTCACATTAGAAGTAAAGTGGCGTAAGTGCTGTGCATAAGCATAGCACTTACGCCCCTTTGATTCTAAGGCAACGTATATTTTTTTAATTATTTTATTCAATTTTATTAAAGCATCAATTTAATCAATTTTGAAAAAATACAAAAAATTAAAGAAAAATGATATTATTATTATTATTACTATTACCAAGACATTCAATGACTCCACTAGGCTGCATGACTGGTATTTTTTCGAAAATGCAGATGCATCTTCCATCTTTGCACTCAGTTTGTGGTACTTTGAGTTCGCATTGTTCGGTGAAGAAGCACGATTCATTAACATTAGCAGCTGAAAAATAATTTTTTTTTTTTATAAAACAAAGAAAAGAACAAAGCCATAATCAATACATGTGATTAGGAAATAAATTTCTTTGGCTTGGGAACAGAGAGGCGTAATTGCTATGATAAGCATGGCACTTATGCCTCTTTGTTTCTGAAGTGACGATGTGATTCAATAGTAAAGAGGTAAAACTTGAGAAATTGATTTTTTTTTATTATTTGTTTTTTGCGGTAATTAATATACGTTTTTTTATGGCCTCAAGTATTTTTGGAGAGAATTTCAAGAGCTGAAAAAAAGGACGAGAGCAAAGAAAGGTGCTTCTCCATTAATTTTCGAGATATTTTCAAAAAATTATTGAAAAAAAATCGAAATTTTCCTCTTTTGCCTATTTTTCAAATTAGATTTTGTCAATAATTTTTGAAGAATATCCTTTTTTTTTCAGATAATCATTTTTTTTTGAAAATTCCAAAAGATGCAAAAATTGATGATGGTAAAAAAACCGATGAAAAAATCGAATTTTCCTGTTTTATCTTTTTATTTTCGAATTTCGTTAATCATTTTTAGGGAATATTTCGGAAGATAAGCGAGATGGGGTGATTTTACCTCAAATCTCTTTTTGTAGCTGTTGAAATTCTGTACAAACGCACTCTAGGACACAAAAGGGTGTATCTCCATTATCTTAGGAGATATTCTCAAAAAATGAACTCTTTTCGTTCGATCTCTTTAATACAACTTTTTACGTTCATTTTTATAGAATATCCCGGAAACTACTGGAGATACGCCCTTTCTGCCCTAAGAAGGTTTTGTGGCTCTTGAGGTTCGCTTCGAATAATTCTCAAAGAAAAAAGGACGTATCTCCATCATTTGCCCGAAATATTCTCGAAAAATGGTTAAAATTGACGTATAATTTGATTTTTTTCATCTTTTTTTTTTCTTAATTTAAATTTTAATTGATGAAAAAAATGAACTTACGGTGGCCACACTTGTCGATGTGATTTGTGGCTCTGAACTCCTCTCGGCAGAAGCATTTACGATTTTTTGGATCACAGAATGATCCAATAAATCCACACTCTCGATCCTCTCTGCACTCATCACCAAACTTTTTCGGTCCACGTCCAGTCATGTCTGAAAAAACAATTTTTTTTTTTTTAATTAAAAATCGGATTCATTTCCATGTTAATATAAATGAATGAAAAAAATTTCCATGTTTATGATTATTAATTCAAGATATCATGGAAAATAGAAGTTTTTTTTAAATCAATACTAATTTTTTCTTTATTTCAGAAAAGAAAAATTGCGAAAAAGTGAGAAAATAGGGAAAATTATACTGGATGTTCATTAATTTTAATTCATTGAAAATTAAGAGTGATCGAGAAGTGGATGGCACTTCTCGCTCAGCCACCACTAATCCACATGAGCTCACGATATAGATCAAACAGCAAAAAAAAGGGGGAGAGAAAAAAAAAGTTGGAAGTTGCGATTTCTGGAATATATATATCGTTCCGCGTTCCTGGGAGGGGCGTGAGGAATCGGTCAATTTTCTACCTCTCTTTTCCCCGTTCTAATTTGCCACTTGATGTACAGCATCACCATTGTACAGAGCATGCACTTCTGTAAATGAATTGTTGCTGTTTTTTTTAGATGTTTATTGTGTGTCAAGGATGATTGGGAGGTACAATTAAAAAAAAAAGTTAATTTTTTGTATGAAATCGTAAACAGGGTTGCCAGACTCGACGTAGCCGATCCTAGTATGAACTGAAGAAAAATATGGTATCTGCGAAAAAAAACTATGGTATGAATAGATAATAAAGACATTTTTCTTGTGAAATTGTATGGAAGGAGAATATCAACAAATTTTAATTGCAATGCCGCAAGCTCTTGTTTGTGTATATTTTCATATACTGCGTATGACTCCATTTTCATAGAGATGCATAAGAATTTGATGGTGGAGGAAATCGAATAAAAATAGTAGAAACTGGAATAATTGAAAAATTTCTGTTCTTTCATTAATTTTTTCATAGTAAATGATGGAAAACGTATCTCTTCGCATCAACACAATTTTTTTTAGTCTAATTCCGAGGGGTTGCTCACTCCTGCAGTCGTGGTGCCACACCACGATGAAGTCAATTTGAAATCAAGTAAAGTCATTGAAATCAGTGAAATCACTGAAGTCAGATGGCTTCAACTTTTTGAAATCACTGAAGTCGAATGATTTCATTTTTTTGAAATCAATTCTGATATCACTGAAGTCACATGAAATCAATTGAAGTCACTAAAATTAGTGTTCTTTGCCACTGGTATATTTTACATAAAAGTACAAATTGTTTGAAATTACAGCCAATGAGTGTACATGGGTACATCAATATTGAACAGTATCGAAAAACTATTTCCCCTTCTGAGATAACTGAGAGTGGGGATTTAAAACTACCTAATAATATTTTTAAGGCTGTTAAAAAATATTTCCAATGAAAAACATCTAAATATTGTAATGTGTCAATTTATATAAAAAGTTTTTGTTTCAATATGATGAAAACCCCGTTTTACCCCACCCTTTTTTATTCGTAAAATTTTATTTATTGTGATTTCAATGACTTCATTTTATTTGAAGTCACTGACTACAAATTGATAAAGTCATTGGCAATCAATTGCAGTCATAAAGTCACGTTAATCAGCGCTTGAAGTCATTGAAATCACATTTTTCTGAAGTCATTGAAATCAGACACTGAATTCACGTGAAGTCGACTTCATTTTGAAGTCATGGTGTCACTCAATCCTTGAGTGAGTATCCCCTCGTCTAATTCTCTCAAATGTGACCACTTTCTTCCCATTTCGACTAGATGTAGATCAATATATATGGTGATGATGTATAATGTTATGAAGGTAACGGAAGAAAAGTAGAATTTTCAAATTATGGTATTTTTGGTGTACCATGAGTCATTTGAATGGTATGCGAATCCATGGTATGCATACTACACTGTTAAGAAATTCCGTCTGAATTTTCCGTGCAAAATCCCGGAAATTTCGAACAAGTCATATTTTTACTGAAATTTTAGATAATCACCCGGGAAAAAATCGTCATATATGAACATATATGAACATATATGTGACATATATGTACATATATGGGACATATATGAACATATATGAGACATATATGAACCATATATGAACATATATGTACGTATATGGACATATATGCTCATACGTTTCTCCGAGAAATCAGACAGCTATGGACATACATGGACATGCATGAAACATATATGGACATGCATGAAACATATATGAGCATATATGGGCATATATGAGAAATATATGGACATATATGAGCATACATGGGCATATATGGTCGTATCATGTGGTGGAACCCGAGTAGGTATGAGCATATATGAGACACACATGGACATATATGAGCATATATGGGGATATATGGAACATATATGCGCATATATGAACATATATGGACATATATGAGACATATATGGACATATATGAGACATATATGGACATATATAAACATATATGGACATATATGAGACATATATGGACATATATGAGACATATATGGACATATATGAGACATATATGGACATATATGAGACATATCTGGACATATATGGGCATGCATGGTCATGTATGGTCGTATGATCCTGTGGAAACTGAGCAGGCATGGGCATATATGAGCATATATGGACATATATGGACATGTATGAGCATATATGGAACGTATATGAACATGTATGAACATATATGTGCATATATGAAACATATGAAAAAATGCTCACTCAATCCATATAAAAACGTATAAAATGAAAAATTTGAATAATTAATAGTAAATGCACGTTCTGTTAGTTGTTTACCGCTTACTTTGAGACTTTCAAATCCTGCCAGCATTCGAAAATCATTTTTTTTGGTATCACTAAATGATTTCCAATGATTGAAATAATTCAATTGAATTCACTTTTTCTAAGTCCGAAAAACATTGATCACTATATCAGGATTAAAATTCATTCAACAAATATGTGAATTGCGGATAGCAAAGGTGGTAGGATGGTAGACTCATCATGTGACGGTCCCGGGTTCGATCCCAGCTGAGTGTTTTTTTTTTTTTTTTTTTTTCCATTGAAATTCGTTATTAATGAGGAATTGAGTGATCAAGGCAATTAATACTGATGTATTATATTCATATATTAGAACATTTTGATGATACATCCTGGGAAAATATCGACATATATACCCATATATGATCATATATGCCCATATATGATCATACATGCCCATATATGATCATATACGGAACTGCCATACCCGGGAAAAAATCGACATATATGTGCATATATGTCCATATATGCACATATCTGTTCAGATATGTACATGTACGGTCAATTCGCATATATGTACATGCATGTAGCGTTCATATATGATCATATATGATCATGTATGGACATGTATGACAATTTTTTCCCGGGCACGTCATTCAAAAATGAACACATCATCGATTTTCATATAATTTCACGTCTGGAAATCAATGAAATTTGTAAATTTCAGTAGAATTGATTCTTGAAAATTGAGTAAAAAAAATTGAAAATTCAAGTAATTTTGATTTTGAATATTCATGTTCAGTTGAAAATTCAAGTAAGTTGTAGAATTTTCATTTCAATTCTAGTTAAGATTCATAGATTTTTAAGATTCATAGATTCCTTTAAATTTCCTCTGAAACTCACAGATTTCATTACAATCTCCCCATTAAAAAAAATTCAATATCACGTTTATGAATATTCCCATCAAATTGTCTATGGAAATTCCATTATTTTCTAACTTTACTTCTTCACTACTGAATTTCGTCACTCATTATTTTATCGATATCTCGAAAACTGAACGAAATAAAGTGATTTTACTTCAATCCTTTTTTGTAGAGAATTTCAAGAGCTACAAAGAAGCATAAAGGCAAAATCGCCCTATCTCTCTTAGATTCCAAGATTTCCTAAAAAAAAAACTACAAAAAAAGCGACATTCAGTCATTTTTTGTGAATATCTCAGAAACTAATGGAGATACGCCCTTTTTCTCCGAATCCTCTTTCAAAGCTCTTGAAAGGCTCTAAAAAAAAAGGATGAGTGCCAAAAAGGGCGTATCTCCATTATCTTCTACGATTCGCTAATCCGCATGAGCCTGCACTCACGATGTGGTTCAAAGAGCAAAAAAAACGGGAGAAAAAGGGAAAAAGCTAAGTGGAACTTGAGAAAGAGGCTTTCTGAAAGCTCGAGAGTATTTAACCCTTCGTGTAGCGGTTGATGGGGTGTCTGTGACGCTAAAATACAATCTATGTTTGCCTTTGCTCCCAGTTAAAACACACCACACCCACTCGTTTATCCTCGTTTTTTTTTTTCTTTCAATTTTCTCTTGAATAAAACATGAAGACTTCATCATGTGGTGAATGAGTTTTAATGATGTGAATTTATTTTTTAATTTTTTTTGCCCTCTGCAGAGTAATTTTCTCTGTTTGTTCCTCAAAAATCTGGGTAAAGTAGAGATTTTTTAATGAATTTCTTCAATTTTTTGTACTTCGAAATTTGAAGAACAATGAAACTCATTAATTTCAGAAAAATTATCTTTTATATGGTTTTTTTGAGAATTTTACAGAAATTAATGGAGATACGCCCTTTTCAAAAAAAGGATTAGGGTAAGAAGGGCGTATCTCCGTGAATTTCCGAGATATTTTTGTAAAATTACAAAAAAAGGATTATTCTGTTTTATCTTTTTATTAGTGAATTTTGACGTTATTTGATGAATACATTGGAAATCAAGCGAGATAGAGCGATTTTGGCTCAATTCTTTTTTGTAGAAAATTTCGAGAGCTACAAAAAAGATTTTTATCAAATTTCGCTATCTCGCTTGATTCTTAAAGTAATTTAGAAAAACTGGAAAATTTAGCGATTTCCTTGAAACATCAGTTTTTTTAGAATTTCTCGGAAATTAAATGAGATAAAGCGATTCCATCCTCAACAGCTAAAAAAATGATCAGTAAATAGCAAAATCGATCTATCTCTCTTACTCTTCGAAATATTTCAAAAAATTACAAAATATCCTGTTTTACTGAATTTTGTCATTAATTTTCGCTGAATATGGCGGAAAATTAGCGAGATACGTTCTTTTTTCTCTTAATCTATATTTCTAGCTGTCAGAATTCTCTACGAAATTATTTTAGGACAAAAAGGGCGTATCTCCATTAGTTTCTCGGATATTCTAAAAAAGCAAATAGTAGGGGTGAGCGAATACCTCTCGAATCGATTCGAATAGTGAAATTTGATTCGATTTTCGAATCGAATAATTCGATTTTTGAATATTTGATTCGAAAATTACATTCGAAATTCGATTCTCAATTCGAAAATTCGATTCTCAAGTCGAAAATTCGATTCTCAATTCGAAAATTCGATTCGAAATTTGAAAATTCGAAATTTCGAAATTCGGAAATTCGATTCGAAATTCGAAAATTCGATTCGAAATTCGAAAATTCGATTCGAAATTCGAAAATTCGATTCGAAATTCGAAAATTCGAAATTCGAAAATTCGAAATTCGAAATTCGAAATTCTAAAATTCGATTCGAAATTCGAATATTCGATTCAAAATTTGAATTATCGATTCTAAATTTGAATATTCGATCGAAAATTCGAATAATTGATTCGTAACGAATCGAATAGTGAAATTCGATTCGATTGTCAAGTCGAATGATCCGATTTGAAAATCTAATATTTGATTATCAACTCGAGTATTCAAAATTCTAATCATGTGATCCCGAAATCCAATCGAATTTCACTATTCGATTCGATTCGAGAGGTATTCGCTCACCCCTGATTTAATACGAATTTTTGAATACTCGAATTTCGAATCGAATTATTCGCTCACCCCTAGCAAAAAAAATGCAAAGAAAAAAATGGAATTTCCGCTTCTTCACCTAAAAAAATCTCTGAAATTCGCCTGATTTTTTTCTTTTTTACTGAATATTAAATTCCGCAGATGAATAAATTCAACGAAAAGACTCAATGCAGCATCGAGGATTATCCTCTGATCCCTGGCGTGGATAATGGCACGGTTTTCGTTGGTTTCCGGAGGGATCAGCCTTTCAGGAAGTAATCGATGAAGCCTACACCAATGGATTAACGCCTACAACCTGGGACAGGATGAATTAAGCTCATGAAGAGGACCAATAAGGCTGACACAGCAACTGGATGACAATACTAATGCAGTAACATGAATGACCCACTTTCTCATGATTCCAGGAGCTACACTTTACGTGTACACTAAGTAAATAAATTTTTGGTCTCAAAGAGATTTTTGATGCTGAATGGACTCTAAAAAGAGTCCCAAAGCTTTAATTGAAGAAAAAAAAAAAAAACGAGATTTTTGTTGTTGTTGTTGTCCTTTTTTTGGGTATCGGCTCTGCCATGTACCAATTTTTCTCTCAAACAGATGTATTTCGTACAAGTAAATATACTTAATTTCTATAGATATAGATATAGATGATCAATGCGTTTTTGAGACGAACTTTTCACATTTACTTAGTAATGAACCTTTTCAAACCTCAATTTCGTTAATTATTTAACTTTACTGCGATTTTAATTAATTAATTTGTCCTTTAATTCAATTTCATCTTTTTAATCAACTTTACTCCAATTTAGTAATTTCATTCAGATTTTTATTTATTTCTCGATAAATTTCAATTTTTACTTTTTATGTGAATTCAATGATTTTTTGACACAATAAAATTTTTCTTTTATTCTGCGAGATTATTGTAAAAAAAAGGAAACAATAAAAATCATTAGCAAAGAGTTAAAAACAGGAAAATTAGGGAAATTTATGTGATATTCGTCATATGAATATACACTTAATGTATTGAATATAACAAAATATCATTTTTTTTAAATATATATTTTAAGAACTAAAATGAAGAAAAAACAGAATAGTTCAATTTTTTTTCGTTATTTTCTTCCAAATATCTCGAACAATAAGAGAGATACGCCCTTTTTGCCCCAATCCTTTTTTGCAGCTCTCAAAATTCTCGCCAAAACCTCCTCAAGGCGAAAAGGGCGTATCTCCATTAATTTTCGAGATATTCTTTAAAAAATGACGGGAAAAATGGAATTTTTTTTAATTGGCGAAAGGAAAAAGATGTAGAACAGTTATTGTAACATCAATGAATAAATTCTATTTTATTCTATTTTGGAAATTTTCTATAAGATCTCTTCACTACAATTTTTTTTATCCATTTCTCTTAAATATTCTTGGAAATTAAAGGAGATACGCCTTTTAATGCCTCAATCCTCTTTTTTAATTCTTGGAATCCTCTACAAAAAAGGATTGAGATGGAAATGGTCCATTTTTCTTTCCATTATTTTTTTAAGAATGGAAAAAATAATAGAAAAGATTGACTTTTTCTATTAGATTTCTTTACTACAATTTTTTTCGTTCATTTTTTTCAAATATCTGAGTAACATGAATGACCCACTTTCTCGTGATTCCAGAAGCTACACTTTACGTGTGATTGTTCATTTAATCTTCTCTCCACCACTACTGCGAGAATCGAAAACGATTTGCATCAGGATTTATCTCATTCTTCAGATTCTCTCGAGATTTTTTTTTTATTCTTCTTTGATGGGGAGAACAATGATGGTAATCTCGTCGAAACTACTTTTTTCCCCTCTCGAGTTCCACTGAAATGATCTCTTTTACGTGTCTTTTTTTTATTACAGAAATTATTAGGGATGGAGGCATTTTTTTTTTTGAAGAGAAAATTGAGATATGAAGGAAGAAGTCAAGGAAAAATCTCAATTTCTGAGAAACTAAGATTATAAAAAAAAAAAAAAAAAAAAAAAAAAACGGTAACGGTTTCGATTGTCATTTTTTTAATAGAAGACACTTAAAATGATCTAAATAGAGAAAAAATGATATTTTTAGCGCATTTCTGTGTGTGTGTATGTCTGTATGTGCATAAAAGTCTCAATTACAATAAAACGGTTTTCTAGAAAAATTTCATATTTTCTGGAAAACTTCCTCTCGACAAACTCTATTTTTTAAGCTTCATTTGAAGAGAATCCGATCGATACTTTTTGAGATTTGTCCATTTTTCGAAAATCAGTTTTTAATGAAATTTCTGAAAACTATTCAACTGATGTTATTTATACTCATATATTATCTCGAGAATTGTATCAGTTAGATGTCTGTCAATTTTGAGCTTATTTGCATGATTAGTTCTCGAGTTATTGGCGTTTTAATGAATTTTTCAAAATTTGATATTTTGATGATGGTTTTAAAAAAGTTGCATCACTTCCATTCGGAAGCATATTGCTAAAGTATCAGCAGAAAAAGCTATATCAGTTGGAAAGCAATGCTATTATCCACTTGTTTGCGAATATTTTGGAAAATAATGGAGATACGTCCTTTTTGCCCCAAGGTGCTTTGTGGAGTGGTAATTCGAGTATTGACGATACTAACTTAACGAAAAATGTTAAAAATATAAAAAATTCCACGAAAAATATGGCCTCCATCATCGTGACCTCTATATAATCCACAAATTCCAAATTCAACTCCAAAACATGAAAAAAAAAATTATCGAAATTCCCATATTTCACAAAATTTATGATAATTCAACAGTTTATGATGAATTCATAGACTCATAATCCATTCAAAATTGAAGTCATGCGGAAGTACATGGGTACACGTGAACAATGGCCTTTGCAGGCACAATAACGATGTGGCAGCATTGGACACAACAGTGCATGAAACACATTGAATTGTTCGTATCACACACGAATGCAGCACGGGTTTTCTGGTATTGGGTTCAGCTGGAGGCTTAGATCCATGAAAAAGTGGGTCGGTTCCCTGGTAAATGGCATTCTGCCAGTTATCTTCTTTTACCAAAAGCCCCAGGCACCGGCAAAAGCCCCCAATGAGTTCACCTGCAGAGAATCTCACGTATTCTCCAGAAGAGAAAAAAAGAATCAGTAAAAATGTCTATCAACTTCTGCAGAGGCGCGAGATCATAGGTGAATGATGAAATAGAATTCAACAGCTTTTTTTTTTTACAATATCTTGAAAATCTTCTTTTCTTCCTTCAAAACGTTTTGTAGCTTTCGAAATTCTATATAAAAAGGGATTGAAACAAAAAAGGGCGTATCTCTATTACTTTCTGAGATATTTTAAAAAAATAAGGGAAGTCTCTTTTTTGTCATTTTTCGAGAATATCTCGGAAAATAAGCGAGATAGACCGATTTTTGTGTGGTATTTTTTTGGAGTTTTTGAAAATTTCCCACAAAAGAGGATTTTCGAGAATTTCTCTAAAAAAAAAATGACAGACTTTTTTTTGTTTTTTCTTTGAAAATACGTTTCTGTGATCCTTGAATTACGCTACTAAAATGGATGAGAGCAAAAAGGGCGTATCTCCACTGAATTTCAACATATTCTCAACAAATAAATGACAAAATTCACTACTAAAGAAGTAAAATAGAAAAAAATCTCTTTTTTTTTTGAAATAATTTTTTTTTATCTTAGAAACTAATGGACATACGCCCTTTTTACTTTATCTTGTCCTCAAAATTTCCCAAAAAAATAAAAAGGGCGTATCTCCAACAATTTCTTAGATATTCTCAAAAAATAAAATTCAGGGGTAAAAAAGTAAAAACAGGATCACTCTATTTTTTCTGAAAAATCTCGGAAACTAAGCGAGATAGAGCGATTTTACTAGAATTCTTTTTTGTAGCTCTTAAAATTCTCCACAAAAAAGAATTCAAGCAAAATCACTCTATCCCGCTCGGTTTCCGAGATATTCCACTGAGAATGATCAAAGTCACTCCATCTGTTTTTATCTCTCTAACTCTGAAAATCTGAATAAAGTCACTGGGGCTTTTGTGCACTTGTTCTTATTGTCCATGTTCTTTCATGTTTCTCAAGGAAGTTTGGGATAGTTAGCATTCTGTGGATCTGCGAGAAGTTTCAATAGAGTTCGTTAATGCAGAATTCTTTGGCTGTGTTGGACAATGCAATGACATTATCTTGGTTCAACTTTTAGAATTTTTTTTCAATGCATTTTCCATTAATTGGACTTTCAGGTTTTCTCAATGAATTTTCCATTAAAGAAATTCAAGTAGCAGGCCTGAATGACCTACTTTTTTTATTTTTTATTTTTAAGTTATCAGAAATATCCTAATTATTGTGAATTTGTAATGAAGTCATTGAAATCAGTGAAATCACTGAAGTCAGATGACTTCAACTTTTTTAAATCACTGAAGTCGAATGATTTCATTTTTTTTAAATCAATTCTGATATCACTGAAGTCACATGAAATCAATTGAAGTCACTAAAATTAGTGTTCTTTGCCACTGGTATATTTTACATGAAAGTACAAATTGTTTGAAATTACAGCCAATGAGTGTACATGGGTACATCGATATTGAACAGTATCGAAAAACTATTTCCCCTTCTGAGATAACTGAGAGTGGGGATTTAAAACTACCTAATAATATTTTCAAGGCTGTTAAAAAATATTTCCAATGAAAAACATCTAAATATTGTAATGTGTCAATTTATATAAAAAGTTTTTGTTTCAATATGATGAAAAACCCGTTTTACCCCACCCTCTTTTATTCATAAAATTTTATTTATTGTGATTTCAATGACTTCATTTTATTTGAAGTCACTGACTACAAATTGATGAAGTCATTGGCAATCAATTGCAGTCATGAAGTCACGTTAATCAGCGCTATCCCCATTGGTTTTCAATGGATTTTTCATTAATTCAAAGAATTTTTCATTAATTCAATGAAATCTTTCATTAATTTAATGAAATCTTTCATTAATTCAATGGATTTTTCATTAATTCAAAGAATTTTTCATTAATTCAATGAAATCTTTCATTAATTCAATGGAATCTTTTATTAATTCAATGGAATCTTTCATTAATTCAATGGATTTTTCATTAATTCAAAGAATTTTTCATTAATTCAATGAAATCTTTCATTAATTCAATGGAATCTTTTATTAATTCAATGGAATCTTTCATTAATTCAATGGTTTTTTCATTGATTCAAAGAATTTTTCATTAATTCAATGAAATCTTTCATTAATTCAATGGAATCTTTTATTAATTCAATGGAATCTTTCATTAATTCAATGGATTTTTATTAATTCAAAGAATTTTTCATTCATTCAATGAAATCTTTCATTAATTCAATGGAATCTTTCATTAATTCAATGGATTTTTCATTAATTCAAAGAATTTTTCATTAATTCAATGAATTTTTCATTAATTCAATGAAATCTTTCATTAATTCAATGGAATCTTTCATTAATTCAATGGATTTTTCATTAATTCAAAGAATTTTTCATTAATTCAATGAATTTTTCATTAATTCAATGAATTTTTCATTAATTCAATGAAATCTTTCATTAATTCAATGGAATCTTTTATTAATTCAATGGAATCTTTCATTAATTCAATGAATTTTTCTTCAAATTAATGGATTTTTCATTAATTTAATGAAATCTTTCATTAATTCACTGGATTTTCCATTAATTGGGAGTGTTCTCCCCCTTTTTTTCCCATTTTCCTCTGATGCATATGTTCTTGTGTTTTTTTTGCAGTTATTATGTAAATGGCAAAATGGAATTAATGATAGTTCGCTTGAAAAAGAGAATTAAATTGGAGAAAAACTTTAAATTACAAAGAGTGCACAAGAAACGAGGCTCCCATTTTCTCTCTGCATATTGTGATTGGGATCGTTGATGTCGCGACCTGTCGTGACACGCGATGTCACGTACGCAGTGAACAAAAAAGGGGGGATGAGGGTGGGATCCAATCCCAGGGAATTTTGCGTGAGTTATGAACCAAGTTGTTGATTAGTGAAAAGAAGAAATATGATAAGATTTTCCTAGTTTTTTTTTGGGAATGTCTTGGAAATTAATGGAGATACGCCCTTTTTTGCTTGAAGATATTTTTGCAGCTCTTGAAAATCTGTAAAAAATGAGGATTAGAGCAAAATCGCTTTATCTCGCATAGCTTCCAAAATATTTGCAAAAAAATATTTAAAAAATTCATTAGTAAAAACGTTAAAAAAAAGATAAATCTCTTCTTTTTTTGCATTTTTTAAATGAATATCTCGGAAAATAAGCGAGATAGAGCGATTTTGCCTGATTTTCTTTTTGTAGAGAATTTCAAGAGCTACAAAAAAAATTTTTTGGGTAAAAAGGGCTTATCTATCAATTTTTGAGAAATTTTTGAAGTACAAATGACAAAAAAAAAAATTTTATTTCAACGTTTCGATATCAAATTTTGCCTCATTCTTTTTGAAATATCTCGGAAACTAAGCGAGATAGCGAAATTTTTATAGAGACTTTTTTTGTAGCTCTTGAAATTCTCTCCAAAACATGCCTCAAGCAAAAAGAGCGTATTTTCATTAGTTTCCGAGATACAGGGCAAAATAGATAGAAAAGCCTAATGAAAAATTATGAAAAATTAAAAAAAAAATTCTCAAGCAGTACTCGCCTTTTTTAATTGGAATATTTCACAAGTCATCAAAGTGGAAATTGTTAAAAATAATTGCTTTCACGAGAACTTTTTAAATTATTCAAATACTCCCATAAAAATTCAAGAAAGTAATAAAAAAAAAAACCATTATCTTTCCTCATTTTCAACGAAAAAAAAAGAAAAATCTACTGAAATATCGAAATCAGAATAAATCAAATGTGATTGACGCGACAGATTGGACTGTAATCGAATCAGATGAGATTTCTCTGATCTAACAAAATATCCTCACATATTGCCAGTGGCAATGAAAACACTGATCCCTCTTTCTCCCCTCCCCCCTCTTTTTTTTTCTGTGAACTCATGAATTTATGAATAATTCATTGACATAAGCAACAAAGTAAATTCAATGCTCTCCACTCAAACTCAATGTTTTCACACGAAAAAAAAAAGAAATAAAGGAATAAAAAAAGAGTAAATTGTTCACCGCAGAAATTGGAGCAAAGTTTTATTTCGACGAGTGAATGAATGAATTATTGATGGAGCTTTATTTTCAACAACTACGACTACAACATGTCGAGACTTAACAAAGGAATTGTTCTCATTTTTTTGGCTCAATGAAACAATGTCACTTTTGTATATAAACCTTAGGAATAAAGGGGCGTAAGTCCTATGTATAAGCATAAGCACTTACGCCCCTTTGTTTTGAATTTTTTGAAATAAATCGGATTTTAATGACTCAAGTTGACAAAAAAAGGTTGCCAGAGTTCAATTTCTGAGAAATTTCGAGGAAAATTTGGCAAAATATTGAATTTACCAAAAAATCTTGAGAAATCTCGAAAAATCTCGAAATCAGCTAATTTACAGATTTCTGGTTAATTTCAAATTTTTTGAAATAAAACTGATTTTTAATGTTTTAAGTGGCAAAGAAAGGTTGCTGGAGTTCAATTTCAGAGAAATTTCAAAAAAAAATTGGAAATAATATTAAATTTACAAAAAATCTCGAGAAATCTCAAAAAATCTCGAAATCTGCTAATTTACAGATTTCTGATTAAGGCCCGGATCCAGCTTCACAAATCAGATAATCTATACTATCTTCTAGCTAATTTTAGCTAATATTTTATCTACTAAAAGGCTATTTCGTAGATTTCAGTTTTTGTCTCGTATAATGCGCAGAAAAATATGAAAAAATTACGTAAAAATCGCAAATAATTTTCTGCAGGGTGCTGTACATCAGTTTGGGATTTTAAATTATTAATCAAGCTAATTCGAGTATAATTTTGGAAACATGCAATTTGACGAATTTTTAGATGATCAGATGGCCGCCATTGCTGATGGAAATTCACTGTTTGAAAAACTCGAAATGCACAGCACATGAACTTTAGATTATTAAAAACTTTGTATAGCACCCTGTACACTTTTTTTTGCAATTTTTTAACACTATTCACGTTATAATATAATAAATATTCGCGATGAAATTAGAAATCTACGATTCGAAGCGTGTAGCTGTCATTGCTCCATGAAATACAGCAGAACAATCGTAGCGCCATCTATTGAACATGCCATGCGGAGGAGCAATGACAGCTACACGCTTCGAATCGTAGATTTCTAATTTCATCGCGAATATTTATTATATTATAACGTGAATAGTGTTGAAAAATTGCAAAAAAAAGTGTACAGGGTGCTATATAAAGTTTTTAATAATCTAAAGTTCATGTGCTGTGCATTTCGAGTTTTTCAAACAGTGAATTTCCATCAGCAATGGCGGCCATCTGATCATCTAAAAATTCGTCAAATTGCATGTTTCCAAAATTATACTCGAATTAGCTTGATTAATAATTTAAAATCCCAAACTGATGTACAGCACCCTGCAGAAAATTATTTGCGATTTTTACGTAATTTTTTCATATTTTTCTGCGCATTATACGAGACGAAAACTGAAATCTACGAAATAGCCTTTTAGTAGATAAAATATTAGCTGAAATTAGCTAGAAGATAGTATAGATTATCCGATTTGTGAAGCTGGATCCGGGCCTTAATTTCAAATTATTTGAAATAAAACTCATTTTTTCTGCAAAAGGGCATAAGTGCTATGTATAGGCATAGCACTTACGCCCTTTTTCTTTATAAGGCGACGATATATATATGTGTTTCTTTTTAATGGAGAACTTTTGTGACTCTAGGTATAAACGTAATTTTTTATTCACAGAGAAAATAAATGTAATTTGTCATATGTTTCACGCATTTTTTTCCCCATTTTTCCGGATTTCTTAGAATTTTATTTTCACTTCTGAATGGAAGCTTTCTTTTCGTCATTTTTAGTTCGAAATACCAATTTTTATGGAAAAAAATATTTTCTCATACTTAATGCATGAAATGCATATTTATAAGATGAATATCATGTAAATTTTGATGCCAAACCTTTCTTTTGGCTCACTTCGTGAAAATAATATTTTTTTTTAAACTCAATACAATGAATGGAAATGACTCGAAATGATCTGAAACATCGAGAAATGATAACCAGAAAAAATATTGACATAAATATATGTGGGTTTGTTTGTACGGCCCTATGACTCTCTATTACTTCAGAACGAAGTGAGTTAAAGATATGAAATTTTTGGCAAGATATCAGTTTTGATAAAGTGAAATGTTCTATAAAAACTTCAGCAACATCGGTTGAATAGTTTCTGAGATATTACGTGTGCTCTATTACATTCCATTTTTTGGCGCCTGTGTTCTACACATCTCATGGCACAGAAAACTGAAGAAAATATTACAACGATCTGATTTCGTACTGACATTATTATTATATTCGATTTTTATTGTCAATTTGATTATCAAATGTTGAATGAAATGTAAATAACACTAAATTTGATTTAACTGAAGCTTAACTGTACCAGCAATTGTAATACTTTAAGGCTCCGATGGGTTTTTAAAACCTGGAGTTTCCAATTAAATAAAGAGAAAAGAAAAAAATATAGTAATTTCGTGAAAATTGGTTTTTCGGAGTTTCTAAATTTGCGTGGGACAGATTTCGTTCAAATTTAAGAATGTTCGGGAGGTACAATCGTAAAAAAAGTTAATTTTTTTGTATAAAATCTGTAATAACAATTTATACAAGATAAAATTCTCAAACCTGATTCAGTGAGTCTGTAAAGAATGTAATGAGGAATACAATAAGCCCTAGAAACACAAAATTGAGTGAAAACTGAGAGATTGGTACTATTTTTTACATTTCTTTAAATCTTGAAAAATTTGAAGGAATGTGAAAAATGGTATCAATTTTTCAATTGTTATGCCCCATAAGCATTATTTAATATTATTTCTGTGGATGATTGGCCTTGCGGTCATGTTAAGCACAAGGGGAATCATCCACAAAAATATTAATTTTGAACGGTCAAAAAACATTATTTTATTATTCAATATTATTATATTACTTCATAACTGCAGTAAAGAAATTGAACATATTAATGAGTTCAACTTACTTCACAAATTATTTGACTCAGCGTCTCATTGCTACATGCTTAATCATGTAGCAATGTGACACTGATAATTTACTGCAAGAATCGAACTCACAGAGGTTCGAGAGGTCAGATCTCAATCAGACATGACAGTGTGTCACTGTACCAGTCACCTCGGAGACTGGTACCTTTCATTTTTATATTTTATTATACATAATGGATATTAATTAATCATTTAAATTGAATGAATATTCATTCTTTTCTAATAAACCACCGAGTTGAAGTATCTATTCACTGCAGAGGGATATCTCTACAGATAAACCCATAGAACCTACTCACCGACTAATCCCAGTCATCACAACACAATTTTGAATTAATTTCTTGGTTCGAGAGCTTATTTGGTCGTTTTTTTTGAAAAATTGGTTATTGACTTCCAACAAAAGTTCGGTGTCTTTGGTAAAAAATTTAATTAGGATTTTGTCTGCTTGCCTCGAAGTCTTGCCACCGATCTCTACTACATTAAAACACTTCAAGTAAATTCAAAAAATTTGGTAAAATCATTTAAATTTTTTAAATTTTCGGCAGAGTGAAGCTCACCATTTACCGCTTATTTCCTGCGTTAGGGGCCGTTCATAAATTATGTAAGGGGCTTAGGGGAGGGGGGGTGTTGACTGAATATTATAACTTCTTACTATAGGTAGGGGGGTAGAGAATCTAAAATTACGTAAGATTTGAAATTGAAAATTTCAGCACCATCTGTATATTTGTGCAATCATCTCTGAACATTGAGATTCCTAGCCGTCCAGATTTTATTTTAACACTGTATGACTTTTATTGTCCTACGTTTCAAACGCAATTAATTGCGCGTACATGTCCAACGTGTGGATTGTACTTGGCATCAAATAAAAATATGAAAATCCATCGTCAGTCAGTTCACAAGTATCAGTGTGCTCGAACTGAGAATGTACAACCGATTAAATTATTGCGTCGTCGAGCTGGGCAGAGCCTGTGTCTCACATCATACAATAATGATACCCATGATGTAGAATGGTACGAGAATGAAGATATTGACATCGAAAAATTGGAAGATTCTCAAGAAGATCAAAAAGAATCAGTCATTCCAGTAATTGAATCAATATCAGACTGGTTAGTCAGCCCGTAGATAAATGATAGTTAGAGTTTTGATTTATTATCTATTTCTTTCAACACCTTAGGTTTCACTGAACTAATTCTGGTCAAGACTGTGACAGGTTAATAAGATTAATATTATTACAGTTAGTGAATGATATTTATAGTAGTAAGATTGCAAAAAGTATATTTTCAGAATAAATGAAGTTATATTTTATCAATATATCGTTCTCTTACGAAAATTTCTTATGAAGGGGTAGGGGGGACTAGTCGTAATCTTATGATGTCTTACAGTAGGGGGAGAGGGGGCAAATTAGCTCTCAAAACCTCTTACGTAATTTATGAACGACCCCTTATTACATTCTTCAAATACTTACTGAATGAGTTTTGAGAAACTTATCTTGTATACGTTGTTATTTACGATTTCAAACAAAAAATTAATTTTTTTCTACGATTGTACCTCTCAATTATCCTTAAACACAAGATTTGCATCCATAATATTTAACTTTTAGCAAATTTCAATTAATTGAATCTCATTATTTCACGAGTAAAGCTGTGACGTTCCACGTCTAAAAAAGTCTGGTATAGTTGCTAAGCAACCAAAGTCTATAACTATTGAGGAATGGAACTGTTTTATCATAAAAACGTTGGAAATGACTTTTGACGTTCAAAATTGAGACTAATTGACTTTGCAATAAATTGAGAATACAGTAGTGATTAAGTACTTTAATTCGGATATTCTGCATCAGAAATAATTAAACGAAGCAAGATATTATTTAAAAAATAATAATTCTGCAGTTTTTTGTATTAAATGGGACGAATTTTGAAGTGCGCTTGTGCATCTTGAGGTACATTTTTACGGATACTTCGAGGTGCACCTTTAGGGACATCTTGAGGTGCACTTTCAGGGAGACTTTGAAGTGTACTTCAGGGAACATCCTGAGGGATCAAGGTGGGGTAAAATGGATATTCCAATTGAACGGTTCGAGATAGAGATTTTCTGGAAATTCTGTTGTAAATCTGAGAGGATTTTAGGTGGAAACATGTGTGAAAATTTTTTGTTGTCCAATTTTTCGAAATTTTCCCTTTTTTGGCCAAGTTTTTAAGGGGCAGTCCTTCCGAAAATTGAAAAGTTTACTTTTTCGGTCATATCTCCAGTTCTGCTGGTCGTAACGACCTGGAGGTCATCTCAAATGAAGGGTGAGCTCATTTCCCATCGATTCATGTGGTTCAAATTTTTTTTCATCAATTTTTCAAATACTCATAGGCCGTTTTCTGAAAATCAGTTTTTGCCCTATAAGTACTTAAAAAATTGATACTTTTTGAAGAAAAAAAAACAAAATCATAAATTCTCGTGCATAAATATTCAACCCCCCCCCCCCCCACAAACCAAACCCAAAAATCCAAAAAACCCCAATTCAACATTTTCAATCCCAAAATAACTTTCCTTCAATAACAAAATTTCTTCACAAACTTTTTCAATATTTCTTCTCCTCGAACCACCACCTCCCCCTTCCCCTCCCCCTAACACAAAACCGAAGAAAATTGAAGAACAGTGAAAATCCCCAATTCCTTCACCTCTAAAAAACAAAGAAGAAAAAAAGGATCAAAAAAGAAAAAAATAGAAAATTCTCATTTCCTCTAAAGAGGATTACGTGTGGCTCCATTTTCTCTCCCAGATAATTCGTTGGTTTTTGGGAAATATCTCAAAAACTGAACGAGATAAAGAGATTTTGCCTTAATCCTTTTTTGCGTCTCTTGAAATTCACTGCAAAAAGAAGATTAAGATAAAATTGCTCTATTCTGCTTAGTTTTCGCCCGCAGCTCCGTTTAGGAGTCACGTAAAGATTTTTTTTAAATTTTTTTTCACATGAAAACTTATGAACACGAAGTTTAAAGCAATGTTCAGCTTGTGGAGAAATTTACCATCTAGAAATTGAGATATTTAATCTTAAAATTTATCCCCAATGCCATAAAAACAAAATTTAAGATTTATAAAACATTACTGTTTTCAAATCAAATATCTCAATTTCTAGATGGTAAATTGTGGTAAAATTTCTTCACAAGTTGAAAACGGTGGCGATTGACCTAGAAAACTTGGAAAACCTGGAAAAGTCAGGTAATTCGAAATTTCTGGGATAATCAGAGAAAAGTCAGGGAGTTTTAATCTTAGTCAGCGAAATTTGTAATTTATTTTTGCTTATCTCCATATTTTTTGAAATTATAGATATTTAATCGAAAAAAATTGAACTTTTCGATTAGTCGAAAATCTGCGAAAAGCTTAACAGAAAATCACTTTTCTAAAAATCCAACGCAGTTTAGGATATTGTTGTTAAATTCCAATAAAAACAGTTATTTTCAGGAATAACTAAGAATTTCAACGTAGGGGAAGATGGGGTAAAATGGACACTTCAATTGAACGGTTCGAGATGGAAATTTTCTAATGATTCCATTGTAACGCTGAAGAAATTTTAGGTGGAAATATGTGGCAAATCTTTTTTTCTTCAATTTTTGGAAAAATTCACTTTTTCGGTGATATCTCCAGTTTCGTTGGTCGTAGCGGCCTGGGGTTGATCTCAAATGAAAAATGAGCTCATTTCTCATAGATTTATGTGATTACAATTTTAATTAAAATCAATTTTTCAAATATTTATAGATCATTTCCTGAAAATCAATTTTCGCTCTAGAAGTAAATATTTGGTAGAAATAAATCGTTGGAAAATGACCTCACCTTCCATCTAAGATCAACCTCAGGTCGTGAGGATCGATAAAACAAGAGAAATTCTCGAAAATCTTAAATTTTTCAAAAACAAGAGTTTTACCTCCAAATCTTGCGCAAAAATGGAAATTTTTGAAATATTCAAAAAAATTCATTTTTAGTCAGGGAAAAGTCAGGGAATTTTGGAATTAGTTTTCGGTCACCACGCTGAAGTTGAACATTACTCTAAGGTTCGTATTCACAAAATTTTATGTCAAAGTTTTTTTAAAAATAGTTTTTACGTGAAATGCACATGAACGTCGTTAAAGAGCAGTGAAAATCCCGACTTTCCTCATTCCTAATAAAAAAATTTCAAGAAAAAAAAGAAGACAAAATTCTCATTTCCGTTAACGACAATTTGTCACGAACCGTGTTTTTTTTTTTAAAGAAAACTAATTGGCAAAATTAACGATCACTTTTTCTAAAAAAAAATCTAAAATTTCTGGAAAATCTAATGCAATGGATAATTCATTTTCCTTTGCCCCAGATAAAAAAAAAGAAAAGAAATAATAAATTGTGATAAAATGGCATCTGCAATGCAGACAGCAGTAAACGAGAGTCTTTCTAGGACATTTTAAGCCTTGAAACTTGAGCAACAAATTGTCTGTGTGTGTGCTCACGAGGAAGAGAGAGATGGAAAGAGTGAGAGCTATATAAAATGATGTATTACCACTTAATTGCCTGGTATTTTGTGTTTAACAGAAACCAGGACAATCTCTTAATCCCAGAAAGTTTTCTCGAGACCTTTTTCCTTCTTTTTTTGGTCGTTATCCTCTCAGCAATTTTATCTGCGTCATTTCCGTGCATACATGAGGGATTGTACATGAGTTTTGAGGCATTAATTCTGGATGTCGTGAGAAGAGAGGGGAGGGGAATCCTAACCTCAAAAGCAGCTCAACTTAACCTCTTTACTATTTTTTGTAGTTTTTTGAGAATATCTCGGTAAATAATGGAGATGGACTCTTTTTGCCCAGAGACACTTTTGTAGAGAATTTTAAGGACTACAAAAAAGGATTCTATAAAAATCGCTCTATCTCCCTTAGTTTCCGAAATATTTGGAAATAACTGTTGGAAATTCACAAAAAAGTGGATTTTGTGATCAATTTTTTGTGAAAATACTGGAAGATGATTGGTCGGTAGAGTTAGAGGGGGGGCGCTCTGAGCGATGAAAAAAAAAGCATATTTTCAAGAATTTTTTCAGACGATCCGGGTAATGCTGGTTCATTTAATCAACTTTTATATAATAATATAAGATCTGAGCTATGTTCTCCCAAATTTTCATTGCGAAATATTGATCTCTCTCTACTCCTTTGTTGGTTATATCCCCTGAAAGGGGCAAGTACCACTGCGAAATATTGATAAATAAGCCCTTGGCAGCAAATCTCCGCAGGCGCCTCGAAAAAAGTGGTTTTGCGGTGTACACTAGCACTCTTCACTGGGTCAACAGAAACGAAAAAATCCAAGTGCATTGATTAGGTAAGATGTTTCTGGAGGTAATGTCGTCGATTTTTTTAAATCGATTCTTCGATTTTTGGTAGCACTTAAAAGTCAAAAACGCGATTTTGCTTGTAAAAATCAACTAATTTGTTATTGTAATATAATGAATTGTAAAATTTTGTTAATACGAAGTTCAAACCAATTTTCAACTCGTAAAGAAATTTCGAAGCGATTCATTCGTCTATAAATGAAGATATTCAGTATCAAAATTGATGCCTAACGCTGTAAGACACAAAGTTTAACCTATAAACCATCACTAGTTTCAGATAAAATATCTTCATTTCAAGACCGTAAATCATTGTGAAATTTCTCTACAAGCTGAACAATGCTTTAAACTTCGTGTTCACAAAATTGTACGTAATAAAATTAAAAAATACTTTTTACATGGGATGCGAGGGAACCTAGTTAAGGACAATTTGGTGAGGGCTTGGTAGAGGAGAGGGTTCAGGTACTTGAGGAAATTTCACGAGAAACAGTTTTTGCTTGTACTCGAGAATTTGGGACCAGGAGTGTAATGAAGTAATTGCAAGGGTTTGCTTTATTCGGGATTATAACGTTAAAAGTTATAAAAAGGGGAAAAAAAGTATTGGGACCGAGGGGTTACTCACTCAAGGATTGAGTGACACCATGATTTCAAAATGAAGTCGACTTCACGTAAATTCAGTGTCTGATTTCAATGACTTCAGAAAAATGTGGTTTCAATGACTTCAAGCGCTGATTAACGTGACTTCATGACTGCAATTGATTGCCAATGACTTTATCAATTTGTAGTCAGTGACTTCAAATAAAATGAAGTCATTGAAATCACAATAAATAAAATTTTACGAATGAAATAGGGTGGGGTAAAACGGGTTTTTCATCATATTGAAACCAAAACTTTTTATATAAATTGACACATTACAATATTTAGATGTTTTTCATTGGAAATATTTTTTAACAGCCTTGAAAATATTATTAGGTAGTTTGAAATCCCCACTCTCAGTTATCTCAGAAGGGGAAATAGTTTTTCGATACTGTTCAATATCGATGTACCCATGTACACTCATTGGCTGTAATTTCAAACAATTTGTACTTTTATGTAAAATATACCAGTGGCAAAGAACACTAATTTTAGTGACTTCAATTGATTTCACGTGACTTCAGTGATATCAGAATTGATTTAAAAAAAATGAAATCATTCGACTTCAGTGATTTCAAAAAGTTGAAGTCATCTGACTTCAGTGATTTCACTGATTTCAATGACTTTACTTGATTTCAAATTGACTTCATCGTGGTTTGGCGCCACGACTTCAGGAGTGAGCAACCCCTTGATTGGGACTGCACATTTGGTGTGCACATGGGTCAGTTGAGAAAAACCACGTGAAAAGTCCAGGGAAAAAAACAAGATTATTGGAGTGGGTATACAACATCTTCACAACTCAGATTTTGTCATCAGTAGTTTGAGAATATCAGAAATGAATGAAATTCCGCTTTTTTAAACTCTGAAACGAGTTTGTAGAGAATCTCAAGAGTTACCAAAGAGGATTGGAAACAAAAAGGCGTATCTCCATTATTTTCCAAGTTATTTTCAAAAAGAGTCGAAAATTCAGCCGTGAAAAGATAAAAAACAGACATTCAAGGTTTTCTTTTTTTCTTATGACAATATCTCGTAAAATAAACGAGATAGAGCAATTTTGCATCAACCCTTTTTTGTAGGTCTTTAAATTTTCTACAAAAAAGGACTCAAGCAAAATCGCTCTATCTCGCTTAGTTTCCGAGATATTATTAAAAAACCCACAAAAAATGGGATTTTCTTGAAAATGAGGACAAAATTACTCTTTTTTTTTGCGCACTTTGTGTATTCATGAGTTTTTTTAAGTTGAGTCATTAATCCAGATTGAGGGGGATCTTAACCTCAACAGCAGAGGAGTGCTCTTTATACACGCCAGATGACGCCTTTCGGCATTTTAGAGATTGAAGACGTCAAAGTATACGAGAGTTCTTTATTCATTCGATGTCTGACCGGAACGGCTGTTTTCCACTTGATTTGGAATTTTTCAACGGGTCAATTCACTCGTCTGTGGGCCAGGAAATTAAACGGAATTTACTGTTGCGGATTAATTGCGGTGGTTCGAAGGCAATTGAAGGGCAGTTCATGGATATTAGTGGTGAATTTGCAATTTCCGGTTGTTGGGAAATTCAAGGATTTAATTATTAATTTATTCACTAAAAATTAATTAAGTAATTGTGTAAAATGAATGATTTATTTAATGATTAGTCATTTCATTTAAAACATGAAAATTTTTGAATTTTCATTTTTTATGATTTTTTTTATTTTTTTTCAATAAAAAAAAAATTTGCGGCGAAAGGGTGAAAAGAAAATTTCAATTTTTAAAAATAGTTTCTTGAGAATATCTCGGAAAATAAGGGAGATACGCCCTTTTCGGCCATTTTATTTACGATTTTCTAATAAAAAACAATGAATAAAATTGAGTTTTTATATTCCACCTCTTCACTAATGAATTAATTAATATATTTATTAATTGATTAATCAATTCAACAATTGAATAATTAAATCATCTGATGATTAATCATTTGATGAAAAAATAATTAAAAATTCTCAATTTTTTAGGTATTATTTTAAATAAAAAAATGAAGTTTGGCGAAATATTGATGAATTTTTGGGAAATATCTCGGAAATTAAGCGAGATAGAGCGATTTTGCTTAAATCCTTTGTAATTCTTCAAATTTCCTGCAAAAGTGTTAAAAGTGGCAAAAAGAAAGTATCTCCACTACTTTCCGAGATATTTTCAAAATAAAAAATTCAAAAAAATCAAGTCTTTATATTCTTGTTTCACTACTAAATTAAATAATCAATTAATTAATTAATCAATCAAGTAAAAAAAAATGAATTAATTTCTGCATCCATGATTACTCATTCATCTAAAAATCCCGAAAAATTCCTATTTTATTTTCATTTCATCCCCATTTTTTAAATAATTTCCCCCTTTTTTTCATTCATAAAAATAAAAAAAAAATTTAATTCACAGGAAAACCAGAGGCAAATTGCCCTCGAGCAATTTATCACAGTGGCAATAATTTTTAAGTGGAACTTCATTCGTACCATGTTACCACAAATGTTACGAGGAGAAAAAGACATGAAATGAAAAAAATAAAAAAAATTACTATTTCACCATATTCTCTAAAGTGCAATAATTCATGGTTTATTGTCAGACGAATTGGAGAGAAATGCCTCTCCTCGGCCTTGTTACGAACTACGTCGTAATTCGCAAAGGCGCATCAATATAAGCCCTCCCCCCCCCCTTCTTTCCACCCCCTCCCCTCTCCTCCACCCCCTTGAACAATTGTCTGACACCACGAGTCAAGCCTGATTCTACAGGGGAGAATTCTACTGGCAGGTATCGACCTCTCGCCTCAAAAGCAATACAACAGGTCACAGAGCTGAATTACACAAACACAAACACAAATAAAAAATTTTACGTTCGATCGTGTTGCGCTTACAGTATTGCCTGACAATTCACCGTTTAAATGGATGATAAAAAAAAAATTTTTTTTTTTTTTTAGATAACAAATTAATTGGAACGAGTAAAGTCTATCTGCAAATTAGAAAATTTAATGCTGGAGTTTTGCAATTATCTGAGAGTATTCCACTCTTGTTGATGAAAATCGTAAAAATTGGATAATTTATTGGGGTTGAAAAAATTCTTCTTTTTTTTTCTCATTCACTTTTTTGGAAATACCTCAAAAAATAAGCGAGATAGGACGATTTTGCATCGGATCTATTTTGTAATTCTTGAAAATTCCTATCAAAAAAGATGAGTGATATCGCCTTATCTCGGTTAGTTTCCAAGCTATTTTCTCCAAGATAATCACAAGGATAAGTTGACTTATCCTGTTTTTACCTCTTCACTACTGAAATAATGGTGAAGAGAAAAAAGTGGGAAATTTTTTGGGGGAACATCTCGGGAAATGATGGAGATACGCCCTTTTTAAGTTTTGCGATTTTTTTGGAGAGGATTTTGAAAGCTAGTGGAAATAATGCGGGTAAGAAGGGCTTATCTCAATTATTTTTAGAGATTTTTGAATGAAACGATCGAAAAAAAAAGACTCTTGTCATTTTTTTAAACGATTTTTTCACTTTAGACGATGAAAAAACGGCTATTTCCATGAATTTTTTTTTTGATAAGTTTATATTATTGATATTAATATAAAAGTTGTGGCACTTGATAAATACACTTTCGAAATATATATATTTTTTTGAATAGTTATTTATCTAATTCATTATTCATATACAAAAATGATATTTGAGAAAATTTCCGAGAAAAAATTATAGAATTGCGCTGTTGATGAAATCTCGGAAATGGATCATCAAAAAAAAAATCAACGTTGATGGCTATAGCGCATATCATACGATTTTTGATATAAGCAGAAATGATAAAATAGACATTTTTTGCAAAAAACTGTAAAAAAAAAAAAATTTCCCCAGTTTTTTCTACAAAAAAAAATAGTATACATCAAAATTTGAGAAAAATTCTTAATATGCGCTATAGCTATAGTAGTAAAGAATATGTGCTCAAATTTTCATAAGGATTGGTTCAGTAGTTTTGAAGATTTTATCAACAAACCGTCGAAAAACGTTGTTTCGAGAAAAACGCGTTTAAAGGTTCTTCAAATGAAAAATCGCAGGAAATCAAACTTGTGCTCAATAAACGATATTTGCACTGGAGAATATGCCTTCTACTTGTTCATAGTGTTCACTTGCATATAAAATAGCGAATTTAAAAAAAAAAAAAAAAATTTGAAAATTGTAAAGTGAGAAGACCCCTTCAGGGAAAATGAAGGTTTGGTGATGAAATTTACATGATATTCATCATATAAATGAAGAGCTATATAGTATGGAGTTATACGGTTTTTGTTTGAATTGTTAATTTTCCCTGTTATAATCTTCCTTTATTCTCTACTTTTCATGTGAGCACTGACACTTAACTTCACTATAATTATGCGTTAAAGCCCCTGGGCTGTTGCCATGGATTAAGATCCAGATATCACTTTGTAAATAATTGTACATAGTTGTTGTATATATGTTGAAAAGTACTTTAAAATGTTTTCTTAAAACAATGAATGGGGTCGATTGAGGTAAAATAGACCTGCGGATGATAAATAATTTAGGATTTTTTTTGAAAGTGAAGGCCTCTTCAAAAAAAATTGAAAAAATTCCGTAATAATGTCTATATATTGGAGCATCTCGTCAAATTTTTTCAGATTTTTTCTTGAAGTCCTTCGCTCCGAAAAAAAATTGTGAATCATGTTACAATATAGGTCCATTTTACCCCATTTTCCCGTATATTAATATATTAAATATAAAAAAACATACTTTTTTTTTTTACAAAAGTTTTCTTTTTTTGAAAGTATTTCAGAAACTAATGGAGATACGCCCTTTATCTCCTAATTTTTTTTTGCCGCTCTAGAAATTCTGGACAAAAAAGAAATTTTGTACTCTGTTTTTTGAGAATATTTTTGGAAAATAAGCGAGACTAGGGCGATTTTTTTCTAACGCTTTTTTGTAGAGAATTTTAAGAGGTATTTTGGGTAATTTTAAGGGTATTTGGGGGAAAAAGGACGTATCTCCATTAGTTTCCGAGTTATTTGAGAAAAAGTATTTAAAAAAAAGATCCATTTTTTTTTTTCATTTTACCTCTTCAATACTGAATTTTTTTTTTTTGGAATTTCTCGGAAACTTATGAAGACAGGCCACTTTGGCTTAATTCTTTTTTTAAAAGAATTTGAAAAGTTAGAAAATGAATCGGAATTAGAACAGCGGATCTCCATGGATTTCCGAAATACTTGAGAAAAATGATTCAAAATAAAGAAACCTATTCTGTTATATTTATTCATTTCTGGAAATTTTGTGGTTTCTTTTCTGTTCTCAATATCTGGGAAACTAAGCGAGATAGAGCAATTGAGGTTTCTGGAAAACTTTGGAAAATTCTAGAAAATTTGGAAGAAAAATCCGCATTTTTTTGAAATTATGTGGGAAAAAGGAGGCTAGTAGTTCAATTTATGAAAAATTCTGGAAAATTCTGAGAAAAAGCTGGAAATTTGTACAAAATCCTGGAAAATTCCAGATTTGGAGAAAAAACTTGTTTTTTCCCAAATAAAATAACCTGAACGAAAAAAAGGTGGACGGAGTTCAATTGTGGAATTTTTTTGAAAATTCTGGAAAATTCCGAACTGATTTTTTCCTAATCCTTTTTTTTGTAATTCTTAAAATTCTCGAGAAAAATGCTGAAGGACAGAAATACGTATCTCGATTAGTTGCCGAGATATTCTCAAGAAATTACAAAAAAAAAGACTTATTCTGTTCCACCCCTTCACCACTGAAATTCTCTCATTTTTAGGGGAATAGCCCAGAAACTAAGCGAGATAGCGTAATTTTCATCAAGTTTTTTTTTCATAGGTCCTTAAAATTCTCTACAAAAAAAGGATTGCAACTAAATCGCTATTAATTTTCGAGATATTTCCAGAAAATGAATAACAAAACCTTAAAATTCCCTCAATTCACTTCTTAAGGTAGTATCCCAGCGAACTCGAGTGCAGTTAATCCCTTATTTTTTTGATGCCACATCAAAGATGATATTTTTTTACATTTTTCTGAATTTTTTCATAATTTTTGTCCGTCCAGTTTATGAGATATGAATTATCAAAGTTACTGAAAATACCGGTGGTGGGGATGAAACGCCCTAAATCGGACAGAAATAACGAAATTACTAAAAAACCACAGGGTTGAGCCATTATTTAAAAACAATTGGCGAAGTGAACAGCATTTTAACTAAATAATAGAAGAAAAAAATATTCAATTCACCGTATAGTTATTGAGAAATTTTAATTAGAAGGTATTCGTAACTATTTGCCTCTCTCTCTATCTCATGCATGTGATAGGAGATTGATGTAAAAAAAATTCGAGAAAAAAAAATTATATTCACAAGCTGAAGATATGACTTGCGAATAGTTTAATCACTTTTACGAGTAAATTAAAGCACATTTTCCCCGAATTATCAGCAATTAATTGAAAACTAACCTACAAATCCTCATTTTCCCTGTTTTATCGACCGTACTCTCGAATACCACCTTAACCACCAAATTAATCAAAAAAAATTCATTAATCAATTTTTCCATTAAAAAATCTGAATATATTTTTTTTTCAACAAAAAAAGGATAAATGTTCATTGAGCATGCTACAAACGGAAGTGCGAGGACCTGAATAAAAAAAAAAATCGAATGCCTCCAATTCCAAAGTTATAATACGCCGTTGGGTGCTACAAGCTCGCGTGATTGCATCAGTTTGTGGAATAAAATGGGAGTAGAGAAAGAAAAAAAAAATTGATAAAACGAAATAAATAAAAAAAGAAGAAAAAAAAAAATGTAGAAATTGCTGTTAGAAGAAATACGTCATTGCCTGCAGTTCCCTCCGCAACCTGCTGCACATTCTGACTTTATCCCCCTCCCCCCCCCCCCCCCCCCGATTTTTATTTTCCCTCGAAAAATAGAGAAAAAGAAGGGAAAAAAAGGAAAAGAAAATCGAGGATTGAGATTTTTTTTGTACTGGAGAATTTTTTTTTTTTTTTTGAAGGATTGAGTTCTGTTGGCATAACACACGCGAGTCGATACGAATGTTTAGAATGGATTTTGGCAATGAGCCACTGCAGATAGGTCAACAGGATAAATTCTTCTGACGCACCGAAAAAAAAAAGTGAATTATCCGCGTCTGACTAATGATTTTGTTAACTACTTAGAGCCATTTTGAGTGGTGAATTTAATTAAAATGAAAAAAAGGGGGGGGGGGTTAATTCAATTGAGTTGCAAGTGGAATGACCACTTGACAACACTCTTAAATCCATCGATTTTTTTTTTTCAACGTAATTAATTTAGTAATGAAGAGATAAATTGAGATAAATCTCTTTTTTTGTCTTTTTTGGGGAATATCTCGGAAAATAATGGAGATACGCCCTTTTTGCTCTGAAGAGCTTTTATGGACCTTCAAATTTTCTGCAAAAAAAGGGATTGAGGTAAAAAGGGCGTATCTCCATTATTTTTAACGATATTTCGAAGAAAAAATTGGAAAAAAAATTGAAAAATAAAAAAATGGGGAAAAAAATTATTTTAAGGAATTTTAAGAGCTGTAAAAAAGGGTGGAAGTGAGAAGGGCGTATCTCCATTTGTTGGGGGATTTTTGGAAAATAAACGAGTGATGAAATTCAATGATGAAGAAGTGAAACGGAAAAATTTGATTTTTTCCATGGTTTTTTAGGAAAATCTCGGAAATTAAGCGAGATAGAGTAATTTCGCCTGAATTGTAGCCTTTTTGTAGCTCTCAAAGTTCTCTACACAACAATTTTGGAGCGAAAAGGACGTATCTCCATTATTTTACGAGATAATCTCAGAAAAAAAAATTGAGTGTGAAGAAAAAAATCTTTTCATCTTCTAATTATTCGCGAATATCTCAGAAACTAATGGAGCTACGCCCTTTTTGCTCGAAACCTTTTTTGTAGCTCTTGAAATTCTCTAAAAAAACAATTTCAGGACAAAAAGAGCGTATCTTCATTATTTACTGAGATATTCTCAAAAAACGAAACTAAAACCAGAAAAAGTCCTTTTTTTCGTGAATATCTCGGCAAATAAGCGAGATAGGTCGATTTTGCCCCAATCCTTTTTCATAGCTCTTAAAATCTGCAAAAAAAACGATTTTAGCTCAAAAAAGGGGCGTATCTCCCTTATTTCTCAAGATTTTCTAAAAAAAACAAAAAAATCTAAAAAATTCAAAATAAATTCGTAAATATAGAATTTTTGTTTTCAAAAAAATTATTTTTATTTTTTCGTCAACTTACCTTCGATTGTTGTTAATTCTGGGGGGTCCGGGTCCCCTTGGGCCGGCATTATCTGGAGTAGCCATGCTCCAATAATAAACAATAATACCCTTTCAATTCTCAATGATCTTTTCAAATCAAACATATTATTTATATTTTGAGATATCTGCCACGGACACACTGGCCCGTCGCTTTGCACCTTATCATATTACATTATTCATTAAATTAATATGCTCCACCTCGGCAATCATCAATTACACCAGAACAAAATAGAAAAAATATATATATATATTAATATCTATTAAAAAATCATCCACCAAAAAAAACGGACGAAATTCACCCACGAACTCACGTTTTTTTTTCTTTTTTTTCCCTCAAAGTAATGGAAAAATGACGAAAAAAAAGATTTTTTTTTTCTTCCTTTGTGCCTTTCTTTCTTTATTATAATGTTCCCTTTGTGTTTGGACTCAGCCAGGGAATGCGTCACGGTCGACAGACAGCCCAAGGAGCAAACGGCGTCGAGTCGGCTCAGTTTGGGGCTGAGTGTCGCGACCTCAAGGCGCAGGCGCACGACCCCACTGATAATACGAAAAAAAAGCCCCTTCTCTCACTTCAGCCCCTTGCAACCCCTATGCGAAATCTTTTTTTTCCTCCCTCCCCCTTTCCCCTGCCCCTTCTCCCTCTTCCACTACCACTTCCCCCTCCTCCCTCCCCCTCTTCCTCCTCCCTCCCCCTCTTCCTCCTGCCCCCTTCTCCCTCTTTCACTACCATCATCGTCATTATTATTGTTATTATTATTTTTCAACTGTAGGGGCAAGAGTTCACATGCTGGTGTGCCAGATCATATGCCTCTGACTCTGACTCACTGCCATAATCGAATTTTTTCCATAAATAGAAAAAAAAAGGGTGAAATCATTTTTTTCAAATGGTTTTTTTTGCGAAGCATATTTTTTGATTTTTTTTTTCTTTTTTTTTCAATGTTTCCTTGATTTGTGAAAAATGAGATGATTATCAATTTTTTTAAACAGTGAAGATCTTCATGAAAAAATCTGAAAAAATTCCTTGATAATGGGAACATTCTAGAGTATATTCATGAATTTTTTAAGATTTTTTGGGTGATCCCTTCAGCCCCTTAAAAAATTAAGAAAAAATAAGCTCAATTATCTCCTCAATCTCCTCCGAAAAATGAATTTTTTTTGAAAATAAATTGAATAAACATGCAAAAGTAAAGATCTTTATAAAAAAATCTGAAAAAATTCTCTAATAATATAAACATACTATAGTATATTCATGAATTTTTTCAGATTTTTTCATTCATTCCTTCACCCCAAAAAAAATCAAGATGTAAAAGCTCAATTTTTTATCAATTTCTTCCAAAAATAATAAATTCTTCAAAAATAAACTAAATAAACATGCAAAAGTGGAGATCTTCAGGAAAAAATCTGAAAAAATTCTGTAATAACATAAACATACTAGAGTATTTTCATGAATTTTTTCCGATTTTTTCATCAAGCCTCTCTTTGTCTGAAAAAAAAAATTTTAAGTCTTTTTTTTCTTAATTAAACAAATAATCTTCTTCTTAAAAGAAAAAAATCTTAATTTTTTCAAATATTGTTTTTCTTTTTTCAACAAATTAAGACATTATTCTATCATCAATTCACCTAATTAATTAATTAATAAATTAACTAATTAATTACGTTTGTTATTTTTTCATTAACGATTGAAAGAAAAAATTGATAATTATCCCTCAATTATTTTTTATCAGTAAATTGATGAATTAAATATGTTAATTAAGCTAATTGATTAACATTTTTTCTGATGACGTTTAAATTGAATGAAGTCATGAATAATCTTTCAATTGCATTAATGAATTAATTGATTAATTGATCACTCTCACTATTTTTTTTTTATTCAAATTCCAAAAATTTCGAATATTCAGATTTTTTTCCTTCAAAAAATTCTAAAATAATAAAATTGTACTAATAATTAATCAAGTACACTGCAATGAATTATTCATCGGCATAAATTACGACGTAATTGTGAGCTCGACTACCCACAATTTCTCGTTTCCGATGTGGAATGAAGAGAATGATATTTCCCCCTTTTTATTTTTCTTTTTTTTCTTTTTTCTATTGACAGAAAAGAAGGAAGTTTTATCTGTTGGAGGCCATTATTGCGTTGTATCACGCAATTGCGAACAAATAAATTCGATAAAACAATTTTTCAACACCAATCATTTCCTGGAGATTAAAATCGAGTGAAAACAACGTCAATATCTCGTTTTTTTTTATTAATTTAGCAAAAAAGAGAAATTTTTGTTATAATTCCCAATGAAATATTTCGGGAAACTACTGGAGATACGCCCTTTTTGTTCTAAGACACTTTTGTCGAGAATTTCAAGAGCTACAAAAAAAAGGCTCAGTGCAAAAAGGACGTATCTCCATTAGTTTAAACTATAAAATGATTTTTTTTTTATTTTTCATTATTTTTTTTGAGAATATCTCGAAAAATAATGGAGATACGCCCTTTTTTTTCTTTTTTTTCTCTTTTATATAATTTTTCAGCTCTCAAAATCCTCTGTAAAATCATCTTAGAGCAAAAAGGGACGTATTTCAATTAATTTCCGAAATTTAAAAAAAAAAAAAAAATTTTCCACCTCAAAAATTTTAAAAATTACGAGAATGTACGAGATAGTCACGAGAAATTACGAAAATATTCAATTCATTTGAATTCTGTGAATTAAATGTCATAACTCGTGCCTTTATTCTTTTCCTTTAATTTAAAAAAAAAGAAGTCAAAGAAAAATAATCAACAATTTTTTTATTATTAAAAGGAAACTTTTGAAATTCTGCACAAAATCTCATTAGAGCTAAAAGGGCGTATCTCCATTATTTCCCAAAAAATTCACAAAAAATAAATTTTTCACCTCAAAAATTCTCAAAATTATAAAAAAATCTAATTAATCATGTAATCAATAGAAAAAAAAACAATTAATCAAAAATATTCAATTCTTCAAAATTCTCAGGATTAAATGTCATCATTCTTCTCTTCATTCTCCTCCTCTAATAAATGAAAAAAAAAGAAAGCAGAAAAATATTCAACAATTTTTTATTAATAAAAAGAAACTCTTGAAATTTTTTTAAAAAATTACCTCAGGGTAAAAAGGGCGTATCTCCATTAATTTCTGAAATATTTTGGGAAAAAAAAAATCACCTCAAAAAATCTAATAATTACGAAATCACGTCCATTAATCCCATTAATCACGTAATTATTTGGAAAAAAAAAAAAAATTAATAAAAAATATTTAATTAATTTAAATTCTCTCAATTAAATGTCATCACTCGTCCCTCCATATTTGCCCTTTAACTAATGATGAAGAAAAATGAAAGAAAAATAATCAACAATTTTTTTTTATTAATAAAAAGAAGCTACTGATATAAATAAAAAGCCCATTGTAACGACGATGAGACACTTTTTTTTATATATATAAATAAAAAAAAAGAATGAATAAAAAAGAAACGATGAAAGACTATCTATTTTCATCTCTTTAGAATCGATTCAACGCGTCAGAATGTCTTCTTCATGAAGACACTTCACTCTTTTTGTTCAGAAACACTTTGCAATGTTCTTTTCAGAGATAAAAATCTCTTCTTTTTTTTCTTTTCATTGATTCCTTTTTCTTATTTGAATTTAAAAAAAAAAATCTCTTTATTTGCATTTTTTTATTAAAAAAAAATCTTTTTAATTGCATTTTTTTTATTTAAAAATAATTTTTTTTTTAATTTGCATTTTTTTTTTAAATTGAGTGAAATGAAATAGAAATCGTGGAATCTGTTGGGATAAAAAAAAACACGTTACGATTTTACTGAATGCGTTACACGTGTACTGGCCCACTTTTACCAAGTTGAAAGAACCACTTACGTAATTCCGAGTAATAAGGCAGACACGTAACCGTTTTTTTTTCTTCTTTACTTTATAGTTAATTCAATGTAAGGAGATATCGAGATTTTCTTCTTTATGCGATTCTTAAATCGTTTTTAAGGATTTATTTTTAAGGAATTGCTTTATTCATTGATTGAGGATCTTTTTCTTGATTTTTTTTGGGGATGAAGGAGTGCAGGGAAAAATCTGAAAAAATTTGGGAAGATACTGTGATATGTCTATATTGTTGAAGAATTTTTTCAGATTTTTTAATGAAGATTTTTGATCTCAAAAAAATCGATGATTTACCGATTTTTTATAGATTGAAAAAAAATTATTTAATTGAGGGAAAATTACGATTTTTTTATTGATTTTTCTTTGGGACGAGGGGACTCACAGAAAAATCTGAAAAAAATCAAGGAAATAGTCTGATATGTGATGATTATTGAAGAATTTTTTCAGGATTTTTGATGGAGATCTTCAGTCTTAAAAAAAATCGATTGTCCTATTTTTTTACAAATATGAATAAAATGGTTTATTCAATTGAGGAAAAAGGTGGATTTTTTGATTGAATTTTCTTTGGAGAGACAGTCTTCACAAAAAAATTTGAAAAAATTCATGAAGATACTATTGTATGTGTCTATTATTCGAGAATTTTTTCAAATTTTTTCAGGAAGATCTTCACTCTTGCATGTTCATCCAATTTATTTTCTAGGAATTCATCTTTTCGAGGAGAAATTGAGATTTTTTGCTTGAATTTTTTTCGGGACGAAGGAGTTTTTCAAAAATTCTGAAAAAATTCACGAAGATACTCTAGTATAGCTATATTATTGTAGAATTTTTCCAGATTTTCTCATGAAGATCTTCATATAAAGAAAAAATTATGATTATCCTATTTTTCACAGATCATAAAAATATTTTATCCAATTGAAGAAAGAAAATGATTTTTTTCGGAATGAAAGAATTCTCAAAAAAATCTGAAAAAATTCATGAAGACACTCTAGTATATCCTCTTTATATGAGGATTTTTCCAAATTCTCCATGAAGATCTTCACTCTCCAATTTTATTTAAAGTCAATTAATTTTATTGGAGAAAATTCAGGGAAAATTGCGACTTTTTCTTCATTTGATTTTCTTTCGAAATGAAGATCTCCACAAAAAAATCTAAAAAAATTCACAAAGATATTCTAATATATCTCCATCATTCTCAAATTTTTTCAGATTTTTTCAAGAAGATCTTCGCTCTTCAATTTAATTTAACTAAATTAACATTCTTTTTTGGAAAATTCAGGAAAAATTACTATTTCATCTGCTTTTGATTTTTTTTCAAGATGAAGATCTCTACAAAAAAATCTGAAAAAATTCATGAAAATCCTCTACTACATCTCCATTTCCCTCAAATTTTTTCATATTTTTCCACAAAGATCTTCACTCTCAAAAAAATTCACCAATCCCCCAATTTCTCACAGATCAACTAAATCTTTTATTCAATAAAAATTACAAATTTCCAATATACAAAAAAAAAATTCATTTTTAATAACTTCAATTAAAACGTAATTATCCCTTACAAATCAGTGATTATTTATTTCACCACTGATTTTTTAGAATCTACAAGGCGTGGCCTGGTAACTGCACTTCCTCTCGCAATCTGTAATAACACAAGTATTGATTGTAATTCAATTTTTCTTCTCACCTGTAAAAATAGATTTCTCCACTCGAATTCACATAATTAATTGGCTAATTTCACTAATTGGAGTTCCAAGAAAAAATTTTCATAATTTTTTTTTTTCCCTTCAAAATTTACGTAATGACATGTTTATTGGATTTTTTTCGCGTTTTTTTTGCTTTTATCGTCCAGTAAATGATACTTTATTGATTTCTCATGAGAATACCTCCCCTTTAGGAACGAATCTCTAGGGAAAAGTTCAAGAAGCAGCTTTAGTCTATTAAACCAATAAGTTAGCACTGATAGTTTCCAAAGTTTTCGCAAGCTATTACCTCTCGTTTTTATCATTTCCAGATTTTTCTCTATTTTCTTTGAATACCGAAGACTTTATTAAAAACTTGATAATATGAATAGCACTTTTTTTTGCATGAAAAAAAAATATTTATTGGAAAAAAATTATTTTGAATAAGAAAAAAATTATTTCTTCAATTTGTCTTAAATTAATTTATTAAAAAAAAAATATCTCGAAAACTAATGGAGATACGTCTTTTTTTATCCTAAGACACTTTTCTCTATTACCTTTCGTTTTTATCATTCCATGCTTTTTTTTTATTTTTCTTTGAATACCTAAGACTTTATTAAAAACTTGATAATATAAATAGCATTTTTTTTCGATGAAAAAAAAAAAATGCAATAGAAAAAAAATATTTTGAATTTAAATAAAATGATTTCTTCAATTTTATTTTTTCTATTAATTTATTTTTTAAAATATCTTAGAAACTAATGGAGATACGCCCTTTTTGCTTCAATCCTTTTTTGTAGCTCTCAAAATTTTCTATAAAACCTCTCTCGGACAAAAAAGGCGTATCTCCATTATTTAAGGAGATATTCATAAAAAACAGTCTCTCAAAAAAAAATCGACTAATTTTTTAACGAAAAAGTGAAATTACTCAATTCTCTTTCGTCTTTCTGTGATGAAAATCGAAAGTTATTTTGAAAAACTCACCTTATTTGGCCTCAGTGAGACACGAGATCTGCCCAAAAGACATCGTACTCCTTCAAGACACTTCCACTAAAGTAGAAAAAAAAAGAAATCACCATTAAAATGTGGAAAAAAAAAGAAATGAAACCTATTGACATTACGAAAGACTGACAAAGATAGTAACCGGTTTCTCTCATTGACTATCTAATGAAAATTAATGGGTTCTCTGAACTTAAATATTGCACTGTCTCAATCATTATTTTGAAATAAATTAAAAAGTGTGGAAAATAATTATTTCAACATTAACATAACGTGATTTATTGTATTTTAACTTGTTATGGTAATTAGGAGGCAATAATAATGTAAATCGGCAAATAAATAATGGAATTCAAAAGACGTGAAAGGACGAGGAAAACCACCTCTCACTTGAAAAAAATACTAAATATGAAAAAAAAAAAAAAAAAAACAGTTTTTAAAAATGCAAAAAAAAAGTTTTTATTTCAAAAAATATAAATAAATTTTTTTCATGGAAAAAAAAATGAGAAAAAATAGTTTCTATTTAAGAAATATGGGAAAAATAGTTTTTATTTTTGAAAAAAATGGAAAACAAGAGGTTTTATTTTGAAAAAAATGAAGAAATATTTTTTCATGATAAAAAATGCGAAGAACAGTTTTCATTTTTGAAAAAATGGAAAAAATACTTTTCATTTAGAAAAAAATGAAGAAAATAGTTTTCATTTTACAAAAATAAAAAAAAAATAATTTACATTAACAAAAAAAAATAAAAAAAAAAATAGTTTTTATTTTGCAAAAAATGAAAAAATATTTTTCATTATAAAAAATGCAAAAAATAGTTTCCATTTTTTAAAAAATGAAAAAATAGTTGTCATTTGAAAAAAAAAAAGTGAAAAGAAAAAGTTTTCATCTTGAAAAAAATGAAGAAAATCGTTTTGATTTGAAAAAAATTAAAAAAAAAAAATGTTTTTAATTGAAAAACAAAACAAGAAAATATTTTGAAATACTTACGTGAAGTAGACTTGACCTCTCGCGTTTGCTGGCGAATTCCAAGCAAGTGTTGCCTCTTCTTTTTCCTTTGGATCGGCATGAGTAACTGCACTGCACTCATCATGAACTTTGGTGTTTGGAGTTTGTGAAAATGTACCGATCCATTTGTGTGTTTTAGCGTCTCTCGCCTGGATGAAAAAGCCCTTGAAGTAGGTTCCACCACGAATTGTAACTAAATTGAACAAAATTCAGAGTTTTTTTGTTGTTTTTTTTTTAAAGAAAATCTCGAAAGTTAATGGAGATACGTTCTTTTTGCTCTCTGAAATTTTTGTAGCTCTTGAAATTTTCTTTAAAAAAGAATTGAGAATTATTCTTAACTCTATGAAGAATTATTCGCGAAAAATGAGTGAAAAAATTCAATATAAAAAAAAGCGGTAAAACAGCAAAATTCAATTTTTTCAATCGTTTTTCTTAAATATCTCAGAAACTAATGGAGATACGCCCTTTTTGTCATGAGACATTTTTGTAGCTCTTGAAATTCTCTACAAAAGAGGATTCTTGTAAAAAGGGCGTATCTCCATTATTTACTGAGATATTCATAAAAGCAATTTTTTTCCCGATTTTTTCTATTTTTTCTAGATTTCGCGCATGCGCACAATATCAATTTTTACACACTAGTGCGTAAAAATGAGTTTTTCATACAAGAAATATAAAAATTCAAATTTTCGGTGAAATTATCAGCGTGAAATTCTTTTAAACTCCCGTGGAAATCGCAATAAATACGAAAATTCACGAAAATCTCGGTTTTTTCGTCACTGTTTGCTTTCAAATGATCTACATGACACATTCAATTACCGCTAATTTGTTGTCCTGGTGAATACTGATTGGATGATGCGATAATTTGATAAGGACTAGTTCCCTGTGGCTGTGGCTTTATCTGTCCATGATAGGGTTGATTTGGTCGGTCTTTGACACATGCATCCACTGGTGCACCATCGGGGAATCCAATCACCGTATTCACCACCACCAGCAGCACACCGACCATTAAAATTCCTGCACTTTGCCGCATCATTGCAAGAAAGAAAATCTACAAAAATTCGAAAAATCACAAAAAATTAATCATATTTTACTTATTTTTTTAGAAAAAAAAGATGATAAAATCCTGATTTGTTCGAAAAAATAAAGTTTTTTTTATGAATATCTCGGAAATTAATGGAGATACGCCCTTTTGGCTATAATACGGTTTTGTAGATAATTTCAGGAGCTACAAAAAAGGATTCTAGCAAAAAAAAGCGTATCTCTATTGATTTCAGCGATATTTTTAAAAGAAAAATGACGAAATTCAGTAGTGAAAAAGTAAAAATAGAAAAAGTTTTTTTTTAAAATCGTTTTTTGAGAATATTCCGGGAAATAAGGGAGTTACGCCCTTTTTTGCCCTGAAATGGTTTCGTTAACAAATTCTAGAAGCTACAATGAAGAATCGGAGCAAAAAAGGCGTCTTTCCATAATTTCCATAGATTTTCTCAAAAAGAGATGAAAATAAGAGAATTTATCTTATTTTGACTCTTAAATTTTTTTTTTTCCAATTTTTCGAGGATATTTTAGAAAATAAGAGAGATATGCCTTTTTTACTTCAATTCTTTTTCGAAGAGAATTTTAAGAGGTACGAAAGAGGATTCAAGCAAAAAGAGCGTATCTCCATTAGTTTCCGAGATATTCTAAAAAAAATCCAAAAAAAGAGATTTATCCTATTTTTCCTCTTTAAATCTCTTTTTTAGTAATTTCTCAAGAATATCTCAGAAACTGCTGAAGATACGCCCCTTTTGTTCGAATCCTTTTTCATAGCTCTTGAAATTCTTTAGAAAACCACTTTAGAGCAAAAAGGGCGTATCTCCATTATTTTCCGCGATTTTCCCATAAGAAAAATGATAAAATTCAGTCAATTAATAATAAATTTTTTTTAAAAAAATCAGTAGTAAAGAGGTAAAACAGGAAAATCCATTTTTTTAGTCTTTTTTCTTGAAATTTTTTCGAAAATTGAATGAATTCTTGAAAAAATCGAAAATATTCTTCTCTTTTTCACTTTTTCTTTTTCACTATTATTTTGAATTATCTCCTTTAAACCCGCTAAAATTCAAAATCAAATAAGAGATTTACAAAAAAAAATTCGAATACGCAATAAAATTTCTTATTTTCTAAATTCTTGGAAATAGAGGGAAATTACACTGAAAAGGTCACCTGTCTCTGTGATTTGCAAAGACGTTTATATCACAGAATTGCTCTCACGATGTCCTCTTATAAGAACTGTCCTGAGTAAACTACACGGTTTGCCAACCATGGTAGAGCCGAGGTCGTACGTCAAAGTGATTGGAGATCCCACTTGCAGGTGTCTTGCCCTTCTTTTCTGAATAAAAAAAAAAAGAAAAAAAAACAAAATCTTTTATTTATTTTTTTTTAATCTGTCTTTTTCGTCACTTTCACTGCGAGTAAGATCGTTAACGAGAGAGTTCAATGAATTTTTCGCTCTTCTGATTGAATTTTTGGGAGATATTCACTGATAAAAATCACTGAAATTCATCATTCATTCAAATTTATAGAGAAAAAAACGGAATTTTAATTTTTTTAATGGAAAAAAATATGTTTTTTATTGAAAATATCTCCGTAAATAATGGAGATACGCCCTTTTTATTCTGAGACACTTTTGTAGAAAATTTGAAGAGTTAGAAAATTATTTCAAGGCAAAAAGGACAAAAAGGATAATTGTATCTAATTAGATATCGTCACCTTAGAGTCAAAGAGGCGTAAGTCCTGTGTAAGTATAGGATTTACGCCCCTTTGTGTCTAAGGCAAACCATATATTTATATCTCGAAGATTGCGACGAAAAAAGAATCTCTAGATCTGATCAGATCCAATTCTATCAATTTTTCAAATTCACAAAGATCTAAAAATATATAATTATATCTGATCCAGATCTGGGTCGTTCCGTTGTGGTGTTGTTAGATCTGATCAGATCTGGTCAGATCTACTAGCATATCTGCCTATCACAGAGTGGCAAGTGACAACTAATTTTCAAAATTCCCTGACTTTACCATGACTTTTGCCTGACTAAAAATAAAATTGCAAGACCTACGAAAAAAAAAAAATTATTTGAATATACATTAATGCAATGTTAATATAATATATAATATAAATATTATTGTAACACACCCGTTGGGCGAAAGGGAATCTGGTTCGAATTCCGGAACCCGGCAGCGGAACCGCATACAATTCGGGCCCTCGTAAAAGTGTTCGTCGGGGCAACCTAAAATGACCTGGAGACGCCGTCGGGAGATCCAGGAAGAGTTTTCTTTTCTGTATAAGCGTTCGAGTTCTCTGGAAACTTTTAGCAAGGAGATAGGGTTTGGAACGCGAAGAGCGACGCAGTTGCGGCGGTGTCTGGATGACATTAAAATTAGAATTTAACAATAATACCCGAAACTGCGTTAAATTTCAAGAACTGTGACTCTCTGTCAATCTTTTCTGCACATTTCCGACTGATCGAAAAGTTCAATTTTTTCGATTAAGTATCTGTAACTTTCAAAAATATGAAGATGATGAAAAATAAACTACGAATTTCCCTGAATAAAATTAGAATTCCATGACTTTTCCCTGACTATTTCAGAAATTTCGAATTCCCTGACTTTTCCAGGTCAATCGTCACCCTAACTACATATATATATTTTGTTTGGTTTCAAAGTTTATTTATTATACATACATCAACATATTTACATTATATACAGGCTTAAAAATAAACTTAAGAAAAAAAGCATGCGATAATTCAGCAATTAGTTATTAGCTGTTTATGAGTACAAGTGTACGCAGTTTTCTATGAGTTTGTACATTTTTTTTATTACAATCAATATCTGATAATTATTAATTATCTGTTTAGGACAGTTTTGAGTTGTTCATCAGCCTATCTGTGAAAAATATGGTGATTTTTTTTTTAATTTAAAAAGTTCTTCATTAACATGATAGAGAGAGTAGTGTACACTATATCTACAAACACTGAATATGGTAAAAACATAGCTTCAGCCCTTGGGCTTTCACATACATACAGAAATATGCTGAAAATTGAGTATACAAAAAAAAGAAAAAAAAATATAAGATGTAACAGAAAAAAAACAACATGACGGCCACCCTGACTATATCTCTACAGATATGACTGCATATCTAATTCTATCAAATTCTATCTCGTTCTATTTAAGGTATTTCTATCGCGAAATCACTTCAATAAGGATTTTTTCGGAGTAGGCTCAAAATGTAGATAAAAAAAATAAATAAAAATTTCATGTCCCAAAAATTAACTTGCCCGTCTAGAAACAGGGATATCGGCCCTCAAAGTTTGCCCTTCTCTCTATTTCATAACATGGAGATTCATCAATTTAGTCATATTTTTTCCAATAGCTTCTTCAATATAATAAGGATTTCAAAGAAAAAATTCCCAGTAATAGTGCCAGTTGTTACAAATATTTACAAAAAAAAAAAAAAAATATTTACCCGCTTAGTTTACGAGAAAAAAAATGTTGAAGTACGTAATATTGACAAATCTACATATTTAGTTGATTTTATGGATTTTACCATGATAATGAATGTTAAACAACATGTTCCTCTAGATAAAAAAACTTGTTGATCGATTTAATTACATAATATGGACCATGTTTCTTTTGCCCCCATTGTACCTTTGCTAAGTACGAGGCTAAGGGCTAAAAATACCTTAATTAGATGTAATTATATCGAAAAAAATGGTCCCAGCACGTTCTTGCGAAGAACAAAACAAGAAAGCAAATAAAACAACGCTCCGACTAAAGAACAAAATGCGAAAACTTTAACTAAACAATGATAATTGATGAAATTCATTGTCATAATACTTGAACTTTAACAGATTTTTATTAACATAAATAGAATTTTTACATTGCAACAATATTGATTTACAAGTTGAGCAATGTTTACATATGCTTATGTGTTATAGTTTCAGCCCGTGGGCTGTTACATATAATACTCGAGAGTTGTGCAAAGATAACATGAGGAGTTTTGGCGAAGAATGAAATTTGCAATAAGGAGAACTAGTTTCGAAAGAAAATCCTATTTTATTGTCAATATATTTGTAGTCAAGGACTTTCTGCAATATTTTTTAGTTCCACATTGAGAGGAAAAATTTAACCCTCGGAGAGACACACCTACGAACAAAACTTCGAAGCACACATGGGGTCAAATTTGGACCCTACTCCATTTTTTAAATGCTATATCTCAAAAACTATGCATTTTTTTGTAATTCATATTATGAGTTTTTTTTTATAGATAAAACAATGGACTTTCGAATAAAATCATCATTGGTTCGAATTAACTAGTTTTTGATGGTGAAAAAATTAATCGAAACCGGACCTCTCTCCTAAAGTCGGTCGATTTGAATAAAAAATGCCTTTAAGCGTCAGAACAGAGTATTTTGAATATTTCTATCATATATTAGGGAAAAAAAAATTTTAGAGCCAAAATGACCCCCTGTGTACTCCGAGGGTCGATGATATTGAATAAATTTCGTATTTTAATGATGTTTTTGTGTATGAAAAGTGCATAAAATGAATGGAATTTTCTTTTAAATTCACTTTAAGAATGTCTTTATTGAGCCTAACAAGCCCCACATCACAATACAGTAGAGCTCCTATAATCTCGACTCTTCGGGAGACTCGATTCTGGGAAGTCGAGAAATTAGCTGACAGGCCAGCGATTGGTTGTGTTGTGGGGGAACCAGCTAACTTAGCGACATAGAGGAAGGCCCAAAAGAGGAGGAAACAATTGCTCCTGTCAAAATTATGTGATTCGAAATTACAGGAGTCCTACTGTATTCCTTGTTGATAATCTCATCAAAAATTCGCAAAAATAACCCGCTTAAGGATGCCATAGTGGTTCGGGCAATCTATTTTTCCTTCTCAATTTTGGTCACTTTCGATAGAATAGCATGAGTGGATTTTTTTAAAATTTTGTTTACCCCATGTTACCGGACAAATAAGGCCAAAATTAATTTTTGAAAATAATTGAATTAACATGGAAACTCCATAAGCGAGGCTCAGTTTCAGTTTCACTGCAAAAATTCATGGTCACAGACCTATTTTTCCTTTATATAACTTTATATGTTTTTTGTTCGTCAGAATGTCTATTTTTTTTTGAAATCGTGAAAAATGTATGTTACCGGACATATAGTGACGATTAATTCAATTGATTGCATGAAAACATCAATGGCGGCCATATTGGTATTTGAAATCCGAGAATCCTCCAATCCCAGTCCTCGATGCTGGGACAGCGTGAGTCAAATGCGGAACAATATTGAATATTCATAATATTATTTATTAAAAATTCATCATCTCGGATATCGTTCTAGTATCGGTAAAATGTTGAAAAATCGAAATAGTTATAGTAATTATAATAACTAAGAGGAAAAAAAAAAAAGTCGATCATTTGAACCTGCCACTATGATATCCTTAATTAACGTTTAGAGGGCCGATATTTCGAAAATTTTAAAAGCTCATAATTTTTACTGAAAAGAGAACTGAAATCCCCAAGTTAGACCCAAACTAAGGTCGGAAATCGGCGAATCAGACCATGACGCCTCAAGGCGTCATCCTGGGCCTCTAAAGGTTGAAAAATTGAAAAATTGAAAATTGAAGAAAAAAAATAGAAAATTAAGTAATTCAAAAATTTATTACTAATAATAGATATTTCCACAAAATTGTGCTCTTTTCCCTTCTTTTTTTTCTTCTATTTAATACTGACTTCCTGAAGAGAAAATCGACGTTTTGGTACGAAGAAAGGAACTTATCGGATATCGACAAATTGAATGTGGCCATTAGTTCCAGCTTGATTGATTGTGGTATTGTCACTCGACAATTGACTTCTCCTCATCGATAGAATTGGAAACTCACCACTTCACCACATAGCATTACGACATGACAAGAGACATCATTCATTTTTTTTATTATAACATCGTCGTCCCAGAGCGAAAAGGGCGTAAATGATACACATTTCCTATCCTTTTACACCCTTTTCACTCTAAAACGATTTGATTTTGTTTTCTTTCGATGATGAACATTTCCTTCACAAGTACCATGATGGACCCAATTATCGGACACACCCCAGTTTACGGACGTTTACTGAGAAAAAAAATTCTTGTAGCAAGAAAATTGCCTTTTAACAAAATTTTCCTGCACAATTTTTATATCTATAAATATTGAAATTTTCTGGAGTGAAGTAAATTTTCTTCAACTAAGTAAATTTTCTTACAAATTTTTTTTTTCTCTCAGTATAGAGGCAAATTATACTAATAATCAATATTCACGTGAGAAAATCAGATTTTTCAAACTTGCAAAGTTTCAAAATAAAAATCAACTGAATTGTTTGATTCACTTAAGTGAATTTTTTTTATCATTTTAATAATTTAATTCGAACTGTCCGAATACTAGTGCCGCCATTCCCTTAACTGTCCGATAACTGGTGCCTTCATGGCAATTGAGTAGCGAAGAGATGATAAAAGTAGACAAATTCACTGATTTTCGTGATAATTTTGCGCGAAATAACTCGGAAAAATGGAGATACGCCCTTTTTATTCTAATATTTTTTTTGGAGCTCTGGAAATTTCTATAGTTAAGGATTGGGTCAAAAAGGGCGTATCTCCGCGGATTAGTTTCCACGATTTTCTGTAAAATAATGAAAAAAAAATGAAAAAGTGTTATCACCTTAGAAACAAAGTGGCGTAAGTGCTATATATAAGCATAGCACTTAAGCCACTTTGTTTCTAAGGCAAAGATGTTCATTCTTCCAATATGTAGCGCATCTCCCCCCCCCCCCTACTCCACCCTATCTACACCTAATGCATGTTACATGTAATTCCCTGCGATAGCACAAAACGAAAAACTAAATAAATATTTAAAAAAAAAGAAGGAAAAAGTGAAACTCTGCGTGACAGCGAGCTCCATTGCGTGTTTTTCATTCCCCTATAATCCTTTGAGTCACCCATTTACTCATACACCGGCAACTCGGCATTTTCCATAGCATTTTTGTGGACACGGGGCAAAATGGACCGGTGGAGTGAAGTGGTTCTGATTTTTTTTGCGGGGTGAAGGGGTTGACAGAAAATTCTGAAAAAATTCAGCAATGATGGGGACATATTGCGGTATTTGCCTGAATTTTTTCAGATTTTTCTGATAAGCCGCGCTTTCAGGAAAAAATCTTAATTAACTTTTTTCGCGCTGGTCTGTTTTTGAAAGGTTTTATCGACATGCTCAATGTATATATATCGTCTCCTTAGAATTAAAAGGGCGTAAGTGCAATGCTCATATACAGCACTTACGCCCCTTTGTTCCTAAGGCGACCATATATCTATATATGTATATATTCACCTCTTTTATTTTTTATACTCCATTCTAAATTCATATCACACTCTTCTCGTTTTGCATGACATTTCATCGATTTTTTTACTCACGAGGGAGAGTAAAAAATTGAACACAATCCCTCATAAATGAGACACGTTGGGGAATTTACGTGAGCGTAATCCATTGACGTTTGACGCAATCATTCAATTATTTTGATGAAAAGTTTTTTGTTCATTTTATTTAATTAATCCTGAAAATTGTTTCTTTTTCTTCTAATTAGTGAATTAATAATGAAAAAAAAGAGGAAAAGAATGATTCGGGATTTTTTGGAGGGTGAGAATGTTTTTGGAAAATTCTGAAAAAATTCAACGAAGATGGAGATATGTTGGAGCATCTTCAGGAATTTTTTCAGAATTTTCAGTAAAGATCTTCATGTTTAAAAAAATTCTGATTCATTCGCTTTTCATAGAAGACCCAAAAATGACTAATTTTAATGAGGATTCAGGATTTTTTTGGGGGTGAAGGCGTACTTAAAAAATTCTGAAAAAATTCAACGGAAGTGAAGACATGTTGGAGCGTCTTCGAGAATTTTTTCAAAATTTTTAGTAAAGATCTTCATGTTTAACAAAAGTCTGATTCATTCGCTCTTCATAAAAGGCCTAAAAATGACTAATTTTGATGAAAATTCAGGATTTTTTTGGGAGGACGGAGAGGGGGGGGGAAGGCCTCCCTAAAAAATTCACTAACAATCGAGACATGTTGGAGCATCTTCACGAATTTTTTCCGAATTTTTCGTCAAGCCCTTCATTTCCTGAAAATTCTGATTCACTCGCTCTTCATAAAAGACACAAAAACAAATAATTCATTTAAATGAAAATTCAGGATTTTTTGGAGGGTCAATGCCTTACTTGAAAATTCTGAAAAAATTCACCAATAATGGAGACATGTCAGAGCATCTTCAGGAATTTTTTCAGAATTTTGCAAGAAGCCCTTCATTTTTTTAAAAATCCAATTCACTCGCTCTTTATAAAAAATCCAAAAAATAAATAATTTCGAAGGATAAAACCTCCCCGGAAAATTCTGGAAAAATTCAACAATGTTAGAGACATATTAAAGCATCTTCATGAATTTTTTCAGAATTTTCCGGGAAGATCTTCATTAAAAAAAAATACAATTCACTCGCTCTTCATAGAAGACCGAAAAATAAATAACTTATTCAAATCAAAATTCAGGATTTTTCTGGAGGTGAAGAACTTTCCGGAAAATTCCCGAAAAATTCATCAACAATATAGATATACTGCAGCATTTCCAAGAATTTTTGCAGAATTTTCTGTGAAGATCTCTACTTAAAAAAAATCGAATCCATTCGCTCTTCATAAAAGACCCAAAACATAAATAATTTATTCAAACGAATATTCAGGATTTTTGGGGCAAAGAGGAGGGGGGAGTACTCAGGTTTTTTTTTGGGGGTGAAGACCTCCCAAGAAAATTCCCAAAAAATTCACCAACAATATAGATATACTGCAGCATTCCCAGGAATTTTTGCAGAATTTTCTGTGAAGATCTTCATTGAAAAAAAAATAAATTCACTCGCTCTCCATAAAAAACCCAAAAATAAAAAAAATTATTCAAACGAACATTCAGGATTTTTTTGGGGGGTGAAGACCTCCCAAGAAAATTCCCAAAAAATTCATCAACAATGTAGAAATATTAGAGCATTTTCCTGATTTTTTTCAGAATTTTCCATAAACATCTTCACTAAAAGAAAAATCCAATTCACTCGCTCTTCATAAAAAAAAATTGAAAAAGAAAAGAAAAAGAATTTATTCATTCCGAATTTCTTTAATTTCAATTTAAAAAATTACAATCCAGTACAGATGAATGTTAGAAAAACAAATATCATACAGAAGTTAGTTGAAACTGAAAAAAATACCACTTGCACGGAAATTGTCAAGGGAATGTTCTCGTCAAGCCACATTGTCCTTGATGAAATCAGCGTTTGCATTATGAAGACTCATTAAAATCATGGGTTTCCACGTAATTACAATCATTCCGAGTTCCTCTAGCACTGACTAACAGTTCAATGATAGTAAAGAAAAAAATTGTATTAACTGGAGAAAAAAAAAAGAGAGGGACTCGACGATGAATGATGAATGCACGCATGGAATGATATTTATGAGTTTAAATTTGTTTGATTGTGTAATTAAAAAAAAAAAAAAAACTAAATTTATTCGTCCTTCGAGCTGGACTCGATGTATTCCTCATTCTCAACGACCTCGATAGCACTGGAACGTGGAAACCATCCTCTCACACGTATCTTGGGATCATTATTATCAGAATTCTTCTCACCAAAGAGCCAGTGCCTAGAATTTTAATTTAATTTAATTTGAAAATAAAAAAAAATTATGAAAAAAAAAATTATAAAAAAAAAAATTATAAAAAAAAAATTAGGAATTTGGAATCTTTCAAAAATTAATCTCGAGGATTCTTGGGAATTTAAGAAAAAAAAAACAATTAAAAATTAACGAGGTAAAATGAAATACAAAAAGAAAAAAGATTGACAAAAAATCTGGAAATTTACAAATTTCGAGATTTTTTGAGATTTTTAAAGATTTTTTGTAAATCAAATATTTTTCCAAATTTTGCTTTTGTGAAGAAAATCATTTTATCTGTGAATTTCTCGAGGGTTCTCGGAAATTAAAGAATAACGAAATGAAATAAAATACAAAAAGAAAAAATATTAACGAAAAATCTGAAAATTTGCAGATTTCGAGATTTTTTGAGATTTTCACAGATTTTTGTAAATTCAATATTTTTCGAAATTTTTCTTAAATTCTTTCTTTTTTCCAGAAAATTGTTTTATCTGTGAATATCTCGAGGATTCTTGGAAATAAGAAGAAAACGATTGAAAATTAACAAAAAATCTGGAAATTTGAAGATTTAAAGATTTTTTGAGATTTTCCCTTCTTTTTGATAAATTTAATATTTTTCCTAAGTTTTCTCCGAATTTTTTTCTTAAAAGAAAATTATTTTATCTGTAAATATCTTGGAATCTGTAGGAGATGGCGAAATTCTGGTAGGGATCTTTTTTATGGAAAATTTTGAGAGCTACAAAAAAGGTCTCTACAAAAATTTCGATATCTCTTTTAGTTTCTAAGATAATTTTTGAAATGTAATTATGTAAATTACTAATGTTTAATTTTTTTCTTCTGTAAAAAATTGACATTGAGATTTTTTTCCTGTATTGAGAACTCAAGGATTTAAAAGAGTCATTAATGATGACTTATGTTAGAAGGATTTTTCTGGAATGTCTGAAATTTAGTGGAGAAGGGGTAAAACGAGATAAATCATTTTTTCGGTCGTTTTTTGAGAATATCTCGCAAAATATTGGAGATACGCCCTTTTTGCCTCAAAATGAGTTTCTAGAGAATTTCAAGAGCTACAAAAAAGGATTCGAGTAGAATCGCTCTATCTCGCTTAGTTTCCAAGATATTTGAGTAAAACAATTGAAAAATCGTCGGATTTTCGTGATTTAACTCTTCACTACTCAATATTCATTTGTTTTTTAAGGATATCTCGGAAACTAAGCGAGATAGAGCGATTTTGAAGGAATTTTTTTTTGTAGGAAATTTCGAGAGCTCCAGAAAAGAATTCGTACAAAAACGCCTCATCTCGCTTAGTTTCCGAGATATTCTCAAAAAAACGATAGGAAAAATCGAAATTTTTCTTTTTTATTTTTTTTAAATTTTTTTTACTGAATTTCGTAATTTTTAAAATATGAATATCTCAGAAAATGATAGAGATACGCCTTTTAAGCCTGAATCCTTTTTTGTAGAGAATTTCAAGAGCTCCAAAAAAGTTTTAGGACAAAAAGGGCGTTTCTCCATTAGTTTCCGAGATATTTACCAAAAACAAATGACGAAAAAGTGGAATTTTCACATTAAAGAAAAATAGTATTTTTTCTCGAAATTTTTCGTTTTTTCCGAATTTCTTCTATTTTTCATCAAAATTTTTCGATTTTTTCCCAAATTTTCTACCTTTTTCTCAAATCGAAATTTTGTGATTTTTTCGAAATTTTCTTCCATTTCATTCGGAAATTTTTACTAAATTTTTTTCATTTTTTCTCCTCAATTTCAATTTTTTACTGGAAAAAAACAATTGTTAAAAATAGTTTTTTCAAGTATTCACCGTCTCCAACGTGTTACTGTCACGACATCACCGGCCTCAAGCTTGATTCTCGTCTCGTCTGTGCATGGCGGATGACAAACTACTCTCCATCCATAAGTGATTGGAATCCAGGAACCAGATACATTTGATATCACACGATATCTTCGTGCTCTACGGCGTTTCTCTTGTTTCTGATAGCCCTGCTCTCTCTTGAAATGTTAAAAATAGATGTGTTTGAGGTTTTTAGGTCAGAATGACCTGAAAAAGCCTTATCTAAGATTTTTTAAAGAGAAATTTGAAAAATCGATTTTCTTGCATTACGATAGAATGAAGGGGAGAATGTTTCAGGATTTTTTTTGGAGGTGAAGTCGTTACCGGAAAATTCTGAAAAAATTCAGCGAAAAAGTAGATATGTTGGAGCATCTTCAGGAATTTTTTCAGAATTTTCCATAGAGTCTTTCACTCTTTAAAAAAATCTGATTCATTTGCTCTTTATAAAAGACCCAAAACAAATGATTTATTTAAATAAAAATTCCGGATTTTTTGGGGACGAAGAGTTCACTGGAAAATTTCAAAAAAATTCAGCAATAATGGAGACATATTGTAGCATTTTCAAGAATTTTTCCAGAATTTTCCATACAGTCCTTCACTCTAAAAAAATTCTGATTTCCTCTTTCTTCATAAAAGATCCAAAAAACTGTAATTTATTTAATTGAAAATTCAGGATTTTTTTAGGAGGTGAAGGCCTCCCCGGAAAATTCTGGAAAAAATCAGCAACAATGCAAACATGTCGGAGCATCTCCAAGAATTTTTCCAGAATTTTCCTTGAAATCCTTCACTCCAAAAAAAATCAGATTCCCTCACTCTTCATAAAAGACCCAAACATTAATCATTTACTTAAATGAAAATTCAGGATTTTTTAGGGGTTGAAGGCCTCCCCGGAAAATTTTGGAAAAATTCAGCAACGATGCAAACATGTTGGGGCATTTTCAGGAATTTTTTCAGAATTTTCCGACAAGCCCTTCACTCCAAAAAAAATCAAATTCCCTGTTTCTTCATAAAAGACCCAAACATAAATCATGTATTTAAATGAAAATTCAGGATTTTTTAGGGGCTGAAGGCTTCTCCGGAAAATTTTGGAAAAATTCAGCAACAATGCAAACATGTTGGGGCATTCTCAGGAATTTTTTCAGAATTTCCCTTGAAGCCCTGCCTTAAAAAAAAATCAGATTCCCTCACTCTTTATAAAAGACCCAAACATAACTAATTTATTCAAGTGAAAATTCAGGATTTTCCAAGGGGTGAAGACTTTCTTGGAAAATTCCAAAAAAATTCAGTAGCAATATAGATATACTGGAGCATGTTTAGGAATTTTTCCAGAATTTTCCGTCAAGCCCTTCACTAAAAAAAATTTAGTTCCAATCTGATTCACCCTTTTCTTTTTTTTTCTCTATTTTTTCTGGAGACTCATATTATTATTATGTGAGATACTCACAGTGAGTGTGTATTGATCACAGCCCTCTCGTACAGGCCATATAATGCCGTCTCCATCAGGTACACAGTGCCACTTGAGTACTTGCCTAATATTGAAGTACCGGTTTATTGAATAAGGATGAATAAATTTTTCATCAGTGCTATATCTCCGGTATGCGGCTTTTTCAAGTATCCAATCCTCAATTCCTGTCGTATTCCGAATTATTGCAGATAACTTGAAAAAAAATAAATAAATAAATAAAAAAGAATTAATAGAAAAAAAAGGAATTCAACGAAAAAAATAATAAAATTAAGAAATGATTTTTTTGTCGTTTCTTCAGAATATCTCGGAGACTAAGCGAGATAGAGCGATTTTGCCCGAATCTTTTCTTTTAGCTCTTGAAATTCTCTACAAAACCACTTTCGTGCGAAATAGGCGTATCTCCATTAATTCTTGAGATATTCAAGAAAAACAAATGCTAAAATTTAGTTTTAAAAAAATGAATAAATAAAGAATTTAATTTTTTTCATTCGTTTTTTGATAATATCTCAGAAAATAATGGAGATACGCTTTTTTTGCCCTGAACTTGTTTTCTAACTCTTAAAATTCTCCACAAAAAAGCATTCATGCAAAATCGCTCTATCTCGCTTAGTATCCGAGATATTCTCAAAAAAAAACAATCACAACTGAAAATCAATTAATTTAATTTTTTAATTCTGTTCAAAAAAAATTTAAATTTTTAAAAAATCTATTTTTTAATAATTTAATAACTCACCTGAAAATAAAGCAACATTCCAACTGCAAAAACAACGCCAATAGAGAGACCAATTGAAAAAACAACAATGACTAGAGTGAATACAGATGGTGATGGAAATGTATAATTTCTTCTCGATAAAACTGTCATTAGCCAGCAAATTAAAATAATTGTAGAGACACAGCATCCACCAACTGCACTAGCTAAAAATGCTGTAAAATGTCCATGATTGTAGTGTCCAACGCAATTATTTATCCATGGACAGTGGTGATCCATCTTCATTACACAGCGACCACCTGAAACAGTTTTTTTTTCACGTACTTGATAAATTGATGAAAAGAAATCTCCTGAGCCATTGAGTTTAGGACAATTTATCATGATAATACTTTTTTAGAGGGTCTAATTTTTTATAACGAAAAAGAGTCGATTTAACAAAGTAAAAGCCTTTAATTTTTTATTTCTTTTCGAAATTTCTCAATTTTTAATCGAAATTTTTAGATTTTTTCGAAATTTTCTACCATTTTTTAAAATCGAAATTCTGCGTTTTCTTCGACATTTTCTACCATTTTTTTAAATTGAAATTTTGCCATTTTTTTCAAAATTTCCTTCAATTTCTTTCGAAACTTTTAGATTTTTTCGAAATTATCTGCCATTTTTGAAAATCGAAATTATGCGTTTTTTTCGACATTCTCTGCCATTTTTCAAAATCGAAATCCGCTATTTTTTCGAAATTTTCTTCAATTTTATTCGGAATTTTTAGATTTTTTCGAAATTTTCTGCCATCTTTGAAAATCGAAATTATGCGTTTTTTCGACATTCTCTACCATTTTTTAAAATCGAAATCCGCTATTTTTTCGAAATTTTCTTCAATTTCATTCTAAATTTTGAGATTTTTTCGAAATTTTCAGCCATTTTTAAAAATCGAAATCCTGCGTCTTTTCGACATTCTCTACCATTTTTTAAAATCGAAATCCGCTATTTTTTCGAAATTTTCTTCAATTTCATTCGAAATTTTTCGATTTTTTAGAAATTTTCTGCCATTTTTGAAAATCGAAATTCTGCGTTTTTTTCGACATTTTTTAGCATTTTCTAAAATCGAAATCCGCCATTTTTTCGAAATTTCCTTCAATTTCCTTCGAAATTTTTAGATTTTTTCGAAATTATCTGCCACTTTTAAGAATCGAAATTCTGCGTTATTTTAGAAATTTCAAACCATTTTTTTGAATCGAAATTTTGCGATTTTTTTTGAAATTTTCAGATTTTTTTTCGAAACGTTCTACCATTAATGTAAATCGAAATTCTCCGTTATTTCGAAATTTTCTAACATTTTTTTTAAATCGAAATTTTACGTTTTTTCGAGATTTTTCGATTTTTATTTAAAATTTTCTTCCTTTTTTTAAAGAAATTTTACGATTTTTTTTCGAAATTTCCCTTCTTTTCTCTTCGAAATTTTTTGAGATTTTCCTTCATTTCTTTCTTCGAAATCATTAGATTTTCTTCTTTATTTTCAAAATTTCCTTTGATTTTTTATTTTTACTTCCTTTTTCAGAAATCTCCAGAATTTTTCCAAATTTCAATAATTTTATGGAAATTAATTCAATGATTTTTTTTTTTTCAAATGAAAAGAAAATAATAATTTTTCAATTTCTTTCTTTCGCGTTTAATTAAAATTGTAAAATTTGAAATAATAATAATAATAATTACATTTTCGACAGTGATGGGATCTAGGTGCCTTATAGCCCTCGCAAACCCTGCAATACTGTAAATACTGCGTATCCTCGAGTTTTTCCTGGAAATAAAAAATTTACTGCATTTTTTGTTGCAATATAAAAAACCATAAATTGAGTGAAGAAATATTAATGCAATAGTAAACTTACGGGTGTCCACTTTAGGGGAAGATAACCAGGTCCCTCGTAAATTGCTGTTATGAAGTGATAAATTGTCGATCCGCTCAGAGTAAAGAATACTAAAAAATTGACAGCACCTGAGAAACTCTCTTGGGGGGACCACCACTGTCTGCTGCAGTGAATTGTCATCAGTGTTATGATTTTAATTATTGCTGAAACAGAATACACATGAATCATATGATATTCATTTGGTATGAATTAGGAAAAGGGCATATCTCCATTGTTTACTTAGATATTTGCCAAAAATTGATGGAAAAAATTGATTGATTCGGTTTTACATAGTAGGTGAAGGTGGGGTAAAATGGGCACATTCCAATTGAACGGTTCAAGATAGAGATTTTCTGATGATTCCATTGGAAAGCTGAGAAAATTTTAGGTGAAAAATATGTGTCAAAATTAATTTTCTTTAATTTTTTGAGAATTTTACTTTTTTGGCCAAGTTTTGAAGGGGAAGTCTTTTCGAAAATCGAAAACATTCACTTTTTCGGCGATATCTCCGGTTCTGCTGATCGTAGCGACCTGGGGTTCATTTCAAATGAAAGGTGAGCTCATTTCTCATCGATTTATGTGCTTCAATTTTTTTAAAATCAATTTTTCAAATACTTATACACCACTTTCTGAAAATCAGTTTTTGCCCTCTGATTACTTAAAAAATTGATCATTTTTTTTTAAACCACATAAATCGATGGGAATTGAGCTCACTTTTCATTTAAGATCAGCCCCAGATCGCTGAGACCAATAGAACCCGAGATATTTCCGAAGAACTGAAATTTTTCAACAACAGAAGGATTTCATCTTCAAATCTTGAGAAAAAAATGGAATTTTTGAAAAATTCAAAAAAATAAATTCTCACATATGATTTTCATGGAAAATTCCCTCAGTTTTCCAATGGAATCATCGGAGAAAACCTATCTCCAATATTTCTATTGATTCCGAGTGATTTTCATAGTATAGAATACCAAAACAGAGATGTTCCCAAAAAATACAAAAATACAGTAGTAAAAAGGTAGAACAGAAGTCAATTATTTTCATTAATTTTCTTCTAATATTTTTCAATCCACTAGAAATACACCCTTCTCCCCTACTCCATTCTCGCAACTTCCAAAATTCTGCCTAAAAAATCATCAGCCTATTAAGGGCGTATCTCCTTTAATTTCCTCAATATTCCCTCAAAAAGCGCAAAAAACTCATTTCCCCTCTGCATTCGAATTTTCCCGCGCTGAGAAATGCACCACCCCTCCTTCTCCCCAAAGAATCATCAACCCAAGAAGGGCGTATCTCCATTAATTTCCTAAATTTTTTTATTTATTTAATTTAATTTCCTCGATATTCCCTCAAAAAGCGCAAAAACCCCATTTCCCCTCTCCATTCAAATTTTCCCGCACTCACGAATTCCCCTCCTCCTCCCCAAAAAATTATCACCTCCCCCTACTTCTCCCCAAAAAATTATCAACCCAAAAAAGGTCATATCTCCAATTATTTCTTCTATATTCCCTCAAAAAGCGCAAAAACCCCATTTAAATTTCCCGCTCCATTCAAATTTTCCCGCGCTCTAAAATCCCTCTCTCCCTCCTCCTCTCAAAAAGAATCATCAACCCAAAAAGTTCGTATCTCCATCAATTTCCTCGATCCTTTTCTAGCAAAAAAAAATACATTACGAGTATTTCCCTCGAAAGCCGCAAAAACTCAATTTTCCCTCCCCATTCAAATTTTCCCGCGCTCCGAAATACACCTCCCCCCGCCTTACCAAAAAATTATCATCTTCCCAAAGAATTATCAGCCCAAAAAAATCGTATCTCCATAAATTCCTTCTATATTCCCTCAAAATCCTCAAAAACTCCATTTCCCCTCCCCCATTCAAATTTTCCCGCGCTCCGAAATCCCCCTCCCCCACCGCGCCAAACTTCAAGATGAATCCATCAACACAACCAAAATAACCAAGATGCAGTGATTCATAATTTCCCGTATTTTCATCAAAACAACCCCCCCAAAAAAACGCATTAATTAAAAGTGCAAGTGATCGAGATGAGGACCTAAAAGTGCTGTAACATCCCAATGAGTCACGTGACCTCAAAAAAACCGTTTAAAAAAGCAGAATATCATTGAAGCCGAAAAAATAACCTAACTCGCGCAATTGCAGCTTTAAATTTCCGCTAAAAACTTCAATAAAAAGAGAAAAAACAAAAATAAACTCACCGAGAGCAGTAAGTGGTCCCCAGTGGCATATTTTTTTCAATGGACCGATGCACATTTTTCTAATATTAAGTACCACCAATAAATTTTCCCAGTCATATCCGCATATCCACGTAAAATATAAATCAAATTTTTTTATTTTTATTTTTAGTATTTTCAAAGGGATTGAACGAGTTGAGAAACGCTTTTCACTGTCGGCAATTCTTTTTCCTTCTGTTTTCAACTGAATTTCTGCGATTTTATGTGTGTTGGCAACACTGGGAATAGAAACATTGCACGACAATCAAACTTGTGCTTACGAGAAAATTCTTCAAGGACAGGATAATTTTCTGATAAAATTTTTCGTATATTTTTGTTGTGGAAAAGTTTAATTTGAGGTTAATTAGAAGCATTTTTCCTTCGTTTTTTTATTTTTTTGAATGATAAGAAGGAAGATAAGGCGGTTTTTTTGAAAATGTTCACGAGGAAGGTTTGAGTCGATTTATTTGATGTTTTGGGAATTTTTTGAAGAGGGGCTATTTTTTTTATTGGCGATTGGGGGGGGGGGGGGGGATTTTTTGCTGGACTTTTGAGATGTTTTTCCTCTGATTGTGGAGAGTTTGACGATTATTGGTTGAATATCTCGGAAATTAATGAGGATAAGCTCTCTTTCTCTGAGTTGGTTTTCTAGAGAATTTCAAGGGCTATAAAAAAGGATTAAGATGAAATTGTTCTATCTCGCTTAGTTTCGGAGATATTCCCGAAAAACGAATGAGAGCAAGACTATTTTTCTTTTTATTAAGCTTTAGAAGCTCATTTTCAGGGCTTATTAGCTGCTCTGTTATTCACATTGTCATCATTTTACATAGATCTTCATTGTTTCATATTTGTAATTTACATTTCCTCAGAAATTTTGATATTGCTTTGATTATTGAGTAGTTCAAAGATTTTAACACACTTTCTACATTGATAGGAAGATACTGTTTCTTGATTGTTACTTTAGTCAGTTGGATTCTCTGGTGATCGTATTTAGGACATTGCCAGATGACATGATTAATGTCCTCCTCAGGATATCCGCAGGAGCATTAGTTCTCACGCTGGCAACACTTTTGTCCCGAAAATGAGCTCCCCAGGAAAACTTGATTGATTCTGACTAATTCGAGGGTGTAGAATCCGAATTTCTTGGTTATCTTTTTCTCCGATTTGCCTTTCTAATTGTTATTAACAATTTAATTGTTCAAACCGTCATAGCGCATAAGCTAGAGTGCTTACAGAGAAATACTTCAAACAAAAGTTGTTCGTCTTTTCAAAATAAAGAGATTGGTTTTTTTTTCGTCACGATAACTTCATTTTTGACCGAGTTACGGCTGAATAACCGTTCCAACGGCGCGTTAAGACTCTCCTCGCTATCTCGCTAGTGCGCCAAATCTCATCAACGGTCTATTCGAACGGTTATTCAGCCGTAACTCGGTCAAAAATGAAGTTATCGTGACGAAAAAAAAAACAATCTCTTTATTTTGAAAAGACGAACAACTTTTGTTTGAAGTATTTCTCTGTAAGCCCTCTAGCTTATACGCTATAACGGTTTAAACAATTAAATTGTTAATAACAATTAGAAAGGCAAATCGGAGGACAAGATAACTAACTAATTCGGATTCTACACCCTCGAATTAGTCAGAATCAATCAAGTTTTCCTGGGGAGCTCATTTTCGGGACAAAAGTGTTGCCAGCGTGAGAACTAATTCAATAAACACAATGTTGCATTTGTTGCTTGGAAATAAATTACTTACAGAAAAGTCGTATACATTTTTGAATCTTCCATTAGATTTTTGGACGGTATTAGATGTTTGTTTTATTGAATTTTTTAGAATCATTGAAAAAATTTAATCCAACTTGTTTAACACTACGGGCGAGTGCTCTGTCCAATTGAGCTACTCAGGTAACATCATCACTCATTCAGCAGAATGGCGATGAGTGATATTTCTGAAATTCTCCTCTATGAGAAATTTAGAGGGGCTGAATGAGTGAAAAATGCTGCCTGAACCAGGATTCGAACCCGGAACCTCTCGCATACCGATCTTGCACTCTACTTTTTTTTTTTTTGATATCAACAGTTTTTATTAACACTTAAAAAAGATAATATTTACATATGTACAGTATAAAACAGTGAAAAAAAAACTATAATCATTAACATCATAACTTATGATTAATGAAGTTAATGGATGTTGAACATCTCTCGAACTTCTACATTTTATCAATATGGAGTGTTGATGTAGGGGAAGAGGAGCACATGTACTCTTTCGAACATCATCCATAAAAAACAATTTATATAACTTTATGTGTATTGTAATAATTTTTGTCTTATAAAGTAATAATTATATTTAGCGAGATATAAAAAAATTGTGTTAACAAAAAAAAATCTTTTATCGCTGATCTTGCACTCTACCAATTGAGATACTTGGATTTGCCAAAATGCGAATATTTTTACTGTTATTCAAATTTCGAAAAAATGAGAATTTCATGAAATACATTTTGAAATAAAATACAATGACCCAATTTCACCTCTTTACTATGACACTAAAAATAGTAGACATGTGACAATAAAAAAAAAAAAAATTCATCGAAAAAAAAGAATTACTCAAAAAATAAATTATTAATGCTAATTTTATAATACTAAAAATAGCAGACATCTGATAATTTCTCAAAGTTTTTTTCTCTGCCGAATAAATTATTTTTTAAAGAATGAAAAAAATATGTAAATGGTTAAAATTAAAAAAATTATAGATGCAAATTATTTAAATAAATTTTTTTATAATAATTTCTTTGTTTTTTATAAAATGCAAACAAATCGTGAGATATCTGCTAATTTCATTATAATTTAATTCTATGATCATGTCTTCACCAAATTAAATTATTCATCTCTCCATTTTCTTGTTTCAGCAGAAGAGACTCGCAGATTTATTTAAGCCAAAGACGCCACGTGCAAGAAAGCCACTACCAAGAATGCTGAAAGCTCCACATAATTCGATTAATCCATCGCGCAGAGAAGCATCAAGATCTCCCGCGGAGTCTGAGGAAGAAGTGGAGACTAGTGAATCAGAGGATGCAGGAAGCCTAGAAGATGTGCGATGCTCCAGTACACGAGAACTGTCTCCAATATCATTAACACCATCACCGAGACCATTGAGAAGGTCCAAAAATGCTTCAGCAGCCTCTGAAATCTTCGATTCCTCCGATTATTCAGAGATAACACCGAAAAAAGCTGATAAAAGTGATCAGAGCTCTCCGAGATCTTCAAGAACTAAGAGCAGTCATTCCAACAGCTATTTTTGCATAATTTGCTTTGCAGTTTTTGGACTTATTGGTCTGATAATTGCTGCGCTGCGTTCTGATGCTCAAAATATAACAATTTTCGATGAAAAAACACCAAATCGAGAAGAAATGCTCCGGGAAAATTTGGTGAATTTGGGGAAGAATATTGATGAAATCAAGGTAATAATCCCAGACTCCATTTTTTTGATGCCGTATCAAAGATGATATTTTTTTACATTTTTTTGAATTTTTTAGGGGTGTGCGAATAGTGTTCGAATCGAATCGAATATTACTATTGGATTCGAATTTCGAATCGAATAATTCGAAAATTCGAATTATTCGAAATTATTCGAAAATATTAGAATTATTTGAAATTTTTGGAATAATTCGAAAATTTTCGAATCATTCGAGAAGTTCTGATTATTCGAAAATACGAATTATTCAAAAATTCGAATTATTCGAAAATTTGAATTATTCAAAAAATTTCGAATTATTCGAAAATTCGAATTGTTCGAAAATTCGAATTATTCGAATTATTCAAAAAAAATCGAATTATTCGAAGAAATTCGAATAATTCGAAATATTCGACAATTCGAATTATTCGATTCAAATTTCGAATCGAATATTAATATTTGATTCGGTACGAATAATTAGTGGATTCGAATTATTCGCACACCCCTAGACTTTTTTCATAATTTTTGTTCGTCCAGTTTATGAGATATGAACTATCAAAGTTACTGAAAATACCGGTGGTGGGGATGAAACGCCCTAAATCGGACAGAAATAACGAAATTACTAAAAAACCACAGGGTTGAGCCATTATTTAAAAACAATTGGCGAAGGAATCAGCATTTTAACTAAATAATAGAAGAAAAAAATATTAAATTCACCGTATAGTTATTGAGAAATTTTAATTAGAAGGTAGTCGTAACTATTTGCCTCTCTCTCTATCTCATGCAAGTGATAGAAGATTAATGTAAAAAAAATTCGAGAAAAAAAAATTATATTCACAAGCTGAAGATATGATTTTCGAATAGTTTAATCACTTTTACGGGTAAATTAAAGCACCTTTTCCCCCGAATTATCAGCAATTAATTGGAAACTAATCTACTAATCCTCATTTTTTTCTGTTTTATCGACTGTACTTGGGGATACTACCTTAAGGCTAAATTTAAGCACCAGTATCCGGAAATTTGGCACGACATCGAGGCTGGCATTGCTGAGGTCCTCGTTGATCCAAGAAGACCAACAGTTTTTTTATTCTTCTCTAATCAGGATGACCCCATGTTTTGCTTGGCTAAAATGATTGGAAATGCGAGTAAAACTGCACTGGGTACTGATAACAATCTTTATCTGTCTCCTGAGAACATGGGAGAGGATTATGGAACGGTCATACAGAATTTTAGAGAAGCTATCAAACAGCAAAAAGTTGTGGTGAGAATTTTCCTTTCTTTTAATGAAAATTTGATTTTTTTTAAATCATTTTTTGAGAATACCTCGGAAATAAATGGAGATACGCCCTTTTTGTCCTAAGACGCTATTATAGAGAATTTCAACAGCTACAAAAAAAAAGGATAAGGCCAATATCGCCCTATCTCGCTTATTTTCCAAAATCTTCTCAAGAATCTGATGAAAAAAATTGATTTAATCGTTCGTTTTTTTGAAAATGTTTCAAAAATTAATGGAGATACGCTTTTTTTTTTATTCTAATCCTTTTTTGTAGAGAATTTCAAGAGCTAAACAAGAAAGATTAGGCCAACATCGCCCTATCTCGCTTATGTTCCAAGATTTTCTCAAAAAACTGATGAAAAAAATTGATTTAGTCGTTCGTTTTTTTGAAAATATTCTAGGAATTAATGGAGATACGCTTTTTTTTATCTTAATCCTTTTTTTGTAGAGAATTTTAAAAGCTACAAAAATGGTTTTTGGAGCAAAATCGCCCTATCTTGCTTATTTTCCAAGAGGTTTACCCAAAAACGAATGAAAAAATTCAGCAGTGAAGAATAACTTCAATTTTTTACTGTTAATTTTTTGAGAATATCTTGGAAACTGAGCGAGATAGCAAAATTTCAGTGGATACCTTTTTTGTAGCTCTTAAAATTCTCTACAAAACCCTTTTTTGGGACAAAAAAGGGCGTATCTCCATTAGTTGCCGAGATATTATTCAAAAAATTAAAAAAAAAACAATTTATCCTAAAAATCTTGATTTTTTTTTCTAATTTCCTTCAGATCGTGGAAAATCTCTTGGACATTCACCCAGAAGCTATAAAAGCCTTTCACAATTTGTGCGATCGTGAAAATCCAGCAGTCCCAGAGGCCATCTACATTCTAACGATGATCGCTCATAATTACAAAAATGAATCGTACATTGATTACGTTGAGGAGCAATTAACTCGTCGATTAAGTGGAAAAGTTGATGACGACAAGCTTCAGCCACTGATAACGAGAATAACTGATGCTGCAATTATCCACGTACAACCAGAGCCAAGTGTCAAAAGTTGTCCACTTCGTTATTGAAAGAAAAATCCGTAATTTTTTGCAGAGAAAAAACTTTTTTAAAAACGGAAATGATTAATTATTGAGATTTAAATAGGGGAAGGTGGGGTAAAATGGACACATTTTGATTGAGCGGTTCGGGATAGAGATTTTCTGATGATTCCATTGAAAAGCTGAGGAAATTTTGGGTGGAAAACATGTGTCGTAATTATTTTTTTGGAGTTTTTTGAAAATTCGAATTTTTTGGTCGAGATTCGAAAGGATTTTGCTTTCGAAAATCGAAAAAATTCACTTTTTTGGGGATATCTCCGGTTCTATTGGTCGCAGCGACCTGGGGTTCATCTCAAATGAAAGGTGAGCTCATTTCCCATCGATTCATGTAGTTCAAATTTTTTTTTTTATCGATTATTCAATTACTTATAGCTGATTTTCTGAAAATCAGTTTTTGCTCTTTATCAATTTGAAAAATCGATATTTTTTTTTAGAAATATATAAATCGATGGGAAATGAGCTCACCTTTCATTTGAGACTAGTCCCAGGTCGCTACGACCAACAGAACCAGAAATATTCCTGAAAAAATTGAATTTTTCAAAAACAAAAAAGATTTCACCTTCAAATTTTGACCAAAAAAATCGAAATTCTGAAAAATTCAAAAAAATCAATTCTGGCACATGATTTCCATCGGAAATTTCTTCAGCTTTCCAATGAAATCATCAAAAAAAAACTATATCCAATATTTCCATTGATTTCGATTGATTTTCATAATATAAAACATCAAAACTAAGATGTGTCCGTTTTACCCCACTTTCCCCTACATTTTTAACTAGAAATTCTCAACAAAAAGATTTTTATATGAATTATAATAAAGTATTTTGTACACTCGAGATTTTTATTCTGTTCGTAATTTTTAATAAAATCGTGTAATAATTTTTTATTCATAAAACAATTTTTTTATTTTTTTTTGAGAAAAAAAATAGGAAAATTTATTAATTAAAATAAAATTGTCATTTCATAGTCATCAGTCCTCGTTACGTTTTATTGCAATGTTTTTTTTTTTATTAAGATTTTCATTTTAAATTCATCAAATCACATGGCGTTCTAACTGAAATTAAATAAAATTGAATAAAAAAAATTATATTGTAACATTTAAGCTCATTAATTATGTAATAATATTATTTTGGTTAAATTCTATAAATGAAAAAAATAATAATTAGTTACAAAAAATTCATAATTAACTCTGGATAATTATTTGATATTTTATTTCAAAAATGAGAAAAATAATTCAGTGTTGTGATGTAAAAAATTATTAGATTATTTTTAATTTGTTTCGAGATTATTTTGGAAACTAGTGGATTTCGAAGAAATTTTATGATTTCAATGAAAAATAGTTTTTTATCTCTGCATTAATTGAAATCTCCGGAGAAAAATCTGTTTTTCTGTTCTTTTTCTTTCTTTGAATTAAAAAATAAAATGTGTATATAGGCTTTTTTTTCAATTTATAAATTTATAATTATTAGTATTGGTATCGTTGAATTCTAAATAATAAATACATTTTATACAGTCGAATAGACGTTTGATACAGAATGTTCAGAGGATTCTTTGAGGCCTGGGTAATGTTGCCTATGTTAACAAATTTATTTATAGGGGAAGGTGGGATAAAACGGACACATGTTAGTTTTGGTATTTTATACTATGAAAATTACTCGAAATCGATGGAAATATTGGAGATAAGATTTTTTTGATGATTCCATTGGAAAGCTGAGGAAATTTACCATGAAAATCATATGTCTAAAGTTTTTTTTTTTAATTTTTCAAAATTTTTATTTATTTTTTCTCAAGATTTAAAGGCGAAATTCTTCTGTTTTTGAAAAATTTCAGTTTTTCGGGAATATCTCGGGTTCTATTGGTCGTAACGATCTGGGGCTGATCTTAAATAAGAGGTGAGCTCAATTCCCATCGATTTATGTGGTTTTAAAAAAAATTATCAATTTTTTAAGTATTTATAGGGCAAAAACCGATTTTCAGAAAATGGCCTATAAGTATTTGAAAAATTGATTTTAAAAAAATTGAACCTCATAAGTCGATGAGAAATGAGCTCACCTTTCATTTGAGATGAACCCCAGGTCGCTACGACCAACAGAACCGGAGATATCGCCAAAAAAGTGAATTTTTTCGATTTTCGAAAGAAACACCCCTTCAAAACTTGGCTAAAAAAGTGAAATTTTCAAAAAATTGTAAAAAATTAATTTTGGCACATGTTTTCCACCTAAAATTTTCTCAGCTTTCCAATGGAATCATCAGAAAATCTGTGTCTTGAACCGTTCAATCAAATCGTATCATTTTACCCCACCTTCCCCTATTTTTAATTCAATTAATTGAAGAAAAATAGTAAATAATGAAAAATTGTTGGATTTTCGAAATTTTTACGATTGTCTTGGAAAAATTATGAATTTTCGGATGGAAAAATGAGATGATGTTGTCGATATTCGTTAATTGGTTGACAAGGAGGATTGAATGATTAAAAATTAGTGATTTAATTAATCTTTGAATAATTAAAAAAATAATGAAATAATTAAATTTGTCATCGATTTTTTTGTGACTCTTTTTTTGTAGAATATCTCAGAAATTAAGGGAGATAAAGCGATTTTGCATCAATAATTTTTTGTAGAGAATTTCAGGAGCTACAAAAAAAGGATGAGGACAAAATCGCTCCATCTCGCTTAGTTTCCGAGGTATTAAAAAAAAAAGACTCGAAAAAAATGGATTTTATTGTTTCATTTTTTCACTACTAAATTCTTTCATTCTCTTTTTGCGGTCATCTCAGAAATTGAGCGAGATAGAGCAATTTTACCTCAATCCTTTTTTGTAGCTCTCAAAATTCTCTACAAAACCACCTAAGGACAAAAAGGGCGTATCTCCATTATTCTATGAGATACTTGAAAAAAAATGAATGACAAAAAAATAAAATTTAATTTCACCTCAAAATTACTCATTTTTTTTACTTGTTTTTTGCCCATATCTTGGAAACTAACCGAGATACGCCCTTTTTGCCCGAATTCTTTTTTGTAGCTCTCAAAATTCTCTACAAAAATGAATTCCTACAAAATCGCCCTATCTCTCTTACTTTCCGGGATATTCTCAAAGAATGAATTTAAGAAAAATAGACGTCTAAAAAAATTCTTCGAATTTCCTCGAATATCATGAAAACACAAAAATCCACAATTTTTTCATTCTTCATTACTTACCACCACGAAAAAAAGCAAATAAAAATAAATTAACATAGACATGTTGATAGGCAAAATCTGCACATTTAAAGACCTTTTTTCTTCTTCTCTTTCATTTCTATTATTTTGTTTTCTTTTTTAATCACGAGTTTTGTTTTTTGTATTTACAGTAAAAAACGTTTGATTGGTCGTCTTACCTATTTTCGAATGTAAGTAATCGCGTTATGTCACGTTGTCAAGTTAATCCGTTTTTAATTTCTCACAAAGAATTTTATCCAATTTTTTTTCTTTTTCTTTCAATTTCTAGTAATTGAGTGGAATTTTCACAATTATTCCAGGATAATTCACAGGATTAAATGAAAAAAAAAAAATGTAATTAAAAAAAATTATCCAATTAATATTTTTTACTTTTTATTTTTTGAAAATAATAACAAAATCAAATATTTCAATAATAATAATAATAATAATACAAAAAAAAATCTATTGTTTTTTCATTTTTCCCAAAAAGTAATGAAAAATAGAAATGTTAATTATGAATACGATTTTCTTGATAAAAAGAAAAGTTTCAACAAAAAAATTTTCTATTTTTCACGAATTTCGAGTTTTTTTTATGAAAATTCGTGTCGCATATAATTTAATGAATTTTAATTATTAAAAAAAAAAATCGTTTATAATCAAAAATATTTTCACAGAAATAATTCGTGCACAATTTATTCCACTCGACTACGAATCAATAATCATTATTATTATTATTATTATTATTGGCGAAAATTCCTTGAATCAGTCAGTGACGTCTGAGACTGTCTAACCATCGATATTCGTCAATTATTGTACATTCTACTTAAGCACTAAATTTATTGAATTGTCATTAATGTTTAATTTACTCCATTATGCAACGTCTTAAAGAAAACTGAGACAAAAAACTGAAAAAAGAAAAAAAATTATGAAAAAAAAGGCATTTTTTTTTTAATTTTACGTATTGTATTGAGTACTAAAAAAAAAATACGTATTTATGAAAACCTATACACTTGTTTTTTTTTCTTTTTTAAATCATTCTGCTAAATAATTAGTAAAGGAAGAAGAGAAAAATAGAGTAATGAGAATTAGTGACTCATTTTGAATAATAAACATTTAACATTTCATGTTATTTTTTTTTCTTCAAATTCTTGTTCTTTTTGTTCCTTCTGCCAATAAAAAAAAATTATTTTGCCACGATCTCTAAAATATAATTATAATTTTTTTCTTCAAAAACATAATTTTTTTAGGTCTTGCAAAGAAAAAAAATCACCAGAGTCACGATTTTTCTTGCTTTTTCGAATGAATTTTTCATGCAAAAAAAAATAAAATAAAAATTAGTCATTTTTTCACCCGGAATTTTTCAATTTTCGATTTTTTTCTTCATTATTTCGTCTTCTGGATTTTTTTTTGCTGGTAAATTCGTGGAAATCATCACTGCAGACTTTATATAATGTTATAATGCACGTCCCTCGATGGTAAATTAATCCAGTTTTTTTTTTCTTTTTCTTTTTGGAGTTTAGAATTGGAAATTCTGCACTGGCATTTGCGATGAGTCTGGGGTATTAAATTGAAATTGTTGTCCTTGGGAATCAACACTTGGGGCAATTCTTGCATCCTCTTCCTCGGAACCGAAGTAACGTTCGATAATGTCAAATGCTTTTTGATAGATCTCCATGTTTTGGTGTGATTGGAGAAATTCAATTTTGTCTAGGCCTGAAAAAAACGAAAGAATTAAAAATTTGAATTATTAAAAAAATATTTATTCGAAAAAGATGAATTTCGATTGATTTCTACTATCGAAAATCATTCGAAATTGATGAAAATAGTGAAGATAATTTTTATTTGATGATTCCATTGAAAAGCTGAGAAAATTTCCAGTGGAAATCATGTGTAAGAATCGATTTTGTTGAATTTTCAAAAAATTCGATTTTTTTGGTCAAAATTTGAAGGTGAAATCCTTTAAGTTTTTGAAAAATTTCACTTTTTCGGGGATATTTCCGGTTTTGTTGGTTGTAGCGACCTGGAGCTAGTCTCAAATGAAAGGTGAGCTCAATTCCCATCGATTTATATAGTTGTAAAAAAAAATTATCGATTTTTCAAGTTAATAAAGAGCAAAACTGATTTTCAGAGAATCAGCTATGAGTCATTGAAAAATTGATTCAAAAAATTTGAACTACATAAATCGATGGGAAATGAGCTCACCCCTCATTTAAGATCAATCTCAGGTCGCTACGACCAATAGAACCGGAGATATTCCCAAAAACGTGAATTTTTTCGATTTTGAAAGAGAAATCCCTTCAAATCTTGGCCAAAAAATTCGAATTTTCAAAAAATTCCATAAAAATGATTTCGACACATGTTTTCCACCTAAAATTTCCTCAGCTTCCGAATGAAATCAAAGGATAAGTCGTTTCTGTCCTGAAACTTCTTTATAGAGAATCGCGAGAGTTACAAAGAAAGATTGAGGTAAAAAGAACGTATCTTCTCCAGTATCCGAAAATTTCTAGAAAAAGTCGAATCAAAAAATAAGCGAAATACGCCCTTTTCCCCTAATCCTCCATTTTAGCTCTCGAAATTCTATACTAAAACAGTCTTTCATCAAAAATCGCCTTATTTCCCTTATTTTCCTCAAAAAAAAAGCAAAATTCAAGAATTAAATTATAAAAAAAATTCAATTTTCACCATTTACTTCCCTCAAATATTTCAGAAAATAAGCGAGATACGCCCTTTTCACCTTGATATTCTATTTTAGCTTTCGAAATTCTATACTAAAACAGTCTTTTATCAAAAATCGCCTTATTTCCCTTAATTTCTTTTAAAAAAACAACAAAATTCAAGAATTAAATTATAAAAAAAATTCAATTTTCACCATTTACTTCCCTCAAATATTTCAGAAAATAAGCGAGATACGCCCTTTTCACCTTGATATTCTATTTTAGCTTTCGAAATTCTATACTAAAACAGTCTTTCATAAAAAATCGCCTTATTTCCCTTAAGTTCCTCAAAACAAACAACGAAATTCAAGAATTAAATTATAAAAAAATTCAATTTTCACCATTTATTTCCCTCAAATATTTCGGAAAATAATCGAGATACGCCCTTTTCACCTTAATATTCTATTTTAGCTTTCGAAATTCTATACTAAAACAGTCTTTTATCAAAAATCGCCTTATTTCCCTTAATTTCCTTTAAAAAAACAACAAAATTCAAGACTTAAATTATAAAAAAAATTCAATTTTCACCATTTACTTCCCTCAAATATTTTGGGAAATAAGTGAGATACGCCTTTTTTCCCCAAATTCTCTTTTGTAGCTCTCTAATATATCCCTTCCCCCCCCCCCCCCCCCCCCAAAGCCTCACACCAAAAAGGTCGTATCTCCAGTACTCCCCTAGATATTTCCAAAAACCAAAATCACATCCCCCCCTCCGTCAACGCCTCACCCCCCAAAATCCCCCTTTACTAAAACTCACCATAACACTCCTCAATAATAACAGTATACGGATTGACTCCATTATGAACATTAGCATCCTGTTCCCCAAGTCTCAGGATATTCTCCAAGCCATTAAGCGCAACCTGTACGATTTTCGGGTCCATGACGGTCAATAAATCGCAAAGAGGCTGAATGCATCCCTGCATGACGAGATACCGTATCTGCTCTGGTGTCCCACCACTAGTAGCATTCGTGATAGCCCAAGCCGCTTCTTTTCTCGTCTTGAACTCGGCTTTTCCAAGAATCTCAATAAGTACCGGAAAAATATTGGCATCAATGACCGCCTGAATTTGCTGTGGATTACCCGCCGTTATATTTGAAACTGTCCAGCATGCCTCTTTTCGGACACTTTCCCTCGACGACGACAACAGATGCAGTAGACATGGTAATGCCGAACAATTTAATACAACTTGTGTTTGTACATCATCGCCAGTAACAATATTACCAACTGCTCTTAGTGCAGCACTAACAACATTATTTTGTTCATGCATTAGAAGTTCAACGAGACGTCTGCAGACTCCAGCATCAATGACCGCTTGTATTTTGTCATTTGGACCATCAGACAAGTAGGAGAGTGCCCAACATGCATCAGCTAATACATCGAAATCCGAGTGATTTAATAAATGTGCTAGAATTGGTAGACATGGTGAGACTTTTTGAAATGCAGGAGGTGGTGATTTTCCACGGCACAAATTTGACAATGCCCATACGGCATTGCGTGTCATTGATAGACGCGTTGTTTTCGATAATAGCTGCAGTAGTGGTGGGAGAATTCCACTGTTCAGAATGTGATCGCGACACTCTGGACTGTCACCAGCAATGTTTCCAAGTGCCCAAACTGCCTGTTCCTGGACGTCCTCGTAAGATGAGCCTAGAAGTGCTATGAATGTTGGAACTGCACCGGCTTCAATCACCATGTGTGTCTGCGGAGATGTGCCACTTGCTATGTTCGTTAGGGCCCATGCCGCCTCGAATTGAAGCGTACAGTTTGTGTCGTTCTTCAGAAACTCAACGAAACGTGGAACTATACCCGTTTGAATGACCTCGTCAATTGGGGGATTTGGCTCACGAGACAGGAGCTTACGGAATTTTTGAGTTGCTGCTACTTGCTCCTCGACGTTGTCACTGTAGAGAGACTCTACCATGTCCTTTGTTATCACTGGCGGCTGCTGGAATTTCAAAAGGGTTTAAAGGGTTTTTAACAGTAAAAATTACATGATATTAATTATGTAAAGATATAGTTAATGTATTAAATATGAGAAAATGTTATTTTTTTTTGAAAGTACTTGATTTTGAGGAAATCTCTAGTTTTGGGGAATATCGAGGAAAATGAGGGAGATGGAGCGATTTTGCAGTTACTTTTTTGTAGATAATTTTTTGAACTACAAAAGAGGATGGCGAAATTACGATATCTCATTCATTTTTCGAATTATCTTTAAAAAAAAAATGGAAAAAAAATTATTTTTGGATTTTATTTTTTTATTATTAAATTTTTTTAATTCTTTTTCTGTTATTTAGTCTGGAAACTTAAATGAGATAGAGCGATTTTGCTCGAATCCTATTTTGTAGCTCTTGAAATTCTCAACATTATAGGGGAAAAAGGCCCTATCTCCATTAATTTCCGAGATATTTTCAGAATAAAGAATCGCCAAAAAAAATTACGTTTTCAAATAATTAAAAAATAATGTAAAAATAAACTCACTATAGTTGCTGGTGTTGGATATTCATCAGTACTAGATACAGTCTCTTCATCGGCAACAATACTAGGTACATTGCGTCTCTTTGACAGCTGTTGTTCACGTTTTTGCTTGCGCAATTGTACACCCTCCTCTTCACGTCGTCTTCTGAGCTCTTGCGAGTCCAGGCCAACGTTTTTGTAACGATACTTGTGCTGGGGTCCAGTAGACATCTGTTTGAATAAAGAGAAAAATAAGAAAATAATTATAAAATATTTTTAAGTTCATTTAAAATTTATTTCTTACAAAATTTTGAAGTTTTCAGAAAAATTCATTGGATTTTGTCAGTAATTTATCTTGAATATCTCGGTAAATAATGGAGATACGCCCTTTTTGCACTAAAGAAGTTTTCTTGACAATTTTGAGAGCTACAAAAAAGGTCTCTATAAAATTCACGCTATCTCGCTTATTTTCTGAGATATTTAAAAAAATAAAATTCAAAAAAAGAATTTTGTTTATAAATTAAAATTCATTCAGCTTTTTTTTTTGGAGAATATCTCGGAAACTAAACGAGATAGCGAAATTTTGGAAGATACCTTTTTTGTAGCCCTCAGAATTCTCTACAAAACCATTGCAAATAAAACTGCTCTATCTCGCTTATTCTCCGAGTTATTGAATAAAATAAAATCCTAAAAAAAATCTTTTTTCAATTTATTCAACATTTTATTAAGAATATCTCGGAAACTAAGTGAGATAGCGAAATTTCACAAGATACCTTTTTTGTAGCCCTCAAAATTTTTTAGAAAACTTCCTCAGAACAAAACTGCTCTATCTCCTTTAGTTTCCGAGATATCTTAAAAAAAACAGACAAAAAAATTAAATTTCTCCAAAAAAACTTCACAATCGCTTTTTTTCCTCACTTTTTCAGTGGAAAATTACGAATTTTCTCAGTGAAAAAGGGTTATGTGCGTCTGATGGACCTCCAAGGGGTCTCGTCAGGTCAATAATAAGGTTAAAGTGTAAATAAAACACAATTAATGAGAATACGCCATTTGTGAATTAATTTTTTGCAGGAAAATATCGGAATTTTTCAGAGGATTAATTGTGTGGGTGGGATCGTCAATAAATTGGCAGTAAAAAAATTGGACATTTTGGTACACACAGAAGAATCAGGAACCATGGGCAATGACGTTCCCAATTTGTTCAACTCATTTACACATAAATAAACTCGAAATAACACAATTTTCGTTGGATTTTTTGAAGAATTCTTTTTTTTTAATGATTAAGCAATTTTTAAGTGGTTCTAATTTGGATTTTTTATTACTTACGGCTGCAATTTTTTAATCCAAATATACCCGGACGTATTAATCGTCGTGGTTTATCATGAATTTTCTGCTTTTGCACTGACTGTAGCTGTTGGGGCTTCTGATTGGCTCGTGGTAGAGGCTAGTGACATCTTGTGGGGATTTTGGGAAAGAGAAATAGGGGAATTTTTTGATTTTAGGGAATTTTTTCGTGACCATGAAATTAGCATGATGATACTAAAAATAGCAGATATTTAATAATTTTTATTTATTTATTTTTTTTCCTTAATGAATAAATTATTTTTGAAAAAATAAAAAAATGTGCATATTTAGAAAATTTAAAAAACTATAAGTAAAAATTTTCTAAATATTTATTTTTATTATAATTTATTTGTCTTTAAAAAAATCCAAAAAACTGGAAATTGTCTGCTAATTTTATATGATACTGAAAATAGCAGAGATCTGACATTTTTTTGAATTTTTTTAAATGAATAAATTATTATAGAAAAAAAATATTCAAAAAATTTGCATTTCTAGCTTTTTAAATTTACTAAATATGCATATTTTTCATTTTTTTAAAGAGAAATTTATTCGTCAAAAGAAAAAAAAAATTGTCAGATGTTTGTTATTTGCAAACATAGCAGACATTTGACCATTTTTAGTTTTTTTTTAATTCTAAATCAAGAATAGGCAATCCTAGTGGTTCCGGCAATCTATTTTTCCTTTTCAATTTTGGTCACGTTCGATAGGATTCTCGTATGAGGAGATTTTTTTGAAATTTAGCACCCCATGTCACCGGACAAATAAGGCCAAAATAAATTTTGGAAAAAAATTAAATTAACATTAGAACTCCATAAGCGAGGTTCAGTTTCAGTTTGATTGCAACAATTCATGGTCACAGACCTATTTTTTCCTTACACTGATATGAAGCTTCAGAAATAAGTAACAAAAATGTAACAACTATAGATTTTGTAATAAGTAACACAGATATGTAAACACAATAGATTTTGTAATAACTTGTTCTATTTTTATACGGATCTATGTAAATGATCCACCGGATTCAATATATTTCAATAAAAAAAATGAAAAAAAAGACAATTTAGCTTTTTTTTCTCATCAGTTTTCTCCAGAATATCTAGGAAACTAAGCGAGATCGGGCAATTTCGCTTTAATTCTCTTTTGTAGCTCTTGAAATTGTTCTCTAAGAAAAGGAACAGGGCAAACAGAGCGTATCTCCTTTAATTTTCGACATATTCACAAAAAACTGTTATTGTTGATTTTTATCAGCTCGTCATTTGAAGCAAAAAACAGGCGATTATCAATTAATTGCTTTAATCAATGTCGCCTGAGAAACAAATTGGCGTAAGTGGCTTTTCTTTTGGAACCACTCGATTTTTCTCAATTTTCGGGGAAAAGAGAGAGGCAAAAGAGCGTATGTCCAGGACTTGTGTCCTTTTCTTTCCACGGATTCATTCAATTTTTCCGAATATTCACTTGAATTAGGAGAATTCTTTATTTTTCGCGCATTTTACAATTTACTATTTTTTGAAAAGTGCCTTTTTGTTTCTAGGAATTAATTCCATTTTTTCTCATTATCACTTAAATTAAAAGAATTCTCCATTATTCTATTCTTGAATCCAATAATTGAAGGATTGAGAGATTCATATAAATATTTAGCCGTCCCTTCAGAAACAAATTGGTGTAAGTGCCATTTTTCTTCGACACCAATCGATTTTCCTGAAGACTTTTCCTCATTTTCGGTGGGAAAATAGAAAAAAAGAGGCATATGTCCAGGACTTGGGCCCTTTTGTCTCTCTGGGGAGAGATTCCGCGCGTTATAAGCAGTATCCAGTTAGCCTTTTTTTTTTTTTAATTTTGAATTATTTATAATTGCACTTACTAAAACGTTAGTATTTCGTTCGCGAGTGATTGTAGTGCTGTTAAAATCGTTTAAGAGTTAATTGGTTAATTGTAATTAAATAAAATATAACACAAAGCTAACGCTTTTACGTTATAGCGCAGTACCTTATAACGCGCGGAATCTCTCCCCTGGGGACTTATTCCATTCATTTTTCAAATTTTCACATTTTTACCACCAAAATTCTGCATTCTCGACGATCGGAAATAAATATTCGTTAATTTCCGCCGTGAGAGGCGCTTTTAGCATCAAAATTTCAAACTCGCCTGAATGTCTAGGGAATTTTCAACGTTTCTGGGGAGGTATCCGTTGCGTTTTAAGATTAGCTTAAAATCTTATAATTTTGCTCCCGCCAGAGGGCCTAGCGACGGAAGTAGGGATCTCGGTATGTAGAGTTGTGGGGAAGGGGTCAAATCGTACAAATGGTGGCTTCTGAAGTCCTAGCTGTGCTCCAAAATGTGAAAATTATTGTGGGCGTGATCCGAAATTCCCTGTCAGTACTGAAACTGTACAGATTCTGTTACTGAAACTATACATTTTCAGTACTGACAGTGAATTTCGGATCGTAAGTACTATTTCTGCTGTTCAAATTCACCGGAGGTTCTCCCCTAGCGCGGCCTCTGGTGGGAGCAAAATTATAAGATTTTAAGCTAATCTTAAAACGCAACGGATGCCTCCCCTGGTCAATTCTAGGGGGGAGAGGGGCAGATCAGGTGTCGACCAATGAGAAAGGCTCTTCAGATTCAAAAGAATAACGTTCGTGCAGTAAGTTTACACCGAGTCGGAGATGAGAAACGCCAGTGGAAAAATTAATATTTAAAAATTCTATTATTAATGTTTTTAATGTTAACGGATTATTTTAAATTTTGAAAAATATTTATTGCGTGGGATTTAAGTGATTTTTTATTTTCGGGTATTTTTGGGTATTTCTCGGTGATTTTTTTTTAAATAAAAGCCATGGCAGACGATCAGCTACCGTAAGTATAGATATATATATATATATCAAAAATGGACTGTTAGAGGTCCTTTTGTGCCAAAAAATCCTTTTTTCTTTCCATTTTTACAGGAAGAATTGAATAAAAAATTTATTAATTCTCATTATTCTGTTGAAAAATGCGGAAAAAAATGGATAATTCGTGATTTTTCGCATTTTTTTAGATTTTATGCTTTTTTTTTTTTTTTGAGGAAAAGATTTTTCGAGGAATATTTTTTGTGACCTTGAAGGTTATTTTCTGTCACAAATAAAAAATCTTGCATCTCATATTTCTCTTATTTAGAGTCTTTATTACGATTGATAATTGAAATTAGTGAAGGAAAATGAATTATTATTATTTTTATTATTTTTATTGGTGAAATTTACATTTTATCGTTGGTTTTTGGGGAATATCTCGAAAATAAATGGAGATACGCCCTTTTTGTATTGACACTTTTGTAGATACGTTCAAGTGCTTGGAGAAATAATTGAGGTGAAAAGGGCGTATCTCCATTAATTTCCGAGATATTTAAAGAAAAAAAAAAAATTAAAAAAAAAATGTGTTTTTTTCAATTATTTTTTGAGAATATCTCGAAAACTAATGGAGATACGTCCTTTTTGCCCGAATCTCATTTTGTGGCTCTTGAAATTCTTTACAAGAAAAGATAGAAGCAAAATCGCCCTATCTCGCTTAATTTCCAAGATATTTTCAAAAAAACGAAGGAAAAAATGTAAAAGTGCAGAAGAAAAATGAAAAAAGTTTTTTTTTTCGACAATTTTTTGAGAATATTTCAGAAATTAAGAGAGATAGAACGATTTTGTCCTGATCCTTTCTTCCAGAAAATTTCAAGAGCTACAAAAAAGGTCCTGATCAAAATCACCCTATCTCGCTTAGTTTCCGAGTTAACGAAAAAAAAATGAAAAAATTTAGAAGTTTAGAGAAAACAATAAGCTTTTTTTCGAATCATATATGATTTTTTTCGAGAATATTCCGGAAATTAAGCGAGATAGGGAGATATTAATTCGCCTGAATCTTTTTCTGTAGCTTTTGGAATTCTCTGTTGAAAAAAAGGATTTTCGCAAAATCGCTCCATCTCTCTTATTTTCCGAGATCATTTTCAGAAAACGAATGACAAAATTTATTATTTTAAAGGTTTTTTTCCCAAATATCTCGGAGACTGAGCGAGATAAGGCGATTTTGCTTGAATCCTCCTTTGTAGCTCTTGGATTTCTCTACAAAAAAGGATTAAGACAGAATCGCTCTATCTCTCTTATTTTTCAAGATATTTTCAAAGAACGAAGAACAAAGTGAAGAAATTATGACCAAATTGATTTATTTTTGATTAGGGGAAGGTCGGGTAAAATGGTCAAATGAGGTAAAATGGACACGTGTTAATTTTTGTATTTTTTACTATGAAAATGACTCGAAATCAATGGAAACATTGGAGATAGGATTTTCTTGATGATTCTATTGGAAAGCTGAGGAAATTTACCATGAAAATCATATGTCAGAAGGTTTTTTTTTGAATTTTTCCAAAATTCCATTTTTCCTCAAGATTTGAAGGTGAAATCCTTCTGTTTTTGAAAAATTTCAGTTTTTCGGGAATATCTTTGGTTCTATTGGTCGTAGCGATCTGGAGCTGATCTTAAATAAAAGTTGAGCTCATTTTCCATTGATTTATGTGGTTTCAAAAAAAATTATCAGTTTTTTAAGTACTTAAAGGACAAAAACTAATTTTCAAAAAATGGCCTATAAGTATTTGAAAAATTGATTTAAAAAAAATTTGAACCACATGAATTGATGAGAAATGAGCTCAACTTTCATTTGAGATGAACCCCAGATCGCTACGACCAACAGAACCCGAGATATCGCCGAAAAAGTGAATTTTTTCGATTTTCGAAAGGAATACCCCTTCAAAACTTGGCCAAAAAAGTAAAACTTTCAAAAAATTGAAAAAAGTTAATTTTTACACCTGTTTCTCATCTAAAATTCTCTCAGCTTCCCAATGGAATCATTGGAAAATCTCTATCTTGAACCGTTCAATCGGAATGTGTCCATTTTATCCCAATATCCTCTATTTCATTGATAAACACAAAATAAAAATTGAAAATTTTCGGAGGAAAAAAATTCGCAACCGCACATTTCAATGAATTCCTTTAAAAGAAAATGATATTGAAGATAGCAGATATCTGACAATGTTTTTGATTTATTTGAACAGATAAATTATTAGAAAAAGAAAAATATTTAATAAATTTACACTTATAGTTTCTCGCATTTTCTACATGTACATATTTTTTATTTTATTTATTTTTTAAAAATTTATTTGTTAAGAAGAAAGAGAGACTGAGAATTGTTAGATGTCTGCTATTTTCAGTATCATTTAAGAAAAAACGGTCTCAAGCATCTCATTCATGTTCTTCTCTTGATTTCAGTGAGCATATCATCAGTCTAGGAGAGAGCCTTTTGCGCGATATCATTCCAAAAATCTGCAAAAAATGGAACAGCATAGGATACAATGAGGAGACACAGAAAAAATATGGAGAGACAGTTTTGAGTCATGCACAGGTGTGAAAGTATAGAATACTCGGAAAATTTAATAGTGAAAAAATAAAACATGATGAAAAAACATTTTTTCATGTTTCATTTTTGAAAATATCTTGGAAACTAAGCGAGACAGAGCGATTTTGTTCGAATCCATTTTTGTAGCTTACGAATTTCTCTCCAAAACTGTCTTGAGGCACAATCGTCCTATCTCGCTTATTTTCCAAGATATTGAAGAAAAATGAATCACAAAATTTATTAGTGAAAAAATAAAAAGAAAAAAAAAAATTTCTTATTATTTTTTGAAAATATCTTGGAAAGTAAGCGAGATACGATGATTTCGCTCGAATCCTTTTTTGTAGAGAATTTCAAGAGCTACAAAAAAAGATTAGGACTAAAAGGGCGTATCTCCTTTATTTTCCAAGTGCCTTTTAAGGATGATTGGGAGGTACAATCAGAAATTTTTTTTTTAATTTTTCTATAAAATCGTTAATAACAATTTATACAAGATGAAATTCTCAAATCTGATTCAGTGAATCTGTGAATAATGTAATGAGGAATGAAATGAGCCCTAGAAATAAGAAATTGATTGAAAATTGAAAAATTTTCATTACTTTTTACATTTCTTCAAATTTTTCAAGATTTAAAGAAATGTAAAAAATGATGAAAATTCTTCAATTTTCAATTGGTTTTTTGTTTCTAGGGCTTATTTCATTCCTCATTACATTCTTTACAGATTCACTGAACTAGATTTGAGAATTTCATTCCATATAAATTGTTATTAACAATTTTATACAAAAATGTAATTTTTTTCCATTGTACCTCCCAATCATCCTTAAAAAACAATCTCAAAAGTGACCACGCCCCCCTCTCCTCTTCCAAATTTGTCAATTTTCTAATTTTTTCCCTGATTTCATCATTTTTTTCTCTTTTTATTTAAAGGCCCTTCTAGAAGAGATGCTGACAGAGTTGGAAGGTCGTGAGAGATCGTTGATCGAGCGAATTACCTCGATGAAGAAGGAAATTCAGGTTTTAAGCAACAATTTGAGCACTGAAGCTGATTTAAACTACGATGGAAATCTCCTGGAAGTCACGAAAAGTCTTCAAGATAGTCTCGAAGAGTTGCGTGCAGTAAAGGAGTCAAGATTAGGTCAATTCAAGGATTTATATGACAAGGAGTACGAAATATGTGCTGTTATGGGGGCAGAGCCCGTTGGTCTTGACAGCACAATTCCATCTGAAGAGGAGTTAAATAACTACGAAACTTACGTTTTATCTCGTGAAAGCGAGCTTCTCCGTTTAAAAAACCTCTTCAAGGACACAAGAATGAAGATCATGAAGAGTATGGATGAGCTGGGCTACTCTCCACGTTTCGAATTTGAGCGTCTCGTAATCAGCGAACCCGAAAATTTCGTTTTTACCTCAGAAAACATGAAAAAAGTGGAAAATTTGCACGATGAAATGAACGAAAGATTGAAAGCAGCCAAAGAAAGTGCTGAAAAAAAGAGGCAAGAACTCAAAACACTCCTGGATTATCTCGAAATAACCAGCGACTATGATGATTTTTTTTCGAAAAATTCTGGATGCGATTCGTCGACAATTTCGACGCTTAATCGTGAAATCAAGAAGTACAAAGAAATTAGAATGAAAAATATTCAAAAATTCGTGGAAAAAGTGCGAGAGGAGATAATTCAATGGTGGGAACTTTGTAAGTTCAGTGAAGAGCAGAGAAATGAGTTTCATGCTTTTAATTACGAGACATTTACGGAAGATGTACTGACAATTCACGAGTTGGAGGTTGAGAGACTAAAGAAATTTTACAAGGATAATGAAAAGATTTTCGATTTGTTTTACGAGCATCAGGAGATGCTGCAGAAGATGAAGGAGCTGGACCTGCGTGCAGATGATCCTAATAGGCTGAATAATAGGGGAGGACAACTGCTCGAAGAGGAGAAATCCCGGAAATTGTTGACGAAAAATCTGCCGAAAGTTTTGGGAAAATTGAAGGAACTTTTGGAGATTTTTGAGGCGGAAAAAGGGACAGTTTTTACGTTTGATGGAGTTAGTCATGAGGAATTTGTGCTGAGGCAGAGGGAGGAGTTTAATCTGGAGAAGGAGAATCTGAAGATAGCGAGGGCCAAGGCTAAGGACGAGAAGAAGTCTGCGAAAAAGACGCCGTTAAGTGCTTCGAGGAGAAATTTGGCACTTAGTAGCAGAACTTTGTGCACTTCGGTTAAAAGGAAACTGCCGATGGATAAGTCACCGCTACTTGGGTCGCACAAGAAACGGCTTGTGCAGAGCGAAAAGAGGCCAACTGCGTGTGGCTCGAAAATACGGAGGAGTGGAAGGGTAAGTTTGCATTTCTCGAGGGGGGGTTGAAATTAATGGAAATACGCCCTTTTGCACTAGGGTTTTTTTTGTAATTTTTTAGAATTTTTAAGAGTTACCAAAGATCATCTTTAAAAGATGGGCCAAGTCGAAATTGCCCTATCTCGTTTAGTTTCCAAGAAATTCACCAAAAACTAATGAAAAAATTTAGTCAACTTATCAAATCTATTTTATGTCGACAAGAAAAAAAAATCACCTTTATTTCAATATTTGAAATTTTTCAGAATTTTCGAAATTATTGAAAGAAACAATTTCTGAAATTTTTGGAACTTTTTTTTTCGAAATTTTCTCAAATTGAACTCTAGCAAACTTCTTTTGTCCACATACATTGCAAAAATCAATTTCATTTGAATACGTGAGATTTTTCAAAAATTTTCAAATTATTTGAAGATTATTTTCTAATTTTCAAAAATTTTCTTTTCGAAATTTTCTGGAATTAAACTCCTTCAGTTTTTAGTGAATAACTCCTGAAATAAAACAATTTTCCGTTTCTTGAGAATAACTTGAAAAATAATGGAGATACGCCCTTTTTGCCATAACGTAATTTTCCAGCTCTTGGAATTCTTTATGAAAGTGCCTTACAATATAAAAGGCACATCTCCATTATAAAACGGAATATCGCTTTAGAACCAAAAAATTTAATCAAATTTATTCAACAAAAAATAATTAATTAAATTTTCCCAGGTATCCCGGAGAATTCTCGGCACCTCCCTCACGAAGACAACCCCAAAGAAATCAGGAAAAGTTCCAAAAATAATTTTGACAGCTGCAGAAGGCGACAGCACGTTGAATCTCCAGCAATACGAAGAGTTTCAGGAGCATCTGGCAGAAAGAAATGAATTGAGGAGTACACTGCTGTCGGAGCAAGTTTTGAAAAATGCGCGTATTGATGAGCATAAAAAAATGAAAACACCGATTAAAACACCGATTAAGCCCCTGAGAAAGCACTTGATTGGTCCAGGAACACCGCATGTAACTCCAAAATCAGGTATTGCACGTAGACCATCAAGAAGTCCAAGAATAACGAGTACACCAAGGCTAACTGCAGCACCAAGTAATGGCCTATCCAATTTGAAATTGTAGCACCTGAGAACTTTCAAATAATAACTTACAACATTGATTAACAATAAGTTCGATTAAACGTCCAGTTTCTCGATTCAAATGATTTTTCAATTTTTCTTTATTTATGATTTTTTTTTTAATTACTGACATTTATTAGCATAGGTTCTCATGGGCACGAATTATCGTAAGAAAACTGAAGTACTCATTTATTATTATTATTTTTTTTTAAGGGGGAATCAAACGTTTTTTTTTTACTATTAACGAGGATAATATCACAGCTTTTGTATATATATATATTTTGATGCAATAAATGATAAAAGAATTTCGTAAAATGAATTGTCTTATTTTTTGGGTTTTACAGAGAAATAAGGAAGTCTATTCTTTCCATTTAATGTTTATTTGAAAGAATCCAGGCTCTTTGTCATATTTAACTTGCATAATACAATTAGATTGACAATATACAACACTGAGAGATCCTGAGAAGGACTATACGATATCACAGATAAAATCACAGCAATTTAACATGAAATTGATTAAATTTGTTTTGAATTACTGCTGAAAATCATTTTTTCAAGACAATTATAAGGATCCGGGTATTATTTTCCGAAATATTCACAAAAAAATGAAGGAATGTTTAGTTTTCAATTTTTTTTCGATTTTCAAGAATTTTCCAATTTTCCACCAATAATTTCTTCGAGAAGATTTCGGAAATTAATGGATATACGTCTTTTTTTATCTCGATCCGTTTTTGTAGCTCTTGAAATCCTCCTTAAAAAGAGGATTCAGACAAAATCGCTCTATCTCACTTAGTTCCCAAGATATTCTCAACGAAAGAACAACAAAATTTACGAAACAGGTAAAGCACAATCAGTTATTTCTTCTTTGTGATGCAACACCAAATTGAATTAGTTATTCTGATATCTAACGGAAATCGATACAATTGTAATTATCGATAATGTTTACTCAGGGAATGTTTTCTTTGCCCGTATCCTTCATCATCATTCAATTCCCTGATCAATAGCAAAAATCACAAACTTCCACGTCTTCTAATTTGATGGAAGTGTGATGTGTCCTTGGAAGAGAATAGTATTGGTTGATCCATGTACAATCGCATAAATGAAAGGTCTATTGATCCTCACGACTATCGGTGGTTTTGGACGTGCACAACCGGCACGCACCCTATCTGTAATTCAATAATAATCTTCAGAGAGTGTAAACAATTCATAGCTTCATCACCGGAATAAGAGATTAGCAAATGAAAGAAATTGGATAATCGCACAGATACTGATTAAAGATGCAAAATTACGGTAATTTTCAAACTGACTATTCCCTGACTATTCATTTCCGTTGCAAAGGGACCGTTGTTTTTTTTTTTTTTTGGAGTATCAGTAACAAAATCAGATGAGGGGCCGTTCATAAATTATGTAAGGGGTTTAGGGGAGGGGGGGTGTTGACTGAATATTATAACTTCTTACTATAGGTAGGGGGGTAGAGAATCTAAAATTACGTAAGATTTGAAATTGAAAATTTCAGCACCATCTGTATATTTGTGCAATCATCTTTAAACATTGGAATTCCTAGCCGTCCAGATTTTATTTTAACACTGTATGACTTTTATTGTCCTACGTTTCAAACGCAATTAATTGCGCATACATGTCCAACGTGTGGATTGTACTTGGCATCAAATAAAAATATGAAAAGCCATCGTCAGTCAGTTCACAAGTATCAGTGTGCTCGAACTGAGAATGTACAACCGATTAAATTATTGCGTCGTCGAGCTGGGCAGAGCCTGTGTCTCACATCATACAATAATGATACCCATGTGTAGAATAGTACGACAATGAAGATATTGACATCGAAAAATTGGAAGATTCTCAAGAAGATCAAAAAGAATCAGTCATTCCGGTAATTGAATCAATATCAGACTGGTTAGTCAGCCCGTAGATAAATGATAGTTAGAGTTTTGATTTATTATCTATTTCTTTCAACACCTTAGGTTTCACTGAACTAATTCTGGTCAAGACTGTGACAGGTTAATAAGATTAATATTATTACAGTTAGTGAATGATATTTATAGTAGTAAGATTGCAAAGAGTATAATTTCAGAATAAATGGAGTTATATTTTATCAATATATCCTTCTCTTACGAAAATTTCTTATGAAGGGGTAGAGGGGAGTAGTCATCTTATGACGTCTTACAGTAGGGGGAGAGAGGATAAATTAGCTCTCAAAACCTCTTACGTAATTTATGAACGACCCCCTGATCAGAAATCCGTCTATATAGTTGGAAAATTTGTAATTTCAAAATACCGTCATTTCGAGACCCAGTGATATTATGTCATTTCTTAAATTCATTTATTTTCCATTTTTGATAATGAAACTAGTATTAAGAATATATGATAATAACAAAAATGTTCGATTTGGGCTTCAAAATTTTTATAGAGTTCGATTATTCTTCAAAGAATTTTACTATAAAAAGTCCGGGGTAGGTACCCATTCATACAAGAAAGAAAAAAATTATTGAAAATTGACAGAAAATACATGGGTTCTCATGGAGGAATGGAACAGCCATTTTTTTATGACATCTCTAATGCTGATGGATTTAATTTGAAGAAATTACTCATGAAATTTTCAGTATTATACTAGCATAGTTCTTGAAAACTGACATTTTGTTACGGCAGCTGCTTCACTGCCCTGTTCATCAACTTCAATGAAAGCCTTCTGGGTGACTTTACTAATTGTCAGTGGAATTTCTTTTGTAATGCCACCAAAGTGCGCGACATCTGAGAAAATTCGTCCCATTCCCATCTACGAAAAATCATAACTATTAATTGCAATCAGAAGAAAATTTAATTTATTATTATTCATTCTCGTCCATTTTCCCCCGATTTTCTCTATCATATAATTAAAACAATAATAATAATAAATCTCAAAATTTACAAAATTTTAGATTTGAAAAAAAAAATTCTCTAAATTTGAAAGAAGAAACTCATTAAAAACTTTATTATTAGTCGTTATTGATACTTTGACACTGATATTGTACCTTTGTCAGAGTAGATTGCAAGTCGAAAGAGCTTTCAGTTTTGAATTTGGGAATATACAATTCCATAAGAGTCATCCTCGGATGGTTTGTGGAATTGTTCAAAGTCCATTTTCTCAAGATTACTCTCGGCCTTTTTCAATCCATTAACAGTATTGGGAAGTATGATGAACATGCTCGTAGCATCTCCCTCATCTTCTTGCTTCAATTTATTAAAATAAATGTGATTTCTTCATGATGATGAAATTAGCAAACGTCTTACAATTTTTTTGGATTGAAAAAATAATTATTATTAAAAAAATATTTCAAGAATTTGGATTTGTAGTTTTTTGAAAAATGTTTTACACGTGCATATCCCTTCATTTTTCTTAAAATAATTCATTTATCAGAAAACAAAAAAAATGTCAGATGTCTGCTAAATAGCAGACATCAGACATTTTTTTTAGTATCATATTTCTTTAACTTAGTTATTAATTATTTTCAAATTTTCCCAAATTGAACTCCGGCAACTGTTCTCTGCCCACATGTTTTGTGAAAAATCAGTACTTTTTTTCTTCAATTTTTGAATTTTTCGGAATTTTAGATTTTTCTTGAAGAATTTTCCCATTACTTACAGCATAGGGCAATTCTACATATATAGCATCGAGGTCATCCATAACTCTGTAATTGTATTTATCAGTGCTGTGCATCATCGGCACATCCTCGGTTGTAGTTTCATCGATGTGAAACGGTTTAGGACTTGTTAATGATGGTTTGAATTTCTCCTGCCAATTGCCTTTGAAATAAACAGCATTAATCAGAACCATCCCAGCTAGATTCAGATCAGCTTCAATGCAGATATGGAAAAAAATAATAAACAATTTATATAAATTAATTGTGTTTTTCATTTGCATGTTCATAAATTATTGTGTAGGAATCATGGGACGATGGAAAAATTCATTTAACAATACTAATTAATTCTCGAATGAACAACTTTCCGCCTGCTTTATTGAGGCTTCCTCAGGTTCTGGAAATCAAAATGATCCAAAATTCAAAATTAATTAATATTTTATTAATAATTAATTTTGTATCATTATGGTTTCCAGAACCTGAGGAAGCCTCAATAAAGCAGGTGAAACGTCGTTCACTCGCCAATTATTATTATTATTATTCATTTATTTACGCTATGTGCATTCTACAAAGTATTATTAGTATGTTACAGCCATTGTGGAAACATGTTTGGTTTCTTCGGTTAATCTCATTCTTTAATAATAATATTTAATATTTAATATGAATTATGATTACCTCCCAATCACATTCTATCAAATTACAAGTTACAAATGACATGCGTCCATTCATTTATTACATTCCATTAATACAGTCAACAGACCTCCAATATCATTTGTTTCTCAATCTCATTCAATAGAGAGAATTAATTAATATTGTTAAGGATATCCTAGTGGCAGGTTCAAATGATCGACTTTTTTTTTTCCTCTTAGTTATTATAATCACTATAACTATTTCGATTTTTCAACATTTTACCGATACTAGAACGATGTCCGAGATGATGAATTGTTAATAAATTATATTATGAATATTCAATATTGTTCCGCATTTGACTCACGCTGTCCCAGCATCGAGGACTGGGATTGGAGGATTCTCGGATTTCAAATACCAATATGGCCGCCATTGATGTTTTCATGCAATCAATTGAATTAATCGTCACTATATATCCGGTAACATACATTTTTCACGATTTCAAAAAAAAAAATAGACATTCTGACGAACAAAAAATATATAAGGTTATATGAAGAAAAAATAGGTCTGTGACCATGAATTTTTGCCGTGAAATTGAAACTGAACCTCGCTTATGGAATTTCAATGTTAATTTGATTATTTTCAAAAATTAATTTTGGCCTTATTTGTCCGGTAACACGGGGTAAACAAAATTTTTTAAAAATCTATTCATGCTATTCTATCGGAAGTGACCAAAATTGAGAAGGAAAAATAGATTTCCCGAACCACTAGGATATCCTTAAATCAATTTTTCTAACGTCTCATGATTCCTACACAATAATTTATATAAAGAGCCGAAAAGCTATAAAATTAAATGGATAAAAATAAAATTAGAAAAAATCATATTTGTGCTACTAACATTCACAATGATGAAATTACCTGGTCCAATGACTTGTTCAATACATCCATTAGTCTTTGCAGAGCTCCATGCATTAATTATTGAACATGCTGCTTCAGCATTCGTGAATTTCAGATTTTGAATTTCAGACTCGAAGGAGTTTGCTGTGAGTTCTTTGAACTCAGACTTCACTGTGAAATTCTCTGCGATGAAGATTTTATTAGCGAGTTGAAGATTAACTTTCTTGACATTCTATGTAATTATAAAAAAGATTAATGAAAAATGTGAAAACAAAATGACTACATTTTGTCATCAGTTTTTGGTGAATATCTCGAAAACTAAGCGAGATAGGGCGATTTTGATTTCAACTATTTTTGAAATTAGGTAATTTCTTTTAGGTAATAGTCGGTTGGATGGTCAGTGGGAGGCGGAAAGAAACTATCCTTTTAGTGAAAAAAGAGATAGTAGTAGTTGAAGTCATAATTGAAGCCGCATGTCAAAAACGTTTTACTCGAACGAAAAAAAGCCCGCTTGTCAAAACATAAATTACACTTTAATTGTCACTTATCACAGATGTTAATTAAATAGGTGATTGACTGAGACCGTGGCTCAGGTATCGCTTGACCCCCCGCCCCCCCCCCCTCTTCTCGATCAAATCTTCTGTTTGAAACGTCACTAAATTCCGTTAGAATTTAGCTGATTTTCAAACAAACTATTTCTGTAGCTCTTGAAATTCTCTACAAAAAGAATTCAGATAAAATCGCTCTTTCTCGCTTATTTTCCGAATTATTCTCACAAAAAAGGATTAGGCAAACATCGCTTTATCTCGCTTAGTTTCCGAAATATTTTCGAAAAACCGATGATGGAATAGAATTGCTTTGTCTGAAAAATTAATACTAGTAATTATTTGGGTAATTCAATTATAATTCATTAAATAATTAATTCATGAGATGCAAATATTGAACTTACATTCAAGGTATCGATGAGTGACTTGAAGCCCCTCTTAGAAAATGAGTCATCATCTGTTAAATGGAGAGCTGAGCGCATTTCTTCAGCAGTAATGCCGCGAGCTCCAAAAGCCACCATTGATAGCGCCATTGATACACTCAGTGGGGAACAAATGAAATTGTCTGGATGATCAGCTACTAGATTCTATACGAAAGAAACATGCGAATAATAACGACTTGCAGGAACAATTAGTTTAGTCTAACGTTCAATAAATTTGAAGATTCTACTGACTCTGTAAAAATCCACAGAAAATTCATTGGTGGTATTTGCAATTATCCTGAGTGCTTCGTTGTCCTCTGAAACCCAAGAAAGATAAAGCTCTCACTCTGAGGCTTTTTTGTACAGAATTACAAGACCTACAGAAAAGGTTTAAAACACAATCGCTCTATCTCGCTTAGTTTCCGGAGTATTTGAGGAAACTCAAAAAAAGTGACGAAAAAAAGTTCATCTTTTTGTCACTAGTTTTTAGAGAATATCTCGGAAACTAAGCGAGATAGAGCGAATTTGAGCGAAATCGCTCTATCCCACTTATTTTAAGAGATATTCTCAAAAAACCCTACAAAAGGCCGAAAAGTTCATCATTTTGTCATTAATCTTGTAAGATAATCTCCTGAATTCAACGAGATAGGACGATTTTGAGTGAAATCGCTCTATCTCGTTTGGCTTCCAAGATATTCGAGGAAAACCAAAAAAAAGAACAAAAAAGTTCATCTTTTCAACATTAGTTTTTTTTTTCAATCATCTCGAACACTCAGTGAGATAGAGTGATTTTGGCTCAATAATCTCTCGTAGCTCTTGAAATTCGATACATAAAAGGACTGATTTGAAATCGCTCTATCTCGCACAGTTTCCGAGATATTCACCGAAAATTGATGACAGAATCAAATAAAATCAGCATGAAACCATTTATAATAGTTTGCTTACATATAAGTGAAAGAATGAATTAATTTTTTTAAGAATGAAAAGCGACTATTCTGATATTTTGAGAAAATAATGAGTATCATACTTGACGCCATTTTAATGGTCCTGTGGAATTAATAATTCCAGAGTATAATTTGAAGTCTAGCCAACCTCCGGACGTGATGAACTTCTATTGATTTTCCATGTCAGTAGGGAAGAGGTAAGACCGGACAAGTCCATTTCATTGTAATTCATGGGTTCAAAAATATCTTGGAAATTGAGGGAAATGTGCCCTTTCTGGGCCTAATCCTTCTTTGTAGCTCTTGAAATTCTATACGAAAAGGGATAAGGGTAAATACGACGTATCTCTATTAATTTTCGAGATACTCTAATGATAATAAGTCGACTCATCTTGTTTTACCGCTTCACTACAGAATACTAGCAATAGAAAGTACGCCCCGCGCACCTGCTTCAATATTTCTTAGCCCCGGGAACAGGAATTTCCGATCAATCAGTTTTAAACATCGATTAATCGATGCGATATCTCACATCAAATACGAGACATCGTAGAGCATTCGATAGTTCCGGTTCACCGGCTTTCTAGTTTAAAGCGGATCAGCTTCCAATTGATCAATTCCAGAATATCGAGTAATCAATGTCAAAATTCGATTAATCGAATTTCAGATCGTTCGAAAATTTGATTCTGTTTAGCCTGTTCTAGTTTAGAAAGAGAATGAAACAATATCACTTCATCGGCAAATCGATAAATTTCAAAATTTCGATTAATTGATGCGATATCTCGCAGTAATTTGAGATATCGCATAGTATTCGATAGTTCCGTTTCACCAGTTTCAGTATAATGGGACTAGCAATTAAAAGCGCGCTGCGCGCCTGTTTGAATTTTTCTTGCAGAAAAAACTTCCGACCATCATTTTTCAAATATTCGATCAATCGCATTTAAATTCGAGACATCGCATAACTCCCGTAACACCAGTTTTAGTATATTGGGAAAAATACGTTGCATGTTGAATCTCCAGCACTGCGAGGAGGTTCAGGAGTATCTGGCTGAAGGAAATGAATTGAGGAGTACATTGGTGTCGGAGCCAGTTTTGAAGAATGCGCGTATTGATGAGAATAAAAAAATGAAAAAGCCGATTAAAACACCGATTAAGCCCGTGAGAAAACACTTGATTGGTCCAGGAACACCGCATTTAACTCCAAAATCAGGTATTGCACGTAGACAATCAAGAAGTCCAAGTATAACTATAGTGCTATAGCACACCAAGGCTAACTGCAGCACCAAGCAATGGCCTCTCCAGATTGAAATTGTAGCACCTGAAAATTTTCAAATAATCACTCCCAACATTAATTAACAACAACTTCAATTGAACGTCCAGTTTCACGATTAAAATGATTTTTCAATTTTTCTTTATTTATGATTCATTTTTTAAATAACTGACATTTATTAGCATAGGTTCTCATGGGCACGAATTATAGTAAGAAAACTGAAGTACTCAGTTATTATCATTTTTTTATAAGGGGGAATCGAATGTTTTTTTTTACTATTAACGAGGATAATATCACAGCTTTTGTATATATATTTTGATGCAATAAATGATTGAAGAGTTTCGTAAAAAATATTTTTTTTGTTTCTTTCATTTTAGGCAAAAATAGTCGTCTATTTTTCCTGTTGTTTTCGCAGAATATCTTAGAAAGTAATTAATTCCTGAGATATTCCCTCAAAATTGATAACGAATTCCAGTACTAAAGAGATAAAACAGTAAAATTTATTTTCCCAATCGTTTTTTGAATAGAATGTGTCAGTAACTACGTGAGATAGAGCGGTTTTGCTCCAATCTTTTTCTGCCGTTTTTGAAATTCTCTACGAAGAAAGATTAGAGCGGAATCACCCTCTACCTTACATTCCAAGATATTCTCAAAAAAACAAACAACAATTTGAATAGTAAAAAAGTAAAACATTGAATTGCTCATTCTGATATCGATACACTTCCGATAATCGATAATAATTGCTTTGTAGGAAATATTTTTTTTGTTCGTATCCTTCATAATCATTTCATTTCATGATTTATACCAAAAATCACGAACTTCCAAGTCTTCTACATTGATGGAAGTGTGATGTGTCCTTGGAAGAGAATAGTATTGGTAGATCCATGTACAATGGCATAAATGAAAGGCCTATCGATTTCCACGATTATCGGTTTTACTGGTGGTGGACTGAATGCACAACCGAACATCACTACACCTGCAATCAAATAGTAGTCTTTAGAGGAAGTGAACAATTCATTGGTTTATCACTAAAATAAAAAAAATTATAGAAATGAGAGGAATTGGACAATCGCATGCTGATGAGTTTAAGGTTGTTTAAAAGGAAATTCCGTGAAATGAGAAATTTCCAAAAATTTCACAGTTAATTAGTTGAATGATAAAGGATGTCCTGTCAAAATTTCAAAGTCATCTCGGGGTTTAGTTTTTAAGAAAAAAAGGTTTGAAGTTACGAGTTTTACACGTAGGAATGTGGGAAGCCAACAAGGTTAGTATAAAAATCTATTTTTACATCTAGGGAGCAAAGAACTCACTTTCTCCCCTCGCTTCGATTGGCCGGAAACTTTACTCCCTTGGTCCAAAAAATAGCATACATACCCCGGATGGAAAAAAGTCAACCTCGTCAAAAATTTGGCACCCTCGCTTCGCTTGGGAGGCAAATTTTTGTCGCGATTACAAGGATCAAAGTTCTTCCCTCCCTAGGTGTGTAATGTACTAATTTCTGCCCTTAGGAAGTGAAGTACTAGGTTTCGCGGAAGAGCGATGCCGCGCGTTTTAATGTATTGGTCGGAGCTGCATACACTGTACACGCTCTTAGCGTTTACGCTATATGAAACGTCACAGAGTGTAAAAAGCCAACCAGCACGTTAAGGAGGTTCGATAGCGATGGTGGGGGGCTACAGGAGTAGGGATAGACTGCTGCCCGGGTGCGGTCCGAGGGAAATCTCCTAATAACAATTTACATTTATCTAAAGAGCCGGAAGAAGCTTCTAATCAGAAGCGAAACATCGCGATTTGTGGAAACAAATGTGAAGATTGACTTCTACTATTCATTCATCTGTCCAACATCCCACTTGACCTCGAAATTCAATATTTTTCAATTTTTGTCGTGGTTATTTTACCGGTGATCCACTCTTTTTTAATAAATTTTATTATTAAAGTATAAACAAATTTTCATCTATCGCAAAACAACTGAAAATTTGTTTTTCACCAATGTCCATAAGAGCCAATGTGTTTGCTATTGAAGAAAATATAATTAAGTAATAAAGAATTTCTTCGGTAAGCTACCCTCAAATTTTGACTGGTAACTCAGGATAGATTCATTTACATCATATAAGAAAATAGATTTTTATCTATCAAGAAAAGATCGTGATCGATCCTCCTTAAAAGGCGCGGAATTTATCTGTTCTTCCCTTGAACAGACTTAGTATATTACACACCTAGGGTGGGAAGAAGTTAACCTCGAAAATAATTTGCCTCCCGAGCGAAGCAAGGGTGCCAAATTACTGTCGAGGTTGAGTTGTTGCCATCCGAGGTGTGTATACTATTTTTGGGACCGAGGCAGCAAAGAACTACGTTTCTGACCGAGCAAAGTGAGGGCAGAAAGTTAGTTCTTTTTGCCCAAGGTGTAAAAAAATATAGTATGCATTACGGATGAAAAAAGCCAACTCGGCCAACAATTTGGCAACTTCGCTTCGCTTGCAAGGCAAATTTCAGCCCATTTTGACTTCCTTACTCCTCAGGTGCGTAATATACTATTTCAACAGCCTTAAAGAAACTACTCATAAAATTCCGGAATATTAGCATTTATGCTAATTAATTAGCATAAATGTTGATATAAATGTGTATGTAGCATAAATGCTCTATAACTAATTACCGAACATTTACCTGCCGTTACCGCAGCTGCCTCACTGCCCTCTTCATTAACTTCAATGAAAGCCTTCTGGATCACTTCACTAATTTTCAGTGGAAATTTTTCATTAATACCAGTAAAGTCCGCGTCATCTGAGAAAATTCGTCCCATTCCCATCTGTGTAGAATCATAATTATAAAATAGAGTCTGAAGAAAATTTCATTTATAGTTATGGGTGATTTCCAAAAAAAAAAATCGATTCCCGAAGAATCGCTCTCTAGAGAAGACGATTTTTGAAGAATAAATTTTAAAAGAAACAAAAATCAAAGTAAAAAAAATCGATGAATCGATTATAACAAATAATAGTATAAGAAATTGGAAAAGAACCTCAACTCCCGATCGATCAATTTCGAAAATTCGTTCAATCGATCCGATATCTCGCTTTGGGGGATCCTATTTTATCATTACTCATTATTAATATATTAACACTCATTGTACCTGTGTGAGAGTAGATTTCAATTTGAAAGAACTTTCAGTTTTGAATTTGGGAATGTACAGTTCCATAAGAGTCATTCTCGGATATTGGTGGATTTGTTTAAAGTTGATTTTCTCAAGGTTACTCTCGGCCTCCTCCAATCCTTTAGCAGTATTGGGAAGGATGATGAACATGCTTGTAGCACCTAACTCATCTTCTTGCTTGAATTTATGAAAATAGATGCGATTTATTTATGGTAATGAAATTAGCACAAATTTTGTAGATGACACACACACAAGACAAGATTAAAAAAAAAATTATTATTCCAAAAATATTTAAAAAATTTGAACTTTTTTTCTGTTAATGTTCCACATGGGTATATTTCTGGTTTTCTTCAGAAATGAATCATTTATTGGAAAAAAGAAATTGCCAAATGTTTGCTATTTTTAATATCATATTAATTCAACTTAGTTATTGATTGATTGGCGATGTTTTGGAATTTTCGAAAAAATTTCAGAATTTTCGAAATTTCTTCAGAATTTTTTTAAACCCAACTCCAACCCAATCTTCCTTTCTCACGTGTTTTTTTTTAAATCAGTATTTTCTTCTCAATTTTGGAATTTTCCAACAAATTTCAGAGTTTTTGAAAAATTTTGGAATTCTCCAAAAAATTCAGAATTTTCGAAATTTTCTTGGAATTTGTGAAAAATTCTCAGAATTTTTAAAATGTTCGCAGAAATGTGAAAACCTTCCCAGAATTTTTAAAATTTCCCCCAATTGAATTCTGGCAATATTCCTTTCCCTTTTGTTGAAAAATCCGTATTTTTTTCTCCATTTTGAGATTTTCTAGATTTTTTTGGAATTTTCCCATCACTTACAGCATAGGGCAATTCTACAAATATGGCATCGAGATCAGTCACGACTCCATAATTATATCTATGAATTATGTGCATCATCGGCACATCTATCAGTGTAGTTTCATCGATGTGAAACGGTTTATGACTTGTTAATGACGGTTTGAATTTTTCCAACCAATTCCCTTTGAAGTAAACAGCATTAACCAGAACCATTACAGCTAGATTCAGATCGCCTTCAATTCATACATGAAAAAAAAAATAATCAATTTATGTGAAGGGCCGACAGGCTATGCAAAGAAATGAATAAAAATAAAATTAAAAAAAATAAGAATAATCAGTCATTGTGCTACTAATATTTTCAATGATGAATTACCTGGTTCAATGATTTTTTCAATACGCCCATGGGTTTTTGTAGAGCACCATGAATTAATTATTGAACATGCAGCTCCAGCATTCGTGAAATTTAGATTTTGGATTTCTGACTTGAAGGATTTTGCTGTGAGTTCTTTGAATTCTCGTTCCACTGCGAAATTCTCTGCGATGAAGATTTTGTTAGCAAGTTGAAGATCAACTTTCTTGACATTCTGTTTAATCATAAAGAGGATTAATTGAGATTATGAAGTTTTCAGACAAATTGACTCCATTTGGTCATCAGTTTTTTTTTATAAATATCTCGGAAAGTAACGGAGAGAAGGCAATATTTACTGCATCCTTTTTCGTAGCTCTTGCAATTCTCGATAGAAATGGATTCGAGTCAAAACGCTCTATCTCGCCTAGTTTTCGAGATATTTTAGAAAAACTGAAGAAATAGCATAGATTTTTCTGAAACTCCTATAGTCGTGACGAATTCGGTAATTGAATTTTTCTTAGGGAAAGGTGGGGTAGAATAGACATTCCAATTGACCGGTTCGAGATAAATATTTTCTAATGATTGCATTGAAAAGCTGAGAAAATTTTCGTTGAAAATATGTGTAAAAAATATTTTTTTTCAATTCTTTTCGAAAGTCAATTCTTTCGGCCAAGTTTTGAAGGGGTATTCCTTTTGAGAATCGAACAAAATGACTTTTTCGGCGATATTTCCGGTTCTGTTGATCGTAGCGAACTGGGATTCATCTCAAATGAAAGGTGAGCTCATTTTTCATCGATTTATGTGGTTCAAATTTTTTCAAATCAATTTTTCAAATACTTATATCTTAAAAATACAGGGGATTTTTGGACGTCCACCCGAACTAATTGATGCCCCGCGGATCCACTGATAACCCTGGCTCGGTCGATAACTTTGCCAGGATTTTTAACATTATAGGCCAATTTCTGGAAATCAGTTTTTGCCCTATAAGTACTTCAAAAATTGATGATTATTTTTAAACCACATAAATCGATGCGAAACCCAAGATATTCCGAAAAAACGGAAATTTTTCAAAAACAGAAGGATTTAATATCCAAATCTTGAGGAAAAAAATCTTGAAATTTTGGGAAAATTCAAAAAAATAATTCTGACATATCACGTGTCTATTTTATTATTTGTGTCCATTTTACCCCACCTTCCCCCAAAATGATAATTTGTTCATCAATGAAATCATGAGTTGTAAATATTGAACGTACATTCAGAGTATCGATGAGTGACTCGAATCCGCTTTTAGATACTGACTCATCATCTGATAAATGGAGAGCTGAGCGCATTGCTTCAGCAGTGGTGCCACGAGCTCCAAAAGCCACCATTGATAGTACCATTGAAACACTCAGTGGAGAACAAATGAGATTGTCTGGTTGATCAGCTAATAGAGTCTATACGAAAAAAAATCATGCAAATAATAATAATAATAATGATCATTTTTTAAGAATTAGTTTAGTCGAACCTTGAATGAATGTGAAAATACTACTGACCTTGTAAAAATCCACAGAAAATTTGTTGACGCTATCCGAAACTTTCATAAGTGCTTCATTCCCAAGAGCTGCAACGGATAATAAAATAAAAATTTTCGTAGTTGCAAAATTTTTAGAGAAATCGATTTTATTTTGTTACCATTTTTTCGTAAACTATCTGAGAGTCTCTTGCTTATTTTCGGAATTATTCATCAAAAACTGATGACAGAATCCAATAGTGAAGTTTTGAAACATGAAAATTTTCTCTTCTCAATAGTTTATTGAGAATATCCGGGAAATTGAGTGAGATAGAGTGATTTTGTCCTAATCATTTTTTTTAGATCTTAAAACTCTCTACAAACAAAAAAATCAAGCAAAGTCGCTCTATCTCGCTTAGCTTCCGAGATATTTCAAAGAAAAAATGATGATGAAATAGAGAAAATAATGAATTACTTACAAAATGCCATTTTGATTGGTCCTGTAGAATTTTTAATCTTAAAAAGTATAATCTGAAGCTATATGAACACACGATGTTGTTGTTATTGTTGACAGGACCACGTGCTAGTTCCTACGACCGCACAATACTATGATCGCTCTGTTCCTTTTTTATTTTGCTACGGGATGTCGCAGTTGGCCTTCAGTCACCTGACTATACAGCAATACATCAGCCGGGCAGATAGAAAATCTAGTGATAATTTTACCGAGTGACCCACACTTCCATCGAACGGTTAAGTCGGAAAAAATGAAGAAGAAATTTCATCAGTTTAATTGCGAAGTAAAATTTACTGTAAAAATCAATCAACCCTCAGAGTACACACCTCTGAACAGAACTTCGGAGAACATACGGGATCAAATTGACCCCACTTCATTTTCTGAATGCTACATCTCAAAAACTATGCATTTCTTCGGCATTTATTTTACGAGGTTTTTTGTAGATAAAACAACGTGCTTTTGAATACAATCATCATTGGTTTGATTTAACTATTTTTTGATGGTGGAAAAATTAATCGAAATCGAACCTATTTTCTAAAGTCGGCTAATTTGAATAAAGAAGCTTATAAGCGTCGGAGTCGAGTATTTCAAATATTTCTATTCATTTCATCAAATTTTAGGGCAAAAAATTTTTTGGCGTCAGTGTACTCCGATGGTTAATCAAATTTTTCCAGGTATCCTTCACACGGAATACACCAAAGAAATCAAGAAAGATCCCAAAAATAAAATTGGCAGCAACGGAAGGTGATATAGATAGAAGTAAATTAAAATAATTGAAAGAATAAATTAATTAAGAGATTATGAAATTATTTCATTCTCTAAATTTCATTTCTTATGCACTAGTTATATTTCTTGGACATACATTCAGATAGATCAACATAGCCCACAAAGTCTAGTCAATTCCCCGAAACCCGACAATTATTCCACGGGAATGGATGGTTTGTTGTTAAACTCAATGTCTTTAATAGTTGAATTATAAAATGCATTAGGCTCAATCTGCACAATGCGATTTCGATTAAGTCTTAAATAAAGGATTGATCCAGTGAACGCTACAGTAGGAATAACAGTCAATTGATTGCCTGACAACCCGACCCGAGCCGAAAAATTTAGTCTTAGACTAACTTCGTGAGTTCATTGGTTTTTAGTCTGGATTTCAAGTCGGTTGTAGACCTGGGAATGCAACTTTGAGGACACCCGAGAGAAAAATTAAGGCGGGCAACGAACAGGATTCAGGCGGTTTAGAGGCAGATTTGGGGGAAAGTAGCGGATAACTGGCGTGCTCCTAGCAGCACATGGCAGTTTCATTATTTTTATTGAAAAGTGGCAGGCAGTTTACAGGCAGCGTAAAGGCAGATCACTTGGTGGATTGGAAGAATGGCAGCATATTAACCGTAAAGAGACAGTTCCATGGCAGTACCTACAAGCGGGAAAATGGCAGCACAAGAGCGGTCAACAGAAAAGACCGTCATCTGGCAGCTCAAGCACAGTTTTTCAATAACGTCATCGGTGAGCTGTGTTTGAGCTGCCAGAAGACCGCCTTTTCTACAATCCGCTCTTGTGATGCCATTTACCTGCTCGTACATGCTGCCATGAATCTGCCTTCATGAGGTTGTTTGACTGCCTTTCTCCATAATCGTCTATCTCTCATAATTGTAGTATTAATTGGCGGTTTCGTTATTAATTTGAATCCTTTCAGGTTCACACCGATCGTTTGTATGGATTCGATTTTTCTTAAAACAATTTATTGATAGGACAAAAAATTTGATATTACGATGGCTACGATGACTGAGTATTCTGCAATTCAGTTTTTTCAACCGGCAAACAAATGATTTCAACAACTTAAGTTACCCTACGAAAAAAATTATTGTGAAAAAAATTAAAGATTGAGGCAAATGGTCCTTAGCAAATATTTTTTGGAATACCTAAAAATAACTGTTCAATGTACTGATTTTAGTCAATTCAACGAATTGATATTTCTGATTCAATTAAATTGAGTAAATTCAACAACTTTTGTAATTATGTCAAAAAAATATTTGCTATGTTCCATTACTTTCTTATCTATTCATAATTATTTTAGAGTCTCCAGTTTTCAATAATGAATAATCATTTGGTAGACTATTTTCTCATTTGAAATAAACGAACAGTTCCCTTCATTGAATAATTCACGTGCATTTATTATACAGACAATTTATTCATTAAAAAATTGCCTGAAAAAATAGATATTTATAAACCAGAATAAAAATATATACTCTCAAGTATTACAGAATAGCCGTGCGGACTAAGTGAACATCCAAAGGAAGATAATGAAAGCGTAGATTTTTTCTCCATTTTTTTTTATTCGCTGAATATATATGTTAATTGTTATTACATAAACAAATCATACACCACATAATAGTTATGTATAATTTTTTTTTATGAATGATGTGGGAAAGAAGAATTACTTCTCCTTCCTTACATCAACACTTCATATCGATAAAATGTAGAAGTTTGAGAGATATTTGTATCCATTAACTTCATTAGTTATAAGTTATAATAATAATGATTATAGTTTTTTCTACACCGTTTTATACTGTACATATGTAAATAATATCTTTTTATAGTGCCAATAAAAACTGTTGTTATCAAAAAAAAAACATCCAAAGGAAGAAGATCAACCAAAGCAGCCTAGGTTCGAGCCCCGGTCCCGGAAAAAAAAAACGTAATATCTCGGGAACGGCGCGACCGATCCGTTTTTTTTTTATATCGGTGTGATCTGCGTCGAAAACTGCAAATGATGGCCATAATTTCTGAATTTACCACACAAAATTAGGTGTACTTATGAGTACAATTAATTAATCAATTAAATATGGCATTATGAAGATGGCAGTCTAAAGGCAGGGTACTGGCATGTGGCATCTGCCAAAAGACCGCTCTTATGCTGCCACTGGATGCTTTATGCAAAAGGCAGTATAGAGGCAGCTTTTGGCGCAAATCCCGCCAGTTCGCCGCCAGAAAAGTGGCATAAAAACTGCCACTAGACTGCCATTTGGAAATGCCAAAACGCTGCCTCTAGCCCGCCTTATTTTTTCTCCCGGGCACAAACCGATGCTATTTTCGACGAGTTTTCAGGAGTTTCGTCGGTATTTAGTCACCATTTCAATCGGATTCATCGGTTTTTGGCCTAATTATTTTCAATTAAATTTTAAGAAATCGGATGGAAAGAATAAAAATAAATGTGCGTTCGGGAATTAGATTCATATATTGCTTCTTATTCATTTTATTAGTGAAAAATCCATTATGCGTACATATCAAAACATAGTAAACAAAATAGGCTTATACCTATATAAATCATACTTGATTCACATTTTCACGTGAAACATTTACATTTGAAATACTCAAAACGCAACAATATTGAGAAATGCTATAACATTAATATATATCAAACCATCAATCTAAATTGGCTTATATTATCGTAAATGAATATTTGATCATTTTGACCTAAAACACTTACACTTGAAATACTTAAAAGACAACATAATATTGATCAAAAACTGATGATTGAACTATAAGTAATAACAAAAAGAGGGTGCGTGGAATGCCGCACGTAAGAAGTGAAACTTCATTTCACAATGCTGAAGTTCATAAACTACGTATTAAGAATCAAATTTCACTGATTCGTCCTCCCCAAATATTTAGATGGTGCACGAGATTTCTGACAGAATTGTATTCCCATCACAACCCTATTATTCCATTTTCAAAATACTGTTCAGTAGCCGAAGATTACACACTACAGGAATTTTTTTTGATATAATTGTATCTAATTAAATATATTTTGATCGCGACAAGTGCAAAAGAGGGTGTGTGGAATCCACGCGAGACAGAAGTGAATTTGTTGCTTATTAGGATAGATAGAGATAAATTATTAATATTTTCTCACAAGAGATAAAGTTGTGAGGATAGCAAACGGATGCGGGTAGAAGCTCAAACAACAACTGGATGCACAGATCTCCTAGCTGTACAATAAACATAGGTATTGAGCATTAAAAATTTTAATACCTGCCTATAGGATATAGGTTTTTGTTCACTAAGAAATTACATTTTTTTCTACGATTATGAAGTATTCAGATAGATCGTTTTCTTTTTCAATCATAGTTTTCTGTGAATATCTCAAAAATTGATTGAGATAGAGCGACTTTGCTTCCATTCTCTTATGGCTCTCTCGAAATTCTCTACAAAAAAGGTTTAGTGCAAAATCGCCCTGTGTTGCTCAGACTCCGAGACATTCCAAGAAAATTGATTAAATGAAATAAATTTGTGTGAAAACTTGATACTATTCTTTTTCAGCATCCTTCTTTTCAGGAATAATACATCTCGGGTACTGAGCGAGATAACGAAATTTCCCTGGAAAGCCTTTTTGTGGAGAATTTCCAAAACTACAAAAAGAGTTCTCATAAAAAATGCATTATCTCGCTTAGTTTCCGAGATATTCATCAGAATTCTACGACGAAAAAAATTGACTCATGATAGTCTTTGGTTCCAATGATTTTTTGAAAATATCTCGAAATCTACTGGAGATACGCCTCTTTGCAACTACTGAAATTTTTCACAAAAAATCATCGTAACATCGCTGTATCTCCCTTAGTTTCTGAGTTTCTTCAAAAAATTATTGTAAACATGCAAAAATACAAAAAAAACAGGAAAAGTGAATTTTTTTTCAATTGTTTTATTGAAAGTATTTCGGAAACTAATCAAGATAGAGCAATTCCACTCTACAGTTACCTTGAAGAGAATTCACAATCTATGAAAAAAGAATGTAGCAAAATCACTCTATCTCGCTTAGTTTCCGTGATATTTTCAAAAGAAGATTAAAAGAATACATCCGTGCTCTGCATATTATTGAGACTGCCGTCCCTCGTGCGCAGGCGCCGCCCCACTCCTTCCCTATTCTCTCACTCGCTCCTATACCTCATATACTGGCGTTAAATTTAACGCGTGGAATTTAACGCCAGCGTTACACGCGTCTGACGTATAAGAAGTTTCACTTCAATAACGTTTCATTCAAATATACGTATACCCTAGCGCAAATAATACTGAAAACTCTGCACGTCACTGAATCTCACTTGGAACCTCAAGAGGGACGTCCACCGGTGGTTGACGTTGAACTGAAGAAATTTTTCTTCGAATTTCAACAGAAAGCTGAAGAGTAACAGAGAAAGAGAAAGCAATTTTCAGTGAGTTACTCAAAAAAAATTGTGGGAGAGAGAGAGAAAGATCAGAATAACGAAGCCTACCGGAGGCAACATGTGTTGTTTTATTACTCTGGCGTACTCGAACGAGGGAAAAGGGCAGTTATTACAATTTCGGGAAATACCCATTTTTCCACTGCTTGAAATTTATCCAATAATTTTCCATCTCCTTTCTACTCTTCATTGTAAATTGATATCAAATATAATTTTAATCATAGAAATGACAATTAGAGAAAATCTTCACTATCTTCAATGAACTCGCTATAACAGAGCTGAGATTAATTGAATTCAATTAAAAATATACTATTCATATATTTCAATCAATTAAGGGAATAAATTCGTTATAGGATATGCGTAATATTAATCGCTGAAGTGTTATGATCTTTTTCATTCAGTGTGAGATATTAATTATGTAAAGCGATGATCTACTTTCCTAAAAATGTAAAGTAAAAAGAGAAATAAGTCAATTTAGACTTTGAAAAAATTGACATCAAACTGGACAAGCTTGAAGGACTTAGAAGAAAAATCCACAGTGACGAAATTTTTCCAAGTTCATGCAGAACTTAGAAAAATTTCAGCACCCAGAGACTCTTGTTTTCGTCGGTATTTCGTCTTCCCTTGAAAGTCAGTGAAGACGACGAACTCATCGGAAAAAAGGAATGGACTTGAAACCGACTTGGTCATTTTCGGTTGGTCGGTTTTAGTTCGTAGAATGCAATTTTTAGACCTTTTCCCGATCATTTTCACGTGTTTTAGACTAAAAACCAACGAAATTTTTCGACGGGCTGCGCTCGGGCGTAAGCTCACTTCTGTCCCAGTGTGCAGAAAAATCGTATACGCACCTTGGGCAGTTAGTAAGAAAGCCTCAGAGCACATGTAATTGTTGGCCGGGGCGAAGCCGAGATTTCTTACATTACTGCCCTAGGCATGTAATATACTATATTTGAGACCCAATTTATTTTTTCTCAGTGCACTTTTTTTCGGACATCGTCCATCACTATAAAAAATTGGATGAAAAGGTCAAGTTCTTTTGTCTCATAGTTGGAAATTCCTCCTTCTATTGAGATACGTATTTTTGTTGAGAGAGCGTTGTATTCTTTATAGAAAGAAAAAAAAACTCAAGCTATGTTTATGCTTTTTTTTCATCTTTTTTTTGTACCAGCACTCTTTAGTCCTGGATTTCATCCCGTGTTGTTTACAAAATAACGTCGAATAATTGGGGGAGATCCAGGGTTAGAGAGGCCGGAAAAAAAATTGAAAAAGACATGAACATTTCTCAGTCAGGGAAATTTTTTTTTATTAGTCAGGGAAATTTGTAGTTTATTTTTTTATTATCCTATATTTTCAAAATTTAGGGGAGAGTGGGGCGAAATGGACACTGTAATGGAACGGTTAGAGATGGATTTTTTTTGATAATTCTATTCAAAAGCTGAGGAAATTTTAGCCGGAAAACGAGTGTCAGATGTATTTTTTTTTATTTTTTTGAAAATTCGATATTTTTCGGCATTTTTGAGAGGTGAGAGCCTTTGCTTTTTTGAAAATTCTCAGTTTTTTGCAAATATCTCTGGTTCTATCGATCGCAGCAACTTGGGGCTGTTCTCAAATGAAAGGCCAGCTCATTTACCATTGATTTATGGGGTTTCGGATCCAAAATATCAATTTTTAGGATATTTATAGGCCAAAAACTGTTTTACAAAACTGTTTCACAAAAATGCCCATAAATAGCTCAAAAATCGATATTTTTGGATTGAAAACCCAATGAATCAATGAAAAATGATCTCACCTTTCACCTCCATTTAGAATTTTTACGCTACGACAAATAGAACCGAAGATATTATCAAAAAACTGAAAATTTTCAAAAAAAAGGAAGGGTTTCATGTAGCGTCTCTGAGTACCTGTCCCGCAGACGTTGACCGTACCAGAGGCACCAACACTAACAGCGCCCAATAATTGATACACGTGTCAGTGTATCGGGTTCCACGAAAGCGCGGTGGTTTTTCGGGAATCAACACAGACGCCTATAGTCTCTCAAACGGAACGTCTCGTTTCTTTCTATCTTAAACAGAATATTGCGCGGCGATTACCTTGTAAATAGTTGTAAATACTCAAGTACATTAATATTAATTATATCAATCAAATCATAAATTATAGTGTTCATTTAACTCCTGAAGTTCTTACATTTCACCCGTCTAAAATGCTCGAAAAAGTCAAAATCGACAAAAATTCAAAAAAATTAATTTCGGCACTTGTTTCCCACCTAATATTTCCTCAGCTTTCCAATGAAATAATCAAAACCAATCTACCGCCAATATTTCTATTATTTTCAAGAGTTTTCCATAATATTTGCCTGAAAATTTAACTTTTTGATTAGTTAGAAATCTGCAAAAAGGTTAATGAAAAATCACAATTTTAAGGACTTAACGCAGTCTCGGGGATCATTGGTAAATTCTAATGAAAAAAATTGTTCTCAGAAATGACTGAGAATTTAAACGCATATTGAAATAATATTTATTTGTGTACGTCCTGGATTTTTATTTTTAGTCAGGGAAAACTCATGGAAAAATCAGGGAATTTTGAAATTTGTTTTCAGTCACCACCCTGCTTATATTAACTAATATTTCAATTCATTTTTTTTCAATATAAATTCCTTTACATTATTTTCGCTAATTGAATGCGCAGAATGATGAATCAGAGAGTCAAAAAAAAAGAGCTTGAATTGACAGAAAAAAATGCCAAGGACTATGAAACAAACTGAGACAAATCAGGATAATCGCTCTACTCCCTTCATTCTCATGACAACTGCAAAAAATTAGTGATGGGGCTCACTCAGTCGATTCTCTTTTCCTCAAAAGCGATTGTCTTTGTGCGATTTTGATTAACTCGATTAATCGATATTCCTATTTTTTTTTTTCAAATCGTATCTCTAGTCTGCTGAAATAGTTTCGTGGGGGATTGCCAGAATTAAAAGACTACTTTAATGGTTCAATTTTAGATTTAAAAAAAAAATTAATTGATTGAATTTGAAGACTTTGAATAAAAAATTCTTTGACCAATACGAAATAGTTTCTCTCGAACTATCTTTGCTAAATGAATGTAAAGAATGTTGAATCAGAAAATTCAGAGAAAAAAAACTGAAAATTTTCTTCCGATTTTTTTTTTTTTTTCAACTTCTCGAATAGGGAAGTCATGTATTTTTTATTTTTTCAAATTAACTTCCAACAAGCTTCTCTTATCGACATATTTTTCGAATATTTGAAAAAAATTCATTAATTCGAGATTTTATTTTTTTTTCATTTGATTAATTATTTTTTGATTTCGATTCACAGTTACTTACGATGTTCACACTGGCCTCGATGTCACGTAACAGCGATAAGAAAAGATTGAAACTTCAGAATCTCAAATCAGCGAAACCACAATCATCCACCTCTGCACATGCTTCCAGTGAGAGTGAATTTTTTGACGGCACTGTTCCGCAGAACGACTCACCAGTGGGCATCCTTGCTCACGACTTATAATGAAGTACGTCTGCAATACCCAGATGTCGACCTCTCATTCAATGACGTTATTGATAGGATGGTGGGATGGAGGAGGCAGATGCATCCACCGCGAGTGCTCACTTATGTGGAGTTACAGCATCTATTGCAAACACCTGAGTGGCAGACGTTAATGAGGCACGAGCGCGGTAGCGTGTACATGAGCACAATTACTTTACCAGATGGATTGACAGCGGCCCTCTGGGGGGACATATCTATTGGCCGTACTTTTCAAGAACTGCCAATAGTATGCATCAACGTTACTACGTTGATCAGACCCGATATTTCTGACACTGTTGGGGTATTAACGGTCTCTCTGGTACATGAATCACGTGCCCTCACTTTCGGATGGGGGTTGATGGACCAGTTATCTGTGGAGCTCATATCAGAAATGATCGCATGGATTCGGGAGCAGCTTGTACCAGTCGGAAACCCCGACGTCATTATCAGCAACTTGGATTGGAGGTTGCGTGCAGCGATCACCAATGTTTGGGGTAATCAAGCAAGGATCCAGATCACATTTCCGGACATGGCTTCAACTATCCTACATCGTGCAAATGATCTCGCTGATTTCAGCTTGAATAATGACCATCATTTGATGATTTTAAGAAAGCTGATAGCAATAATATGGCTTCCAAGTGACTCGGTCAGGGAGGCAGTCGAATGGCTGAGACAATCAACTGAAGTCCATGAAGATCTTCATCGTATCTTCTGGCCATTGTTCGATTGGTTCATTCAGGATTTCATCCAGGATTTCATTCAGGAATGAATCTAACAACCGACACGTTGTATCGTCACGCTGAAGATTTCACCGATGTGACGATGGATATATCATGGAATGTGCACCATATAGCGCAGAGTGCCACCCCAGATTTCTGGCCATTCTGGCGCAGCACCCTATCAATAACAGAAAATTCGTGAGGTGATCTGGAGAGGATTCGTCAAGGTCCTCCTCAGATACATCAGATTTCCACCAGTCCTCGTGCACGATTCTGCATCCGAAGGAGAAGTTTACATTTGTTATGGGATAGACTTGATGCCGGAGCTATCGACTTCGTGAGATTCTTGACGGTGGCAGCAAATTTAATGACTCCATTTCTGAATCTTGTTATTTTTCAAAGTCAAGACGTTGATTATATTTTTCAATTGAGAAATTAACCAGCGGTGCCAGAAATTCCTGTGGAGAATTTTGTGGGGCCACTTCGACCAAACAACGAGTTACTCGTGGAGATGGGTGTAGACCGGTTGAGGTTGAGACGACAGAATGAGAGGATTGAAGCTGATCATGATAATGCTGCCGAGGATGAGGGGGTAGCGGCACCGGAGGGCGTTGTTGTCGGGAGGAGAGTTGAAGAAAATCCATTTGTTAATTACTATGATTGGAGATGTGTGCGATGTCGTACAAGGCCGATCAGCTTGGTTTCAACGCCATGTAACTGCATCGCCATTTGCATGGAATGTGAAGAGGATATCCGACGAGAAGCCCTGGAATGTCCACTCTGCCATAGCAGAGTCATCAATTTTGAAAGAGTCTACTTTTCAAATGGAGGGGATGAGCTGGTATATCCCTATGATTGGGAGTGCCAGATCTGCCGGGCAGCAGCAATCAATTCGATGGCACTCTGTAGACAGGTGATGCTGTGCTCCAACTGTGCCACCAGACTGGAGGACGAGGATAGGCGAGCAAACCGGGCAGTTAGGTGCCCATTTTGTAATGGCCCAGGGCATTTCCAGAGGGTTGGTATAAAGAGGATGGAACCTTAACTGCTTCACGAGGGATTAATTTGGAGTTTTCTAACACATTTCATTAACGAACTTGCAAATTTATCCAATCACATTTCACTCATTAATTACATTCAATTTTTTCACCTTTTTGTTATTGTAATAATTTCTTTTTTTTCTGGAATTTAACAATTGGAATTATTATTTGCGGTTCATTCTCGAGAAATAATCTTATCGTAAAAAGTGAATTTTCCATTTTATCGCATAGTTTGATAGGCCCAAATTATTAACAGAAGAGTTAAATTAAAAAATATGGATCTCAGCCAGTTCCTCATTTCATTATTCATTACTTTCCTTTAATTCTTTTACTTTATAATGTTTATCATTACAGGATTTTCTTTTGTTTTTTTCTTCAATTTGCCATTGTCATTATCATTTGTGCTTAATTTTGAAACATTGTGTTATCTTGAAAAGTGGAACTATCTAATTATACGTGGAGGAATCTCCTACTCTTGGATTTTCCATTTTATTGCATAGTTTCATAGGTCCAAATTATTATTACAATGAGTAGAACTAAAAAATATGTATCTTAGCTAGTTCCGCATTTCATAATTCATTACTTTCATTTAATTATTTTACTTTATTGTTTCTGCAATGATTTTCTTTTTTTTTGGAATTTGCCATTGCAATTATTATTTGCGCTTAATTTTGAAACATTGTCTGAAACATATCTTGACAAGTGGAGCTACCCAACTATACTTATAAGTGTCTTACTTCACGAAGGAAAAAGGATGAATTAATTTTTTTTTTCATTCTCTTTTGAAGAATATCTCGGAAAGTAATAGAAACTAGCCTTTTTTTGGCCTGACCTTTTTTTGTAGAGAATACTACTCTAACCACAAAAGTGGATCAGGAGGAAACGGGCGTATCTCGCTTAATTTCCGGGATATTGCTTGTATGTCGTTCGTTTTTTGAGAATATTAAGGAGGTTCTACACTACTCAAGAGTGAATTTAAATTTTTTGATATTTTTGCATAAAATTTTTTAAGGTTACAAACAAATATATCATACACGTTTTAGTTGAATGATCAATGCATTGACCGTCTAGTTATCGAGAAAAAAAATAGTAAAAATGCGTAATTTCAAATGCTTATAGAGAGCCCTTATGACAGAACAACTCTATTGGCGACGTTTTGTATTTTTTTTTTCTAGATCTAACAGATATTTTCCCACTAAAAATTAATATGATATAATTGAATATGTATAGAATTGAATGATATTCTTTCGGACCCACCTCAGCGGCCAAATAAGCTCAAGAAACGCACTACAAAAAAATTTATTTGTAGTAAACACGTCATGGCGGCGGAAACGATAGAGGGCCTGGCTACGCTGCATGCATCAGCTGATCGAATATATATCAATGTATACCGATATGTTTCTATGCCGTAATTTTTTCTTTTCAAATGCAATAATTTGTTGCTAACATATTCTTAACATTGGTAGAAGAATTTATCAACATTTTTGAGGAACAAAGCACAATAATCGAAAATTGACATCCAAGAATTTGAAGTTTGCAGGCAGCCGCCATTCCACTACTCGAATGTTTTTAATACTTCTATTATTAAAAAAATCAATTAATAAAAAGAGCGAAATAACATGTATTTTTTATAATTAAAATAGTTAATTTTCGTCGGGTTTTTACTGACCAAAAAAATAAAAAAATTATGTTGCTTTCTTGAACTACCGTGTGAGTGTAGAACCTCGTTAAGGAAACTAATGGAAATATGTAACAGATAATATCAAGATCTGCAAAAAAAGATTCGGACGAATAAGGCGTATGTCCATTAGTTTCTGAGATATTCTTGAAAAAAGGACTGACTTGTCCTGTTTCACCTCTTCGTTACAGAATTTTTTTGTCATACCTCTTTCCACACGGACTCTATCATAGACTGGAAGATAGACGAAAATCTTCTTCAATATTTCTGTTGGAAGAGACTCCATTGAACTAATCGATAATACCAATCGATTTTTCACCTGTGATTTTAAAGAGCAAATGGAACTAATGATTCGATGAGTGAAATAATGACGTTTACATGAGCTCCTCCATTGTTAACACATATTGAGGCTGGTCTCCAAGTGAACCAGCGTCGCATTTGAAAACTCCGTGTTGAAATTAATTACTTTACTGGCGCGAAATCCTCATGGAAACGTGATTTTATTTATACGTAGTGGGGGAAAGGAAGAAGAGGGGGAGACTCGAAAAGAACATGTCGGAAATGTGAATGTTTGTCTGTTGTAAGAGAAATAATAATCCATCGAGAGTAAGTCGTATGGAAGCAATCGTTAGTCAGTATAAATGCGAAAGGAAAGGATGAAAGCTTTATAAGGAAATTTAGATTGTATTGACAGGATTAAAGGCGCCTTTTCTTTTCCTTGTTACTTTTCTCACTACAAGATTAATTAAATAAATCTAAATAAACAACAACGTAATTGTCATTTCTCTCGTATACCTACTTCCAAGTTACAACACTCCGGGTCATCAATGAATCGCCTTCATCTATAATCTAAAAAATCAGAATTTCCAGAGAAAATGCTACTCTCAAGTATTTTTCGATGAAAATCTGACAGTAAAAATGATCGAAAATCGCCAATTTATTTCCAAGTTTTGGATTCTATGAGAATTTAATGATTTGAGCTCATTGTGAAAAAAACACTGAAGTTTTCAGACTGTATATCGATAACGTTTTTCTTCGAATACATGAAAAAAACGAAATTTTCCGGTGTTGACAGTAATCTATCTCATAAAGCGTGGTCTTCTCTCAATTATATGTATTTTTGAGCCTTTGCATATGTTCAATGCAACTTCATAAATTGCCGTAGAAACTTCAATTTTCAACACTTTGTGACGCTCTCCTGCGTTTTGAGCGAGTCTCTTGAATAATTGCGATGTAATTCTCATTTCAGATATTCCCAATTCTTCAAGATATTCTGACTTCATTATCATTTTGAATATTCCATTTTCTGTGATAAAATCAGAATAAGAATGTATTTCTAAACATTTAAACTTCAGCAAACGAATCAGGATTTTGTCATCGATTGAATCAGCATAGAGTCTCAGGGATCCCAATTTTGGGAGAGCTAACACAGCTTTTACAACTTTACGTGGAAGTTTGCCTAAAAAATAAACAATTAACTAGAATTGATTAACGGAACAGCTTAGTAGGGATGGGATAAAACAGAATTACTTTTTTTTTGTAGAGAATTTTGAGAGTTACAGAAAAGAATGAGTCTCAACTACTCAAATGTTAGAATAATATATAAACCATAATTACCGTTGGTATAGAAAAAGTCTAGACTTTTCAAATTTATACATTCACGTAGTAAATCAATCGTTGAATCAAGATCAGGCGCTATATCCATCACTTCCAAATAAGTCAAACCATTCAGCAAAGAGGAATTTACCTGATCATATATGCCTTTTTCAACGAATATTGGAAAATGGAAAGCTTTCAATTGTTCACATTTTGAAATGGCTGCCAGCATCTTAAGAGTCAGTTCATCAAAATTCAATTCTTCAAGAGATGGTGAATTTTCAATGAGTGAAATGAATTTTTCCTCCCAATATTCTCCTCCAAATACATTATCGTACCCAAGGTCCAGTGATATCCAGTCTCTCAGAAATACTGACAGTATTCCAATAATATTGTCTGCATTAGTGCACTTGATTGAACGTATTTGTTTATTAGCTCTTAAGAGCTTCACAAATACTGCTACAGCAGATTCTTCTACCTGATATAATTTGATACTGTCAATGTTACGGCAGTGGGTAGCAATAATTGATAGTAGAGATTCGATAGGTATCTCATCGGGATCAATGTCAATGATGACTTTTTTCACATGTTGTCTAGCTCTGGGGACCAAACTCTTGATAATTCCGAGTTCATCAGCACCAATGAAGAGTCCATTATTTTCCATCGTGATAAATTTATCGAAATCATTCAGAGAGTCTCTGAATCTGTGATATTTCGTTTTGAGCTCTGGTGACACGATGTATAATACTTGTACATCTCGCCATACTCGTTCGGTCGACACATTTTTCCATCTTTTGCAAACTGTAATGATTAATGTCATGAAGTTAACGATACAAGAATTATTCAATGGTGAAGAGATGAAACAAGATGAATCATTATTTTTCTGAATTATTTTTCTTTCAGATCTTTTTCTCATTTTTTCTTTTGTAGAGAATTCTAAGAGTTGCAAACAACATGACTGCACCATCGCGTCATCTCACTTAGTTTCCAAAATATTTGAAAATAAAGAATCGACTTGTCCTGTTTCATCTCTTCTCTACTGACTTTGTTTTTAATACCTCTTTCCACACGGACTCTATCATAGACTGGAAGATAACCAAGAATTTTTTGCAAAATTTCTGTTGGCAATGAATCAAATGGATTATTGTCGACTGATTCTCTAGCTGTTGATTTAATAATCTTTTTTTTCTTGCTTGTGCTGCTCAAGTATTGTTGAATTCCAGTCTTTTGACTACGCAGCCAATATGAAGATTCCATAATCAGAGGAAAAAAAAATGATTGATGGAGAGCAAATGGAACAAATGATTCTCCGAGTAAAATAATGACAATCGTATGAGCTTCTCTGATGCCGCTACATCATAAGGCTGGTTTTCATGTAAATCGACGTCGCAAGTTGAAACTACTGATCATGGAGGAATTACCTTTATCTGTTATTTTCAAAAATTCAGAATTTATGATTAAATACATGAATACATGAATACGTGCAAATTGACAGGAAAATCCCATCTATTTACAGAATGTAATTCCTTTTATGAGAAAAAATGAGGAGAGCTTTTTCTTTTTTAGATATCGGTTTTTATCATGGAATGTGATAATCGAAATTTTACGTTTCAGCCTCAATAAAGTCTCCCGTAATAAACAGTGGTATTGTCCTTATCAACAATTCTGTACTGATAATTACCGTACGTCATAAAGTGTATTTGTTTTTCTCCTCCTGAATGCAAAATCCCTGCAAGTGATAACGAATCCTGCTGAAGAATTTGAGAATCTGAGTGGAAACATCGATAGCTTACATTTTTTATTAAAACATAAATGATTATAATGTTATGGAAAAACTCAATAATATATTCATTAAGTTCTTTGAGATTCTGCAGTGTCGCAAAATATTTTCCTAGTTCTCTCCATTTTCATTGGAATTTCTGCAGTAATCTTCCGCATTTCAATGATCTCCTTGGGAGTTTCCATAATCCAAATGTCTCATTGGTATTTTCTCTATTTTCATAAAAAATCGTTAGCTACGTGCAAGGTGAACTGCTCTCGATTATTTCATGATGAAAATTCGATAGGAAAATAGAAAATTGTTAAATTATCTTCAGGTTGCTGTGATGGGAATTGGATAAATTACGCTTATTGTGAAAAAAACACTGAAGTTTTTAGACTTTATATCAATAACGTTTCTCTTGAATACATGAAAAAAAAAATCTTCCAGTGTTGACAATAATCTATCTTCTGAATTTAGGTTTCTCTTCAATTATATGTATTTTAGACCCCTTACATATATCTAACGCTACTTCATAAATTGTGTAGAAACTTCAATCTCCAAAACCTTTCGACGCTCTCCGGCATTTTGAGCGAGTCTCTTGAATAACTCCATCGTAACTTTCACTTCAGATATTCCCAATTTTTCAAGACACTCTGAATGCATTATCATTTTGAATATTCCATTTTCTGTGATGGAATTAGAAGGAAAATGGAACTCTAAACATTTGAACTTTATCAACCGCATCAGAATTTTGTCAGTGACTGAACTGGTATAGAGTATCGGGGACTCTAACTTTGGAAGAGCTAACACAGCTCGTACAACTTTACGAGGAAGTTTTCCTAAAAAATCAACAACTAATTAGAACTGATGGAAGGCACAAGTCAGTAGTGAAGAGGTAAAACAAGATAATTCTATTTTTTCATCATTCGTTTCCCCTAAAAATCCTCAAAAACGGAGATACTCCATTTTTCCTCCAATTCTTTTTTGTAGAGATTTCTAAGAGTTACAAAAAAAAAGAATTAGTCTTCACTACTCAAATGTTACACTAATTACAATCATCGAATTAACGGCAAGCTCTGCATCCGATAGTTCTAAACAGTTCAAACGATTCAGCAAAGAGGAATCCAGCTGATCATAAATGCCTTCTTGATTCCAGCATGGAAAATTCAAACATTCCAATTGTTCAAATTTCGAAATACCTGCCAGCATATTCAGAGTTACATAATGGAGATATATTTTTTCAAGAGATGGTGAATTTTCAACGAGTACAACCATCCTGTCCTTCCAAACTTCTTCATCAATTCGATAATCATACCCGAGATCCAGTGATTTCCAGTTCCTTAGTGGCAGTATTTTAATGATGTTATCTGCCTTAGCCCAAGTAATTGACCGCAATTGTTCGTTAACTCTTAACAGCTTTGAGAAAACTCTGCCAGCAGATTTTTCTACATCTTCTAAGACAATACTTTCAATGTTATGGCACTGGGCAGCGATAATTGATAGTATTGGTTTGGTAGGTACAACATGTGAATGAAAGTTCAAGATGATTTTTTTAATATGCTTTCCAGCTCTGGAAACCAAACTCTTGAGAATTCCGAGTTCATCAACACCAATGAAGAGCTCATTATTCTCCATAATGATGAATTTACCGAATTTCTCCAGAGATTCTCTGAATCTGTGATATGTCGTTCCAAACTCTGATTTCATGATGTATAACACTTGTACATCTCTCCATACTCGTTCTGTCGATACATTCTTCCATCTTTTGCAAACTGAAATGGATAATTCCATGGGAGTAACAGTACAAGAACTATCCTATGGTGATGATTAGGGCCCCAGACTTTAGTTATTATTTCGTCCGGTATAGTTGCTAGGTAACCGTTCGAAAAATTTGAAATGTGTAGAATTAAATTTGTCAGAATGTTGAAAATCTTAGGGGGAATTTGAGGGGGATTTGAAAGGGGATCTCAGGGTGAATCGGAGGGGATCTTGGGGGGAATTGGAGGGGATTTTGGGGGGAATTGGAGGGAATTAAAGGAGAATCTTAGGAGGAATTCTCATTTTAATTACTTAAATGTGTGAAACAGTCTAACAACTTAACATTCCACACATTTGGAATCCAAACGGTTGCCTAGCAACTCAACCGGACGAAATAATAACTAAAGTCTGGGGCCCTATTGATAATCATGAAATTAGCAGACATCTGACAATTTTTTGGATTTTTTTGAACAAATACATTGTTATTAAAAGAAATACCCAAAAACTTCGCATTTGTAGTTCTATGAATTTACTATATATGCATACCCCCAATTTTTAAAAAAGTAATTTATTCGCTAAAAGAAAAAAATTGTCAGATGTTTGCTATTTTCAGTTTCATCCTATGGTGAAGGGATGAAGCAAGATGATTGATTTTTTGAAATCATTTTTTAAGAAAATATCTCGGAAACTAATCGAGATACGCTCTTTATCCCGATTTTTGCTCTGTAAAGAACTCCTTTACTCCAAGAGCTGTAAAGAAAAGGATGAAAGCGACATCGTGTTATCTCACTTAGTTTCCAAAATATTTGGAAATGGAGAATCGATTTGTCCTGTTTCACCTCTTTACTACTGAATTTGTTGGTGATACCTCTTTCTATACGAACTCTATCATAGACTGGAAGATAACCAAGAATTTTCTGCAAAATTTCCGTTGGCAGTGACTCGAATGGATTAGTATCAAGTGATCCTCCAGCTGTCGATTCCATAATCTTCATTTTCTTGCTTGTACTTCGCAAGATCCGCTGACCCTCAGTCTTTTGACTATCCAGCAGATATGAAGATTCCATAATGAGTGGAGGAAAAATAATCAATGAAGAGCAATAGAACTAATTATTCAACAAGTGAAATAATGACAATGATATGAGCTTCTCGAAGGTCGTTATGCCGTAAGGCGGATTTTCATGTAAATCGATGTTGCATGTGAAAACTGCGGTACATCGAGCAGTCCCCTTCATCTGCATTTTTTAAAAAATTCTCCATGTTCAAAGGAATCCATGACGACGTGCAAATTAACGAGAAAATACCATTTCGTTGAAACAATGGACATAAAAACTGATAGAAGATGACAAATCAACGAATTTTTCTACTCAAATTCTTTGAAAAAAAATTCAACTAATTCTCTTTCAAAATTTTATCACCCATCAACGAAACAGCTCGCGGTGTCAGCATCGAGATTGAAATATTCTCATCAAAACTGAATAAAATGGGGAAATTGCATCGTAAAGCAAGGAGTTTTGTGGTCGAAGAGAGAAGAAGAAAACACTGATCAGAAAGAAATTTTCAAAATTATATTAAATTGCTTTTCGATGGAATTATTGGAAAAAAATCATCAGAATCCTCATTTTACTCTACTCAATTTAGAGAAATCAACAACGGCACTTTGGTATTTTTCGTTATCCTGTGAAAGAAAGAGATCTTTATTAATATTATTACTGTATTTTACATTTTTGTTCTTCATATGATCGCAAGAACCCGCTATTATATTATTAGTTTCGTATATGATCTTCAATGAGATGACACAGATGATATGAAAGAAATATTGGAATTATTTTGCATAATTCGAATAATTCACAATTGAATGGAAAATAGCTCGCAATTATTTTCTAATGAAAATTGATAATTAAAAATTGGTAATATGTTTGAAAGTTACTGGATTTGATGATTTACAGTGATTATAAAGAAATACTGAAGTTTTCAGACTTTATGTCAATAAGGTTATTCTTGAATCCATAATGAAACGAAATCTTCCAGTTAATTGAGGATAGTTTGCCTTTTTTTTCAGTCACTGCTTTTTAATGATGTATTCGAAATCTTCCAGTGTTAAAAATATTTCAGCAATCTCACAGTTTCTCTAGATCGAGTATTTTTTTCCCTCTAATTATTTGTATTTTAGGACTCTTGCATATTTTCAAGGCTAGTCTATAAATTTCAGGAGAAACTACAATTTTCAAAATTTTACGGCGCTCTCTCACGTTTCTAGCGAGTTTCAAAAAAAACCTCATCGTAACGTCCATTTCGGAAATGTCCAATTCTTCAAGACATTCTGACTCCATTATCATTTTTAATATCCCATTTTCCGTGATGGACTGACGGGAGCGAGACTGATGGATTTTCAAATGTTTGAATTTTAGCAAATGTATCAGAATTTCATTAGTGCAATGAGTGGGATTGAGGCCCAGGGACTCCAACTTTTCAAGAGGCAATACAGCTCGTTCGAGGATAAGTGGAAGCTCCCCTAAAAAATGAACAATTATTAAAATTGATTGTAGGAACGAGGCAATAGTGAAGAGAATGCAATAAGACGATTTTGTCTTAGTCCCCAGGTGTATAAAGTTGATCGCCGATTAGCGGTATAGCCGTACAAAGGAAAGCTCTGACACGGGGAACCGTAGTGGAGGAACCTAGCTCCTTACGTTCCCCGTGTCAAAGTTTTCCTTAGCATGGCTATCGTCACTTGGCTGTGCTGCCATAGTTAAGTGATATGTGAAGTTAATTTCGAGCGATTAACTTCACTCAGTTAACTTGACACGATTAAGAAGAATTTGAGATCGCGTTCCTAAAAACCGTCGAAAACAGCTCAAAATAGCTACGGATTGATGACCACTGTACCATAACTGGATGAATTGTTTTGTTTTCATTACTTTGGAGCTGAATGAAATAGATTTTTCATTCAGTTATTGGTTATGATTCCAGCTGCCACGTGGGTAGCCATCTTTAACTATCACCGAGCGAAGTTAACTGCCTAAAGTTTACCATACATATAACTGCGACAGCTCCGTCAATTAATCGACGATTAGTGCTAATCGAGCTTTATACACCTGGGCTTTCATATTTTTCTGAAGACAATTTCAAGAGCTACAGAAGAGGGAACAGATAGAATCGTCATATCTCGCTCTTAGTTCCTGTCATATTACCAAAAATCAATTGACTGAAGAAAGATACTGATTCTGTTTCACCTCTTCACTACTCATAAGTTGAAATAATAAATGAATCATAATTACGGAAGAGACAGCGAAAGTCCAAGTTTTTCAAATTTGTACATTGACGTAGTAAATTAATGAGTAAATCAATGTTACTCCATGAACCCGTGATTTCCAAACAAGTCAAACGATTCAGCCAAGAAGAATTCATCAGCTGGTCATGAATTTCGACTCCACGAAAATTTGGAAAAGACAAATTTTCCAATTGTTTGCAGTTTAAAATAGCTTCTAGTATGTTCGGTGTCCATTTTGGAATAAGTAATTTCTCAAGTGATGGTGAATTTTTAATGAGTACTACCAATTCTTTGCCCCATACTTTTGTCGACCATAAGTCGAGCATAATGTCCAGTGACTTCCAGTCTCTCAGTGGCAGTTTTCCAATAAAATTGGTTCCATCCCTGCACGAAATTGAGCGTAATTGCTTATTAATTTCGCATAACTTTATAAATTCCTCGACATCGAAAGTATGTATTATAAATGAATCGATTATTTCGATGTTACGGCAGTGTTTAGCAATGATTGATAGAATAGCACTGCCAGGGGCAGGAAAGATATCAACACCAAAAATAAATTTTTCAACACATTGTCCAGCCCTGGAGAGTAAACACTGGATAATTCTGAGTTTATCAACACCAATGAAGGGTTTATCAACGCCAATGGAGGGTTTATCAACACCAATGAAGAGTTTATCATCCTCCATCTTGATAAATTTACTGGACTTCTTTGAAGAGCCCCGGGCTGGTATTAAGCGTTTTGTTTCAACGATGTGTACTACTTGTACATCTTTCCATACTTCTTCGGTAGACACATTCTTCCATCTTTTACAAACTGTAATGAGTAATTTCATGAAATTAATGGCACAGGAATAATTCAATAGTGAAGAGATAAAATAGGATAAATGATTCTTCTCTTCATTCTTTGTCGGAGAATATCTCGGAAACTGATCAAGATAGGGATCAACTTCTCCTAGTTCACCTCTTCTCCGTTAAATTTGTTTGTTATACCTCTTTCCACACGAATTCTCTCATGGACTGGAAGATGACCAAGAATCTTCTGCAAAATTTCCGTTGGCAGCGAGTCGAATGGATTAGTATCAAGTGACCCTCTTGCTGTCGATTCCATAGTCTTCTTCTTTTTGCTTGTGCTGCCTAAGCACTGCTGATCCTCAGTCTTTTGGCCTTCCAGCAGAGATGGAAATTCCATAATGAATCGAAAAAAGATTGATGAAGAGCAAATAGAACTAATTATTCGATGGGTGAAATGATGACAATTGTATGAGCTGTTGTGGTTATCCTTAGTAAAATTTTCACTTGGGTTCTGCAGCCGTTGGAGGCGCTGAAGTACTCTGCTGAAAAGTGTGGGAAGTTTGAAATGACCAGTTCACTATTCAATTGTCACTAATACTTGGTGTTTTATTCATTAACATGAATAATTATTGACTCAAATCATATTCATGAGAGACAAGTAACTTCACTAAGTCTTAAAAGTTCAATCAGTAATTCAACTTGTCTATAATAAAAAAAATTCAGAGTTCACAATTATTATTAAAACACAAATGAACATAATACAAGTGAAATTCTTAATGAATCATTAATTAATTTCTTGGAGATTCTGGAGTGGCAAAGACTATTTTCTTGATTCTCTGCTTCTTTATTGGACTTTCTACAGTAGCGTCCATCGGAATTTGTTTCTTTGGAATCCTGTAGATTTTCGTTGTGAGAAGACGAAAGTCAACGACTGTAGCCACTCGCAGGATAAAAATCCCAAGAATTACGAGCCAACTCCAAGCCATCATCCACGCGAGTATCTTTAAAAAAACAATTCCCATAATTTACTGCCTTCAATCAAAAAATTAGCTTTCAAATATTTATTCAATTGGATAAATACCTGAATTGCTGCATAGATGTAGCAGATATTGTGTTTCTGGTAGCCATCACCTTTCAAATAATGAGTAACGATATCGCAGTGGTTGTAAAAAAAATCAGAGAATTAATCTCATTTCGTTAATCCTAATTTTCAATCAATTACTTTTTTAATCTCTCAACTTCGGTATCGTTCATGTACACATTAGCAGCCATTTTCAAGTTCTTCGTGAACAGCCACAATGACAATAATCGCAAAAATTAAATGAAACAGGAGAGCTGGAGGAACAATTCTCCAAGGGGCGATGTATCTGAAGTTGAATACAAAAAAATTATATTGAATATTTCGCTTTAGAAGAGTTCATCTCAGTAAATGATGGAGATACGCCCTTTTTACCCTAAGGTGGACTTGAGTAGAGAACTTCAGAAGCTATGAAACATTTTTAGGGGAAAAAGGGCGTATCTCCATAAATTTTGGAGACATTTGACGAAAATTAATGGGAAAAATTGAGAAATCCTTGAATTATACTTTTTTTGTCTAAGAGAATTGGAAAAGAATCCTTCCTTTTTTTAATTAAGAAAAAAATACTTGCGTTCGCGTGTCGTATCCACCTTTGCCGCACTTTGAAATCAGGATGAACCAGATTATACCAAAGGAACATGAGCACAGAGTAATGGCAAAGAAGAAACGACATTGGAAATTGTGATCAAACGTTATTATGAGATTTTTTCTCCAATCGTCTGATGTTATTTCAGGACCTTCTTCCTCTATCATCTCGGAATTTCTCATGCGAAGCGTTCTCGTGTGAATTGGTGACTGTAACTTCGCCCAGATTGGACAATTGCCTCCGTAAATGTCCATCTGAGGAGAGGAAAGACTGATTTTTCAAAATAATCAATTTTAACATAGGTTTTCCACCGGAAATTCCCTCAGGTTTTCAATGTAACCATCGAAAAAAATCCGTTCCATCAGAATTCCCATTCTACTCTGTTTTCTTGAATAGGAATTGAATAACAAACTCACCCAAAAAATGTAGAATAAAATTGAACAGACATAACCGGAGATGGCACATTTGAGATAAAAAAACATTGGTATTATTTTCCATAATTTGGATATTTCTCTCGCGTCTCTTTCAATGATCTCCTTATGGGTTTCGATAATTTCCAAGTCTCTAGTCGATTTTCCTTCCATTTTCATGGAAAATCGTTAACTTCTCCTTTTTCGACTCTGTGTAGATTAGATCTTTAACATTTAGTAAATCTTTAACCATGTGAAAGGAAAATAACTCTGAACTATTTTTTGATGAAAATATAAGTATAAAAAACAGTTGCGAATCGTTTATTTATTTTGAAGTTGCTGGGTCCAATGGAAATCCATTGATTTACGCTCATTATTTGAAAATACACAAATTTTGATGCTTTATGTTAACAAACTTTTTTTAGAATACATGAAAAAACGAAAATTTCCAGCGTTGATAATCGTCTATTTAGCTCTCTGAATCCCTCAATCTTGTGGAGTTTCCTCTTGTATTATATGTATTGGAATTCCACAGCATTTTCTCAACGCGTATCTATAAATTTTGAAAGGAACTTCAATTTCCAACATTTTACAACGATCTCCAGCGTGTCGAGCGAGTTTATTGAATAACTCTGTTGTAACATTGATTTTGGGAATTTCCAATCTTTCAAGAAATTCGGAACTCATTATTAATTCGAATATTCCATTGTCTGTGATGAAGTCTGAACGATTCGCCATCCTCAAACGTTTGAATTTTAGGAAATGACTCAGAATTTCGTCAGTAAGTAAAGTGGCGTCGAGTTCCAGGGACTCCAACTTCGGGAGAGCCAACACAGCACGTATGACCTCAAGTGGCAGTTCCTCTAAAAAATGCAGCAATTATTGGAATTATTGAAAGCAATTGTTGAAATTGATCAAAGGAACAATTTAGTAGAGAGGATTCATAAATTTTTTGCCATTTATCTTTGGCAATATCTTAGAAAGTAGGAGAATTAGAGTAATTGTGCCCTCATGTTTTTCTGTAGGGGAAGATGGGGTAAAATGGACACTCTAATTGAACGGTTTGAAATAGCAATTTTCAAATGATTTCATAGGAAAACTGAGGAAATTTCAGGTGGAAAACATGTGTCAAAATTTTTTTTCTCAATTTTTAGAAAAACTTACTTTTTGGACCAAGTTTTGAAGGGGTTTTTCTTTTAAAAATCGAAGAATATCACTTTTTTGGCGATATCTCTGGTTATGTTGGTCGTAGCGATCTGGGGTTGATCTCAAATGAAAGCTGAGCTGATTTCTCATTGATTCATGTGGTTCAAATTTTGTTTTAAATTGATTTTTCAAATATTCGTAAGTCATTTCCTGAAAATCAGTTTTTGCCTTATAAGTACTTGGAAAAATTGATATTTTTCTTTTTAAATCCCATAAATCGATGAGAAATGAGCTCATCTTCCATTTAAGATCAACCCCAGGTCACTACGATCAATAGAACTAGAGATATTCTCGAAAACCTGAAATTTTCCCAAAACAGAAGAGTTTTACCCTTAAATCTTGCGCGAAAAATGAAATTTTTGAAAAAATCCAAAAAATAACTTTTGACATATGATTTTCATGAGAAATTCCCTCATCTTTCCAATGGAATCATCAGAAAAAACCTATCCCCAATATTGCCATCCATTACAAGTAAATTTCATAGTATAAAATATCAAAATCAATCCATGTCCGTTTTACCCCTTGTGTCCATATTACCCCACCTTCCCCTATACATAAAAAATATGAGGCCTCAATTACTGTGCCTTTCTAGCAGTCTAAAGACCAAAGAGAGGCATGCAAAAAGTGAGTATATCTGCAGAGTAAAAACTACTGTACACTACAATGAAAATTTATGGAATTAACTTCAAAAAGTGGGGAGACCTCGTTAGTTCTTAGGCTGGGTTTGTCATTCTCGGATTAGCGTAATCCGAGAGTTAAGTTAACTCTCGGATTAGTTTAGTCCGGGGATTTATCAGCGCGCGCTGCCTAGCGGTCAAGAGAGCATACTGGAATATCGCTTACGCAACCATATTATTTCCTGCAAAGTCAGTGTTCTTCCCTTGACCACTAGGCAGCGCGAGCTGATAAATCCCCAGACTAAACTAATCCGAGAGTTAACTTAACTCTCGGATTACGCTAATCCGAGAATGACAAACCCAGCCTTAGGCCCTGTTTCACCGTGAGATAATGGCCATTACTATAATGGCGATTAAGGAAAAATTAAGTTAAAGTCGGAAATTAACTTAATGCCGATTATCTAAATTTGGTGGTGGGGGGAAATATGGCGGTGATATAGGTAGGGGAAGTAACTGCCGTGACAGGATTCGTAACCTAAAAAATTATTTTGTCCAACAGAGTTCAATCTGAGGGATTAAATCAGAAGAAAATATCGAAAAGAAATGTTTCCTTTACTTTTTTTCCCACTGTGGACTTAATATTTCAAGAGGTTACGTCGCCATTTTCCTTCCCCTCCGCCGAATTAAGATAATCGCCATTAACTTAATCCGACTTTAACTTTGCTTGAAAATTAGCTAATGGCCATTATCTCGCGGTGAAACAGGGCCTTACAAAGTGGCAGAATATATTTTACTCTGTTGGTATCCCAATTCTTCGCATTCCTCTCTTTGGTCCCTAGACTGCTGGGAAGGCACAGTAATTTTTGATGATTTTTTTCTTCGTGTAGAGAATTCCAAGAGCTACGAAGAAAAAATAATGAGGACACAATCAGCCTATCTCTCTTACTTTTCGAGTATTCTCAAAAAATAATTGAAAGAAAAAATGAACTCATCCTGTTTTACCTCTCCTACCAATATGTTGAGATAATAAATGCAGTATAATTACCATTGCCGAAGAATTCACTGCGATAGAATAAGCCCAGGCTTTCCAAATTCATACCGTGACTTAGTAATTCAATAATGAAACCACGGTTAGTCCCTTCCAACTTCAAACAAGTTAAACGATTCAGAAAACAGGTCTCCATCGCCAGATCATAGACTGCAAAGTCTATCTTTGGAAGGTGCAAAGTTTTCAATTGCTCGCATTTTGTAATAGCTGCTAACGTTCTCGGTGTCCATTGATGAAACCGAAATGATTCAAGAGATGGTGAATTTTCGATGAGTGCGACCAATTTTTCCTCCCAATTTTTCCTCCCTTCTTCTCGAAAAGTACTTTGTCCATTTAGATACAGGTTCTTATTAAAAAAGCTGAAAGCCCCCAAGTGCAGTACCTTCCAGTCTCTCAGTGGCAGAAATTTAATGATATTATTGGCTTTTCGGCACGAAATTGAGTGTAATTGTTCGTTAACTCTTAATAGATCGTAAAAATCGTCGAGGGCAGAGTATTCTAGACAATTTAATTGAATAACTTCAATGTTACGGCAGTGTCTAACGATAATCGGTAACATAAATTCAGCGTCTGTATGATGTGTATTGAACAAAAATAATAATCTTTTGACATGTTGTCCAGCTCTTGAAACCAAGCTCCGAATAATTTCGAGCTTATCAACAGGAATGTAGAGTGTATTATCCTTCATCCTAATAGGTTTATGGGAATTTTTTACAAACTTCATGAATTCGTGATGATTCGAAATGTCCACACCCCATCCTGGCTGTTTGGATTTAATAATGTGTAGTACTTGGACATCTCTCCATATTCGTTCAGTAGATACATTTTTCCACCTTTTGCAAACTGTAATAAGTAATTTTATGACAATAAAGGCACAAGAGTAAATGATTCAAGCTGCATTAAATAAATAAATTAAAACAAAAAATTCAATAGTGAAAATATGAAACAAAATAGATACAATTTCTCATCATTCTTTCTTGAAGAATACCTTGGAAAATAGCGGAGATACGCCTTTTCCATCCGAATTCATCTTTATAGAGGATTTCGAAGGGTTAAAAAAAAACGAAGCCGAAATCGTCATATCTCGCATAATTTCTGAGATATCTTCAAAAAAGGATCAACTTCTTCTGTGTCTACACTCTTTTTATACGAAATTTGTTTGTATACCTCTTTCCACACGAACTCTGTCATTGACTGGAAGATAACTCAGAATTTTCTGCAAAATTTCTGTTGGCAGCAACTCCATTGGACTCATATCAACGGATTCTTCACTTGTCGATTCCATAATTAATCAAGAAAGAATGATTGATAAAAAGCAAGTGCAACAGGTGTATGAATGAGTGAAATGAAGACGGTTGCACGAGCCTCTCCCTTGTTGCGTCATCATGAGGCTGGTTCTCAAGTAAATCGTCGTCGCATGTGGAAACTGTGGGTTATCGGGGAATCCCCTTTATCAATAATTTTCAAAAATCCTAAATTCGTGAGAACAAAGTCATGAAAACTAGCAGATTAATGGAAAAATCCTTGGTATGGACTAAATTTAATTGGTAGAAGAGAAATTATACATTGGGCAACACGATGATCATGTAAAATTACGTTACGATATTTCATTTTTATTGTGAAAATTATCAATCCAAAACTTGCATTGCAGCCTCGATTAAGTTTCGCATTGCAAACAGTCGAATTTTCGTCATCAACGAGTCGATACTGACAATTTTTTCAGGAGAATAATCACAACATTCTTTGATCAATCGATCGAAATCTTCTTTGAATACATAATGAAAGAGTAAAATCTTCCAGTGTAGAGATCGTTTGAACAGTCAAATTATATGCGACCATTTCCTATCGGTATCTCGAAATTTTCCAACTCTTTGAATATTTTAAACCATTTCATTGAAATCATCATTTTATTCCACTTCCCTTTATATTGATGGAAAATCGACTCAAAAAATGTAGAATGAAATTGAACAGCCATAATCGGAGATGGAGCTATTGAAATTGTTAAAAAATGGGATTCTTTTTCAAATTTGGATATTTTTCGCGCGTCTCTGACAATAATCCCTTTTTGGATTTCGATAATTTCCAAGTTTTTCTCGTTGATATTCCCTCCATTTTGAGAAGTTGTTGCCTTCGTGAACGAAAAATAGCTCCCAAGTTTTCTTCGACTGAAATTTTAGAGTAAAGAACGATTGAAAATCATAAATCTGTTCAAAAGCTGTTGGGTTTAATGGGAATTCAATTAGTCACGCCTAATTGTGCATAAATACTGAAATTTTCATACTTTATACCAATAAATTTTTTCCTAAACACATGAGAAAATTGAATTCTTTCGATGTTGACAATATTACATTATATAAGAAGAGAGTCAATTATATGTATTTTAGAGCCCTCACATATGTTGAACGCAACTTGATAAATTTCAGTAGGAACTTCAATTTCCAAAATTTTATGACGTTCTCCAGCCTTTCTGACGAGTCTCTCGAATAACTTCGTTGTAAAGGTGAATCTACAATAACGCGCGTTGTCGACGCAACTTCGATTGCGTTGCGTCAAATACATGAAAAATAGAAGCAAAGCTACGCGGAGCAATGCAAAGCAGAGCGAAGCGAAGCTGAGCGAAATGATGCAAAGCTAAGCAACATCAAACAGGCTGGAGTTATTCGATGGACTGGTATAAAATAAATAGCAGAGCAGAGGAGCACAGTGGAGTGGGCTAGTATTTTGCTTTGCTTTGTATGATTTCGCTCAAGTTTCCTTCGCTCAGCTCTGCATTGCTCTACGAAGCTTTGCTTCCCTTCTCCATGTATTTGACGCAACGCCATTGCAGTTGCGTTGGTAACGTGCATTATTGTAGATTCACCTTAACATTAATTCTGCGAATTTTCAATTTTTCCAAGCATTTCGAATTCATTATCATTTTGAATATTCTATTTTCTGCGATGGAGTTAGAATAACCGCTTATCACCAAACATTTCAATGTTATCAAACGACTCAGAGTTGCATCAGTGAGTAAGCTGGCGTAAAGTTTCAGAGACTCTAACTTAGGGAGAGCCAGCACAGCTTGTTCGACTCCATGTGGAAGATCTGCTGAAAAATTAGCAGTTATTAAGAGTGTTCGAAGGAACGAGTCAGTAGTGAAGAGGTAAAACAGAATACATCTTTTTTTTCATTTGTTTCTTTTGAAAATATCTCCAAAACCAAATGGAGATACGCCCTTTTTGTTTGAATCCCTCTTTGTAGAGAATTTCAAGAACTGCAAGAAGGGATTAAAACAAAATCGCCTTATCTCACTTAGGAATTGATCGATTTTTCAAATTTTACCTCTTCACCGCTGATATATCACAATATTATACAAATCGTAATTACAAGTCTCAGAATGTTACTCCAGGCTCTTCAAATTTATACAGTGACGTAGTAAGTCAATGATTCTATCAACGTTACCACCCGGTGCATTCGTCAATTTCATCCAAGTTAAACGATTCAGCAAAGAAATATCCCTCAACCGGCCATACATTGCGGTTGGCAACGAAACTAGAAAGTACAATTTTTCCAATTGTTTACACTTCAAGATACCTGTTATTATATTTGGTGACCACCCCTGAACATAAAATTCTTCAAGTGATGGTGAATTTTCAATAAGTGTAACTAATATCGTGTCCCACTTTTCCCTGTCCAAGCTGTTGATCTCAAAGTGCAGTCTCTCCCAATCTGTCAGTGGCAGTAATTCAAGGACATTTCCTTTAATTATGGTAGTGTTACTGAAGGAAGAGAGGAACATTTTATCTAGTTCTTACAATATCCGTTCTAATCATGTATCTTTTTATGCTTTGTTTTTGATCCATTTCTATTCGAGGTATCCAATAGTAAACGAGAGGCTCAAATGGATCATTTACAAACTTTTCCTCACTGACTAGTGATGCAGCCAATCGGCGCATATTCGAAGAACTGTAGCTCACGCTAGTTCCAAATCAGCCAGTGAACCACTCGTAAGATTATTTAGGTTTACGATCGAAACGATCGAAAAAAAAAAAAAAAAAAAAAAGGTCTAAGCAATATATCATCCAATCACCGATTGGTTTCTTGTATTGTAGAACAATGATTTCTGACAAAATCTGTTGAAATATATGAAAATCGGCCATATTTTGACAGAATCTGTTGTTTTCGTCAGATTTTGTCATTTTCTGATGGATTCTCACGAATCAATTTCCACCAGGGTAGCCTTTTCCACCTTACGAATTCTCGGGATGAGAAAAATACGAAATGGCAATTCCGATGGTAAAAAAATCAGGTTATAAAAGAAAACAAGAAAAAATGCGATTTTTCTCTCTCCTAAATTTAAACACTGTTCGGTAAATTGATACTATGGTGACGCTTCATAGAAAATGTCATAATTTTGTTTCTGTTTGGGTTTTTTCCAATTTTTCATCATTTTCGGCTCCCAATGAGTCTACATTGAGAGTCAGATTTATAAATTTTTGAAATTTGTGAAATAAAATCATAGAGATAAAAGTTGAGAAAATCCCGTGTTTTGACTTGAACAGAGAGAGAGGGAACGTGATGATAGGTGTGTTGGAAAATAAAGAAATCAATAATTTTGAACAACAATGACAGTTGCTGATGAACATGAAAGAAAAACAGAGACCGAAGACCAAGGAGTGTAGCGATTTTGGCATAATAACCATTGACCCTTCTCCTGGTTATGGAGTCTTCTGTGTTCTACTGTGTTACAACTTGACGGTGAAGAATTGATTAAGTGTGTCGTCTCAACTCAATACCATTTGATCGTTTATTCAGATGAGTATTTTTTCGAATTCATTAATCCGTATTGAATTTCTAAAAGTTTTTGAATTTTGTTTTTTTTCGTAAATTTTTTCATGATATAAATGAGTTGATATTGTTTCACGCGAAGCATTCAAGTTATTGACTAGAGAAAAAAGTACGCATTTCAATGCTCGATGTACTTGTTTTCTTGAAAAAATAGAAATTGAAAAAAAATTTTAAGCCCACTGAAGGTGCGTGGTGTTTTTGTCAATGAATTTCTTCATCAAAATCCCGAGAGTCGCATAGGGTAGGTCGTGTTAGGTTGTTTTGAGGCCTACACACCACTACGTCCCCGTCGTGGCCTTGGGTAATGCCAAACGTGGTGATAATCTCAATTCTCAGGTTTTTATTTGGTTTTTATTTTCGATTAAATGGGTTAGACTTCCCAGGAAAAAGTAGGTTGTATTTTTCTAAAAATTTAATTAGGATTCTTTCCTTCCGCCTTGAAATCGTGTGACTCAACCTCTTGACAGTTGAAACATACCATCATTCTACAGATTCACAATGAAAAACGGAATTGGGGCAATTTTTTTGGATGCGTCGGTTGAGTATCAATTAACCCACTGTTCACAATGAAAATGTCAAAAAGGCTAAGGGAATTCTTTTCTTTCATTTTGTTAAAGATTCTGAACTGTTGAGTGCAAAAAACGTGATCCTTTAATTTTTTCAAAAATTCAATCGAATGAAACAAAAAAACGGCTGGGTGGATTAAGGTGACGCTTTATAGGATTTCTATAGGTATATTGAACTGTAACAGGCACACTTACCATGGGTGATTCTCTCAATATTTCTGATTAAAAGTTTGATGTTTCAAAAATTCACCCAAAGCCTTTTTTTTATTGTTTTTTCACATTCATGCAAGGGATGTAAAAAATAATTTTTCCGAAAAAAATGGCTCGTCCTTGTAGATAATTTATTCAGGTTTTCAAAACCCATCATCAATTTTCTGTGCGATCATTGGTTGCTGGGATATCGATGATCAAAGACAAAACGATCTCTTTCGATTCAAAGTCCGATATCTCAGAGAAAAACGGTCGAATCAAGGTAAAAAAAAAACAAATTGAAGCCGAATGAACAAGCTATCCGGTCCATATGGTGATTCAGTTGGAAAAATTTTTCCCAAGTCCGTGGACGAAAAAAAAAGTCAAAAACTTTCGAAATTTTTTTTTCACTGCACTCATTATAATAGCGCGATGCACATTACTTTAAAAAAAAATTTGTCCCAAGATCTCGAAACTAGAGACTTCAAGCTTCAAATTGTTTTTTTTCTACTCCGATACCATCATTCTTGAAAAAGTTACGGTCATTTGAAGAACTACTAAAAATTTGGATTTTTTTTTTAATCCTTTAATTTTTTCCGCTAGTGTATACATATATTTTTATGTAATGAATGTTTAAAACATTTCGGAAAAAGAGTTTTTCTTTTGTTTCTTTCCTTTTGAGAGATGATAAGGAATGTTATCTTTGTTCGTATCCTTCATAATCATTTAATTCTATGGTTAATACCAGCAATCAACAGCTTCCAAGTCTTCTAAATTGATGGAAATGTTATGTGTCCTTGGAAGAGAATAGTATTGCTTGCTCCATGCACAATAGCATAAATAAAAGGCCGATCAATTTTTACGATTATTGGTTGTTGTGGTGGTGCAAACCGTGCAGATCTCAGGCACATCACAGCTGTAATCGAATAATACTCTTTAGAGAAAGTAAATAGTTCATAGGTTTATCACTAAAATAAAAAAAATTAAAATTCAAATGGATTTGGACAAATTACTTCTTACAAATTTTCAGTATTATATGAGCATAAATAATAATCGAAAATTTACCTGCCGTTACGGCTGCTGCTTCACTGCCCTCTTCATCAACTTCAATGAAAGCCTTCTGGATCACTTTACTAATTTTCAGTGGAGGTTTTTCTGCAATACCAGTAAAGTCGGCGACATCTGAGAAAATTCTTCCCATTCCCATCTATGAAAAATCATAACTATTAACCCTCGGAGTACACACCTCTGACCAGAACTTCAGAGCACACACGGGGTCAAATTAACCCCAGTCCATTTTCTAAGTGCTATATCTCGAAAACTATACATTTTTTCGGAATCTATGTGATGAGGTTTTTTGTAGATGAAACAATGTACTTTCGAATACAATCATCGTTGGTTTGATTCAACTATTTTTTGATGGTAAAAAAATTAGTCAAAATTGGACCTCTTTTCTAGAGTCGGCGAATTTGAATGAAAAAGCTTCTAAGCGTCGGAGTCGACTATTTCAGATATTTTCATCCATTTTTTCATATTTTAGGGCAAAAAAAATTTTGGGGTCAAAATGACCCCTAGTGTACTCCGGAGGTTAATTACAATCAGAAGAGAAACTCATCTATTCTTTTTGGCCCATTTTGTCCCAGTTTTTTCTATCATATAATCAAAGTAATAATAATAATAATGATGATAATGAATCCAAAAATTTGCAAAATTTTTGATTGAAGAAAAAATTCTCTGAATTTGAATGAAAAACTTATTTTAATTTTGATGATTATTTATTATTGATGTGTTAACGCTGATATTGTACCTTAGTAAGAGTAGATTCTAAATTGAATGAGCTTTCAGTTTTGAACTTGGGCATGTAGAGTTCCATAAGAGTCGGGTTCGGATCTTCGTAGATTTGTTTGAAATCAATTGTTCCAAGATTACTCTCTGCCTTCTTCAAGCCATTAACAGTATTAGGTAGTATGATGAACATGCTTGTAGCATCTGTCCTATATTCTTGCTTCAAGTTATGAAAATAAATACGATTAATTTATGCTGATGAAATTAATACACGACTGATAATTTTTTTGGAGTTTAAAAAGTTAGATTATTTTTCGAAAAATATTTCAGAGAATTGAATTCGTAGTTTTTCGAATCTTCTACATGTGCACAATTTTCATTTTTTAAAAATAATAAATTAAATTTTCAAAAGCAACGAAAAATTATCAAGTTTCTGCTATTTTTGGAATTTTTCAGAATCTTTGAGAATTTTCGATTCTTTCTCAGAATTTTCCGTAATTGAGCTCTGGCAATCTTTCTTTGCCCCGTGTTTCTTGGAAAATCAGTTTTTTTTTTCAATTTTAGAATTCTTTAAAAATGATCAGCATTGAAATTTTTTTTTTTTAGAATTTTTCCATCACTTACCACATAGGGCAATTCCACAAATATAGCATCGAGATCATCCATAACTCCGTAATTGTAGTCATCAGTCTTGTGCATCATCGGCACATCCTTGGTTGTATTTTCATTGATATAAAACGGTTTAGGACTCGTTAATGATGGTTTGAATTTTTTCAGCCAATTCCCTTTGAAATAGACAGCATTAACCAGAACCATCACAGCTAGATCCAGATCACCTTCAATTCATACATGAAGAAAGAACAAAAATCAGTTTATGGGAAGGACCGAAAGGCTGTCCAAAAGAATGAATAAAAATAAAATTACAGAAAATAATAATAATCAATCATTGTGCCACTAATAGTCTCAAAGATAGATTACCTGGTTCAATGATTTTTTCAATACGCCCATGGGTTTTTCCATAGCACCATGAATTAATCATTGAACATGCAGCTTCAGCATTCGTGAAATTTAGATTTTGGATTTCTGACTTGAAGGATTTTGCTGTGAGTTCTTTGAATTCTGGTTTCGCTACGAAATCCTCTGCGATGAAGATTTTGTTAGCGAGTTGAAGATCAACTTTTTTGACATTCTGTTCAATTGTAAAGAAGATTAATGAAAAATGTTAAATTTTCAAACAATATGACTTGAATCTGAGTTTTTAGGCTTTCGTGGCCATTGTCATTATTAATATGTTTCTGCATTGGGCCGACGTTTCGCAAACGTTTCAGTTTGCATCTTCAAGGCTATGAGCCCCGATTCTGAGCTCCCAATCGAAGCTCATAGCCCCGAAGATGCAAACTGCAACGTTTGCGAAACATCGACGCAACGCTGAAACCCAACTCTACATCCATCCGGAAGCCAAACCTATTAGAAATGACTTTATTTCACATCAGTTTTCGGTGAGTATCTCAGAAACTAAGCGGGATAGGGCGATTTGGATTTCAACTATTTCTGTAGATTTTTTTTTTACAGAGAAATTTTCTACAAAGAGGATTAAGACAAAATCACTATATTCCTCGTGGAAATCGAGTCGTTAGATTCCGTAAAAAACTGACAGAAGCTGCAGAATACTCTAGATATTTATCAAAACTGACTGACAATTAATGTCAGATTTCTTCAAAATTCGGTCAGAATCGGACATATATTGATCATATTGGACACTTTCGATTGAGAATTGACGATTTCTATCCGTAAATTGGAACAAGCAGGTCAGATATCGTCATATTTAATCAGAAAAAAAATCTCATAATTCGACGAATTATCGAAGAATCTACCATGATCTGTCATAACTCGGGTGGAAATGGGAATGGCAAATTTGTCAAAAAATATCATATTCTGATCAACCTTCCAAAGGAATTACGCTATGATGTGAATGTATCTCCACAGAATCTATCATAAAGTGTCATACTTTTCATCATCAATTGAGACATCGTGTCATATTTTGTTAAATTTTCCGACAGAAAATTGTATCATAATTTAACACTCCACTAGGGAGGCTAACAAACTGGTATTATTCATTTATGCCGTATGGGAAGCACCCATACAGATAATATCCGAAATGCGATGATCTTGGTGCCTAGCACGATCCTCGCACGATCGAATTGTCACAGAAAACTGGCTCGCCAATTTGAATTTATGACTTCTAAAACGATAGTGGGCTTGGGAACTAGTTTTCTATGATGCGCGCTCTAGCAGCGCCTTCGGAACTACCAATTCCACTCATACACATATAATAGTTACCGTTTTCTAGTTTGCCCGTTTGAATACGTAGTTGAATTCCGATTCATTTCTTTACCATATTCCTTTTATTTTTTTCCATTAGTTATATACGTTTTAATCAATTTTCATTGTAAATTTATTATCATAATTTTATGATATATTATGACATTAATATTTTCCCTCAGATAATTGTCAAAATCCATCAGAATCTGACGATTTACGACATGTATAATTTTGCATAATGTAACGTATCATGACATATTTTGACATATTCAATATGACATAATCTGTCATGATTTGACATTATATATTCTAATCCTATCACTTTTCATCATGATTCTACATTTTCCAACTTGCCTCCAAGGATTACTGTTCGTCTGAATATGAAATGACATGACATATTACGATAGAAAATATTTGACGAAATTTAAAATATGCTGATATTATTCTTGATATTTTGTCATTCGTCGTCCAATTTTCACAGTTCATGAAATGCCATAAACTGCTGAAAAACCCCAGAGGAATAGGGGTAATATTATGACAAAGATTGTCATTTTCCGATATATTTGGACGTTATATGACACGGTAAAAAATTTCATAAAGTGACAATAAAAGTTTATAATTTTATGTGAATAAATCACATTTTCGGACATGACGATGTCATAAAGGGTTAAATAATGACAATATATGTCAACTTATCGATTCGTCATAGAATGATACTCTCTGTCAAAATTCGTCACAAAAATTCTGACGAAACTTGAAGAATTATGTCGAATTGCACACTATTATTTCATTATCTGTTAAATTTCTCATTTTATGACATTTTTCGAAATTGTTTGGCATTATTTGTCAGAATCTGACGAGTCGATTCCCACGAGGGATCTCGCTTAGTTTCCGAGATATTTTGAAAAAAACAATGAAATAATCTAGATTTTCCAGAAAATATCTTAGTTGTGACTGATTGGGTAATTTAATTTTTTTAAGGGTAAAGTGGGGTTGGTATGGACATTTCAATTGAACGGTTTGAGATAGAAATTTTCTAATAATTGCATTGAAAAGCTGAGAAAATTTTGGGTGGAAATATGTGTCAAAATTATTTTTTTCAAGTTTTTTTTTTTGGTCCAGTTTTGAAGGGGTATTCTTTTCGAAAAAATGCACTTTTTCGGCGATATCTCCGGTTCTGTTGATCGTATCGAACTGGGATTCATCTCAAATGGAAAGTGAGCTCATATCTCATCGATTTATGTGGTTCAAATTTTTTTTAAAGCAATTTTTAGAATACTTATACGCCATTTTCTGCAAATCAGTTTTTGCCCTATGAGCACTTAAAAAATTGATAATGGTTTTTTAAACCACGTAAGTCGATGGTAAATGAGCTTACCTCAGCAAAAAATGGAACTTTTGAAAAATTCAAAGTAGTATCTTGTGACATATGACTTCCATAGGAAATTCGGTAATTCAGCAGTATAGCTCTGCCAACTGAAAATTAGAGTTTTGAGCGTCTTCTTTACAATTTTTTTCGTCCGCCGTGCTCAGTGTGCCTATTCTAGGCTCGCATTGAGTTTGGTTTTTGAAAATTTGGATTTTATAATTTTTTTTACAAAATAAGTTGAGTTGTTAATTTCGAGTCAAAAAACTTGAATTAACCCTCTTTCTCATATGGGCGTTTCCCCCACTTTGCAGCCGGCTCACTGGGTGTGAGCTTCGACACTAGCAAGCGTACGGCAGTGGCTGACTCGAGCGTGCCAGCCAGGAGCGTAATAACTGGGTTCAATAATTGAATTCAAAATAATTACACAATTTATCTTCTAGACTTCATTTTTAGTTGTTCATCAAAATTAGTCACTTGTCACTTGTCAACTTGTCACTTACATAATCATCGTCTGAATTAGGCTGCTTTGACACAGGCTTTTTTTTAACATTCTAGCACTCATTGCAAATTTGAAAAACCTAAAAAATTCATTTTAATTGAACACAAAAATTATTATTGATGATTGAAGATAAAAAACATGGGGGAGATGTTTGTTTTTGCTAAAGAGACAAAGAATAATGCCACTGATGAAAAACGGTTATGTAAGAATGTGGCGTTGATTTATATCGAGTTCAATGATCTATCGTTATGAACACTAATCCGATGATAGAATATCTTATATTAATATTAATCAAAATTTTGGAAAAAATCGCATATAATCTATCTCAAAATACTGGGGCCCCGAGGTACCAGTTTTTCCGAGCGTCGACCGGTTCCTGCTTGCCGCTGGCGTAGATAGCCATGGAGTGGGGGGACAGCGTTGCACATGATTGGCTAACCCCACTCTGCCAGAAAAAGTACGAGTTAGTCCGACTTGCGAGAAAGAGGGTTAATTCATTGTGTTCAACAACTCAATGAATATAACATTCTAACTTTATCAAAATTTTATTTCAGAGTAATATAGAAAAAGAATAGATTCAAAAGGAGAGTAGAGTTCAATGTTTTGATTGAGTGGGGAGAGGGGGTAGGGTGAGAGGTGAGGCAGTCATGAAATAATCGATTTCTTCCTGACAAAGACAATTGGTGTGAAAACACAATGATAAACAGAGATGGTCTTGAAAAAACGGCAAATTTGGTAATTCAACCACATGAACCTTTTCTAGGCCAGTTTGATTTTCGTTGTCTGCAGTGAAACATCAAAACTGTGTGTTTTGTATTGAAAGTTAGTTGCCACCACTGCGGGTGACTTTTCTTGGAAAATCCAGATTTCAGATGAGTATTTCGAAGTTTTCATTTAATCCGTATTAAATTTATTGAGGTTTTTTTCGCTTTTTTTTTGTTTTCAATTCATATGAGGTATTTTTGATTGATATTGTTCCACGCGATGTGTACAAGTTATTGACTAGAGGAAAAAAGTACGCATTTTAATCAAAACGTGGTGATAATCTTAATTTCATTTAATTGTTGTTTTTTGATTCAATTGGTTACTGACTTCCAACAAAACTTCGTTGTTTTTTGGTAAAATTTAATTAGGATTTTGTCTGCTTGCCTTGAAATCTTGCTTCCGACCTCTACTACATTGAAACACATCAAGGCCATTCAAAAAATGTGGGGAAAAATCATTAAAATTCTTATAATATTTGGCAGAGTGAAACTGATGAATTACTGGAAATTCCCTCAGCTTTCCAATGGAACCATCAGAAAAAAAAAATTTCCAATATTTCCATTAATTTTGAGTAATTTTCATAGTATAAAATACCAAAACTAACACGTGTCCATTTTATCACTTGTGTTCATTTCATCTCACCTTTCCCGAAAATAATAATTCATTTATCAATTAAATCTTGAGTTATAGATATTGAACGCACATTCAGAGTATCGATGAGTGACTCAAATCCACTTTTAGAGACTGACTCATCGTCTGATAAATGGAGAACTGAGCGCATTTCTTCAGCAGTGCTGTTACGAGCTCCAAAAGCCACCATTGATAGCACCATTGAAACACTCAGTGGGGAACAAATGAAATTGTCTGGCTGCTCAGCTACTAGAGTCTATACGAAAAAAAATCATGCAAATAATAATAATGATAATAATTTTTTAAAAATTAGTTTAGCCAAACCTCTAATGAATGTGAAGATACTACTGACTTTGTAAAAATCCACAGAAAATTTGTTGACGCTATTCGAAATTTTCATGAATGCTTCATTCTCAAGAGCTGCAACTGATGATAAAATAAAAAATTTCGTAGTTTTAAAATTGTTAGAAAAATCGATTTTTTTTGTTACATTTTTATCCTAAATATCTAAGAATCTAAGCGAGACAGGGTAATCTTACTCTAATAATTCTTTTTTTGTAGAGAATTTTCGAGAGCTACAAAAAAGAATCAGAGTGAAATCGCTGAATCTCGCTTATTTTCGGAATTATTCACCAAAAAATGATGACAAAATCCAATAATGAAGTTTTAAAATAAGAAAACTTTCTTTTTTCAATAGTTCATTAAGATTATATCGGAAAATACGGAAGACAGAGGGATTTTACCGGTATTTTTTTGTAGAGAATTTTATGAGATACACGAGAAAGACGTAGGTAAAATTGCTTCATCTCGCTCAGTATCCAAAATATCTGAAAAAAAAGTGAGTGGAATAGAGAAAATAATGAATTACTCACAAAATGCCATTTTGATTGGTGCTGTAGAATTTTTGATCATAAAAAGTATAATGAACTGAAGCTATATGAACGCACGATGTTGTTGTTATTGTTGACAAGACAACGTGCCAGTTCCTGCGAACGAACGATATTGTCGTACTAACGAAAGAATCGACGTGAGGAACGTTAGGAGCTAGGCTCCCCCACTACGGTTCTCCGTGTCGATTCTTTTGTTAGTACGAATATACTAACCACTTATTTCCTTTTTTCTTCGCTACGGCATGTCGCAGTTGGCCTTCAGTCACGTGACTATACGGCAGATCAGCCGGGCAGATAGAAAATCTAGTGATAATTTTACCGAGTGACCCACACTTCCATCGATCCAACGGTTGAGTCGGAAAAAATGGAGAAGAAATTCAATCATTTTAATTGTGAAAGAAAATTTACTGTGAAAATAAATAAATTAAATTTTTCCAGGTATCTCGGAAAATTCTCGGCAACTCCTTCACAAAGACAAGTAGAAGTCCGCTCATTGTGCATTACTCGAAAGTTTCAGTGCTATGCCCGAATTTCATATTCTGCCAATGCAATTGGCAGAAAGCTGCCGAATGGAATTCTCAATTTCATAATGTGCTAATAACTACCCTGATGCATCTGAATTTCAAATTAATCTCCGCTCACTGTGATAGAATAAAACAGGTCACAAAAAAAAATTTCAACATTGTTCATGATATTTCAATTCTACTTCAGAATTGAAATACAGGCCTAAATATAATCTGTTCCTCTTGAATAATCACATTTAAATAAAAAAAAAATCAATATTATTCACAAACTAAGATCATACCATAAAACTGGAAAATTTGAAAATTGAATTTCAGGTTTTAATTGGTTTTTATCGTTGTCATAGCGGAAAATCGTGTACTTTTCAATAATTACCTAGAAAATACTAGCGTTCCTAGGAAAAAAATAGAGAAAAATTGAAATTCCTGAAAAAAACGATTTCTTTGAGCACTTGTATAAAAGAATTCGATGGAAAAATCTGGAATTTTCAGCATTTGTTGAGCTCGTCTAATCGAATTTTTAAGTTAGACTTGGATGTGATCAGTTCAGTAGTTCCAAAGATAGAGCGTCCTTTCATTCAATGTTTTTCAAGAATATCTTAGGAACTACAGACTTGATTTCGCCCAGATTCAATCCGAAAGGTCTCACTCATAAGATATACAAACCCACAAAATTTTAAGTTTCTAACTCAAATATTTTTTAAGTTATCGTGTTCCCCAGGATTTTCAAAAAATGACATGTTTGTCAACGTACTGGATAAACGAAAAATTTGAGAACTCGCCGCCCCGAGGGTTTCATGTGCGCCTTATCAATGCGCATCTCCTCGCTGGAATGCAGGATGGATGCTGTGAATTAATTTTTCGCTGAGAAAACTCGGAATAACGATATTTTGGTAATTCGCTTTTTCTAGGGAATCATTCAGTAGATTGAGCTGTCAATTTCAGTGAGCACATGGCGCACACATGGTGAATATATATCATACCGTCAAATTTTCCGATTGATACATATAGCCGTTATCGAGAAAAGCGATGGAGTGTCTCATCACATACATACAAACACACACACATACATACAGTCATACATCCAGACATTTTTTAAAAAATATTAAACAATTTCATTTTTCGACATTTCCGATCATTTGGAGTCATATTCCGATGAAATCTTGAATTCGAAACAAATTCCGATTACAATGCTTCCATTCAGAAGCAAAAGTGCTTCCAACTGCGAGCTACTGAGCGAAGTGACTAGCATCACTTCGATAATTTACCCCCGCTTACGTTTTTGAGAAAACCCGATTGATTAACTGTCTGGACATTGTGTTAATCAAAGTGTTATAAAAAAGAAAAACAAAGAGAAAAGGGGGAATCTTGGAGCTTGATAATATACTTTTTGTCTTTTGTTTCTTCTTAATTTAATTTTAATTTAATATAATATTGATTTCTAATCTATTGATACTAATAATATTAATTTCCTATAACAATCTGTAATTGTATATTTTTGCATTCATCAGGAGCTTTTTTGTACTTAATTTTATATATTTTATTTTAATTATTTTTAACTCGAAATGTAAATTTTTTCCCCCGCCTAAATGGCACCATGTATCATACGGCAGTGGATAACTAAATGTTTTCATTGTTTATCTTTTTTGCATTAATTTCCATTTTCAACCCGATTTTTTCTCATTATATAATGCCAAAGATATATATTGGAAAAACGCATTCGATGAAAAGATGAATTAACTATATGAGATTCATAATTCTGAAATGCCAAAGGAACCGAGTTAGAACACAGAGAAATTGATAAATTTCCTCATAAGAGAAGAGAATAGGACACTAGATGATAATGGAAAAGCATATCCTCGATTACATTCAATCTGGCAGAAAATTTCTGCCAACAGTGCTGTTGGAAAATTATCCGCTAAACATGCCCACACAATAGTAAATAATGATCATCTCCTCATCCAGAAAGACTTATTGACAATATTCAATACTATCCTAGAAGAAGAATCGTCCGATGAAGCATCTGATTCGGATACTAGTTTTGTTGACCCAAACAAATCTATCGATAAAGTACTCGAAATCTTTCTTTCAGCAGAATGTTGGAGAAAGATAGAGGCAACCCCATCCGAATATAACAAGGGTAAATTAGTCTTCAAATTGAAAAAAGGATGGACGGATGTTATCACCTGAAAGTATATTGAACAATACCATCATCATAAATGTGAGTTATCATTCAAAAAGCATGATATCTCGGTTGATTCTACAGGATCTCAATATTTGAGATTTCAAAGCCATTGTACTGAGTGTCGGACCAATTTCATTGGTTTCGTGAGTGATGAACCACGAATAAATTCAGATGTAATTGTTAAAATGAAATTTTCACATTATGTAGAAGCCCATCATACAGGAAACAAAAAGCGGAGACTCCAGGCAAACAACAGAATTCTTGCCCAAACTGAGATGATTGAGAACAGAAAAACAACTGTTGGCTGTCAGAGGCAGCCCACAAGAGATTCAAAATGTTTTGGTGACGATAATTTATCCATCATTTTTAATGCGTCAACTCTCTGGAGAGTTAAGGGAAAGGGATTAAGAAAAAAGTACAACTTGAACTTCAAGAGCTGTAGTGATAATCTTTACCATTCAGCCGAAGAAGGTTCTCTTGTCAGCACCATAGAAGTAGTAAACGTATCACCGTTAACCACTATGTATTGAACTAAAGAGCAGAATATAATTTAGAATGAAAGAATCCAATCTGATGAAAATAGTTGTCTGGCTTTCGATGCATTTGGAGGTTTCTGCTCAGCAGAATTATGAGATAAAACTCCTATCTTCCTGTACCAATGTCAGCTGATAAATAAAAACTGCAGTATTCCGGTGTTTCAGATGATTACCTCGAAGCATACGGCCAGTAACGTAAGAACGTTCTTACAAACTATTGTGGATGATGGTGTAAAAATTCCACGAACATTCGTTAGTGACTTCGGTCTAGCTTTATTGATTCCAACAGCAGCTGTCTTTGCCAAATGTCTCGATTTAAATGACTATTTGTGCAAAAGCTATCAAATTGGACATGGAGAAAACGTACCCATTCCTAAATGTTATCTCAGACTCAATGCTATTCACTTTGTCAAAATGATTGGGCAAAACAAATCTTTTAAGGACGAAAGCCGTCCCATTATCAAATTCTACGTTAGATGTATGTGTATAGCCTACGGAACATCTTCTCTTGACAAATTAGAGGATTCGATCGAGTCAGTATTGATTATTGCATTGAGTCCAACAGTAGGGACTGATTCAAAAACTGGAAAGAAGTTAGAATCGCAGAATAAGCAGGAGTCCGCTCCTCGTGCGTTACTTGAATGTTTCGTAATTTTTATCAAAAACGGACGGAATTCAGTGGTGAAAAGGCAAAACAAAGTTATACTATTTTTTGCTATCTTTTGTACCCGAATATCTTGGAAACCAAATGAGATAAAACGATTTCTCAAAAATATTCTCAAAAAACAAACAACAAATCTAAGTACTAAAGAAGGAAAAGCCATAGGGTTTTTTCTACCCACTTTTCCCTATCTCATAGTCTCTTCATGAATTCCCACATTCCGCTATCTCTTCCACATGTAAATGCCTGCTCAATATAAGTAAAAGCCTCTTGGCTGACGCTATGTAATTCACTTGTGTTGGACCACTGTAAATAAGCCTTGGGTCCGGCTCATTTCTGTCAATAAACTGCACTTTGAACTTTGAACTTTGAAAGAAGTAAAAGCATTGAATTTGTCATTCTGATATCTAATACACTCGCGATTATCAATAATTGCTATGTAGGGAATGTTCTTTTCGTCTGTATCCTTCATAATCATTCTAGGGGGTCGTGTAGAAGTACCGTTTGGGGCTACTGTATCTTTTTTTGGCCACGTTATATCCAAATTCGAATATGAATGATTTTATAAGTACAATAACATCATAAGTTAGATTCGTATAATTATGAAGGTTTCAAATTTCTATGAAAATATTATTATGATTTAAGAATGTTTTCTCTATTAATTTGAATTTGAAGTGGCCAAAAAGGGTGCAAGGATGGCCAAAACTGGTACTTCTGCCCTATTCCATGATTAATAACTAAAGTCACCAGTTTCCAAGTCTTCTAAATTAATGGAAATATAATATGTCCTTGGAAGAGAATAGTATTGGTTGATCCATGCACTATGGCATAAATGAAAGGTCGATCAATTTTCACGATTATCGGCTGTTCTGGTGGTGCAAGCAGTGCGGAGGTCATGCACACTAAACCTGTAATCGAATAATAATCTTTAGAGAAAGTAAACAGAATAAAAATTTTCAAAATCAAAGGGATTTGCATAAGTTACTTCTTATAAAATTTCAGTATTATATTAGCATAAATAATTATAATAAATTTACCAGCCGTTACGGCAGCTGCTTCACTGCCCTCTTCATTAACTTCAATGAAAGCCTTCTGGATCACTTTACTAATTTTCAGTGGAGGTTTTTCTGCAATGCCAGTAAAGTCTGCGACATCTGAGAAAATTCGCCCCATTCCCATCTATGAAAAATCATAACTATTAATTGCAATCACAAGAAAATCTCATCTATTATTGTCCCATTTTGCCCCAATTTTCTCTATCATATAATCAAAACAATAATAACAATAATAAATCCAACAATTTTGAGAATGATGGATTTGAAAAGAAAAAATTTCCGAATTGAAAAAAGACTTATTATAAAATTCATTATAATTTAATATTGATATATTGATGCTGACGATATTGTACCTCAGTAAGAGTGGATTGCAAATCGAAAGAGCTTTCAGTTTTGAACTTAGGAATGTGGAGTTCCATAAGAGTCAGATTCGGATGTTCGTAGATTTGTTTAAAGTCAACTGTTCCAAGATTACTCTCTGCCTTCTTCAAGCCATGAACAGTGTTAGGGAGTATGATGAACATGCTTGTAGCATCCCCCCTATATTCTTGCTTGAATTTGTGAAAATAAATACGGTTTAAATTATATTATATTTAGATATCGTTCAGTTTTTTCCAAATAATTCATTTATTTGAGGAAAAAAACGATAAATAGTCAGATGTCTGCTATTTTAAGTATCATATTTATTTAACTTAGTTATTAATTATTTGGTGAGTTTTTTGGAATTTTGTGAAATTTTCGAAAAATTTCCATTTTTTCTCTGAATTCATCTCAATTTCACCCTGAAAATCTTCTTTTGCCAACATGCTGTTTGAAAACTAAATATATTCTTCTCAATTTTGAGATTTTCTAGAGTTTTCCAGAATTTTCGAAATTTTTCCCGATTTATCTGAATAAATTTTTCCATCACTTACAGCATAGGGCAATTCTACGAATATAGCGTCGAGATCATCCATGACTCCATAATTGTAGCTATGACTCTTGAACATCATAGGCACATCTTTGGTTGTAGTTTCATCGATGTAAAATGGTTTTGGACTTGTTAATGATGGTTTGAATTTTTTCATCCAATTTCCTTTGAAGTAAACAGCATTAACCAAAACCATCACGGCTTGATTCAGATCATCTTCGATTCATACATGAAATAAAAATAATAATCAATTTATGTAAAGAGCCAAAAAGCTATACAAAGGAATGAATAAAAATAAAATTCAAGATGTTGGAATATGAGCAAAAATAATCTAGAAATTTAATAATCTATTTCCAATAAAATGTTATTATTTCTGTGTATAGACCGAAGAAAGAGAATGCGTGAAGTCGTTCTCGAAACGTTCTTATAAACATACACAAAGCGTAAAATATATAATTAATGAAAAAAAATTAAAAACCGAGACGCAGGGCCCTTTGTCCTGTGAGAACAAGTCACTGTTTATTTTGTCATTCTGTAGTCAGTACTTTGATAGCTCTCGATCAGTAAAGATGTCAGATTAATAAAAACAATAATTTCTCTGCTTAAAATCTGTGTTTTATTTCACGACCTTTACCCATAATCCAATAAAAGAAAATAATAATCACTTATTGTGCTAATAATATTCTCAATGATGACTCACCCGGAGCAATGATTTTTTCAATACGCCCATTGGTTTTTGCAGAGCTCCATGCATTAATTATTGAACATGCAGCTTCAGGATTCGTGAAATTCAAATTTTGAATTTCTGACTTGAAGGATTTTGCTGTGAGTTCTTTGAATTCTGGTTCCACTGCGAAATTCTCTGCGATGAAGATTTTGTTAGCAAGTTGAAGATTAATCTTTTTGACATTCTGTTCAATTATAAAGAAGATTGATTAAGATTATGAAGTTTTCAAACAAATTGACTTTCAGACATTTTAAGACCAGTTTTTTTAGAAACATCTTGGAAAGTAAGGGAAATTCTTGCATTATTAGAAATAGGGCAATTTTTTCAAAATCCTTTTTTGTAGCTCTTGAAATTTTCTATGAACAAGGTTGACAACAAAATCGCTTCATCTCGCTGAGTTTCCGACATATTAACCAGAAATGATCAAGAAAAAGTGAAAAAATAAATTTCATCTTTTTGTCATTAGCTTCTAGTCAATATCTCGGAAGTTAAACGAGATAGGGCGAAGATTTTCTACAGAAAAAGATTGAGCCTCGCCCTATCTCGTTTAGTTTCCAAAATATTCTCCAAAAATCGATGGTGAAATAAACTTGATTTGTCTGGAAAATTCATTGTCGTAATTGAATAATTAAATTATAACTCGTTTATTGAGGCAGGATTCTACTTTGAAACTTTGAAAAAAAGGCTATTTTTGGGAATTTTTTATGAGAGTACCAAGAAAGGTACGGATGTAGAGTTTGTGAGGCTCAATAAATACACTCTTAGAATACATTTTTGAAAAAATTTCCATGTATTTTATGCTTTTCTTATACCCAAAAATATCATCTCAATACAAAGCCTCGATCTATAGGTGGGCCTGCGCTCGTGTTGAAATTTTGCAAATGGGCCATCTGAAAAGGGAAAAATGAGAAGTTTTAGGTTCGATATCATTCCAGTAACCGCCTGAACTAGGATTTTTAATGTGCATTCAAAAATGAAGGATGGCTGCAAAAACAAAAAAAAGGAAACAATTGTCTTTTTTCTCACTGTTTTTTGCAACAAAAAATTAGTAAAAATCAAAATTTGAAGATAATCTTAGTTCAGGCGATTGCTGGAGATATATTGAACCTAAACCTTTTTTTTTCTTTTTTTGGATGGCTCATTATCAAAATTTCAACACCAGCGCATAAATCAAAGGCATTGTATTGAAATGATATTTTTGGCTATAGAAAGTACATAAAATACACGGAAATTGAAAGAAAATGTATTTCAAGAGTTTATTAATTGAGCCTCAGAAACCCTACACCAATACCTTTAGTAAGACTCTCCTAAAAAATTTCCAAAAATAGCCTTTTTTAAAAAAGTTTCAAAGTAGAACCCTGCCTTAATTAAATAATGAGTCGCAAATATTTAACTTACATTCAGGGTATCGATGAGTAACTCAAAGCCACTTTTATAGACTGAGTCATCATCTGATAAATGGAGAGCTGAGCGTATTTCTTTAGCAGTGTCACCACGAGCTCCAAAAGCCACCATTGACAGGACCATTGAAAGACTCAATGGAGAACAAATAAGATTGTCTGGTTGTTCGGCTACTAGAGTCTATACGGACCAATCATGCGAATAATAATGACTTTGGATTAAATTAATTTGATCGAGCGTTGGATACATTTTAGGACTGAAATTTTCAGACAAATTAATTTTATTCTGTCACCGGTTTTTTTTAGAAATATCTCGGAATCTAAGCGAGATAGAGCGATTTCCATATTGACCTTTTTCTGTAGCTCTTGAGATTCATCAAAAAACAAGTGGATAATAGTATTGCTCTCCAGCTGATATAGCTTTTTCTGCTAATATTTTAGCAATATGCTTCCGAATGGAAGTGATACAACTTTTTTCAAACCATCATCAAAATATCAAATTTTGAAAAATTCATTAAAACGCCAATTACTCGAGAACTAATCATGCAAATAAGCTCAAAATTGACAGGCATCTAACTGATACAACTCTCGAGATAATATATGAGTATAAATAACATCAGTTGAATAGTTCCCAGGAATTCCTAACAAAACTGATTTTCAAAAAATGGACATATCTCAAAAAATACCGATCGGATTCTCTTCAAATAAAGCTTGAAAAATAGAACTCGTCGAGAGGAAGTTTTTCACAAAATATTGAATTTTTCTATAGAACCGTTTTGCTCTAATTGAGACTTTTATGTGCATACAGAGAGACATACACATACACAGACATGCCCTAAAAACATGATTTTCTCTCTATTCAGATCATTTTAAGTAGCTTCTATTAAAGAAATTACACTCAAAAATTCTGATGATTACATAGCTTCCATGCGGAAGCAGAAAGGTCATTATGAAAATTGCTCTATCTCACTTAGATTCTGAGATATCATTAAAAAAAACGATGGTGAAGTAAAATCGATTTGTCTGAACTTTTTTTGTTCAATTTTCAAGTTATACTGACTTTATAGAAATCCACAGAAAATTTATTGACGGTATTTGAAATTTTCTTGAGTGCTTCCTCATCTCCTGGACCTGCAACTGTTAATAAAATTACAAATTTCGTCATTATCAATAGTATCCTAAGAATATCTAAAAAAAAAATATGAAGTTTTCAGACAAATCCATATTTAAGAATCCAAGTGAAGTAGAGTGATTTTATTCGAATCTTATTTCATAGAAAATTTCAAGAACTCCAAAAAAGGATTCGAGCAAAATCGCTCTATCTCGTTGAGTTTCCGAAATATACTGGAAAATACTGATAGTGTGATAAAATCTATTTGTCTGAAAATTTCAATCTTATATCTAAACAAGAAAATGAAATAAGCTTTTTAGCGATAAAAGTAGCAATTATTTTCTGATATTTGGGCAGAATAATGAGGTACATACAGAATGGCATTTTGATTGTCCTGTAGAATTTTGAGTTCCAAAGAGTATAATCTATTGTTGATTTCCTTTATTTCGCTATCGGCAAGGCTATGTACCGGTTCCTGTGAACAAACGATGTTCTTGCGGTACTAATTGCTCTTTTTCTACTTATCTTTTGGGCTGGGCAGCAAAGCAGTTTGTTTTTGGGGGAACCACAATGAGGGCAAACAGCGCAATGTCGACTGCGCAACACAGTTGACGTATGAGCGACACGCAAAAGTTGGCGCCAAAAATTCATTGAAATTCGGAGATCAGCAGATCACCAAAAGTGACACAATTGATGTTGCGTCACGTTTGCGTCCATTGTGATTCCTCTCAGTCATGTGACTGTACAATCGCTCAGCCGGTCAAATAGAAAATCTCGTGATAATTGCCTCTTATACATGCACTCTTATGCATAAAATCTGTCACAGCAGGAGACTTTTGTTACCACTTGAGTTGATAGCGCAGATCGATGTTAAACCAGGTTTGATGCATAAGAGCCCATGTATAAAATGCAATTTTGACTGTTAATTAGTCTAAAACAGAATACCTGAAAATTCTGAAAAAAATACTACATAATAATGATCACATTAGGAACGTCCTGTATGATTCTCAAAATGATTCCATATTTTGGAGATAACTTCCCAAACCCCTTGATGAATTCAATTTCATAAAGTTAACTCTAACTCCACCTGCAGTCAGCGGAGAGAAAACAATTTGGGGTGGAAAGCTCTGTACTGTCCGAGAACTTGGATCGGGGACACCTTGACTCGTACTTCCATCCTTTCCATCGAATGGTTATGTCGCATAGCTAACAGTGTGATCCCTCATTTTTCGACTGTCGGCACGTCTATTTTCTCCTCTGAACAGAAATGCAGCAGAAATTGGGTAATTTTAGTTGTGGAGTACAATTAATAAGAGAAATTGTACTTTTCATTTTTCTCCTTCTCAATCGAAGATTCGATGAATTAAAAAAAAAATACTGAAAAATCCCCAGAAAATGGGGATTCCCCGCAATTTTTTCTTCAAAAATGGTTCTTTTCGCTGAAGAAATTGATGTAAATAATTGTAAATAATCAAATGATAATTGATTCGTTTTCAAATAAATAGGGACAATTAGAATTTTTTCAGTATAATTGAAATTTTTTTCGAGAAAAACGAATTCGCTTCGTTTTTACAGGTCGTCACGTGTGCACGCCCTCCGAAAAAAGAGGGAAAAAGCACTCGCAGGTAACAAAAACAAGGTGATACTGGATTGATCAATAGTAGGTGTGGCCTGAGGTGTTATTCCCTCCAAAGTACTCCCCTTCGGACTCCACCCACCTGTCAGGCTCCAAGTTTCCTAGTGACTCAGGATATCTTGGCGATGCGCAACCCTCTAGTCCTTCACTGGACTCCATTGTTCCATTGGCAAGAATGGAAGAAATTCAGAAATTCCCTCCAAATCTTGAAAGGAAAAAAACGAAAAACTAGAAATAATAAAATAAATGAAAATTTTCCGATTTTTTCACAAAAAAAAAATCTGGCCCATTTTGCCCCATGAAAAAATCCCACAATTTTCATGATTTTATAAATTGGAAAAAAAATAAAAATTTCAATATTTCAAGACATAAAACAAAAGAAATAAGTAGAATAAATAAGAATGTTTCTATTTTTTCTGGCCCATTTTGCCCGAGTTAAAGATAATAGTAATGATAATAATAAATTCTACAAAAATCGCAATACTTACAAGATTAACTAATTTAATTTGAAAAAAATAATTGAGATTTTATAACTTAGTAGAAAAAAATTTTAATTTTTCCGAAAAATAAAAAAAGAAATTCTTTTAAAGAAATTTATAAACTATGAAAAAATGAGGTCATGAAAAAATAAACAAATTCGTAATCCCTGCGTCTCAAGTCCTCATAAAATTGAGACATCGAGAGAGAGGACGAAGTAGAGAGAAATAATAAAAACGAGTCATCAAAAGCGAGATAGGGGAAATAGTATATAGAGAGTGGGGGAAAATACTATCAGCAGTGAGTAGTACAGGACAGCGTCCGTTTCGTTGGACTTTGGATGCTCGAATGGATTGATAAAGATTAAAGGTAAAAAGAGTGGGGGGAAGAGGGGGGAATGAGTCGAGGTTAGGGAGGGATGGAGGGGGGAATGAGTCGGATGAGGGATGTGTTTTGGTGAAGTTAGGCGACAGAAGTCATCCAGCGAGACGAAACGAGAGAGAATGTATGAAATAAAAAGGGGGGAGAAATAAGAGGGGGAGAGAAGTGGAGAGGAAAAATTATGTCATATAGGGAGAATAGTTGTGTCTTTTCTATTTCTATGTGCCACTGTAAATATATACATTGTGGATGTGGAGGGAGACGAGGTGGGGAAGTGGTGAAAAGAGAATTGATGAAATAGAGGGCGCGCGCGTTGCCGAAAAAGTAATGAAAATTGAGGACAAAAGAAATTTACTTAGTATTTATTTCAAGCTATGTATGACTTTTCAGGCTTTTGCATTTTTTGAATAAATTCATAATATAATCTTCAACAGAGAGAAAAAGAGAAACGAGGAGGAAAGAATGTTATTAATTTTTATAATATTATCACATTATTACATGATTTTTTTTGGCTTTTGGTGCTTTTACTGCTTTTATAGAATTCAATATTCTCATAAAATATATGTCTTCGGTGGTCTATAATTGATTTTTATTGCATTATTTCATACTTTTTTAGGCTTTCCCCATATGCCATCAAACAAAACTCTGAGTTCAACCAATAATACAATTCCATTTTAGGATTACATTAAATTATTCACACTTGAAGCACGATTGATCTCTCTTGAATCCGTTTTCAGGTTTTTATTTATTTTCATTTAGTTATTGTGAACAACAACCTAACAGTCGAGGCCAATAATAGGGTTGAAAGTGATGTATACACAAGACTACACAGAGAAAAATGTTTTCTTAATTTAAGAATGTGCAGTCACTTAATTTAAGAATGTGCAGGTCACTTAAATTAAGAAAGAAAAAGTCACTTGATTTAAGTGAGAAAACTCACTTGATTTAAGTGAGTTTTACTTTATCAAATTAAGAAAGAAAGAGTCACTTGATTCAAGTAAGAAAAGTCACTTAATTTAAGTGACTTTTACTTTCTCAAATAAAGAAAGAAAGAGTCACTTGATTTAAGTGGGAAAAGTCACTTAATTTAAGAATGTGCAGGTCACTTAATTTAAGTGACCTGCACATTCTTAAATTAAGTGACTGCACATCCTTAAATTAAGAAAACATTTTTCTCTGTGTACAGCAAAAAGACGCTGAGAAAAAAAATTCTTGTAACAAGAAAATTGCCTTTTAAAAAAATTTTCCTGCACAATTTTTATATCTATATATATTGAAATGTTCTGGAGTGAAGTAAATTTTCTTCCAACAAAAATTTTTTTTTCTGGGGATAGAAAAAGTAACTAAACATCAATAGTATCCGAAAGAGATGTACAGAGGTAGCTTAATATTGATTAACATAATTGATTAATTATGGAGCTTTGCATAAGATTTTTGATGGCATAACACATTCAAATTACTGAATCAGGCTCTATTTTTACTATGAACTAGGAAGTTCTTTAAAAGCTCACGTTATTATTGCTAATTAATTAATCTATAAGATTTATCAGTAGGGTTGATCAGTTTGTCAGATGATACATTCAGTTCAAGAGTCTCAGGTGTTATTATTATTTTATTTCATTGCACATTGGTATCTCTATCCAGTGATGAATTATTAGCAGCTTCGATCCTCCTGAGAAGGGTTACAACTATCTTCAGTGCTATGCCATACGAGCACTCGGTCATACACTTCTCGAATGACACTCTGCTCATGTCCAACGTCTTCAACTTAATGAATTACTTTAATTAATTAATTAACTATCAATAAAATGAATTAATTTCATTTGAAACTTCTTTTCAAATATTTTTCCTGAAATTTTCTCAAATTAAACTCCGGCAATCTTCCTTTGCCAACATACATTTCAAGAATCAATTTTATTTTAATATTTGGGACGTTTTAGGATTTTCAAATATTTTTCTTAAACATTTTTCTGTAATACTATATCAATATTAGTCATATTATTACATGAATATTTTTGCTTTGAGAACATATCGGTAATTAATGAATATACGCTTTTTATGTTCTAAAAATGGTTTTGTAGAGAATTTCAAGAGCTACAAGAAAGGATTCGATCCAAATCACTCTATCTCGCTTATTTCCCAAGATAGAAAAAAATGAAGAAAAAATTTGAAGAGAAGAACAATTTTGCAGTAATCTTTTTTTTATCTTTCTTGAAATTTTTGCCAAAATGAGAGTCATAAAAAATCGCCTCATCTCGCTTAATTTCCGAGATATTCACCAAAAACCGGCTGATAAGACAATTTTACCGACATTTTTTTCGAAATATCTCAAAAATGGATGGAGATACGCCCTTCTTTTCTGAAGTGTTCTTGTAGTAAATTTCGAGAGATGCAAAAAAAGGGAAAAAAAGGGCGTATCTCCATTATTTTTCGAGATATTCTCAAAAATAGGTGACAAAAGCTGTTTTGTCACTAGTTTTGTGAGAATATTCCGGAAACTAAGCGAGATAGCGCAATTTTACCCGAATACTTTTTTGTAGCTCTTGAAATTCTCTATTTTTAATCATGTTAGAACAAAAAGGGCGTATCTCCATTAATCACCAAAACATTTAAGAAAAAAAGCGAATGAAAAATCAACTATCGTGTTTTATCTCTTTACAACTAAATTTTCACAGGAAATTTTTTATTTCTCTCTCATGCCTTATTCTCTCTCTCTCTTTCTCTCGATGTTTCGGGCATATTGAGACGAATGGACAGAAAAAGGAGGGGACGCACTGGCGACGTCAATAGATATATGGAGCTATGGGTGAGTCACCCTGGACGCGGGTCTCAGCTTCCCTCGTAAGGATGAGATTTTGTGTGAGTAAGCACGAAGAGTCTCCCTCACTCCCCCCTCCCCTCCCCCTTTACCCCCTCTTCTACCCCCTCTCGTCGACAATAGAGAATAGTAAAATGCGGTAAAGGTAAGTCGATCGAGGCAGAAAGAGGGTAGACACGTGCTGTACTTTAATTTACATTACTCGAATTGTTGAACTTTGATTTTTTCTGTTGAAAATTTTTTTCAAGTCAAATAAAGAAAAAGGAAAAAGAAAAATTTTAATAGAAAAAGCGTTTTTTTATTTTTTTTAATTCAGTTTTTTCGGAATATTTTGGTAATTAATGGAGATACGCCCTATTTGTTCTGAAGCTTTTTTATAAAGACTTTCGAGAGCTACGAAAAAGATTGGAGCTAAAAGGGCGTATCTCCATTACTTTTTGAGATTTTTGGAGGAAATATCTAGAATTTTCGTTTTTTTGAGAATATCTCGGAAACTAAGTGAGATAGGGCGATTTTGCCATTATTCTTTGTTGTAGCTCTTGAAATTCTTTAAAAAGTCAACTTATGGCAAAAAAAAAGCGTATCTCAATTAATTTCCAAGATATTCTCGGAGAATAAAATACAAAAAAATGAATTTCTCCTATTTCACCTCTACACCAATGAATTTCATCAGTTTTTTGCAAATATCTCGAAAACTGATGGAGATACGCCCTTTCCACCTCAATCAACTATTCATCACTCTTAGAATTCTCTGCAAAACCATCTTCGAACAAAAAGGGCGTATCTCCATTATTTATCAAAATATCCCCCCCAAAATATCTCCCCCCCCCCCCCAAAAAAAAAATTGACTAGAAAAATTTCTTCATTTTTTCAAAATATCTCAGAAACTAAGCGAGATAGAACAATTTCACCCTCATTGTTAGTAAAAGCTCTTAAAATTCTACACAAAATTATCTTAGTGCAATAAAAAAAATTAAAAAAATGAATTTCTCCTCTTTGGCACTGAATTTTATCAGTTTTTTGCAAATATCTTGGAAACTAATGGAGATACGCCCTTTTTACTCCAATCAACTTTTATAGCTCTCAAAATTCCCTACAAAACTATTATCAAGCAAAAAAGACGTATCTCCATTATTTACCGAGATATTAACTAAAAACTGATAATAAAAATTCAGGGATTTTTGAATGGACCTAAAATGTGTCACAACGTCAACTCCAAAAATACTGGCTGATGGCCAGTGTAGCGAGAGGGTTGACAATAAAATGTATCCCATGGATTTCTGTATCTCTCCCCACCTATTCATCCCCCTCGCACCCGGAACATTTAAATGCCCGGATTTTCCTGGGGCTCCAGAATCAGAAAGAGAGAGAGAGGAAATATATTCGGAATAATAGATGATAGGAACGGCGGGGGGGGGGGGGAGAGGCAGTGAGTCCTATTGTCCTCAGGTGTGAGGCGTGTGCCGCCACCGGGGGATAAGCGCACCCTGAGGGGAACTAAGGCGAGGGGGGAAGGAGGGGGGAGAGAAAAAAAAAAGATATGACCAGAGGTGGATTTGCACACGCGGCACGAGCCATCCGTATGTGTATGTACCTTTTCACAAAGGGGAATGGAACAGATTGGAAGCCATTCATTCATTCTTGTTTTTTTTTGTTATTAAAAAAAATGAGTGCGTTTCTACTTGGTTTTTTTTTTGGATTTTTCGGTTTTCCTGGGGGCATGAGAGGGACTGTTTCAATGGAATTGAGGAGAAATAACGAGAGGGAAGAGATTGGGGGAGAAGAGGGGAGGGGATTTTTTGATAGAATTGAAAAAAAAAATTATAATAAATTTTTTCATTTTTTTTTGCATTTTACGATTTTTTTTTCCTTTTTCAGGAAAGAAATTCTTCTTCTTCTTATTCTATGTATGGTTATATGCAACTTTTGAGTAAAGAAGTTGAGGGAAAAATGAGACAAAATTAGAGAATATGCCTTAGTATGTCTACATTATTGTGGAATTTTCACTGATTTTTTTTTAGAGCTCTCCATCAATTTTTGGGAGGGAAAAAAAAATTTTTCATGAATTTTGACTGATTTTTTTGCATTCAACGATTTTTTTGAAGTGAAGGGATTGAAGAAAAAATCTAAAAAAAAATCCTGAAGATGTCTCAGTATGTCTACATTCTTGTAGATTTTTTTCGGATTTTTCAAAAAGGCTCTCCATTAATTTTTTTTGGGGAAAAACATGAATTTCAATGAACTTTTACATTATTCTTCATTTTACGATTTTTTTTAAGATGAAACGATGAAAGAAAAAAATTTCAAAAAATTCATGAAGATACTACAATATATTTCCATCACTGTAGAATTTCCCCAGATTTTTCAAAAAAGCCCTTCCTCCATTAATTTTTTGTAGACAATAAAAATATAATGAATTTTGAAATTTTTTTTTGCATTTTACAATTTTTTTTCGCGACTAAAATTGAGAAGAAAATTCATAAAAATGTCTCTATACGCTTACATTATTTTAGGAAAGTCCGATATTTTGCAAAAGCCCTTCATTAGTTTTTTTTTGAGAGTAAAAGAAAATCAATAAATTGCAACATTTTTTTAGCATTCTATCATATTTTTTTGAATCGGAAAAATTAAACAAAAAATTTTAAAAAATGAATCAAAATGCCCTAGTATGCCTCCATTATTGTGGAATTTTTTCAGACTTTTTAAAAAAGTCCTTCACGACTAAAAAAAACTCATTCACCTCCCAACAATCTAAAATTTTATAAATTTCTTTTTAATTCCCTGAGAAATTAATTCATCTCTCGATCCTTCTATCCCCCAAAAATCAGCAGAATGGCCCATAGTCTGCGGGTATCATCAAGCCTCTCATCAGAATCAATTGCCAGACCCGCAGTATAAAAAAAAATATCCTCCACGAGAATGATTACCTCTTAGGTGAATTGTCCCCGAATTGAACCGTAAAAAAAGGAAAAGAAGCGACCATAACCAATAATTCTTTTAGTTGAGGCAATGCGGGTTTCAGAACGGTGGGAATTCATTTAATTCCAGCGGTTAATTGTTTAATTGAGACAGAGGAGAGGCATCACCGGTGGTGTTTGCCACTGAGAAACGTTTAAATTGGTAGTCAACGTCAGACTAGTATTTTCTGGTTCTTCCAATTCAGAGAGAGAGTAAACATATTTTTTATGGCTTTAAAAAAATACGAATAAATGAATTTTTAAAAATAGGAAAAATTGAAAAATTCAAAGAAAATTTTTTTTTATCCTTTTCTTTTGGAATATCTCGAAAAGTAATGGAGATACGCCCTTTTTGTCCTAAGAATGTTCTTGTAGAAAATTTGAAGGGCTACAAAAGAGGACTTGGGGTAAGAAGGGCGTATCTCCGTCAATTTCGGAGATTTTCTACAAGAATGAGTCACTATTCAATTTTGTAATGAGTTTTTTGAGAATATTTCGGAAACTGAGCGAGATAGAGCGATTTTCCTAGAGTGTTTTTTTGTAGCTTTTGAAATTTTCTATAAAAAAGGGTTCAAGAATATTTGCGCTATCTCGCTTATTTTTCGAGATATTTTTTAAAAACGAATGAAAAAAAATGAATTTTTTCGGTTTTTTGTAAATACCTTGGAAACTAAGCGAGATAGAGCGATTTTGCAAGAATGCGTTTTTGTAGCTCTTAAGAATTTCCATTAATTTCCGATATATTCTCAAAAAAACAAAGAATAAACAATTAGAAAAAAAAAAAAAAGATTTATTCTATTTTATCTCTTCATCACTGAATTTCGTCGGTTTTTCTTGAATATCTCGGAAACTAAGTGAGATATAGCGATTTTACCTCATCTCTTACATGTAGCTCTTGAAATTTGCTACAAAACCACATTAGAGCAAAAAAAGGGCGTATCTCCATTAATTTCCGAGATAAAAAAAAAATGATCAGCAAAAAAATTGAATTATTCTGTTTTTCACCTCTTCGCCCCTTCAAACGACTCAATATACTCATAATTGAATGGAATGCCAAAGAACAGACTAATAATAACAATAATATCACTAACAATCTTTCATTTCTAATACTAAATACCAACACACAAAGCCCTTGACTTATGATACAGACAATTAACTGAATAACATGAATTTCTGGGAATAATATTCCACTGGCTTTTATCAAAATTAATCAATTCTCCCGGTGGATTACTGCATGTTATATATATTTTTTTGGATAATAAAAGCATCAAGAATCTTTTTTACACCTAATTTATCTGAGTATTACGTAATGTAATAACTGAGTCGATAATAAAAGACAGTAGTTTAATTGAATAATACGTTTTTATGATTCAAAATTATTTATAAAAATATCAAAAGTACAAAAGACAAAAAAAAATCACATAATTAAAATGAAGATTTTTGACAATTAACATTTTTTCTTATTTTTTGAATAAAAAAAGGTCTGATTTTACATTTACGCCTTTTTGTTGTGAAAGTTTTTTTGAATTACAAATAGAATAAAAATTGGATTTAGACCTTATTTTCTAGAGTTTTTACATTTGAAATCATTTTTTTCTTGGACTTACGCCTTTTTGGTGTAATAATTTCTCAAACTGGAGCTATTCCCCTTTTTTCTAGGACTTACGCCCTTTTTTCCCATTTATCCAATCTAAAATAACTATTTTTGGACTTATGGTTTTTTCATTCTTACAATTTCTTTGAATTTAGAACAACAATTTTTGAACCTACGCCTTTTTATAATTATAATTTTCTAATTTGAAACTATTTCTTTCGTTATTCGGAACTTTCCCCTATTTCTCCCCATTTATTCAGTCTAAAATCGTTATTTTTGGACTTATGCCGTTTTGACTCAAATCACTGGAAATACGCCCTTTTGATTCTGATGAGTTATACTTCCGCCGATTGATAATTAATAAATCTATTTTTTCCACAAGAATTGCGAAAAATGGAGAATCAGCACTTACGCCATTTAGTTCCTGAGGTGATGATATTATCCATAAAATCCCATCTCAGAAAAATGATTCTTATGCTTCTTGATTCTAACAAGTTTTGTTGTTCAGGATTATCATGAATATTCTAATTTTTCCGATTTTGCAACATTTTGCCGATTTTGAAACGATATCCACGATAGTGAATTGTTATTAAATAATATCATGGATATCCAATATTGTTGCGAATTTGACTCACACTGGCCCAGCATTCAGGACTAGGATTGGAGGATCCTCGGATTTCAAATAACAATATTGCCGCCATTGATGTTCTCATGTAATTAATTGGATTCATCGTCACTATTTGTCCGGTAACAGGCATTTTTCATTATTTGAAAAATTAGTAGACATCCTGACGAGCAAGAATATATATACATATATATATATATATAATTTGAATGGAATATCATGCTCCTTTCCCACAGAAAAGTATTCTTTTACTTTTTGCATATAACTAATATTGAATGAAATACAAATATTCAAAGTTGGAGGGAAATGACAACCTACAGCGTTCTTTTCAAAATTCAAAAAGCTCGTAACTTTTTCAAAAAAATTTTTTTGTTTTTTTTCCTCCTGTGAGGAATGTCTGCTCTTGAACATTGCCACAGCATATCAAAAAATTACGAAAATAAAAAATCATCACCCAGAAAGTGAGTGAAATAGCGTGGAATACCTCATATATATTCTTGTTAGTCAGAAATCATAGATGGTATAGGGTGAGTACATCAGTGTTCGAACTTGACCAGTGATCGAACTATTTAACGTATTTATCCGGGAAAAGATTAAGTAATCCAGCGAAATATCATTTTTCTAATCTTCGAAACACAATATAATGTTCATCAACTTAAATAAGAGCCTACAAAACTGTTAACCTTTCGTTACTCGCTCTATGAGCGTGGCGCCGCCCTGACGCTACTCAACTTACGGCATTTGTCTAAGAGCAAGTGAAATGCTAGAAAGAGCGCGAGTAACGAAATGTTGAATATATCAGTAATTATCAAATTTCTTATGTTCGATCACTAGTGTCTGACGAGTCTTAACCGTTCGATCACTGGAACACTCACCCTATGAGAAAAAAATAAGTCTGTGAATATCAATTGTTGCAGTAAAACTGAACCTGAATCTCACTTATGGAGTTCCAATGTTAATTTGATTTTGTTTTTAAATTAATTTTGGCTCAATTTTTCCAGTAACATGGTGTTATATAAATTTAAAAAAATCTCCTTATGCTATCCTACCGAAAGTGTCCAAAATTGAAAAGGAAAAATAGATGCTGAAAAAAAACCCAAAAATGAATTTTAGGAAAAAAAAAAGCCAAGTACGTATTTGTGCGCTGAACAGAATCTATAAATGGTCCCAAAAAAAGGTGTAAAATCTATGAAGGCCAAGGTGGGGAGACTTAGTGAATTCATGATTGCTCATGATTCAGATAGATGAAAAGGCTTATTATATATTTTCCTTCAAATCATAGAAATTAAATTATGCGGACCGAATATTTTAGGACTAACTTACTTGGCTTGTCCAGGTAATAGCTCCGCATGGAACTTCTCCTAACAGAATTTCAGGTACACATTCATTCAGAAGGAAGAAGCAACATACATTTTATTATATTCAGAAATTGCCGAAGGAATTTTTGAGTATTGAAAAATGATGACGCATGAAAACATGCATGAACATTACTGGGATAAAAGCCACAATCCGCAAGGTGCGCGCGAAGCACACGTCATAATCTAAAGATCAACAAAATGGCGTCATCATAAAAATGATTCTAAAAAAAAAGTGGATGATAGTATTGCTTTCCAACTGATATAGCTTTTTCTGCTAATACTTTAGCAATATGCTTCCGAATGGAAGTGATACAACTTTTTTCAAACCATCATAAAAATATCAAATTTTGAAAAATTCATTAAAACGCCAATAACTCGAGAACTAATCATGCAAATAAGCTAAAAATTCACAGACATCTAACTGATACAACTCTCGAGATAATATATGAGCATAAATAACATCAGCTGAATAGTTTCCAGAAATTCCATTAAAAAGTGATTTTCGAATAATGGACATATTTCAAAAAGTATCGATCGGATTCTCTTCAAATGAAGCTTAAAAAATAGAGTTTGTCGAGTGGAAGTTTGCCACAAAATATGAAATTTTCCTATAAAACCGTTTTGCTGTAATTGAGACTTTTATGCACACACAGACATGCGCTAAAAATCTCATTTTCTCTCTATTTACATCATTTTAAGTATCTTCTATTGAAAAAATTACAATCAAAAATTCTGATGATTACATAGCTTCCATTCGGAAGTAAAAGTAGAGATTTACGCAGTGGGAAGTGAGTCTTAAATTGCTCATTTAGTGAATTCAGAGAAATCGTGTCTCTAATCCTTCGTATTGTGAATTGTTTGAAGGTGAGAGACCACCGGGCAAAATCACATGAGATGAATATATTGGATATTGGTTATGGGTGAATTTAGTGAAAGCCCTGGACCTACCAAGGGAGACGCAGAAATGAGGTGGAGATGGTAGGGGGAGATTGAGAAACACAGGAGGAGAATAAAAGGAGAGAGAGAGAGAGAGAAAGAGAGGAAGAAGGGTGGCCGCGTGGCCACATGGTCGGCAATCAGCGAAAAAAGAGGGAGAACAGAGCGCAAAGCTAAGCCAGTAATGCAATAACTCGAATGGATGCGCATGCAGGCGGAAAGAACACGGGCCAACTCTCTCCTTTTTCCCCTCCGTCTTCCACCCCCTACCCTTCTCTCTCCCGTATATTCAACATACTCGGTATAACTTTCGTATCACACAAACACACGTACAAATGCTGAACATTTTGTGGAGGGTAGAAATGAATTGAATGGTGGATTCTCAGATGGTGAATGTTAACGTGAAAGAGGGGGAGAGGGGAGAGATTCTTTGCAATTTGACTTCCAGGTGATTCTGGGGATTGATAAAATCATTAATTGACTATTAATAAATAATTTGAATTAAATTATTTGAATTTTCTCGCTTTGTTCGGGAGGCGAATTTTTGGCCGTTTTGACTCCTTTACTCCCCCAATGCATCATATATTAGTATCCTTCATCTCAATTTTGTTTTTTGAATCGAGCGCGCAATTTTGGTCAACCAATGAGGAATAAGTAATAGACGTGACATTCTAGCATTACATTCGATGTGTATGAACTTTTTTTCAATGGGATCCTTTTTTCTTTTCCTTATCCATTTTACTCATAAGTTTGGAAATTGGATATTGCGTGTAGAGTAATCTTCAAGGTATTGGCTATTTGCACAATGAACAGTTCAGAGTTATTCAAGAAAAGATTGAATAGCGCTGTACCGGAGTCGAACCCAGGATTTTCTGATGGCGTGTCTGGCGTCCTACCGATTCAGCTATCCAGTTCTATACCAAATACAAATTTCCATTTGAATAACACTGAATCATCACTCGACACAGTTATATCTCTACTCCGCTACCCATCTTGCAACATTTTAATGAAAACTTTAGATTATTATGGATACACTGTAATTGCGTGACTTGAGCATCTATTGTGCAAATAGAGTGGCCCAATCTTTAAAATTAAAACTGAGAGGTTAGGTCATTCTGTTTCAACAGAACAGACCACTGGACTTATGGTGACTGGATATGAGTCACCATAAGTCCCCCGGACGCGCAAAGTTCGATAACTAATTGGCCAGTTCGGATTGAGAAGAGTGAGAATTAGGTTTGTTTTTTTGTCAACATGTTTATGCAAGCCAGCATTGATACATATGGATGCATAGATATAACAATATCGGCGAAGAAATGGTTTTCAGAGGGCCTTTCCATTTCGAACCACTATCTCCCAAAAAGCCAGATATCCAATCGATAACAACCCCATATAATAGTAGTGTAAAATCAACGCAACCAACAACGATAAAGTCTTAACAATGCATGTCGGGAATCGACTTTTTTGTAAAATTCAATTGTTATGTAATCTATTGTTTATTGTGGAAATTGTATCTCATAACTGTACACTGGCCTTATTAAATAAACACTTAAAAAAAAAAAAAAATATAGCAATATCACTATTTACTTATGATACTGGGAAACATGGAAAACAGTATTTTTCTGAACCTCAACATATTATATGGCACATACATACTCATCAAGCTTCGTAGTGTAGTAGTTTTTTTTACATTTGTTGTTAGTTATTTTCTGTTTGTCTCGAAAATGATTTTGCTTATCATAGATTTTTATGTAATCAATAGGGCCTCGAAATTTCACGTCTAAAAAAGTCTGGTAAAGTTGCTAAGCGACCAAAGTTTATAAATATTGTGAAATGGAACAGTTCATCATACAAACGTCAACCAGGTGCTCTGGTACGCCTTTTTGTTTATATTATATGATCATGTAATCTATCACTTTACTTATATCGTCGCCTTAGAGTCAAAGGGGCGTAAGTCCTGCGTATAAAAATAGCACTCACACCCTTTTATTTCTAAGTCGACAATATTTTATCAAACTTCAATTTATTAAATAAATGAAAGGAAATTATTTATGTCATCCTGGAAGATCCTTACATGAACTTTTGCAAAAATTTAGGAATCACTCCAATTTTTCTGAATTTTATCTTATTTTCTTCTCCTCATTTCAATACTAAATTCACATACGTACTTCAATGGACCAAGCACAATAATAAAATGAAGCCCACTTAGTTACACTCTTTGTCCGCCATATTTTCTCATGGGAAATGCCTGAATAAAGAGCCTTCTTTCTCTCTCTCTCTCTCTTTTTATTTTTCTTTCTTCTCTCATTCCCATGAGGACGCGTGTACGTTTTGAAACACATATTGTTTCGTCTCAACCAAAAAAAAGATACCTACGTGCACATGTAGCCTCTCTACACTATCCTCAACCCCCCCCCCCCCCCTGTTTTTTCTCTTGCGCTCTCTCTCTCTCTCTCTCTAGGGCTCCACAAACTGCCCCGTTAAATCTGGCCCGCATACGGGCGTAAAATTGAAGAGAAAGAGAGAGTGGAATACGAGATGTATTGAGAGGTGTACACAGACCCCGGGCTGTTGCCCATATGGTGACCATGGGCCCTCGGGTTATGTGCACATAGGTAAAAGCCTCTCTGCACAACTTTAACCCTCGCTCTCTCTCTCTTTTTCTTTTTTTTTTCTTTCATTTTTTTCATTCATTGAATTTTTCTCGGTTTTACTAGAAAATTTTAAGATGATTTTAGGCATCACAAAATGACGTCAGTTTAAAAGAAACGCATTGGAGAATGGAAGGGACGTATCTCCTGGAAAATAATTATGTGCATATAGGCAAAAGCCTCTTTGCACAACTTTAACCCTCGCTCTCTCTCGTTTTTTTTTCTTCCGTTTTTTTTCTTCATTGAATTTTTCTCGGTTTTACTGGAAAAATTTGGAGATTATTCTAATCATCACAAAATGGTGGCGAAGAAAAAAAATGGCGTCAGTATAGAAAGAAGAAAAACTGTTCTAAATATTAGTGGAAAAACGTTTTTTTTTGTAATTTCTAGGGATAGAAAATTTTACAATTATCGCAAATCTTTAAAATTTTCCCCGGAAATATATCGCGAAATTTTGATTTCTTCCTTCCTTGAAATTTTGAGGAAATTCTCAGGATTTTCCGAAAAATTCCGAGAATTCAGTCATATTTTAAAAAATTTGCGTAAATTATATTTTTAGCGCATGTCTGTGTGCGCATAAAAGTCTCAATTACAGCAAAACGGTTTTATAGAAAGAATTCATATTTTGTGGAAAACTTCCACTCGATGATTTCTATTTTTTAAGCTTTATTTCAAGAGAATTCAATCGGTACTTTTTGAGATATGTCGATTTTTCGAAAATCAGTTTTTAATGGAATTTCTGGAAACTATTCAACTGATCTTATTTATGCTCATACATTATCTCGAGAGTTGTATCAGTTAGATGTCTGTGAATTTTGAGCTCATTTGCATGATTAGTTCTCGAGTTATTGGCGTTTTAATGAATTTTTCAAAATTTGATATTTTGATGATGATTTGAAAAAAGTTGTATCACTTCCATTCGAAAGCATATTACTAAAGTATCAGCAGAAAAAGCCACTTGTTTTTTTTCATCAAATGTGAAAATTCATTTATTTTTCTTCATGTTTTTTTTTTCTCGTTTTGTTTATTCAATGAATAATTTCTCGTACTATGACCTTGTACAAACGGCTACTGTAGAAGATTAAAGAAAAAAGATTTAACGAAGGTAGTCCACTGGATAGTTTGTGAAACAAATATTTGTTTCTCGTCATCTCTTTCTCTCTCTCTTTCTCTATTACGAAAAGGCGTTTGTGTAGTGGCTTTACACAGCTCGATCATCGCTCGCACTTTGCCCTCAGCTTTCCAAGCATCGTACTTCCAGAGCCGTATCATGTTACAGCGTCATCCCCAACGGATGTATATACAAGCGAGATATCCCTTACTAACAGTCGAGTATTTCTTCTTTTTATTTGGAGTCACGAACAATTTTTAGGTGCAATTGAGAGTAAAAATGAATGAAATTGAAATCTTTTATGGAAAAAAATGGAAATTGAATTTTTTGGGATTTTTTTTGGGAGTGAAGATCTTCATCAAAAAATCTAAAAAAATTAGACAATGGAGGAAACACAATTGGGCATCATTGTGAATTTTTTCACATTTTTTGTTCAATTTTTTCATTGGAAAAAAAAATCGAATTAATTGATTTAGTGCAAAAGAGGTAAAAAGGAAAAATTCCATTTTTTCGATATTGTCTTGAGAATATCTCGGAAACTAATGGAGATACGCCCTATTCTTCGAGGTATTTTTGTAGCTCTTGAAATTCTCTACAAAAAAGGATTCTGGTATAAAAGGCGTATCTCCATAGTTTCCGAGATATTTTCAAAAAACTGTTGAAAAAAATGGAGCTTTTCTGTTTTATTTCTACATTATTAGATTTTATCATTCATTTTTTGGGAATATGTAGGAAACTAAGCGAGATAGAGCGATTTTGCATGAATCCTTTTCTGTAGAAAATTTGAAGACCTAAAAAACTGTCTTCGGACCAAAAGGGCGTATCTCCATTATTTACCGAGATATTTCCAAAAAACTATAGAAAATATCGTTTTTTTCCAATTTCAAGAAAAAAAACTTTTTTTTAATTAAAAAAAAAATAGAATTTCATCAGTTTTTGGTAAATATCTAGGAAAATAACGGAGATACGCTCTTTTTTGTTCAATTCACTTTTGTAGCTCTAAAAATTCTCTACGAAATCACCTCAGGGCAAAAAGGGCGTATCTCCATTATTTACCGAGATATTTTCAGAAAACGATTGAAAATATCGATTTTTTCTTTAATTAAAAAAAAAAACTTTTTTATAAAAAAAAATTGAATTCCTTTAATTCTTTGATTCTTTAATTTGAAAAAACTCGACTATTTAGCGAGTTAATCACGAAAAACTCGTCCCAATCGTTTTTTTTCTTCTGAATTAATAGTTCAAGTGTTCATTTTTTTCTTTTTCTTCTTCTCAACCGATACGTCCATTTTATTACCGAGTGAAGCACAACTGAAAGAATGAAGAGGAGTGGGAAAAAAAGCCGAGGGATCTCCATCGCCTCGTAACTCCCAAGTGCGAGAAATAAAAACGAAAAAAAAAAAGTTTTTTTTTTTTTGGTTAAAAAGGAAAAAAAAGCTTTTTTTTTTATTGAAAAAAGAAAAAGAAGTTATATTACACGAAACGGATGAGGAGTTAGTAGGCGTTAGTGTAGAGGCTTTTTTTTCTGGTACTCTTCTCAGTGTATATAGGTGGTGAAACACGGATCTCTAAAGCCCCAAGGAATGAGAAATACGCGGGCGATAGATCAGAGCCAAACTATGGCTGGAAAAACAGTACTGGGTATGAGGAGAGATTCAAGTGGAAGAAAGAGAGAAAATCACTACAGGGATGAGAGAGGTACACAAGTGGCGCACACATGGCGCACAGTTGTTCCGAGAGGTCAGGTTTTTGTCCCTGGACGCTTTAGTTTCACGGATAACGTCAAAATTCAACGGATTTACGAATTTTTAATTTTTTTCGAGGGGATTCAAAGGTTTTTTGAGGAATTTTTATCACGGGATTTTGACTTAAATCGGGAGAATAGTGGGAAAAAATAATTAAGTTAGTGACTTTTGATTTTTCAAAATATGAAACAAAATTTTGATTGTTTTTTTTTTATATTTAAAATTTTGATTGTTATTCAAAATTCGACAATTTTTTGTGATTTTTAAAATTTATTCCATTTTTTTTTTTTTTCTTTAGAAATTCCTGAAAAAGAATAGAAAATTCAGTAGAAAAATATGATCTCTTTAAAAAATTTAGATTTGTCTCAAATTCTCGAAATTCCCCTAATTGAAAAAAAAAATTTATTCCAAGAATTCTCTGTAGTTTCAGTTTCACGGATAACATGAAAATTCATCGGTTTTACGACTTTTTAATTTTTTTAGGGGATCTGAAGGTTTTTAAAGGAATTTTCATCACAAGATTTCGATTCAAATCGACAGAATAATGGGGGAAAATTGTTAAATTGGTTATTTTCAATTTTTTTTAAATATGAAAAAAAAATTAAAAATTTGCCGGAAATCTCAAAATTTTGAATTTTTAAAAAATAATTCCATTTTTCTTATAAAGTTCTAATAGAAAATACAATTTACCAGAGCAATATAATTTTTCTAATTTCAAAATTGTGTTAAAAAAAAATACATTTACCTCAAATTCCCCAAATTTCCAGAATTTTCTTTTTTTGGAAAAAATCTCAAGCATTACCTAAATTCGCAAAATTCTCCCCTTTTTTTTCCCGCGACATTTTAATTTTCTTTCAAAAAATCCCCATTGCCCCAGATTTCAAATTCTTCTCCATTTTCCCGAAATTTTCAGCTTTTCCATTTTTTTTTAGAATTTATCAAAATTTGCAAAACAAATTTCATTTTGTTTTCGAAATTGTCGTTCGATCGGAAAATCTCCATTATACCAATTATCAAATTTCCATTTCTTTCGAAAATTCCATTATTGCTTTAACATTTTCAAAAATTTCCTCAAAAAAACCGTTGAAAATCCTATTTTTCCCTAAAAAAACCTCAAAATTTATCCAAATTTGCCGAATTTTACAGAAGAATCAATCGACTCCTGCAATTTTCCCGCCTAATTTCCTCCAATCCTGCCCCATCCCAAATAACCCCCTCCCCTCCTTCTCCCCCCTCCCTCCCTCCCCAATTCCCAACTATCGAAACGATCAAGATATCTCTCGACTCCATAAATTCCCTCATCTCATATCTCTCCGCGTCATTCCCTCCCCCCCTCGAAATAAAAGCCCCAACTCCGACCTCCACTTACCTCCCTACCTCCTTCCCTCCCCTCCTCTCCCCTCCCCACCACCCCAAAAACACACCGTCCCGCATGCCTGACTCTCCAAAACCTCTCGTAAGAATTCCCAAATAAAATAATACAACTCGAGAATCGAAATGTTCCCGTGTGCGTAAAACTCTCGTGAAACTCTACATAAAGAAACAGAGTTGCGAATCACGCCGTGTCGGCGCCAAATGGGCGGCAACGGACATGAGATGGAGGGGATATTTCACGAGATAACGCAAAGGGGAAACACCAAAGGAAGCGGGAGGAGGGGAGGGAGAGTCGAGATTTCCCCCTCCACCTGTGTAACACAAAGAAGAAAGAGTTTTTCCTTCTTTTCCTTCTCCTTTCGCTGTATAAAACGCCCAACGCTCGCGCCTTCGGCAATTTCCGCCAGTCATCGGCTCTCTTCGTACAGCTTCGGCAATACTCGGCCATCATCGGCTGCTGCCGTTTCAAATCAAGCCCAGGGACGTCTAAATTCTCATTATTTCTCGTCACTCAAATAAAAACAGTTGCCTTTCTTAGAAACAAAAGGGCGTAAGTGCTATGTATAAGTATAGGACTTACGCCCTTTTGTTTCCAAGTAATGAAATGATTTTTTAATCAATTATGGTTCTCATTTCCATGTTGAATTAATATTATCTTTGGGATCATGAAACGTTGGGAGAAATTAATCTAACAATACTAAATAAATTGGATTTTTTTTTCATTTCTCGATCGCAGATAATTAATAAAACGGTTATTAACACGATGCGCAAGCGCAAGTGATTGGAATGCGCGGGAATGAAGAGAATGGCTTTGTATGTGTGTGTGCTTCTTTTTTTTTTCTTTTTACATACGTACCTTAAGCATTGTTTCGAACAAGTATAATACTCTGATTTTCATTCACTAATTCACTGGCAGCTGCATACTAATAATAGTATCAGACGCCCTGGCACTCTTCACCTTTTTTTTTTTTCTCTCGTCCCACTGTACCATTGATTTAGTCTGTCTCTTTCATAGCCAATAGTCGATGAATCTGGGCCCACTATAACGTTGATTTATTCTCCATTAGGTTGAGCATTTTTGCATGGAATTATTATTATTATTTGCAATAAAACTGTTCTTTAATTTTGATATTATGACAATTTACATTTATCTAAAGGTATTTGAAACTTTTCTATTCATTCATAAAATTTTGTGACAGGCAATTTTTTAAATGTGTTTTTAAGGGCTACAAAATGAAGGGTTCGAGTGAAATCGCTCTATCTCGCTTAATCTCCGCGATATTTAGGAAAAAATGATAAAAAGAGACTCATTAATTTTTTCACTCGAAAATTTTATCATTTGTTTTTTTTTAGAGTATGGCAGAAACTAATGGAGATACGCTCTTTATACTCGAGACCTTTTTTTATACAGAATTTTAAAAGCTATAAAAAAAGGTGAAATTGCTCCATCTCTTTTATTTTCCAAAATATTCACAAAAATATAGTAAAAAGTTATAACTTCTACTGAAATATCTCGAAAATTGATGGAAATACGCCTTTTTTGCCTTGAACCTTGTTTTTTCAGACAATTCCAAGGACTACAATAATAAGTCAGAACAAAAAAGGCGTATCTCCATTATTTCCTGAGATGTTCCCCAAAAACTAATGACAAAATCTCATAATTACGAAATAAAACCCAAAAAATTCCATTTTTCCAACAGTTTTTCTTAAATATCTCAGAAAATACGCGAGATACGCCCTTTTTGCGATGAGCCTTTTTTGTAAAAGATTTTGAGAGCTACAAAAGTAGATTAAGGCAAAAAAGGCGTATCTCCATTATTTTCCTCAATATCCCCAATAAACTACCAAAAAAACCTGATCTGGCTCCCCCCCCCCCTCTTAAAAAATTCAACGAAAATAACCGACAATATTTCTCCTCACTATTCCCATATGTACTCACGCATTAAAATACAATCCACCATATTGTATGTCCAGCCACATAACATAAGATTGAGAAGAGTGGCCAATTGAAACAATGAGCGTCAACGCGTTGTGCTTCAACTATTGCCCAGTAGTTCAATAAAAAAAAAGAAGAGAGAGAAAGAGAGATAGAGAGAGAAAGAGAAAAAGCCTGCGGGATGCCTTTGATCAATTCATCTGTACCAATGACTCCAAGCATTACCAATTCCTCTTTCCCCACGTGAAATAATCATCATCCTTGATTTCTTTCATGAAAAAAAATAAATGAATAATAATGAGCTCAAATGATATCTATAGATAAAACGTGAGAGATAAAATAGGAAGAAAAAAAAATTATTTAAAAAAAAGCATAATGGATAATAGTATTGCTTTCCAACTGATATATAGCTTTTTCTGCCGATACTTTAGCAATATGCTTCCGAATGGAGGTGATACAACTTTTTTCAAACCATCATCGAAATATCAAATTTTGAAGAAATTCATTAAAACGCCAATAATTCGAGAACTAATCATGCAAATAAGCTCGAAATTGACAGGCATCTAATTGATACAACTCTCGAGATAATATATGAGCATAAATAAGATCAGTTGAATAGTTTCCAGAAATTCCATTAAAGACTGATTTTCAAAAAATGGACATATCTCAAAGAGTACTGATCGGATTCTCTTCAAATAAAGCTTAAAAAATAGAGTTCGTCGAGAAGAAGTTTTCCATAAAATATGAAATTTTTCTATAAAACCGTTTTGCTGTAATTGAGACTTTTATGCACACACAGACATGCGCTAAAAATATCATTTTCTCTCTTTTTAGGCCATTTTAAGTATCTTCTATTAAAAAAATTACAATCGAAAATTCTGATGATTACATAGCTTCCATTCGAAAGTAAAAATGAAGAGATCGGAATAAAGTGACTCGTCAAATGTGTAGATATTTTTTATATATCGCTCCAAGTTTTTAAACTGAAGAAACAAAGATACTGATTTGATGTTTCCGGTAACAAATGCCATCCAGATAAGCCACACATGCAAGCCTATCAGACAACGTGTTATATATATCGTCACCTCAGAAACAAAGGGACGTAAGTGCTGTGTATAAGAATATCACTTACGCCCCTTTGTCTCTAAGACGATGATACATATATATTTTTTTCTTCTTTTTTTTTCTTCATTTCGTTGAAACGTATCTACGTACAGGCCAGCCTCCAAATGAATTTATTCCCTAAAAAGAAAAAAAATGGAATTAGCTTTATCTTATCTTGAAAATTAAGATTTTTTTAAATGTCGTTCGATTTTGTTCAGTTTTTGGAGAGTATCTTGGGAATCAATGGAGATACGCCTTTTTTGCTCGAAAACACTTTTGTAATTCTTGGAATTTTCTACAAAAAAGAGGTAGAATGAAAAAGGCGTATCTCCAGTAGTTTCGAAGATATATGAGAAAATTTTTGGAAAAAAGGAATTTTTGGATTTTACATCTTTTTTTAATAAATCTTGTTTTTTTTAGGAATATCTCGGAAATTTATGGAGATACGCCCTTTTTGCCCAAAAACACTTTTGCAGTTCTTGAAATTCTTTACAAAAAAAGATTCGGCTAGAAAAAGGCGTATCTCCATTATTTTCAGAGATATTTTCAAAAAATTATCGGAATAACCGTTTTTTTTTTAATTTAAATTCTTCTTTATTAGATATTTCGTCAATTCTTTTTGGGGAAAATCTTAAAAATTCACTTGAAAAGAAAAAAATAATCTTGAACAAAAAATTAGAATTAGTTTATCATATCTTGAAAATTAAGATTTTTTTAAAATGAATTTATGAATCACTCCGAGATAATTTCAAGATAAAAAAAAGGAATCATTAATCATTTCCACTGTTTTTCATTTGCCGTAGCGATAACTCATTGCTTCTAAAATAGAAATAATTTTTCATTATTCCAAAATTTTTATGTTTTTTTGAAAAATAACTCAAAAATCCCAAGTAATACAGAAAAAATTATGGAACTTTCTTTGTAGCTCTAATTCCCCCTTCAAAAAAGCCCTCCACAAAAATTCCCCCCCCCCTCCCCCCCCCTTATCGCCCGGAATATTCCCCAAAATCTAAAATTTCTCCAATAAGCCTCGTAAAGCCGAAAAAATCCCCAAAATCCCCCAAAAAATTTTCTTCTTTTAAAAACACCTCAAAAACCACAAGAAATAGAAGAAAAATCATGATATGTTTTTCCCCACTCTCACTCCCCCCCTCCCCTCCAGATGAAAAAGCTCTTCACCAACATTAGATATCCCCTAAAACCTAAAATTTCTTCAAAAACCTCGTAAAATGCAAAAAAAATCCCCAAAATTCCCCAAAAAATTCTCTTTTTTCAAAACCACCTCAAAAACCACAGAAGATAAAAAAACTTCACAGAAACGTCTTTTGCAGCTCTCACTCCCCCCCTCCAGAAAAGCACCCCCCCCCCCCCCCCCACACAAAAAAAACCCTATCCCCATTATTTCTCGAGCTATCCCCCCAAAAATCCAAAAACTCTTCGAAATCCCAAAAACCCCAGGAGAATTACTCACCGCATCCGCTCCTGTCCCGATTGCGTAGAGCGCCGCAGGTAGGGGGCATTCGCCCCTGTGTCCCCCTCCCCTCCGCTTCAACCACCCAAGGTGGGGACAGCGTTGGAGGGGAAGCGAGCCACCCGCACTCCTCTCACCCCTCAACCAACAGAGCATCCTCTCACAGTTCAGGTAGAGCGGTGGGAGTAGACGCGCCTCAACACACGCGCATCCCCTCTCCCCCTCCCTTCCCCTCCACCCCCTCTCGGGGGCGGCTGCTGCTGCTGCTGTGTCCGCCATCACATCATTCCCCAAAACCCCGAACAACAAACCCACACACTCTCAGCCATCTTCACCCAATCGTCTCCTCCATACACCTATCGCTGCTCTATCTCTCTTCCCCTCCCCTCCCTTACCCCTCTCTCTCCCCTTCCACAAAACTCCAGATAAACACGCGCACACATATCCCGTGTGTGTTAGTTAGAAAACCTCGACGGTAGTGAACCGGTGCGCGCCTTCTCCACTCTATACTCACCTCTCTCCTAGATGGTTTAGTCAAAAAAAAAAAATTAAAAAAAAAAACTGTAAAAATAATTTTTCCATTTAATTTTAATTCCTTCCTGTCACCAAAGAAAAAAAAAAAAAAAAAAAACAGTGTCTTTACCTTTTAAAAAAAAAGGGAAAAATCGCGCACTCCTATAAAAGCGCCTCTACTTCCCCTCTCCTCCCTCCCCCCCTCTCCAACGCCCACACATCTCATTCTCTCTCGTAAAAAAAAAAAATAAAGAACAAATTCAGTCTCCGGCATTTATTTGTAATATTCTGCGGTTTTTATCATCTCTTCTCTCTTTCTCTATTCAAAAGTGCAAGTTGTTATTTTTTTTTTTTTTACTTCTCAATTAATTAATTAATAATAATTGTGTATAATTATGAAGACACGTGAAATTATCTGCATTAAATCAATAATATTTTTTAAATTTTTGTGGTTGAGAAGTTAAATTAAGGGGACACACAACATCCAATACAAGGACCTTAAATGCCACTTATTACTTGGAGATAATATATATATATAGGCATGTGTGTGTGTGTGTCTATGTGGTCTTATGTGTTTTTATGTGTGTATAACTGTGTCTATGTGAGTGAACACTAAAAGTTTTTTTAAATTTTTCAAAAAAAAATTTGTGATTTGTGGGATTTTTTTTCTGACAAAAAAAGGAAAATTTCCTTGAAACGTCTGAAGAAGAAGAAGAAGAAGAAACACTTTTTTTTTTTTTTCGTCACTCGGCCATTCTTAGTTTCGGCCCCACCTTTTGCCTTACCAACGAATTATTATTATTATTACTATTATTATTATTTGAAGGGATAAAAATGGTGCGAGTTTTGCCAGTGGACTGAGAAAGTTTTTTTTTTTTTTTTTTTTTTTTTACTCATTTTCTTCCAAGTTTTCTTCATTTTTTGATGTTTATTCATTGGAATACATTTTACCCCGGCAGACCAGTGGTCATTTTTACCGGTGGTAATATATACGTTGAAAAATATAATAATAATCATAAATTTGAGGAATTTATTGTGATAGAGGAGAGAAAAACGACGTTTTCAAAGAGGGAACGTCCAAGGGAGGAAAATAAATGCACATGATGACATAGAAAAGAAAAAATATATATATATATATATTAATTTCCCTTTTTTTCCGTTGTTTTTTCCTCCCTTTTTTTCGTTTTTTTTTTTTATTGGTGAAATTGTGTCTTTTTTTGGGTGAAATCCTCGATTATTGGGTTTTTTTTCTCCTCTTTTTTTTCGGGGGAGGAAAAATTTTTGGGAATTTTTTTTCTACTTGTGATAACAAACTGGAGACGAGAGGGAATTGAAAACTGAAGGAAGTGACGGAGATACGCGAAGCTCGCGGGAGTTAATATGAGCATGACTCTCGTGCGAAATACGTTCAAAGGTTTGTGGTTTTTTTTATTTTTCTATAATTTTTTTTTTAAGTATTATTAAAATATTTTTTGATTTTTTTGATTTTAGGTGAAGTGAAATTTTGGAATTTTCTTTTGAGGATAACTCGAGAAATAATGGAGATACGCCCTTTTTGCCCTAAGGTGCTTTTGTAGAAAATTTTGAGAGCTAAAAAAAAAAGTATTCGGGGGGAAAGGGCGTATGTCCATTATTAAAAGGTCTGTCTACTTTGGATGCAGGCTATCTTTATTAATTTTTTTTCAAGAATACTGTTATGTTTATTGATATAAGACTTATTGGGCTCAACTAAAACATTTGTAAAGTACGAGAAAAAATTTTTTTTTAAATTAATTTTAATCACTTTTTTACTGTGAAAATGTCAGGTAAACAGGAGTCCTCAAAAAGTGCGCCGTTGAAAAAATCTGAACAGCATCTGATACGAAAAAATTGGATGGTTTCAGGTTCAGTATGACAGTGGCTAGGGTAACATGACCAATAGATGGACGGTTAAGGAAATATTAGACTTTATTAATTCATATGAAATAGGCGAATCACGTTGAAAAGTTGCAGAAAAGAATGATGTACAGAAAAATATACAGTGAATCGACTAAAAATCAATTAAACTTGAATAATGTAGAAATAATTAGAGAAAATCAAGGAAAAACTGGAAAATAACTTAAACCCCCAATAGATGGACACTTGCATATTTGCAGTGGTATGATTTTAAATTTCGATCAATCGGAATGTAATAAATAGTTTATAAATCTATATGAATGTAGTAATCAGGAATTGACGTGAAAAGTATAAGAATCATTCATTTATTTATGAAAATTCTCGATAATAGAAATCGTCCCTCTTTTGGTCAGTGTCCATCTACTGGTCGTGTGACTCTATATCCCGAACGAATTATTATTTTTACTATTTATTTCCTGGCCAAAAACATCAAAAAATCAAAAACCCATTTTTTAATTTTTTGTTTTTCATCCGCCTATTTGTTATTTTTGCATAAAAATTAATATTAGAGTTCGGGATATAGCCATTGTCATACTGAACCTGAAACCTCCCAATTTTTTCGTATCAGATGGGCCATTCGGATTTTTTTCAACAGCCCACTTTTTGAGGACTTCTGTTTACCTACCATTTTCACAGTAAAAAAGTGATTAAAATTAATCAAAAAAATTTTTCTTGTACTTCACAAATGTTTTTGTTGAGCCCAACAAGTTTTATATTGATAAACATAACAGTATTCTCGAAAAAAAATTAATAAAAATAGCATGTATCCAAAGTAGACAGACCCCTTAACTGAGATATTTATTAAAAACGAATAACGCATAAATGGGATTTTTTACTTTAACGCTTTTTTAACTAAATTTTAGGATTCATTGTTCATGAATATCTCGGTAAATAATGGAGATACGCCCTTTTTGACCTGAGGTGATTTCTTGTAGAGAATTTTGAGAGCTAGAAAGAAGGATTCGGCTGAAATCGCACTATTTTGCTTATTTTTCGAGATTTTTTGAAAAAAAAAAGAATCGCAAAACACTTCTTAACATTGATAGACCAAAAAAAATTGATTTACGATTTTTTTTGTTAATATTTTGGAAACCAGAGCTATCTCACTTCCTTTTCCAAGATATGATGCGATTTTTCCCAGAAAATAAATGATAAACAATGAATTTTTCCTGTTTCACCTCTTCACTACTGAATTTCATCAGTTTTGGATGAATATCTCGATAAATAATGGAGATACGCCCTTTTTTTACCATAACAAGATTTTTTAGAAATTTTTAAGAGCTACAAAGAAGAAATGAGGATCAAATCGCCCTATCTCGCTTATTTTCCAAGATATTCTCAAAGAATGAATGAAAAAAAGGAATTTTTCTGTTTTATATCTTCAATAGTGGATTTTTGACAAAAAAAAAATCAGCCCTTATTTTTCCTAAAAAAGAGATTACTCCCAGAATTTCTTCGTCTCTAATTTTTGGATGTACGACCTTAGATAATTCAATTAATTCTATGGTATGGTGGCCTCTTAGGTCTCTGCTGCATTTAAAGAAAATTACGGGGCTTCTAAATTTTTCTTCATCTCTCACTGGTCCAGAGATATCAAATGAAATTTAAAAGACTTTTCGATTGCTAGACGATGTCGTTGGTATTTCGAGAGAGAGAGAGAAAGAGAGAGAGGGCGAGAGGATTGGAATTTCAAGGGGAAAGGAGGGGAGGGGTGGTAGTACTTGTTTGGTTTGACATCTGCGTAAAGGATTCATTTTCTCCCATTGCCTGTTATTTCATAATTAACTGCGAGCTCTAGAAAAGCTTCGAGTTAATTCATGTTTTTTTTCATTCTTGGGATTGAAGAAAAAAAAATTAATAAAAACTTTAGTGATTCTGTTAAAATGTAGAAAATCGTTAGTTCTGCACGTGTGTATCTCATTGTGACGAAACCAGCGTATTTTTATGGCTACGTGGAGACACACACGTTTGTCGCAGAATGATTAAATGCCTTCAAAAATTGATTTATCTCGATGAATGAAATAAATCTTATTTTTTTGGAAATTTAAATGAATTTTTTTGTCTTTTTTTAGAATATCTCGATAAATAATGGAGATACGCCCTTTTTGTTCCAAGATGGTTTTGAAGAGAATTTCACGGGCTACAGGAAAGGATAGGGACAAAATCGCTCTATCTCGCTTATTTTCTGAAGGATCCGAAAAAAACAAATGATTGAATTCGGTTTTTTGTTATTTTTTGGGAATATCGTGGGAACTAAACGAGATAGAGCAATTTCATCTGTATCCTTTGTTATAGTTCTTGAAATTCTCTCTGAAACTATTTTCAGGCACAATCGGCGTATCTCCATTTATACCGAGATATTTTCAAAAAATACCAAAATTTATTAGTAAAATATTAAAATAATAATTTCTATTTTTCCGTCTTTTTTTTGGAAATACCTCGGAAACTACGGGAGATTAAGCAATTTTGTTAGAATCTTGCTTTTTAGCTCTTGAAATTCTCTACTAAACCATCTTAGGACAAAATGGGTGTATCTCCATTATTTACTGAGATAATCTCATGAAAATACAAAAATTCAGTAGAAAATCATTAAAATACACTAAAGAAAATAAAATAAACTGAGAAAAAAAATTATTGTAGCAAGAAAATTTCCCTTTTAACAAAATTTTTCTTCACAATTTCTATATCTATATATATTGAAATTTTCTGGAGTGGAGTAGATTTTCTTCAACTAAGTAAATTTCCTCACAACAAAAATTTTTTTTTCTCACTGCAGGCTGACACGACCAATAGATGGACACTGACCAAAAGATGAACGGTTTCTATTATCGAGGATTTTCATAAATAAATGAATGATTCCTATACTTCTCACGTGAATTCCTGATTATTACATTCATATAGATTTATAAACTATTTATTACATACCGATTGATCGAAATTCAAAATCATACCACTGCAAATATGCAACTGTCCATTTATTGGGGGTTTAAGTTATTTTCCAGTTTTTCCTTGATTTTCTTTAATTATTTCTACATTATTCAAGTTTAATTGATTTTTAGTCGATTCACTGTATATTTTTCTGTACATCATTCTTTTCTGCAACTTTTCAACGTGATTTGCCTATTTCATATGAATTAATCAAGTCTAATATTTCCTTGACCGTCCATCTATTGGTCATGTTACCGTAGGATAATTCTCTTTTTCGTCGTTTTTTTTGTTGAGAATATCTCAGAAATTAGTCGAGATACGCCCTTTCGGTCCAAATCCTTTTTTTGTAGCTATTGAAATTTTCTAAAAAAGTGTTTCAGGTCAAAAAGGTTGTATCTCGCCCAATTTCTGAGATATTTCAACAAAATTGATGAAATTCCGGGAAAAAAACAATTTTTCTCTTCAAGTTTTTTTTTTGGAAATTGCTCAAAATTTAATGGAAATCGGGAAATTTCCATGAGGAACCCTCCTTTGAGTCACATTTCCCCAAAAAAACCAAATACCCCCAAAAAAATACTCAGAAACTCCCACTCTGTCTTTTTGTTTTCACAAAATTTCTCAGAATTTCAAAATTTATCAATGAAAAACACATATTTTTTTTTCTTCCAATTACTAAATATTATTTACCTTAATTCAAAGTCTTTTCCGAGAATCACCATACATAATGAAGAGATAGACCAAGCAAAGGTCAGAGTGACTACCAAAGAGGTCAGATAAGAAATATCAAAAGTGCGATTATGTTTTTCCTTGACGGAAGAAGGCACACACACACACACACACACGTTTAACAAACAAATCAAATTCTTCTCCTCACCTCATTGCAATTTATTTAAAATGTAATAAAACAAAAATTTTTATAAATAAATTTCATTGTATTAAAAAACACAAACACAAAACAATGGACACAATGGAAAATGGTTAAAATACTATTTCTGTACCGAATTAGTCATTGAGAAACACACAAACTCTCGTCTCTATCACTGGGATTTTCCTTTACAATTTCTCTTTATCTCCTTTGTTCTTTGGCAAATGAAAATGACTCGTCTCACTGCACAAACAAACTAGTTCAGAACGTGATTATTTTCACTACCTGAATGACTGGATAAATCGTGCTTAATGATGAAAAATTAAAAGGGCGTATGTCCATTAATTTCTGAAATTATTACAAAAAAAAAGCAAAAAACTAATCCCTCTTTTTTTGCCATTTTTTGAGAATATTTCGAAAAATAATGGAGATACGCCCTTTTTTCTCCCAATTTTTTATTTGCAGCTCTTAAAATTCTGTCGACATAAAAAAATTGCGGTAAAAAGGGCGTATCTCCATTAGTTCTCGAGATATTTAAGAAAAAAACGACATTTTTATTTTTTTAGAGAATATCTCGGAAATTAAGCGAGATAGAGCGATTTTGCCCCAATATTTATTTGTAGCTCTTGAAATTTTCTACAAAAAAGTATTCATGTAAAAAGGAAGTATTTCCATTAGTTTTCAAGATATTCGTAAAAAACGACAAAAAATGAGATTTAGCTTGTTGTTTTACATCTTCACCACTTTCTAAGGTTTTTCGGGAATAGCTCAGAAACTAAGCGAGATAGAGCGATTTTATTTGAATCCTTTATTGTAGCTCTTGAAATTCTCTACAAAACCATCTCAGGGCAAAAAGGGCGTATCTCCATTAGTTTTCGAAATATTCACCAAAAACGCACATTTTCTCTCATTTTTTCAAAATGAGCTCGGAAACTAATAATAAAGAAAATATTGGAAATTCTCTACAAAACCACTTTAAGTGGAAAAAGGGCGTATCTCCATCACTTTCTAGACACAAACAACTAGCTCAGACGTGATTATTTTCAATCACATGTATGACTCGAGTAAAACGAAAACTTTTGACTAAACTTTTTTTTACATTGTTGTTTAAATTAGTGAAAAAACATGTGAGAAGAAATGTGACCGTAAACACCTGTGAATTTTTTTTTCTCTTTATTTTTCTCGTTCGTTTCCTCCTGCAGAGGGGGAGGGGAGAGTGAGAGAGAGTGAGAGTCAGTGGAGATTGGGTTTCAGAGTAATGTGGAGTCGAAAAAAGAGAGAAAAAAAAATGTAATTCGATTCCTATTTAACCTTAAGGTGCAACCCCCCACAATGTTGCCTTTCAGAGAAGAGAGAGATTTTTTTTTCATTCGAAAATATGTTGACTTGAATTGAAAAAAGAGAAAAAAAGAAAAAAAAAGAAATGAATAAATAACGAAAGGAATAAATAAATACACTAATAAATAGGTAAATTATCAAGTAGATAGGGAATAAATAATTAATTAGGTATATACATAAATAAACGAATGGATAAATGTGTAATTAAAAAATGAAATAAGTAAAAATCTGTTTCCGAAAAATTAGATGTTCAATAAACTCATGAATAAGAAAAACTGTATGTAAAGAAAATTTCAACACTTTTATTTTTCAACGGGTTCCCCCCAAAAAATTGATACCATATATCGGGAATTCTGGTAAATAAATATATATATATTCATCACTTGAAAATAAATGAATGGTTTTTTTACATTAAAAGAAAAAAATATATACATAAAATTTTTGGAAGGAGAATATCTTGAAGAATAAGGGAGATACGCCCTTTTTACCCTAAAATAGGTTTGTAGAGAATTACAAGAGCTACAAAAAAAGAGGTTAGAATGAAAAGGGCATATCTCCATCATTTACTGAAATATTCAACAAAAATTGAGGCAGATTTAAGAGTGAAAAGGTGGAATAGGAGAAATACAATTTTCCTATAATTTGCTTTTTTTGGAGGGGGGGGGGGGGGGGGGTATCTTGGAAACTAAGAGAAATAGAACAATTCAGCTTCAAAGCTTTTTTATAAAGAATTTTAAGAGCTACAAAAAAGGTGTATGTCCATTATTTTCTGAGATATTTAGCGAAAATTGATGGAATTTAGTAGTAAAGAGGTAAAACAGGAGAAATTTCATTTTTTGGTAATTTTTGTAGAGAGGGGGGGGGGGGGTGAACTGAGTGCGATAGAAGGATTTTGCTTTTAAAGCTTTTTCTGAAGAATTTTAAGAGCTACAAAAAAGGGCGTATATCCGTTATTTCCTGAGATATCCAGCAAAAATTGATGAAATTCAGTAGTGAAGTGGTGGAACGAGGAGAAATTCAATTTTTTTGTTATTTATTTTTGGGAAATAATGGAGAGACACCGTTTTTACCCTCAGCCGCTTAACTCTAGCAGAGAATTTTAAAAACTACAAAAAACATCATATCTAAGTGATCCACCAACCGCCTCTAACTCCCCCCTTAACTCATTAAGCTGTAGGGTTTTTCACTGGCTCTGCCCTAGTAGTACACTTCATGTTACCTTAGACTTTCATGCTAAATATTTCATAAACATTACGTAATTACATGTTAAAGGCCACGAGCTGGGACTATACACCCCCAAACGTTAAGCTAACGTAGTCCAATCTGTAAATAATGTTGTCTATGTAAAAACTTGTTAATGTTAATGAAAAATTTCAAATGTTGAATGTTAACTGCAAAAAAAAATTAGGGCAAATAAAGGGCACCTCCCTTATTTACCGAGATATCCTTCAAAAAACTGATGAAATTCAGTAGTAAAAAGGTGAAAAGGGAGAAATAAATTTTTTTTTAAATTTATTTATGAAAAAATCACAAAAACTAATGGAGATACGCCCTTTTTCCTCTAATCCACTTTTACAACTCTTAAAATTCTCTACAAAAAACAAATCTCAAAACAAAAAGGGCGTATCTCCACACTGAGAAAAAAAAAGTGGTAAAAACTATAAAATATTTGTTTAATTGGTTCTTAGAACATATTTTTTGAAATAATTAAACAAGTTGTTGAATTTATTGAGTTTCGTTTTTACTCAAATCGTTGATTTGTTTGAATGAACGAAATTCAGTAAATCCAACAACTTTTTTGATTATTTCCAAAAAAATAAGTTCTAATAACCAGTGCAAAAAATATTTGATAGTTTTTACCACTTTTTTTTTTTCTTTTTCTCAGTGCATCATCACTTCCCGTCATATTTGTCCTCGAAAGAATATCCGATCAATGTAACATTAATTTTCATAAACAAAAATTAACACTGAAAGAAACAGTTGATTACGTTTATGCCATATTTACAATTGTTATCGCGTGTGTGTTGTTCTCTCAGCAAATGGAAAATTGACACTTCCATAAAATGTTTTTCACAGTTTATATTTTTCTTCATAGAAATTGATAACCCGTTAATTCATCTGAAAATTAATAATAAAAAATAAAAATTGAAAAAAAAAATTAAAATTCAATCAATGAAAAAAAAAAAAAATTTCTTTTTTTTTCAAAATTATTATCACTATTATATTTTTTTTTCCTTTCTCGTGGTTTTTTCGTGAATGAAGAGACTGCCAGAGAATGTTTTAAATTATAATGTGAGTGCTCGCGTTTTAATGGCTGCTGCGCCCCCGCGTGATGTGCTATAGCATCACGTCTCGCCAAGGCTCAATGACCTCAAACCTTTTGCTCCTCCGTGTGGTTTTAAATCGTTCTCTCTGGTTCGCGCGTCTCGATGACGTTATTAGCCCCCCTTTCCCCCCTCCCCCCCCCTCTCTCTCTCTTGCTCTTTCTCTCAACGACATGTGCACGGCCATTTTGATTTGAAAAACGTGAACACCTTCTGGACCACGTGGCGGATGTTGCAATTATTCTTCATGAATTTTTTTTTTAATGAATTTATTGAAGAGAAGAATTTTTCTAATGAAATTCGAATAAAAAGTTGAAAAAAAAATCGTTATATTTTGGAGTTATTTACTTTTTTTTTAATATCTTGGAAACTAATGGAGATACGCCTTTTTTGTTCTGAGGCTTTTTTGCAGAGAATTTTGAGAGTTATAAAAATGGATTGGGGCCAAAAGGGCGTATCTCCATTATTTCTAGGGATATTTAGGAAAAACTAATGTTTTTTTTATCTTTTTGAAAATATCAAGGAAATTAATGGAGATACGCCCTTTTTGTTTTGAAACTTTTTTGTAGAGAATTTTGAAAGCTACAAAAAAGGATTGGGACAAAAAGGGCGTATCTCCATTAGTTTTCCAGATATTCGCCGAAAACCAACGGTAATATTCTTTTTTTGTAAATATTTTTTTGTAAATCTTTTTTGCAAATATTTCGGAAACTAAACGAGATAGAGCCATTGAGGGCGAATCTTTCCTTTTGACTCTTAAAATTCTTCACAAAACTATTTTAGCAAGAAAAGGGCGTATCTCCATTAATCCCCGAGATATTCTCAACAATAAACGACCACTTTCGTGTTTTTGTCATTTTTTTGAAAATATCTCGGAATTTAAATAAAATAAAGCGATTTTATCTCCATCCTTTTTTGTAATTCTCAACATTCTTTCTAAAACCACCTTAAGACAAAAGAGGCGTATCTCCATTAATTACCTAGTTATTCTCAAAAAAACAGAATAACAAAATTCAGTAGTGAAAAAGCAAAACAGAAAAATCTATTTTTTTCAGTCTTTTTTTTTTATAATAATTTGGAAACTAAGCGAGATACGCCCTTTTTGCCTCAACCCTTTTTCATATCTCTCAAAATGTTGTAAAAAAACACCTCGGAGCAAAAAAGGCATATCTCCATTAATTCCCAAGATTTCCTCAAAAATACACTCTAAAGCCCTACCCCCCCCCCCCCCTTTGACACTTGTCACCTCAGAATTCAAGAAAATCAACAAAAAATAAAAATTCCCAAGTCACAAAGGTTATGACAGTCTATTGTGACCTTCTTATCGTCACTCAGTACAAAGTGCAATGAGAGAAGAAAAGTTAAATTGTGTCGACGTGCATAGGACACAAATATTCCCCCCCACCCCCTTTCTCATCTGGCGATTTTCCCGGCCGTTAATCACCCCCAGGACTTTACCGTCATTTAAATCTTTTCCGCCCCCCCCCCCCTCCCAAAAGTTGACAATACTCTTCACGCAATCCCCCCCCCCCTTCCACCCTCTCTTCAATACTTTCGCTCACACGTACCATAAGAGTCATTGTGAGCACACGAGGGGGGCTCCGACCCCCCCCCCTTCCCCCTAGTCTCATTTTACCTTTTACGTTCTTTTTTTCCCCCCCTAGTGCCATGTGCCACATTAGAAGCAGAGTCACCCCGTGTCGAGTCGACCTGACGCGTGCCAAACGACTAACAATGCACGGAGATTCGCATTCGGCGTGTGTCAACTTTCTTCCTCTCTTTCCCCCCCCCCCCACCCCCTTCCCCCTTTTCACGTTTATCCGTGAAAAATATTCCTGAGAGTCTTCAATGGTTTGGAGAGTGTAAGAGAGGGGTTGCGGAGGAGAGCGGGGAACATAGGGGTTTTCCCCTTCCCGCATCAATACCGGTTGCAGATGATGGGAAGCGAGTGGACGTGTGGATATTTTTGGTTCAATAATATATTTCGAAGGGTGAATTGTTGTTTGTAGAAAGTAGTACTGTGTTGAAAATCTCGGATAAGATTTGGAGAATTTGGGAAAAATTGGGAATTTTTTTGATTTTGAGGATAAGAATTTTTTTTGAGCTTTTTTTTGGTGAATATCGCGTTTATTTATGGAGATATGCCCTTTTCGTTCTGAGGTGTTTTTGGAATGAATTTTTTTGAGGGGAGGGGGAGGTAAACAAAGGGTTGGGGGGCGGGAGGGAATTGCTCCATCTCGCTTAGTTTCCGAGATATTTTCGAAAAATGATGATAAAGAAAGACTCTATCAAAAAATGTAAACTCAGTTTGAGTTTGACAATTGAAATGAGTGTTCTAAATAATGACACAAGAGTAAAATCCCTTGGTCAAAAAAAATTTTTTTGATTAACAATGACTATTAGATTTACAAAAATTAATAAATATATGCACCTTGAAGAGGTCTGCGCACAGCAGACGAAACGTTGGTGCTTTAACAATGATTTAAAGTGTTAAATTCATTAAATTCTGGAGTGACCACTATGGCCGATTACCAACAAAAGAATAATTTAAATAATGATGGTCGGAGAGGAAACAAAAATATCCATCAAAAAATGTCCTTTCCAGAATTGTTAAGCCTTAAGGGCTTACGGAACCCCTTGTATACATTGAATTTTTGAACGAATTGTTTGACGATATTTATTAATACTTTCATTATAGAAGAGTGGCAACGACTGGGGAAGGAAATTAGGAAGTCGATGCTTCTGATATTTAATGCAAAAAATCATAATTATTACTAAACAATTGATTTGAAAATCTGAAATTTACTGGGCCTTCCGTTACTCCTTAAGTTAAGATAGTATCCCAGAGTACGGTCGATAAAACAGAAAAAAATAAGGATTTGTAGGTTTCATTTCCAATTAATTGCTGATAATTCGGGGAAAACGTGCTTTAATTCACCCGCTTCCTCAGCTTGTGAATGAAATTTTTTTTTGTTTCTCGAATTTGTTTTCACATTACTAATCTCCTATCACATGCACGAGATAGAGAGAGAGGCAAATAGTTACGACTACCTTCTAATTAAAATTTCTCAACAACTGTACGGTGAATTGAATTTTTTTTTCTTCTATTATTTAGTTAAAATGCTGTTATCTTCGCCAATTGTTTTTAAATAATGGATCAACCCTGTGGTTTTTTAGTAATTTCGTTATTTATGTCCGATTTAGGGCGTTTCATCCCCACCACCGGTATTTTCAGTAACTTTGATAATTCAGTAGCGAAGAGGTAAAACGAGATAAGTCTATTTTTTTCTCATTTAGTTATTTGGAAATACATTAGAAAATAAGCGAAATAGGGCAATTTTGCTTTAAACCTCTTTTGTAAGTCTTGAAATTCTCTAGCATGGAAGATAGGTAATATCGCCTTATCTTGCTTAGTTTCCGAGAGATTCCCTTCAAAATGATCATAAAGACAAGTCAACTTATCCTGTTTTACCTCTTCACTACTGAATTCATATCTCATAAACTGGATGGACAAAAATTATTTAAAAAAATTAGAAAAATGTAAAAAAATATTATCTTTGATACTGCATCGAAAAAATAAAGGGTTAACTGTACTTGAGTTCACTGGGATACTACCCCAATAAATTAATGAGGCAATAAATAAAAAAAAAAGAAAAAACCTCAAATTTTTCGGAAATTGATGGAGATACGCCTTTTAACCTCTGTACTACTGAATTATCCATCAAAAAATGTAATTCTCAGAACTATTGAACTTCAATTTCATAAATTAATAAATTAATTTAAGGAAAAAACACAATCAACATTCTCACATATCCCGAAAACTGATAGAGATACGCCCTTTTCCCCTTAATCCATTCCTCTAACTTTTGAAATTTCTTTCAAAAGAAAATTGCAAAAATGGCTAGGGCGAAATCGCTCTATCTCTCTTATTTTCCGGAAATTCATCAGAAAACCAAAAATACATAAATATCTCAGAAAATAATGGTGATACGCTCTTTTACCTCTTCACTACTAAATTATTCATCAAAAAATGTAATTTCCAGAATTATTAAACTTCAATTTCATAAATTAATACTGGTGATAGCCCCAGTTTTTGACAGCACTCCAGTAACTGAGAATTTTTGTAAATTCCTCAGTTCCATTTAAATGTACAATATTTTGTTCAACATTCAATTGCTGACCTCGTTTAGCGCAACAAATATGTATTAATATAATGAAATTACATTCAATAAGCAAACAATTGTTGTCTTCAATTCATGCTGTCAGAAACTAGCCCGAAAGTGTCAGAACCCGGGTGCACCATGTAAAATTATTTAAAAAATGAAAAAAAATAAAAATAAAAAACTAATGAATTTTCTTTTTGCTCTTGATTTTTTAGGGTGCAGTGAGGACGAAACGAGCACAGAAGTTGCTGAGGTGGGCGGTTGCGCGTCAGGTGGGGCAAATTCGAGTGAGGGTGGCTCAGCCAAACAGGACGAGAGGTGTCCACAGTGTGGTATACATTGCCGTAACATTCATGTTCTTCAGCTCCATCTTGAGGACGCCCACAAATCGTCATTCGTTATTGATAAACACGATTTAGGAGCTCAATTTTCTCAAGTTGTGAGTGGAATTTTCCTTTTTTTTCTCTTTTTTTTCCGACAATTAAATCATGATAATGAAATCAGAAGACATCAGACAATTTTTTGGATTTTTTAAAAAACAAATTGATTATTATAACAAAAAAAATTTAAAAATTCGCATTCATAGTGTTTTTCATTTTTTCACATCTGCAGAGGGTAACACGAGCAATAGATAGACACCAACCAAAAGATAGACGGTTCCTTTTATTGAGAGCTATGTAAATAATCGAATGATTATTATACGCATCTTAAGTGGCCATGTAACTTATCATCAGAGTACATATCTTTGATCCAATTTCTCTCTGCATAGAATCAATATTTCAGAAAAAGCGAATTTTTACATGCTGTATAATATTGTGATGCAGCATGTAAGAATTCGCTTTTTCTGAAATATTCATTCTGCACCGAAAAAAATTGGATTAAAACTTTTACTCTGATGATAACTGACATAGCCACTTAATTACTGTCTATAACAATCATATACACTGAGAGAACAAAAAGTGGTAAAAACTATCAAATATTTGTTCCATTGGTACTTAGCAAATAGTAAATAAAGTAGTAAAAAATAATTTAAAAAGTAGTTGAATTCGCTGAATTTTGTTTATTCAAACAATTGATCGGTTTGAATGAATGAAATTGATGAAAATGAATGGAAGTGAATTCAAACAGTTGATTTGTTTGAGGATATCCAAATAGTTTCGATGATCTATTTTTCCTTTTCAATTTTGGTCACTTTCGATTAGTGATGTGACCAAAAAATCTGACATGTCAGTGACGGGTTATATGACACGTCAGTGACCATCACATGACGGAGCTGAATTCTGACCGTTTTTGTCATATGACCAAATTCTGACCGAATTATCAACTAACGGTCAGATTACATCTATGTAAATGATGCGCCATCTGCGTCATAAATTTGATGATGGGAATTTTGCTAAGTTCTCTAAGAGAAAGTTTCACTAGAAGTTGATGTGATATCCACACGAGCTTATTAAAAATATGTTGATGATAAAATTCACATGTTCCCCTAATTTATTAAACAATATTTCATATCGAATTGTCAATGCCAATTGCGGATTGCGACAAAACTGTGACAAAAAGAAACACTGACCGTCATTTTACATCTAAGTAGATGACGCCTGACCAGTATTGAAATGATCATGATTGGAAAACTCAGATCGAACATGACAAAATTGTGATGACAAAAAAGTGTGACGGTGATTTTACATTTAATAAGATGATATGTGGCCCATTTGATGATCATGACAGAAATTCTGACCCGAAAAGGGCTTGACGTCACATGACTATCATATGACAGTCATAATTCCGTCACATGACAATTTTTCAAAATGATCGTCGTTTCACATCACTAAAACATATATATTCTTGTTCGTCAGAATGTCTATTAATTTTTTGAATCATAAAAAACACCTGTTAGTGCGAATCAATAGTGATGATTAATCCAATTAATGACATGGAAAAATCAATGGCGGCAATATTCGTATTTAAAATTCGAAGATTTTCTTATGCCAGCCCTAGATGCTGGGACAGCGTGAGTCAAATTCGAAACAATGTTTGATATTTATAATATTATTTACTGTCGTGGACATCGTTTTAATACCCGTAAAATGTTACAAAACCAAAATACTTAGAATATTCATGATAACTTAGAGAAATAAAAAGCAAAAGTAGATCATTTGGACCTGCTACTTGGATATCCGCAAATGAACAAGATTCAGTGAATTCAATGACTTTTTTTAATTATTTCAAGAAAATATTTGCTAAGTACCAATGGAACAAATATTTGATAGTTTTCACCACTTTTTTTTTCAGTACAGATTCATGCACTATTGATTATATATCGATTGATCAGCAAAAAATTTATGATCATAGCGCTGCGAATATGCTCCTATCTATTTACTGGGGGTTTGAGTTATATTCCAGTTGTTTTCCCAATTTTCATTAATTATGTCTTCATTATTCAAATTAAATTGATTGTAAATTCGCTTATTATATCGTCGCCTTAGAATTAAAGGGGCGTAAGTGCTATGCATAAGAATATCACTTACGCCCCTCTGTTTCTAAGGTGACGATATATTTTTCCATGTGTTACTGTTTTCTGCAGTTTTTCTACGTGATTTGCCTATTTTATACATGACAACAAACTCTAACTTTTGCTTAAGGGGTCTTCTCACTTTACAATGTTCAAAAAATATTTTTTTCTCAAACTTCGTCATTTCGGATGCGAATGAACATTATGAACAAGTAGAAGGCATAATCTATGGCGCAGATATCGCTGATTGAGCACAAGCAAGATTTTCTGCGATTTTTCATTTAAAGAACCTTGAAACGCGTTTTTCTCGAAACAACGTTTTTTGACAGCTTGTTGATGAAATCTTCGAAACTACTGAACCGATCCTCATGAAATTTTGAGCACATATTATTCACTACTATAGCTATAGCGCATATCATACGATTTTTGATATGAGCAAGAATGATGAAATGCTGGACTTCTTTGGAAAGAGCCAAAAAAAATATGATTTTTTCCACGGTTCGTGGCAAAAGAATGGTAAATATCAGAATTAAAAAAAATCCTTGATATACGCTATAGCTATAGTAGTAAAGAATATGTGCTCTAAATTTGATAAGAATCGGTTCTGTAGTTTCGAAGATTTTATCAAGCTATCAATAAACGTTGTTTCGAGAAAAACGAGTTTAAAGGTTCTCTGAATGAAAAATCGCAGAACATCTTACTTGTGCTCAATCAGCGATATATATACCATGGAGTATACTTTCTACTTGTTGAAAATGTTCATTCGCATCAGAAATAGCGAATTTCGAAAAAAAAATATTTTTTGAAAATTGTAAAGTGAAAGGATCTCTTAACCGTCCATTTATCGGTCGTGTTATCCTATTTTTCATTTTTCAAAATAATTCCCACGTTAAAAGGAAAAAAAATCCAAAAATTATCATATGTCTGCTATTTGTAGTGTCATATGAAATCTTGTTTTTTTTTCATTCGTAATTTGTGGAATGCGAAAAAAATGAATTTTGTAATTAATTTTATCTAATTTCTGTCTTTTTCTTCATTTCAGTCGTGCAAAGTCTGCAGCAAAACCTTCGCAAACGTTTACCGATTGCAAAGGCACATGATTAGCCATGACGAGAGCGCAGTTTTGCGCAAATTCAAGTGCCCACACTGTGAAAAAGCGTTCAAATTTAAGCATCACTTAAAGGTAAATAATTTCGTTCAAAAACGAAACAATTATTCGATTATTTTTCTGATGATTCTATTTTTTCTCCAATTTTGTTTTGTTTTTTTCGTGAATATCTCGTAAACTAGTGGAGGTACGCCCTTTCTGTCCGAAAATGGTTTTGTAGAGAATTTCAAGAACTACAATAAAGATTAGGGAAAAAAGGGCGTATCTCCATTAGTTTCCCAAAAGATAATAAATAGGAGAAATCTATTTCTTGTCATTTGTTTTTGGAGAATATCTCAGTGAATAATGGAAATGTGCTTCGTTTGTTCTGATACACTTTTGTAGAGAATTTTGAGAGTTACAAAAGAGGATTCGGTTCAAATTGCTCTATCTCCCTTATTGTCCGAAATATTCTCCAGAAACAAACGACTAACATTAATCAAATTGATAATCCCAATATTTTTTACAAATTTTTCTAAAATATCTCGAAATCTAAGCGAGATACGATAATTCTACCTCAATCCATTTTTGTAGCTCTCAAAGTTCTCTACAAAGACACTTTAGGCTAAATCATTGTATCTCCTCAATTTTCTTTCTTAAAAGAAGTGGATAATAGTACTGCTTTCCAACTGATATAGCTTTTCCTGCTAATACTTTAGCAACATGCTTCCGAATGAAAATGATACAACTTTTTTGAACCCATCATCAAAATATCAGATGTGGAAAAAATTCATTAAAACGCCAATAACGCGAGAACTAATCATGCAAATAAGTTCGAAATTGACAGGCATCTAACTGATACAGCTCTCGAGATAATATATGAGCATAAATAACATCAGTTGAATAGTTTCCAGAAATTCCATTAAAAACTGATTTTCGAAAAATGGACATATCTCAAAAAGTACCAATCAGATTCTCTTCAAATAAAGCTTAAAAAATAGAGTTCGTCGAGAAGAAGTTTTCCACAAAATGTGCAATTTTTCTATAAAACCGTTTTGCTGTGATTGAGACATTTATGCACATACAGACATGAGCTAAAAATATCATTCTCTTTCTATTCAGATCATTTTAAATATTTTCTATTGAAGAAATCACAATCAAAAATTCTAATCATTACATAGCTTCCATTCGGAAGCAAAAGACCAAAACCCCCTAAAACTAAAAAAAATCCATATTTTCTTTTTCCAGGAACACCTCCGCATTCACAGCGGCGAGAAGCCCTTCCAATGCAACAACTGCGGCAAGCGTTTTTCCCATTCCGGCTCGTACTCCAGCCACATGACATCGAAGAAGTGCCTGATAGTAAACCTGAAAAAGTCCCGTACCCAAAGCAGTGTAACACCAGATAGAACCCCAAAAAAGGCCCCACCACCCACTCCACCAGCCCAACGTTCCCGTGACATAGACCTACAATCCAACAACAACACATTTCTCCCAATTCTCCCCAAGCTTTCACCGTCCGATTACCAAGATCTCCATCGTGACCCAAGTATCTACGACATGCCAACACTTTTACCCCAAATGATGGGCCTAGGAAACTATTTTCTCCAATCGTCAATCGGTAAAATCCTCAATCAACTCCACAACAAGCGACTAGACGAGATAACCGAACAATTCGAGGGTAACAGAGAGAGCCAATCGCCTTTAACCGGTGATTCCGAGGAAAAATATTCGCCAAATGATTCGCAGGGTCTCGATGCTGTTCGTCGAATACTGGAAACCGTTAATACATCAGTAACGAAACAATTGCTCGAGGCTAATGTACGTAAATTGACGACATCACCAGTTACAATAAAACGCGAGTACGATGATGACTATCAAGACAGTGAAATGTCCGGTGAAACATCGAATTATCAAGATTGGCAGTCGGTTGATCAGTGCGATTCGCAGAGTGAGGGACTAGCAGCTAAATTGGAGGATGCCAGTCAGTCTTCAGTTACTGCTAAAAATCCCTACAAAAGAAAGGCAGAGGATCTTGGGCAAGAGTCGTCAGTTGACACTGACGATGAGGACGACAGTTTCAAAGGACATCAAGGTGAAGCTGCAAGAAGAGTACGCGCACGTTCGTTAATTGACGAAGAGCAGCTTGCTGTGCTAAAAGGCTACTATCAGATCAATCCACGACCTAAAAAAGAGGAGATCGTTATGATTGCTAATTACATTAATTTCCCAACGCGGGTCGTTCAGGTTTGGTTTCAAAATTCGCGGGCACGTGACAGGAGAGAATCGAAAATACCAGCGCTATTACCATTGGGCGCTATTGCGAATGGAGCTATTGCTATTGCCATTGAACAACCGCTGGATCTTTCGAAGAAAGAGGCTGTTGTTGAGGTGAAGAAGGAGGAGGAGAGGAGGGAGAATTGCAGTGAGGGGATTGTGGGAGGAGGAGGGGGAGGGGGAGAGGGCCGGGAGGATCAGGAGGAGGTGCCGCTTGTTATTGATGAGGAAACAGTTGATTCTGGGGATATTAAGAAGGAAGTCAATGCTGTTGTTGATGTTGTTACGGTGAGTTTTGGGGGATTTATTTGAGGTACCTTGGGAAGAAAGGGGCGTAAGTATAGCACTTACGCTCTTTTGATTCTAAGAAACAGATTTGGGTTATTGGGGTTTTAGAGGTGAGAGGGGAGGGAGGGGGATAGGGTAGTTTTGAGGTGATACTTTTTTGGAGGGTGTTTTCATACTCAAAAAAGGAGACTAGGGGAAAAAGGGCGTATCTCACTGAGTTTCGAAGATTTTCACGAAAAATTGATGATCAAATTGAGAGTATTCAATTATTTTTTTTGAGAATATTTTGGAAAATAAGCGAGAAAGAGCGATTTTGTCTCAGTTTTTTTTTGGTAGTGAATTATTTAATGAAAATTTACTCCTTTTTACCCTTAATAATTATTTTTATCTTTTTTTTTTAACAGCAAAGTCCATCCAGAAGTCATGGGAAGAGTGAACGTGAGAGGCCAGCGTCAACAGAGGCACCAGCATTCACTGAAAATGAACAGGAAGGTGTTTACGTTTGTGATCAGTGCGACAAGACATTCTCAAAGCACAGCTCATTAGCTAGACACAAGTATGAACATTCCGGTGAGTAGAAAAATACCCCCAAATGACATTATAACACTTGATATTCCATGAAAAACCTGAAAATTCAAGATTCTAAACTTTTCAGACAAATTGATTTCATTTTATCACCAGTTTTGTTCGAATATCTCGGAAACTAATGGAGATACGCTCTTTTAGGTTGAATCATTTTTTGTAGAAAATTTTGAGAACTACAAAAAAGGATTCAGGCAAAATTGCTCTATCTCGCTTAGTTTCTAAGATATTTTCAAATAACTATTACCAAAATTCAGTAAATTCATAAAATCCATTTTTCTTATTCATTTTTTTTAAATATCTCGAAAATTAAGTGAGTTATGCCTTTTTCACCCTAAGATGCTTTTGTGCACAATTTTAAAAGCTAAAAGGTATTCATGAAAAATTGCTCTATCTCACTTATTTTCCAGGATATCTTTAAAAAAAATTGACAATAAAATAAAACTGATTTCTCCAAAAAAATTGCAAAAATCCAAAAATTTGATTCAAAAATCTCAATTAATTAATTAAATTTTATTAATTTAACAGGACAAAGACCATACAAATGTGAAGAATGTCCACGTGCCTTCAAGCACAAGCATCATTTGACTGAGCACAAGCGTTTGCACACAGGTGAAAAGCCATTTCAGTGCTCAAAGTGCCTAAAACGTTTCTCACACTCTGGATCATACAGCCAACACATGAATCATCGTTATTCCTACTGCAAGCCCTACAGAGAATAATAATAGAGGAGTAAACTAATTATTTTCTTCCATGAAAAAAAAAAAAAAAACGTAAAAAGTGCTCAGACCCACTGTGACCTAAAAGAAAAAATTCAAGTATGTATGAATCGAAGAAAAAACAAAATTTAATTGAAAAAAAAAAAGGATGAAAAGAAAATCGAAAAAATCGAAAAACGTGAATTTTTCAAATAAATTGTGAAATAAATGAAAAATTCATTAGCATTTAGATGTTCTGAGATTAATTATAATGCAGGATATTAATTGAAGCATCACATTACAACGATCGTACGCTCTTTTGAGTGTAAAACTCAATTTATTTCCATTTAAATAAAAAAATAAATAAAAAAATGCAAAAAAAAGCGATCAAAAACCATTGATTAAAATAATTAAAATAATAATAATAATAATAATAACGTTGAACAATAATTAAAAGGCCTCAATACGAGTTTAACGAAAAAAAAAAAAACAAAGATTGAAAATTTATAAACAACACGTAACGGTACCAAAAATACATAATGCAATAATCTATTATATATAAAGTATATAATATACATAATATTTTATTATTTTTATTAAAAAAAAAAAGGAAAAAAAAATTGATAAGATGAAGAAAAAAAAATTAAAATATTATATATACCATGACAATAAGAAATTAAATGATGAAACTAATTAAAAAATGTACAAATTTGTTAGCCACGTTCACTTTTCGCGGAATGTGAGATTAAATATTGTGGTTGAATTACAAATTAATGAAAATTCAATTAATTTAATTCAGTAGTAAAAAAAAGTAAAATAAGAAAAATCCTATTTTTTGTAGTTTTTCGAGGATATCTCGGAAACTAGTGGAGATACGCTCTTTTTGTTCTGAGGTAGTTTTTTAGAGGATTTTAAGAGCTATAAAAAAGGATTCGTGTGGGATTGCTCTATCTCGCTTAGTTTCTGAGATATTCAACAAAAACCGATAAAAAAGTTTATTAAATCGCCAAAATCCATTTTTTATCATTTATTTTTTTAGAATATCTCGGTAAATAAGCGAGATAAGGCAATTTTACTTCAATCCCTTTCTGTAGAGAATTTCAAGAGCTAGAAAACAGTCTTAGAATAAAAAGAGCGTATCTCCATTAATTTCGAAGATATTCTTAACAACTAAACAAAAAAAAAATTAACTCATTTTATTCAATTTTTTACATTATTTTTTAAATTCGTTTTTTGAGAATATCTCGGTAATTAAGCGAGATAGAGCGATTTCACATGAATTCTTTTTTGTAGCCCTTGAAATTCTCTACAAAACTGTCTTGGGGCAAAAAAAACGTATCTCCATTAGTTTTCGAGATATTAAAAAAAAACAAATGCCCCAAAAAAATCGAATTATTTTCTGTATTTTATCTTTTTTTCTACTGAATTGAAATTTTGCTTGTGTCAGTGAACAATTTAAGGAGACAAGAGAGTGGAAGGACGTGGAGAGATGATAGAAAATTAATTACGAGATTATAGCTGGCTAGTTGTACGTTCTGATGCACAGAGAATAAGATTTTTTCATTTTTTAAATTTATTTTTTTTAATTCATTTTTTTTTAAGTCGATAAAAGTATTTTAATTTCTGATTTTATGGGAATTTTTTTGTTTTCGATAATTGAAACTATAAAAAAAAGGTAATTACAGGAATTTTTCCTACTTTTTAAAGAAAAAATTATATTATTTTCTCTGTGCATAAACCGAAAGACGTGCAAATTTTTCGAAAAAAACGAAAAAATAAAAAACGTGAAAAACAATTCGAATTAAGATTATAAAAAAAAGTAGTTCGTAAATATTATGTTTAGAAAAACGTTTGAAAGCTTAAAAACAAAAAAACTGATTATTTAGTGGCCGATTCGTTTGTCCAGTAGCTCAAGAGTTAGCTAAAAAATAAAAAGAAAATCCCAAAGACAACGAAAAAGCGAAAAAAAATTAGAAAAAAACACTTCCATGACATTTTTAATAATTTTATTTTTTTTTTAAATGAAAAAATCGCAGGTTATTTGACAGACATTCCTAATTACAATTTTTTTTTAATTTTCTCATAGTCAATGAGAATAAAACCTTTTTAACGAGATGAATGCAAGACTATCGAGCTTCAAGCATTTTTTAATTAATAAAATAAAAAAAGTAAAAAAAAAAGAAGGAAAAAACGTAAATTTAAAGATTTAAAGTAAAAAGCGTGTAATGATTACAATTAATTATTATTAATGAAAAAATGGGGATTTTTGTGAATTGTGCAAATTTAGTTGATTGTAATTATTTTTTACGTACTTATGAGAGAGAGAAAGAGAGAGAGATCCTCGTTTTTAATTCATTTTTTTTTTCATTTTATTATTGTTTTTTTTGTATTATTTCATTTTTTTTGTAATTTTTAACGTTACATTCCGTGAATAAAATGAATTGAGAATTTTCGGGTGATAATTAAATTTATGGATTTTTAAAATTGAGTATTTTAGGAGAGAGAGCGGGAAATTTGAAATAGAACAGTTTTTTAATACAATTTTTGCAGTTAAAAGGTGAAAAAAATGTAGTTTTTTGATTGTTTTTTTAAGATTATCTCGGGAATTGATGGAGATACGCCCTTTTTGCTCGAAGACTTTTTTGTAGAGAATTTGAAGAGCTACAAAAAAAGATTCTGACAAAATTACGCTATCCCGCTTATTTTCCGAGATATCCTCAAAAAACTAATAAAATTTAGTAGTGGAGAGATAAAATTACATAAATCCTCTTTTTTCGTCATTTTTCTCAGATATCTCGGAAATTAAGTGAGATAGAGTGATTTTATCCGAATCCTCTTTTGTAGCTTTTAGAATTCTCTACAAAAAAGTATTTAGCCGAAATCGCTCTATCCCGCTTAGTTTCCGAGATATTCTATTCAAAATTACGAAAAAAAGACTTTTTCCCTATTTCACATTTTTCACTTCAATCATTAATTTTCCTAATTATCTACAAAAATCATTAAAAAATTCATTTTTATTAATTGAATTATCCCCCCCCCCCTTAAAATTACCCCTTCTCTCCACCTAAATCCTAAAAATTCAAAAAATTTAATTATTTCCCGCCGAAAAAAAAAATTCTCTCGCGCATTTTTCTTTATTCGTGCAATCTTATTTTTGTTAATTAACTATAAATTATAAAAAAATTAACGGTGGATTCTCTCGCAATATAATATTATTCATCCACTCGATCTTCAATCGATTGAATAAAACAAAGGAAAAAAGCAAAATCGAAACGGAATTAAAATTAAAATAAAGAGTTGAGAAAAAAATTATTAAGGTATGATATTAAATGCTTCCATTTATTGTACTATTACGATATTAATTAAAGAAAAAAAAGAAAAAAGAAGAAAATGAATGAGGTAAAAAAATAAAGAATAAAAAAATAAACAATCTATATAATTTTATTAATTCCTGGACGTAATTAAAATGAGGGGAGGGGGGGAGAAAAATTATATATGTATATTTAAAAAATCGTCCAGCATGATTAATTAAATAAAAAATTGACGATAATAATGATAATACTCGAGAATGTATTTTATAACAATTTATTCGTCTCATTTTTTTATTTACACAAAATGAAAAAAAAAAAAATAAATAAATAAAAAAAAGTACAGTGATAAATGATATTGTTATCTATAAAAAGGAAATAATAATAATAATAATAAAATTATGTAAAACTGCGGCTATTGGCCATAAAACGAGTGCTATTCCTCAGAAAAATTCACGAAAAAAAAAATAATTAAATAAAAAAAAAAGGTAAAAAATGAAAAATTGAGAGGATTATTGAATAGTAATGATAATAATGCAAGAAAAAAAAATTGTACTTCCTCATTTTTCCGTAGAAGCTTCGGTTATCCGCGATAGGCATCGTGTTCATGTACGCTGAAAATTTAAAAAAAAAATGAAAAAAAAAAAATATGCGAACAATATTAAAATGCAGAATGATGCTAATACTCTTTATTATAGTGTTAACACTTAAGAAATATATTTTTATATAATTATAATAATAATATTATATACTGAATAGTGGGGCAGATAGAATTCAGATGAAAAAAAAAACAACAATGGTCGTAATTTTTTGGTATTTTATAATCCAATTATAAGCACCTGAATATTTTGATTCAATTTTTATTAAAAAATTTATTGCAATAATTAAAAAAATCTGATTTTTGTGATTTTTCGTGAATAGTTAACCATTTTTAATGATGATTAATGATGATTAATGATAATTAACAATTATTATTGATAATTAATGATGATTAATAAAAGTTAATAACGATGAATATTTATTAATAATTATTAATGATAATTCATAGATATTAATTGTGATTAATGATGATTAATAAGGATTAATACTGATTAATCATGATTAATAATCATTAATAATTGTGAATAATTAATTGCTAATTAATTTTTCATAAAACTGAAAATTATGATTTTTTTTTCATTAAATTCTAAATATTTCAAAAAACAATTGATAATAACTGGTAAACTAGAGGATAATGACAATAATGATACAATTTTTGAAAAAGCTTTCATAATACCAATAGAATGAATGAAAATTATTGAAAAGCGAATGTTCAAGGAAGATTTAACAAAAAAAAAATGATAATAAATAATAATAAATAAAAAAAAGTGAATTTTTACGAATTGTTGAAGCAACGACTTAAATAAAGCACCATACGATGCCTTCCGTGAACGACCGAGCTTGCCTAGTTGCTAAAAATACCAGAAAAAAGCGAAAAAAATGAATAAATAATGAAATAGTAAAAGAAATACGACGGAAATTTATATGTAAAAAAAAAGAAATGAAAAAAAATAATAATAATACTATTGAGATTAATTAAAATGAAGAAAATGTCTCAATTCCTTTTTTTTTTACACTAATGCGCAGTAATAAACTGGTGGTTATGCAATTGAGCTTTCCATGATTAATAATTTAAGAGAGAAAGATAAAATTATGCAGGATTTAACAATTAAATTAAATTAAATTAAATAATTAATTATGAAAAAAAAAAACATAAAATTATTGAGTAACAGGAAAAAAAATGAGATTTGTAAATAAATACTGGGAATACGACAGACAATAAATATACCGCTGTTTCACTCTAGATTAAATGGAAAATAAGAAAAATTAATAGAAATATAGATTTAAATGAAAAGAAGAAAAAAAAACGACATTAAGTATACACATGTAAACGTAAAGAGATGATTGAATTTAAAAAAAATTAATTAGGTCATTAAGAGGAAGAGAATTTTACTTTTGAATTTTTGGGAATTAGATGGAATTTGGAGCGAAAAATGTTCAATTTAATGAGGCATTTCAATTGATTCGTGAAAAAGGTAAAACGAAATAAGTTAATTTTTTACTTTTTTAGGGGAAAATTTCGAAAATTAATGGAGATACGCCCTTATTGGTCTTGAGATTTATTTGTAGAGAGTTTCAAAAGTCCGAAAAGTTGATTAGGGCAAAGTCGCTCTATCTCGTTGATTTTCCAAGATATTTTTGAATAATGAACCACAAAATTTAATATTTTAAAAGGTAAAATTGGATATTTTGAAAATATCTCGAAAACTAATGGAGATACGCCCGTTTTGCACGAAAAATAATTTGTAGCTTTTGAAATTCTTTGTAAAAGAGAATTGGGATACAATCGCCGTATCTCGCTTATTTTCCACGATATTTTTAGAAAATGAGTTACAAAAATCACTAAAAAAGCGGTAAAACAGGAAAATTCGATTTTTTCAATATTTTTTAAAAAATATCTTGGAAACTAATGGACATACACCGTTTTTACTCGAATTCATTTTTGTACAGAATTTCAAGAGCTACAAAAGGAGATCAGGGCAAAAAGAACGTATCTCCACTATTTATCGAGATATTTGAGAAAAAAAAACGAAAGAAGAGACTCTTCGTATTTCATTATTTTTTAAAGGAATCAAATAACTTGAAAAAATTTAAAAATTAAATATTTTGAAAAATTGTGGGTCTCGAGATGAAAATACCTCCTCATTCCATTTAATTGATTTTGAGTGAAGATAATGCAATAGAACGTACTAAACAGGACGTGATGTATAGAAAAAAAAAAAAAAAAACCCAGGAAAAAAGACAATTTTTCTTTAAAATTTAATGTTTAGAAAAAAAAAATGAGATTAAGGAATTTAGTGTTTTGGTAGAAGAAAAAAGCAAAAAAAAAAGAACAAAATTGCAATAAAATTTACACTATTTTGCAAACTCTTTTTTTAACAATTCAATAAAAAAAAATCAAAATTTTGATGGCAAAAGAAAAAAAAATTGATTTGCCATTAAACTTTCGAATAATTCCATCAATTCGAAAAAAACAAAAAAAATAAAAATTTACAGAGAAAATAATTAATAATTAATGATTATTATATTGTGACAAAGTTCCATCCATAATAAATTAACGAGAAATTAATAAAGAAAAAATAAATGATGAAGAAAGAAAAAAGTAATTGAAAAAAAAAAAATAATAATTAAAAAATAATAATATTAATTATAATATTAATAATAATAATAATAATAATAATGATTATAAATATAATACAGTTGGGCCGACTATTCCGCCAGTTCGTGCCTTTTTTCTGCAGGGAGCGTGTGGTCTTTTTCGAATTCTGATTCAGTGTATTAGCCACTGTGTGAGTGATTTAATGCAGGAATTTGAATTAAAAAAGGGAAAAAAATCGAAAGAAAAAAAAATAAAATTAAACAAAAAATAAGATAATAATAATAAAAATTATAAATGTGTAATCTTAATTAACTGTGAGCCAATGAATGCCGAAATGAGTGCATTTTTTATTTTCATTTCGATTTTTTTATTTAAATTATAAAAAAAAATCGATTTTTGCATGTTGATAAAAATAATTCGAATTTTCGATGAATTAATTGATTTTTCACGTGAAAAACCAAAAATTGGCAGATTCAAACAAAAAAAAATCGTATGATTGATTAATTAATTGTAATAATGCAAGTAGATTATTATTTAAATTTTAAGTAATGAATAAATGAATAATTTTTAATTAAACAATATTTTTCCATAAATTCTAATGCGGCTATGAAAAATAGATGACAAAAAAAATGACAAATTTAATGAGCAAAGGAAGAAAAATTGGGTCTGAATTTTTTTTTTTAATCTCTGTACATTGTTTCATTCCATTGCAGATTCTTTGTTGTTTTTTTTTTCAATTGTTTAAAGGAATTTCCAGATTTTTTTTTTTTACTAATTAACTAAATGCAGTTTGTGAACTGCATTGATTATTGTATTAGCCGCATGTTGTACATTACATTTGAAAGAAGAAAAAAGAAGGAAAAAAATATGCATTTCTCTCTATTTTTACTTATTTTTCATTTTACGTTGCTCGTTTGTAATTGTGTAATTTACCTTCGTTGGATTAATGAAAAAAAATACCTTGGTATATTATTACATTAAAAAAAATGAAATAATGTCATTCAGTCAAATAAAGATGAATGATTTATAATTATCTTGTTATTCATTATTTCCTTGTGTAATTCCGAATATTCTGCTTTAGAAAATTAAGGTTCCGGGAAAAAATGTTCAGATCTGATCAGATCAAATTAGATCTGATCAGATCTAATTAGATCTGATCAGATCTAATTAGATCTGATCAGATCTAATTAGATCTGATCAGATCTAAGTAGATCTGACAAAATGGAAATTCTTAACATGAATAGATCTGATCAGATCTAATTAGATCTAATTAGATCTGATTAGACCCAATTAGATCTAAGTCTGATCGGATCTGTTTGGATCCAACTAGATATGGTCAGATCTAACTAGATCTGAGCAGATCTAACTGGATCTGATTGAGTTCATTCATATTGGCTCATCAGATCTGATCAGATCTAGTTGGATCTGATCAGATCTAATTAGATCTGATCATGTCTAAGGAACTCAGATCTAGTTTGACCTGATCAGATCAAATTAGATCTGATCAGAGCATGCCAATTCTCAGATCTGATCAGATCTAAGGAACTCAGATCTAATTAGATCTGATTAGATCTTATTTGATCTGATCAGATCTGAACATTTTTTCCTGGGGTAGTATACCAGAGTACGATGGATAAAACAGAAAAATGTTGATCACTAAATGCGTTCAAATGAAAAAATTTTGAAAAATTAATATGTTATCGTTAAACATCCCATACGACTCGTGTTAAATCTTTAATCTATTCTCGACGTTTTGGATCATTTGTAGTCATATTCCGATGAAATCTCGAAATCGAAAAATCCGACGAAAACAATGCTTCCATTCGGAAGCAAAAAGGAGTCTATTTTTTACTGTTTCTGTTTTTTTGAAAAGATCTTTGGAGAATAAGCGAGATAGCGCAGTTTTAATCCATGTCTTTTTTAAGAAAATTTCAACAAGAGCTACAAAAAAGATTGAGTACAATAAGGGCGTATCTCCATTAGTTTTCAAGCTATAGTGAAAAAAAAAATTAGTCTCTTTTCTTCATTATTAGTTCTTTGAAAATATCTCGGAAATTGAACGAGATAGCGCAATGTAACCCAAATCTTTTCCTGTAGCCCTTAAAATCCTCTACAAAAAGCAATTCACGAAAAATCGCCCTATTTCTCTCAGTTTCCGAAATATTCACAGAAAACAAATGACAGAATTGACTAGTAAAATCTAATTTTTTTTCATCATTTATTGGAGATACGCCCTTTTTGCCCTCATTTTTCTCTCTCTCTCTATACCTCTTAAAATTCTCCATAAAAAAAAATTCAAGCAAAATCGCCTTATCTCGCTCAATTTGCGATTGTATTCTTTATAAATAAAAATAACAAGAAAAAACCCCAAAAATTCATGAAAAACAAAAAAAAACTACAAAAATTCATAAATAACAAAAAAAAAACTACAAAAATTGAGAAAAAGTGACATTTTTCCTTTTCAAGAGTCGATAAAAAAAATTCCTGCAGTGCTGCCAATACTCCAGTCGCTTCCACCATTTGTATGCTACACAAAATGCTCACAAGATGGCGCCTCGGAACAGACCAGTGGCTCCATCTACCAGTGCCCCTCCAATACACCATGACAGTGCGACATTTTTAGTTTACAAAAAAAAGTGCAATCCACTGATTTCTCTTCTCAGAGAAAAAATTAGAGGAAGAAAAAAAGAGACACTATATTATATTTTTAAATTAGCAGAATCAATTAGCAGAATTGTTTGATAATGGGCTCTGATCACACACATCGTAGATGGATTCATCTGAGAAAAGTTTTGGAACGTTCAGGACCATTTTGCCGGCCTGATTTCGAACCATCACCTGATACTTTGCAATTTTTAATGGAAAATTGTAAATTATTGGTCATTGGAGCCGGTGGACTTGGCTGTGAATTATTAAAAAATCTTGCACTCATGGGCTTCAGACAAATTCATGTTATTGATATGGATACTATTGAATTATCAAATCTTAATCGGTAAGTTTCATTTTTTGTCAACAAATAATTTTGAAAAAATGAGATTTTCAGGAATTGTCATTTTTTTTACTATTTTTTTTGGGAATATCTCGGAAAGTAAGGGAGATAGAGCAATTTTGTAAGAATCCTTTTTTGTAGAGAATTTTGAGAGCTACGAAAAAGGATTGGGGTAAAAAAGGCGTATCTCCATTAGTTTCCGGGATATTTGAGAAAAACTATTGGTGGAAAATGGAATTATTGCATAAAATGTAAATTTACTGTTTTTGTCAGTGGTTTTCTGAGAATATCTTGGAAACTAAGGGAGATAAAGTGATTTTGCATGAATTCTTTTTTGTAGCTCTTAAAATTTTCTACAAAAAAGGATTAAGGTAAAAAGTACGTATCTCCATTAGATTTTGAGATATTCTCAAAAAACTATAGGCAAAAAATTGAATTCTTCCAAATAGTATGAATTTACAGTTTTTGTCATTGATTTTTTGAGAATATTTCGGGAATTAAGCGAGATAAAGCGATTTTCCCCAGATTCTTTCTTGTACCTCTTGAAATTCTCTACAAAACCACTTCAGGCCTAAAAAGGGCGTATCTCCATTCTTTTCCTCGATACTCAAAACAAAGTCATAGTCCAAAAAAATTGTCGTTTAGACTAAAATAATGTTATTATTATAATTTTTTTTTCTTGTTTCATTCATTTTTTTGCATTCATTTTCAACCTTTTTCTCTTTCTACTCTTGATAAATTAATAATATTTTTTAAATCATACTCATAACATTTTTTTATGTGTCCCCAGTAAATTCCTTGTCAAACACAAAGATTTGGAATCTCCAAAAGAGGAAAAATCTCGAGAAATAATGGAGATACGCCCTTTTTGCTCTAATTTGATTTTTTCGTCAATTTCAAGAGCTACAAAGAAGGATTAAGTCAAAAAGGGCGTATCTCCATTCATTTCCTCGATATTGAAAATAAAGTCGTAGTCCTAAAAAAAAAATTGTCTTTTAGATCAAAATATTATTATTATTATCATCATTTTTTTCTCTTGTTTCTTACATTTTTATTAAATACATTTTAAATTTTTAAAAAAGTCAAATATTGGTATAAAATCTTTGATAACAATTTATAGGAGATGAAATTCTTAAATTTGATTCAATACGTCTGTGACGAATGTAATAAGCCCTAGAAACAAAAAATTAATTGAAAATTGAAGAATTCTCATTATTTTTTACATTTTTTCAAATTTTTCAAGATTTAAAGAAATGTAAAAAATTATGAAAATTCTTCAATTTGCAATTAATTTTTTGTTTCTGGGGCTTATTTTATTTCTCATTACATATCTTCACAGATTCACTGAATGAGATTTGAGAATTTCATCTTGTGTAAATTGTTATTAACGATTATATACAAAAATTCAACTTTTTTTCCAATTATCCTTAAATTAAATCGAATTTTCATTCCTTTTCTTTCCCCACTCTTAACAAATCAAAAAATTATTCTTCAAATTACACTAATAACATTTTTTTTATTTATCCCCCAGTCAGTTTCTCTTCAGACACAAAGACTTGGGTTCTTCAAAGGCCGAGGTAGCAGCTCGTTTCATAAATTCCCGTATTCCAGGCTGCAATGTAACAGCCCATTGCTGCATGATCCAAGAGAAAGACGAGGAATTTTATCGTCAATTTCACATTGTCGTCTGTGGTTTGGACTCAATAATAGCTCGCCGATGGATTAATGGAATGCTACAATCGTTATTAGTCTATAATGATGGTGAATTGGAGCAGTCGAGTGTCATACCGATGGTAGATGGTGGTACAGAGGGTTTCAAAGGGAATTCTCGTGTCATTTTACCGGGATTAACCGCTTGTATTGAGTGCACTTTGGGTCTGTACCCACCGCAAGTGACTTATCCACTCTGCACAATCGCTAATACACCGAGACTACCAGAGCACTGTGTCGAATATGTTAAAGGTAGTACCAACGAATACGAGTGTCGTTACCTTTTTATTTTTTGGATGCAGTATATAGTGATGATTAGGAGAAGGTGGGGTAAAATGGACACGTGTTAGTTTTGGTATTTTGTACTATGAAAATTACTCGAAATCGATGGAAATATTGGAGATAGGTTTTTTCTGATGATTCCATTGGAAAGCTGAGGAAATTTCCCATGGAAATCATATGTCAGAAGTAGTTTTTTTAAATTTTTCAAAAATTCCATTTTTTGTTCAAGATTTGAAGGTAAAATTCGTCTGTTTTTGAAAAATTTCAGGTCTTCGGGAATATCTCGGGTTCTATTTGTCGTAGCGATCTGGGGCTGATCTGAAATGGAAGATGAGCTCATTTCCCATCGATTTATATGGTTTAAAAAAAATTATCAATTTTTTAAGTACTTATAGGGCAAAAACTGATTTTCAGAAAATGGCCTATAAGTATTTGAAAAATTGATTTAAAAAAATTTGAACTACATAAGTCGATGAGAAATGAGCTCACCTTTCATTTGGGATGAACCCCAGGTCTCTAGGACCAACAGAACCGAAGATATCACCTAAAAAGTGGATTTTTTCGATTTTCGAAAGGACTACTCCTTCAAAACTTGGCCAAAATAGTAAATTTTTCAAAAAATTAATGTAGATACATATTTTCCACCTAAAATTTTCTCAGCTTTTCAATCGAATCATCAGCAAATCTCTATCTCTAACCGTTCAACCCGAATATGTCCATTTGACCCCACCTTTCCCTATATTCACAAGTTGAAGATATGATTTTCGAACAGTTTAATCACTTTTTCGGGTAAATTAAAGCGCGTTTACCTGAATTATCAACAATTAAATGGAAACTAATCTAGAAATCCTCATTTTTTTCTGTTTTATTTACTTTAAAGTGATTCAATGGCCAAAGGAAAACCCATTCGATTCGCCGATTGATGGTGACGATCCCCAACACATTAATTGGATCTACGAAAAATCGACAGACAGAGCAACACAATTTGGCATCAGGGGATTGACTTACAGGCTTGTTCAGGGTGTTGTCAAGAATATTATACCAGCTGTTGCCTCAACCAATGCAACAATTGCTGCTACTTGCACTACTGAAGTCTTCAAACTCGCGACTAGTTGCGGTGCTTCGTTAAATAATTACATGGTAATTTCGTTTTTTTTGAATATCTCGATGAATAATGGAGATACGCCCTTTTTGCCTGAAGGAGGTTTTATAGAAGATTTCAAGGACTGCAAAAAAGTATTCAGATGAAAAGAGCGTATCTCGCTTACTTTCCAAGATTTGCCCCAAAAATGACAAAATGCGAGACTTATCTCAATTTTTCAGTACTAAATTTTGTTATTTTTTGAGAATATCTCCGTAAATAATGAAGATACGCCTTTTTTTATCCCAATTCTTTTTTGTAGTCCTCAAAATTCTCCACAAAACAGCTCCAAGACAAAAAAGGGCGAATTCCTATTAATTTCCGCAATATTCCCAAAAAAAAATCATCAGAAAAATGAAATTTCAAGTTTTTCTAAAGGATATTTTGGAAAATAAGCGAGATAACGTGATTTTGCCCGAATCTTCATTTATAGCCCTTGAAATCCTCTAGAAAACCAGCTTGAGGCTAAAAGGGCGTATCTCCCAGTTATTAGTTTCCGAGATATTCTCAGAGAAAAGATCAACAAAACTGATCAATTCCTTTTTTTTTCATAAATTTCAGGTTTTAAGCAATTTGGATGGTATTTATACATACACTTACGAGGCAGAACGCAAGCCAGACTGTCTGGCGTGCAGTCAGATACCACGTGAAATTGAAATACGTGATAATACTGTTAAACTCAAGGAATTAATTGAATTACTCTGTGAGAGACACGATCTGCAGATGAAAAATCCAGGAATTATTGCGAATATTGAGGGTAAAAATAAGACACTGTACATGCAGACTGTACCTAGTATTGAAGAAAAAACACGTGAAAATCTGACGAAAACAATCGGTGAATTGGGACTGTCTGATGGAACTGAGATCAATGTTGCTGATATAACTACACCGAATACAATGACTTTAATACTGAAATTAGGAAATAATGATGTCGAAATGACTGGATAAATTAAAAAATTGAGATTAAAAAGATAAATAATTTTTTACATTTTACTATATTTAGGGGAAGGTGGGGTAAAATGGACACATTCCAATTGGATGGTCCGAGATAGAGATTTTCTGATGATTCCATTGAGGAGCTGAGAAAATTTTAGGTGGAAAGATGTTTTAAAATTATTTTTTGAATTTTTTTTGGAAAATTTTACTTTTGGACAAGTTTTGAAGCGGTATTCTTTTTGAAAATCAAAAAAATTCACTTTTTCGATGATATCTCTGGTTCTGTCGGTCGCAGCGACCTGGGGTTCATCTCAAATGAAAGATGAGCTCATTTCTCATCGACTTATGAGGTTTGAATTTTTTTGAAGCAATCTTTGCAAATATTTATAGGCCATTTTCTGGAAAAATCAGTTTTTGCCCTATAAGTGCTTAAAAAATTTATAATTTTTTTCAAACCACATAAATCAATTCGAAATGACCTCATTTTTCATTCATGATCAACCTCAGAATGCTATGGCCAGTAGAACCCAAAATATTCCCGAAAAACTCAATTTTTTTTCAAAAACAGAAGGATTTCACTCTCAAATCTTGAGCAAAAAAAAAATTTTTGGAAAATTAAAAAAAAAAAAATTCTGATAGATGATTTCCATGGGAAATTTCCTCAGCTTTCCAATGAAATCATCAGAAAGAACCTATCTCCAATATTCCCATCGATTTCGAGTAATTTCCATAGTATAAAATGCCAAAACTAACACGTGTCCATTTACCCCTTGTGTCCACTTTACCCCACCTTCCCCTAAGTATGTTTGAATTTTTCGAAAATTTCATTTCTACGCAATGTCAGGAGCAATTTCATCAATTTTTCATAGATCTCAATTTAATAAACGAAATATTTTTAAAAAAATTTCATTCTTTTTTCTTTCATTCCCTTTTTTGCTACAACATTGTGTCTTTTTTCTGCACATTCAACACATAATTCATGAACTATTAGGATGAGAGAAATATCTATAACATCTATGGTTATTCATTCGTAAAGATGAGATAATAATTTTTTTCCATTTACCTCAATTGATTACATCTAATAATATCGAAACTTTATAATAAATGTAGATGAATATTGCACCAGCATTATATAGTATTTTTTTCATTTTTCGTCCTATCGTATATAAAACAATTGGCTCTTTGCGTTATTAGCTGGAATATTCCTTCTTTTCGGGTATATAAATATAGGTAATTTATCATCAATGACTTCATCGAATTCAAAAAAAAAATGTAATTTGGCTAAGTTTTTCACTTCAAATTTCGAAAGCAACATTTTAATAGTTTCCAACGTCCCATGATCTTAGAGATAACATTTTAATAGTATTCATTTAATAATTGAATCTAGAACTATCAGCGGCCCCAGTTCAATTCTTTCTTTACGGATGAACAGTATAAAATTTCAAGATAAATGTTATTGACATTTGCATTGTTCAAAATGGATCTATGAAACACTTCGATTTTCAAAAGCTAAAGGGGATTTTTCTCAACTGAAAATTTAATTTTAATGTGAATTCTTCTATCACTATTTGTTTATTATTTGGTTACTATTTATCTTCTTGTCATTTGTCAGTTCCTTCTTATCAAAATTGTTGGACGGGGATTTCATTCTCAGTTGAATGTCATTGCAAATGAAGAAATATCAGTATTCCTGTCTTTCGTTAATAGGCAATTAAGAAATAATATACAATATCGAACTCATTTATTCATATGTTATCTCTTTTAAAGCCCGAATAGAATCGCAATATGGAAATTCTATTCTCTATTCCCGCATTGAGAAAGAAAATTCACGCAGAACGAAAATGAATTTCTATTATTTTTGTTTTTCCTCCGACCATCATTATTTAAATTGCTTTGTTCGTAATCGGCCATAGTGGTCACTCCAGAATTTAATAAAAAACTACATCAATTATTTATCAAAGCACCAACGTTTCGCCTGCTGTGCGCAGACCTCTTCAGGGTGCATATATTTATTAATTTATGAAAATATAATAGTCATTGTTAATCAAAGAATTTGACCAAGAGAATTTTCTCTTGTGTCATTCTTCTGAACACTCATTTCAACTCATTCTCGGGAATGAAATTTCATTCCATTTTTTTGGTATTTTCGTTTTCGTTCTTCTGAATAACGTTATTACGCATTTCGTTCTCAATTACGTTCGGCTGAATAACGTTATTGCGAGTTTCGTTCGCAATTTCGTTCTCCTGAATAACGTTATTCAGAATTTCGTTATCAATTTCGTTTCCATCCTTTTCCGTTCCTGAGAATGAAATCGAAAATAACGCATTCTTTTTTCGTTCTTCATGAAAGTTCTCGGTCCCTGGATTTAATACACTACCAGGTTTTGTGCCAGTCGAACTTGTACATCCACCGGCACCTACACTCTGCCGTTGACGCAATGAAGGGGTTTCAAAGCCTTCCCCTTCGATAGCACCTCAAAGAGGGAACACTGTTACATATTAAATATTATCATTTATTGTGAGTAAAAAAGCTCAATCAGCTCGATATTGTGATAAAAAAAGTGTACTTCCACACAAAAATGTATTATAGCAAAGCACGTCTTAAATCAAGACTTTTTTGCATGAACCGAACTTGTTGAAAAGAAAATGTATATTACCTAGTTTATTGGGTGACCCAAAAAAAAAAAAAAAAAGATGTACACAGGCTTAAATGAATAAACAACAAAAAAAAACACTCTGTCGTTGAAAAAAATTAGCATACACTCTGAATGTAGTGGTTCTTTTGAGTATTTTGAACCCCTTCAAGATTGGCTCGAGGCAGAAAATGGAAAGAATAATGAAATCGTTGGCTGGAAGATTAGTGGCAGAAGTAAGTATTCTTAAAAATCAACCATTCATTAGTGAAGGCCGCTGCCAATCAATGATTATTCTTTGTTCCAGTTTGCACAGCAAAGCACTGAAATTCCTCATTAAAATATAAAATTCTTGTAATTAAAAAGAACATTTAAATCCTTTTATTTGAACATTAAATCTTGAATTCATACATCTTGAAAATCATTGTGTACTTAATAGAATAATGTTTCAACATGACTATTAAGAAAAACGTGTAATTATTTTGTAGTTTTTCAAATATCAATGCTGATATTCAATTTTTAGTAATGAGTAAACATTTCGGAAGCTACTTGACGTATTTTTTGAATTCACCTGAAAAATTTTCACGTGAAATTATTCAAACTCAAGCAAATATACTAGGAAAAAAGATGAAAAAATTCTACATTTTGTCTGTTATGTAATCTAATATGAAATTTATTTTTTTTCGTTTTTTTCACTGAAAAATTGTTTGAGTAGACAAGTGTTTGAATTTAGTGAGTAAATATTATGAACAGAAAGATAAAAGTTTATTGCCGCGTTGTTAGTGGAAGTCTCCAAAATATCGTTGGAAATGAGGAGAATTTTAGAGACAAAATTATGACTCATTGTTCAGCATGGGTGAATATTAATTCTGAAGTTGATTAGAGAATATTCTGGGGGAAGAACGCAATCATATATAGAGAGTTTCACGATCTGATGAAGTCATCCAACAGGAGACACCATAACACGATGATCAGGTAAGTGCTTTATATTTTTTTGCTTGAATTTGTACTGAACTTATTTACTTTGTTTCCCCGAATGGTCCCGAAACTCCTTCCGTTGGGAATTAGAAATACACTAGCAGTAAAAAATAAAAGATCAAAAAAAATTGCAAATTTTCAAATGGCCGTATCTTTCTTGGAAATTGTCGTATCGGAGTAAAAAAAAGCAATTTGAAGCTTGAAGCCTCTAGTTTTGATATCTCAAATCAAAATTTTTTCGAAGTAATGTGCGTCTTGAAATTCAATGAGTACCGTGAAAAAATTCTAATTTTTTTTTGTTTTTCGTTTTTGTTCTACTTACGTGGAAAAATCGTGCTGACTTGACCACTATATGGATCGGATAGCCTGTTCATTCAGCTTCAATTTTTTTTTTTTTACCTTGATACGACCGTTTTTCGCTGAGATATCAGACTTTGAATGAAAAAGCATCGTTTTGTCTTCGATCATGCATATCTCAGCAACCAATGATCGCACAGAAAATTAACGGTGGATTTTGAAAACTTGAATGAATGCTCTACAAGGATATTTGTCATTGTCTTTTCAGAAAAAAATTGTTCGCTATTCTTTACATGAATTTGACAAAACGAGAAGAGAAGGCTTTTGGTGAATTTTCGAAACATCACAAGTTCAATCAGAATATCGAGAAAACTACGAATGTTAAGTGTGCTTTCTACATTTCAAAACCCGTACAGAGTTTCAATTTAATTCAACCGGCTGTTTTTTGTTTTATTCGATTGAATTTTTTGAAAAATTAAAGGATAACGTTTCTTGCTCTTAAGAGCACATGATCTCTAACAAAATGAGAAGAAAAAAAATCCTCAGCTTTTTTCACATTTTCATTACGAACAGCGTTTAATTTATGAAAAAAGAAATTTTAAAAATTCAATTTTTATTTTTAATTCAATGTTTTTTTTCTTCATAAATTCAAACGCTGTTCGCAATGAAAATGTGAAAAAAAAACTGAGAGAATTTGTTTTTTTTTTCATTTTGTTAAAGATTGTGAGCTTTTAAGAGCAAAAGAACGTGAACCTTTAATTTTTTTAAAAATTCAATCGAATGAAACAAAAAAGTGACTTGTTGGATTGCATTGAAATTTTGTAGGGTTTCTATGGGCATATTGAACTGTAAGAGGCACAGTCAACATTAGTGGTTTTCTCGATATTTCTGATTTTTCTTCTTCTTTGTTATGGCTCCAACCATTAGGTCATCCGGCCGGATATTTCTGATTGAACTTGTAATGTTTCGAAAAATCACCAAAAGCCTTTTTTTTCTTGTTTTTGCTTCCGAATGGAATCATTGTAAACGTCAGATTTTTCGATTTCGAGTTTTCATCGGAATATGACTCCAAAAGATCCAAAACATCGAAAAATCATATTTTTAAAACATGTCTGTGTGTGTGTGTATGTGTGGTTGTGTGTGTCTGAGTGTATTGACATGTATCGTCATTGTCTCTGGAACGGCTATACTTAGCGCTCTCAAAATTTGACACTATTTTTCCTCTGCGTGCAAAATCTTATCAGGGAAATTTCAGCGGAATCGGTTGAATAGTTTCCCAGAAAAATAGAATTTTCCAAAAAGCGTTTTTTTTTTATTTTCTCGATGACAAATTAATTCGTAGCCCCCAGTCTGGGCTATGATATTCATCTCATTAAAACTTACATTTTTCACTCGGGGTAAATTTTTCTCTGATTTTTCGTATTAGAAATCATTTCAATTTTAGTGATTTTCAGTCCAGAGTTTAGTGGCATGATAACTCGACAGGTATTCGAGCTAGAGACTTCAAATTTTGTCAGTTTGTATATCTGATGAATGTACAGTTTGGTATTGAATCTGGTCAAAATTCGTCCAGTCGTTCCTGAAGTATTTGCAAAAAAATGATTTTTTTTCATAAGTCGTATTTCTCAAAAACTACTAGTTTACACCAATTTTTAAGTCAAACTTGAATGTAATTGCTTGGATAGTTTTGGAGATATTACCTCTTTTCATAAAATAGTTTTTCGGCAATATCTCAGAAACTACTGGAGCGATTTCACCCAATTTCAATACGAAGGTTTTCGTTCATTAGATGCACAAACTGTCGAAATTTGAAGTCTCTAACTCAAATTTGTTTTGAGCTATCATAACTACAAAGCTCAAAATAAAAAACCCTGTAATTGGAATTATCTGCAAACGAAAAATCGCAGCCAAATTCACCCCGAGTAAAAATTGTAAGCTCAAATGAGATGAATTTCATCGCTCAAAGTGGGGGGGCTGTGAATCAATTTTTCGCGGACAAAAATCGAAAAAACGATTTTTCGAAAATTTGATTTTCCTCGAAAAGGACTCAACCGATTTCGCTCAAACACACACATACAGACATTTTAAAAAAATGTCATTTCTCGGCGTTTTGGAATAGGTATTCTTCTCATAAAACTTCAGGTATAACAATCTTACAATTCCAGCGCATCAATTATAATATCATCCCTGATCTTGGTAATTCACGGTGCCTCCCAGAACACTGCAACTGATCCCGAACTCATAGCACGTGCCAAAGTTGTTCTCACTAAAATTGACAAAGAATATGGCGAGTGGAAAAATAAAGCAACCATTGCCGCCTGGGCTTATTCCTCTAATCTAAATGAAGAAAATCGCGTGAATTTCATCGCTGTATCAAATCAATACACTGACTGGGAACGTCAGATGAAAGCTGAGGTGAATGCATTTCCATGGCGTGAAATTGATGATTACGATATCATAAGACAATTCAAGAAACTATCAATTCCAGGTCTATCAGCTCTGTCCCGAGAAAAGTACACTGAGTACCAGGAAGTACTAAGCCAGATGGAGAGTCTCGATGGCGCAGGAAAATATTTGGATAAGGATGATTTCATCAAGTACGTTGAACTCAGTAATGAAATGGCAAGATTGAATAATTACACTGACATGGCTGTATTTTGGCTGAAAGACTACGAGGCAGATGACTTCACCGAGCAGATTGAAAGACTTTGGCAACAATTGAAGCCACTCTATCTTCAGATACATGCTTTTGCCAGACATAGACTGAGAATAAAGTACGGTGAGAATATTGTACCAAAGGATGGACTAATACGGTCTGATTTATTCTATGAGGCGCAGGCACAAATTCCATATCCCAGTAAAAAATTGCCAGATATCACTAGTACAATGATTGAGAAAAATTTCAATGCAACAATGATCTTCAAAGCCGCTGAAAATTTCTTCACTTCAATGAACTTAAGCGCAATGCCTGATACTTTCTGGAAAAATTCAATCTTCGAAAAATTTGATAATGTCACGTTAAGTTGTCGTGCTGGTGCTAAGGATTTCTATGATGGAAAAGATTTTAGAATTAGACAATGTACGGGGATGACTAGAGAGGATCTATACACTGCTCATCATGAAATGGGACACGTACAGTATTCTTTGCAGTACAAAAATCAACCGACTGTTTATAAAGAAGGTGCCAATCCTGGATTCCACGAAGCTGTTGGTGATACCATCGCTCTGAGTGCATTGACTCCTGAACATCTCAAGGAGATTGGACTGCTTGAGGATGCTGAAACTGATCGTGAAACTATGCTCAATTATCTTTACACCACAGGCAACAGGATATTTTCCGATCTATCTTTCGCCTATAAGATTGAAAAGTGGAGATGGGGGGTTTTCCAATCGCACATCCTTCCTAATACTTATAATTGTCAATGGTGGAATCTTACCGAAGAGTTAGAAGGGTTTACTCTAAATGGAGAACGTACTGGGAATAATTTTGATCCTGGTGTTGTAATGCACAAAATTGCAGAAGAGGATTACATCAGATATTTCGTTAAATCCATTCTTCAATTCCAGTTTCACAAAGCACTTTGCATAGAAGCTGGACAATATGATCCAACGAATCCAACTAGGAAATTATTGAGCGAGTGCAATATTTACAGAAGCGTGAAAGCTGGAAATTTGTTCAAGTATGTATTTGGATTTTTTGTTTAAATTCACGAATTTTTTTGGATTAAAGAAAAAAATTTTTTTAGATCAATGTTGGAGCTTGGATCATCAAGACCGTGGCAAGACGCAATGGAGAAAATAACTGGACAGAGAAACATGGATGCGAGTGCTTTCCTTGAGTATTTCAAACCTCTTCAAGATTGGCTCGAAGCAGAAAATGCAAAGAATAATGAAACTGTTGGCTGGAAGACTAGTGGTAGAAGTAAGTATTCCTGAGAATCAAGGAAGCACTCCTCGAAATTTATCTTCTGTTTCTAATCAATGATTATTTTCTCTTCCAGAATGCACAGCACAGTACTAAAATTCCTCATTAAAGTATACAATTTTTAGAATTAAAAAAAATATGCGAATTATTATATTTCAACATTAAACCTTGACTTTATATATCTTAAAAATAATTGTGTACTCGATAGAATAATGCTTTAGCGTCATCATTGAAGGAAGCTTGTAATTATTTTGTATTTTTGTCAAAACTCCACTGATGAAATTCGATTTTTAGTGATTAATAATTATTTCGAAGAGCTACTCAAAGTATTTTTTTTAATTGACCCAGAATTTTTCACATTCTCTGCCTCATTCTTTCGGTGGTTTTGCTTGAGTGATAAGTAGATTAAATTTTCTTTGAAAGAATAATTTCGTAATTTCAAAAGGAATTTGCATGTGAAGTGGAGTTGGTTGGCATTTGAATGTCATGTGGAGTGGTCCAATTTCTAGCTCTACTGGGTTGTTTCATAGATAATGATTTCACATGATATTTTCCTTCTAATATAAGGAACTTCAGGATGCAAAACCGAAAAATCCATCGATCGCTTAAAATTAAGAAGTTGATTGTTCAAAATTAACTTCACAGTTAAGCAACTATAGTCATGGGAGATCGCATCTAATGTTCCTTGATTAATTTCGAATCAATTAGTCGAATTTCCAATCAAATATTCAAATTTAGAATCAATTATTCAAATTTTGAATGGAATTTCGATCGCATTTTTGAATTTTTAATCGATTATTCAAATTTCGAATCGACTATTCCAATTTAGGATCAAATTTTTGAATTGAAAATCGAATTTCGAATCAAATAATCGAATATCGAGAACTATTAAAAACTGGGTTTTTCCCCGATTACTTTTACTTTTCCCCGAGGCACACCACGTGAACACCAAATGTTCGGTCCCGTTAGTCCCTTTTCCCCTTTTTATATCGTTTTATTGTACCCGTTGGTCCCAAATTCCTGGAAGGAAAAAACTGCAATTTTCGCCGAATTTTCCCCACAAGTTACTCTTCCCAACTACCTAACGGGTTTTACCCTCTCCTGACTTTAAACCTTACCTTTTCCACCCTCTCATTACAATATATAAACCTCGAAATACCTCGAACACTTCAGTAAGACATTAGCATAGTTACTGCTACTATCCAAGTTAGGATCTCAATACTATCTACTCTTCAACTCATTGTTTGTAAGGAGTATCTAAAGTCAACTCAAGTTCTAAAGTTTGTTTTGATGAAGTTAGCTTTCGAGGAATAGGTGTTTTTCCTTGAATTCAACCCGGAGTCTAACAGAACCTCGGCTGATTCCTTTGGAAGGTTACATCTTTTCCCTCAATTAAGGGGTTACACCACTGTAAAAGCCTAAAAAAAGGCGTTTTTTGGATTTTTTTTTCCTATAGAAAAAGTGGCAATAAAATAATGATATTTGAGGGAGTAACTGAGCATATATTTGAGTCTTCAGGAAAAAGAATTCATAAAAAAATATCGAAAAATGACGACACAAGAGCCATTCTTGCGAGGCTCCTCGAATTTAAAACACTCTGCGGCATGCAGTGCAATTGGTGCAAATTTCAATTGAAAAGAACAAAAAAAATTGCCTCAGTCTAGATACACATAGCTACAGAAATACGTCGGAGATTTTAAAAATATTGTTTTTTGTGTGATTGGTGACCATTTAAATGAGAAAATTCAAATATCGACTAAAAAACCGGCAATTTTTTATCAATAAAAAATGAGCAAATCAATTTTTTGAAAATCCCCTACGTATTTCTGTTTGAAATATTATTTTCAAGATGCTATGGGAAATTCAAATGAAAATAATGAAAATTATTGGAGTTATGCTGCGTGCCAATTTGAGAAATCATGTTTCGAGAAAAACACGATTGAAGTTTTGACTTAGGCTATGAATACGAAGAACTGCCTCGGGAAAAATTCAAAATTTCATGAGAAAAAATGGATTTCAGGTGATAACTTTTCTTGCCCGTATTTTGAAAGGCCAAAGTAATTTTTAAAGCAAAAAAAAAATTGATTTTTTGAAAATTCTACAGTGTTGTAACCCCTTAAGGTATGAATTCTGAAGCTTTTGGTGTGACTCGGCAGTTTATCCATTGACAATTAAACTAAATTCGTAATTCCATATAGGTAGTACCGTCGAGGGGCTGGGGAAGTGGTGGTGCATAGCAGCAGGTCTTATCTTCCTGCAATTAGTCTCAGGTGAAATTTCTAGTGTGACACAATTAACAGCTCAGACTGAAAATCAGTGCAGAATGGCTAAAGCAAATCGCGGCCAATTTCCACCGAGGATCTTTCATGAGGGCTTCGCTTATACCCGTAGCAGTATATCAAGAGTAACCGAGTAAGTAGTATAAATTCAGTTCATAGGAGCCACTTTTTCGAAGGGTTGCAGTGATCCTACGTACATTTCTCGCGAAACAATTTTTTTAAATACAGGAACAGGAGAAGTGAACTCATAATGTGTAGAAATTTCAAAAGTAGCGAAATATCTCCAATACCACGCAAAAATTTATTTTTTACACAGAAAAAATTATTAAAAATTACTGTGCTTCTCCAGTAGTCTAAGGACCAAAGAGAGGTATGCAAATAATTAGTATACCTACAGAGTAAAAATTAATGTGCCACTTTGTAAAAATTGATGAGGTCAGTTATGATTTGAAGGAATCTATTTGTCTGAATTCATGAAAGTCGTAAAAAAATTATATGCTAATAAACAACAAACGAAAATACTATGGGTAGGGATTCCAATTTTCATTGTACGAAACCGATCGCGCGCTCTCGCACACGGCAATGATCTCATAATTTTTTTATTCAAATTTATTTTCTTAATTTTTTCGATGATTATCGTTTGTGTTAAATTGAAAACTATTGCAAATGATCGTTAATTGCTTCGAGAAATTATTGTATTCTCCATTTCTATTGTTTTTGGAATTGAGCGCGCAGTTTTGGTCAACCAATGAGAAATGGGGAATAGATGGCTGTTTTCATTTGAGATCATACTCGTATTTTCACTATTCTCATCATTATCTCTCGCTAAATAAAAAAAATACTAATAATTCATCTCTATCCATACTTCCTAAGCGAGAAGTTTCACTTATGCCACGCGTGGATTCCATGCACCCTTTTCCTTTTTGTATCGTAGGAGCTCCGGTTTCTGACACTTTAGAGCTACTTTTCGATAGCATAAAGCGAAGGCAACAGCTATTCGCTCATTAAATATAATTCAATTATTTCAATACACATTTGTTGTGCGAAACGAGCTCAGCAATTGAATATTGAACAATATACTGTACATTTAAATATAAAAATGTGCAAAAATGTTCAATTACTGAGGCACTGCCAGAAACCGAGACCACCAAGGTACAGAACTCTGTTTTTTTTTTAAAAAAAAAGGTCTCTAGACAAATTCCTCTAAGTCTCCTGATTTTTAAGATATTAGCGGAAGAATATAGAATAATCAACTGTTCTAATTTTCTCCTGAATTGAGAAAAGGAAACTAAATTCTGTCTATTCCACAACTAAATTTATATCTCAATCTTTTGGCAGATCTTATGTATGTGTACAGCGCTATAAGGCTCAATGCCCAGTGAGATTGGGAATAAAGAAATCAAACGGAGAGAAAACCGTACGGGGAACACATTATCATGCACCGGCAGGACGGGCGGAGATCGAAAAACACTTCAAGACTGTTCTCTGTGAGAAGTCGTAATAACTGATAACTGGTTGGTAGATTCATGATAAAGTGACAAGAAGGTGAGGAAATGATACTACTATTACTTGAAGCCAACAAAGCTTGGTTTTTCTTTTCAATGTTCGATAGCTCAGTTCAATTATTTCAGTTAATTATTAACCATTTTCTTAAGCCTCTAAACGATCAATTAAAACTCTTCTTTTTTTTAAAAAACATTTTCCTTTCAGATAAAAAAACTACAGAGTATATCAATTTAATCTTTGGCCCTTTTTTTCCATGAATTTCAGACTATCTGGGCAAATCGAGATTGTTTGGCGTGCAGTCAGATGCCATGTGAAATTGAAACACGTGATAATACTGTTAAACTCAAGGAATTAATTGAATTACTCTGTGAGAGACACGATCTGCAAATGAAAAATCCAGGAATTATTGCGAATATTGAGAGTAAAAATAAGACACTGTACATGCAGACTGTACCTAGTATTGAAGAAAAAACACGTGAAAATCTGACGAAAACAATCGGTGAATTGGGACTGTCTGATGGAACTGAGATCAACGTTGCCGATATAACTACACCGAATACAATGACTTTAATACTGAAATTAGGAAATAATGATGTCAAAATGACTGGATGAATTAAAAAATTGAGATTAAAAAGATAAATTATTTTTCACATTTACTATATTTAGGGGAAGGTGGGGTAAAATGGACACATTCCAATTGGATCGTTCGAGATAGAGATTTCCTGATGATTCCATTGGGGAGCTGAGAAAATTTCAGGTGGAAACATGTTTCAATATTTTTTGAAATTTTTTCGAAAATTCTACTTTCTTGGACAAGTTTTGAAGCGGTACTCTTTTCAAAAATCGAAAAAATTCACTTTTTCGGGGATATCTCCGGGTCTGTTGGTCGTAGCGATCTGGGGTTCATCTCAAATGAAAGGTGAGCTCATTTCTCATCGACTTATGAGGTTTGAATTTTTTTGAAGCAATCTTTGCCAATATTTATTGGCCATTTCCTGAAAATCAGTTTTTGCCCTATAAGTACTCGAAAAATTGATAATTTTTTTCAAACCACATAAATCGATTCGAAATGACCTCGCTGTTTATTTATGATCAACCTCAGAATGCTATGACCAATAGAACCCAAAATATTCCCGAAAAACTCAATTTTTTTTCAAGAAAAGAAGGATTTCACACTCAAATCTTGAGCAAAAAAGAAATTTTTGGGAAATTAAAAAAAAAAATTCTGATACATGATTTCCATGGGAAATTTCCTCAGCTTTCCAATGAAATCATTAGAAAGAACCTATCTCCAATATTCCCATCGATTTCAAGTAATTTCCGTAGCATAAAATACCAAAATTAACACGCGCCCGTTTTACCCCTCGTGTCCACTTTAACCCATCTCCCCTAACTATGTTTGAATTCCTCAAAAATTTGATTTCTACACAATCTTAGAAATAATATCATTGATTCTTCATTGTACTTCATTTGAGAAACAAAATATTAACGAAAAAATTTCATCCTTTTTTTCTTTCATCTCCTTTTTTGATATTTTTTTTTCCTGCACATTTAACACACGATTCATGAACAATTAGGGTAGGAAAAATATCTATAACATCTATTAATTCTTATAAAATTATTATTACACAATTTTTCATTTATAATGTTTTTTTTTCTTGTAATAATGTAAAATTTCATGAATTTCAGGGAAAAGCTAAACTTTGAAATTTAAGATTTTTTCCATTGAATTGAACATTTTTTTTTCAATTTTTTTTTTTGTAAAAATTAGATTTTACAAATTAATTATTTCTTCTTCGATTTTAATTATGCAAAAGGAAAATTTAAGAAATAGTACAGCTTTGATTTTTCATTCAGCATGACACTGACAATCACCTCAGAATCGAACTTTTGATTCTTTTATTATTATTTTTTACACAGTCGACTAATTACAAATTTCAACTGATTTCAATTTCTGTTTTTCTTCATTTATTCAATTAATTATCGAAAAAAAATTCTCGAGAAAAATTTTCATAATTAACAGTGATTAATTATTATTTATCAATAAATCAATTAGGTCAATGTTAGCATGGCGAGAGAGATGCTTTAAGGCAGTAAAAAAGAAGAGTAATAAAGACAGAAAGAAATAGGGAGAGTGTTCTAACGAGATAAATCAGTTTTGAAGAGAAGAAAACTGAAAAAAATCATTTTTTTTAAACTTTTTCTTTGATATCTCGGAAACTAATGGAGATACGCCCTTTTTACTCGAGACCTTTTTTGTAGCTCTTAAAATTCTCTACAAAAAAGAATTCAGCTAAAATCGCTCTATCCCGATTACTTTCCGAGATATTCTCAAAAAACAGATAGAAAAATCGAATTTTTCTCTTTTACCTCTTCAAAACTGAATTTTCCTAACAATCGCCTTATCTCGATTATTTTTTCAATAAATCGCAATGATTAGAAAAAGGAGGAGGGCATAAATGTGATTAGCAAATGTCCATTGATTGGGAAAGTCTAACGACACGTTTGTAAACATAAAAAGACACGCGTTTCTTAATTTTCAAAAAACACAAGAAAAAAAAAATCGTTCGATTTTTTTTCTCTTCATTTATTAATTATTATCATTAACTTTTTTTTATTTATTTATTGTGGCAGTGGAACGGTGTTCTAATCTGCCACATAAAATTGTTTTTTCCAAAAATTGCGTGGATTTCTACGAAAGCATCTCACGTAACTTTCTCTCTCTCTCTCTCTCTTTCTTTTTTTTTTTATTCATTTCACCCAATTTTTTTCTCATTATTTTCAAAATTCTTTATTTTTCAATTTTTTGCAAATATTTTTTTTTTTTTTGTTTCTTTTGCTTTGTTTGTTTTGATGGCCCAGTTGAAAGAGGGGAGAGTGCACGATGTCAGTGAAGTCATGGGGACGTGTACATATTTCAATTAGGTAAAATGGATTCGTGTTAAGCTTTAGCATCAACTTCCATTGCTACCTCGCCCAAAGCTTTTTCTGCCTTCTTTTTCTTCTTTTTCGCTGATTTTGGGTTTGCCGATGAATTCAGAAGAGTCTGGAAAAAAATGAAAATTCTTCATTATTAAGGAAATATTTTGAGATTTTTGACTATTTTTTGATAGAAAATTTAAAACAGAGAAAGTCTATTTTTTTTGGTCATTTGTGTTTTTTTTAGGAAGTTTCAAAAAATAATGGAGATACGCTCTTTTAGCCCTAAGGTGATTTTGCAGAGAATTTCAAAAGAGGAGATTTCGTGAAAATTGCTCTATCTCGCTTATTTTCCGAGATACTCGTAAAAAATTAATGATAAAAAAATAAAACTCTCGTTTTATCATTGAATTTCATTAGTTTTTGGTAAATATCTCGATTTTTCTCGAATCCACTCTTGTACCTCTGCAAATTCTCTACAAAAACACCTTAGTGCAAAAAGGGCTTATCTCCATCATTTTCTGATATAATTTTAAACAATAAAATCCAGTAGAGAAAAATTAAAAAATCTCTTATTTTGTAATTTTTCAAAATATCTCGGAAACTAAGTGAGATAGGGCAATTTTATCATTATTCAAAAATCATACTGAAAATAGCATACATCTGACAATTTTTCCTTTTTTTTCTAGAAAATAAATTATTTGAAAAAAAATTAAAAATATGCATATATAGGAAATTTAAAAAACTATAAGTGCAAAATTTTTAAAATATTTTTTTTCATAATAATTTATAATACTGAAGAAAAAAAGCGAAAAAAATTATAAAATGTGTATTAATTTCATTTTTATTAAAAAAAAATAATGAAAAATAATTATTAATATTTACCTTCAGTTCCTGATCATCAACAACACAATCCGATTGGAATGAATCAATTTCAAATGGTAGACCAGTTATTTTGTGTGGTCCATTTGGCATCAGTAATACTGTAAATTTGAACTGTGCCACATACTCACTTGGTTTTTCATAAAGCACTTGAAATGGCTCAATGAGTCTGTGATTAACACACTCAACAACAGCCATTTTTGCTTTTTTTTCATCCTCAAATGTACGTAAATTAAATGGCATTAATCCATTTTTATGTGTTACTTCAGAGTAAAACATTCTCGATGCTTTTAATTTTAATTGATAAGTTTCTTCAGTTTTTTTGTATATTGTAACACGTGTATCCTGTTCACGACCAACTCCTTCACCAGTACTAACAAGTACATCCATTGCATAAACTTCATGAGTTTCTAATGTATATTTTTCGTGTTCTTTTTTTTGCGCATCATTTGGATTTTGGATAATTGTTTTTTCACCATCAATTTTAAATTGTTTCAATTGATGAGACAACATTCCTTCTATTGGCTTGCATTTGTATGCACCGCAGATTTTTTCAACTGTACTTGTGATGGAATAAGTCTAAAAATGAGAAAAAAAGGAGGATAATTTTAAAAAATTTCATTTTTGAATTTTTGGAATTGGAGAAGAGGGGTAATAACTCCTAAAATCTGTGTACACTAAACTTCAAATTGCAAAAATTCAAAGATTCTCGAATTCTCCGCAGACTTCATGAAGATTCATGAAATTTCGCGAAATCTGGGGAAATTGAACGGATTTCGGATGATTTCATAGATTTCTATTAGAATTCAAGAGATTTCAGGAAATACCAAAAGATTTCAAGATTTCATGGCAATAACAAAGATTTATAAAAAATCAGATAATGAAAATTTGATTAAAATAATGTTCAACAAAATTCTCTTTATATCCACTGATACCTCCGAGGTTTATTCTTTCGTATTGCCATGTATCTCAAAATTTTCTATGACTTTTCTCAAATTCTCAAATCGATTTTTCATACATTGTCACTATTTATTTTAGATGAAATTTCAAAGACTCCACAAATTTCGAAGATTTCATGGAATTTCCATGGGATTTCTCTAGTTTGTTCGTGATTTCAAAACTTATTTCCAGATTTTAAAAAATTTCGAAAATTCAAAAATTTCAAGAATTTTTCAAAGAATTCTGAAATTTTTGTAAGATTTCTGATTTTAATGTACACTAGATTTCACAAGTCATTACTCCCTCGAGAAAAAGGCATTTTATTAAAAATGTAATTATTTTTTTTAATTGAAGGGGGGATTTTCACCTCAGTTCCTGGCTTCAATAGCCTGAGAGCAGCTTGAGAGGCAAAATGAGCGGCCAATGCAACATCAGCTTTTTTTCCAGTTACTTTTTTATCTGGTGAAGATCCAATGACAATCGTGTGTGCAACAACAGCGATAAAACCATCGACATGTGCTCCAAGATCACTGAAAAAATAAAAAAATAATAATTTAATATTAGAGTCTCTGTAATAAAATTGAGAGAAAAGAGGAAAAATTGAAGAAATTTTGGATTTTTCATTGTTTTTTATAAATATCTCGGAAAATAAGCGAGATAAAGCGGTTTTGGAGCAATGTTTTTTTGTAGAGAATTTCAAGTACTACAAAAAAAAATTGGGGAAAAAGAGCATATCTCTGTTAGTTTCCGAGATATTCAGGGAAAATCAATGATAAAATTCAGTAGTGAAGAGGTAAAATCGAAAAAGTCGATTTTTTTCAAGAGTTTATTGCGAATATCTTGGAAACTAAGCGAGATAGAGCAATTTCACTCGAATCTTTTCCTCAGCCATCTGCGTTCGAGGCTTAAAAAAAATCATTTTATTTCCATATTTGAAACTTTTCCGAATTTTCAAAATTATTTTGAATTTTGTTTTCGAAATTTTTGTGAAAAATCAAAAAAAGAAATGATTGAATTATTAAATTCTAATTTATTATTAATAAATCATTCCAAAAAAATTGCAAATTTTGAAAAAAAATTGCGAAATTTGAAAAAAAAATCGAAATATCTCAAATATTAAAAAAACGAGTTTTTTTGATCAAAAAAAAAAAAATTTGTTAGTTTCTGGCATTCTGAAGAAATGACTGAAGAAAAAGGACTCGAGTAAAATCGTTTCATCTCGCTTAGTTTCCAAGATTTTCGCCAAAAATGAATGACAAAAAAATGGACTTTGTCCATTTACTGAATTTCGTAATCTGTTTTTTAAAAAATATCTCGGAAACTAAGCGAGATAGAGCGATTTCACCCGAATCCTTTCTTCTACCTCTCAAAATTCTCTACAAAACCCCTCTGAGGCAAAATAAACGTATCTCCATTAATTTCCAAGATATTCCCAAAAAACTATTGCCAAAAAATTGAATTCTCCCAAAAATGATGAATCTACGGTTTTTATCACTGTTTTTTCAAGAATATCTCGGAAACTAAGCGAGATAGAGCAATTTCACCTGAATCCTTTCTTCTACCTCTCAAAATTGTCTACAAAACCACCTCAGGGCAAAATCAACCCATCTCCATTAATTTCCAAGATATTCCCAAAAAACAAATCCCAAAAATCCTAAAACCTGAAAATACCAGTAAACTCACACTTTGACCATGTCATCCTCCTTCAGAATAAGATCAGGCTCACTGGCAATTGGTGAAAAATGACAAATACAGTTATTAACAGATATGCAAGTTGGAAATGCAATTCCCTTCTTCAGCTCTTTCTCTTTTTTAAAAACTTTATTTGTCTCGTCTGTCAGCAATTTATCTCCATATTCACATGTTTCTCTTACTGATGCACCTGCTACACACTTCTCAAGGACCTGTTTCAGGACCTCTGAAAAAAATAATCAACAAATTAGATCAAATTTAAAAAAAAAACTAAAAAAAAAAAAAATTTCAACAAAAATTTCAATTTTTTTTCTTCAAAAATCAGCAAATTTTAATAAAAACAATAATAATAATAATAATAATGATAATAATATTTGTCATAAGAAAAGGCTCAACCTAATTGCAAATGCCTGAACCTCATAATGGGGTATATATATGAAAATAAAAAAATTTTGGAGCATTTTTTTAAACAAAAATTTTTATCAATAAGTTTTTTTTTTAAATTTAGCGCGAAAAAATGCAAAAAAAATGAAATTAATAATTTGATAATTGCGAATGAGATGAAGACGAAATGGTGAATTTTTACGTTGAAATGCCAGCCCACATGGTGAGTGGTTGACCGGCATTGGCGGGCCCACATTCCATATGGCTATAGCATCAAAAATCAACTCCATAACCACAATAAACTCAATGAAAATTGAACAATTCTTAGGAATTAATGATTCTAATAATTTTTTGAAATATTATCTTACGATTAACGATTGCTCCAGCCATTTTATACTTGGTAACAACCAAGTCTTCGGCAATGGTTTTTTCATTATCGTCTTTGTCCGCCATGATTTCTAGCACACAACTGAACCACGTAAATTTTCTCCAACAAATGGAGAAATGTGTGTATTGGAGATGGCAATGAGATCACGTGATCACACGAAATTCGTCTCTTCCTTTTCCTGAATTGGCGCCAGCTTGCGGTGATTTTGGGAACTTTTGAATTTTTTTTTTGAAGTTTTTTGAAGGCTTTTTTGAAAAATGTTTTGAAAAATTTTATTGGTTTTTTTTCTTTTTTTAATGGGATTTTTCGTTTTTTTGGGGGCCAATGAAAAACGGGAACTGCTCGAATAAATTTATTTCTGGGGGTTTTTACATTTTTGGGGTTTTTAAATAGAATTAAACTATTTTTTGGGGAGGGGGGGTGACTGGTCTTGGGGCGGGGAATTTCGGACACTTTTTGGAGGGAAAAATCAAGATTTTGAAAATTGGGGAGAGGAAGGAAAAATTGACTTTTGAAAAAAAATCACTTGGGATTTTTTTCGAAGTGAAGGAGTTTGTGTAAAAATATGAAAAAATTTGAGAAGATGCTGCAATATGTCTCTATTGTTGTGGAATTTTTTCAAATTTTTTTGTAGAGGTCTTCATATTCAAAAAAAAATCCCAAATCATTTTACTCCAAAAGTCCATTCTACCCAGTTCCTTATTCAAGATTTTTTTTTTAGGATGAAGAAGTTTGTGGAAAAATCTGAAAAAATTTGAGAAGACACTGCAACATGTCTACATTATTGTTGAATTTTTTCAAAATTTTCAGCAGAGGTCTTCCCCCTCAAAAAAAAATTTCCGGATTATTTTGCGATGCAAAAGCGAAATGAGTATTTTCTTCTCATTTCTTTTTAAGGAATTTCTCAGAAACTAATGGAGATACGTCGTTTTTCCCCTTAGCCTTTTTTCAGCTCTTGAAATTCTGTACAATAAAGACTGGAGTGAAGAAGGCGTATCTCCATTAAATTCCGAAATATTCAACTGTTTCACCTCTTCACTATTGAATTAATTACAGATAAATATGAAACTACAGGGATTTTGGTTTTTCTGGTTCAGTATTCTTGATACTCTGCACTGAGTCTTGCAGCATTGTTGAGGACATAACAGAGTCAATTCCATTTGATACATGAGTCGGAAGTTCTGAGATGAATTTGAAACTTGTTTTCACACCGTTGTTCCACATGCCACGAGCACAGTTAGACATTGCCGATGCACTTGGTAATGTTGGTACCTAGAAAAGTGAATTATTAATTGATGATCTTCGAAAAGAATTGATTCTCGAACAATTGATGTTTAGAACATACGATTTTTTAAGGATCGATTACAAAAAAAAAAATTGAAACTTGAAAATGGGCGAATTGGTTATTTCCAATGAAAAAAATCATATCTACTTCCGATCCATCATTTTCAATAAGGATGAGACGTTGGTGTACGATTTGATCTAAGCTGAAGTTGCTTTTAGATCAAACACATTCTAAATGGTTATGCATGTTGAACTGACATTTATGAACGTCAAACTGACTTTATAAACGTTGAAAACTTTGAGGGGAACTCCCAGAGGAATTCTCAGAAGAACTTCCAGCCGAACTCTCCGCAGAACTCTGAGGGGAGTTTTTAGCGGAACTCTTAGTGGGGTTCTTAGAGGAGTTCTCTGGGGAACTTTCAGGGGAACTTTTATGGGAACATGTAGGGGAACTTCCATGAGAACTCCCAGAGGAACTTTTACGGGAACTCCCGAAGGAACTTTTATGGGAACTTGTAGGGGATCTCTTACGGGAACTTTTATGGGAACTCGTAGGGGAACTTCCATGAGAACTCCCAGAGGAACTTTTACAGGAACTCCCAAAAGAACTTTTATGGGAACTTGTAGGGGATCTCTTACGGGAACTTTTATGGGCACTCTTAGGGGAACTTCCATGAGAACTCCCAGGGGAACTTTTACGGGATGTCGTAGGGGAACTTTTACGGGAACTCCCAGAGGAACTTTTATGGGAACTTCCACGAGAACTTCCAGAGAAATTTTGACGGGAACTCCCAGGGGAGCTTTTACGGGAACTCATAGTGATATTCATCAACATTATAACTCAAAATGAATAATAATATCCAAATGTTAACCAATTCTTCAGATTATTGGTAAAGACAAATTCTTTAACGTTCATAGAGTCAATTTAAAATTTTTTAATGTCAGTTTGAAATTAATAACCATTCAAAATGTGTTTGATCTGAAGGTAACTTCGACCTAAATCAAAACGTACACCGAAATCTCGGCTCTAATTATCAATATCGATTAGTAAGTGCGATATTTCGCATTAGATTCGACATTTCGTTTCTTGAAATTTTTTTCAATGAGGATCTTTTGCCTTGGAAATCTTTTTTTTGTCCCAATCCTCCTCTGTAGCTTCAGAGAATTCTCTACAAAACTATCCTGAGTAAGAAAAGGGCATATTTTCATTAGTTTTCGAGATATTCTCAAGAATCAAATGACAAAATTGAATCAAGTGACAAGATAAAACAAAATAAATCTTTGTTTTTTCGTAGTTTTGTTCGATTATGTCGGAAATTGAACGAGATAGAACGATTTATTGATCTGAAATCCTTTTTCGTAGCTCTGGAAATTTTTTACAAAAAAAAAGCTCAGAACATCTCTATCTCGTTTAGTTTCCGAGATATTTCCAGAAAACAGATAAAAAATTCTCACCCCACTGACAATATCTTTATTGACATAATCCTTGAGAATTGGTGTGACATTATTATAAATCTTCTCGTAAAACTTGATTGTATCCTCGGAAGTAGACCACAATCCCTCGTTTACAGTGTAGTAAACAACCCCTCCTGCCACACTCGATTTAACTGCTAATCTTCAAATTCACAGAAAAATAACAAATTATTAGTAAAAATGTAGGGGAAGGTGGGGTAAAATGGACACGTGTTAGTTTTGGTATTTCATACTATGAAAATTACTCGGAATCGATGGAAATATTGGAGATAGGTTCTTTCTGATGATTCCATTGGAAAGCTGAGAAAATTTCCCATGGAAATCATATGTGAGAAGTCATTTTTATGAATTTTTCAAAAATTCCATTTTTCGCTCAAGATTTGAAGGTGAAATTCTTGAGTTTTTGAAAAATTTCAGTTTTTCGGGAATATCTCGGGTTCTATTGGTCGTAGCGACCTGGGGTTGATCTTATATGAAAGCTGGGCTCATTTCCCATCAATTCATGTGGTTTAAAAAAAATTATCAGTTTTTTAAGTACTTATAGGGCAAAAACTGATTTTCAGAAAATGGCCTATAAGTTTTTGAAAAATTGATTTTAAAAAGTTTGAACCACGTAAATCGATGAGAAATGAGCTCACCTTTCATTTGAGATGAATTCCAGATCACTGCGACCAACAGAACCGGAGATATCGCCAAAAAAGTGAATTTTTTCGATTTTCGAAAAGAATACCCCTTCAAAACTTGGCCAAATAAGTAAAATTTTCAAAAAATTGAAAAAAATAATAATTTTGACACATGTTTTCCACCTGAAATTTTCTCAGCTTTCCAATGGAATCATTACAAAATCTCTATCTCGAACCATTTAATCAGAATTTGTCCATTTTACCCCACCTTCCCCTAAATTAAAGGAAAAAGGAAATTTTTCATCTCCAACTCACTTGATAATCCCCATTTTTTCAATCAACAATTGAGTTGATCACCTGCCGGATTATGCAAGGGTGTATTTTCTAGTTGAAAAGTCAAGTTTGAGTTGATATTCACTCGAGGTTATATTTTTTGTATTGAACTTTGAAGATTAATTCAAAATACGCCACTAGCGTTATCTGTGAGGGAAAAAACGCAACTGTTTCGGTATTTCTCGGTTTTTAACGAATTCCATCAGTTTCTTTTTAGTATCTCGGAAACTAAGCGAGATAGAGCGATTTTACCTGAATCCTTTTTTGTGAAGAATTTCAAGAGCTACAAAAAAGATCTCAATAAAAATCGCCCTATCTCACTTAATTTCCGAGATATTTCCAAAAAACTGATGATAAAACAGAATCAATTTCTCCGAAAATTTTGAAGTTCTGTCGATAATGTAGATTTAAGGTTTTTTTAGATTAAAAATTACGAATTTATATAATTCTAAGCAATTGCGTCTTCACCTACGACCAATTTTAATTAACTCTCAATTAATTACCCTTTCCCAATCAAAAAAAAATCAAAAAAATGTCTCATAATTTTTTAAGTTTTTCTTTTGACTCACAAAAAAGACAAAAAATTCATCAAATTAATCTTAAAAAAAGGATTTTAACCCAATTTTATGCGTCAGAGAATGAATAAATCCTTTATTTAATCCCCAAACCTTAAAAATAAGTCTCGGTTTAATTAATCCAATTAATCCCCCAAATTTAACAATCGAATTCCGCTTAAAAAATGAATAACCAATTTTTTTTCTTTTATTTTAATAATATCTCCTGGAAAACAAAATTCGCAAGAATTTCTCAAGAGACCTTTTTTGTAGAAAATTCAATGATCTTCAAAAAAGGTTTCCTGACATTTTCCTCTACACCCACTCATTTCCAAGATATCTACAATTCACAAAAATGAGCCAGAAGAAAAATTTTTGGACTTAGGTTCACACAACCAATAGATGGACACTGACCAAAAGATGGACGATTTCTATTATCGAGGATTTTCATAAATAAATGAATGATTCTTATATTTTTCACATCAATTCCTGATTATTACATTCATACAGATTTATAAACTATTTATTACATACCGATTGATCGAAATTTAAAATCATACCACTGCAAATATGCAACTGTCCATCTATTGGGGGTTCAAGTTATTTCCCAGTTTTTCCTTGATTTTCTTTAATTATTTCTACATTATGCAAGTTTAATTAATTTTTACTCGATTTACTGTATATTTTTCTGTAAATCATTCTTCTCAGCAACTTTTCAACGTGATTTGCCTATTTCATATGAATTAATAAAGTCTAATATTTCCTTAACCGTCCATCTATTGGTCATGTTACCATATACCTTTAAGTTTCTTCATTGCTAAACTGACTAACGTAGTTGTCGATGAGCCATAAGTGCAAAAATGGTTCATCGTTTGGGTGTATCGTGTGAATTTTGACGTCTCGTTGATGTGTTTCAGTCCTTAGTCCACTTTGTTATAAATTTATTCGTTAATTGTGTGAAAAATTAATTTAAAAAAAGGTAATTTTCACGATTTTATTAATTTTATTTTTTTTCAAAAATCTATTAAATGTGTGTTTTTTTTCTCTTTTGTTGTCTTAGAGGTGAGGACATTACCGTTATAACAAGAATTGTTGGAAATTTTTGGGAATCTGGGTAAATTTCGACGAATTGCCACAAAATTTTCGTTGATTTTGGCGATTTTCCCAATTTTTTTTGAGTTTTTAGGGAAATTTTCGAAGGCTAAGGCATATGGATTCGTTGGATCAATAACTGACTGGGCATGTTAACGTTTGTGATGATCGGAGAGCATTGGTGACACGACTTGAATCAATAAAAGAAGAGAATTTGTTGAATCAATCATTTGTGCTTTTGCTTTCGAATGGAAGCTATGTAATCATCAGAATTTTCGATTGTAATTTTTTTAATAGAAGATACTTAAAATGATCTAAATAGAGGGAAAATGATATTTTTAGCGTATGTCTGTGTGTGTGTGTGTATGTCTGTGTGTGCATAAAAGTCTCAATTACAGCAAAACGGTTTTATAGAAAAATTTCATATTTTGTGGAAAACTTCCTCTCGACGAACTCTATTTTTTAAGCTTTATTTGAAGAGAATTCGATCGATACTTTTTGAGATATGTCCATTTTTCGAAAATCAGGTTTTAATGAAATTTCTTTAAACTATTCAACTGATGTTATTTAAACTCATATAGGGGAGAGTGGAGCAAGAGATGGATTTTTTTTGATGATTCTATTGAAAAGCTGAGGAAATTTTAGCCGAAAAACCAGTGTCAGATATATTTTTTTCGATTTTTTTTTGAAAATTCTATATTTTTCGGCATTTTTGAGAGGTAAAAGCCTTTTCTTTTTTGAGAATTTTCAGTTTTTCGCCAATATCTCTAGTTCTATTGATCGTAGCGATTCGGAGTTGCCCTCAAATGAAAGATGAGCTCATTTCCCATCGATTTATGGGATTTTTAATTCAAAAATGTCAATTTTTGGGATAGTTATAGGCCAAAAACTGTTTCACAAAACTGTTCAACAAAAATCCCCATAAATACCTTTAAAATCGATATTTCTAAATTGAAAACTCTATGAATCGATGGCAAAGGATCTCATCTTTCACCTCCTGTCGGAATTTTTACGCTACGACAAATAGAACCAAAGATATTCTCAAAAAACAGAAATTTTTCAAAAAAAAAGAAGAGTTTCACTCCTTTACAATGCTCAAAAAAGTCAAAATCGCCAAAAATTCAAAAAAATTAATTCCAGCACTTGTTTCCCGCCTAAAATTTCCTCAGCTTTCCGATGAAATCATCAAAAACAATCTACCACCAATATTTCTATTAATTTCAAGAGTTTTCCATAATATTTGCCTAAAAATTTAGATGTGTCCATTTTACCCCTGATGTCCATTTTGCCCCACCTTCCCCTATTATGAGATTATTTGCATGATTAGTTCTCGAATTATTGGCGTTTCAATGAATTTTTCAAAATTTAATATTTTGATGATGGTTTGAAAAAAATTGTATGACTTCCATTCGGAAGCATATTGCTAAAGTATCAGCAGAAAAAGTTATATCAGTTGGAAAAAAATACTATTATCCACTTGTTTCGCACGTTTTCATGAAAATTCACAGAATTTTGCAAAAAAAGAACAGAAAAATCAGCTTTTAGTAATGAAATTTTGTGAAAAATCTTCAAGAAACAATAAAAAATGACTAATAATGGCAGTATACACTTAATAAGCATCGCTGTGACATATTCTACGAAAACTAATCAAAAAAATATTGAAATAATGGAATGGTTTGCTTTTTTTTTCAGGTTTTTGTCCCAAAAAATTGTAAGTCATGATGTCTGATCGTAAAGCAGAGTTGGAGAGGAAGAAGGCAAAGCTGCAGGCCATCAGAGAGGAGAAAGAAAGACGTAGAAGAGAGAAAGAACAAAAAGATGTAAATATATCCTTTTTTTTAAATTTTTATTCAGTAGCAGAAAAGTAAAATGAGATCAATCTTTTTTTTCTTTAATCCTTTAATTCTTTAATTTGGAAAGAAACTCCAGGCTAATAAGCACATCGGAGCTAATGTATACATGTTCATTACATTTTAGAATAACGTACTTGCAACATTTTCTCATTAATTGATTATCTCATTAAACATTATTTTATTCTAATTTGTTATCTCACGAAAATTGCAGGTATATTTTTGATTCTATAATTTCTAATATTTGATATTCTTTTTATATATTCAGAATTGCCACATTATCATCAACATTAATAATAATAATAATAATAATAATAATAATAATAATAATAATAATAAAACGGTATCACAGAATGATTTTGATTCAAAAATTACAATAGTGACTCTGACATTAATATTTGATCACAAGTATCACAAACATTTCATTTATACAATTTATATTCGACAAAAATTATTATTTTTCATTAGTTTTTTGAGAATATCTCGGAAACTAAGCGAGATAGAGCGTTTTTGCTTGAACCCTTATTTGTAGCTCTTAAAATTCTCTACAAAAAAGTATTCGAACAAGAAAGGCGTATCTCCATTAGTTTTCGAGATATTCTTAAAAATAATATGTAATTTTCGATATAATTAAATTTTTTGATTTTTTTTTTCAAGGTTGAGGAAGCAACAGTACGTGCAGCTGGAGCTGACAAGGATCACAGAAAGGAGTTGGATGCCATGCTGTCCTCTCTCGGTGTTGCCCCAGTCTCTGGTAAAAAAAACCACTTCACCCCCCCCTTTTTTTCCTCCCTCAAAACATTAATTAAAATAAATAATAAAATCAATTTTCAATCAATTTTCTTGCAGATGTTTTATCTAGTCTCTCAAGTATGAATTCAATGACGTCAGATCAGAGCAATAACGTGACACCTGATGCTAGCATGCAGCCATCAAGTATAAATTCAGCACAGAGGTAAAATAGTATTTTTTTAAATTTTTTACTTATGCATTTGAAATTTAATACATGAATTTATTAGCATAAAAGGATAATTTTACCAATAATCAAGTAATAATAGGAAGAAAAAAAGAATTCACATTGACTTTCCTTTCATAACTCAAATTTTGTAAAAAAATATGAAAATTTTAATTTTTTAAATTTATCTAAGAAAAATTTTGGAGTTGAAAAAGAATCATTATAAAAAAAAACTCTTCTTCACAATTGCAAATCAATCAATTTTCTCCTTTCAAATTATTATTATTATTATTATTATCATTATTATTATTTCATTTGGATAGCCTTTTGGCTCTTTACATGTTTTGTTCCAAATTATTTATTATTATTTTTATTATTTATTCTCCATATATTCCCTTTTCGGCTTTTTACAGTAGAAATGTGAAAAAATGATATTAATCAGTCGAAGAACAGTTTTAAATCAATTTACGAACTGTAAATAAAATAAAATCAATTTTTAAATGGATGAAATTAAAAAAAGTTTAATTCTGTTATAATTTCAAGTGAAAACAAAAGTTAGACTATTGATTAATTGTTATTATTTTTATTTTATGTAGTGTTGCAGCTAAAAAAAAGGCAAATCGTGAATTAACAGTAGTCTCAGTTGCTCACACAAACATTCCACCAAAAGAACCAGTGGTTTACAGTAAACAGACGCAAACAGCCCAAACAGCACAAACATCACATGACGGTGAGTCAAATTTTCATATCAATTACATTTTTTTAATTAAAAAATTATAATAATAATAATTGAATAATGTTGCATAAACATATAAGCCATTCCCCCAATTTTTTGAAATTTATTTGAAAAATATTTTAATTTATTGCAATTAATTATTTTCACATTTTCTTTTTGTACAGAAGAATTAATTTAACAATGTGATATAACAAGGATAAAAATTTTAGCTAAAAAACAAATTATTACTATTTTTTGTTTATATTGTCAGTAATTTGCTAACTTCATCCACGTAGAATTTATATGTAATTATTTACATTTGTTCAGAGAAATTTTGGGGTAAAATGACGAAAAATATATTTTTTTTACTGTTTTTTTTTCATTTTTTAAAGAGAAAATTCGATTTTTTTTGAAGAAAAAAATTGAATTTAGCTATATTTTTTTAGTTTCTTGATAACATTTTTGAAAAACGTGTATTTTTAGCGATTATGTTTTGAAAAATCCATTTTACCCCATTTTTTCTCAAAAAATTAATTTTAATCAAATTATTCCCTTTTCTTTCTTTAAAAAAAAATATGAATTTTGTGTTATTTTAATTTTCATCAATTATGTTATTTACGAGGAAACTTACATATTCACATGACAATTTTAACTCTTCGTAACGACAGGGAATTAATTCGTGTTTTAATTTTTACGCACCGTTAAAAAAAACTTTAATGCACTTTTTTAAGTTAACTCATTTTTTTTGTCTCGATTTTTCCTCCATGGTAAAATCGAATTTCATGAAGGTTTAATTCATTTATTAAAATGAATAATTTTCATTGATGAAATTATTTGTCATTAATCGAGTCAATACCTCATAAATTAAATTTCCATTATCATTAATATTTTTCCCCTAAAATTATAATTTTAATTGAAAAAAAAAAGAAATTCTTTAGTGGAGAGGTGAAAAAGGTGAATATCTCAGTAAATAATGGAGATAGGCCCTTTTTGCTCTGAGGTGGTTTTGTAGAGAATTCTGAGAGCTACAAAAAAGGATTCGTCTAAAATCGCTCTATCTCGCTTATTTTCCGGGATATTCCCAAAAAACCGAATTTAGTAGTCAGAGTTTAAAAAAAAAAGGAAAATCACTTTTTTTATCAGTTTTTTGGTAATATCTCGGAAAGTAAGCGAGATAGCATAATTTTCTCCGAATCTCGTTTTTTAGCTCATGAAATTCTCTACAAAACCACATCCGCACAAAAAAGGCGTATCTCCATTAGTTTCCGAGATATTTACAAAAAAAGATCTCTTCACTACTGAATTAAAAAAAAATTGCATGAAATGAATTTAATTTTATTATTTCCAATTAATTTATTATTCTTCGGTAATTTGTTTTTGTTTATGGGAGTGGTAGGCTTGTTATTATGATGTAAATGAGAATAAAGAGATGATAATTAATTGAAATATGTCAGAAAAATTTGCGAAAAAATGAGAAATATTAGGAAAAATTATAAAAATTCGATTTAATTTCATCTCTATATTCAATTTTAATTTGTTAAAAAAATCATGTGGTGTTTGGGATACTCCTTGAATCGCAATTTTAGTCGGTAATTACCCTCAATTAATTATTAGAGGAAGGTGGGGTAAAAAGGACACATCTTAGTTTTCATGTTTTATATTATGAAAATCACTCGAAATCAATATAAATATTGAAGATTGATTTTTCCTGATGATTTCATTGGAAAGCTGTGAAAATTGATTTTTTTGAATTTTTCCAAAATTCGATTCTTTTGGTCAAAATTTAAAGGTGAAATCCTTTTCGATTTCGGAAAATTTCACTTTTTCGGGGATATCTCCGGTTTTGTTGGTTGTAGCGACCTGGGACTAGTCTCAAATGAAAAATGAGCTCATTTCTCATCGATTTATATAGTTCAAAAAAAAAAGATCGATTTTTCAAATTGATAAACAGCAAAAACTAATTTTCAGAAAATTAGCTATAATTCATTGAAAAATCGAAAAAAAAATTTTTTAACTCCATTAATCGATGGTAAATGAGCTTACCTTTCATTCAAGATGAACCCCAGGTCGCTGCGACCAATAGAACCGGAGATATCCCAAAAAACGTGAAACAAAAATCCTTTCGAATTTCGACGAAAAAAATTCAAATTTCCAAAAAACTCAAAAAAAATCATTTCGACCCATGTTTTCCACCCAAAATTTCCTCAGCTTTTCAATGGAATCATCAGAAAATCTCTATCTCGAACCACTCAACAAAAATGTGCCCATTTTACCCCATCTTCCCCTATTTCCCATTTAATAATTCAATTTTTTTTTCATTTTTTCCTCATTAATATTAATTTAATTTTAATAAAAATTATAATCCGACTAATATTGCGGTATTTTCTAACACAATGAAAACCCTGCTGTGGTAATTGGAATGAATTGAAAAAAAAAAACGAAAAAAAAAAAAACAATTTCCAAAAAAAAAAAGGGCTATCAGCCTCTTCTTCCGCAAACACCATCTACTCCTACTGTACGACAACGTCACCAACTCACTCTTGCTTCGCAGGCTACTTTGAGACTGACTGGTGGCGTCCCAGGAAAGGTGGGTCTGCACCAAACTACCTATGTATGTTTTGTCTAATTTTTTTTTTAATTTAAATAATCCTTTAATTAAATGTAGTAGAAGCTGGAGCAAAATGGACCTCCAAATCGAAATGATTTACGATTTTTTTTTTTTCAGAGTGACGAAGTTTTCGAAAAAATCTGAAAAAATTTGTGAAGATGCTTCGATATGCCTACTTTGTAGGTGAATTTTTTCAAATTTTTTTGTAGACGTCTTTGCTCCGAAAAAAATTGTGAATCATGTCGACTTGGGGGTCCATTTTGCCCCAGTTTCTCCTAATTATCGAAAAAAAAATTGAGGTAGATATGAAGTATGAAAAAAACGCGGATATGAAAAAATCTGATGAAAAAAAAGGAAATGTGGAGAATTTTCGGTTTTTATTGATTTATTAATTGTTTTTATTAATTCTGGATGAATTTTATTCCGCTGCTATTTTCATGCTTTTTGTAATTTTTTATGAATTAAATTTTATCCAGAATTTCGAACGTTCAAGTTTTTTTTTTTAATTTTTTTAAATTTCTCAATTAAATATCTTGGAAACTAATGGAGATACGCCTTTTTTGCCCTGAAAACTTTTTGTAGAAAATTTAAAGAGCTACAAAACATTGTTAGGGCAAAGAGGACGTATCTCCATTAATTTTCGAGATATCATGAAAAAACTGATGAAAAAAGAGATTTTTTATTTTTTACAAAAAAAATGAATTTTCCACAATTCTTAAGTTTAATTAAAAAAAGCTAATTGAGAGTCTTAAAAAAATATTCTCAGAGCTTGCAAAAAGGGTTTATGCATTGGTGCTTTAATTAGTTTAATTATAATTAATTTATTGAACTTTGGTAATGGTACTAATATCTTGGAAAAAAAAACATTGATAACTCTATTATCCTCACTCCCACTGATTAATTGCTGATTTACGAGAAATAATTCCACGAAAAATAACGAAAGCGTCGAATATTAATATTAAAAAATATTATTATTATGAAAAAAAAATAAAAAATGATAGTGAAAGCGATTTTGTAGAGAAACTTTAGGGGGTCGGTCATAAGTGTGACAAGGCATGAAAAATAATAAATAATTAAATGAAAATAAAAAAAGAAAAGAAATTAAATTAAAATAAATAATTAAATTTAAAAAAAATTAATTATTTGGAATCAGAAGAGCAGAGACACTTTGTGTGAGGATAAAATTCAATGGAATTTATTACATAGAATTTTCATAACAAATTATGCACGAAGCACTGCATTTTATTTATTTATTTAAGTTCGTAGATTAAAGCTATGAATATGTATGTTTCCTCTAACGCGCAATTTTTTCATAAAAAAATTCAGAAAAAAGAAAAATTAAACACAATTTCTTCACGAAAGTAAAACACCTACATTCAGTGTATGTAACACACAGCATTTTCAATGTTTTTTTTCGAAAATTTTCGAGTAAAATCTGTTTTTTAGTTTTTTATTTAAAAAATGAAGTTCATGGATTTTTTAATGAAATTTTCGAAATCTTGGAAATTCATGATTTTTATAGAATTTTTCAAATTCCAGAAATTTATGGATTTTTCATGAAATTTGGTGAATTTCGGAAATTCATGGTTTTTATGAATTTTTTGAGTTTTGGGAAATTCATGAATTTTTATGAAATTTTGTAAATTTTAGAAATTCATGGTTTTCTTATGAAGTTTTTCAAATTTCCAAAATTCATGATTTTTATCGAATTTTTGAGTTTCGAAAATTCGTGGATTTTTAACGAAATTTTTTGAATCCCAAAATTTCATGATTTTTCATAAAATCTTCAGATTTTAGAAATTCATGGTTTTCTTATGGAGTTTTTCAAATTTCCAAAATTCATGATTTTTATCAAATTTTTGGAATTTCGAAAATTCGTAGACTCTTCTAGAAATTTTTTGAATCCTAAAATCTCATGATTTTTCATAAAATCTTCAAATTTTAGAAATTCATGATTATTATCAAATTTTTGAAATTTCGAAAATTCGTAGATTCTTCAAGAATCTTTTGAATTTTAAAATCTCATGATTTTTTCTAAAATCTTCAAATTTTGGAAATTCCTTGAATTTTTATAAAAAAAATTAATAAATTTCGAAAATTCATGTTTTTCTGTATTTTCCTTTTTAAATCGAAAATTTTTGTATTTCTCGATGTTTAAATGTTTAAATATTCACAAAAAAAACCTATATTTTATTGAAAAAATTTGAAAAATGAGTAAATGCCGCAAGAGTCATGCCCTGAGTGTAGGGAGGTAATTAAAATTAGATAATTCACAATAATTTGAAGATTAAAAAAAAAAAGCCTCGAAAGTAATGATTATTGAACGAAAACTAAGTAAATATTTTTCCCTTTTTCCCTCCCCTCAGCTCATGCATTCGACTATTACGGTAAGTTATGATTTCTCTAGGTTTGTATTGAGGTATTACTCAACATAAATTAGTTAAATCGTTTGACTGAAAAAGGCAATGAAAATTAAAAAGAAAATATAAATAAATAAACTCTCCACCCAGAATTTAATATTTCGAGAAAAAAAGACAAAAAAAAAAAAGAAAATTATGAAAAATTGAAGGAAAAAAGAAAATTATTCTATTCTCTCGCTCTTCTTTACTCTCCCAGGAGGTACATGACATCGCACGATTATTATCAGCCAGTTGGGGTCAACAATTGGTCACACTATGTGAAAAAAAACTTAATTAATAATAATAATAATTCAGTGATGAAATTTTGTGAAAAATTAAAACAAGAGTTCATTTTTTTTTGTTATTCGTTTTTTGAGAATAACTCGATAAATAATGGAGATACGCCCTTTTTGCTCGAGGATCATTTTGAAGAGAGTTTCAAGAGCTACAAAAAAGGATTCGGGCAAAAAGGGCGTATCTCGATTAGTTTCCTAGATATTTAACGAAAATTATAAAATGATAATGAGGAGTAAAACAGGAAAATTCGATTTTTTCAACAGTTTTTCAAGAATATCTCGGTAAATAATGGAGATACGCCTTTTTTGCTCTGAGATGGTTTTTTAGAGAATTTCTAGAGCAACAAGAAAGGATAGAGGTGAAATTGCCCTATCTCGCTTAGTTTCCAAGATATTGACCAAAGATTAATAAAAAAATCTAATAATTAAGATGTAAAACAGGAAAATTCGATTTTTTCAATGGTTTTTTGGAAGTATCTCGGTAAATAATGGAGATACATCCTTTTTGCCTCCATCCATTTTTGTAGCTCTTGAAATTTTCTACAGAAAAGAATTCATGCAAAATTGTTCTATCTTTATTAGTTTCCGCGATATTCACCAAAAACGAACAACAAAATTTACTATTTAAAATTTTAAGAAACGAAAGTTTTTTTTTTCATCAGTTTTTTGAGGATATCTCGAAGATGAAGCGAGATAGAGCAATTTTATCTCAATCCTTTTCAGAGGCTCTTGAAATTCTCTACAAAAACCGAAAGAGGTAAAATCGCCCTATCTCGCTTAAATCCAAGATAATCTCAAAAAATAACAAAATTGCACATAAAAAAATGAAAATAAGAAAAATCTCTTTTTTTTGTGACTATTTAAAAATATCACGCAAATTAATGGAGATACGCCCTTTTTACCCCAATCCTTTTTTGTAGCTCTGAAAATTCTCTATAAAATCGTTTTCGGGCAAAAAGGGCGTATCTCCATTATTTTCCGAGATATTCTCTTCAGAACTATCAGAAATGGATTTTTTTTTATTCTGAGAAAAGAAAAATTCAAAGAAAAATGAATTGATTGCGTTTCCTTTCATCACTGAATTATTATTACTATTATTATGATTATTTTTTTCTGTTAGAAGAAAGGCTAAAAAAATCAGGAAATTTGGTAATTGCATGCAGTGAGGAACATATTAGTTAAAAAAAACGACAAAAAACGTAAAAATTATTGGAAAAAAAAATCTTGTCACTACTTAACGCACCTTCCAGAGTTCTCCAAATGATATTCACATTCATTGTAAGCTCATTGAAAAATTATTTGGAGATATTTTAATTAATCCATTAACAAGTTGTTTTTTTAATAATTAATGAATTTAATGCTAGTGAGATGTGTATTAAAAAGGTGCGAATATTAAATTTTTATGATTGAAGTAGAAAAAATTGAAATTGAGGAAATTTTTCATTGGATTGAGGGGAAAAAAGGGGGAAAAGTGGTTTAAAAAGGGGAAATTGAGAGAAATCAGTGGAAATATTTGAGATAGGATTTTTCTGATGATTTCATCGAAATGTTGAGGGAAATTTCAGCTGGAAAAAATATTGCCTTGGAGCCAAAGGGGCGTAAGTGCCATATATTTATACACAGCACTTACGCCCCTTTGTTCCTAAGGTCAATGATCAAAAATAAATTTTTTAATTATTATTTAAAAAATTATTTTTGATAATTTTTTAAAAAATTCTACTTTTTCAAGGGAAAATTGGGGGTTTAACTTTTTACAAAATTGAAAATTTTCATTTTTTCGGGGATATTTCTGAATCTATTGGTCGCAGTGACTTGAGACCTATCTCAAATGAAAGATGAGATCATTTTCGATGAATTCATGTGATTTTTAAAAAAATTATCGATTTTTGAAGATGATACGATTTATGAAAAACTGATTTTCATAAAATGAGCGAATCACTGAAAAATCGATTATAAAAATTTAGAATCACATAAATCGATGGGAAATGATCTCACTTTTCATTTAAGATCGGTTTGAGATAGCTGCGACTAATAGAATCGAAGATATCCTGAAAAAAAGTAAATTCTTTCGATGTTCACCAAAAAAGTGAAATTTTCGATTTTCATGAAAAAGTAAAAAATTTCGATTTTCATGAAAAATGTAAAATTTTCAAAAAAAATCGAAAAAATTAATTCTGACACATGTTTTCCACTGGAAATTTCCTCAGCTTTTCAATGGAATCATCAGAAAAAATCCATCTCCCACCCTTTTATGAGAATCCCTATTTCCCCTCCACTTTTGCCTAATAAAATCATTGAAATTTCATCAATTTTTTCTCTTAAATTCATGGAAAAAATAACAATTACACCGATACAAGTACAATTAGCGACAGAATTAACGTCAATTAACAGCTAATGCTTGATTAAAATGAAATAAAAAGGGCGAGTGTAAATTGCATGTAGTTTAGCATTTAAAAATCACCGAAAATCTCACAAAACTGACAAAAAAAAAAGAAAAATAACGTCTCAATTCCCCTAATTATCATTGATTAATGATTAAAAAATTGAAAAAAAAATTGAATCCAATTTTTTAAGCAAATCAAATAATTAAAAAAATTGATAAATTATTTTTTCAATTATTTACGATTAATTAATTAATCAATTAGTTGATCAAGAATTAACTAATTCATTAATTAATGTAAGATTAATCAATAATAATGAGGAAAATTGAGATGTTAACGTGATAAGGATACAAAATTGATTGACATTTTCTTTTCCCTCCTTCAAGACGAGTACAATCTAAATCCTGGTTTAGAGTGGGAGGACGAATTCACAGGTAGGTGATCAACTCTCAGAAGGTGAACCTCGATACTTAATGTTTAATTAATTAATTTTTTTTTTTTTGGTTCAAATAATTTTTTTTCCAATGTTTTCTTTTTTTTTTTTTTTTTTTCGTTGTCACGAGCATCCTCAAAAGCTTCACTCTATTCACACGTTCACCATGAGCCTGAAAGTCCCAAAAAAAAGTAAATTAAAAAAAAAAAAAGAAAAATGCGAGTTTTCAGCAAGAATATTAGTAGAAAAAAAGTAAAACAGAATAAGTGCATTTTTGTCATTTGTTTTCTTTCAAATATCTTGGAAACTAATGGGGATACGCTTTTTTTGCCTGGAAACACTTTTGTAGAGAATTTCAAGAGCTACAAAAAACAATTCATACAAAATCGCCCTATCTCGCTTATTTTCCGAGATATTCTTAAAAAAAACGAACGATAAAAATAGTAGTAAAAAAATAACACAAAAATTACTCAATTTTTTGCGTTCATTTTCTCTCAAATATCTCTGAAACTAAGCGAGATAGCGTAATTATAGCTGAATCCTTTTTTGTAGTTCTTGAAATTCTCTACAAAAAAGTACTGATGCAAAAAGGGCGTATCTCCATTAGTTTTCAAGATATTCTTAAAAAAGACAGTAAAAATAGACTTCTTTTGTTTTCCTGAATTTTTTTTCGTAAAAAAAAAAAAATCAGTTAATTTCTCTAATAGGGAAATTTCCACTAATAGGCGAAAAACTGAAAAATTTAATGAGTTTGATAAAAATTCACTGGGAAATGCTCGTTTTTAAAATTGAAGAAAGAAAAGGCTTCTAAGTGCTCTTGCAACCCGTAATTAATAATCTAAAAAAAATAAAAAAATTGTAAATAGAGAATCAAAACGTAAATTATTATTATTATTTAGCCATGCATAAACAAATTTTATAATTTATTTTATTTAAAAAATAAAATTATTAAAATTTCGTACGCTGGCTCATATTTTTCGACTTACCTGTGAATTTATCAGGGTGCATGACATACATTCAGTAATAATTGAACTGAGACACACCTTTTTTTTTTAATTAAAAAAAAAATAGACCCGCACGACTTTCTGTATTTGTTTTGGCAATTTTTTTTTTTGCAAATTAAATCACGAATTTAATTTCTTTCGACTTTTTCTCTCGTTCTGTTTTTTTTTTTGCATGAGACTCAGGAAGTTGCGTTTTATTTCAAATTTCTTTTTTTTTTCCATTGAGCATTATTGTTTAATTATATTTCAATTAACTCTACGTGAACAAGAAGACGAATATTTTATTGTCGAAATAAAATGTGAGATTTTTTAAAAAAATTCAATAGTAAAAAAATAAAATTCGTCAATTTTTTTTCTTTACCGGTGTTTTTTCATATTTTCGATAAATAATGGAGATACGCCCTTTTTGTTCTAAGACACTTTTGTAGAGAATTTTAAGAGCTACAAAACCACCTTAGGGCAAAAAGGGCGTATCTCCACTAATTTCCGAGATATTTGAGAAAAAAAGGTTGAAAACAGAAAAAATTGACTGATTTTTCATTTATTTCTTTTTTATTGAATTGAATTTATGTCGGAGAGAGGGTGGAGAGATTTTCATAGTATTAAAAAAAATTTATTTAATTATTTATTTTTGACGTTTATTAAAGTACTCAAAATTGCATGTATACACAAAGTACTTTCACAAATTCATATTATCATTGATTGAAGCAGCATGTAAATTACGCGCTTCTTTTTGGTGCATTACTGCCAGATTAGACGAATTATACCTCTGAAAAATTAATCATTAAAAGAAAAAAAATTATCAATTAAAAAGAGAGATTAAAAAAAATTCGAGTTTGAAAAAAGTCAATTTTTTAGAATTTTATTTTTATTCTGCACGAGATAATGACAGAGATCAGAGAAAATTTTGACAAATAAGTAGAATTAGGGATAGATTTTCGGGACTAGCTTATTCACCACAGTTTTAACATATGATGATGGCCAAGCCGAGGATGAGGAGAACAGTCTTCCTCACATGGACGGTTTCCAGAGCAAATTACCACCAGGAATTCTGCCGCATGGATTACCCCAGGTGAAGGAGGTGCAGCCAGCTATAACACAGGTTGAACAGCAAAAGCAAGAGGAATTACCAAAAGAAGGTGAATTTAACATTTTTTATTTATTTTTAATTAATGGGAAATTTCGTTTTCAAGGGGTGATGCGCAGTCAGAAGGCCAAAAAAGTGCGGTTTTTCAACAATTTTTACTGAAAAGGCATATGAATTTATCAACAGAAAAATTTATATACATATTGATGGAACTTTTGACTTTATTTTTATATTGTTTTTTTATTTCAGAAATAATAATTTTTTAAGAAATAATATATACTATTAGTAGAAATAATAATTTAGATACTAGAAATAATAATCTCTTTATTTGTGCCTACATTTTTTTCTCTTTATGAAAATAAAAGTAAAATATAAAACCGAATATTTGTATGTGTTTTATATTTTATTTCTATTTTTTTTAATTTTCTGTCGACATTGACTTTTTTTCGTTCTAGGTGCGTAATGTACTATTTTAAAGTTAATTTTTTCCTTCCAGTTCGTGAATTGAGCGAAGAAGAGAAACAAATGATAATTCTTTCCGAGGATTTCCAAAAATTCTTGGACAGATCGAGTAGAATTGTCGAGAGGGCATTGGCTGAGTGTGTTGATATTTATGCTGATTACACTGGTACTCTTGATGGTGACGAAGGAATGTAAGTATATCAAAAACGACGGAACAAAAATCCTTTCTGCACGAAATATTTAAAAACGAGTCATTTTTTATCATTCATTTTCTTTTCAAATCTCTCGAAACCCAAAAGAGATACGCCCTTTTCCTTTTCTGTTTGGAAAATTGCGCGAGAGCTACAAGAAAAAAAGTACGATAAAAAGGGCGTATCTCCATTAATTTCCAAGATATTTTCAAAAAACTAAAAAAAATGAACTTGTCCTATTTAAGAGAGTTCATCCGGTAACTGAATTAATAGACCAATAATTATGAAAAAATTTGAATATACTTCTGAAAATATAAAAAGTCACCTGTTAAAATTTCAAACTCTTCGGATATCTTTTCCGGGAAAAATTAATAAATAAAGATCGTTTTCAATTAACACGGTCCCTTATGGGTTTTCGTCTATAAACATGAAATTTGTGGCAATTAACAGGTTTTTTGGGGAGAAACTTCCATAATGGATAAATAAATATGTAAAGAACAGTTTAAGAGCTTCCTCAAATCCATAAGGTACTTGGTGATTTTAGAATAAATTAATTTGTCTCGAAAAATGCTGATTTTCGGGAGGTTAACTTCAGTCTCACTCGCATGACAGTAACGTCAGAACCGCGCGCTTTTTGAAATTGATAAGAATGCTTTCCGAACAACGCAATTTATATATACTACGCTTGCACAGCAAGTCATACAAAAGTAGCTCAAAATGTAATGAATTGACCTTCTATTTAATCTTCAAAAAAAATTATTTGTGTAAATTCGATTTTGTTCGAAAAAAAAATTCTGATCGATGATGAAGCATTCCTAGTATATATCAGCTGTACCGGTTATGACTACGCTAGTCGTAGTGATTTTTTTTTACTAATTAAATCGGTACCAGATGAACTTCCTTAACTCCACCTCTCTTGAAATCCCTAACAAAACTCTTTTTTTCAGGGACGAGAAGAGCCACCAGCGTCTCTGGCTGAACCGTTCGTTCTACGACGAGCGTTGGTCCCGCAACCGTTGCGTAACATCCCTGGACTGGTCGCCGCAGTTTCCCGAGCTTCTAGCAGCCTCTTACCACCACAACGACGATGCTCCAAACGATCCCGATGGCATCTGCCTCATCTGGAACACGAAATTCAAGAAAACCACTCCCGAATTCATCTTCCACTGTCAGTCGCCCGTCATGTCCACGACTTTCGCGAGATTCCATCCAAATCTCATTCTCGGAGGCACTTATGCCGGACAGATTGTTCTCTGGGACAACAGAGTCCAGAAGCGAACACCGATCCAGCGAACTCCGCTATCAGCAAGTGCTCATACGCATCCAGTCTATTGTCTAAATGTCGTTGGCACACAAAACGCGCACAATCTCATCAGCATTTCGACTGACGGCAAGATGTGCTCTTGGTCCCTGGACATGCTGTCGCAGCCACAGGAAACCCTTGATCTCCAGGCAAAACAGTCAAAACCAATAGCAGTGACATGTCTGGCATTTCCACATGGAGACGTCAATAATTTCGTCGTTGGCAGTGAAGATGGAACGGTCTATTCTGCGTGTCGTCACGGAATTCGTGCGGGCGTCACGGAGACGTACGAGGGTCATCAAGGACCCGTCACCTCCGTCAGTGCTCATGCAGTTCAAGGTGGAATTGACTTTTCGCACCTGTTTCTGACCTCTTCCATCGACTGGACCATCAAACTCTGGAGTCTAAAGGAAAATAAACCGTTGCACTCGTTCGAGCACAATGGCGACTACGTCTACGACGTTGCCTGGTCACCAACGCATCCAGCACTTTTTGCAGCGGTCGATGACTCGGGACATCTTGACTTATGGAATCTAAATCAGGACACAGAGGTGCCAACTGCTTCTGTCGTTGTTGATGGTCAACCAGCTCTCAATCGAGTCTCGTGGACACCCTCTGGACTGCACGTCACTGTTGGTGATGATTCTGGAAAAATTTGGGTCTATGATGTCGCGGAAAATCTTGCACATCCAAGAGGAGATGAGTGGAACAAATTCCTGTATACGCAGCAAGATCTTAAGAATAATAAAGCTGATGAGGAGCTTGATAAATTGAATTTAAGCTCGGGACCGTCCAGTTTAACTTCTATGTCGTCTATGTCATCGGTGCCTATCAGATAAATTTATTGTAGCTTTATTGTAATTACGCTTTTTGCTTTTTTCGATTCTAGTAATGAGTGGGAGGGGGGGAGGAATTTGGGGGTTTCCGGGGATTGCCGCACGTTTTTTGGGGGGGGGGGGGGGGGGGGAACTAATGGAGATACGCTTTTTTTGCTCAAATTATGTTTATGTAGAGATTTTTAAGGGCTACGAAAATGGGTTGAGGTGAGAAAGGGCGTATCTCCATTAGTTTCCGAGATATTTGAAGAAGATGATGGAAAAATTTAGAGGTGAAGAGGGAAAAGAGGAAAATTCGATCTTTTAAATGGTTTTTTTGAGAATTTTTCAATAACTAATGGAGATACGCCCTTTTGCTATGATCATTCTTTGTAAAGAATTTTGAGCTAAAAAATGGATTGGGGTGAAAAAGGCGCATCTCTCTGAGTTTCTAAAATATTAGAAAAAAATTATTGAAAAAATTTAGAAGTAAAGAGGGAAAACTGGAAAATTTGAATTTTTAAATGTTTTTTTGAAAAAATTTCGGAAATTGAGGGGAGATAGTGCGTCATTCGCTTCAATCCTTTTTCGGGAATTTTTGGATCTATAAAAGAGGATTGGGGTAAAAAAAGCGTAACTCCATTATTTTTGAGATCTTCATAAAAAATGAGACAGCTTTGTAAAGCATTTCAAGTGTTAAAAAAATGGATTTGGGTAAAATCGCTCTATCTCACTTAGTTTCCAAGATATTTTTAAAAAACTAATGAAAACATATAAAATCATATTTCGACGCATAATTTGACTTTATGCTTAGTTTTTCAAGAATATCTTAAAAACTAAGGAAGATACGGAGATACGTCCTTTTTCCCCTAATTTTTTTTTGTAGCTCTCGAAATTTCCTACAAAAAAGGATTGAGGCTAATTTGTTCTATCTCGCTTAATTTCCGAAATATTCTCAAAAAATGAGTAAAAAAAATCCGGTTTTACCTCAATTATTTTCAAGAAAAAAATTTCCTATCTCCAATAGCTTTAGAAATATTTGTAAAAAAAATTGAGAAAAATGAGACTCATCTCGTTATTCCACTTAACTAATGAATTGAAAGAAGTATCAACGTGTCCTCGGAATTTTCATGATTTAAGAAATTAAAAATCTGTGAATAACATTTATGTTTTTTTTTTTTTTTTTCGTGAATTCAGAGAAAAGTCTGAGTTCTATAGAATATTGATTAATGTTTTTTTTAATGCTTATCGTGTAAATAATTGAAATTATTGAAAATTAAAATTGTTTCTTTTTTACGAAAGCACTGCATGATTGAGAAATATTTACAATAGCCATAATTCAGAGTTTAAATAAAATAAATAATAATAATAATAATAATTCAGTACTTGTAAAATAGTTCGTATCAAATGTTTTAATGAAAAGAAAAAGCAAAAGAATTTTCCAATGTCTACAATTAAAAAAAAAAAATATGTATTTATTCCGTTTTATATTTTAGTTTCGTAATTGTTTAATTTATTGAGCAAAAAAAATTATTCAAATGTAAAATTGTAAAAGCATGCAAATTATTAAAAAAATAAACTCTCTAATGCAGTCATCAAGTCTAAACGTCTCTTTTTTTTTCTCCAATTAAAGAACTTTTCTAGGAAAAAAAACCTTTGAAGTTTAAAAATGAGACATTTTTTACAGGCGAATGAGAGCTGCAAAAAAATCTTTTTTTTAAAATTAATTAAAAGGCATTTTAAGGTAGTATCCCAGAGTACGGTCGATAAAATGAAAAAAAAAGTGAATTTGTAGATTAGTTTCTAATTAATTGCTGATAATTCGGGAAAACGCGCTTTAATTTATCCGAAAAAGTGATTAAACTATTTGAAAATCAGATCTTCAGCTTGTGAATATAATTTTTTTTTGTTTCTCGAATTTTTTTTTTTACATGACTAATCTCCTATCACATGCATGAGATAGAGAGAGAGGCAAATAGTTACGACTACCTTCTAATTGAAATTTCTCAATAACTATACGGTGAATTTTAATATTTTTTTCTTCTATTATTTAGTTAAAATGCTGTTCTCTTTGCCAATTGTTTCTAAATAATGGGTCAACCCAGTGGTTTTTTAGTAATTTCGTTATTTCTGTCCGATTTAGGGCGTTTCATCCCCAAGACCGGTATTTGCAGTAACTTTGATAATTCATATCTCAAACTACACGGGGAAAAATTATGGAAAAATTCAGAAAATGTGAAAAAAAATATCATTCTTGCTACGACATCAAAAAAATGAGTTAACTGTACCCAAGTTTACTGGGATACTACCTTAAATTAACAAAAAAAAGTAGAAAAAAATTAAAAGGCATTGTGTCATTGACTGAACTCTCATTTTCTCTCTGCAATGATAACAAAAAAGTTTAGAAAGTTAATTATAATGACAAAAGCGTAAATAGTGTGCCAAGGAAAATATCCCCAGAAAAACTGCGTGAATTTCGTCTAAATATGAATAGAATTGATTTACTAATCTCCATAATTGCTCTGTTGAAGGAGAAATGAATTCACCATATTCATCAAGAATTCACAATAAAAAAGAAGCGTGATATCACCGCTAGCATGATGTAAAAGGAGTAAATGACGTCACGGAATGCTTATAGATGCGGGTAAGAATCGTATTTATTATTGGAAAGCTGACGATTTAAATTGCAGTTTTTGCTTCCGACTGGAAGCTTTATTTTGGGTCAAAATTTTTTCAACTTACATTTTTCAGCTGAGAATGACCTAAAATGATCTGAAAAGTCCGAAACTCGTAATTCGAAAACATATAGGTGTATGTGTGTATATGTATGTATATGACAATATTTGCAAGTTCAAACATGTTTCCCTTTGGGTGGTACATCAGACCATATCGAAATACAGAGATAATTATGAAAAAATTCTCAGACATTGTCGGATCAATTTTAAAGCTACTTGCAAAATTGTAAGAAAATTTCACGGGCCAATTCTGAGTAATTAATTATCAGAATCTGCGATTTAACGTAACCTCTTATGTATCACCATTTGTACGTCTACCCCTCATAACTTTGAAATTCAGAGCTTGTTTCAAATTCTGGATATTTATATTATTCGATTTGATAGCAATCGATGTATAAAATTTTATGAAATTCTCATGGGCCTTTTTTTGTAATTAAGGAAAGGAAATAAATAAATTTTGATTTATCCTTGTCTAACACAGACGATTCTAGAGGTTAGCTCTCTCATTCTTTTCGTTCGTGTTTAGCGCGTCTCTGCATCTCACTTCGTCCCTCGCCACGCCTCCAGCAAAGCCCTGACATTCCCCCTCAAAAGGGTAAAAATTGAGCCTAGAAATCTCATTTTGGACTAGATATTTCTCGTGATAAATCCTTTCTTTTGAGACCTTTCTGAATGACATCAGTTCAGTAGTTTTGAGATATAATTTATTGTCGCAACTCTTTTGAAAAATTAATTTCTCAACATCTTTCCGATTGATTTCATCTACATTGAGCCATAATATTTGACATAATATTATCTAGCTGTATTAATTTTTTTCAGATTTTTCTGGCACTTGATCTTTGAGTTATTTTGATTATAACGATTTTTCCTAAAAAATAGTGTACCCACGATAACGACCGAAATAGAGATAACAGCTTCCATTTTGGCTCAGGTCTTGGTTTTCTGAATTTCGGAAATCCTATTGTTCATGTATAATATTGATGTAAGTTTTTTCGAGCAGTCTTTAATAGAAGGTAAGACCGGTTCTCGTCAATTTTGGTTCTATAGTTTTTTCAAACCCCCTTACTCCAAAAAAATGATTAAATGATATTGTTCTTCAAAATTTCAATATTACTAAATTAATATCGAGTATCAAACAATTATTTCAAAAAAGGCGAACCATTCGGAAGTGACTTGCTAATGAATTAGGAGACAAAGCTATAAGCACATGCATAATGATAGAAAGTTTCCACTGGTTCGGGAGTACCTCTGGAATTATTGGACTTCAGGAAATTTATCGACATACATTTTTTTGCAGCAAAATTTTTTTTTGTTTTTTTTTTACTTGTTTTATAATTTATCTTCAGTTGTATGATTATAAAAAGAAAAAAATATTCTCTCCGGCGGGGAATCGAACCCCGATCGTCCGCGTGACAGGCGGAAATTCTGCCATTAGACCACCGAAGATATATGTTTTAGGGAATATTAACTTATATAAAAGCAGATAAAAGAACTAGAAGTTGAAAGAAATAATTTAATTAATGGCGAATTGTTTAATCGAAGTAATTAATTAATCAAAGTAATTAATTAATTAAAGCATTTAATTGATTGTACCGAAGATATATGTTTAGAGGAATACTAACTTATATATAAGCAGATAGGAGAACTAGAAGCTGAAAAATATAATTTAATTAATGGCGAATTGTTTAATCAAAGTAATTAATTAATTGAAGTATTTAATTGATTCAAGTGATTGATTAATTGAAGTAATCAATTAATCAGAGTCATTAATTAATTAAAGTATTTATGTTATCAAGGTATTTAATTAATTAGAGTAATTAATCAATTAAAATATTTGATTAATTCAGGTGATCAATTAATTGAAGTGATCAATTAATTGAAGTAATTAATTAATTGAAGTCATTAATTAATTAAAATAATTAATTAAGTTGAAGACGTTAGACGTAAGCAGAGCGTCATTTGACAAATGTAAGTGACCAAGTGCTCGTGCGGCGTGGCAATGAAGACAGCGGTAACCCTTCTCAGAAGGATTGAAGCTACTAATAATTCATCACTGGATAAAGATACCGATGTGCTATGAAATGAAATAATAATAACACCTGATACTCTTGAACTGAATGTATGATGTGAAAAAGTCATGAGTCCTAGTGATAAGTTTTCTATGTAATAAACATCAATCTTGCGTTAAGTGTAAATCATTTAATGTAATCCTAAAATGGATTTGTATTATTGGTTGAACTCAGAGTGTCGTTTGTGGCTTATGGGGAAAGCCTAGAAAAAGTATGACATAATGCAATAAAAATGAATTATAAACCACCAGAGACATATTTTGTGAAATATTGAATTCTATAAAAGCAGTAAAAGAACCGAAAGCCAAAAAAAATCACGTAATAATGTGATAATATTATATTATAAAGATTAATACGTTCTTTCCCTCTTTTTTCTCTCCTTCTTTCAGTTGAAGATTATATGAATTTATTCAAAAAATGTAGAAGGCTGAAAAGCCATAAGTGGCTTCGAATAAAAAGTAAATAATACTAGATGCTATACGTAAAAGGGCTGACCCATTGGTTTCTGAGAAAACAAGTAAAAAGTATAAAATTAATTTTCTTTCAGTTTTTTGAGAATATCTCGGGAAATAAGCGAGATGGAGCGATATTGCCTGTAACCTTTTTGGTAAAGAATTCCAAGAGCTTCAAAAAAGGATTGAGGTAAAATGGCGCTATCTCGTTTAGTTTCGAAAATATTCTTCGGAAACGATTGACAAAACGTAGGAGTCAAGAGATAAAACTGGAAAATCCGATTCATCCAATAATGTTTTGACAATATCTCGGAAATGAAGCGAGATAGGGTGATTTCATCGTGATTTTTTGTTTGGAGCTCTTGCAATCCTCCAAAAAAAAGGTATAAGGCAAAACCGTTCTATCTCGTTTAGTTTCCGAGATATTTTCGACAAAATATCGAAAAAATTGAATTTTTTTTTGTTTTACCTCTTCACTCCTCAACTTTGTCAATCATTGTCCATGAATATTTCAGAACGTAAGCGAGATACGGCAACTTTGCCCGAATCCTTTTTTGTAAACAATTTCAAGGGTTCCTAAAAAGGTTTTGCATCAGAAGCGCGTATCTCCATTAGTTTCCGAGGTATTTATTAACGAAGATTGAAAAAATTCGGAAGTAAGAGGTAAAAATGGAAAATTCTCCTTTTCCAACGCTTTCTCCGCGAATATCTCGAAAACTAAGTGAGATAAGGCAATTTTACCCCAATCCTCTTTGGTAGCCCTCGAAATTCCCTGCAAAAAAGGTTCAGTCCAAAAAAGGCGTATCTCCATTAGTTTCCTCAATATGATCAAAAGAAGACCGACTTCTCTCCTTTCACCGCATCACCACGATTTATTTATTTACTATCCGATCCCAAAAAAAAGAGGAAGAATTACATCAATTCAATTGAACGTTACTGCTCTTCCCCTTCTCGAGTGGGGCTTCTTCCGTCTGCGCTCCATGCGGTAGAAACTGTAACTAAGCCGCTCCAGCAATAAAAAAAAAATGGAAAGTGCGCCAAACGTTTTTTGGGGAGTGGAAGCCTAGCAAGAGACAAATCGGGGGATCAGTCACAGCCGTACGCGCGCCGGCTGTTGCCGAGAAAATAACGTCATCAGTCTTTACACGAGTAAACAAAGTAACAAAAAAAATTCTATAAATTAATATAAAAAATTAAATATTCGTAATTGATTCCATTGAAGAGTGCAAAAATGGGGGATGAAAAGACTGGTGAGTTGACCCAATTTCCCTCCCCCCTCCCCTTTTATTTTTTAATAAAAAAAAAAATAATTGAGAATTTTTGAGTTTTCGAGGCTTATCGTAATCTTCGATATAACGTCACGTTTTCTGACTCATTATCATTGCTCAATGCCAAACACGTATTTCAAATTGTCCCGAGGTGAAGTGAATGTGGGTGTCATTATCAATGAGTGGATGTCCTATTACGGTTGGATGTTTTCATTCCCCCCTCCCCTCCCCTTTTTTTTATCTTGTTGAGATAATGGTGTTTTAACGGATTTTTCAGAGCACATTGTGATGACACCGAAATGCAAGACTGCAAATTCAACTACTCTCGTCATTGAGAGACAGGCAATGGATCAGGTGGTTGGAAAAAATGGGGATGTTCATGTCGCTGGGGGTGATCACAAGGGAATTGTCATCAATAAAAATGCAACTGCTGGTAATTTACCGTTTTCCTTGAACTTTTTTTCTGAAGTGGGATATCTCGGTAAATAATGGAGATACGTCTTTTCTAGTATGAGGCATTTTTGTAGGAAATTTCAAGGGTGACAAGAAAGGATTCGGGTGAAATCGCTCTATCTCGCTTAATTTCCAAGATATTCACAAAAAACTGATGATGAAAAAGATATTTTTCTGTTTAATTTTTTTATTTCTAGACTTAGTCAATCATTTTTTTATGAATATCTTGGAAATCAATGGAGATACATCCTTCCTGCTTAAATACTTTTTCTAGAGAATTTCAAGAGCTACAATGAAAGAATTAGAGCAAAATTGTCCTCTCTCGCTTAATTTCGAAAATATTCATTGGAAATAATTGCCATAATCTAGGATTGAAGAAGTAAAACCGAAGGGGTTGATTTTTTCAATAGTTTTTTGAAAATATCTCAGAAATTGAGCGAAATAGGGCAATTTTATTCTAACCCTTTATTGTAGAGAATTTCAAGAGCTACAGCAAAGGATTAGGGTAAAGTCACTTTATCTCGCTTACTTTTCGAGATATTAATTAAAAATTATTGACAAAACAAAAGAGTCAAGCAGTAAATCAGGAAAATTCGATTTTTCCTTTCGTTTTTTGAAAATATTTTGAAAACTACTGAAGATACGTCTCCTTTGCCCTAAAATTTTTTTTGTAGCTTTCAAAATTCGTTATAAGAAAACTTTTTACAAAATCGTTTTATCTCCCTTATCTTCCGAGATATTCTCAAAAAACAAATGACAAAAATACTCTCCTCACTTTTCACAGTTATTATACCCATTAAAAACTTTAATAAAATATTTTTTCCTACAGCAACAAATGGGATTTCCAGGCCAGCTCATTTGTGCCTTGAGTTCCGTGTTTTCCTCGTTAGTGCACAAACGAAAAAGCACACACAAGAATCAAGAAGACTGCAATTCTGGTTTGTTAATTCGCTGCCCGAGATAGAACAGGCACATGTGGCACAAGAGTTTTTCAAAGAGTTAGTGAGTCCCCAAGAATTTCCAAGAGGTAAACATTCGTCATTAAATCCATTTTTTCCTCAATAAAAAATGATAAAACCATGATTTATTTCTGAATCTCTGCGAGAATATTTAGAGCACAACTGAATGGGAGAAAGAACAATATACAACTGTTCAAGCGTAAAAATAAATATTTGGCTGGTCAGAAATAGCAGATTTTTATGCGAAAACTTTCTGCGCAGTTCTAACAGTTCCAGAATTAAAAAAAAATCCAAAGTTAAACATTAACATCAATTAACCCTTAATGGGAATTCTACCATTAGACTACCGAAGATTTATATTTTAAAGAGAATTAAATTCTCTGTATGAGAGACATTTAATAACATCTTCAAGAAATAATTTGAAGATTGAATTTTTCTGACAAATCGATTTGTCACCAGTTTTTTTGGAATATCTCGGTAATTAAGGGAGATACGCCCTTTCTACCTGAGAATAATTTTGTAGCGAATTCTAAGAGCTACAAAAAAGGATTGGGATAAAATCGCTCTATCTCGCTTAGTTTCCGAGATATTCTCAAAAACCTGATGATGGGATAAAATTAATTTGCCTAGAAATGTTTTTTATCTTTTCAATTAAAAATTGAATTGATTAAAATATTTTCCCGATCATTGCCCATACATGACTTCTGTTTATTCAACAGATTACGTTGGATTCATTAAAAAAATAATGAAACTGATGCAGCACAAGTATCCGAGTATAAAAAAATTAGAAGTTGAATTGAAACAACTCGAAGAACCAATAACTCTACCAACTAGGCCATGTAAGTAGACATTAAATTTATTCAGCATTGTTAAACGCTGGGGACAGTAGATTGGTTTAATGCCCCAACGTAATTGGACAAGTGATACTGAATCAAAAGGGATGGGGTCACATTAGATAATTAAATTAGTGTCACTGGTTATTGGAGATTTTGATTGTTTTTAATTGAATTAAATTATTCCCAGATGAGGTCATTTGTTTTATGAAAAATTCATTTCTTCGGAGAATTCTCATTAAAAAAAAAAAATTTCTTGGGCAAATGTATTAAAGTTTTTTCAATTATTCACAGCTCGAAGTGGCAACTGTCTGTACACTCTACCAAGAAAGAAAAGTGTTCGAATATCAGGTTCGATTATTAGGGGAGAGAGATAAAGAAAATCACTATTTTGCTGTGCAAATTATATTAATTTCTCGTTTTATTTTTTGTTTACTCCGCTGCTAGTTCAGATGATCATTTTTTCTAATTTGTTTTATGAGTCATAATGGATTTAAATAGATAATTGATTATTTATAAAAGTATTGAACAATTAAACACGACTGCACGTAATTAAACATTGGGCTGGGTGGTGTAAATAAATTGATTTCATTTTCGGTTTTTTTTTTTGAATATAGAGCTTTTTCTGAGGAGAACGTTTTTTGAGGAGGAGGATAACATCCACAAAAAATGTCTCTATCAGAATTTCGAAGTGAAGAGGTAAAAAAGAATTTTTCGATTTTTATTTGTGATTCTTATTTGAAGAATATCGGAAATTAAGCGAGATGAGGCGATTTTGTTATAATGCTGTTCTTAAACAGGATTTTGAGAGCTACAAGACCTGAAATCGTACAGAATCGCTCTATCTCGCTTACATTCTGAGATATTTGAAAAAAAACTGTACAAAATCCATTTATTCATTTTTACCACTTCAATTTTTTTCTTCTATTCGTTTATCGAGAACATCTCCGTAAATAACGGAGATACGCCTTTTTCGCTCGAATCGTTTTTTGTAGAGAATTTGGTGGGCCACAAAAAAGAATTCGTGCAAAATTGTTCCATTTCTCCTCGTTTCCGAGATATTCTCGGAATAGAGTCGAAAATTCGGTTATGAAGGAAAAAAACCTGAAAAAGTCAATTTTCTCGTCACTCTTTATTCAGAATATCTTGGAAACTAAGCGAGATAGCGTGATTCGGTCCGTATTCTTTTTTTGTATAGAATTTTGAGCGCTACAAAAGAGGAATAGGGCAACTTTACTCTATCTCGCTTAAATTCCGAGATATTCTTAAAAAGTGAATGCAGCATTGAATTTTTTTTTGAAAATATCTCGGGAATTGAAGGAGTTACGCCCTTTTTGTCTTAATGATTTTTTTCTTCAGAATTTCAAGAGCTATCAAAAAATATTGAGACAAATAAGGGCGTATCTCCATTCGTTTCCGAGATATTCTCGAAAAACTGGCGAAAAAAATCAACTTTCACCTCTTCTCTACTAAATTTCCCTATTTTTTTCAAATTCCTAGAGAAATGAGATCGATTTATCTAGTTTTCACCTTTTCACTATCAACTTACACTTTATTTTCGATTTCTCTAGATGAATTAGCACATTTTCAAGATGAATAGTTCCATAGAATTCATTATTTATTGAAAATTTCATTAGAAATGTTATAAAAAGGGGTAAAATGGATCTGGTTCAATAAATCAAGAATTTTTGATTAAAAATAGACTTAATCATTCAAAAAAAGACATTTTCATTGAAGAAAACACTTAAATTTTGAAAAATGACGAAAATTGAAATATTTTCAATTTTTTAAAAATTCTAATAATTATCTTATGAAAATCCATTTTATTCCATTTTTTTTCTTAAAGTTTATGAGGCTCATGGCTGTATTCGTGTTTAGATATCCTTATTTAATCTATTACACCGAAATAAAAAATACTCTTCTGAATATTTATCAGTGTGATTGATACTCAAGGACAGTAAAAGTGATATGTAACCATAACAACATTGATTTAATCCAGAATTATTGCCTGTAATTTTCCATTTTTAACTCTATTTTTTGAACTTAAAACTTGAGCAAATCGATAACTGACATACTGCCCTTGTTTTTAAATGGATTCTCGGCATGATTTTCGTCGATTAAATTAACATATAATTACAAGACACTAATTATGTTAAATTTTTCATGATATTTACACTGTTTTAAGAATTTTCTCACATTTATTAATTTCATGAGATGATTAACTTTAATTTAATTTGTCCCAATTTTAATTTTTTTTTTTCTTCTTTTTAATGAATTTTCTACTTTCAGTGTCTATTGATGAGACGATAATTGGACAGGCTGTTGTGTTAACATCAGAGAAAGTACTGGAGCTCATTGAATCTGCTTATCCAAATCCTGTGACTGTTGAGGATATTGCCAAGTGAGAATATTAATAATTAAGATAAAACAGAACAAATGAACTTGGAATATTTCTTGGGATATTTTTTTTTCCCTGAGGTGTTTTTTAGGGGTGTGCGAATAGTGTTCCAATCGAATCGAATCGAATATTACTATTCGATTCGAATTTCGAATCGAATAATTCGAAAATTCGAATTATTCGAATTATTAGAAAATATTAGAATTATTTGAAATTTTTTGAATAATTCGAAAATTTTCGAACTATTCGAGAAGTTCGAATTATTCGAAAAAATTCGAATTATTCGAGATGTTCGAATCATTCAAAAATTCGAATTATTCGGAAATCCGAATTATTCGAAAATTCGAATTATTCGAAAATTCGAATTATTCAAAAAAATTCGAATTATTCAAAAATTCGAATTATTAAAAAAAATTCGAATTATTCAAAAATTCGAATTATTCGAAAATTCGAATTATTCGAAAATTCGAATTATTCGAATTATTCGAAAATTCGAATTATTCGAATTATTCGAAAATTCGAATAATTCGAAAATTCGAAATATTCGACAATTCGAATTATTCGATTCAAATTTCGAATCGAATATTAATATTCGATTCGGTACGAATAATTCGTGGATTCGAATTATTCGCACACCCCTAGTGTTTTTGTATAAAATTTCAAGGCTACCGAAGAGGATGAGGAAAAATCGCTATCTCGCTTGATTTCTGAGATATTATCGAAGAACGAATAGAAAAAATTGAGTTATTTTTAGAAGAGTAACAATAAAAGACTAACGGAAAGACGGTGTATCTCCATTATTTCAGAAATATTCACAAAAAACGATTGAAAAAATATGAATTTTGCTATTTTACCTCTGCACGACCGTTTTTGTTCGTTCTCTGAGAATATCTTGAAAGCTAATGGAAGAGACACCTTCTTCATCCTTATCTTCTTTTATAGCTCTTAAAATTCTCTCAAAAAAAATATTCAGGCGACATCGCCCTATCTCGCTTATTTTCAAAAAAATATTTATCCCATTTACGTTTTCTTAAATTGAATATTCTGATAACTTCTTTAAATTATTTTTATCCATTTTTTTTGCAGAGAATACAATTGGGATTCCGATGCATTAAACGGAATAATGGTAGCACTTGAGAAAAAAGGAGTTGTGAAATCAATGGGACATGGTGCTTTTACCAGAGTTGCTCACCAAGACACACAAATTCAAGTATAAAATTAAAATATCCTTCATCAAAATAATTATATTAAAAATTCTGCTATATTTCATCATAATTCCTCTTTAATTCAGGTCGTAAAACAGATGCCAACAATGGCAACTGCAAAACAGCCAACAATAGCAATAATAACAGCTCAGTACTGTGAAAAACTTGCTGTTGACTCATTGATAGAGAACAAGGAGACGTTTGTTCGGTACACGACTGTCGGTTCGTATTATCAATTGATTAAAGCAATAATAGGCAAGATAAATACTAAAAATAAAAAAATATAATGGAATGCTATTTTATTAATGTAGCATAATAATCCCATTCAACTATTTCTCGGAATTTATTTTGGAATGATAAGAAAATGCAGGAGAATTTATTATGAGTCTTTTTTTTGTAGCTCATAAAATCTGCATAAAGAGGACTCTGTTAATTTTTCCTAATCAATTAATTTAAAAGGAACAAGCGAAAGAATCTACTGCAAGTAGTATCCCAGTGAACTCTAGTCCAGTTAACTCCTTAATTTTTTCGATATCGTATCAAAGATGATGTTTTTTTTACATTTTTCTGAATTTTTTCATAATTTTTGTCCGTGTAGTTTATGAGATATGAATCATCAAAGTTACTGAAAATAGCAGTGATGGGGATAAAACGCTCTAAATCTGACAGAAATAACGAAATTACTAAAAAACCACAGGGTTGACCGATTATTTAAAAACAATTGACGAAAAGACCAGCATTTTAACTAAATAATAGAAGAAAAAAATATTCAATTCACCGTATAGTTATTGAGAAATTTTAATCAGAAGGCAGTCGTAACTATTTGCCTCTCTCTCTCTATCTCATGCATGTGATAGGAAATTAGGAATGTAACAAAATTTCGAGAAAAAAAATTTATATTCATAAGCTAACGATATGACTTTTGAATAGTTTAATCATTTTTTCGGGTAAATTGAAGCACATTTTCCCCGAATTATCAGCAATTAATTGGAAACTACCCTACAAATCCTCATTTTTTCATGTTTAATCGGATATACTCTGGGATACTACCTGAATTTTTTTTCTCTTGTGTCTATAAATTATTTTTATTTTCATTTTATGATGCATGATAACTTTAGGTACTGCAAGCTCACCAGACTCAATTGATGGCGGTGTTCCAAAAGTCATTTGCCGATTTGGTAAAGTAGTTTGTAACATGAGATATGATGGTTTTGTTTAATTGTTAATTATTTTTTCATGCTTGGTGTTTTGTTTAATTCAATGTTTTTAACAATTGTCAAAATGTGATGTTTATTATTTTTATTTCAGTAGCGAAAAAGTAAAATAGAATTCGATTTTTTTTGTCATTTTCACAAATATCTCAGAAATTAATTAATTAGTTATATTTCATTATTAGAGATTTTTCTGAATTTTTGAAATTATTTTCAATTCTTTTTTTTGACATTTTTCTCAAAGTTAATTCTGGCAATCTTCATTTGCTCCAGGTTTTCTCAAAAATCAGTTATATTTCGCTACTTGAGATTTTTCCAGAATTTTTGAAATTATTTTGAAAATTATTTTTCAAGATTTTTCTTAAATATAATATATCTAATGAACTAATGGAAATATGCCTTTTTTACCTTAATCCTTTTTTGTAGCTCTTGAAATTCTTTAAAAAAAAGTATTCACATGTAATCATCCCATTTCGTTTAATTTCGGATTTATTCTTGAAAAACGACAAAAAAATCGAATTATCTCGTTTTACCTCGTCACTTCCCATTTGTCTTACTAATCTCAGGGATTAATGATCGTATAGCAAGAGCACTTGTTGAAAAATTTGAAGAAGAAACTATTCGAGTTAAAAAGTTTTTCATGAAAAAGAATCTTTTTTTTTTACTACCAAGTGAATACCACTTTACTCAACTTTTTTGTTGAACGAACTCGTAGTTTCCTCTTCAACAAGATAATTCAACGAGCATTTCATACAAAAGAAAAGGCACACAGCACATTCATACATGTGTAAAATACACCTATTGTTTCAACGAGACACTTTTACTTAGGATCATTAAAATTTCCCTTTTATTTTCAGGTGAATCAAATGTCTACACACTTGGTAATATTGGCGCTCATAGAATTGTATGCACAAAGCTTCCGACAGTTGGACATACAAGAGAGGCAATGACTGCAGCTGGCAACACAACCACTCGCCTCCTAGGTAATAATAATAATAATTTATTTAAAAAATGGGGCTGCAGAGGAATTCCTGAAAGATATTCTTAAAAACGAGTCATTAGTGAAGAGAGATGGAGATACGCCCTTTTTGCATGAAATCTTCTTTGTAGTGAATTTCAAGAGCTAAAAAGAAGGATAAGGGTAGAATTGTCTCATCTTGCTTATTTTCAAAGATATTCTAAAAAAAAACAATCGATAAAAAGAAGTGCAGAGTTTTTTTTGGGAATATCTCGGATAATAATGAAGATACGCCTTTTCCTCTTAATTCTTTTTTGCAGAGAATTTAAAGAGCTCCAAAAAACATCTCTACAAGAATCCTCCTATCTCCCTCCCTTTCCGCGATATTCTCAAAAACTTGAACCAACAAAAAAAATCACTTGTCCAGTCCCCTCAAATTAAACCCAAAAACTTAATATTTCCTTCATTACATTTTCCAGGAACATTCCAGAAGGTCGACTATGTATTCCTCGTGGGTGTTGGTGGTGGTGTTCCCCATTACACCGACTACCACAAACACGTGCGTCTCGGTGACGTTGTCGTGTCGCATCCAAGTCCCCTGAACAACAAATACGTCTACATTTACTGCGAAGGTGCAAAATCAAACGAAGACGGTAGTTATCACTTCGAGACAAAAGAATACTGTCCATCGAACCTCGGACTTCAAGAAATCGCGAAGAACCTCAAGGTGCAGGCAGACGAAGAGTCGAATCAACCGTGGAAGATGTACTTGAAAGAAGGATTAGAGAATCTGGGAAATTTGAAGGAGGAACATGATTTCGCGAGACCATCGGTCGAATCTGATAAACTGTACATGGCGATTGGCGAAAGAGATATAATTGAAGTAGCTCATCCATCGGCACCAGAAGACACGCCGAATAAAAGACGCATGGGTTGTCCGCGTATTCATTTGGCTCCAGTTGCTTCTGGCAGAATTTTGTCGCGCGATGATCAATTAAGGCAGAAATTCGCATCGCGTTTTGGATGTCTGGCATTTGATGCGGAGATGGATGCAGTTGTCGAGAGCATTCTCGGCAATTGTCGGGAGAGTTTTGCAGTTGTTCGGGGGATTTCTGACTACAAGGATGGCTCGAGGTGCAAAGAATGGCAACCGTATGCTGCATTGGCAGCTGCCAGTGTCGTAAAGTCCATTATTTGCGCTATGGATCCACCTACAAATGTCTAAGGGATTGAATTGGCGAGGGATTAATCAAATTTAGAAGCAGATTAGATGGCTTATTTATGGTGATTGTATTGGAGAAAGAATATATGCACCTATCGAATTAGGATAGTTATTAGGAAATATTTGATGTTGATGGGGAAATAGTATTATTGGAATGATATCGTCATCTTAGAAACAAAGTGGCGTAAGTGCTATGCGTATACATAGCACTTACGCCACTTTATTATTAAGGTGACGGTATGTCGAAGAAGAAATCTTGATAGGATTTTTTTTCAAGAATATCTTGGAATTGAAGATTTTTTTAGATAACTCAAATTAATGGAGATACGCCTTTTTGCCTTCATCTTTTTTCTGTAGAGAATTGCAAGAGCTACAAAAAATAATTGATGCAAAATCGCTCTATCTTGCTTAGTTTCTGAGATATTTTCAAAAAAAGATGGGAAAAATTGACTTTCCGACGAAAATTGACGTTTTTTTTTTACAAAATTTTCTATTTCTCATAGTTTTCAAGATATTCCAGGAAACGTGTTTATGAAAGTCAGATTTACCCAATTTTATCACTTCGCTACTGAATAATGATAAAAAAAATTAACTTTCAAGTTCGTTCATCCATAATTTATAAATTCCATCAATCTCTTTATAATCAATTGGAGATAATGATTATCAAGAATATCATTAGACTAATTTGATTCCAATGTCAAGAAGTTAAAAAAAAAAAACAGAAAAACATTAGAGATAAGAAATAAGCTTTATCTATAGGATTATATTTTAAATGAAAATTATATAATATTTATGTGCCAGCGTGTTCAAGTAATGCGATAATTACTGCCATAATTCATGATAATCGTTGAGTATTTCAAACAATTTAAAAGAATAGTAAAGAGAAAATGGATAATTAAAATAGAAAAGAAAGAGAAAATTTAAGGAAAAAAAAATACTGGAAAAAATAACAATAAAGAAGCACAGGGTAGATTTATTGAAAGGAAAAAAAATAATAATAAAAATTGATGGCGTTTGAAACACCATAATTATATCCAAGTGGACTTGGATCAAAATAAATAATAAAAAGTAATTTAATTTAATTACAGATAAATAAAGTATTGATGGCAGCATTTAAGTAGAAATCTTCTAACTTTTAATGAATATTTATTTATTTTAATTGAATTTGTTCGATAAAATAGTTGGAAAATATAATTAATCGTTTAATTTGTCAAGAATTAAGAAATTTAAGATAATTACTCTAATTACATTAATTTATTTGATACTAATGATAATTTTTAATTGCACGAAGCTAGTCGCAGTTAACTTCTCTTGTAATTTCATGGAATTCGTTTATATTTTAATGATTTACCAAATGGTGCATTTGTTTGTTAATAAATTTAAGTTATTTTGATTTTCAGTAATTCCGTTTTTCAAATTTTATAATAAAGTCTTCCAGAGGACCAAATGATCAAAAAATGTAACACTTCACTATAATTAAAAATTTTATAATTTTTCATAGTGACAATTAATTGGATTGATTTTTTCTTTAATTGGAAAAAAAAATAAAGAAATTAAGTACATGAATTTTTTGCTTTTCTTTCTATGCATTTTATTGGAAGTTCTTTCTGCATGTAATGCCTATTATTCATATGGTCAACAATATAAAATCAGTTCTTCGAGTACTATCAGAAATATTGACACTAAAAAAATTGATTCGGATGGATAATGATACCATTTTTGAGGAACTTTCCGTCCGATGGGAACAGGCCGCAGCGTATCGGCCCCGTACTTGAGGGGTTAATGCCGCTTTTTTCCTCAACAATATCACGCAAACCTTTTGGCAAATGCGGCTGCATTTGCAACCACTCTCGCAGCTCAATCTGCAATTCTTTGAGCGTTCTCACATCGTCGCTGAACTCAGCGCAAATCTTCCCAATCGAACATGAATCCAGAACAATTGCCATTTTATCCAGCAGAAGCGAAGCTAAAGGGATGAATCCGTTGAAGAGCACGTCAATAATAATTCAATGATAAAATTGAAAGTGCCCTCAGACTCATAAGAATTATATTCAAGTGTTGGCTTCTTCCCACTTCTTTTTCTCTACTTTTATTACATTTTTATCTTATGTTTCTCTACACTTTTTTGTCTTGTTCTTCCTGAAACTCAGCGCTGTGACAGCTTCTCGCGAAACATATTTTCAAAAATTACTCGAGGATCCACCGATCGTTGGAAGGGGCCCACTTTTCACTTCTTTCTTATTCCCTCCCACCTCACTTTTTCCTCAACGTATATTGTTTTTCTTTTTCTTCTTTTTTTGCTTCCGAATGGAAGGTATGAAATCGTAATTTTTCTCGATTTTAAGATTTCATCATAATATGACTGCAAATGATCTGAAACGTCAATTTAAAAAAATGTTTGTTCGTGTGTGTGTGTGTGTGTGTGCGTGTGTGTGTGTGATGACGCATTTTCGACTTCACTCTGAAACAGGGCTAGCTAGCGATCTGAAAATTCGACAATATGCTTGGTATGTATGCCCCAGTTCAATATTTCCTGAGGAAAATGAAAATGTCGAAAAATTGTTCTTTCCACTTTTTTTCGATGGGGAACGGAATCTTAGCGTTCACTCGCAGCTGCGTCTTTGAGCTCTGGGGTGACGGGAGCTCAGATTTTTAGTTTATCCAGTATACAACTTTTGAGGAATTTTCTGTGAAAATCTGTATACCTCTATAACTTGATGAATAATTAAGCTAGAGACCTCAAATATCGTCCGTTTAAACATCTGATGAGCGCAAATTTTGGTATTGAAACTGAGCAAAATCGGTCCGGTAGTCTCTTAGATGGCTCTGGCTATTTGCACAATATATTTCAAAACAATTCAAGAAAAATATTGGATATGCCTGCACCGGGAGTCGAACCCGGATCAACTGGTTACGCGCCAGGTACTCTACTTTTTTTTTTTGATATCAACAGTTTTTATTGGCACTTAAAAAAAAATATTTACATATGTACAGTATAAAACAGTGAAGAAAAAAACTATAATCATTATTTACACGTGTTGTGATTGTTGAAGTTTATGGATGTTTACATCTCTCGAACTTCTACATTTTATCTACATGGAAACTTAGTCCATGAAAAAACATGATTTATATAATTTTATTGTGAGTTTTATTTAATATTTGTATTATAATATATTGTTGATTATTAGCGACAGTAAAAAAATTTTGTGTTACAAAAAAACTTTCATTGCTTTCATTATTTTTATAAAAAAAAGGATATAGACTGCACTCTACAGCGCAGCAACAGAAATTACGATATTTATCTTAATTTATTTGTGGTTGCCATATAAAGGAAAGAATAATTTTTTTTTTTTTTTTTAAAGGACTAATAAGTATTGTCCAACATTATTACCCGAAGGATTATTGTCCTATGGAGGACGTAGATTTTGCCTATGATTGGCAACATTAACTCGAGTCAGTAGGGCCCTGATGGTGGGGTTTTTATCGTCCAGCCACCAAAATCCTCTGCTCGCTCTTGAATGATCTTTGAAGTCTTTATTTGATATTTTTTTAGAGTATAATAGTTCCTCGTTTCTTGGAATTCTAAGTTGTATTTTTTTATTTTTTTTATGCCTTGGCATGTGATATATAATAGGAACATTATTCTCGTTTTGAATTATCCCCAGTTTATCATAGTAAGTGAAAAACTGGGGTTTTGGGTAGCCATTTTCAGCATAATTTATTGCATCTGCACGATTAAAGTCCGACAAAGCATTGATCGTATCGTTATCTATGTATTTGATATTGTTGTAATAATTACGGGCAAGCGATAAAATATGATTATCGATCCTTTGGATGTCTGCGGTATCATACAGTACTTTATTGCTCACTCTATGTGAATAATTAGTATGTGTTGACCTGTGTAAAGAAAGGCATGTTCTCAGACATTTCCTTTCGAACACTCTCATTGTTTCCATATGGTGGGCGCTAATGTTCCAAAGAACTTGGGACCCATAAGTTAGTAAGGGCCTAATCAACAACAGATAGCAAATGACTTTAGTTTTTTTGTTAATGTATTTATTGTGAAATAAATAGCCTAATGCTTTAAAGCGTTTCCTCGCATTATTTATTTGCATATCGATGTGAGCTGCACATCTCATTAAATAGTCAATTAAAATACCAAGATATTTAACTAGTAGTTTATTTGGAATGTCTACAGGTAATAGAGTATCGGGATTGTTTGTTTGGATTGAAAATTCTTTGATTTTTTTTATTTTGGGTTTTGATAGAAAATTTTGGGTTTTATGAATAACTATTGTTTCACTTTTTTCGGGATTGATACGTAAATTCCAGTTAGCATACATATCGTTTGCATTATTTACTAGAGCTTCTAGTTTATCTCTGACAATTTCGACTTTTTTATCTACTACATAAATTATCCGGTCATCGGCGAAAGCTAGACTATAAGTGTTGTTACCTGAATTTAGATTATATGAATCTATCATGTGTGCTGTGAAAATTGAAAATAGAATAGGGGAATTGACGGTACGCCAGGTACTCTACCGATTGAGCTATCCAGTGATATACCAAATTCCATTCAAATTGTCTTGAAAAGTCACACACACAGTATATACCCCACACCTCTGCCCATCACGCAGTAATTTAAATTAAATTTAATCATATTTTTGGTATATTATACTTAGCGTGACTTTTGCGTGTATTGTGCAAATAGCGTGCGCCCTCTTAGATAGCCTCTTAGATAGTCTCTTCTAGCATAGAAATATCCAAAAAAAGCAGGCTATATCTCCAAGACTATTCAATCGATTTTCTTGTAGTTTAGCTCAAAAGAAGGCTGTTATTATCCGTAATTTGTGCTATCAGTTTCACATTCCTTAAAATAATAGTTTCAGAGAACTATTCACAAAATTCAAATTCTATGAATTTCGATTTTCCTCTATTTTTCGATGAAAAGGCTCATTTATCTGAATTCATCATCTTGAAGTAGATAGTTTTCATTCAAAGATGAACCCATTGTCATGGTGACCTCCCAATTGGAGAAATAAAACAAAATATATTATATTTAAAATATAATGAGTTTTAAGAATACAACTATGAATGATATTTGCATAAATTCGACATTTTCAATTTCTATTTGTTGACAAAGTATCAGCTACGATGGTTAATGATTTTAGATACATGGAAGTTATGATCTTGACCATAATTCATCAATATAATATCATAAAAATTTTGTTTCAATGATAAAATTATTTTCAATTAATGACTAGATTTACTATATACTTAGATTTCTGAAATCATAATATTATTTGCAATCATGCTCATTTTACATAATTTTTTTCTCAATTACAACTACCAATTTTTATATATACCCGTGGAAAAATGTTTAGATCTGAGCAGATCTAATTAGATCTGAGTTCCTTAGATCTGATCAGATCTGAGATTTGGCACGCTCTGATCAGATATGAATAGATCTAATCAGATCTGCTTTGATCTGATCAGATCTAAACATTTTTTTCCAGGTATGCATAGAGGGAGTAACTGAATCAGATCAATCTATTTCATTCATTTGATCAGGTGATTAATCATGTACTTCATACTACTCATCAAATTGAAGGATCTACGCTGTGTAATGTCCAATAATATTCTTCATAATACTGTTCTTAAGTTTATTATCGACTATAATCGATTAGTCATAAAATTACATTCGCAAGCGTTGTGCCAATCTTATTAGCAAAGTAATGAAAATCGCATGAATAGTGGGGTTGTAAAATTATGCACAAGTAGTAGGGCTCCTGCTTGTTATTTTTATGGCTCTGATTATTTGATCATCCAGCCGAAGTTTGAAGCTATTTCGCTTTGATTCGGCCTGGGTTATAACGAGGTCACTATCGCTTCTCAGGCTGCAATTGTTTATAACGACTTTATACTAACAAAATAGAGTCTGACGAGAAAACGCCAAGAAGGTTTTCTTCATGATTTTTCCCGGAGAATCCAACGGTGCTATTAATTTTTTACGAAGAATTTTTTTTTTTAATATATTTGAATAACTTTCTATAAATAATTGGAAATGCAAAAAAATAAATGAGGGATCGATTATTTTCGGGCTATGCTATGAATCCAATAGTTAGTTTCTAAATATCTAGCTCAACTTCGGTTTGGGTATTAAGGAAGAACTGTAGCAACTGCACCAAAACCGAGGTAATGTGACAGAGTCCTGAAAATTTCTGAATAAGCTCATTGGGTGATTTAAACTATGTACTAATTTTTTGGAATTGAGTTACCGTGAATATAAGAGAGAATATAAATATCGAAGTTGAACTTTTTACATAGGGCTATATAAGTGGTCGGTCAATTTCGTGGAAATCCTGCATATCCGATCAGTCGGGAGTAACGTAATCGTGCTACAATTACCCATCACCCAAATAACCTCATGCAAAAAATTTCATTTTAATAATAATTCTTTCTCTTATAATGACGGTAACTTAGTACCAAAAAATTGGTGTATACTTTTAATCACTCAATGAATTTGTTTAGAGAATTTAAACAGTCTGCCACATTTTCTTGTTTTTTTTCTGAGTTGCTGAAGTCCTTCCTCAATGGGTTAATTTATTTTACGACTTCACTATTGAATTACGTACTTCTTGGACAATGAATTATGTGTAGTGATAAATACTTTACAGCTGAGCTGACAGCTTCAATTGTTTTTCCTTTTTGTGGAATCGTAAAAACTTCACTATTATTCATTGTCTGAAGTTTACTGACATTGTTGAAGAATTTTGTTGATTCTTCCACAAAATTCATTCATTGTTAGAAGTTTCATTGGAATGAGTACTCAACTTCAAGTTGAAACCGCTGAAAATGAATTGTAAGAATAATTCAGCAATAAAATAGAAAAATAGGACAAATAGATTTATTTTTGCGATTAATCTTAATAAAATATAACTAAAACTAAGCAAGATATTTTCAGGAAAGTGCGAAAAAATTGAATTATTTCATTTTAACTATTGACTACTGGATTTTGCATTAATTTTTGGTGGATACCTCAAAAATTAAGCTAGATAGGACAGTTTTGTACGGATCCGTTTTTTGTAGTTTTTCAAATGCTCTATAAAAGTTGATGAGAGTAAGAAAAACGCACCTCTATTAGTTTGCGAGATATTTCTAAGAAGGATAAAATTCAGTGTTCTAAATAAAACCTGGGATAAAATTTTGTGATCTTCGACATTTTCTCACAGGCTTTCCAAGACTGTCAGGGATCGTAATGAATCTTTGCGAATCTTGGACGATCAGCGCAACGTCATGTGTAAGAGACTTAAGTATTTGGGAGTCTTCAAAAATCTCAAGGGGTGAAACGGACACGTGTTAGTTCTGCTAATTCCTTATCAATTAATGAATATTGAATGATGATCAATATTGATGAATATTAGAGATAGGTTTTCAAATTTATCAACAATTCAAATGATTTTTTGCTCAAATTTGAAAGAAAATCTCTTGTGTTTTCTTAAAGTTTCAGAATTTCGGAAATTTTTTTGGTTTTATTGCTCGTAACATGCGGGGGTCAATCTTAAATAAAAGGTGGATTTATTTATCATCGTTCTATGGGTTAAAAAAAAAGCGATTCCAAAAGAGGCCTTCAAAGTGCCTCCAAACTTGGCCAAAAAAAAAAAATAAAAAAAAATAATAAAGTTGACACATGTTTTCCACGTAAATTTCTCTCAGCTTCCCAACGGAAGCATTAGAAAATCTCTATCTCGAACAATTCAAATGGAATGTCCATTCTGTCCATCCAAATGGAATATTCCAGAAACTAAGCGAGATAGCATAATTGCAGCCGAATCCTTCAGTGTAAAGAGTTTTAAGAGCTACGAAAAAAGATTCCAGTAAAATGACCCTATCCTGCTGAGTTTCGGAAATCCTTCTCAAAAAAGCAAACGACCAACAAATAGATTTATTTTTCACTCCATTTTGCTGCTGAACTTATTTCTTCTCAATAAACCTAAAACATTCTTTTGATCTTAATTTCATTAAATTTTTCTCTTACAGATAATCCCTCATGCAGGACTATTCTGTACTTGATGATCCTTTCCGGAGCATTTCTCAATTACATGTTGAAGGTCAGTCCCAATCTGGTATTAGTTGAAATCGTCAGACGACCAGCTAAACTCTCCTCAAAGGTCCACTGTAGAAATCCGACGAATGTGACGATTAAAGATGGAAATAAAACGAATGTGTCAATTGATCGCGATTCTCCAATTAATTCAACGATAAATTATAAATTCGGGTGGAGTGAGTACGAACAAGGTTTAATGTTGAGTGCTTATTATTGGGTTCATCCGTTCATGGAGATCCCTGGTGGTGTTTTGACTAAGAAATATGGTGCTAAAATAGTTTTTGGAGCAGCGATGTTATTCACAACATTACTGGGATACTTCCTACCACTTGCAACGAAGCATCATCCATATGTTACTATTTTTATTAGAGTGATTCAAGGAACTGCTGCTGTAAGTATCGATATTTTCTTTTTTTCTCCTTTCTTTGAGAATCTTTCGTGAACTGGAAAAGATGGAGCGATTTTGCCCTAATCCTTTTTTGTAATCTCTGGAATTTTTCAAAATAAAGGATTAGGGTTAAAAAGGCAAATCTTTATTCATTTCCGAGATATTTCTAAGAAAATAACATAAGTCAGTAATGAAGAGTTAAAACAGGATAAGTCAATTTTTTTCATTTATTTTTCGAGAATACTAGATTTGTTCGCGAGTTACGCGTGCGTATGTCTTTGCTTGGTGTGCCACTATAAAGTATGTATATATATATATATATAAGTATGTATGTCGTTTTTCTAATAATTGACTTTATTTCTCAATAAGGCTTTGATTCATTAGGAAATAAAGTGAATGGAATGCATAATTTAACGTTGCTAATTTTGGAATGTAACTGCCTTTCTTTTTCTATTATCACAAGCAATTTTTATCAATTTTCGATCAAATTGATTTCCTAGAATATGAGCCCAAAAGGCTTGTAAAACTTGTATATTTAATTCAAGTCCAAAAATACTAGGCCTGCCCTACAATGAACTTGATTCTGCATTCCTTTGCGCATTTCCTTCATAATGCGGATGTTTAGACGCTATTACACATTTGAATCGTTGATAAAAAATCGTTAAAGATAAAGTTCAAGGAAGTCGAATCGTATGAATTTGGTCCAAATCGTCCATTCCTGATTCCATATGAAGAATTGCGGTCTCTACCCGCTACTGTAATGTATGGAGTTGGAACCTAATTTTATATGTAGTCCAGTTTGAATCCAGCTTTAACCCGGAAGTGATGTTCGCTCATTCGTCTCTTCCTGGTTGCCATTTTTCTTTCACGACTCATGGAGTTAACACATGCAAGTAAAGAGATAATAAAGCATGAATTCAGTAGTGAAGTGGTAAAGGGAGTTAATTCATATAGGATAACCATATATACTTGACTCCCTTTACCACTGCGCTACTAAATTCCATTAACGAATGCTGGCCGTAATTATTACTATTTCATTCTCATCTATATCCACGATCCACGATATAACAGCTTTTTAATCTATAAATGCATTTTTTTATGCTCACCGTGTTTTTCCATCGTCTGATTCAAAAAGTCATCATCGAGTTCATCTCTAGTCTCAGCATTCTTTAATTATGTAAATACTAGATAACAAGAAAACTTCATTACGTGAGTGGGGATTGCACTCTGAACTTTTTCTAAAAGTGGAAGTCCTCTGTACATACCATTTATTTGCTTCATAACATTAGTACTCCAGTTTCTCATCGAAAGACAGCGTCTTTTCTCAAAATCTAAAATGAAAATTGACATCATATTGTTACTCTGCATTTTTGAAGTGTCGTTATCAACTGTTATCAACAGTGCTGTAGAAGGCCGATCTGAATATTCTGAGGTAACCGATGTCAGAGCTGAGCGAATCATTTACGAATGGAAAATAAAAAATTTCCATCTCTTACCTCAGATGAAGAATGAAGCATTATACTCACAATGGTTTTATTCGGGAAATCGCACTGAGAAATGGAGACTTGTGCTTTATCCACGTGGCAATTCATTAAGCGATGCCGATGACGTGTCAATTTTTTTGACTCGTGACTCGCCAGGAAAATCATCATTTGAGATAACCTATGAATTCAAGATTTTAAAATACAATGGGATAATTAGGAATGCTTCGGCCATACGTACATACGGACCGTCGACAAGTTATGGGTGGCCACGCTTCATGAAGAGATCAGAAATACTTGCCAAAAATTTGTCTCATTCCTCTGGTCATAATGACATCACTTTACAGTGTATAATTTATTTACCATCAGAGATCGTATCATCAGAATTTGACTCAACGATATTTGAGTCACAAAACACCACCTTGATTGATGACTTCCGGTTGCGTTTGAAGGATCCGGCATACAGTGATTTCACGGTCATCGTGGGAGATACAAAATTTCCAACACATAAAGTTGTTTTGGCTACTCGTAGTCCTATATTTACTGCAATGTTTAATCACAATTCAACTGATGATAGTCACAAAGCAGAATTACGAATTGAAGATATGGAGCCAGCTGTTGTCAACGGAATGTTAGAATTCATTTATACGGATCAAGTGACGGATATGAAAGATTTGGTTAAGGGATTGATGGAATTGGCTTATCGTTATGAATTAGAGGGATTAAAAATCAAGTGTATGAAGACGTTGTTTGAGGATTTGAACTATGAGAATGCTGCAGAAATTCTTCAACTTGCTGATCATTATCATGCTGATACATTAAAAAAATGTGTGATACGATATATTGTGGGGCATGCACATGAAGTTGTCGAATCTGAAGGTTTTAAGAGGATGGAATTGAATACTGAATTATTAAGAGAATTGATACAGAATATGGCTCACTAAAAAAAAAGTTTTATACTTCATCTTATTCTCCTGTAATTTTCCATTAAAAAGTTTAATTTTTTCGTTTACTCTTTTACTTTTTTTTCTTCCTTATTTAATGATGAATGCTAGAATGAGAAACTCATCCTCGAATCATCATTAATGTTTTTGAAACCATCATCTGAATATCCATTTTCAAAAAAACTCACTAAAACGGATATAACTCGAGAACTAATCCTGCAATAAGCTCAAAATTTGCAGGCATCTAACTGATACAACTCTCAAAATAATATATGAGTATAGCGAGTGAAGAAGTTAATTACAACAAAATTTTCCTCCTGAGCGAAGCGAGAGTCAAAAAATAGACTCATCCTGTTCTACACCTTCACGACTGAATTTCGACTATTTTTTTCAAAAATATCTCGGAAACTAATCGAGGTAGAGACATTTCACTTGAAATCTTTTTCCAGCTCTCAAAATTTTATACGAAGAAGGCATTAAGATAAAATCGTCTCATCTCGCTTAGCCTCCTAGATATTTTCAAAAAATCATTTTTTTTTCGTCTCAGGGTGTTTCTTTTCCATCCACTCACAACTTGATAGCTCAATGGGTTCCTCAGGATGAACGCAGTAAATTCATCAGTGCTTATCTAGGTACATAATTTCAGTTTATCCGCAATGTTTTATTTTTTTTCAAATTAATATATAATTATTCTTTTTTTCTTGATGTGAAATAATTTCTTCTTCCTCCATATGAGATATGTGTAGCATTTTTTTGTTATGCAAGATGTATTGATGTGCGTGACCCTGTTATTGGCTTTTTCGCACGCCGTGCGGAAAGTATCCACTTCCCGCACACTACGCATGCGGTCAGTGGCACTTTCCACACGTTGTACATAAAAAAATTGTACCTAACACGTGCGGTAAAGATTTTCAGACTCGTGTGATTATAAAACTCGGCTTCGGTTCGTTTTGCAACCTCACAATCGTCAGGAAATACTTTTTCAGCTGTTGGGTCTTGATGAAAGATAAATAAATAAATGAATAAATCATTTTTTTAGGTTCAACTCTGGCAATAACTACGACTTATGCGGTTTCTGGATACATAATTCACTATTTAGGCTGGGAATCAGTATTTTACATAACTTCTTCACTCGGTGTTTTATGGTTTGTTCTCTGGATGCTTCTCGTCTATGATTCACCAACACAACATCCAAGGATATCAAGGAGAGAGAAAACAATGATATTAAACAATATTGGAGAATCAACGAGATTTAATTATTATGGTACATCAATTCCTTGGAAGAAAATGTTTGTATCTAGACCAATGTGGGTGGCAATAATAGGCACTTGGAGTTTCATGTGGGGCACTCAAACTTTAATGACACAGGCACCTATTTATTTCAGTGTTGTCCATGGCTGGAATATTAGAAAAGTAATAGTACATTACCTAACGAGTGCGGTAAAGTACTTTTCTGATGAGTGTGAGGTTGCAAAACGAGCCGAAGGCGAGTCTTGTGATTACACGAGTCTGAAAATCTTTACCGCACGTGTGAGGTACAGTTTTTTTATGTACAACGTGTGGAAAGCGACCATTTTCCGCAAGCCATGCTTTTTTCATTAGTTTTTTTGAGAATATGTCGGAAACTAAGCGAGATACGTCCTTCTTACTCGAATGCTAACTTGTAGTTCTTCAAATTCTCTACAAAAACGAGATATTCTCAAAAAAAATATCGTTCAAAAAAACATGATTTTTCTATTTTAACGAAAATGACAAAAAAAAATAATACAAAAAAAAACATTAATTATTTTTTAAAATAATTCTTGAATATTCACCATTTTAGACGGGTGTTCTCGCTGGTCTTCCTTTCTCCTTCGCTTTCGTATTTGCATTTGTCTTCGGCAATTTCTGTGATTATCTATTGAAAAGTGGGAAAATGAGTCGAACTAATGTACGTAAACTAGCAACACTTGTTTCCCATGGTATAGGAGGATTGATGATTCTTGGATTAGCCTTCAGTGGCTGTGAATCGAATTTAGCATTTTTCTTCATGTTCAGTGGCTCAGCTCTGATGGCTGCAATATCATCGGGATCATGGGCAAATTGCGTTGATTTGAGTCCGAATTATGCTAGTGTAATTTTTGGAATCAGCGGATTTGTCTCAAATAGTTCTGGTTTTCTATCGCCAATTATTGCTGGCCTTTTGACTTCTAAAAACGTGAGTTAATACAACTAAAGAATTTTCAAATTCATCGATTTTATACATCAGTTTTTTTTATATTTCGGAAATTAATGAAGATACGCCCTTTTCGTGCAAAGAATTTCTTTCGCAGCTCTCGAAATTCTCGACAGAAAAAAATTGATTCAAAAAGGGCGTAACTCCATTCATTTTCGAAATATTTGAAAAAAATAGGGATAAAATAAAATTAATTTTTCTAAAAATTTCAAATTCTTCAGTTAATCCAATTTTATATTATTAAAAATTAACTAATGTGCAATTTTTTTTTTAGCAAGCGATTGGTCAATGGCAACTCATTTTCGTTATCTGTGTGTCTATTCAGTGGTTGGGCTGCATAATTTATTTATTCTGGGCTGAAGGCGATGAGCAGGAGTGGAATAATTATCGATCACGAAAAATTGATAATTCTGTGGGAGAAGAAATGAAATTAAATATGCGTTGATTGGTAGATTTCTTGTAAATTTGTAAATTTTTTATTTGAAGAATAAAAAGAGAATGATAATTCTATTATTTTTCACTGAAATTAGGATAATTTTGAGGGGATCATTAAATTCTAGAGCTTATGAGGTGTTCGACTCTTCCAGAAATTTGATAGATTTGATATTTTTAATAATTGAGAGTAATGTAATATTGGAACATTTTCTCATTTTTTTGGAATTTTTTTGTCAAGATTGAAAAAAAAATGTTCTAGATCATTTTATCCCATGGGTCCGTTTTGTCCCATTGCAACATTGAGGCATTCATCATGTTCTCTACTTTTTTACCTTCAAATTTTTCATTAGTATTCATATTAGTCTAAAATAGCTTATTGAAACTCACTTAATTATCACAAAATTCTAGTCACTTTCAAGGAACATAATTTTTCCCGTACAATCTAATCACATTCGTCGAATATCATTATTACCTAAGTACAACGATAAATTTAAAATTAGTACTGAAGTAGAATCATTACAAGTAATTCACAATGTTGTGTAAAGGTGAAGGCTTTTTTTAAATTCTTGATATAAATGAAAAATGGCTGAAGGCTTTCATTAAAAAATATGAAAAAATTCCTGAATATGGTCTAGTATGTCTGCATTATTGATGAATTTTTTCAAATTTTTTTGTAATGTCCTTCACCCAAAAAAAAATTGAAATAATATCGACTTGTTGTGTTTTACCTCTTCACTATTCAATTAATAGAATTTCCTCATTCCTGAAAGGTGTGTCATGCAGGTGTGTTCTATGGTGGATGATTCTGTGGGGTACAGCTCTGAATTATATGCTGAAAGCCAGTCAGAATATTGTAATTGCTGGTATTGCAAAACGTCCTGATAAGGCACCATCACAAGTCCAATGTAATACATGGAATAATGAAACTCCAATTCCTCTGAATCATTCGATAAATTCAACGAAACATTATGAATTCACTTGGAATGAGTATGAGCAAGGCTTGATGTTAGGTGCTTATTACTGGATGCACTGGTTGAGTGAAATACCCGGTGGTGTTTTAGCTAAAAAATATGGTACTAAAATTGTTTTTGGAATGGGCATGCTGTGTACGTCATTATTAGGATTTTTATTACCAATTGCAACGAAGTATCACCAGTATGCTAACATTGCCATTCGCATTCTTCAGGGCATGACTGCGGTAATTAGCAAATTTTATTTATTTATTTATTCATTCTAAGACCCAACAGCCGAAGCCAATAAAAAGGTCAAAATATAACCATTATACAATAAAAGCCACAGGTAGTTTTCATATTCCATAAAAAAGTACTAAAAAACAATGAAGTTGCTGAATTAGCAGCATGAATTCTTTCACAAAAGTCTCAACAGAGAATACATACATTTATCCAATCATTTCATTCAAACATACAGTCTTCTAATCTCATACTTTTAGCATCATTAATTGCAGTCTCGCTGATACATTGCATGTATGACTACCTCAGATCAATTATGTCACCATAGTGCAAAAAAACATTTCACTAAATGAAAATATTGAGAATTGAAACGGGATGAGTCTATCTTTTCCTCAATTATTTTTCGAGGATATGTTCAGATTCTAAGGGAGATACGCTATTTTTATTTTGGCTCTTCTGAGAGCTGCAGAAAAAGATCTTAGATCTTTCCGCAAATTTTTCAAAAGATAATTGGAAATCTCGATTTCCTTTTTCAATTTCAGGGTATTGCCTTTCCATCTACACATAAATTAACGTCTGAATGGATTCCCAAAAATGAACGCAGTAAATTTATTAGTGCATATTTAGGTAAGATTATAATTCAGAAGAAATTCATGATTATTTACCCAGGAAAAAATGTTCAGATCTGATCAGATCAAATTAGATCTGACCAGATCTAGTTAGATCTAATCAGATCTGGTTAGATCTAGTCAGATCTATTCAGATCTAATGAGATCTAAACAGATCTGATCAGGCATTGATCTGATTAGATCTGATCAGATCTAGTTCGATCTGATCAGATCTAGTTAGATCTAACCAGATCCATTCATATCAAATTTCTCAATTTAATCAGATCTGATCAGATCAAATTAGATCTAATCAGATCTAATTTGATCTGATCAGATCTAAACATTTTTTCCCGGGTAACCTTCAATTTCCTTTGCAGGTGGTGCAGTTGGTATAGCTATAACTTACATAGTTTCTGGATATATGATCCAGTATTTAGGCTGGGAAGCTGTTTATTACATATTTTCATCAGTTGGAATACTGTGGTTTGCATGCTGGATGTTTTTGATTTATGATTCACCAATGCAGCATCCAAGAATATCGAAGAAAGAGAAGAAACATATATTAGAGAATATTGTAAAATCAAATAGTGAAGAAACTGAAATTAGGTCAATTCCTTGGACGAAAATATTAACTTCTCCACCAGTATGGTCAGCAGCAATTGGTAATTGGAGTGCTACATGGGGATATTACACATTATTGATGCAGGCACCGACATATTTTTATATCGTTCATGGTTGGAACATCAAGCAGGTAATTTTCAACGAAATTTACTGAAACGGGATAGAAAACCACTGTATTTTTTTTTCCAACACTTTTTGGCGGATATATCGAAAACTAAAGGAGATACGTCCTTTCAGGTCGAATTCTTTTTAGTAAACAGCTTTAAGGGGTTTGGGGAGTTATCTCCAAAATATGGAATCATTCTGAGAATCATACAGGACGTTCCTTATGTCATCATTATTATGTAGCATTTTTGTCAAAATTTTCATGTATTTTGTTTTAGACTAATTAACGGTCAAAATTGCATTTTACAGATGGGCTCTTATGCATAGAATCTGTCATAGCAGGAGACCTTTGTTACCACCTGAGTTGATAGCGCAGATTGATGCTAAATCAGGTTTGATGTATAAGAGCCCACGTATAAGATGCAATTTTTACTGTTAATTAATCTAAAACAAAATACATGAAAATTTTGAAAAAAATACTACATAATAATGATGACATGAGGAGCGTCCTGTATGATTCTCGAAATGATTCCATATTTTGGAGATAACTCCCCAAACCCCTGAGGATCTACAAAAAAAGATCAGAAAAGAAGATTTAGAAGGAATAGTCGATTTATCCTACTTTACTTTTTTGCTTTTGAATTCTTCTCTTTTTGATGACCTCAATGTAACTATTTGATTTAATTCAATGATTTTCATTAGTCAGGTACCCTGGCAGGACTACCGCACATCGGCATGTTCATATTCGCCGTTGTCTCCGGAAATATCTACGACTACATCTTAAAAAGAGACTTAATGACGAGAACAAATGTACGTAAATTAGCAACAGCTGGTACTACTGCTGGTCCTGGATTAATGACTATTGGATTGGCATTCAGTGGATGTTATCCATCCCTTGCATTTTCCTTCATGCTAGTTGGAGTTATACTAGTTGGTAATTTGTCATCTGGACCATTGACAAATTTGGTTGAATTGAGTCCAAATTATGCAAGTGTTCTGCTTGGAATTACTGGAGTAATGACGGATATTGCAGCATTTATTTCACCAATTATCGTTGGTCTTCTGACATTTGAGAATGTTCGTAAAATTCTCCGAATTCTCTTAGAGCAAAAAAAAACATTGGAAATTAATGACTATTTTCGTATTTTTAGCAAACAATTGGACAGTGGAAAGTCATCTTTTGTGTTGCTGCTTTTAATCAGACACTCGGTTCTGTTATTTTTTTCATTTGGGGCTCTGGTGAGGAACAGCCATGGAATAAACAGAGATCGAGGAGAGACAGTGAAGAGACAATGGAAAAAATTAAATTGAATACTCAATAAATAATGAGTTATTGAAAACAATAGAATTAAATATTTTAAAAACAGTTTTAATTTTTTTTTTTTTTTGGCAAATATTTTTTTGAGAGGAATATCATAGAAAGTAAGCGAGGTAGGGCAATTTTTTTTTAGTTCTTTTTGTAGACAATTTTGAGTGCTAAAAAAAAAGGAATGAGATAAGAATAGCCTTATGCTTCTATTACTTATTCGCTACTGATATTGTGTTTAGATTTATACTCCATCATTGATAGCAAAGAGATAAAGTAAACAAATTCTCCTAAAATAAACGTAAATCATGCCTCGAGAAGTGATAATAAAATTAGTACTAGAAAAACCGAATGTACTCACAAAGTAATAAATTTATGTGAAATAATGATTTTCTCAAAAAACTTTATGTTCACAATTATATCTGTCAAGTCCATTATTCCCTGGAAGTGAGGTGCGTTTAGTATTCAACGAGATTTCATCGAAACAAGGCGAAATGAAATGTAAAGAGAATTCAATTAATTACTGAAGTGTTAAAACTAGAAAACTGTATAAAAACATTTGAGAATTTTTGATCACAAAATTTATTGAAATAATGTCATAATCACCCAGTTTTACTGCTATGAAGATGGAAAATGAGGATTTCTGATGAAATTTGATGTATTCCAATGTTGGATAAATCCACATGTTCTGACCATTTCCATCAAAACTTAATGCTTAAAATTAAAAATAAATGATAAAAAATGGTACAAAGTGTTGAAATATATGAAATTTCGTCAGACACTGACAGAATTTTATATTTTCTTCAGATCTCATAATTTTTTTAATAAATTCTGACGAATTGATTTCCGTTATACCATTATCTATTCTAATTAAACTGAATTGAATTCTTTCCTCAAAGATAACGTCTCATGCAGAGCTGTCCTGTATTGGATGATACTCACAGGAACTTGTCTCAGTCACATGCTGAAAGCCGTTCAAAACATCGTAATACCTGGAATCGTCGAGCATCCACCCAAGCCTCCATCAGAAGCGCAGTGCAGAATATCAAATTCTACAAATGAACCTCCAATTGTCCATGATGATTCAATAAATTCAACGATAGTTCATAAATTCACCTGGAATGAGTACGAGCAGGGTTTGATGTTGAGTTCCTACTATTGGCTTCATCCATTTATGGAGTTTGTTGGTGGTGTTCTAACTAGAAAATATGGTCCTAAATTTGTTTGTGGAATGGGATTATTATTCTCAACATTACTGGGATATTTATTACCATTGGCAACGAAGTATCATCCATATACCAATATTTTTATTCGAGTTCTTCAGGGCATTGCTGCGGTAAGAAAAAAGGATTTTCTTAAGTCTATCGACTAATTTTTTTCTTAATTGAGTAGTGAAACGGTAGAAAAAAGACCTTCTCTAAAATCTGAGGGAAAATCTTTTAATATTTCTTTCAGGGAGTTGCTTATCCATCTAATCATAGTTTAATGGCTAAATGGATTCCACAGAAAGAACGCGGTAAATTTATGAGTGCTTATTTAGGTGAGTAATAGCCTCTCTCCGTGCTGGAACTGAATTCAGTAAAGGAAAGGTAAAAAAGCATAAGTTTTGTTAATTCCTTGAGAAAAATCTCGGAAACTAATGGAGATACGTTTTTTTTTGTTGAAATCGTTTTTGCTTCCGAATGGAAGCATTGTAAACGTCAGATTTTTTGATTTCGAGTTTTCATCAGAATATGACTCCAAATGATCCAAAACATCGAAAAATCATATTTTTAAAACATGTCTGTGTGTATGTGTGTGGTTGTGTGTCTGAGTGTATTGACATGTATCGTCATTTTCGCTAGAACGGCTATACTTAGCGCTCTCAACATTTGACAGTATTTTTCCTCTGTGTGCAAAATGTTGTCAGCAAAATTTCAGCAGAATCGGTTCAATAGTTTCCGAGAAAAATAGAATTTTCAAAGAGGCGTTTTTTTTAATTTTCTCGATGAAAAATTAATTCGTAGCCCCCAGTCTGGGCTATGATATTCATCTCATTGAAACTTACATTTTTCACTCGGGGTAAATTTTTCTCTGATTTTTCGTTTTTGAAATTATTTAAATTTTAGTGATTTTCAGTTCAGAGTTTAGCGGCACGATAATTGCACGAGTATTTAAGCTAGAGACTCCAAATGTTGTCAGTTTGTATATCTAATGAATTTCGCCCAATTTCAATACGAAACTTTTCGTTCATTAGATGCACAAATTGACGAAATTTGAAGTCTCTAACTCAAATATTTTTTGAGCTATCGTGGATACAAAATTCAAAATGAAAAACCCTGTAATTGGAACATCTGCTAATGACAAATCGCAGCCAAATTTACCCCGAGTGAAAATTGTGAGTTCAAATGAGATGAATTTCATCGCTCAGAGTGGGGGCTGTGAATCAATCATTCGCGGAGAAAAATCGAAAAAACGATTTGTCGAAAATTTTATTTTTCTCGAAAAGTACTCAACCGATTTCTCTCAAATTACACTGACAGAAATTTGCATAGGAAGGGGAAGTACTGTTGAATTTTCAATTCGCCAAGTATTACCGTTCCACACACACACACACACGCACACACACACACACACACACACACACACACATTTTTAAAAAATGTCACTTCTCGGCGTTTTGGAAAATTCTGAGTCATATTCCGATGAAATCTCGAAATCGAAAAAAATCACGTTTACAATGCTTCCCTTCGGAAGCAAAAGGTTCATGATGGAATCACCTTATCTCGCTTAGTTTCCAAGATATTCTCAAACAAAGATTATCGACGAAAAAACGACTTATCGTGTTTTACCTCAATCGTCAGATTAATTTGATCAATTATTCTTCTATCTCTTAGGTTCAATGCTTGCAATAATGATAACTTATGTAATTTCTGGACATCTGATACAATATTTGAGCTGGGAAGCAATCTACTACACAATTTCATCAATAGGTCTTCTATGGTGGATCTTCTGGTTTTTCCTTGTCTACGATTCACCCGTCCAACATCCAAGGATAACGGAAAAAGAGAAAAGATATATCCTCGACAATATTGGAGAATCAACGAAAGGTCATCATAAGAAAAGCTCAATTCCTTGGAAAAAAATATTCACCTCGGTTCCATTGTGGGCAACCATAATGGGCAATTTGGGTGGTGGATGGGGAAACAATATCCTAGCTATCCAAGGACCAAATTATTTAAGTTCTGTCCATAGCTGGAATATAAAAAAAGTAATTTTAAAGAATATCACGCGTTTTACTTTTTTTTTAACTTATCAAGGCACTCTAATCCGGCACTTACGCTTGTTTGTTGAGACAAAAAGTCGTCCTGAATGTATATGACAGTACATTATTCCGTTTTGTCGGCAAAGAAAATCAAGCGCTTCTTTACTATGAACCCTAGACTGGTCAACATATGAGCGTGGCGCCGCGTTCCACTGTTTTTGCTTCCGCCTGGAAGCTATGTTTTCGCAATTTTTTTCGAAATGCCAATTTTTATTGGAAACGACTGAAAAAGATCCAAAACGTCGAGAAATCATAATGAAAAAAAAAGTAGACATGTATGTATGTGTGTCGGTCTATACGGTCCTACGAGTCTTTATTACTCGAAAACGGTGAGAGATAAAAATCTGGAATTTTGGCAAGCTATTAGTTTTGATGAAATGTATGTTCCATAAAAATTTCAGCAAGATCGGCCGAATGGTTTCTGAAATATAGCAATTTTGTAAGAATCGTATTTTCGAAATTTCTCAATTTGCGTGGGACGAATTTCGTTCAAAATTTCACTCAAGATTTGCAACCATAATATCTAACTTTCGGCAAATTTTTATGAATTTAATCCCATTATTCCATTAGTTATTAACTTTTTTGTGCTTTTTTTTTTCAAAAACTCGGTTTGTCCACCATAGCTCAATGAATAATTGACTTAAAGACTTCAAACTTTTTCATTATATGTAGTTTCTGATAAAGATGGTTGGGATTAAATCTGAGGCATATCGGCTGAACGGTTCTCAAGATATTTTGAATTGGAGTTTTTCCGAAAATAGGCTGTATCTTTTAAACTACTCATCCGATTTCATTGGGCCAAAGCTCAAGAGATTCATCTTCATGAGCTGAACAAACCGTCAATTTTCGGAATTTTTAGATAAAGTTCTCCGCATATTACATTAAAAAATGTATTTTTTTCTCAATATTTTCAAAAAAAAAACCATTGTTCTCTTTCAAATAAGCCCCTACTCACCTTCGTAGGACAATCAGAAACTGTATCCAGAACGAAACATTAAAAGTGAAAAGAAGATTTTTCATGTAAAATTTAGTATAATTTAAAAATAATTCAATTGAATAAATCCCAATCATTTTGTCTCATATTTTAATTCATTACAACACGAAAAGGAAAAGAGAGAATAGAGAAAATTCAGAGAAAACCATTCGAAAGCATTCTGCTAATTTATTACAACCGAGCGACGAACGCCTGCTTGTTAGTTTTTTACGATCAATCAATTGAGTGGAAAATTCAGAAAAAATTTGACTTTTATCGTTCAAGTGTTTAAGAAATGACCATATTTTTCAAATTACGTATCCTGCAAATTTGGGAGCGAGATAAAATAAATTCTAGGAGCTGGTAAAATTTTTCCAATGCTAAATCAAATTCTCTGGTGTGCGACGTTGCCGAAAAAACGCTAAACGTGCTCGGGCAGTGTAGAGGAGATTTGGCAACGTCGCAGCCAAAATAACACGCGCGGCGAATCCCTAATCAGGTGACCAGAGTCGGTAGGTCGCTTATGTTGACCAGTCTAGGGTTGAAGAAAAAAAACGGCAAAAATTCCAGTATATCTATATGTTTTTTTTTTTATGACTCAAAAATCATTTTTTTGAAATTTTATTTCCAGATAGGTGTACTAGCGGGTCTTCCATTCTTCCTCATGTTTATATTTGCAGTTTTTTCTGGGAGAATGATCGATTGGCTGATCAACAGTAGAAAAATGAATCGAACTAATGCTCGTAAATTAGCAACATTTTTCCACACTGGTGGATCTGGATTAATGTCTATTGGAATGGCTTACAGTGGCTGTAGCTCAAATCTTGCATTTACATTTATGTGCTTTGGTGCTGCACTAATGGGTGGTATTTCATCAGGATCATGGGCAAATTACATTGATTTGAGTCCAAATTATGCTAGTGTAATTTTTGGATTTTCTGGATTACTCGTCAATTGTACTGGTTTCATTTCTCCGATTTTTGTTGGCCTTTTGACCAATAAAAACGTCAGTAAATTTAATTCCTCATTTTTCTCTTCATTAATTCAGTAGTGGAGAGGTAAAAGGGAGAAATAAAATACTTTGGTCCTCATTCTTTTTTGTAGATAATTCCAAGAATTACAGAAAAAGATCGAGGCAAAATCGCCCTATCTCGCTTAGTTTCCGAGATATTCTTCAATAATAAGTAACAGAAAAATGTACTTATTGTTCCATCTCTCCACTATTGAATTTCCTCATTCGTTTGTGATAAATATCTCGGGATGCCATCGAGATAAGCCTTTTCTGTCCTGAACTTTTCTTGTAATTCTTAAGAGTCTCTGCAGAAAAATGAAGACAGAAAGTGCGTATCTCCATTAGTTTCCGAGATATTTTTGAACAAAAATCAGGTAGAAAAAATCTTTTCACCTCCTCACTACTAAATTCGAATATTTTTTTCAGCAAACGATTCATCAATGGAAAATCATTTTCTTGACTACTGCATCGATTCAGTGGGCTGGTTTCCTTATTTATCTAATTTGGGGCTCTGGTGAGGAACAAGCTTGGAACGATGGAGAATTAGGAAGTGATGATGATAACAGAACTGAGAGGATTAAATTGAGAAATCCTACGATTATCAGTCCCACCTAAAAATAATTTTTTTTTGTCAATTTCCTGCGAGATTAACCCTCGCCCGGGCTTCCCCAGGGGTTTACAGGGATTTTCTCGCACAGGGAAAGGGAAGGAGGTCGAACAAGAAGAGGAGGGGAGGGGGGGACTATTTTTTATTATTTGTGCATCTGTTCAGTGATTGAGCTGCATTATTTATTTATTCTGGGCCGCATGTGATGAGCAGTATTGAAGTTAATCATCAATCACGGAAAACCGATGATCCTATGAGAGAAAAAATTGAATTAAATGCTCGTTGATTGTTAGATTGCGTTGAATTGTTGAAAATTCATAAATTTTTGTTGTTATTAACCAAGTTGTATTAAATGAATGACCAGTGATAATCTGAATAATGTTTTATTAGTTTAATAATAATCTCTTCTATACAACGCTTTTCTCATTAGCGACCATTCTCTGTGAGTGCGTTCTTATGATTCCGACCTACTCGCTAGCACGCGTCCTCACGAGGGAACTCTTAGTTCTCCCTTACGTCTAATGGTGGCAGTACAGATTGACTTAAGTACGAATGTACAAACTCTATTTCGTTAGTCTATGATCCAACCATCTTTGCTGTTCGCATTTCAAATTTCACTAGAGGAAGTAATTCCAATCAAAACTAATGAGATAGAAATTGAACGCAAAAAAACATCAACCTTCCTTGGCGTGTCATTCGACTCCAACTCAACCTGGAGTGCACACTCCAACAAAATAATTAGTCAAGCCAAAGGCGCAGCAGCTATCATAAAATACCTCATGAGGCGCTCATCCGAAGACCAATCTCGTAATCTATAGGGCCCTTGTCAGACCAGTATTGGACTGGGGAAGCCAGGTATCCATGGGTGCAGCTAAGAGCCACCTGGAGAAACTAAACAGAGTACAGAACGCTGCTCTTCGTTCAGCCCTGGGCTTGATGAAAACTACAGCGATGGACACAGTCCTTCTAGCAAAGGAAGTGCAACTCCAATTACGACTCAAAGCTACACTGGACCGTACGATCCTGAAATGGCATGGGGTAAAAAAAAACCAGCTGCTTGAGAAAATAAACCAGCTGAACACTCTCACAATGAACAATAATCGCAGGAATAAAAAACCCTTCCCGGCCCTATCGGCTTGGAATGAACTCAAGAACAAAAATCATCAGCTGGAGTTTGATGATAAGCACGAATTAAATCAATGGTGGAGAGAATTGTCTTTCCATGACAGCGTTGAAGAGTGTTTTCGATGTGAGGGATTGAATAACGATCCGGGATAGTTTGACGGTGGAGATTTCGATAGTCAGCCGTAGTGTGCCAACCACCCGCTTCTTTGGCACCATGTGGTGGGACTGGCCCATTGACTCGATGAGGGACGAATTTTGCCATGACGAAGCAAAAGTTCGAAGTCATCTTCGGCTGCTTTCAATTTATCACCAGTGAGTCGTTGTGGACGTTGAACTACCGGTGGCCCATTGGTACTGATTGATGTAGTGCTCGACTGGGTTTTGGGTGCTGGCAGTGAGTGCTGGAGCTGGCTGCGTAATCTCAATGTACTTGATTGAGGACGTTGCTTTTGTCAACCGTAGAAACCTCATGAATGGAAGTTTCACACAGTTCGGCCTTGGCGGTGAGTCACATGTTGCGATCGATGAGACAACGACCGTGAAGATCCACCATGAGGCCGTAGTGTACCAGAAGATCAGCACCGATGATGGCTGTGCTCACATCAGGGGTGCGATTCTCAGGGACTTGCGGAAGTGTGGAAGGTAAGTTCACGATGAAGCACGCAGAGGGCTACGTCTTATCTAATTCAATGATGAGCATGCAGCTCATTGAATTATAGTGAGCCGTGGGCTAATGAAAAGTCAAAATCCAACAATCGCATTGAAAATGCATCATCAAACTCTTCAAGCATTACCATGCGGTTGATTATGACCATAATAAATAGTTTATTAATGCCTCTCAACTGTGACTGTTTGTCTATGAAACTCCATTCATCCCATGGCGTATCGTCATTCAATGAGTTGCATGCTCACCATTGAATTGTATTAGTCGTATCCCTCTGCAGGTTCAAGCATGAACTCACCTTCCACACTTCCGCAAGTCCCTGAGAATCGCACCCCAGCAATGGTGAAAGACCATTTGATTTCTCTGCGAAGACCTAGGATTAGCGTGATGATGTTCTGGCCGTAAGTGTTGATGATTGTGTTGTTGGCTGCGAATAGCTTGAAGTCAGTGGGTGCTGCTTGGTTATTAGCCTGGGATTTCAGCATGATTGAGATGACTGAGCCTGAAGCAACCAGCAGCTCGATTTTCAGTCGTCGGTCGTAAAGAAGATGCGGTATTCTTCGGCGATGATGTGATTGTTGCTATCATCGGCCACCATTACCGACGATAGCATCTTTAGTTTCCCGGAAGTCTGCTTCGTGGCTCGTTGTAAGCACTTGAGGAGATTGTGGATGTTGTGTGGTAGCAAGGCTAGCCATTAAACAAATAAATTTATTAATAAATTAATTTTTTATTAATAAATTTTTTAAGAGAATCAAATTTCGGAAAAAATATGTAATGCGCAGGCGAGATTTGAACTCACGACCCTCTGATTACATGTCAGGTGCTCTACCGCTGAGCTACTGCGAGTTACTATATTTACCTTCGAATTTTGATTCTCACATCTTTTTCTCCACCTCCCATCCACGAGGCAATGTCGCCATTAAACAAATAAATTTATTAAAAAAATTTATTTAGCCAGCATAGTCTCAAGACATCATCAGGAGCTTTGGCGCCTGTTAGAGATCTCATTTTGCGTAGCAGTTGTGATGGTTTCTTGTCACCTAGTTGCAGTTCAGTCAGGGCTTGGTGCAGTTGTCGATCTGCAGAGTCAGTGAAGCGTTTGATGAGGTTGGTTTTCAGGTATTCGTATTTTTCGTTCGCCGGAGGTGCTGCAACAATGTCAGATACTTTTTCAAGCGAGTCACCGTCGAGCGTGCTGATGGCCAAGTGGTATTGCTGGGCATCGTTCTTGATATTGTGTGCTTGGAAGGCTGATTCAGCTTGATAGAACCAAAGTTCTGGCTTACATTTCCAGAACGGAGGCAATTTACAATGTTGTATAGCTTGTACTAGTGCGTACGTTTGTACTTGTTGGAGATTTCCTAGATCATTGAAAGAAGGCGTCTGTTCATGCGTATCTTGCACGGTCAGAGAGATCAATGAGTGACGCAGAATGATCGCCCATCGATGTGCGTTGATTATTGCGAGGAGGCGTCTTTTCAGGTGTACGCTCAAGGGACATAATTAGGTCTGACTCGAGAAAGCCACTAAAGTATATCGGTGTGAGAAGAGGCCAGCCAATCGTGAGCGCCTGTATCATTGTAGTAGTGTGTGACGTCACGATGGCAGCCTTCAATCTTGGCAATCCAGGTACGAAGTTATTCGCAGAAACGGTTGGGGCTCCATCGAGTGTGAAATCTCTCGTTAATATTTTAAAAAACCGTCATATTTTTGTGAATTTATGCAATATGAATAATAGAAAAAAAAAGTAATTAATTGTGAGAATTTAGCACCCATGCCTCCAGGATAAACGGTTTCATTAGTATTTGGGAGCCCCGTGAAAGATCGTACAGTATTGTTGCCGCGTATCTCAGCGCCGACACGTGACTATCGCCCTGCCTCCTTGCATTTTGATCGGTGGTGGGGACTCGACGCTCGAGTCATAGGGTTGAAGCTGTGTTTTATAATATCACATTTAAGGCGACTGCATCAGAGATTTTTCATCCAGTTCAATCTTTACGGGGTCACCAATGTAGAACTCATGATTATGGGAATTAGTTGAATCACAAATCCACGATTATTAAGAAACTTATATTTATTATTTATTTCTTAGTTTGAATGAAAAATACACTTTTAATTGAAATTGAATGTGATTTTGCAAGAGAATGGAAATTGCACGTAAAAACCGTTAGACGTAGAATAGTCAAAGATAAATGAGTGGGAACACCACAGCTGTGGGTTGCTTCAATCTTCCCGCCTGGAAATTAGGATTTGCTTTCGCGGCTGCTGTTGAGGTAGAGAGCTTCCCTGACGTAGATCAGTTGGTGATGCAGACAGCGGCTGCGCCGCCACCCCAATACCACCGGAATAGTATACATGTGTCTGAACAGGAAGCCAACCAGCCCTGAAATCTACGTAATAGAGAGTTACATGAGGTTCTAAAAGAGCTCAGAAATAATAAAAATTGGTACATGGCTCAGCCGATAACCAAAAAAAGGAAAACAACAACAACAAACTCCATTTCCAACAATTTTTTATTTGAAGAATGAAAGGAGAATGAGAATTCAATTGTATTTTCATTGAGATTAGAATAATTTTGAGGCAATTATTCAATTCTGAAGCTTATTATGTATTTGATCTCTCTGGAATTTTAAATAAATGACAATAATGTAGACCTACTGAAGCATTTTTACATTTTTTTCTTGATTTTTTTTGTGAAGATCGGCGTTCGAAGTTTGAAATGTTCGTATTCGGCGTCATCTGGGGAAATATCTATGATTACATCTTGAAAAGAGAATTAATGATGAAAACGAATTCACGTAAATTAGCGACAGTTGGTGTTATTGCTGGTCCTGGATTAATGGCTATTGGATTGGCATTCAGTGGGTGGTATCCATCCATTGCATTTTCCTTCAGGCAAGTTGGTAATTTGTCGTCGCAACCATTGACAAGCTTAGTTAAATTGACTCTAAATTATGTGAATGTTTTTATCGGAACCCTTTTATAATAAAGTAGATGAGCTTGAGTGAAATCCTGTACACATTGTACCCCTCCCCCCCCCCCCCCCCATTTTCACTGGATAGAAGGCAGTTCAGAATCCGTAAAGTTCAAAGCAATCGAATTTCCATAAGAAAATAAAAAACGGCATCAGGCGATGCCTCCCTTGAACAGATATGTGGCCTAGATGTCAGGCAATGTGTGGTGCAGTCCGTCAACTTTCGTCTCTTCCCATATTCCCCATAGAAAATGGTTATGAATGGCAATTTCCATTGGATAGAGGGAAGCTCACGGTTCACGGAGGTCAAATCGATCGATTTTTCGTTAGAACATGAAGAATATTAGGAGGTGATGCCTCAGTCCCTCAGCTATGAGATCTGAATGTACCGAAAATTCGCCTAATCACTCGCGTTGGGAGCCTAGTCTCACTACAATAAGAGAGATGAGCCCAAATAACTCAGCCATGTAATCATTTTATTCGTTCTCTGATTGGTCGTGAAAAAAATCAATCATATTATACGAGATAGTGAAGAGACAATGGAAAAAATTTAATTGAAAACTCAATAAATAATGAATTATTGAAAACAATGAAAAGTGATATTTCAAAAACGATCCTAATTTTTTTTTTGCAAATATTTTTTCCAAAGGAACATCTCAGGAAGTAGGTGAGATAGGGCTTTTCTTCCTGGTCCCTTTTGTAGATAATTTCAAGTGCTACGAAGAAGCAGTGAGACAAAACCGACTATGCTTTTTTCACTTAATCGCTACTGACATAGTGCTTAGATTTATGCTTCATTTGTGATAGCAAAGAGATAAAGTAAACCAATTCTTTTATAATGAACATAACTCATGCCCTGAGGGGCGATAGGGAAATGAGTACTAAAAAAGTCGAATGTACCCACCAAGTAATGGATTTATGAGAAATGCTGAATTTCTCAAAAAATTTTATATTCACAATCATTTCTGCCAAGTTTATCTTCTCCTGAGAGTCAATTGAATTCAGTATTCAACGATATTTCATCGAAACAAGGCGAAATGAAATGTAAAAAGAATTTGGTTGATTACTGAAGTGGTAAAACGAAAAAAGAGTTTGGGAGCATTTGAGATCGTTTAATCACAAAAATTCGAAAAATGATTTCATAATCATCCAGTTTTACTGTTATAAGTTCTTCACAGATTTTAAAGGAATCGGCCAGTTCAATTTTTCAGAATCAGATAGAAAATGAGAATTTCTGATGAAAACTGATTAATTTTGCTGGCAAATAGAAGAATCCACATGTTTTAACGATTTTTATCGAAACCTAACGCTTTGAATTGAAAATAAATAATGAAAGATGGCATAAAATTTTAGAATCCTTGAAAATCCGTCAGACGCTGACAGAATTTGTTATTTTCTTCAGATCTCATAATTTCTTTATGAATTCCGATGAATTAATTTCCATTATGCCATTATCCATTTTGATTAAACTGAATTGAATTCTTTCCTCAAAGATAACGTCTCATGCAGAGCTGTGCTATATTGGATGATACTGATAGGCATTTGTCTCAATCACATGTTGAAAGCCGTTCAAAACATCGTGATACCTGGAATCGTTGAACATCCACCCAAACCTACATCAGAAGTGCAGTATAAAATATTAAACTCTACGAATCAAACTCCAATTGTTCATGATGATTCAATGAATTTAACGATAATTCATAAATTCACCTGGAGTGAGTACGAGCAGGGTTTAATGTTGAGTTCCTACTTTTGGCTTCATCCATTTATGGAGGTTCCTGGTGGTGTTTTAACTAGAAAATATGGTGCGAAGATTGTTTGTGGAACAGGATGGTTACTCTCAGCGCTACTGGGATATTTATTACCAATCGCAACGAAGCATCATCCATATTCCAATATTTTTATCCGAGTTCTTCAGGGTGGTGCTGCAGTAAGAAAAAAGCCTTTTCATGATTCAAATCCTGTGAATTTTCCTTTTTTATTAGCTTTAAGCAATAACTATCGGTTGAATAAATCGACACATGCTGTTTTATCGCTCCACCAATGAATTATTTCTTTTTTATGTTTTGATCTTCTCTGTAGATTCATTTATCTTCAGAGAAAATCTCTGCTTGAATTTTGCTCAATGGAAATTCATTTGTCTTTTTTCACAATCTGAGAGAAAATGTCCTACTCATTTTTTTTTCAGGGAGTTGCTTTTCCATCTGTTCATAGTTTAACGGCTAAATGGATTCCTCAGAATGAACGTAGTCAATTTATGAGTGCATACTTAGGTGAGTAATGGCCTTTTTCTTTGATTGAACTGCATTCAATAGCGAAAAGAAAAAGTAGTATGAGAGGCATTCCACGCTGTTTCAATGATTTTTCAAGCTTTTTTTTTTGGATTCTGTTCATTGTTGAATATGTTATCGAAATCGCTCAGAGATGTCAATTCTCATGGAACAAAAAAATCTTTTCTGAAAAATTTACGAACATTTCGAATTTGAAAAAATTCTGTAGATGTTCACTTCACACTGCGACTTACAATGCTCGTATTTTGTTGAATATCAGTTTTGTAGCTCATCCCTGGCTGACCCGTTGTTGTGCTATTGATTATCGGTCGTGTACCCATATCGATATGTCCATTCAGTCGATCTTTCATCTGTCACTGGTCGATAAGAATGATAAAATCTTTTGGAAAACAAAAATTATTGACAAAAATGTTTGTGCGATCGCTGCCTGTCGAAGCTAATTTACTTCTTTTTCACAAAAAAATTTAGAATTTGTATCGGCCATTGACCGATTGAAGATCGATTGAGTGAACATATCGATATAGGTAATGGACGGGTTCGCCAGGGATATCAACAGGAAAGAGACTCTGAGCACAGCTTGTGGCATAAAAATCAGTAGAATTGGCTGTATTAGCTGCGCAAGCAGCACAAACAACAAACAAACAAGCCCGGGAAAAAATGTTAAGATCTGATCGGATCAAATTAGATTTGATCAGATCTGAGATTTGGCACGCTCTGATCAGATCTAATTAGATCTGAGTTCCTCAAATCTGATCAGATCCAATTGGATCTGCACAAAATCTGGAATGAAAAATTTGAAATTTTTAGAGAAAAAGAAAGATAAATAGGAATTTGAATTCTTTGATAAACAAATGAATTAAAATTGAAATTTTTAAAGAAAAAAAAATCGGGAAAAATGGGCCTCAGTGGGATCGAACCTGGGACCATGGAATTACCAGTCTACTACTCTAGCCACTCAGCTGTCACACGATTCCTCGATAACGATTGAAATTTAAATCGTGATAACTGAAGAAAATCAGAAATACTAGAGGGGATAACTTCGGAGAAAAGTCAGGAATGCCCGAATGGAATGCAGAATCATTCATGAAGATAAATATAAAATTCTATGATAATGAAATGAGCACAGATCTGACAAATTGTGGATTTTTTTGAACCGATAAATTTCTATTTGAAAAACAGTTTTGAAAAGCCGTACTTATAGCTCCATGACTGTCCTACATGTGCATATTTTTAATTTTTTCAAAAGTAATTTATCTGTTGACGAAATTTGAAAAAAAAATAGAAATTGTTAAATGTCTGCTTTTTTCACTTTCATTAAATTCTACCTTATAAAGTGTTCATCTATCGCCTGATGCATCATAATGTGAATTGGACTGGATTTGATTATATCTGACTAGATTCAACTAGATCTGATTAGACCTAACTAGATCTGATTAGACCTAACTAGATCTGATTAGATCTAACTAGATCTGATTATGTCTAACTAGATCTAACTAGGTCTGATTAGATCTGGTTAGATCTAACTAGGTCTGATTAGATCCGATCAGATCTAGCTAGATCTAATCATATCAAATTAAATATAATCAGATCTAATTTGATCTGATCAGATCTAAACATTTTTTCCCGGGAGTGATTCAGTTCAACACTGTTTGGATCACTTCAAACCGTAAAGAAGACAACGAGACAACGAGAAGACAAGCGCGTAAGTCGAGCACTCTCAATCAGAGCTATCGACGAATATTCCATTGTTCATTTTAATGATTATTGAATCGGAACGATTAATTGGAAATATCAGATAGGATGATTTCGCTCTTATCCTCTTTCGCAACTCTTAAAATATTCTAAAGAACAGTTCATAGTGAAACCTCCCTATCTCGCATAGTTTCCGAGATATTCTCAAGCAGAGAAAGAACGACTCATCGCGTTTTACCTCAATCCTCAGATTAGTTCAATCAATTATTCGTTCGTTTCTCAGGTACAGTGATTGGAATAATCATAACTTATGTAATTTCCGGACATCTGATACTATATTGGGGCTGGGAAGCCGTCTACTACGCAATGTCATCAGTTGGTGTTCTATGGTGGATTTTTTGGTTCTTCTTTGTCTACGATTCACCCATTCAACATCCAAGGATAACGGAAAAAGAGAAAAGATATATCCTCGACAATATCGGAGAATCAACAGGAGTTAATCATGAAAAAACATCAATTCCGTGGAAAAAAATATTCACCTCGGCTCCATTGTGGGCAACTATAATTAGCAATTTGACTGCTGGATGGGGATACTATATCCTAGCTATCCAAGGACCAAGTTATTTGACTTTTGTCCATGGCTGGAATATAAAAAAAGTAATTGCAATAAATATCAAGTATTTACTATTTTTTTAAACAAGGCACTTACGTCTTTTTGTTGAAACAAACAGGTGCCCTTAAGATATAACGGCATCGTATTCTTTCTTTTTTTGTAAAGCAAATGGCGCTTTTTCACTATTCCAACCAAAAACCTAGAGAGGGGTAGAACTGAGATGCGTTGTTGTACGCTCACTTCAGGGGACCCTCTATCATTTTCACCTCCGAGATATTCCACCGCTCCTCTAAAGAGGAGAAAGAGCGTCCCCCACTCCCAATTACTATTCGTTGTCTCTCTTTCATCTATGGCTATCTCTGTTTTCTTGTGCATGCGGAGCCGTGTGCGGAATGACAAAGACACATATAGATGAAAGAGAGTCAACAATCACAATATTACCGTTGAAGAAAGAGCGACCTATCGTCTTCTTTCATCCTCGCGTCCAGGGAGTGGGAACGCAAAAACTGAGTCAGAATCTCCATTATTTTCCAAATCTGAGCCTCGCGCGAGGAAAATGATAGAGGTTTCACTGTACGCTCGTTCGCAAATGGTGATATATATTGGAATGGGTATGACCCTTTGGGGCCGCACTAGGAATTTTCTGATAGATAAGAAAATGTGAAGAATCATATTTTTTGTCATGAGAGGACATACGTCGAAATTTCGAGGTGAGAGGTGAGATTATTTGCCACTGATTCATGGAGTTTCTAATAGAAAAATATTAATTCGTAAAGTAGTTATGGGGCGGAAACAGTCTTCCATAAATACCTTAATAATCAATATTTTTTAATGGAAAATCACATAGATCGCTGACGAATGATTTCGCCTTTTACCTCTATTTGGAATTTTTATGTTATAACCAATAGGACCGAAAATATTTTGAAAACAATTCCATCATGGTCTCGTAAAAAAAATAAGAAATTGCTGGACTGATTTCAGCCAAAATCTGATCAACACTAATGTATATCGAGATGCGTCGAATCCGACATTGATCATCTCGATCGCATTATTGATTGATGAGGAAACGTGAATGAACACACACACACAACCCACACATACACATACACACACACACACACATACAGACATCATCCTTAGAACTATCAGAAAATGTTGTGGAAGCCTCAAAACGTGAAGATCAATCAAAAAATCGATTTTTCATTTTCGGAGCAAATACATAAACTTCCCTCATCGAGAAGTTAAGGAGGACAGAAGTTTCCCGAAGTCCAATAATTTGAAATTTTAATTTCAGACAGGTATACTAGCAGGTCTTCCACTTTTTCTCAGCTTTCTATTTGCTGTTTTTTCTGGGAGAGTATCCGATTGGCTGATTAACACCGGAAAAATGAATCGAACTAATACTCGTAAATTAGCAACATTTTTTCACACTGGTGGATCTGGATTAATGTCTATTGGAATGGCTTACAGTGGTTATAGTTCAAGTCTTGCATTTACATTCATGTGCTTTGGTGCTACACTACTGGGTACTATTCCATCAGGATCATGGGCAAATTACATTGATTTGAGTCCAAATTATGCTAGTGTCATTTTCGGATTGTCTGGATTACTCGTCAATTGTACTGGTTTCATTTCTCCGATTTTCGTTGGCCTTTTGACCAATAAAAACGTTAGTAAATTCAATTTTTTTATTTCTTTGATTGCTTAATAATATTGATTAATTCAGTAGTAAAGAGGTGAAAGGGTGAAATAAGGTGCTTTGGCCCTCCTTCTTTGCAGATAATTTCAAGAGCTAGCAAAAAAGATTGAAGCAAAATCGACCTATCTCGCTCAGTTTCCGAGATATCCTTTGAAAGTAAATGATAAAAAATGGACTTATTGTCTCAACTCTCCACTATTGAATTTCCTCATTCATTTCTGATTTTTTTTGTAACTCTTAAAATTTCCTACAAAAAAATAAGGGCAGAAAACGCATATCTCCATTACTTTCCGAGATATTTTTGAAAAGAGATGAGGTAAGAGTGTCACCTCGTCCTGTTTTATCTCTTCACTACTGAATTCGAATATTTTTTTCCAGCAAACAATTCATCAATGGAAAATTATCTTCTTGACTACTGCATTGATGCAGTGGGTTGGTTTCATTACTTATCTAATTTGGGGCTCTGGTGAGGAACAAGCTTGGAACATTGAAGAATCAGAAAGTGATGATGATAGCAGAAATGAAAGGATTGGATTAAAAAATTCTACGATAATCGATTCCAGCGAAAAATAAGACGTTTTTTTCAAATTGCAGCGAGAATAGCCCTGAAACTTATTGGGTTTTTGATTTTTCCTGAATTTTTGTAAATTTGAAATTCCTAAAAAATTGACAATAATTTAGACATACCGAAGCATTTTTACATTTTTTGGGGGGAAGATGGAAAAATCCTGGATCACTTTATCCCGTAGTTTCATTTCACCCTTTCATTGGGGTATTCATCATGTTATCCGCTTTGGTACCTTTAGTTTTTCATTAATATTCATATGAGTTTAGAATTCCTCATTAACACTCACTGAATTATGACAAAATTTAACTCATTTCTGAGAAACAATTTTTTGCGTGAAATTCAATCACACTCCTCGAATATCATTATTACTTACGTACAACGATACATTTCAACTGAGTACTGAAGTAGGATGTGCAACGGGATTCGTCCAGTCCCGTCACACTTCCGGTGGTCCCTATCCGCACACACGGTTCGATAGCTTGGGCGTGAGTTTATTCTTTCCCGGAGGAATAAACAAAACTCACAGTGTGCTGGTTTTCCCTGGGCTGACCACGCTTAACCTCTTAGGGTGGTTTCGGGCTAACCTGCTGAACCTTCGGTAGTAATTATTGGGGGAATTACTGACCCCAATGGACGATATGGGCAATCCATTCCCGGTAACACAGTGTGCTCGTTATGGTAGATGGGCGTGGATCTAGTTACAGTCCCTCTAGCGAGAACAAGTCGGAATTAGGTTTTCCGCGATAACTTCTGGATGAGCCCGTCCGCAGTATTCCTCTGATCTATCGTTACCCAGAGAATACCGGACGTCTTCATCCACACGAGAAACGCCACGTAGCCACGCTACGGGCAACCAACGATAACTCTCGCCGAAGCGAGCGGTGGAGGTTCCAGGGACTACTCCCGATCCTCTCGAGTCTGCCGCCCAAGGCAGACTAACTGATCATCGTGTAAAAATGTCTTTTTCTGTGTATGTGTGTGTATGATGACACATATCATGCTTTTTTCAATAACGGATATATATCCATCCAAAAATTTGATGGTATGCACGGAGAGAAAAAAACCATGAAAATTACTGTACAAATCACATTACCTTAGAGATGAAGCGTCAGGTTCATGAAAATATGTCAGATATCACATTAAATATTGCAGACTATCCGAGATTATTTGCCGCAATAAAAGTTCATTTTTACTGTTTCGTCTAGTATTTTTTGGGATGTTGACTAGGCTTACTCAAATTCATATGAAAAATGTCGAATTATTATTATACCATTAACACTGTTTGTGAACTTTCCCATAAATTTTACTGTCTTACACATTTAATCTTACCAATTTGGCATGTTATTGAATAATTCGGCTCCGGTCGCTGGCACTCGTTGATCTTCGCGGAAAACAATAACTAATGCGACTCCCCCGGACTCCCTGCTCCGCTATATTTACTTATATTCATTGCCTGATCTGATGAGAAGGTAAAACGGCACCCCTTTGGCGAAACAAATAGTTAAAAATATTAAAACTCATTTTCGTCTGAAGGGCCGCAAAGAGCAGGTAAGTCAAGTTTATAATGATAACTTCCAAGAGTTGCTCATGTGCCCTGCAAGTGAATATTGAAAAAATTACTCTGTTTGACGTTTCCAAATTTTCCTGTCAGTTATGATAACCTGAAAACCGCTTTTGTTGTTACAATATCCTTGCCCTGATGTCTTCTTTTTTTCTTTGTGATTCCAGCATGAATCCTGGTATCCTGAGCAAAAGTTTCAGTTATAAATTCTGTGAAGTGAAAAGCCAAAAATTTTGTAGTTGGATATATCTTAATGTTACCAAACGAGGATGACTCGGAGTTCTATAAAATTCAAAATATTATTCTTGGAGCTAATAATATTGTCCTAGTTATTGTTAAGAACTACAATGAAATTATTGACGAAAATGATTACAGTTTATGAATTCTCCCGACAAATGAATTACATTCATGCTATATTACTCATAAAACTCAGAGTTCGGGAAAAACGTTTATTGTTAAAATATTGATTTAAAAGATAATTGTATTGTTTGTTATAATTAAAATTCATTACTAAAATATGGCTTCAAATTATTTTGGTTTTTTCAACTACAAAACAAATTTTAAAAATTTCAAAGAAAAACAAGTGAAAATGATTCCAAAGAAGAATTAAAGGACCTAAAAATTTGTTGACTGGAGTTCAAAATTTGCTCACTGGCTTTTACTTTCTAATTGAAAAACTTGAAAATTCTCCTTGTCGTTGACAATAAATTTTAGGAGAAGATGATACTATAAATTTTATATTTTATATTTATTTTGTGCAGTTTTTGAATTTCGCATTGTGAATTTTTAATTGCGGATTTGAATTTTGATTGTTCATTTCTTATATCCCGAGTCTAGGCAACAGTACAGTAAAATTTACTTGATTTTTTACAATATTTTTTATAATTTTTTTCTTTCCGTATGGTCGCTATGTATGCCCCATGTGCGCACCCAAATTTGAGCCGAGATATTTCTAAAAAATTGTTGGAAGAAGTAATCGAATTATCCTACTTTACCTTTTTCGTGATCGAATCCTGTTCGTTCAATTACTCCAATGTAATCATCTCATTTGATTCGATGATTTTCATCAGCTTACATGAGACACACTGACAGGATTCTCGCTCGTCTGCATGTTCGCATTTGCCATTATCTCCGGAAATTTCTATGATTATATCTCAAAAAGAGACTTATTGACGAGGAGAAATGTATGTGAATTAGCAACATCTGGTGCCACTGCTGGTCCTGGATTAATGATTATCGGATTAGCATTCAGTGAATGTTATAGATCTCTTGCATTTTTCTTCATGTTAGTTCTTCGTTGTGGATTTCTCAGATCTTATCAGATCTGGTCAGATCTACTAGCATATCTGCCTATATCTCCACAGATATGACCTCATATCTACCGAGATATAACTGCAGATCTTATTATATATAATTCTATCTAAGTAGATAGAATTGGACATCATTAGTACAAACTATTTCAAGAAAAAATTTCCCGGGGAATTCCAATAAAGAATGAGCTATTGAAAACAATAGAAATTGGTATTTTAACCTTTTCAGGACCGAGCTATTTTTTGACCACTTTTTCAGTTTACGGTTCAGAGTTTTTATATTATTAAATATGAGTTGTATACCCAAAAAGATTGCGTTGCTTTCGCGCCACTATAGTGGTTCCCGGTCTGGAACGGAAAATACCAAAATTTTTTCGTGTTTTTCACAGTAAAATCAATGGATATCACAGGAAAAATGATTGGGAGTATGTTTTACTGAAAATCAACCAAAATATGTCTCATTTAAAATGTCATTCTTATAAATATTATCAAACTCAACGTATTCATGAAGCAAAATCCACTTTACCGGGTTTCAAAATTTTTTCTAAATTGCCATCATCCACGCCACCTTTCAATCATACTTAAAAATCGCAAATGAATACTAATAGACATTTTAAATGCCATTTCTCACATAGTCACTAAGTTCACTAAGAAACACGAATTGATAATAAAAATTACAAAAATAGCTGAAAGCTGCTAAAGTGGCTTCCGGTCCTAAAGAGGTGAAAAATAGCTATGATTTTTTATTGGGAAATGTTTGTTTTGAAAAAATATCTGAGCGAATAAGCAAGATTGGGCGATTTTGTTCTAGTTCTTTTTTGAAGAGAATTTTAAGTGCTACAGAAAAGGAATGAGATAAAAATAGCCTTATGTTTTCTTTTACTTCGTCGCTGCTGACATTGTGTTTAGATTTATACTCCATCATCGATAGCAAAGAGATAAAGTAAACAAATTCTCCTAAAATAAACGTAAATCACGCCTCGAGAGATGATAGGAAAATTAGTATTAAAAAAACCGAATATACTCATTAAGTAATGAATTTATGTGAAATAACAAATTTCTCAAAGAATTTCATATTCACAAGTATATCTGTCAAGTCCATTATTCCCTGGAAGTGAATTGCGTTCAGTATTTGACGAGAATTCATTGGAACAAGGCGAAATGAAATGTAAACATAATTCAATTACTTACTGAAGTGGTAAAACGGAAAAAGTATATAAAAACATTTGAGATCTTTTGATCGCAAAATTTAGTGAAATAATGTCATAATCACCCAGTTTCACTGCTATAAAGACAGAAAATGGGGATTTCCGATGAAATCTGATATATTCTGATGGCGAATAAATCGATATATTCTGACCATTTTCATCAAGACTTGATGCTTTAAATTAAAAATGAATGATAAAAGATGGTATAAGATGTCGAAGTATATGAAATTTCATCAGATACTGACAGAATTTTTCATTTCCTTTGGATCTCAAAATTTTTTTATAAATTCTGACCAATCCATTTTCCATTATGCCACTATACCTTCTAATTGAACTGAATTAAATTCTTTCCTCAAAGATAACGTTTCATGTAGAGCTGTCCTGTATTGGATGATACTCACAGGTACTTGTGTCAGTCACATGTTAAAAGCCGTTCAAAACATCGTGATACCTGGAATCGTCGAGCATCCACCCAAGCCTCCATCAGAAGTCCAGTGCAAAGTATCAAACTCTACAAATCAACTTCCAATTGTTCATAATGATTCAATGAATTCAACATTAGTTCATAAATTCACCTGGAGTGAGTACGAGCAGGGTTTGATGTTGAGTTCCTACTATTGGCTTCATCCATTCATGGAGGTTGTTGGTGGTGTTCTAACTAGAAAATATGGTCCTAAATTTGTTTGTGGAATGGGATTATTACTTTCAACGTTACTGGGATATCTATTACCATTTGCAACAAAGTATCATCCATATACCAATATATTTATTCGAGTTCTTCAGGGCATTGCTGCGGTAAGAAAAAAGCCTTTTCATGATTCAAATCTTATGAATTTCCTTTTCTCGTTTTCCATTAGTTTTAAGTAATATGAAATTATTCAATAGACTTCGAAGTCTATCAACTAATTTTTGTAGGAGAAATTAGCGAAACGGTAAAGAAGAATAAATCGATTTTGCATCAATTCTTCTTCGTAGAGATTATCGGCAGCTACGAAAGAGGATGAGGATGAAAAGGGGCACATATCTTCATTAGTTTCCGAAATGTTCATCAAATAATGACAGAATCCAGTAGTGAAGTGGTAAAATAGAAAAAAGTCATTTTTCGGATATTTTCGCGGTGTATCTCAAGCAATTCGGAAATTCTCTACAATAAAGATCTGGAAAAACTCGTCCGATTTCTCCGACTTTCCGAGATATTCTTGAATAACTATCGGCTGAATAAATCGACTTATTCTGTTTTACCACTTCGCTGTTGAAGTTACTCACAATCTGAGAAAAAAATTTCTCACTCTTTTTTCAGGGAATTGCTCTTCCAACTACTCATAGTTTAACGGCTAAATGGATTCCCCAGAATGAACGTAGTCATTTTATGAGTGCCTACTTAGGTGAGTAATTACCTCTCTCTTAGGTGAAACTGAATTCAGCAGTGAAGAGGTGAAGTAGTATAACCGGGGAAAAAAATTCTAATATCACATCTAATTAGATGTTGTTATGTCCACAAATTATTCAGTCTCTAGAAATAAAATAGAGTTATTCACCCCGAGGTGAATAAACTGCGAAACTGCAGTTTTTCTTTTCAATTCATTTTCCAAATTTGCTGATTATTGCTTCTTTGTCAAGGGCAATAATCATGCAATTTTCGAGACTATGAGTACGATCATTTTTGCGTTTTTCGCCTGTCGTTCACCTGATCCCGAATAGGAGCTGTCCTGTTGTGTAAAGACCGAAACACTAAACAGCGAGACGCCGAATTGATCTTTAACTACTAATCGAAGTCTTTATTAACCGTAAATGGGGACTTATTAGCGGATTATCGGGCAAACTGCAGCCTTTAATCGAAAGTAGTCTCTCGTTGTTCAAGTTGAAGTGCTAAGAATTTTCAACTGTAAACAAACTCGTTAAACAAACAAATTCTTTTGATATTAGTTAATTAATTACGGTGATTGAAGATAACTTCCCTGGTATTAAAAAGCCTTTACGGAAGACGGTCGACGGAATCACCTTTTAGATAAGGTGTAGATTCAAAAACCTAAATAATTAAACGAGGAGTGAGTAACGTCAACCTAAAACCTCATAATTCCAAACTTTCAACGTCAGTCAAAGTTGTGAAACCTTATCATCAATTATGCTGAATCATCATTGTTCACAATCTGACAAAATTCAATCAGTTATCTTTGTCTGTCTTTTATAAAACATTTAAAATCTCCTTTCTCCTAAATTCCTAAAAATCCATTGAGAACATATTCCCTCAACATGACACGGAAAGATACAAAACATAGTCGCATTCATTTTTCATAAAATTATAATTCAAGTTTAGTGTTCGAATATGAATAAATCAGTCCTCAGACGCGACGGACATCTTCTGACATAACAATGTATTTAAATCTTGAAAAGTGCTACGCTTCATTCTAAGCTTCACATCTGATCGGATCCGATTCTATCAAATTACAGATCTGCCAAGATGTAAATATACATGAAGCTTATCTGATTCATATGTGGGCTGTCCCGATGTGGGGTTCTCAGATCTTATCAGATCTGGTCAGATCTACTAGCATATCTGCCTATATCTCCACAGATATGATGTCATATCTGCCGAGATATGACTGCAGATCTAATCATATCTAATTAGATAAAATGATATCAAAAAAATTTTTGCCAGGAAGTCTGATTAATTTCTTAAAGATATCTCAAAATATTAGCGATATGGGGCGATTTTGCTTCAATCCTCTTTTGCAGAAAATTGCAAGAACTCTGAAAGATCATTGGAACAAAATTGCCCTATCTGATTTAGTCCGAGCTATTCTCAAACAAAGATTGTCAGAGAAGGAACAACTTATCGTGTTTTAATTCAATCGCCAGATTGATTTAATCAATTATTCCCTTGTCTCTCAGGTATATTACTCGCAGTAATGATTACTTACGTAATATCTGGACATCTGATACAGTATTTGAGCTGGGAAGCAGTCTACTACACAATTTCATCATTTGGTGTTCTATGGTGGATCCTCTGGTTTTCCCTTGTCTACGATTCACCCGTCCAACATCCAAGGATAACGGAAAAAGAGAAAAGATATATCCTCGACAATATTAGAGAATCAACAAGAGTTAATCGTAAAAAAACATCAATTCCTTGGAAAAAAATATTCACCTCGGTTCCATTGTGGGCAAACATGATGGGCAATTTCAGTGGTGGATGGGGAAACCATATCCTAGGTATCCAAGGACCGAGTTATTTGATTTTTGTCCATGGCTGGAATATAAAAAAGGTAATTTCAATGAATATTAAGTGTTTTACGGTTTTTTTTATCAAGACACTTTAATCCGGCACTTACACCTGTTAATTGACTGAAAAAGGTGTCCTTAACCCTTTGAGCGTCAAAATTATTCCCCATTCTGCGTGTAACCGACAGTAGGCGTTCGAATGCGTAGCAACCCAGGAGCGTACGAAGGATAAGGTGGGAAAGAAAATAAATTAGAGATATTTTTTATTCAACCAGTTTTCATTTTTTCAACTTTTGTGGTATTTTGAAAAACATTTCTCTTAGCATAAAGTTACTTTACATTGAACACATTGCCAACTACTTCGTATACTATAATTATTAGTAGTACGGCACTGTTGACATATGTACGGCACTGGTTGGGATAGAGAAAGGGATACACGCTCGAACCAACACTATGGCAGCACACTAATACCACTACGATCTCACATTCGATTGGCCGGCCCCCCACTCTCGCTCACACGTAGATTCCTGAAGAATTTGACGCTCAAAGGGTTAAGATATGACTGCGTATTATCGATTTTTTTCCGCAAAAAAAAACAAGCGCTTCTGTTCTGCTTAAACAAAGAAAACTTCAGTATTTCCATAATTTTTTCTGTGAAAAATTCCCCATAGTTCAATGATTTTAAATTTTATTTTCAGACAGGTGTCCTAGCAGGTCTTCCATTTCTTCTCAGCTTTATATTTGCTGTTTTTTTGGGGAGAATATTAGATTGGCTGATTAGCAGAGAAAAAATAAATCAAACTAATGCTCGTAAATTAGCAACATTTTGTCACACTGGTGGATCTGGATTGATGTTTATTGGATTGGCTTACAGTGGCTGCAGTCCAAATCTTGCATTTACATTCATATGCTTCTGTGCTGCACTACTGGGTGGTGTTTCATCAGGATCATGGGCCAATTACATTGATTTGAGTCCAAATTATGCTAGTGTAATTTTCGGACTGTCTGGACTGCTCGTCAGTTCTAGCGGTTTCATTTCTCCGATTTTTGTTGGCCTCTTGACCAATAAAAATGTCAGTAAATTACATTCTTTTCTTTTTCTTAAATACTCAATGACATTGATTAATTCAACAGCGAAGAGGTAGAATAGTATAAGTCGATGTTTTTCGTCAATCTTTTCGAGACATATTTGGAAAACAAAGCGAAATCCGCCTTTTGGCTTTGAGCCTTCTTTCAAAGAGAATTTCAAGACTTACCAAAAATGGTTCGGGCAAAATTGCCATATCTCGCTTAGTTTCCGTGATTTTCTTCGATAATAAGTGACAAAAAAAATGGACTTATTGCTTCAATTCTTGGTTCTTGAATTCCTTATTCGTTTTTTGTGAATATCTCGGAAACTAATGGAGATGCACCCTTTTTCCCCTCATTTTTTTTCGTAGCCCTTAGAGTTCTCCAGAAAAAAAGAATCAGCAGTTTTCGAAATATTCTTAAAAAATAATTAGATAAAAAAATTCTCTTGTCATGTTTTATCTCTTCGTTACTGAATTGAAGTAATTCTTTTAGCAAACGATACATCAATGGAAAATCATCTTCATCAGCACTGCATTCATTCAGTGGGCTGGCTGCATTATTTTTCTAGTTTGGGGCTCCGGTGAGGAACAAGCTTGGAACATCGAAACATCAGCAACTGATGATGGTAGCAGAACTGAGCGGATTGAATTGAAAAATCCTACGATAATTCATCCCATCACAAAATAAAAGTTTTTTCAATTTCTGCGAGAATAGTCTTGGAGTTTATTAGGTTTTGGATTTTCTCTGAATTTAGGCAGATTCAGAATTTTACAAAATTGACAGGAATGTGGACATATTCGAGTAGTTTTACATTTTCCTCTGATTTTCGATGAGGAGATCGGAAGAATCCCAAACTTTTTTTTTCCGATAGGTCCATCCGGCTCCTACATTGAGGTATATATCATGTCATCCACTTTTGTCCTTTCAACTTTTTATTAATATTCATATCAGTTCAGAATTCTCTATCCAAACTCATTTCTCAGATATCATTATTAGTTAAGTACAACAATATATTCCCACTTAGTACAGAATAGGATCATCACAAGTGGTTCATAATGTTATGTAAGGATGCTCTTTCAAATTTGTAATAGCAATAAAAAAAAGGCTGCAGGCCTGTATTAAAAAATCTGGAAATATTCCTGTAGATGGGCTAGCATGTCTGCATTATTTGTGAATTTTTTCAAATTTTTTTGGAATGTTCTTCACTCTGAAAAAAATTGGGATAATGTCGACTTATTGTGTTCAACCTCTTCACTATGCAATAAAAATTAATATGTTACAACTCGTTAGAATTTTCTTTCTTGTCAATTTTTTTAAAAGGCATACCTCGGAGACTAAACGAGATAGGACAATTCTGTTCTAGTCCTTTTTCGTAGAGAATTTCAAGTACTACAAAGAAAGAATGAGAAAAAGATGAACTTATTCTTCTTTGCTTTTTCGCTCTTGATACTGTGTTTATATTTATGCTGCACTGTTAAAAGCAAAGTGATAAAGTAAACTGACCTTTACGTTACGTGAATAATGCATCAAGGAGTGATAAGAAAATGAGTACCGGAAAAATTGAATTTCATACCCATAAAACAATAAATTTATGTGAAATGATAATTATTTTGAAAAATTTGGTGAACGTCAACTTTCTGTCAAGTCTATTCTTCTCTGAAAGTGAATTGAATTCAGTATTCAACAAGATTGCATTGGAACAAGGCGAGATGAAATGTAAAAATAATTCAGTTGATTACTGGAGTAATAAAACGAGAGAAGTGTATAGAATTTGAGAATTTTCCAAGAGACATTATCTTTTGATCACAAAATTTTGTTAAGTCATTTCATAATTATCCAGTTTTATTGCTATAATTTTTTCACAAATTGACTAGAATCACATGGGAGAGGATGATTTGTTATGAAAATTGATACATTCTGATGGTGAATATATTAATCCACATGTTCTGACGATTTCCATTGAAACCTAATGCTTTGAATTAAAAATGAATAATAAAAAGAGGGTGCGTGGACCACCTGTCCGCGCGATAGAAGTTATACTTCTTCAGCGTGATCTAAAACTTATTATTTGATAAATCAGGAGATGCGGTAGCGTCTCTCGATAAGTGGGACCCCAACACTCTCTGTCAGGCAAAGTATACCGCACTCCTATACGGCTAAATAGGATTCTAAAAATTACAATAATTGTTTTTATAGCCAAAATTCCATCTCGCGAGACTATTTTTTGGTAACATATGCATATGACTGTTATCTTTACATTTAACTCAAAAAAAAATTCGAAAAAAGGATTCTGTCGAAAAGCGAAGAAGAAATGACCCTGGGGTTGTCATACTTCAGACACAATTTCGCCCAGGCCTTGGCATAGTTGTCCTCCGTGATGTTGAAGGTCGCGACAAGATCAGCATCTGGACCACGAAGACACTCTTTCAATCGCGCCAACTTCTGTACATCAGGAATGTCGAGTTTTCCTACCAGTGCTTGGAAACTATCACTGAATTGTCTCTATGCAGGAAACGATCCACTGAACACTGGTAGGGACAGTGCAGCTAGTTGAGTGCCATTGTTGACTGGATATCTCTTCGTTGATTCTTCAATTTTTTCTAATTGCCCCTTGAGATCGTAGATTAGCATAATGCTCTTCATCTTGGCCTGTCTGCCTTGTTGGATTCCATCGTCAAGTTCCTAATCCATTTGCACAGGAATGAATTGCATTATTTCGTTTCGGAGTAAGAGGAATTCTGACCAGGCATTCGCGACGAGGCTCTCCAACACTTTCAGCCTCTGCATTGATGAATTGTTGATTTGGGCGGCTTCCAGCTGGATAGTTTCCTGGAGTTCTTCCAATTCACGAATTTTGATTGGCATTTGGCGCAATTCGATTCGTTGCTAATTGGTCAATCTTGCTTCAGGCCTTTGAGTGAAAACAGCCTATTGTTGAGTTTCTGTATTGACTACTATCACTTGTTGAGGCCCTGAAGCAACTTCTGCAGGTTGTTGAGACACTGGAAGAGTTACTGCAGATTTTTAAGGCACTGGAAGAGTTGCTGTTGGTTGTTGTGTGGGACCCACTGCATCGGTTGTCCCATTAGCCCTTCTATCGATGGATGAGGAGGTCTCTGGTGCTAATGGGTCGAATGAATCTCCGAGGAGATTAAATTCATTTTCACACAGTAATGAGGCTTCAGTTCCTCGGCTCACGTTGTGATCCTCTTGGCTCATAACTGTAATTAATTTCAGTTAAATTAGAATAAAGTGAAATAAAATTAGCAAGTAATTGAAGCGTTGAAGTTTCTGCTTTATCGACGGTTGGTAAACTGGAAATCGCTTTACTGACTGTTGAATCAAATCTGCTTTACTAACTGTCTGATGTCGGTTGAGTCGCCCTCTGTAGTGAGACTTGAGTGTCTCTCACTTTTTGAATTCGTGTTCACGTTGAGATGTAAACACCGAAGGCCTTGATGACAGAAAGGATCACTCAAGTTATTTTATTTTTCACTTTATCGCACACAAATTTTATCGTCTTTGCACTAGCTCGTGTGAACCCCGAAATTTTTTCAGTACGAGGCGTCCCTTTTTCACTCCACAAAATTCGCACTTTTTCTTTCCTACAGATCCGGCTTCTCGAAGGACCAATGTTTTGAACGAGATGATTTTATCATGGATTTTCCAGGGTGGATTGTAAGAGGCAGTTTTTTTGTTAAAAGAAAAATTGATGAAACACTGATTACACTGAGCCGCAAGGCAAAACCATTTTATTGAAACGGGGGAAAGCCGCTCGTCAAAGATATTATACACGTCACTTTTAATGAATAATTTGTTGAGTTTACTTTGATAGAAATGTTTGTTTGAGGTTCAAAATAACTTTCAATAGAAAAAAAAAGCTAATTAACACAATAATTAACACGTTGAGAATTAGATAATTTCGTGACAAAAAGGTACAACGCTGCGGCCAGTTTGACCGTTCAGTCTAGAGAACAGATCATTTTTGTAGCTCTCAAAATTCGTTTCAAAAAAATTAGGACAGGAAGGGTGTCTCTCCACAAGTTTTCGAAAGATTCTTAAAAAATAGCCTTGTCCTGTTTTACCTCTTCACTGCTGAACTGGAATAATTCTTCCAGCAAACAATTCATCAATGGAAAATCATCTTCTTCACTACTGCGTCCATTCAGTGGGATGGCTGTATTATTTATCTAATCTGGGGCTCTGGTGAGGAACAAGCTTGGAACATTGAAGGAACTGAGAGTGATGAAGATATCAGAACTGAAAGGATCAAATTGAAGAATCCTACGATGATCAGTTTCACCTAAAAATAAAAGTTTCTTCAATTTTTGCAAGAATAGCTCTGGAGTTTATTAAATCATCAACTTTACCTGAATTTCGGCAGATTTGAAATTTCACAAAATTGACAATAATGTAAACATACTAAAGCATTTTTTTCCTGTTTTTTTCAATGCGAGAATTGGCAAAATCCCAGATTGTTCTATCCCGTAGATCCATTTTGCCTCTACATTGAGGGATTTATCAGGTTGTCCGCCTCTTTCACCTTCAATTCCTCATTAATATTCCTATGAATTTGAAATTCCTTATGAAAACGCATTCAATTATCATAAAATTCTACTCACTTTCAAGAAATATAATTTGTTACGTACAATCTAATCACACTTTTTGAATATTATTATTACCCAAGTACACTGATTCGTATCAACTTAGTGCTGGAGTAGGATTATCACATGTAATTCATGATGTTGTGTGAACGTGCTGCTCTTTTTAATTTGGACTATAAATAATAAATGGTTCAAGGCGTTCACTAAGAAATCTGAGAAAATTCTTGAAGGTGATCTAGCATGTCTGAATTATTGGTGAATTTTTTCAAATTTTTTTGGAATGTCTTTCACCTCCAAAAAATTGTGATTACATTGACTTATTGTGTTCTACGTCTTCACTATCTAATTAATAGAGTTTCCTCATTCCTGAAAGATGTGTCATGCAGGTGTGTTCTATGGTGGATGATTCTGTGGGGTACAGCTTTGAATTATATGCTGAAAGTCAGTCAGAATATCGTAATTGCTGGTGTTGCGAAACGTCCTGATAAAGCACCGTCACAAGTTCAATGTAATACATAGAATAATGAAACTCCAATTCTCCCGAATCATTCGATAAATTCAACGAAACATGACGAATTCACTTGGAATGAGTACGAGCAAGGTGGGTTACATGTCTCTTCAGCACAATGTCAATTCAACACGCATACAATTCAACAAACAAATTCAACACATGTACAATTCACTCGAAAATATTTCAACACACGTGGAATGACTCACATGTCTGTACAGCACAACATCAATTTAACACAAATTTAATAAGCCCAAATTAAGGAAAATTGGGTTTGTAGAAAAAAAAAAAGAGGACGTATTTGTAAGCCACGATACTCAATCGATACATGGAATTTTTATGATGCAGTTCTGAATGATGATGCACGTACAAAATAATGCTGTAGAGGGATGGCATTTTAAATTTGCGAGTAGATTGCAGACGGCACTGTCGCAATTGGGAAAATTCATAAATGTATTGAAGAATGAACAGTCGGTAACAGAAGAATTGATTGAACAATTCATTGCAGAAAGGCAAATTGGAAAAAAAACTAAGATTATGAAGAAAAATGGAAAAAAAATGTACAGAATTTTAATGCAACAAATGATATTATTGAATACCTCAGTGAGCATGCACATAATGGGAAAATACGAAAAAAAAGTTTCGAATCATTTTAATTGTCCCGTAATTGATAAATGCATCATGTAATTGTATTCTGTTGCCTGGGAGATATCGCACTGAATTATGCTGTATGTAAATAATTTATTATTTAATTTTCTTTTTGAATCTTTACTAAATTTGATTGTGTTAAAGTGAACTTATGCAGAGATTAAATAAGATGAAATAAACTTGTGTTGTATTTTATTGTGTTGAATGTGTATGTTGAATTGTACGTGTGTTGAATTGACGTTGTGTGGTGGAGACGTGCCACCGCAAGGTTTGATGTTAGGTGCTTATTACTGGATGCACTGGTTGAGTGAAATACCCGGTGGTGCTTTAACTAAACAATATGGTAATAAAACTGTTTTTGGAATGAGCATGCAGTGTACGTCATTATTAGAAATTTCATTACCAATTGCAATGCAGTTTCACGATTATGCTAACAACGCCATTCGCATTCTTCAGGGCATAACTGTGGTAATTAGCAAATGGAAATATTGAGAATTAAAAAAAAATGAATCTTTTTTTTTGTCCGTAGGGAATTTGCAAATTGAATTTCAATTCTTTCATTTCACTTTCAAGAAATAAGAGATCAATCGCACTATTTCGCTAAATTTTCGAGCTATTATTTGCGCCGTTTTACTTCTTTTATTCAAATAATCCTTCCATTGGTATGGAATAACTTTCGATCAGAAAAATGTGTTGAATGGAAACACGAGTTGTCATCGGAAATTATTTCTGTTTCTTGGAAACAATTTTTCTCGAAAAAAAACATGGAAAAACGAACGTAGCAACTGCGTCATCAACAATCGGTACTCAGGAATATGCGTAATTGTATAATTGGGAGGGGGGCAGTTAATGGCCTCAGGTAGAAGGATTATTAATGGAATTAAAGCCTGGCGACCTTAGCTGCCTGAATGTTGCCCATCTCTGTTCTACAGTAGTTTTTAAGATGATGACTCTTAGATTAATGACTCTTGAATTGGCATTCAGTGGGTGTTATCCATCCCTTGTATTTCCCTTCATGCTAGTTGCGATTATGCTAGTTAGTAATTTGTCATGGGAACCATTGACAAAGTTAGTTGAATTGGGTCGAAATTATGCGGATGTTCTTCTCGCAATTACTGGAGCAATAACGGAGATTGTAGCAGTTATTTCATCGATTATCATTGGTTTCTGACATTTAAGAAGGTCCGTGAAATTTCCGAATTCTCCTAAAGCAACAAATCATTGGAAATTAATGATTATTTTTTATAACGGTAAAATAACATTTTAGACATTTAGACACTGTAATGTCAATAGAAATGTCTTTCCATTCCCGATTGGATAAAATTAGCTTTATGGTGACTACATACTAATGATGTTAAGAACCTGAGGAAGCCAGAATAAAACGGGCGAAACGTCGATCAATTCACAATTACTTAGTATTGTTAAACTTAACAATTCCAAAGTCCCATGATCCCTACATCTGGATTATTTTTGTTTTCAGCAAACGATTGGACAGTGAAAAATCATCGTCTCCATTGCTGCTTTCAATCAGACACTCGGTTCTGTTGTTTTTCTCATTTGGGGCTCTGGTGAGGAACAGCCGTGTAATAAACAGAGATACAAACAGGGAAAATCCAGTGAAGAGACAGTGGAAAAAATTGAATTGAATACTTATTATCAATAATAATTGATTGAAAAACGATAAAAAATAACATTTTAAAAACCGTTTTAGTTTATTTCTTGCGGCAAATGTTTTTTACTAAGACATAATTCAGGAATCAAGCGAGATGAGATAATTCTGTCCGGATTCTCTTTCGTAGAGCATTTCCAAAGCTACACACAGAAAACACTGAGCGTAGAAGACGCGCAGAAGTGCGTAATCACTGCACATGTGTGCGTACTTCACGTTCTTACAATCGAACGTGATCTACGCACACTCGGTGCGTGATGTATGCACACGTGTGCGTGATGTACGCACACGTGTGCGTGATGTACGCACTCTTTTTGCGTGATCTACGCACACTTGTGCGTGATCTACGCACACTTGTGCGTGATCTGCGCACACTTGTGCGTGATCTGCGCACACTTGTGCGTGATCTGCGCACACTTGTGCGTGATCTGCGCACACTTGTGCGTGATCTACGCACACTTGTGCATGATCTACGCACAGAAGTGCGTGATGTACGCACAGTTGTGCGTGATGTACGCACAGTTGTGCGTGATGTACGCACAGTTGTGCGTGATGTACGCACAGTTGTGCGTGATGTACGCACAGTTGTGCGTGATATCGACACACGGTAAATAAGCGAAATAAAGCGAAATAGACGTTAATATGGGATCAGGAGGGAGTTTTTCCAGTTTTTCGCTATCATCTCGGTAAATAAGCGAGATAGAGCGAAATGGACGTTAATATGGGATCATCGGGGAGTTTTCCAGTTTTTCGCGATTATCTAGGTGAATAAGCGAGATAGAGCGGAATGGACGTTAAGATGGAAGCAGGAGGGAGTTTTACGTGATTATCTCGATAAATAAGCGAGATAGAGCGAAATGGACGTTAATTTGGGAGCAGAAGGGAGTTTTTCCAGTTCTTCGTGATTATCTCGGTGAATAAGCGAGATAGAGCGAAATTGATACCAATATTGAATCAGGAGAGAGTTTCTTCAGTTTTTCGCTATCATCTAAGTAAATAAGCGAGATGGAGCGAAATGGACATTAATATGGGTCATCGGGGAGTTTTTCGCGATTATCTCGGTGAATAAGCGAGATAGAGCGGAATGGTCGTTAACATGGAAGCACGAGGGAGTTTTACGTGATTATCTCTATGAATAAGCGAAATAGAGCGAAATGGACGTTAATTTTGGATCAGGCGGGAATTTGTCCAGCTTATCGCGATTATCTCGGTGAATAAGTGAGATAGAGCGAAATGGACGTCAATATGAGAACACCAGGGAGCTCTGTTAGTTTTTCGTGATTATCTCGGTGAATAAGCGAGAGAAGGCGAAATGGACGTTAATTTAGTATCAGGAGGGAGTCTTTTCACTTTTTCGCGACTATATTGGTGAATAAGCGAGATAGAGCGAAGCAGACATATGGAATTATGAGGAAGTTTTCACATGAAATAATGTCCTCCCGGGATGAAAAAAATCGAGTCTTTCAGTGGTCGAAAGACTCCTGTCCCGGTCTCTACAGAGTCCCTATTCGCGCCATGGCAGGGACTTTCTAGAGACACCTTGCTGACCTCCCGTACGGGACACGTGTCCCTCCTACAGGGACTCTCAGTCCCTGCTTAACGAACCAGAGTCTTCAGCGCAGAGACTCAGTCCCTCGTCTCGTCATGACCACGATTCTCATGCTGCTAATTAACGTTTTTTCCTATTTCTCGCCTAATTATATGATTAACAATTACCTATCATGACAATAATTATAATCACATAAAGATGAAGCGAATAAAAAAAAAAAAGAAATCGGTCGGGTAGTTCTTGAGATAGTCCAGGCGGTCACCCATCCAAGTACTGACTGTGTTCGATGCTGCTTAACTCTGGTGATCGCCTGAAATACTCCCGTTGCTCGCTGCTAATCTGAAACATATACTTTTCCTTATCTCAATTGGGTTCAAATATGCATCGCATATTTCTTTTCCAATTTTTAAAGAATAACGGCTGCAAATTTCTATTGGATGGAGGATCGGGAATTGAACGATTAAAAAATTAAAACAAAAAATTTCAGACACATAATTTTCAGCACAAATTTCCTCAGCTCTCTAATAAAATCAAGGGAAAAAAACCCATCTTCAACATTTTTATCAATTTCAAAAGTTTCTCATAATATAAGCACCAAGACTATAAAATGTATCCATTTATCCCTTACGTACGTTTTACCCCAGTTTCCCTTAATGTTGGGAATTTTGATTAAAGTCAAATATAAAAAAAACCATAATTTCCAAATATTGTAAAAATTTAGAACTTAAAAATTATTTAGTTGAAATGAAAGAGTTGATCCATCTTTCAGTCTCTCCCGTAAGGACTCATGTCTCTGTACATCTCCATAAATTCATTGAAAGCCCAACAAAGATTCGAGTCCTCACGGGAGAGACCAGCAAAGATTGAAGTCCTTACGGAAGAGACACGAGAGACACTGTAGAGACAGTTGCGGGACTTGCGAGACACTCCAGAGACTGAAAAGTCTTTCTGGGAGTCTTTGAAGACCGTAAAAGACTCTCAAAAGACTCAAAAATTTTATCCCGGGCTCTTGATCCCAAATTAACGTGCATTTCGCTCTATTTCACTTATTCACCGGTATAGTCGTGAAAAATCTAATAAACTCCCTCCTGATCCTAAATTAACGTGCACTTCGCTGTATCTCGCTTATTCACTAAGAGAATGACGAAAAACTGGAAAAACTCCCTGGTGATCTCATATTAACGTCCATTTCACCCCATCTCGCTTATTCACCGAGATAATGACGAAAAACTGAAAGAGCTCCCTGGTGATCTCATATTAACGTCCATTTCACCCCATCTCGCTTATTCACCGAGATAATCACGAAAACTGGGAAAACTCCCTCCTGATCCCAAATTAACGTCCATTTCGCCCCATCTCGCTTATTCACCGAGATAATGACGAAAAACTGAAAGAGCTCCCTGGTGATCTCATATTGACGTCCATTTCGCTCTATCTCGCTTATTCAGCGAGATAATCGCGATAAGCTGGACAAACCCCCTCCTGATCCCAAATTAACGTCCATTTGGCTCAATCTCGCTTATTTATCGAGATAATCACGTAAAACTCCCTCCTGCTTCCATCTTAACGTCCATTCCGCTCTATCTCGCTTATTCACCTAGATAATCGCGAAAAACTGGAAAACTCCCCGATGATCCCATATTAACGTCCATTTCGCTCTATCTCGCTTATTCGCCGAGATAATCGCGAGAAACTGGATAAACTTCCCGATGATCCCATATTAACGTCCATTTCGCTCTATCTCGCTTATTTACCGAGATGATAGCGAAAAACTGAAAAAACTCTCTCCTGATTCAATATTGATATCGTCGCCTTAGAGTGAATGGGGTGTAAGTGCCAAAAACACAAAATTCTGGTGTGAAAGGGGCGTATGTCCACTTATCACTCCAAAATGTTTTTTATGGCCTTTGGAACATTATTTGGATAATTGAAAATTGAAATAACAAAGTGGCGTAACTACCAATTTTAAAATGAAAGGGACGTATTTCCACACTTACGCCCTTTTGTTACTTCCTTTTTAAACGTCATATAATTGTTGAAGTTAATGTGAAAAGGACGTATCTCCGCACTTACGCCTCTTTGTTTTTATAATTTTTCCTATCTCATGAGAATATTTGGAGTTACGCCCTTTTGTTTTTAGGTTTTCTCATCTGAATTTTGGCACTTACGCCTCTTTGTTTTTAATTTTTTTCCGATGATTAGAGAAAATTCAATGAAAACACTAAAAACAAAGAGGCGTATCTCCAGCACTTACGCCCCTTTGTTATTAGTCAGTGGTACTTACGCCTATGTGTTATTATTTTTTATTTTTTTACTAATATTGCGTCAAAGGCCTTTGAAAGCCTATTGGAGCAATATTAGTGGAGATACGCCTTTTTGTTATTTTGAAGAAAAAAAATCGGGAAGAATGGCACTTACGTCCCTTTCACTTTAAGGCGACGACATCTATTTCGCTCTATCTCGTTTATTCACCGAGATAATCACGAAAAACTAGAAAAACTCCCACCTGATCCCAAATTAACGTCCATTTCGCTCTATCTCGCTTATTTATCGAGATAATCACGTAAAACTCCCTCCTGCTTCCATCTTAACGTCCATTCCGCTCTATCTCGCTTATTTACTTAGATGATAGCGAAAAACTGAAGAAACTCTCTCCTGATTCAATATTGGTATCAATTTCGCTCTATCTCGCTTATTCACCGAGATAATCACGAAGAACTGGAAAAACTCCCTCCTGCTCCCAAATTAACGTCCATTTCGCTTTATCTCGCTTATTTATCGAGATAATCACGTAAAACTCCCTCCTGCTTCCATCTTAACGTCCATTCCGCTCTATCTCGCTTATTCACCTAGATAATCGCGAAAAACTGGAAAACTCCCCGATGATCCCATATTAACGTCCATTTCGCTCTATCTCGCTTATTTACCGAGATGATAGCGAAAAACTGAAAAAACTCTCTCCTGATTCAATATTGATATCTATTTCGCTCTATCTTGCTTATTCACCGAGATACTTACGAAAAACTGGAAAAACTCCCTCCTGATCCCATATTAACGTCTATTTCGCTTTATTTCGCTTATTTACCGTGTGTCGATATCACGCACAACTGTGCGTACATCACGCACAACTGTGCGTACATCACGCACAACTGTGCGTACATCACGCACAGCTGTGCGTAGATCACGCACTTCTGTGCGTACATCACGCACTTCTGTGCGTAGATCACGCACTTTTGTGCGTAGATCACGCACAAGTGTGCGCAGATCACGCACAAGCGTGCGTAGATCACGCACAAGTGTGCGTAGATCACGCACAAGTGTGCGTAGATCACGCACAAGTGTGCGTAGATCACGCAAAAAGAGTGCGTACATCACGCACACGTGTGCGTACATCACGCACACGTGTGCGTACATCACGCACCGAGTGTGCGTACATCACGTTCGATTGTGAGAACGTGAAGTACGCACACATGTGCAGTGATTACGCACTTCTGTGCGTCTTCTACGCTCAGTGTTTTCTGTGTATACAAAAAGGATATGATGCAAAGTCAGCCTATCTCGATTAGTTTCCAAGATTATTCTGAGAAAAAAAAATGAGAAAAAAATTATTTATGCTCTATTATGACGAGAAAAGAGATAAAGCAAACTAATCCTCTAATAACGTAAATTATGTCTTGAGGAGTGATAGGAAAATGAGCACTAGAAAATTCGAATGTAATACCCACTAAATAATCAATTCATATGGAATGATAAAAATTTTCAAGAATTTGATATTCATGATTATTTTTGTGAAGTTCTTGCGTATGTAAAAGTGAATTGAATTCAGTATTCAATGAGATTTCATTGGGTCAAGGCAGAATGAAATGTAAAAATAATTCAGTTAGTTCCTAAAGTGGTAAAAGAAAAAAAGTGTATAAAAGTATTTGAGAATTTTCCAAAAGATATCACCTTTTGATCACAAAATTTTGTCAAATAATTTTATAGTTTTCCAGTTTTACTGCTTTAATTGTTTCACAGATTCATCAGAATCAGACGGGAAATCATGATTTCTGTTGGAATCTGATGTATTCTGATAGCGAATACATAAATTCACATGTTCTGATAATTTTCATAAGAATCGAACGTTTTCAATTGAAAATAAATAATAAAAGATGGTATAGAATGTTAAAATATGCGAAAATTCGTCAGATGCTGACAGAATTCGTTATTATCTTTAGATCTCATATTTTTTTGATAATTCCTGATGAATCCATATCCATCATGCCATGATCTATTCTAATTGAAATGAATTAAATTCTTTCCTCAAAGATAACGTCTCATGCAGAGCTGTCCTGTATTGGATGATACTCACAGGTACTTGTGTCAGTCACATGTTGAAAGCCGTTCAAAACATCGTAATCCCTGGAATCGTCGAGCATCCACCCAAGCCTCCATCAGAAGTCCAGTGCAAAATATCAAACTTTACGAATCAAACTCCAATTGTTCATGATGATTCAGTGAATTCAACAATAGTTCATAAATTCACCTGGAGTGAGTACGAGCAGGGTTTGATGTTGAGTTCCTACTATTGGCTTCATCCATTCATGGAGCTTCCTGGCGGTGTTCTAACTAGAAAATATGGTCCAAAATTTATTTGTGGAACGGGATGGTTACTCTCGGCGTTACTAGGATATTTATTACCATTTGCAACGAAGCATCATCCATATACCAATATTTTTATTCGAGTCCTTCAGGGCTGTGCTGCGGTAAGAAGAAAACCTTTTCATAACTCAGATCGTGTGAACTTTCATTTTTCATTAGTTTCGAGGGATATCGTGCAGTATATCGACTCATTTTTGTGACAGAACTTGACCAGTGGAAGAGTAAAAAAAATGGGACGATTGTTTTGAACAATCCGACTGAAAATATTTTACTCTTCTTTTACAGGGAGTTGCTTATCCATCTACTCATAGTTTAACGGCTAAATGGATTCCTCAGAACGAACGTGGTCAATTCATGAGTGCATATTTAGGTGAGTAATCGTTTATTTTTCTGTTGGAACTGAATTCAGCAGTGGAGTGCAACCTGATCACTCTGGTCGGGTGATGACGGATTCCCCGCAGTGTTATTCTGGCTGCGACATTCCCGATTCATTTCCTGCTACCCAGACACGTTTAGCGAATTTCTGGCAACGTCGCTTGGGAGGACAACTTCATCAGGGCCAGTCTATGGAGCCGAAATCATTCGCCGTTAACACTAACTTTGGCTCCATAGAGAGGCCCTTAATTTCCAAGGGTACTTCCAAAAATAAATAACAAAAAAAATTATTCTATGGCACGCCTATTTGCTATTCAAAATAGTTATGGAAATTGTGCTTCAACAAAATTACCTTCATGAAAATAAATTTCCATTAGGTCTAGAGATAATTGTAATTCATTGAATTATCATGAAGTTGAAGTATGAGTGACGAATAGAATTCGAAGTATATCTTGACATAAAATTGAAACTTCACTTAATTTTATCGTACAATCCAGAAATTTATGATTTCGAATTATGAAACAAATTTTAATTTCAGTATTAGATAAGACTATTTTGTTCGAATTCTTTTTCGTAGCTCTCAAAATATTCTACAAAAAGAGTTCATAGTGAAATTGCCTTATCTCACTTATTTCCGAAATGTTCTTGAACGAAAATTGTCAGAGCAGAAACGACTTATTGTGCTCTACCCCAAATTAATTTAACTAATCATTCATCTGTTTCTCAGGCACTGTGCTCGCAGTAATCATAACTTATATAATTTCTGGACATCTGATACAGTATTTGGGCTGGGAAACAGTCTACTACGTAATTCCATCATTCGGTGTTGTATGGTGGATCTTCTGGTTCTTCCTTGTCTACGATTCACCCGTCCAACATCCAAGGATAACGGAAAAAGAGAAGAGATATATCCTCGACAATATTGGAGAATCAACAAGAATTCATCATAAAAATGCATCAATTCCTTGGAAAAAAATATTCACCTCGGTTCCATTGTGGGCAACCATAATGAGCAATCTGGGTGGTGGTTGGGGATACTTCATTCTAGCTATCCAAGCACCAAGTTATTTTATCTCTGTCCATGGCTGGAATATAAAAAAAGTAATTTTACTAAATATTAAGGGTAAAAGGGGCGAATCTCTTAGATCTGTGACAAGATGTTTTTTCGTGCTTCTTGCCTCCGAATGAAAGTTATAGAATCGTGATTTGATTTTATTCAGAGATTTTATCACAATATGATTGTAAATGATTCGAAACGTCAAGAACCGCCATTTTTTGAAAATGTCTGTATGTGTGTTTGATATGTGTACCCCAAGTGTTCACCGAAATTTTAGCTGAAACGACCCAATAGCGCATGAGAAAAATAAAAATGTCGAAAAATCGTTTTTTCGACTCTTTTCGATGAAAGATTAAATTTCAGCATCCACTCTCAGCGAGGAGATGCGCGCTTATAAAATGCATCTTCACCTCTTTGAGGTGGTGAGTGTTCCGATTATTAGTATTTCCCCTTACACACAAAGTCGTTGGCTTTGGTTATAAAATTCCATTCGAAAGCGTCCTGCTAATCTTATTGGCAAAATAATAAAGATCGCGTTAATGGTGGGATTGCCAAATTATGCACAAGGAGTGGAGCTCCTGCTTGTTTTTTTTATCAAGGTGTTCTAATTTAGAACTTACGCCTGTTTCTTGGAAGAAAAATGCGTAAGTCCTGGAGATATGCCTCTTCGAGTCGAATGATCAACACTTACACGGAGAGAAAAATATAGGAATTTTTCTAAATGATTTTTTTAAAAATCACCATGCCGCTTCATAAACGGGATGCAATTTGCTTCTGAGCCGAAAAATTCCCATGCTCCACATCATAACTTTTGCTGTTTATTTCTTTAAAAAAATAGCCATTTTATACTTGGCTTTGGATTGAAATATCTCGAAGACTACTGAAAAGTTATCGAGACATGCTGTGAATGAAATTCAGAGGAAAGATTAACGAATAAAATAAGCAAAACTCCGTTTTTCTACGACTCGTAGTTATTAAGATATTAATTTTTTAATAAAGATTCAGGAAGGACGCCCGAGCGCCCATTTATTTCCTATCGGGCTTCGTCCATTGTTCCTGAACTACTCATTTAAAAATTGATATCTCGGAAACTACTCGTCGTAGAAAAGCGGTATTTTGCTTGTTTCCTTTGTTAATCTTCCCTCTAAATTTCATTCACAGCATGTCTCGATAAATTTTGCATAGTTTTCGAGATATTTCAATCCAAAGCCAAGTGTAAAATGACCAATGGCTCATGTACCGAAAACAGTCGAAGGTACCCGACTATGCCCCTTCGTCTACCACATTATGAGGCTGGCATGGGAAAAATTCGGAAGTAAACGTATGAAAATTCTGAGTGGCTACCTAAAATTTCTAAGTGCCAGGAGAAATTGTCATTGGATGGATGGAGAATTTTTCTTCAATTGCCAAGGAGAAAGGCATTGGCTAATATTTTCATGATGCCGCTTCACAATTCATGTGAGACTTTTTCCTAAAAAGTGAATCGGCCCATGCATTCATTCCTGACAAAAGGACATTTTTGCCATTAATAGACTCATGAAATACCCCCGGCCTGTATTTTGCATCCACATTATGTCGCTGAGCATCATGATTTTTCAGAAAAATTTCTCTCCGTGTAGAATTGTGCATTATGAGTTTTTTTGTGCAAAAAAACAGGCGCTTTTTTTTCTTGAGAAAAAAACGGTAAAAATGTTAATATTTTCATAAAAGTTTCTTCAAGAGTTCGTCAACGTCCAATAATTTAAAATTCTCATTTCAGACAAGTTTACTAGCAGCTCTGCCGTTTCTTCTCACCTTTATATGTGCTGTTTTTTTTGGGAGAATATTCGATTGGCTGATTAACAGAGAAAAAATGAATCGAACTGATGTTCGTAAATTAGGAACATTTATTCATACTGGCGCAGCTGGATTGATGTCTATTGGATTGGCTTACAGTGGTTGTAGCTCATATCTCGCATTTACATTTATGTGCTTTGGTGCTGCACTAATGGGTGCTATTTCATCAGGAACATGGTCAAATTATATCGATTTGAGTCCAAATTATGCTAGTGTAATTTATGGATTGGCTGGATTACTCGTCAATTGTACTGGTTTCGTTTCTCCGATTTTCGTTGGCCTATTGACCAATAAAAACGTTAGTAAATTCAATTCTTCATTTTTTTTAATTACTCAATGATATCGATTGATTCAGTAGCGAAGAAAAATATCGAGGAAAAATTGCTCTATCTTGCTAATTTTCCGAGATATTCTTTAGAAATAAATGACAAAAAATGGACTTATTATCTCATTCCTTCATTATTGAATTTCTTCATTCTTTTCTGGTTCATATTTGAAAAAAATGGAGATACGTCCTTTTTGCCCTAATCTTTTTCAGTAACTCGTGAAATTTACCTATGAAAAGGAAGATGTGGGTTCGACTCCCTCGTCGGGACTATCCGGGTATATTTCTCGAATTTCCTATAAACTCATATCAAGATGGATCCTTTCCTATTCTCCCCAAGATTCCCATCAAGATTAAGACACAAGGATGTATATGCATTTTTTTCTCGAGATATTCTCATAAAAAATCAGAAAAATCGCCTTGTCCTGATTGACCTCTTCGCTACTGAATTGGAATATTTCTTTCAGCAAACGATTCATCAATGGAAAATCATCTTCTCCATCACTGCGCTCATTCAGTGGACTGTTTGTATCATTTATCTAGTTTGGGGTTCTGGTGAGGAACAGCCTTGGAATATCGAGGAATCAGAGAGTGATGATGATAGCAAAACTGAAAGGATTAAATTGAAAAATCCTACGATAATCCGCTTCAGCCAAAAATAAAAAGTTTTTTCAAGTTCCTACGAAAATAGCCCTTTATCAGATTTTTCCGGGGAGATACAGGTATTTTCTGGCAAAGGAGAAGAGAAGGGAACTGAACTAGGGGAGGGAAAGGGAATAATCAGAATTATTGTTGGAGAATTCAATTAGGTTATCAGTAAAAGATTATACTTCATGACTTTCCATCAAGTTTTGTCATGAACTGGTGAATTCCAATGCAGCAATTGTGTTATTAATAGGAAATTAGAGGCAATAAGATTCAAATCAAGATAGACATCTCGGAAATGACTCCGGAATGAGTAGACTCAGGATACTTCAATTTCTATCGTTTATGAACACATCAAATACTTCTAGTGAGTAATGAGTAATTATTCCAATTTATAAGTTTTTTTGCCTTTTTCTACCACTTTATCTCTGCTATTATCATTATGTAAAAAATATCGAATAAACTGATGAATTTAGCAAGAAACTTCGTTTTGTAATCTCTGTATTATTTTCTTATTTCTGGAATGTAATGCAGCCGAGATAAATTATTTATTTTGGAATTTTTCATTATTAATTTTGATGGGCGATGAGGGGAGTGGGCAGACCGGAATTGAGTACAGGCTCCGGGACAGTTCCGGATTTTGACGAAATTTTTTGGGTCTTCATGTAAAGTTTCGTGTTTGCGCGGAAAATTCCATGTTGTCACAGAAAGTGAGCATCTACCCTTCAGAAAGCCAGCAAAAGTGAACTTTGATAACGGAAGGGGTAACTCACCATGAGAAATTCGTACTTTTCAACTACCGTGAACACCCAGATTTTCACGGTAATTGAAGTAGTGCTACTTACATGTTCTAAATTCAAAGTTGGATGTCGTATCGGGGACACTGGTGAGGAACAGCTACGCAATAATGAAAGATTCAGAAAAGCCAGTGAAGACGGTAGAAAAAATTAACTTCATTTCTCACTTAACCCTTGGAGTACACACCTCTGAACAGAACTTCAGAGCACACACAGGGTCAAATTGACCCCACTCCATTTTCCGAGAGCTACATCTCGAAAACTATGCATTCTTTCGGAATCTATGTTATGAGGTTTTTTGTAGATAGCACCATGTACTTTCGAATACACTCATCGTTGGTTTGATTCAACTATTCTTTCATGGTGAAGAATTAATCGAAATTGGACCTCTTTTCGAAAGTCGGCCAATTTGAATGAAAAAACTTCAAAGCGTCAGAGTCGACTATTTCGAATATTTTTATCCATTTCATCATATTTTGGGACAAAAAAGTTTTTGGGGTCGAAATGACCCTTAGTGTACTCTGAGGGTATATATATGAAGAACTCATATTTTGAGAATCGTTTTGGATATTCTTGAAATAGGAATGAAAGGAAAATGGATTCATACTTTTTTTTACTTTTTCACCGAAACCTCAAAAAATTATATTTTTTCATTACATAATATGAAATATTGTGTTTGGATTATTGCTCTGGATTTATCTCCTTTCTTGCAGCAATCTAAGTAGTAAGTGCGCGTTTCTAGCGAAAAGGGGCGGGGCTTCCCCCCCCTTCCCCCCCTCTATTGTGCGTCGGTCCCATTGTGGGCCCCTCTATTATTAGGATGCAGGTGTTCACCTGTAGGGAATGATTAATGGGTTTTCCGTCGTGGGAAAGATTTTTTCCGAAAGTGGGTGGCAGAGGGTGGGAAAGGAATTTTTGGGGAGGTTGTGGGTGGTGGGAGGAGGAAAATAGGGCGGAGGGTGGCGTGTGAGGTGTCTGGGGAAAGGGGAGAACGTGGGGAGGTGGGTGGTGGGTGAATTTTGCTATTCCAAGAGCGAGAAAAAATCTCGCAACTTCAAAAGTTCATTTTTTGAAACTCTCCTCTGAAAAATGAAAAAAAAAGAAAAAACATACATGTTTTCTCCTCATCCTCTTCTCTGCCTTTCTCCTAATCTCAGGCTGAAAAATATACCGTCGCCTAAAAGCCTGGCGCAAGAAAAGATGGTTTTTTCTTTTCGTTTCCAACGGAAACATAAATTGCCCCAAGGTCTGAATAGTCAATTATATAATTGAAAAGACCTTTTTTCACAGAAAACAACAAAAGGATCGAGAAAGGTTTTTCTCTCCTTCTTTCTCTCTTTTTCTCGTTCTACAGGTTTTCCCTCTCCCTAAACAGAAGAAACCCAACGCAGCAAAAGAATGACCATCCCAAAGATGACCCTGGAATGTGAAAAGGCCTTTTCTTAAAAGATGAAAAAACCCAAAAATTCTTTCGCTCTCTTTCGCTCTCTCTCTCGTTCTGTGGTCATCTATCCTTGGGATCTCACCATTTGGGGTGAACCCAACAGAAAACTCAAAAGTTTTCTCTCTCTCTCTCTCTGTCTTCATGCGGTAGGCCTTTTTCCCAGGAAAATATTTGGAGGTTGTAAAGGACAAGGCTAGGTCGAATAAATGGGAAACAAAGTTTTTTTTCAGAATTAAAATTTCACATATATTTTTTCTTTCCAATATTTTTTATACATATGTATCATATGGTGTGTAAAAGGCTGGCACCTCAGCAGGTGCGCCCAACGCGTAGCTTAAATTATCAAAGTCGAAATTGAATAATTCTCCGAAGAATTGATATAAATATTCCAAATTATATCGGGGGAAACGCTCGCGTAGATCTGCATAACAGCTCTTGAAGATGTCCTCAAAATCGGCTTGGATGTATTCTCGTAGCTGAGCAGCATCCGGTAATGCGTTATACTGCATATTTTTCATCACGACACGCGTAGCAATATCAAGAAGAGAATCCTTGTATGCAACGATCGGCAAAGTGTTCAGGTGATTCAGCCATTGATTGGCCCATGATGCTTTCTTTTTCAGCTCCGTTATTGTTGATTTTAACATAACAATTTTTTGTTCCCCATCAGCGTGGGAAAATGTGATGGAACTATTTTGGAAACTGGTTGTGAATTTAACAGTCAGTTTCCCATAATTCTTTTCTTGGAATTTCCTTTGGAAATCCGCTGAGTGTCCCGATGCTTCAAAATAATGTTGTAGGTAAGGGAGATCCTCACACAGCAGGTGCCATTCTTCACCACTTAACGGTATTACAGCACGATGAGGGCGTGACGCGATAATCTGGACGGTCTGCCCAAATTCTTTTACAGTGTTCCATTTTAAACCGACACGAAGTTGCTTTGTGTCGGATTTATTCAAAGAAACTAACTGCGCCAATACCACATGCTGTTCGGGTGCACTACTACTCACTGACTTGCTGGTGGCCATGGTCTCACAGCAGGTATAAAGTCAAGAGGAAACTGACTCCAGTTTTCAGCGGAACCTTTTTTATAGGGGGTTTTTTCGAATGTTCAAAACCTTCCACCCCTATGCTCTGACTTTTCACTCGCCCGCGCGTTTATAGCGAAAAAGGGGGCAGGACGTATCCCCACTACTGAGGATTTTCAGCGTTTCCACGATTGGGGAAAATAGGGCCAGCGTATCCCTCCCACTCCCGTTAATTTTCCTTCCATCAAAGGTGTAAAATTCGGTCTTCATCTATTTTCCAATCTTCTTCGGCAAAGTGCCTGAGATTTGGGGCACAGTTTCCACCTGAAAAAATGGCATCAACATCGGGAATCACTAACAGCAGCAGGACATCTATGGGGTACAGCACCTTGGACATTTCCAGATCCAGAGCATCAGCATCACGCGATATGAAAGAAGGAGTGAAAAGAAATCTGTATGAAGTGAAAACAAAAGTGAATAGAGTGATTAAAAAAGCGTGTGGCGGAAAGTGGATTCAACCGATTGAATCAAATGTGACAGAGAGTGACGAGAACAGTGTAGGGGCCCCAGGGGGTCTCCCAATAGTGAAACACACCGTCAAAACTCCTCAGTTGGAATTACCAAAAGTAAGTGTAATAAATCCTGTCATAAACCGACAAGCGGCAAGCGGGGGGCCTGTGCGGAAAAGACGAAGGATATCCGCGGAGGACGAAGAGTGGTTGGAACGGGTCAAGGAAGTGTTCAACGATAAAAATGATCGTTTATTCCATTCAGTGATGGTAGGATGGCTGAAAAAAATGGAAGGAGAGAAGCAGAGGCGGCTCAATAAAGCAGCGAAGAAGAAAGAAGAGTTTCTCGCCAACGATCAACTTCGCAAGGAAAAGGAAGAAAAATTGATCGCAGCATCAATTGAAAAAAAAGCTGCGTGGGACGCTATATCTCGCATGGTGGAGTGCTTCGATGAAGAACAATTCGAGGCTTATGGTAAATAGTAATTTTAGTGAAATTTTTCAATTTTTTTAGTGAAATTTTTGATAAATAATTGATTTTTTTATTTTTACAGCCGACCGTCTCCCGTTAATTAACACACCCCCTTCGGAAGGATGCCCACGCTTCACCTCACAGGAGTGGGTTGATTTACACATGGGGATCTCCGATGACGAAGATGAAAACATGCTGCGACAGGGAATAGACTACGCAAGTCTCACGCAACTTTTATAAAAAATTCAATTAACTAAAATTTTTTCAATTTTTAACGAGAATTTTTTTAATTTCCAAAAATAACTCTTTTCTCAAATGATTCATGAATCAAAAGATTAATAGCATTGCATTAACTTTGATAGCTACTCTTTTCTAATCAAAATAATGTATAGGATTATCATTTTTATTAATAAAAGAAAAAAATTTACAGAAAAAACAAGATGTAAAAAAATTTATTCCGAAACTTTTTCCCCTCCCCCTACCATAAAACCTTTTTCCTAAGAAACATTCGTGTCTCTTCTTCTCTTGAGGGGGCTTCTCCACCAAGGGGTATTTCGTCAGGAAGAGAGAGAGAGAGAGAGAGAGGGTTTGCCTGAAAAAAACATGAAAATCTTCTCGTCTCTTTTTTTCTACCTGAAAACATAAAATTGCATCTTTTTCTTACTTCTCCCTTTCTCCAAGATGTCTTCCTCTGGAGTACGGCTTCGGGGGTGCTATCCCCTCTTCATCCTGGTTTTTCAACGGATATATAAGCTGCTCGGAAACTCTGGTTGTCACAATCAGTTTTCCAAGCAGCTTGGAACTTCAAATTTTTTTACGTTTTAAAAAAAAAAGTGAAAAAAAATGGCCGTCCCCATTTTAGAGGCAATTGCAGTGTTGTTTGTATTTGAGGTGAGTTCTGTGTGATAATTCCAGTTGTTTTTTTTGGTTTTTTATAGTGTTTGTGATAGTGTTTTTTGCTTTTTAAAATGGAAATTAACCATGTGTATTTGTTTATTCGCGCAGATGGAGGAGCGTCGTCGTCAGAGGGACATGGACCGGGCCATGAATGATTGGTTCGCTTGGACGGACCCAGATCAGGAGGCATATGAGGGAGAGGACGTGTGGGGTATCGGAGCCCTCATCTCCATGGAGGAAACTGTGCAGCAACAGCTGGAGCACGAGGCATATTTGGTAAGAGTTTTCTTCTATTATTTCTCTTTTCAATTTTTCTCAGATTCCTCCCCAATTCACTTATTTTTTCATACCCCAAGTTCATTATTATTTTTGTAAAAAAATTTTTTTCTCGAATTTGTACTTTTTTTTTCAATTGACACATTTTTTTCTTTTATTTTATTTTTAACTAATAGTTTATTTTTTTCTGTTCCAGCGCGGTGAACAGTTTTCCGGAGGAATAGGGCCGGACATGCCCAGAGCCCGTTGGATTGCGGACCTCAGAGCGGAAGCCCGCCAAAACATCCGTGAGGAAGAAGCCGCCGCAGAGCTCTTTGACCTGGAGGACCATTGGAACCTGCGGATCCTCTTCGGAGAAGCCCCACCAGCCCCCGAAACTCCACAAGAGGATTGGGACCTGGAGTCCTGGGATTAACCACACCCTCCCCTCCACGAAGTGATAATAATAATAATAATAATAATAATAATAATAATAATAATAATAATAATAATAATAATAATAATAATAATAATAATAATAATAATAATAATAATAATAATAATAATAATAATAATAATAATAATAATAATAATAATAATAATAATAGTAATAATAATAATAGTAATAATAATAATTATAAGAAAAAGAAGAAACTGAAATTATTTTGTAGCAGGTTTTAAGACCATTTAAATAAAAAAACTATTAAAAATTGATACTTTCTCATTATTATTTAAAAGAACCCCTTCCTCTTTTTGTCCCTTGTTTAAATTCAATAACTAATCCTGAAAGTTGGAAATTAAAATTGAAAAAAATAAACCGTATAAACAGATTGATCGATTTTCGGTAGTTTTCCGTACACCTTCCGGCATCTATCGGATTTTTCGCAAATTTCCTCGATTTTTGCAGTTTCCATTGATTTCCAATGGAATTCACCGCCTCTTGAGGGTTTTTCGCAAAACTTATCGATTTCGGGCAGTTTTCTGTACACTTTTTGACATCTAGCGGATTTTTCGCAAAACTCATAGATTTCTGCAGTTTCCATCGATTTCCAATGGAGTTCACTGCCCTCTTTGGGATTTTTCACTAGATTTTTCGCGATTTTATCGATTGGCAATGGAAACTTCTTTATCTGTAGTTTTTTTTCTATTTTTATCGATTTTCCATGGAATCTTCAGTATCTATCGCTTTTTTTCTGCAATTTTATCGATTCCCAATAAAATCTTTATTATCTATTGCTTCTTTTCCAACTTTTCAATGAATTTTCGCGGAAATCTCCATTATTTAACGTTTTTATTGAATTTCCGCAAATTTTCACAAATTTTTAATGAAACTTTACCATTTTCTTCTATTTTAAATTGAATTTACAGTTTTTATCATATTTTTAAGCTATTTTTTATAGTTTTTCATAGAAACATAGACAATTTCCGCAAATTTTCTCAAATTTTCAATGAAACTTTACCATTTTCTTCTATTTTAAATTGAATTTACAGTTTTTATCATATTTTTAAGCTATTTTTTATAGTTTTTCATAGAAACATAGACAATTTCCGCAAATTTTCTCAAATTTTTAATGAAACTTTACCATTTTCTTCTATTTCAAATTGAATTTACAGTTTTATCATATTTTTAAGCTATTTTTTATCGTTTTTCATAGAAACATAGACGATTTCCGCAAATTTTCTCAAATTTTTAATGAAACTTTACCATTTTCTTCTATTTTAAATTGAATTTACAGTTTTTATCATATTTTTAAGCTATTTTTTATAGTTTTTCATAGAAACATAGACAATTTCCGCAAATTTTCTCAAATTTTCAATGAAACTTTACCATTTTCTTCTATTTCAAATTGAATTTACAGTTTTATCATATTTTTAAGCTATTTTTTCTATTTTTTATAGAAACATGCACGATTTCCCCGAATTTTCTCAAATTTTTAATGAAACTTTACCATTTTCTTCTATTTCAAATTGAATTTACAGTTTTTATCATTTTTTTATCATATTTTTTCTATTTTTTATAGAAACATGCACGATTTCCCCGAATTTAATTATTTATTCATAAAATTCGGTAATTTTTTCCTATTTAAAAACAAAATTAACAGTTTTATATTGTATTTTTTCATAGTTTTTTATTTTTCATAGAAATATACATGATTATTTTTTACGTTTCATTTATTAATTCTACATTACATTCAGTTATATCTAGTTTATTTTACCTAAAATCTATTTTTCTCAAATTTATCTCTCTTTCATAATTTTCTTTACAGTCATCATTTTATTCAGAGTTAAATAAGTTGTCTAGAACTTACGGTTCCTCTCAAAACTATTCTGTTATTTTATTATTCTTATTTTTTACCTTTCATATTTTTTTTAACTTTTTTTCCTACAAAAAATTTTATCTAGTTTTCTCTATTCTCCATAGTCCCGCATATATGATTGAAAGAAATGTCAATCATTTTCCCACAAACCATTACTCTATTCTATATTACTAATAGTTGAATGCACTGTCTTTGAATCTAGTTCATTTGTCCTAGAATGTGTTTTTTTTAAATTTATCTTGTTGTTTCTTTTTTTATTCCATAATTTCCTATACAATCGTCAGCTGTTTAGAGCTAGATTATTTTCTCTTAAACTATAATTTTTCTTAAATCGATTTTATTTTTGTTTCACTCTTCTTATTTTTTTCATAGTTTCTAAACTTTTTTCTCGAAAAAATTTGTTGAGATTTTCTCTCGTTATTTTTTTCATAGGATTATAATCGTTTTCCGCTCATTTTATACCACTGTTCTATCTAGAGAGTGATTCAATTCATAGTTTCTTTAAATCTAATTCATATTTGTCGTTTTTTTCTTAAATGTATTTTATTTTTGTATTTTGAACAATTTTTCTTACATATTATTGATAATTTTCTCCCCAAAAATTTCTACGATTTTTTTGATAATTTCTCAGATTTTCTTTCTTAAATCTACACTACTTTCCGTTAAATCTATTATCCTTAAATCCATCTTATTGTTGTATTTTCTCTTGCTTTTTTTCTAATTTCCACTATTTTCTTGCTACTAAATCTATTGTTTTTCCCTAACGCTCTTCCATTATTATTAATCAAAAATCTATCTATCTATCTATCTTACTAATGTAGAATCTGTTCATTCTACTCTCCCGTATGGGTTCATAAAATCCCAGAAAGTCTTGCTAATTTTGCCGGGGTTTTTTTGAACCCATACGGGAGAGTAGTAGCGCCCTCATCGATCCGACGTTTGGGCCCCGTGGCTCTAATTTTTTTCGTTTCCGTCTTTGTAACGACGTCGTGGTACATTGTACGTCGTATCCCTTTGTATGAGATCTCAAACTCTTTCGCTTTATCGACTACAAGGGCTCGGATTGTTTTATAGTTTATTTCTTCCCTTGTTCCATGATTCAACCGCACTCCTTTAATTACAGAATTTTCAACGATTGAACCATTCGGATTTTGTACACGATATGTGTAAAATTTTGGACCCCCGGAAACGAATGATTTGATAAAACTCCCGTTCTTGGAGCCCTTTACTTCGTCGGTTAAATCACCAAGGAAGTTACCTAATGGTAGATCGTTTTTCCCATCACTCACATAAAAGACTGAATCTGTGTCATAATATAAGACGCGGTCTTGCTGCTTCTCCAAGTAGCTATAAAGTTTTAATCTCGCGTGAGCTGTTGTATACGCGGCAATCACAACATTCGCTTTCGTAGAAACCTCTGCAGCCTCTCTCAAATGTTTCCAGGACATGAAGAGTGTATCATTGTCAACTGGAACCAACCCTGTTACTTCTACTTCAGGGTTAAACATCAATTCTGCAAATTCTTGATAAGATCTAACTATTGCTTTTTTTGATAAATTTTCCCGCTCTCCGAATTTTCCCCATAAACAATTCAGACAAAGTTTAGCAACAGCCCTCAACCCCGGATTTTCTTCAATTTTATCCTTTTCTAATGTAATTCCTTCTTTTTTTTCATATTCCTTGATATATTCCTTTTTTGATTCCTCAGTCACGTATTCCTCAGGCCAACCTGATGCTTCTTGTTTGATTTTCAGGAACATATCGATATAGCCCGCAAATAAGCCTCCCGTGCGCGTTACAGGGTTATAGCGTGTTGTTTCCTTGTATTCCCAAATCTCGCTTATCTCTAGAATTTTATAACCGACCTCTACAGCTTTACGTAGTTCAATTGATACCCAAGTGCCCAGAAATTCACGGTCTTGCGGGCGATCGTGAGGGCAATCATCTTGCACTAATCCTTCATAGCAAGAACGACAAAGTGGGAATAATAACTTTCCATGCGCCTTGACCGGTAAAACAGGATGAAATAATTGTCGCGGTGGTAAAACCCTACATTTTATGATCCCTTCAATCCGCGATATATCATTATTCGGACATATTTTCTTACATGCGTCTCCAACATGAACTTCAGGATGACCTATAGGGAAAATACCTGTTTTCAACACATACGGGTACAACGAGCAAACATCAACGTACCGAATTTTTTCATTTTCTTTCACATCATAATGTGTAACAGTATTCCCTGTACGCCCTCCAAAAAAAGCTTCTCGGGGGTCTAACGGTATGAATAATTGTTGATTAGTGCCACTCAAAAATTTGGCTAATATAGGGTCATTCTTTTTACTACGATTGAAATCACATTCCCACATTTCAATAACGTTGTAACCTAAATTTTGCAGTTTTAGGGTTGTGGATTCAGTCCGTTCATAACGCCCTTCTAATGTATCCTTGTGGGATAATTCTTTATCTCTATTAAATTTGAAGCAGCGAGGACAACCATGCCAGTAACATCCGTGGAATTGATAAGCATATTTTATACCTGTAGACTCATTTTTCCAATACCCATCTAAGCAGTGCCCTGATACAGCCCTATGCTCGCGCCCATTCCCCGCGTGAACTATCTTATGTCTTTCTCTGTGTTCCCGCCATAATAGCCATTCGATCGCTGCTCTAGACTGCGTTCTACTGAGTCGGTAACCCCCTTGCGGTATGATACCAATTTGTTTCTTTTTCAGAAAATTCGTCTGATATATTCGCATACATGTTGAGGCAATTGTCACACACTCTGTTAACGGACAGACATGACTAACCCCTAGAATCAATTGACGGAATTTGATACACGCTCGTCTCAAAATTGTTACATCAAGTTTACAATAATGGAGAATCTCTTTTTTAAAATCAAAATTATTATCTTTCTCTACTCGTTCATCATACCATTTTAAGAATTTTTCACGATCTTTCACAGTCATATTGTCGCATCCATAATATTCCTTATCCGGCATACGTTCTACATAATTTTGATTATCACGAGTATTGAAAAAATGAGGGAAATATCCCTTCCCTATACCACACAAGCCAAAAGCTTCTGGCAATTTAGCCAAAGGCATATGGAAATAATTTAAACTATCGATAAGTTTATTTTCATTAAATTCCATCAAAATGATATTAGTTCCGTTAATGATAGCTTTAATTTCGCTGTTTATCCTCTTTATTACGTCTCGTAAAATGAATTGAGAGTCATACCCCTTCGCATTATGAGCGACGCAAACTACCTTTTTATATATTTTTCCCATCGATGTAATATAATCCACGAAACCACGAACCGGATCATCTCCGTCAAATATATTTTCACGTTTTTTACAAACCTCACATGGACTGTCCGTTGTCATGCCTCCAATGTCATCATCATTCTCTTCGGCACAAGAATCACACACAGTTTGGGCCACGCAGAGTGTTGGTACATGGATGTTCACTTTTTCATTACCGTCCATTGTATCATCTTGGCGTGTTTCAAAATCGTAGAAAACGAACCCAACACGCTTCACAGTTCCACGTTTCTTAGGTTTCAATGGAGGCATATGGCAGATGTGAGATGTATCTTCGATTTGATGGCATATAGAACACATATATTTATCACACACGTGTCTAGTTTTGATAGGATAGAACTTTGTGCTGCATGTCTTACATATCTGAATGTTAGCACACACTGTTGGTTTTTTCCCACTGTATGAACCTGCCAATTTATGTTGATCAAAACATTGTTTTCCATGAAATTCGCGAGCACAAGTTTCACATATCATCTTATTTACAATCGCGCTATCACATGGAGGGTTTTTCAAACATCTATCGCAAATTTTGTCACATAGGTGACCAGGCGACTCGTACGGTTTCTCACAATGTTGACAGTAATATTTAGAACCGAAAAACGCATGGATAGAAACAATCGGTTCATAGTGCTTTTTTTCCTCATGATATACAATGCGCAATGTGCCTTTTAAGACCACTTTATTTGCAGCAACTTCGGGAGTGCCGTCATAGAGGATGGGCCGTAATTTACCGTTTCTTTTCAGTGAATGTACTATAATAGCATACCCCTCTTGGGCAAGATACCTCTGATATTGCTTGATTTCTTCCATGCCGCATCCGTTTCCTGGTATCGTTACCCCTGCTGCCTCGGTTAATTTTACTGCTTCCTCTCGTTGTAATTTCCCTTTGAATTGTCGAATAGCATTCCATTGTTTCTTTATTTTCCCTGAATCAGCTCTAGAATTCGTCTTGTGGCCGTGGATTTTCGTAACAACGAGTGAGCGGGGTAGGCATAAATTATCAGTGTTCAAAATTCGTATCACACCTGATCCCTGTTTCCGTGTTCTCTTTTTTGCGTCTGGATCAGCCATTCCTGCAGGTACTTCTGCTACATGGAGTTTTATCCAAAAAGTGTCAGCACAATCAAAACCATTAGCACTTTGAGCGACAGAACTAACAAGATTCCATAAATCTTCAAATTCATATCCATCAATAACTCGAGGACTCACCCAAGCATTATCTTTTTGCATATTAGCAAAATTGAATGTCAAACACATACGGTTCTTGCCATCTCTACCCGCCTCAATAATTTTATTGTAAACTTCACGAAAAGCACATTCAATCCAATTTTCTGGCGTAGCACCTTGAGGTAGTGGGTTAATTCGAAATTCCATCACATGTGTGTCCAATTTAAAACGTTGAAGACGCTCACGTGATCTGCGTATTACTCTCAGAGCTGCGTGATTTTCTTCTTCAGCAGGCTGTACCCCTGTGAAATATGATAAGAAAAGCAGTTAATTATTGTTTTTTTCAGTCTTCCATTGTAGTTTCGATTGAATTCCTCTGTACTTACCATTTCCTAGTTGATCGTTCATCATTGCCTGGTCGAATAATTGTGGGTCAAAATTGACAACGTATTCTTCAGCGTTTTCCGGAATTTGAGGATTATTGAATAAATTTTCCACTTCACTGTCACTCGGTTCGACAAATAAATCTGGGTTGAAATTTTCAATATAATCGTACGCATCCTGTTGAACTTCAGGATCAGCGTACGCTAAAAATGCAGGCTGGCTGGAGCCGCCTGCTTCGGGAAATTCGGGATGCTGTGACATGGTCGACAACTAAGGTGGAACTGACCACAGCATCTTAGAAAAAGTGAAAACCCAAATTTTCGGTAGGCGTGCATAGGGAAAAATGCTTCACCCCCCCTATAGAGTTTTCCTTTGCTAGCAGGTGCGACAAAGGGGCGCCCGGCGCAGGTAGACCCTTCGGCTAGCGCTCTTACCCCCCACGCGCTTCCCAGGTAGAAAGTTTCGGATGCTGTACTATCCCTCAAGAATTATACGATTTTATTATAAAAGAAGTGTTTTTCATAAAATTTATTCATATGTGAAAATGGATCCGAGATGGAAGCATCCTTTCACATCTATGATATGTGGTCCTACAGGTTGTGGAAAAACTTTTTTTGTCAAGCGTTTTTTGAAAGAAATTAAGGAAATTTGTAACACGGAAATAAAAAAAGTGATATTCTATTATGCCGAATGGCAGAGTGCATATATGGATTATGATAAGAATTTCGTTGAGTTTCGGGAAGGAATACCAAAATCTGGTGATTTCGATGATAACCTTCCAAAGCTTGTAGTTGTTGATGACTTAATGCGTGAATCATCGAATGGGGCCATTGTGGATTTATTCACTAAGGGTAGTCATCATAAAAATCTCAGTGTTATGTTTCTCTCGCAGAATCTTTTCCATCAAGGTAAAGGCCAGCGAGATATTTCACTAAACACTAATTACATAATTGTTTTCAAGAACCCCCGTGATCGTGCTCAAATTGCTCACTTAGCAAGACAGATATATCCTGAGGATCCGAAATTTTTACAAGAAGCGTATTTCGATGCTACAACCCCTGCGCATGGATATTTATTACTCGATCTCAAACAATCGACACCAGAAAATTGTAGATTCAGAACTTGCATCTTCCCTAGCGACATCTATCATTATGTTTATGTCCCACGAAAGAGTCCGCTTATAAAAGGAGGAGGCAACTCGACGGATGTACCAGTTGTGAGATTGTAATGGCTGAGAAAAGTCACTGTGGTTCCAGCTCCATTCGTAAGTCGCTGGGTGAAAAAAATACATCCCTATTGTACGCGCTCATTCACGCTCCTCCCAAGCTGCGTCGCACCCTATTGAAACACGCTCATAAAGATTTGATTCGTTGCATCTGCGAGTGCGCTTTGAATTTGTTGCACGGGAACGTTCATTTGAAAGAGACTGAGAAAGCAAACCTGAGAAAATATAAGAAAATTTTGAGAAAATTGGCAGATAAAAAAGAACCTCTCGGAAAGAAAAAAAAAATCATAAATCAAAAAGGTGGTGCCCTTCTACCATTGCTCCTAGGCCCAATAATAAGTACAATCATTTCATCTCTAGTTTGACAAACTGGAATGAGAAAAATTTTTACTGGCCATGATGCATGCTCAAAAAATGGTTCTTGTCCCTGAAAATCGGGTGGAGCATTTGAAGCATCAGCAAACTGTAGGTGATAATCAGCGCACACAGCAAACACTGCAGCCTGTTATCCAAGAAATTCAACCCACAGCCCAAACACCTGGTGACGCTATCAGTCGCCTAGATGCGCAACTGCTGGAGATTTTGAATTCAAAAAATCGTACAGATGATCATGAAAAGTGGAAATTGTATAATGATGTTTTGAGGCGCTACTTGTTTTATAGCAGGAATAACACGGAGCATCCACAAATAATAGAAGGCTCTACGCCCGAATCGCGATATAAAGCAGAAGCAATTGTGGCAACTATTCCTAGAACATATAAACGAAAGGCTACAGGATTACTTGAGCATATAGATCAGATTGATGGAGGGAGGAGATTGAAATGGGATGAACGTGGACAAGTGACGTTGGATGGCCAATCAATACCCGGGGCTAATATAATTGATCTTGTACAGGATGCCCTTCGCGCCAGGAAAAATCATCACGCTAGGGGCTGGGAAGCTTTCGCTAAATTTCTTCGGGAGATAAACACACCCCTGGAGTTTATGGGTAACCCCAAATACCAAGCTGGAGTGTTCAGACGTGTATTTACAGCACCACAGCAACGTGTCGACAATATTCAAGAAGGAGCAGAAGAAGCGCTATCACCACCCTCATCACCTCCGGCTCAGAAGAAAAGGAGGAGAGAATGGCTCCACTTCTAGAGAAGTTGTCAAAATCATATTATAGCCCTTCAGAACCTGTAGGATACACGGGGGCTCGAAACCTTCTACAGAAATATAAACGTGAAATCCCTGCAGATGATGTTAAGAATTGGCTGAATGCTCAGGATACGTACACTCTTCACAGACCGATAAGGCGGAAATTCCCTCGTTTACACTATGCTGTTACGAATATTGATGATGTGTGGGAGGCTGATTTGGTAGAACTTAGATCGTTGAAAAGTTATAATAATGATATATGTTATATATTGGTAGTTATAGATGTTCTGAGTAAATATGCGTGGGTTGAACCTTTGAAGGACAAGTCGGCGTCACAAGTGCTTGACGGTTTCAGAAAGATTTTGGAAAGGAGTGATGGTCGTGTGCCTATTGCCATACAGACAGACAAAGGGAAAGAATTTATAGCCAGTAGCGTTCAAAATTTTTTTAAGGAGAATGATATAAAATTTCGGATTGCTCGTAATCCTGACATAAAAGCTGCTATTGTAGAGCGTTTTAATCGAACTTTGAAAGAACGAATGTGGCGTTATTTCACGTATTCTAGAACTTACAAATATGTAGATGTACTACAACAAATTGTCAATGCTTATAATCATTCAAAACATACTTCAATAAAAATGACGCCTGCAGCAGTCACTATTGATAATGCTTCGCAGGCATGGCGAAATATACAGAAACGATTTATTAATGAAAAACCCCGTAAAGAATCCTTTAAATATAAGGTTGGAGACTATGTTCGCATCAGTAAGGCTAAGGGCGTCTTCGAGAAAGGATATGAGAATAATTGGAGCAAAGAAATTTTTGGAATACGTAGATGTCTGCTGAAACAATCTCTTCCAATATATGAATTGAAAGATTTAGCTTCGGAAGAAATTGATGGAATATTCTATGAACAAGAGCTAGTTCCTGTGAATAAAAACATTGAAGAAGAAGAATTCATAGTAGAGCGTGTTATCCGCTCTAGAGGAAAGGGCAAGAATAAAGAAGTGCTGGTGAAGTGGGAAGGATACCCCGACAAATTTAATTCTTGGATACCTGCAGTTAACATCCAGAATATAACGAAAAAATGACGAAAAACGAGTTTTACACGGTATTGCCCAGCGATAGCAGTATGGATTACTATCCATCCAATACAGCATCGAAGTACACTACACTCCTTCCTAATCAAATTGAATTGAATGGGGAGTGGGTGGTAGGACTGAGTGAGATTCAATTCCCCTGTAGTTTTCTACATTTGAGCTCAGATAACAGCTTCATCGAAGTATCCACGTTCACAAAAAAAGAAGAAGAAGAAATTCTTTCGAACTCGAAGAGGGTGGCCCTCCCATCTGGAGTGTATAATACCATTCCTGAATTGGTAGAAACTATGAATAAAGCAAGTGCGATGGTGGATCACCTGGGGGTTAAATGGAATCCCAAGACCAATACCGCCCTGATACAACGTATTTGCACGAAGAGAGAATGTATTACAGTGGGTCATAGGCTGGTGATTTCTCAAAAACTTGCAGATATATTTGGTTTTACTACCGTTAATTTCGTATTTGATAAACCTCACACGTATAGAGCCGCAAGACCTGGGAGTTTATTACGGGCCTTACCGTCAAGTCTTTTCATTTATTCGGACTTGTGCACACCATATGTAACAGGTGATGTTGTGTCCCCTTTGCTACGTGTCATTCCTCTAAATGCTGTCAAATATGTTTATGGTAGTACGAACTGCGTTACATTTTCGCAGCCTCATTATATACCACTCATAAGGGCATCCTTCCGTATCATAGAAATAGATATAAGGGATAATCAAGGAGAGGCGATACCATTCGAGTACGGACCTTTAAACGTGACACTTCATTTCAAGAAGATCTATTAATTATGGTACCTTATCTTGAATATTATGAGCATCAGGCCGGAGGAGGGACTGTTGAGAAATTCAGCAATTTCGGACGGGTTTATGTTGGAAATCCGTATCAAAGAGGTCATGGAATCGGTGCATTCCTTGGAGGACTTTTCCGACGTATTCTACCCCTTTTTGGTAGCGCTGCACGCACTGTCGGTAAGGAAGCCCTCAGCGCAGGTTTGAACGTGATAGGCGATGTAGGAAATAGAGTGCCGTTGAAGGTGGCGCTCGAGAACCGATTAACCGAGTCAGGACGTGTCCTGAAAAGGAAGGCTGCGGATAAAATTTCATCTATGATGCAGGGATCGGGTTATAAAAGGAAGCGTAAACGCCGAAACACCCAGAAACGCGTTAGTCGTAGTCGCGTCAACAACCTTAAAAGATTAAGTAAGAAGAAGAAAAAGAGTGCTTCAATCAAAAAGAAAAAGAGCAAAGGAAAGAAGAGTCTAAAGAAAAAGAATAAGAAACGTAGTGTCTACGATATTTTCCAATAAATAAAAATGTCGTTCTTACATTCTCACTCCTCCGAGTGTGCGAAATCTGAGTTGGATCTTTTCACACTGCCTCCAACGCAAACGAGCATTGAACAGTCGCAATGTGTTTATTACAACCCCATTTCAACAATAGGCGATGATGCTCCAATTGAATTCGTTGTACCCGGCCATGGTGAAGACTATCTAGATTTAGCTCATACTATGATAAAAATACAGGCCAAAATAGTGAAACCTGACGGTACTGCCGTGGATGCAGACTCCGTTGGACCAGTGAATAATTTCTTACATTCTATGTTCAATCAAGTGGACGTGTTCTTCAATCAGAAAATTGTCACGCCCCCTAACAATTTATATGCGTACAGAGCCTACATTGAAACACTATTGAATTATGGCGAGGATGCTAAAAATTCTCATCTTCAAATGGGGTTATGGATGTCGGATACTGCTGGTTCAATGGATAAAGAAGCTGCTGCAGCAACTAACAAAAATGAGGGGCTCGTTGCTAGATACAATTTTACAAAAGGAGGCAAAACATTCGATATGATTGGGCATTTGCATTGCGATGTTTTCAATCAAGATAAATTTTTATTGAATGGTGTGGAGATGAGGGTTCGCCTCATTCGCGCCAAGGATAGTTTTTGCCTCATGGATTATACAGCTCATAATTACAAGCTCCAAATTATGGAAGCATCACTAATTGTCAGGCGTGTTAAACTCAGCCCTGGAATCCTGATTGCCCATGCGAAGACCTTATCAAAAACCACGGCAAAGTATCCATTAACGCGTGTTGAAGTAAAATCATTTGTACTTCACAGCGGAATTCTTGGGGAAACTATCGATAATGTAATTTTAGGACAATTACCTAAAAGAATAATTTTAGGCTTCGTGGAAAATGCCAGTTTTAATGCTACAAAAAAGAAGAATCCATTCAATTTCCGAAATTTTGGTATTAATTTCCTTTGTCTGAACGTTGATGGCCGCCAAATACCTACGAAACCCCTTCAACCGAAATTCACTGAAGATATTTCAGCATCAGTCGAAGCTTTTAACACTGTATTTTGTGGAACCGGGACACACTTTAGTGATCACGGCAATGGTATCAATCGGTCCTCATATGCAGACGGTTATTGCTTATTCGCTTTCGATCTAACACCAGATCTATCGGCAAGCTGCGCAAGTCATTGGAACCTTGTCAAGAGCGGATGTGTCCGTATCGAAGTAGGCTTCGCGGAAACTATAGCACAAAATGTGAATTGTGTTGTATATGCTGAATACGACAACTTATTAGAAATTGATTCGACGAGACAAGTTATAATGGACTATAGCGGTTAAAAAATAAAAGATCTATATATTGTGATCTTGGTGTAATATATCCGCCAGTAAGATACGAGCATCCTTTTGAACAGCACGACTTATTGCTACAGCCTGCGGACTTTTTTTTATGAATACCCTACAGTTGCGTAAAGCATTACCGTTTACTAATGTCGGTATCGGAGGGGTCTACCCTGCGGACAGAGTTCCCTGGTCGTGGACGAGGCCTTGTGCGATCATTGTCAACACCGATAATCACTCACAGCCGGGAACCCACTGGGTGGCAATATATCTCGGTTCCAATGGACGCGGACTCTATTTCGACAGCTTCGGAATGCCACCTTTCAACTCAGGAATCACTCAAAGCCTTAGGAGAAATTGCCGTATATTTGAATGGAGCGAAAAAAGACTCCAAAACATATCGTCTAATGTTTGCGGCCAGTACTGCATTGTTGTGCTTCACTGGGTTCACAATAATGGGAGCTTACGCTCCTTTCATAGATTATTTACAAATGATACAAAACGGAACGACCGTATAATTATCAAACTGTTTAAATCTATCACGTCTAAGATGAAGAGGAAGCGTAATAATACAAGAAACACCTTCCAGAACTTGTCTGGTAGAGGATTATCTTATTTTAATCAATATGCTAAGCCACGACTGCTTGTATCCTAGTTTTAAGATTTAATTTGAATAAATTTTGTCAATTTCATCAAATATTGGTTTTTGTACAATTTTCTTTCACGACCCTCCTCCCCTCATTCTTCCCTTTCCGTAGATACCCCACATGCCACCCTCCACCCATTTTCCTCCTCCCGCCACCCCATTTTCCTCCTCCCGCCACCCCATTTTCCTCCTCCCGCCACCCACCACCCACAACCTCCCCAAAAATTCCTTTCCCACCCTCTGCCACCCACTTTCGGAAAAAATCTTTCCCACGACGGAAAACCCATTAATCATTCCCTACAGGTGAACACCTGCATCCTAATAATAGAGGGGCCCACAATGGGACCGACGCACAATAGAGGGGGGGAAGGGGGGGAAGCCCCGCCCCTTTTCGCTAGAAACGCGCACTTACTACTAATCTATTATCCAAAGAAATAAGATGAAGTAAATCAATGCCTTCATAACATAAATTATGTTTTAAAGACTGATAGGAAAATGAATATCGGAAAAACCAAATGTATCGACAAAGTAGTAAATTCATGTGAGATAATAAAGTTTTTGACGGACTTACTATTGACAATTATTTTTGTGAAGTCCATTTTTTTCCTGAAAGTGAGTTGCATTCACTTTCAGTTTTTAACGAGATTCCATTGGAACAAGGCGAAATGAAACGTAAAGGTAATTTAGTTAGTGAGGTCGTACAACGAGATGAGCATATGAAGAGTATTTGAGAATTTCCCAAGAGACATTATCTTTTAATCACAAAATTTTGATAAATAATTTTGTAATTATCCATTTTCACTATAATTTATTCACAGATTTTCGTCAGATGCTGATAGAATTCGTTATTATCTTTAGATCTGTTAGAGGCACAAGGGTGTATGCGTGTGCGTATGTGTGTCGTGTATGCGTGTGCGTATGTGTGTACAGGTGTGTGTGTGCGTGTGTATGCGAGTATGTCGGTAAAGGGCACACGAGAAGGCCCGAAGCCGCGAAGGCAAAAGGAGTAGTCGTGAAGAGCGCGTGAGACAGAGTAGAGAGTGCACGAGAACGTTAGAGAGAGACCACGAATCCGATCGTGGCGAGTGGAGTCGCCGAACGACTCTTTTTACGATATTCGTATTATGTGTGTGTATGTGTGAGTGTGAGAGGTGGCGCGCGAAAACCGCCCAGTTTAAAACTGCAATCCTGTGCATTACAATAAACGTATTCTTTTCTTATGCTAAAGTCCGCGTTTTGATGAACCCTTTATACGATTTTCCCTTAAAATCCTGACCCAATTGCATTATCCACTCAGACGTTAACATATCAGAAGTGGGATTACCACCATAATCCGCCCGAAAACGCGTTAAAATTCGGTTAAAAACGATTTAAAGTGCAGTTTTGTAGAATTTTTTTTTCACATGTCGTCGAATGACGCCAATTATTCAAGATGGCGACAAAATGAATGAGAAGGACTCTCGAAACCCAAAATGGCCTAAGAGTTACGTGAAATTCGCAATACGGGAATTAATAAATTTTTTTTTTTTTGTTCTCGGAGTTATGTCTGTTTTTCAGTGAGAAGTTGTGCATAAGTGAGAGACAATGAGTGAACCAAGAGTAAATGCGAACGAATCGGCATTCGAAGCATTTTTAGTGAGAAATATGGAAACTATTCCTGAAAATGGAAATAGATCCGACATGGACATCTCAGAAGAAAACGCAATAGGGGGTATTCCTCGTTCACGGCTCGTTGGACCGTCTTTCCCGCAAGGGCCATATCAAGGCGCGCGACCACGTGATCCAGTAAATCGACGACCATTGGTCGATATTGGTGACTATACACTACCACCGATAAATTCACATACGCAGTCACACGTAAGCCCGATACCAGCGCAAGAGCCCCCACCGTCTTACGAGCAATTGAATCGGCCAATAAATTCGCAGGACGAGCCATACCAGCGTTGGAGTACTGGTAGTACACAGCAGGACCCCCCACCAATACAGCGACCACCGTCAACACAGAGAAATCGAAACAATTTAAATAATCGAGAGTTTTTCAATCAGCAGCGTCAGAGACCGCCAAGGAGTTCCTCTCCTTTCGTAAATGCAACAAGTTTTCAAGGCTATGAAAATCCATCGAGTACTCCAAGTACTAACGGGTTACCAAATTTGCAGCGAAGTGGAAGTGGCACAAGGAATATGGGGTTTTCAAATTACCAACAGCAATCGAATCAAGGAATAAACACGGAGAACTGGCGTAACAATCAACAACAACAGAATTCTACCGCATCGGGGAATCAAAACAGTGCGTCAGGAGGCATGAGTGCTCCGTTACCAAGCCAAACGTCACAGAACCAAGACATGCCGCAAAATAGACAGGCACCGCAGCAAACAACCCTGGAAGAAGCGTTGTACATGATGATAGAGGAGAGTCGACGAAGAGATGAGCTACTATGTGAATCATTGAGAGCAATGTATCGAGCACCCGCGGCAACTCAAGAACAATCGTTAAACTACAGTATCCTCCCAGACTTAACAAAAACGATCGGTGTATTCAATGGCGAAATTGGTAATTCAAAAGCTCGTGAATGGATCGAGAATCTAGAGAGTACGGCAATAATGCACCACTGGTCTGAGAGAATAACATTGCACACAGCTCGCACGCATCTCACAGAAGGTGCTCGCGATTGGTATCGATTGTATCAGAGAGATTTTCCAACGTGGCCAGCATTTCGTGATTTGTTTTACTCGACATTCATTTCTTCAGAGAGTTTTGCAGTTCGATGGCAACATATGATCGAACGAGTTCAAGGACAAAAAGAACCATTAACAACGTATTTTTTTTCAAAGGCACGGAAGTGTCATGCAGTGCAGTTAGAACTACCCGAGACGAAAGAACAAATCTTAGTGGGTCTTTGGTCAGAGGAATTATGTGGTCTAATGGCGAATAGGCAACACGCAAATTTACTGGAGTTACTGAAAGACATGCTGGAATATGACAAGATCCAGAACCAGCGGTTATTACGTATTCGGTCCCAGATGAATAATTCAACCGAACGTCAAGGCATAACCACAAACTACCGAGCAACAACAGGATCAGGGATAACTTCACCGGCACCCAGACTGCCAATGGTAAATGAGCAAGGGCAAAGGCTTTGCTTCAATTGCAACGAGTATGGGCATCTGTCCAAAGAGTGTTCTAAACCGCCAAAAGAGAGATTCTGTGTTCAATGCCGTCAAACCGGCCACACTCAGCGATACTGTCCAACGAACGAATCAACAACTTCAGCGAATGCTACCGTGCCAACGATTCCAGCTTCATCAACTTCAAGCGGCCCACAAGTGAAACTTGTTGCTTTGACAGAGAATAACACGACAAGGAGATATATTAAAGATGTGTCTGTTAACAATCAGCGACTGCAGGCACTAATTGATATGGGAAGCTCAGAGTCAATGATAAAGACATCGACGGCCTTGAGACTAAACTTGCCATTCCACCAGGAGCCAGCAACATTACAGTGTTACGGCCCACAAAACAACAGCGTATCATCACCCGGTATAATACTAGCAGCGATCACCATCGATGACGTCACCGTAACCGAGTTACCACTCAGGGTCGTACCAGACGATTGTCAGGCAATTGACATTTTTATCGGTCGATCATTCACTGATGCACCAGGCGTAAATTATCAACGATGTGGTGAACAACTGACGTTCAGCAGTGATGACTCTCAACATAGTGAAAGTGGTAATTTAAGTCGTCCGTCGATAGAAAGTGTATTAGAAATGGCACCGAACACAGTGCACTTTGTCCAGGTCCAAACTGGAGCTCAAACCCTAAAATTACCAGTCGCAAATATCGGTAGATTAACGAGCAGTGTGAACAAAGAGATCAAGAAGGAAAAATGTGAAATAGTGCTTATGCCAGAGTATGCAGTGAAAGAAAGAAAAGAGCCGATTACAAGCGCCGATTTGGACATTGGTGAAAACGCGAATGAAGAAACAGTGACGGATTTAGTGGAATTGTCGAATGATCTTAGAGACACTATTGCGATGAATGTACATGAGCTCGGTAAAACACAATTAGCAGAAATGAATATGGAAGTGAATCCGGGGAGTAAAATACCACAGTGTAAGCCCTACAAAACCAGCCAAAAAGAACGAGAGAAGATGAGTCAGATAGTGAGAAAATGGAAAAAGGTAGACATACGTCGGGACACCACGTCACTTTATGCAAGTCCAGCCTTCATCAAAAAAAAGAAACGTCACAAGAAGAGAACGATCAAAATGACGTACGACGAAGTCATCGAATACGTAAAACAACCGAGAGATATGGAGTTTTGGAGAACGAGTGATAAAGGTGAAGTGATGAGTGCAAAAAAAAAAAAAAAAAAAAAAAAAAAAAAAAAAAAGAGTGAGAAATGCAAAAAGTTCAAAAAGCAAGTGAAGTGTGGAAAAAGTATGGGAGATGCAAGTATGAGTATGATAGTGAATTCAGACGATGTGTATGAGTGTGTGGGAGTGAAATAATAAATTGTAAAAACGTAGGATTAAGTCGTTCAGAAAAATACAAAAAAAAAAGCGAAAGAGTATTGAGCATTCAAATGAGAAATATGAGGTAAACACGTGAAGAAGAATGAAAGAAAACGAAAGAAGATTGTAAAGTGAGAAGAAGGAAGAAGAAAAAGGACAGATATTGTGGACTTTAAATGAGGGAATAAGCGAATTGGTTTATATTCGATATTTTTTTTTTTTTTTCTTCTCAGGTGTATTATTATTATTTCGTTTTGTTGTTCTCGCGGTTTTTGTTCCCCCGTTGGGACTCTCAGTATGGAGAAATTGTCTAAAGAAAAAGAATTCTGATATATAAAACAAAAAAAAAAAAAAAAAAAATTTGAGAGTAACATAGGTCATAGGAAGATGTACAAGATAAATGAGTAAAAGTTAAATAATTAGCGACTCAGGGACGAGCCGCATGCAAGGATGGCCGATGTTAGAGGCACAAGGGTGTATGCGTGTGCGTATGTGTGTCGTGTATGCGTGTGCGTATGTGTGTACAGGTGTGTGTGTGCGTGTGTATGCGAGTATGTCGGTAAAGGGCACACGAGAAGGCCCGAAGCCGCGAAGGCAAAAGGAGTAGTCGTGAAGAGCGCGTGAGACAGAGTAGAGAGTGCACGAGAACGTTAGAGAGAGACCACGAATCCGATCGTGGCGAGTGGAGTCGCCGAACGACTCTTTTTACGATATTCGTATTATGTGTGTGTATGTGTGAGTGTGAGAGGTGGCGCGCGAAAACCGCCCAGTTTAAAACTGCAATCCTGTGCATTACAATAAACGTATTCTTTTCTTATGCTAAAGTCCGCGTTTTGATGAACCCTTTATACGATTTTCCCTTAAAATCCTGACCCAATTGCATTATCCACTCAGACGTTAACAGATCTCATATTCTATGATAAGTTCTGATGAATCCATATCCATCATGCCATCATCTATTCTAATTTAAATGAAGTAAATTCTTTCCTCAAAGATAACGTCTCATGCAGAGCTGTCCTGTATTGGATGATACTCACAGGTACTTGTGTCAGTCACATGTTGAAAGCCGTTCAAAACATCGTAATCCCTGGAATCGTCGAGCATCCATCCAAGCCTCCATCAGAAGTGCAGTGCAAAATATCAAACTCTACGAATCAACCTCCAATTGTTCACGATGATTCAATGAATTCAACAATAGTTCATAAATTCACCTGGAGTGAGTACGAGCAGGGCTTGATGTTGAGTTCCTACTATTGGCTTCATCCATTCATGGAACTTCCTGGCGGTGTTCTAAGTAGAAAATATAGTCCTAAATTTATTTGTGGAACGGGATGGTTACTCTCGGCGTTACTGGGATATTTATTACCATTCGCAACGAAGCATCATCCATATACCAATATTTTTATTCGAGTCCTTCAGGGCTGTGCTGCGGTAAGAAAAAGGGCTTTTCATGATTAAATCCTGTGAACTTTAATTTTTCATTAGTTTCGCGGAATATCTTCAAGTCTATCGACTCATTTTTGTGACAAAACTTGAGCAGTGAAAGAATAATGAAAAAAATAATAAAATAATAAAAAAAAATAAGACGATTGTTTTGAACAATCTGACTAAAAATATCCTACTCTTCTGTCACAGGGAGTTGCTTATCCATCTACTCATAGTTTAACGGCTAAATGGATTCCTCAGAATGAACGTGGTCAATTTATGAGTGCATATTTAGGTGAGTAATCGTTCATTTTTCTGCTGAAACTGAATTCAGCAGCGAAGTGCAACCTAGCAACTGTGGTCAGGTGATAAGGAAAACACGTTCATCAAATTTTCGGCAACGTTGCTTAGCAAGACGAATTCATCACTTACGGCCAGTCTACGCAGCTGAAATCAGCACTAACCGCAAATTTGAGTGACTTCAACTTTGGAATGAATATCACTAACCGAGGGCTAACGTAACTGGGAGTTTTTGAATTAAAAATTACAAACAGCAGCGTTTACCCTTCAGTTGTTGATTCTTTATCATCTTTCTAGATTTAACCCGCAGTTACGTTAATCCGCAGTTAGTTAACTCGGTAATAAAATCAGAATTATGCTAACCTGCTGCTAGCACTAACTTTGGCTCCATAGACTGGCCCTTAATTCCCAAGGATAATTCCAAAAATGAATGACAAGAAAAATTATTCTATGTCACACCATTTTGCTGTTTAAAATAGCTATGGAAATTGTGCTTCAAAAAAATTACCTTCGTGAAAATACATTTCCATTATGTCTCGAGATAATTGTCACTCATTGAATTATCATGAAGTTGAAGTATGAGTGAAGAATAGAATTCGAAGTATCTCTGGACATAAAATTAAAACTTCACTTAATTTTATCGTATAATCCAGAAATTTCTGAGTTCGAATTATGAAGCTAATTTTAATTGCAGAAGTAGATAAGGCTATCTTGTCCGAAGTCTTTGTCGTAGCTCTCAGAATATTCTACAAAAAGAGTTCATAGTAAAATTGCCGTACCTCACTTAGTTTCCGGAATGTTCTCGAACAAAAATTTTCAAAGAAGAAACGACTTATTGTGCTCTTCCTCAATCGTCAAATCAATTTAATTAATCATTCATCCGTTTCTCAGGCACCGTGCTTGCAGTAATCATAACTTATATAATTTCTGGACACCTGATACAGTATTTGGGCTGGGAAACAGTCTACTACGTAATTCCATCATTTGGTGTTGTATGGTGGATCTTCTGGTTCTTTCTTGTCTACGATTCACCCGTTCAACATCCAAGGATAACGGAAAAGGAGAAAAGATATATCCTCGATAATATTGGAGAATCAACAAGAATTCATCATAAAAATGCATCAATTCCTTGGAAAAAAATATTCACCTCGGTTCCATTGTGGGCAACCATAATGAGCAATCTGGGTGGTGGTTGGGGATACTATATCCTAGCTATTCAAGCACCCAGTTATTTTATTTCTGTCCATGGCTGGAATATAAAAAAAGTAATTTCACTAAATATTAAGGGTAAAAGGGGCGAGTCTCTTGAATCTGTGACAAGATGTTTTTTTGTGCTTCTTGCCTCCAAATGAAAGTTATAGAATCGTGATTTGATTTTATTTAGAGATTTTATCACAATATGACTGCAAATGACTCAAAACGTTAAGAACCGCCACTTTTTGAAAATGTCTGTATGTGTGTTTGATATGTGTACCCGAAGTGCTCACCGAAATTTTAGCTGAAACGACCCAACAGCTCATGGGAAAAATGAAAATGTCGAAAAATCGTTTTTTCGACTCTTTTCGATGAAAAATTAAATTTCAGCATCCACTCTGAGCGAGGAGATGCGCGCTTATAAAATGCATCTTCACCTCCCATCCTATTTCTTTGAGGTGGTGAGCGTTCCGATTATTAGTATTTCCCCTTCCACAGCACGTCCCTGGCTCTGGTTATAAAATTCCATTGGAAAGCGTCCTGCTAATCTTATTGGCAAAATAATAAAAATGGTGTTAATAGTGGGATTGTCAAATTATGCATAAGTTGTGGGGCTCCTGCTCATTTTTTTAATCAAGGTGTCCTAATTCGGAACTTAAGCCGGTTTCTTTAAAGAAAAATGCGTAAGTTCTGGAGATATGCCTCTTTGAATCGAATGATCAGCACTTAGAATTGTGCATTATTAGTTTTTTTGTGCAAACAAACAGGCGCTCATCTTTCTTAAGAAAGAAAGGGTAAAAATGTTAATATTTTCATAAGAGTTCCTTCAAAAGTTCGTCAACATCCAATAATTCAAAATTCTCATTTCAGACAAGTTTACTAGCAGCTCTGCCGTTTTTTCTCACCTTTGTGTGTGCAGTTTTTTTTGGAAGAATATTCGATTGGCTGATTAACAGAGAAAAAATGAATCGAACTGATGTCCGTAAATTAGGAACATTTATTCATACTGGCGCAGCTGGATTGATGTCTATTGGATTGGCTTACAGTGGTTGTAGCTCAAATCTCGCATTTCCATATATGTGCTTTGGTGCTGCACTAATGGGTGCTGTTTCATCAGGAACGTGGTCAAATTACATCGATTTGAGTCCAAATTATGCTAGTGTAATTTATGGATTGGTTGGATTACTCGTCAATTGTACTGGTTTCATTTCTCCGATTTTCGTTGGCCTTTTGACCAATAAAAACGTTAGTAAATTCAATTCTTCATTTTTTTTAATTACTCAATGATATCGATTGATTCAGTAGCGAAGAAAAAGATTGAGGAAAAATTGCTCTATCTTGCTAATTTTCCGAGATATTCTTTAGAAATAAGTGACACAAAAATGGACTTATTATCTCATTCCTTCATTATTGAATTTCCTCATTTGTTTTTGGTTCATATTCAAAAAAAATGGGGGTACGCCCTTGATGCCTCAATCTTTTTCAGTAGCTCGAGAAATTTTCTATAAAAAGGAACATATGGGTTCGACTCTCTCTTTGGGACTATCCGGGTATATTTCTCGAATTTCCTATAAACTCATATCAAGATGGATCCTTACCTATTCTCCCCAAGATTCCCATCAAGATTAGGGCACAAGGACGTATATTCATTTTCTTCCGAGATATTCCCATAAAAAATCAGAAAAATCGCCTTGTCCTGATTGACCTCTTCGCTACTGAATTGGAATATTTCTTTCAGCAAACGATTCATCAATGGAAAAACATCTTCTCCATCACTGCGCTCATCCAGTGGACTGTCTGTATCATTTATCTAGTTTGGGGTTCTGGTGAGGAACAGCCTTGGAACATCGAAAAATCAGAGAGTGATGATGATAGCAAAACTGAAAGGATTAAATTGAAAAATCCTACGATAATCCGCTTCAGCCAAAAATAAAAAGTTTTTTCAAGTTTCTCCAAAAATAGTCCTTTATTGGATTTTCCCGGGGAGATGCAGGGATTTTCTTGCTAAGGAGGAGAAGAGGGAACTGAACTTGGGGAGGGAAAGGGAATAATCAGAATTATTGTTGGAGAATTCAATTAGATTGTCAGTAAAAGATTATATTTTATGACTTTCCATCGAGTTTTGTCATGAATTGGTGAATTCCAATGCAGCATTTGTGTTATTAATAGGAAATTAGAGGCAATGAAATTAAGATAAAGATAGACATCTCCGGAATGACTCTGGAATGGGTAGATTCAAATTCTATTGTTCATGAATACATTCAATACTTGTAAATGAATAATGAGTAATTATTCCAATTCATAAGTTGTTTTGCGTTTTTCTACCACTTTATCTCTGCTACTATCATTACGTAAAAAATATCGAATAGACTGATGAATTTAGCAAGAAAATTCTCCTTGTAATCTCTGTATTTTTTTATTTCTTCAATACCCTTGCGGTTTCGTAGTGACGGTGAAATTACAGTAAATAGATGGTCGATTTACGGTCGATCTACGTTTCTTTTGCAGTCGAAGCAGAGTCGATTTATGGTCAATAATGGGTGTGCTTTTTTCATTCTCGCACTGACTTTAGATGGTAAATTGATTGTGACTAAGCTGTCGTTTTATGGTTGAAACCCGGTAGTATTGGACTTGTGATCACTAAACAAGTGTACCACAAGTCTTGTGCATCATCTTTAAAATGTCTGGGAAGGATTAACCCTTTAACGCTTATGAGCGTTTCCCCCACTCTGCGACCTGGTAAGCAGGTGGCGCATATTTGCGTTAGTGTGTATCCTTGAGCTCTGGCGAGCAATACCGTATCTACTTTGAGGTTACTGTTCATTTTTTAATTTTATCGAGTATGTTATTGTTAGTTGATAATTTTGAATTTTTATGTTCCATTTTTTGTAATATTCTATTCTAAATCATCAGAATATAATATTTAAAAAAATCTAATTGTAGACTATTTGAATAACGTGTGTATCACGGTAATGACCGAGCCTGAGTCTCGTAAACTGAGGTAGTGGGGACTGAAAGAGTATGCAATTGGCTATCCCCACCCTAGCGCTACGGGTACGAGTTAGTTCGACTTCAGCGTTAGAGGGTTAATCAATAAGATTTGATTCTTCACACATAGTACATGAATTTCAGCATTGCGACTAAAAAGCTTCACTTCTAACACGCTGAATTCCAAGCACCCTCTTTCTTTTCAATTCGAAGCGTCGAGCACTTAATACTTGATGGCAAAAAGGCGCATCTCCTGTACATTCACCTATTCATTTTAAATCATCTTTTTTAATTACGAATTCCCTATATAAAAATCGTAATAGCGATAGGCAGTATATGAGACACTCTACCCTTTTTCACTCACTATTCAAGTTTTTTATCAGATTTTAGTCATTGTTGCATACGTTGTTGAAACAGCTGAGAAAAGTCATGTCCACTGGCAAAAAGAATCGAATAATTAATTAATGTTCTAAGTTCGAGAAACGTATGTTTAGGAGATATGCCTTTTTGGCATAATAAAGCCCTAACAGATGAAGCAAAGAATCGGAATTAGCTCTTAAGAGCAATTGAATCATGATAAGTTCTTCGTTAAGACCTGTACACCAATATGTTCTCGACGTGGCCTTGGTTTCTGCAAAACATAGTGGTGATATCAATCTCGCTCAATGGTTTTTTTTTTTCCTTCGTTTAGAAACTTCCAGAAAAAGTTCAATTTTAATGTTGAAATGTCTCGGAAAAAAATGCATATACATCCTTGTGCCCTAATCGTGATGGGAATCTTGGGGAGAATAGGAAAGGATCCATCTTGATATGAGTTTATAGGAAATTCGAGAAATATACCCAGACAGTCCCGAAGAGGGAGTCGAACCCATATCTTCCTTTTTATAGAAAATTTCTCGAGCTACTGACAAAGATTGGGGCAAAAAGGGCGTATCTCCATTTTTTTGAATATGAACCAAAAACGATTGAGGAAATTCAATAATGAAGGAATGAGATAATAAGTCCATTAGTCATTACTGTCTATTAGTCTTGAAATCTTGTGACCGACCCTTGATAAATTGGAACCCATTAAGTTGGTTGGAAAAATCCATAAAAATTTTTATTATATTTGGCTGATTAAAACTAGTTAATCACCCAATTTTCCTGGGCATATCTTTTCATTATATAACATGAAAGATTCTGTTCACATTTTTGCTTCAGATTTAGCTCTTTTTGTTGAAATGATGGATTATTGAAAGGAATGAGATTAATTGAATCAGTTCCCGTGTAACGTAAATTACGTCTGGAAGATTGATAGGAAAATAAAACCACTAATTAAAAAAAATTACCCATTAAGTCATAAATTCAAGTGAGACTATAAATTTGTCAACGAATTTGATGTTGACAATTATTTTCGAAAAGTTCAGCCTTTTCTGAGAGTGAATTAAATGGACTTTCAGTATTCAACGAGATTCCATTGGAATAAGGCGAAATGAAATGTAAAGATAATTTAGTCGAGTAGTGAAGTAGTGAAACGAGATAAGTATACGTATTTGAGAATTTCTCAGGAAACATTATCTTCTAATGCCAAAATATCGTTAAGCAATTGTATAATTATCTAGTTTCACTGCTACAATTTTTTTAAAAGATTTTCGTCAGATGCTGACACGATTTACTCTTTTCTTCGGATCTTACAATTTTTTCATAAATTCTACTATATCCATTCTCATTATCCCATTGGACTCCGAACTCGCATGTCTGAAGTGGAAATTATGATCTGGAGTGATTTTCCATGAAACATATAATGGCTATGGAGACTGGACCACTGTAGGTGACGATTCTGAACCATAGAACCTTATTATATCAGATACAGAGTATTTCCTTCTTTTTTCCATTTTTTATTCCAAAATCATTCAATTTGTCTCCTTTGGATTCCCAACTTTCATGCATGAAGTGGAAATTGTGATGAAAAATTTTTTCTTGCAAATTCTATTTCCTTCATTGTGTTCATCCACAGTACTTGGGATAATGATCTTCCTCCCCTCCTTCGCTTATCTTGGTAAATATGCTGATTAGTGGTCTGTCAAAATAAAATTAATTTTGTGCTATTTTGATAATCAATAGGCAGAGTTTTGACGCCTTGGAAACATCTTGGCTTTTTAGATTTCCCGATTGAGAGAATAGGCAGTTTTTCAGTTCCTATCATGCTGCCACTCAGAATTATTTCGACTCGCTCTTTACTGAGCTTTCCACCGTGGCAGGGCTCACCTTCAAAAGCAAAAGTTTGATCAGGAAGACACTTGAAAAACAAACTTGCCTCGTTTGCATTGAAAATATCATCTGGAGAATAATCACGCTAGAGAACTGGAAGATCCTCAATCTATTGATTAGATAAACTATTTTCAACAGAATTACTTTCCCCACAAGCTTTCTTGAAAATTATATCGTTCCTTCTTTTAAACTCTTTCAGCCAACGATTGCTGTGACACAAATTATGAATATTAAGCCTTTTTGCGAATTCTTGGACCTTCTCTTTAATCATCAGTCCACTAATCGAAATGTTTCTATTTCGCAGTTATTTCATCCATGTCGTCAAGCACTCCTCCAGTTCAGGATATTTGGCTAAACGCATCCGTTTCAGTTTTCCTTGTCCTTCAGCACACTGAGCCTCAATTATATCTTTATTCTGGATGATTCTACAGAGAGTAGACTTTGGTACATTAAATTCATTACGAAGTTTATCATGCGATTTTCCACTTTTATAAACCGATATCATTTCTAATTTTTCGCGAGCTGATAGAGAATTCAACTTCCATTTTGGCATTTCCGAATGAATTACTAACTAAGTGTTAACTGCAATGAACTGAACACCAAGGCAATTAATCACGAAATGTGGGAGCTCAATACTGTACACAATAATAATCTATGAAGAATCAGATTTTATATATGAAAACGTTATGACCTATACAAGCAAAAATTTGTCTTTAAAATAATCTCAATTATAGAGGTTTCCAATTTTTAGTATCAGTTGTAGAGGTAATTATGCGGAAATTCTAAGGAATGAATAGTAGATAAAGAGGTTTATTCGTCTCACTAAAAGAGGTTTTTCTCCGTAAAAATTTCGGGACCTCAGAATAAATTTCAGCTATAGAGGTTTCTCACTCATCCGGTCCCAATTAACCAGGTTCGACTGTATATACAATTATATATAATTGTATATATTTATTCTGTATGAATCATATATAATTATAAAGAAATATATATATTTATAATATACATATATGTAATATTTTTTCCCCGGGATAACATGAAATATTGTGTTTGGAATTATGCTCTGGATTTTTTTTTGCGATAATTCATTATTGAAAGAAATAAGATAAAGTAAATCAATGCCCTCATAACATAAATTATGTCTTGAAGACTGATAGGAAAATGAATACTAGAAAAACCAAATTTATCTACAAAGTAGTGAATTCATGTGAGATAATAAAGTCTTTGGAGGATTTAATGTTGACAATTATTTTTGTGGAGTCCATTTTTTTTTCTGAAAGTAAGTGGATTTCACTTTTAGCGTTATTCACGAGATTTCATTAGAACAAGGTGACATGAAATGTAAAGATAAATTAGTGGATGAGTGAAGTAGTAAAACAAGATGAGTGTATAAGAAGTATTTGAGAATTCCTCAAGAGACATTATCTTCTAAATACAAAATTTTGTTCGATAACTTTGTAATTATCCATTTTTACTATGATTTATTCAAAAGCTTTCGTTAGATGCTCACAGAATTTGGTATTTTCTCCGGACCTCATAATTTTTTGATAAATTCTGACGAATCCATTTCTATTATGCCATTATCCATTTTAATTAAACTGAACTAAGTTCTTTTCTCAAAGATAATGTCTCATGCAGAGCTGTCCTGTATTGGATGATACTCACAAGCACTTGCCTCAGTCACATGTTGAAAGCCGTTCAAAACATTGTGATACCTGGAATCGTCAAGCATCCACCCAAGCCTCCATCAGAAGTGCAGTGCAATACATCGAACTCTCCAAATCAAACTCCAATTGCTCCTGATGATTCAATAAATTCAACGATAATTCATGAATTCACCTGGAGTGAGTACGAGCAGGGCTTGATGTTGAGTTCCTACTATTGGCTTCATCCATTTATGGAACTTTCTGGTGGTGTTCTGAGTAGAAAATATGGTAGTAAATTTATTTGTGGAATAGGATTGTTACTCTCAACGTTACTGGGATTTTTATTACCAGTCGCAACGAAGCATCATCCATATACCAATATTTTTGTTCGAGTTCTTCAGGGCAGTGCTGCGGTAAGGAAAAGCCTTTGCATGATTCAGCAGGTTTACTTTATTTTTTTTTCTCTCCACTTCTCCTCGAGTTTTTCTTTTTTCCTTGATTTTTCAAAATTTGTACTTTTTCCCAAAAATGTGTCGCTCCAAACTTTCTTCAGTGAAAAAGGAAGTGCCAAGGTTCGGTGTAGGGTTACCTCGAAGATTGAGAGATAATCACACGTTCCGAACTACCTTTAGTTTATCCCCACTCTAGGGGCTCCTCTGCCCCACAATACCCGATCGAGTCTCCAGGAGACGCTAGAGAGTCTCCTGGCGATGCGATCGTCTTTACGAAACTTCAATATTTCATCTCGGGTGATTAGAATTTTTTCACGATCTGAGAAAAATGACTCGGTCTTTCTTTTGTCAGGGAGCCGTCTATCCGTCATCTTATAATTTAGCAGCTGAATGGGTTCCCCAGAATGAACGTAGTCGATTTATGAGTGCATATTTAGGTGAGTAATCTCCTTCGTCTTTGATGGCACTGAATTCAGCAGCAAAGAGGTAAAGCAATATAAGGTCCAGGTGTATAAAATTAATCGCTGATTACCGGTAGTCACTTCACTGTGCTGCCATAGTTAACCCTTCGTTGCTCGCGCCATGAGCGCGGCGCCGCCTTTTTTACATTTTTTCGTATCGGGTGAAATCACGCGAGCGCTGAAGGGTTAAGTGACATGTGAAGTTAGTTTCAAGAGATTAACTTCAGTCAGTTAACTTGACGTGATTAGAAAGAATTCAAGTCGGTGTGCTTGAAAACGGTCGAAAACAGCTTGAAATGGCTACGGATTGATGACCATAGAACCATAACTAGATGAATTGTTTCATTTTCATTGCTTTGGAGCTGAATGAAACAAATTTTTCATCTAGTTATTGATTATGATTTCAGCTGCCACTTGGGTAGCCACGAAGTTTTTAATAAAATGAGAACATCTCGCTTAGTTTTCGAAATATTCTCGAACAAGAAATTTCGAAGAAAAAACGACTTATCCTACTTTACCTAAATCGTCAGAGTAATTTAATCAATGATTATTTTGTCTCTCAGGCACAGTGCTTGGAATAATTATAACTTATGTCATTTCTGGACATCTGATACAGTATTTGGGCTGGGAATCAGTCTACTACGTCATTTCATCAATTGGTGTTGTATGGTCAATCTTTTGGTTTTTCCTTGTCTACGATTCACCTGTCGAGCATCCAAGGATAACGGAAAAAGAGAAAAGATATATCCTCGACAATATTGGAAAATCAAAAAAAGTCTATCATAAAAAACCATCAATTCCATGGAAAAGAATATTCACCTCGGTACCATTGTGGGCAAATATATTGAGCACTGTAGGCAGTGGATGGGGATACTATATTCTACTTATCCAAGGACCAAGTTATTTGACTTTTGTCCATGGCTGGAATATGAAAAAAGTAATTCTATTGGATATCAAGTGTTGAAGGGGTGAATCTCCCCAAATTGCGACAAACAGTTTTCCGTGATTTTTATTGTTTTTAGGAAAGCACTCTAATTTAGCACTTATGCCCCTTTGTTGAAACAAGAAGGCGCAAGTCCTGGGGATATACCTCTTTGAGTCTAATGGCCATCATTTATGACAGAGCGTTTGTGATTTTAATTTCTGCAAAGAAAAAAGGCATTCCTTCACTATTGAAGAAAAAACGGGGGAAATTTCCGTATTTTTATGAAAATTTCTTGAAAGATTTGACAAAGTCCAATAATTCGAAATTTTATTTTCAGACAGGTGCACTAGCAGGTTTTCCATTTGTTCTCAGCTTCATATTTTCTATTTTTTCTGGGAAAATATGCGATTGGCTGATTAACAGCAAAAAAATGAATCGAACCAATGTTCGTAAATTAGCAACATTTCTTCATAGTGGTGGAGCTGGATTAATGTCTATTGGATTGGCTTACAGTGGTTGTAGCTCAAATTTTGCATTCACATTCATGTGCGCTGATGCTGCACTAATAGGTGCTGTTTCATCAGGAGCATGGCCAAATTATATTGATTTGAGTCCAAATTATGCTAGTGTGATTTTCGGATTGTCTGGATTACTCGGCAATTGTACTGGTTTCATATCTCCAATTTTCGTTGGTCTCTTGACCAATAAAAACGTCAGTAAATTCCATTCTTTATTTCTTTTTATTTTGAGATTCAATTATTATTGCCCAATGATATTGATCAATTCAGTAGCGGAGAGATAAAAGGGAGGAGATGAGGCGCTTCAGTCCTAATTTTCTTTTGTAGAGAACTTCAAGAGTACAATAAGAGATGAAGGCAAAATCGCCCTATCTCGCTTACTTTCCAAGATATTCTTAGAAAAATAGGCTCACATGTTCTCTCACCTCTTCACTATTGAATTGACTCATTCATTTTTGATGAATATTTCGAAAACTAATGGAGATCGCCATTTTTGCTCGAATTCTTCTTTGTAGTTTTCGGAACTTTGGCCATAGAAGGATTAAATTAAGAAGAATGTAACTCCATCAGTTCGCAAACTCTTTTCAGAGAAAGATCGAAGAAATGATCACCTTCTCCTGTTTTACATCTTCACTACTGAATTGGAATAATTTTTTCAGCAAACGATTCATCCGTGGAAAATCATCTTCTTCACCACTGCATTAATTCAATGGACTGCTTGCATTATTTATTCAATTTGGGGCTCTGGTGAAGAGCAGGCTTGGAACATTGAAGAGTCAGACAGTGATAATAATAGTAGCATTGAAAGGATGGAATTAAAAAATCCTAGGATAATAAGCTCTCACCAAAAATGAAAAGTTTTATCAATTTCTGCGCTTCTATGGACATACAGGGATTTCTTGCCAGGGGCACGAGAGAAGAGACTGGAACAAAAAACGGACAGAAGAATAGGCATATAGTAGAAATTCAATTAACAATTTTTGGCACTATCGGTCATTGCACAACTAAATAAACAAAAAGTTGAATTAATCTTGTGCAATAGCCGATACAGCCGAAAATTGTTAATTGAATTAATACAACGGTCGAATGAAAATTAAAAATGTATAAAGTAAATCTCGTCCTGTTTCAATTCTTCCCGTCCAAACAAGATCATTTTTCTTGTTTCAACTCCCCCTCAGTCTTCACCTGGCAATTCCAAAATTTGACACCTGCGCGTTCTGAAAAAGGATCTCTCACGCATATAGTTATGGTAGGTTGATTTGAGTTTCGAAGTTTGAAATTGTAAATTCTAAAAAACTCAAATGTGGAAAAATGAAATAGAATATATCTATTTGACTAAAAATAAAAATCAAATATCTAAATATACTTTAAACATGCAATCTAATGCTTGTACCATGTTAACCATCACAATATCAATTCGTCTTTGGAAAAATCAAATTATAAATTAATCATAAAATTGCACATTAAACCAGAATATATCGTTTATAGAAATGGTGAAGAAAGAAGAATATCTGTGATTCTGCATGTTACCAATAGGTGTATGCTTGGAAAAAGAAATTTTTCACGACTAGCCATGCTAGCAGTTTATAGAGTTTTCGAGCACAAATTAGTCTATTGTTAAGCTCCATTGTCAATTTCCAGTTATGTTAATTCGCTTCTTTTGAGTTCTTTAAATCTCGTTAAGCTAGAACTGATTGAGAGTATTAAATCATTACGATTGCGGACTAGTCGGAAAATTCCCATATCCCTTCTTTGTACCTTTCAGGGAGGAATAAAAAAAATTGGCACTCATCGGAGAGGTCCACGGTGTGCTGCAAAATTAGTGAACAGATTCTAGGGGATCAGCCCGTCCACCTATTCGATTAATTATTACGGAATAATGAAGAGCTCTATAACAATAGATGTATTTTACGATCACAAAAGGTTCCATTTCCTGACAGTCTTAATACAACGAGCAAAATGGGTAAAATGCTGCTGAAGATGGAGACAATGGGATGGAGGAATCTGGAGCTCAGGGCAGAGAGAAACATGAAGGAGACGACTCAGAGCAATCGGAGGAAGGGAATTGAAAATATTACAGTGAAACTACAGGAGTGATATTAGTTGATGAAGATTGAATAAAAATGGAATAAATTACACCTGGTGGTCCCCTGATTTGTATCCAAAACTCGAATATCACCTCATTTGGGTCAGGTATAGATGGAGTATCTGATCTGATTGGCAGCAATGCTATTCGCATCCGGTTAACTTATGCTATTAGTATACGGATAGCTGATGCTATTGGCATTCGGATACCTGATGCCATTAGCATCTGGACGTCTGATGCAATTAGCATTCAGATACCTGATACTATTAGCATCAGGATGCCTGATACTGATAGTATCCAAAACAGCGTTACAGCCCTGATCAGTAACTGATCTGATAGCCTGAATTGCTGAATTTTTTATGGGACATGCACTTCATCAAAACTGATATCTTGCTGAAATTTCAGATTGTTATCTCTCTCAGTTCTCAAGTAATAGAGGAAATGCCACAACAGAGGAAATGCCGAAAGGAATTGAAAGTTGGAGTTGGAGTTGAAAACAGTAGAAAAAAATCCCAATCTACGTATCGTAATGCGCAATGGAGTGGAGAAAATTGTAACTGTGAGTCGAAATCATCTTCTTCAGGATCATCGGCAATCATCTACTATCACAACATGAATGACAAGAACGCGTTCCGGGCTACTAAGTGCTAGTTTTTGAGTGTTTGAATGGACTCCTCAGTATTGTTTGAGTAATGTTCTGCGAAATGAATAATCTCGTGTATGATTGAAATTATAAAGTGCTTAATGACATTCTTCCATGGAGTTTGGAAATTTATTTCGATAGCAATGCCGTACGATTGAATGCATGTTGAATGTAAATCTCTCCTTTTCTATTATATACTCATTATGTAAAAAGATTGATCAGAATTTTATATCCATAAATATTTTTTTTTCAAAATAATTTTAATGTATTTTTTGCATTATGGTCGTACTTTGACCCTATTATTGGCTTCGGCTGTTGGGTCTTGGTAAAACAATACATAAATAAATAAATAAATAATAGAGAGTAGGGCCGCACAGATGGACGCACACCCAGACATGTCTATTTTTTTTCTCGTTATGATTTCTCAACGTTTCAGATCATTTTGACTTGTTTCCAATGAAAATTGGAATTTCGAAAACAATGGCTTTCCGTTCGGAAACAAAGAATTTTTTTTCCTTGGAAAACTATTATTGAGCCTTCCAGAGTATGAGCAATAACAGTTATCACCTAAAATCCATTTTTTCTAATGAAATTTTGAACTTTTTCCCAAATATTTTTGTATCTTCATAGCATAAGTCAAAAAATTAATCGTCTTTTTCTCAAGACAGAATTTGTCAAATTCACCACAGCATCTTGAGAACAACAGTTTGATTAGAAACACGAAGGCGATTTTCAAAAAATTTATTCGCTTATTTTTTATTAATAAAAGACAAATGTCCATTGTGTTCGCTGTAGAATTTCCTTCATTTTCATATATATTATCATGGGATTCCAGATAAGCGTAATTTGCAAGTACGAACTCACCTGTTTGTACCCGGCAACCGAGTAGTAGAGAGCAGTAGAGGTAGGCAACCTACCTTTGGTATATTCTTTATACTAGTGGCTTTCGACTGGCGCGAAGTCGCCTGAAGAAATCGATAGGAGTATGAATTTGAAAAAAATCAATGATGTTATTTTTGATTAATTATCGATTTTCTCAATGGGGATCAGGCAATCCATCCGCGGTGTGTTCATTGTTGTCTAAGGCCTCATAAAAAATATATCCCGTCCAGACACCGGATCGGTGAAGGTCTATCGTGATGGGATCCTGTACTAATAATTCTACAGGATTATAGATAATTATATTGAGTTGTATATTGGTGTTGTGGCAGCATCGGACATAATTTTTGTTATTATATATGATTATATATAATTGTATATGGATATATATAATCACATATTTATTTCTTCATTATATTATATGTAATTATATATAATTATATATAATTTAATATAATTATATATTTATTCTGTATGAGTCATATATAATTATAAAGGAATATATATAATTTTTTTTCTTGCGATAATCCATTATTGAACGAAATAAGATAAAGTAAATCAATGCCCTCATAACATAAATTATGTCTCGAAGACTGATAGGAAAACGAATACTAGAAAAACCAAATTTACCTACAAAGTGGTGAATTCACGTGATATAACAGAGTCTTTGAAGGATTTAATATTGACAATTATTTTTATGGAGTCCATTCTTTTCTGAAAGTGAGTTGATTTTATTTTCAGTTTCAAACAGGATTCCATTGGAACGAGGCGAAATGAAATGTAAAGATAATTTAGTTGATAAGTGAAGTAGTCAAACCAGATAAGTGTATAATAAGTATTTGAGAATTCCCCACGAGACATTATCTTCTAATCACAAAATTTTGTTCGATAACTTTCTAATTATCCATTTTTACTATGACTTATTCAAAAAATTTCGTCAGATGCTGACAGAATTTGGTATTTTCTCCGGGCCTCATAATTTTTTAATGAACTTTGACGAATCCATTTCCATCATGCGATCATTCATTCTAATTAAATTGAACTACGTTCTTTTCTCAAAGATAATGTCTCATGCAGAGCTGTCCTGTATTGGATGATACTCACAAGCACTTGTCTCAGTCACATGTTGAAAGCCGTTCAGAACATTGTGATACCAGGAATCGTCAAGCATCCACCCAAGCCTGCATCAGAAGTGCAGTGCAAAATATCGAACTCTACAGATCAGATTCCAATTGCTCCTGATGATGTTGCAGCTGCTCGGGTCACAAAAGTAAGTAATGGCAACTACTAAGATAGTGGATTCATGATGGGCGATCGTAACTAATCGCGATTGTTTCCCTTAACCGCGGGATAAAAAGGATAGCCTAGGGAAAACTAGAATACTTGTACCTCGATACCCCCGTTGATAACAGTAATAAATAAGGGCACGTTAATACGCGGACTAAGTACTGGAGTACACGATGACAAAACGCGTTGAAATAGAAAAAAGACTGATCTTTGCTTAATTAATTGTTAATGAAGAAGTTGGTATGGAAGTGTTTTTGTTCAAATAAAAATTAAAAAGGTTGGACTAGATTTCATCCTATGAGTTCCCGAGTCAAAATTTTTAGGGGGTTTCAACGTCGGTTTCAATCTACAAAAATTATAGATTGAATAAGAGCGAAAGGGAGTTGAACGGTGTAGGGCCACCGTGTATTTTCAACTTACTTTAAATCTACAAAACGACCGAAATGTGCGTTCCTTCCACTTTGTAAGTTCAAAAGAAGTTGAAATTTCCTTTAAATTCTCCTCCACCCCCCCCCCCCTCCCATGCCTTTTGTCCCCTAAATTCGCGTTTTTGATTGATTTCGCGGTCAATTGTATAATTAAAAATAGCCCCCCAGAACGGTTATTCTAATTTTTTTTCATGAAGTGAATAAAAAAAAAAGGAATTCGGTCTAGTAGTTCTCGAGACAGTCCAGGCGGTCACCCATCCAAGTACTGACCAGATCCAATGCTGCTCGACTTCGGGGGCTGCCTGGAAATCGCTCGTTGACTGCTGCTAATCTGAAACATATAACTGTTCTGATCCTCATCACGCCTTTTAGGCTCTTTGGAAAAAAAATAATAATGAATCAAATTGATAATAACAATCAATAATAAATCTAAAATAATAATGAATTAAATAATTCATAGAAAATGCATTTCAACTGGAGAACGAGCGCTAGAACTGATTTTTTTTCAGCTTTGGAGAATTTTCTTTTTGTTTTGAGAAATGCACCTTTTTATGATGCACCACAAAAATGTATCAGATCGCGAAAGAAGTATCAATCAGTTGAAAAAAGAGTTGTTAAAAAAAATGGAAGTTTCGGGAAATGAAATTGATATTTTTTAAAATTTATTATTCATTTTTATTCTTTCTCTGGTGATAAGTTCAAGAAGCTGAGAATAAGGTGAACTAGGTAAGTTGAACTCATTCACTTTACCTTTCGCCTTATACTGGAGACGCAAAGTCGAAATACGGCGAAAGGAAGGTGAGATTCTGGTGGTATTTTGTGGTCATCAAAGAAATGTACATTGAACGGAGATTGAAATTTGAAATGTAGAGTGAACGAGCCCAAAAATTTTGACTCGGATTATTTATTTTCATAGATACAGGTCCCGAAGAAAAATTACTCAGATCAGAATTGTGGAGACTCAGTTGTTAATCCAATTAATAGAAGAAAAAAATTGATAAAGTCGGGAAAAGGTACGGCAATAAAAATAAACTCACTTTTAATGAGAATCAGGTAAGGGGTGAAGAGGCAAGAACCTGCGACGAGAGATCAGGTAGATGAAGCTGGCGGATCGTTGAATTCCGGACCATGGAAACTCCTTATAGCGAGTTGCTAAGACGTGGTAGCAGGCTGGTGGAAACTGGCGTATTTGACCCTCTTGCAGAATTCGGCTGGTAGATTATTTCACGCTGGCGAACACCTTTGAATCACTTTCACAAGGATCCCACTTGAGAAAAATGTTTTAGGACGTCGCGAGATTTATGGAGAGAACTTTGATGTGACACTCAAAAAATCGGAAACTGGACTGTCCCGAATTTTCGATTCATCCCCCATTTATAGACGAGTATCCTCGATGAGTGAGCCCCCAGGCTCTGTACTAGTTCACTTAATTTATTGCTTTTCACTGGCTTTTCGGAAAAGCCAGGTGGGTTTTGTTCTCAAGTGCTTGTTTTAGTTATTTCACGCTCACTCTTACAGGTGAGTCCTTCAATCGATATCCTTTGGTCACATGGTCTCCATCAGCAGGTTGCGTCTTCGGTTTGATGGAACTCACATGTTTTTTTGATTTTACGACCCTTCAACCGGAAAAAAAATTTACCCTTGGATTTGGTAGGGCCCGGGCGGATCTATTGTCTTTACTTAAATTGTTGTACAGTGCAATAGGCGACCGTTGGCACTTCGGGCTTCTGTTTTCTCCATCGTTTATCAGTGGAATGAGTTGCTTGCTTCTCTTTCGGCTCCACTTTCGGTAGTTGTTTCCGCGGGCAATCTGCCTTCTTCTGTCCCTTTTTTTTTGTATATTGATTTTCCTGAGTCGCCTTTCCCATTCCCCGTCTCTTCGCATTACTCTCGCAGTCCCACCTTTGCTGGCCGCTACATTTTCTCCTCAAGAAGTTCACTTATTATTTTTCCCTTTTTTTCAAGGTACATAACAATAATTCAATGAATTCAACGATAATTCATGAATTTACCTGGAGTGAGTACGAGCAGGGCTTGATGTTGAGTTCCTACTATTGGCTTCATCCATTCATGGAACTTCCTGGTGGTGTTCTGACTAGAAAATATGGTAGTAAATTTATTTGTGGAATAGGATTGTTACTCTCAACGTTACTGGGATTTTTATTACCAGTCGCAACGAAACATCATCCATATACCAATATTTTTGTTCGAGTTCTCCAGGGCAGTGCTGCGGTAAGGAAAAACCCTTGCATGAGTCAACAGCTTTACTTTATTTTTTTCTCTCTGCTTCTCCTCGAGCTGTTCTTTCTTCCTTGATTTTCCAAAATTTGTGCTCTTTCCCGAAAACGTGTCGCTCCAAACTTTCTTCAGTGAAAAAGGAGGCGCCGAGGTTCGGCGTAGGGTTACCTTGAAGATTGAGAGAGAATCACACGTTTGGAACTACCTTTAGTTTACCCCGTCTCGAGGGGCCCCTCTGCCCCACAATACCCGATCGAGTCTCCAGGAGACGCTAGAGAGTCTCCTGGCGATGCGATCGTCTTTACGAGACTTTGATATTTCATCTCGGGAGGTTAGAATTTTTTCACGATCTGAGAAAAATGACTCGCTCTTTCTTTTATCAGGGAGCTGTCTATCCGTCAACTTATAGTTTAACAGCTAAATGGATTCCCCAGAATGAACGTAGTCGATTTATGAGTGCATATTTAGGTGAGTAATCTTCTTTCTTTTTGATGGCACTGAATTCAGCAGCAAAGAGGTAAAGCACTATAAGTCTCGTTAATTTCTTAAGAGTGTTCCTGAAACTCATGGAGATACACTTTTTTGCACTTATTCTTTGTGTAAAACACTATGAATTGCAAAAAAAAAATTACAAAATCGCCATATCTTGCTTATTTTGCGAGATTTTTTTGGTGAATATCTTTGGAACTGAGTAACATTCGACAAACTCGCTTCAATCCTTTTGGTTAGCTCTTGAAATTTTCCTCAAAAATAAGAACATCTCGCTTAGTTTCCAAGATATTCTCAAACATAGAATATCGAAGGAAAGATGATGCATCCTGCTTCATCTAAATCGTTAGAGTAATTTAATCAATTATTACTTTGTCTCTCAGGTACAGTGCTTGGAATAATTATAACTTATGTAATTTCTGGACATCTGATACAGTATTTGGGCTGGGAAGCAGTCTACTACATCATTTCATCACTTGGTGTTGTATGGTCGATCTTTTGGTTTTTCCTTGTCTACGATTCACCTGTCGAACATCCAAGGATAACGGAAAAAGAGAAAAGATATATCCTTGACAATATTGGAGAATCAAAAGAAGTCTATCATGAAAAACCATCAATTCCTTGGAAAAGAATATTCACCTCAGTACCATTGTGGGCAAACATATTGAGCAATGTAGGCAGTGGATGGGGATACTATATCCTACTTATTCAAGGACCAAGTTATTTGACTTTTGTTCATGGCTGGAATATAAAAAAAGTAATTCTATTGGATATCAAGTGTTAAAGGGGTGAATCTCCCAAATTTGCGACAAACAGTTTTCCGTGGTTTTCATTGTTTTTATGAAAGCACTCTAATTTAGCACTTATGCCCCTTTGTTGAAACAAGAAGGCGCAAGTCCTGGGGATATACCTCTTTGAGTCTAATGGCCATCATTTATGACAGAGCGTTTGTGATTTTAATTTCTGCAAAGGAAAAAGGCGTTCCTTCACTATTGAAGAAAATAAACGGGGAAAATTTCCGTATTTTTATGAAAATTTCTTGAAAGATTTGACAAAGTCCAATAATTTGAAATTTTATTTTCAGACAGGTGCACTAGCAGGTTTCCCATTTCTTCTCAGCTTTATATTTTCTATTTTTTCTGGGAAAATATGCGATTGGCTGATTAACAGCAAAAAAATGAATCGAACTAATGTTCGTAAATTAGCAACATTTCTCCATAGTGGTGGAGCTGGATTGATGTCTATTGGATTGGCTTACAGTGGTTGTAGCTCAAATTTCGCATTCACATTCATGTGCGCTGGTGGTGCACTATTTGGTACTATTTCATCAGGAGCCTGGCCAAATTATATTGATTTGAGTCCAAATTACGCTAGTGTGATTTTTGGATTGTCTGGATTACTCGGCAATTGTACTGGTTTCATATCTCCAATTTTCGTTGGTCTCTTGACCAATAAAAACGTCAGTAAATTTCATTTTTCATTTCTTTTTATTTTGAGATTCAATTATTATTGCCCAATAATATTGATTAATTCAGTAGCGGAAGGATAAAAGGGAGGAGATAAGGCGCTTCAGTCCTAATTTTCTTTTGTAGAGAACTTCAAGAGTACTATAAAAGATGAAGGCAAAATCGCCCTATCTCGCTTACTTTCCGAGATATTCTCAGAAAAATAGGCTCACATGTTCTCTCACCTCTTCAATATTGAATTGCTACATATGAATGCATTCATTTTTGATGAATATTTCGGGAACTAATGAAGAGACGCTATTTTTGGTTGAATTCTTCTTTGTAGTTTTCGGAACTTCGGCCATAGAAGGATTATATTAAGAAGACCGTAACTTCATCAGTTCCCAAACTATTTTCAAAGAAAGATCGAGGGAATAATCACCCTCTCCGGTTCTACATCTTCACTACTGATTTGGAATAATTTTTTCAGCAAACGATTCATCCGTGGAAAATCATCTTCTTCACCACTGCATTAATTCAATGGACTGCTTGCATTATTTATTCAATTTGGGGCTCTGGTGAAGAGCAGGCTTGGAACATTGAAGGATCAGACAGTGATGATAATAGTAGAATTGAAAGGATGGAATTAAAAAATCCTAGGATAATAAGCTCTCACCAAAAATGAAAAGTTTTATGAATTTCTGCGCTTCCATGGACATACAGGGATTTCTTGCCAGGGGCACGAGAGAAGAGACTGGAACAAAAAGCGGACAGAAGAATAGGCATAAAGTAGAACTTCAATTAACAATTTTTGGCTCTATCGGTCATTGCACAACTAAATAAAAAAAAAGTTGAATTAATCTTGTGCACTAACCGATATAGTCGAAAATTGTTAATTGGATTAATACAACGGTCGAATGAAAATGAAAAATGTATAAAGTAAATCTCTTCCTGTTTCAATTCTTTCCGTCCAAACAAGATCATCTTTCTTGTTTCAACTCCCCTCAGTCTTCACCTGGCAATTCCGAAACTCGACACCTGCGCGTTCTGAAAAAGGATCTTTCACGCATATAGTTATGGTAGGCTGATTTGAGTTTTGAAGTTAGAAATTGTAAATTTAAGGGGGGACCACGGTGAAATTCAAAAGTCTTTGGTTGATGGAGGGATCCATCGAGTGACATTTGGCACACGATGAGATGTGTCAAGAAAGCTAAAAAATGTTGAACACAATCCATTTTGCCCCGTATTTCGAGATAAAACGTCATTGTACGGCTTCATCTTAATAATGCCCCATGAACCACAAATTTGATCCGATTCAGATTTTCTTTTTTTTCAAATATTCGTTAGCCCTTCAAGGATAAAATTGGGTATCCGTTCTACATTACAGATTTTAGATCACGAGAAAATGAATTTTTTCCATTCACTCATTCTTTGCTCGAAATTTTTTCAATTGAAAAAAATTCCTCGAATTGAGAGAAACTCATTCTCGAGTGATCTATGATCTGTAATATAGAATGGATACCCAATTTCATTCTCGAAAGGCTAACAAATATTTGTAAAAGAAAAAAATCTGAATCGGATCAAATTTGTGGTCCATGGGGCATTATTAAGATCAAGCCGAATAATGACGTTCTATCTTGAAATACGGGGCAAAATGGTTTGCGTTCAAAATTTTTTAGGTTTTTTGATACACCCCATCGTGTGCCAAATGTCACTCGATGAATCCCTCCATCTATCAAAGACTTTTGAATTTCACCGTGGTCCCCCCTTAAAAAAACTCAAATGTGGAAAAATGAAATAGAATATATCTATTTGACTAAAAATAAAAATAAAATATCTAAATATATTTTAAACATGCAATCTAATGCTTGTACCATGTTAACCATCACAATATCGATTTGTCTTTGGAAAAATTGAATTATAAATCAATTCGAGTTAATTTGAGTTATTTTGCGTCATATTAATTTCTGATTTTTCAAATGTTAATTCGTTTTTTTTGAGTTCTTCAAATCTCGTTAACCCTTTGAGCGTCAAAGTCTTCAGGAATCTACAGAGGAGCGGGAGTGGAGACCATTGCTTACAATGGGATAAGAGCGGAGTGAGGAATTTCCGTGACGCTCAAAGAGTTAAACTAGAACCGATTGAGAGTATTAAGGATGTATGATCGAGGGAGTGGGGGAAACGGTAGTGGGGATGGGCTCGGGAGGTTGCGGGACTTTCCCCTGTTTCTCTTATTGACCGGCTGTGGCACTCATGAGAGCAGAAAATGGCGAGCATGGCGAGAAAAGAAGCATTAAATGACATCATTTGAATTTCAATTGGATTTTTCTTCTCAGGATGGATGGATGCATAGTATTTTGAAAATATTGTGAAGTTACTACACTATCCATCTTTCTTATGCATAGTAATTTTTCATACTACGCAAACTTGAACATTTAACATTTATTTAATTTATGGCCGTAACCCCTATTCCTCCATAAAAGCCAATGTATTTTCTGTCAATTTTCAATAATTTTTTTCTTTCTTATATGCATGGAAAGCTACCCTGGACTTTTTACAATAGAATTCTTCGAGGAATAATCTAACTATAAAAAAATTTTGACGCCCCAAATCGAAAATTTTTGTCATGATCATACATCCTTAAATCGTCACGATTGCGAACTAGTCGGAAAGTTCCCATATCCTTTCTTCGTTCCTTTCAGGGAGAAATAAAAAAATTGGCATTCATCGGAGTTTGGCACCACGTTGTGCTGCAAAATTAGTGAACAGATTCCAGAGGATCAGCCCGTCCACCTATCTTATTAATTATTACGGAATAATGATGAATTCTGTCACAATTGATGTATTTTATGATCACAAAAAGTTCCATTTCCTGACAGCTATAAATTTGATTGCAACCGTCATTTTCTACTGAAAATTCGGCGACGTCATGTGACCGTCACAAAACAGTCATTTTTGATCATATGACAATTGAACACGTATCGATGCATGTGAATTTTAATCAGTACGCCGTACTAATACAATGGTCGTAAGATATTGATGAGATGCACTGAAACGATAAGATCATTGGAAATCCTGGTTTATAATAATTTTATCATTAATCAATTAATTTCTTCTTAAACAAGAACTGCGAAATATCACTTCGATTAATCGTTTGGAAGTTGCTGTTGTTCGAAGAGGCAAAGATTGATGCAGACGCTCCAAAACTGAAACGGGTGAAACGAAACTATCAAATGCTATGCGATGTCCCAAATTAAATGCAGGATGTCGTATAAGGGTTACTGATGAGAAACAATCAGGGAATAAACCTGTGAAGACAGTGCAAAAAATTAAATTGAATACTCAATGAATAATGAGTTATTGAGAGTAATAAGAATTAAAATTTTGAAAATCGTTTATTCGTAAAATTTTATTCATTGTGATTTTAATTACTTCATTCTATTTGAAGTCACTGACGACAAATTGATGAAGTCATTGGTAATTAATTGCAGTCATGAAGTCACAGCAGTTAATCAACGCTTGGAGTCATTGAAATCACATTTTTCTAAAGTCATTAACATCAGACATTGACTTCCCGTGAAGTCGACTTCATTTTGAAGTCATGGTGTCACTCAATCCTTAAGTGAATAACTCCTCGGAATTTATGTATTTTCTCGCAATAATTCATTATTAAAGAACATACAATAAAGTAAATCAATCCCCTGTATAACGTAAATTATGTCTTGAGGACTGATAGGGAAATGAATACTAGGAAAACCAAATCTATGAATAAAGTAATCGATTCATGTGAGACTATGAAGTTTTTGAAGTATTTAATATCGATAATTATTTTCATGAAGTTTATTTTTTCCTGAAAGTGAAGTTGAATTTACTTGCAGTCCTCAACGAGATTTCATTCGAACAAGGCGAAATGAAATGTAAAGATAATTGAGTTGATTAGTAAAGGAGTAAAAAGAGAAAATTGTATAAAAAGCATTTGAAAATTTCCCAAGAGACATTATAATTCTAGTAACGAAATTTTGCTAAATAATTTTGTAAATATCCATTTCTATTGTAATTGATCCACCGATTTTCGTTAGATGCTGACTGAATTTAGTATTTTGCCTCCGAGCCTCATAATTTTTTCATAAATTCTGACGAATCCATTTTCATGATGCCATTATCCATTCCAATTAAACTAAACTAAGTTTTCTCCTTAAAGATAGGGTCTCATGTAGAGCTGTCCTGTATTGGATGATACTCACAGGCAATTGTCTTAGTCACATGTTGAAAGCCGTTCAAAATATCGTGATACCTGGAATTGTTGAACATCCACTCAAGCCTCCATCAGAATTGCAGTGCAAAATATCAAATTCTACGAATAAAACTCCAATTCTTCATAATGATTCAATAAATTCAACGATAATTTATGAATTCACCTGGAGTGAGTACGAGCAGGGTTTGATGTTGAGTTCCTATTATTGGCTTCATCCATTCATGGAGCTTTTTGGTGGTATTCTAACTAGAAAATATGGTACTAAATTTATTTGCGGAATAGGATTGTTACTCACAACGTTACTGGGATATTTATTACCAGTCGCAACGAAGCTTCATCCATACTTCAATATTTTTATTCGAGTTCTCCAGGGCAGTGCTGCGGTAAAAAAGAAGTCTTTGAATTATTCAAATCCTACGGATTTTCCATTTTCCTTAGTTTTTAGAAATATCTTGAGGTCTATCGATTGATTTTTGTGTAAAAAATTGGATAGTAAAACGGTGGAAAAGTGTAAGCTGATTTTCCATGCTAATAGTTTTTTTGTAAATATCTCGAAAACTCAAGGAGATAGAGCTTGAATCCTTCTTTGCAGGGGATTTCCAGAGCAAACAAAAAAGATGAGAATAAAAAAACATATTCCCATTAGGATTCGAGATATTCACCGAATAATTATGACGAATTTCAGTAATGAAGAGATAGAACGGAATGAATTTCTCTTTTCCCCTTATTTTTGTAGCATATGTTGTGAATTAAGCGAAACAGGGTGATTTTGCCCTGGATTTATTCCATTTCGGTTTTAAACTTTTTGGCGAAGTCTTCTATCTTTAGAGAAGATTTCTCCATGAGCTTTGTTTAATGGAAATTAATTAGTATTTTTCCACAATCTGAAGAAAAATGCCTCGCTCTTCTTTTTTCAGGGAGCTGTCCATCCGTCAACTCACAGTTTAACGGCTAAATGGATCCCCCAGAATGAACGTAGTCGATTTATGAGTGCATATTTAGGTGAGTAATTTTTCCTCTCTTTGATGGCACTGAATTCAGAAGTGAAAAGAGAAAGCAGTATAAGTCTCGTAAATTTCTTAAGAAACGTTTAAAAACTAATGGAGATAGGTTTTTTTGCCCGAATCCTTTGGTAAAGAATTTCAAAAGCTTCAAAGAATAGACAAAATCGCAATATCTTGCTGATTTTGCGAGACATTTCGAAAATAAAAGACAAGAGAAATGAACTGAGACAGCTTCTTTTTTATTTTGTTGAATAACTGTCTAATTTTATCATCCTCAACTAAACAATGGATAAAGAAGCTACACTCAGTGCAGCCTGGGTCAGAGGCTGCCGGGGCTCAAGAGTTGACAATTCATTTGTGTTGAATACCAGCTAATTTGCCAGGATAAACGAAATACTTTACTAAATGACATTTATAGAATCTAAAGGGAAATTCGATTGGGTGACCCAGAACAGAAAACAGGCTGAGCAAGTATAGCCGAGTAAAGTAGAACTCTCAGGTTCACTTATCAATTAAATTCTTGTCTAATTATATTGTTCAGCTACACTCGTTCGACGGTTCATTCAATTAACAATAATACTAAATCTCTAATCAAATATAATTTATTAATAATTTTGACAACTCTTTCTGCTTCTTTTTCAGGTCAAAAAGAATTTTACATTAATTCGCTGTTTACTCCAAATTCGACACGCTATTACATTCCAAGGCGAACTGCATAACGCATGCCCGTTGTTCGTCTTCCCTCTTTTACTTTTTTTGGTACGCAATGTCCTTTTTTCTGTTGGTCAAAATGGATCAGTTGTTATTCGTCAGGGTTTAGTACTCTATTCCATAACTAGAAGTCACTATTCTGGTGCAGAAGTTTAAAAACGACTAAAGAATTTGTTGTGTAACGTTAGGTGAATTCTCATCCTGTTACGAAATAATTCTGTTTTACGTCTCCGCTACTAGATTTTGTTATTCATTTTCAGTGAATATCTTTGAAACTAAATGAGATTTGACAATTTTGTCTTTTTTCGTAGCTTCTGAAATTCTCTACAAAAATGAGAACATATCGCTTAGTTTCCGAAATATTCTCAAACAAATATTGTCAAAAGAAGAACGATTTGCCGTGTTTTATCTCAGTAGTCAGGTTAATTTAATCACTTACGACTCTGTCTCACAGGTACAGTGCTTGCAGTAATGATTACTTATGTAATTTCTGGACATCTGATACAATATTTGGGCTGGGAAGCAGTCTACTACACAATTTCATCACTTGGTATTGTATGGTTGATCTTCTGGTTTTTCCTTGTCTATGACTCACCTATCCAACATCCAAGGATAACGGAAAAAGAGAAGAGATATATCCTTGACCATATTGGAGAATCAGCAAGAGTTCATCATGAAAAAGCATCAATTCCTTGGAAAAAAATATTCACGTCGATTCCATTGTGGGCAACCATACTGAGCACTGTAGGCGGTGGTTGGGGATACTATATCCTTCTCATCGAAGGACCAAGTTATTTGACCCTTGTCCATGGCTGGAATATAAAAAAAGTAATTCCCGTGAATATCACGTGTTGAAGGATCGAATCTCCCAAAACTGTGATAAACTCTTTTTTTGTGATTTTTTATTTTTTTATGAAGGCACTTTGATTCAGCACTTACACCTGTTTCTTGAAAAGAAAAGGCGCAAGTCCTTGAGATATGCCTCTTGAGATTCATGACTGTGCATTTTTTATTCCATTTCTTGCAGAGTAGGAAGGCGCTTCTTCACTATTAAAGAGAGTGAACAGGGGAAATTTCAGTATTTTCAACGAAATTCCTTGAAAGTTTTGACAAAGTCCAATGATTTGAAATTTTGTTTTCAGACAGGTGTACTAGCAGGTTTTCCATTTCTTCTCAGCTTTATATTTTCTGTTTTTTCTGGAAAAATATCCGATTGGCTGATTAACAGAGAAAAAATGAATCGAACTAATGCTCGTAAATTAGCGGTATTCCTTCACACTGGTGGAGCTGGATTGATGTCTATTGGATTGGCTTACAGTGGTTGTAGCTCAAACTATGCATTTGCATTCATGTGCTCTGGTGCTACACTAATAGGTGCTACTTCATCAGGCGCATGGGCAAATTATATCGATTTGAGTCCAAATAATGCTAGTGTGATTTTCGGATTGGCTGGATTACTCACCAATTGTACCGGTTTCATTACTCCGATCTTCGTTGGCTTTTTGACCAATAAGAACGTCAGTAAATTCAATTGTTCATTTTTTTTAAATTCATTTTTTTATGATTATTGCTCAATGATATCGATGAATTCATTAGCGAAGAGAAATTTTTTTTTGTAGTCCTAAAAACTCTTGACGAAAAAGGATGAAGTTGAAAGGGGAGTATCTTCATTAGTGTCCGAACAATATTTAATCTGTCAGCGGTCGCGCTATGAGACTTTCTCTCACACTTTTTTTTGATGGTTTATGAAACTACCTTGAAAAATGAGAGAAAAATCTTGATTTTTTTTGTATTTGTCAGAAAACTATGCTTCTCTATTACGGTGATCGCAAAATTTCAAAAATAATATTTTCTTTTGGAAAATTTTTTTTTTCTCCTATGCTCTCGGGCAGCGTGAGACTTTCTCTCACTACGCGCCTAACGTGGTCGGTGGGTAAGCATGGCTCAGTCACTGTCGATCGCATTGATGATAACCCCTTCTCATTCTGATCCTTTTTTCTGAAATATTTCTTTGTGAACAGAACTGAATCTACCAAGCAAAAGAAAATTTTCCACATAAATCCATTCAATTTTGCCACCAATTTTTTGTTAATTTCTCGAAAACTAAGCGAAATATGGTAATTTTGCTCTAATCCTTTTTGGTAGAGAATATCAAGATCTGCAAAAAAGGATTCGGACAAGATTACTCTATCTCGTTTAGTTTTCTCGAGATATTCAGGTGTGGAAGAATCTCTCATCACGCGCCTAGAGACTGTTGATGAGCTAGTGCGTCTGCTGATGGGTTAAAGAAAAGTTCGAAAACTAGATCGAAAAGATAATTCTTCTCTTGTTTTACCTATTCACTGCTGAATTGGAATAATTATTTCAGCAAACGATTCATCAATGGAAAATTATCTTCTTCACTGCTGCGTTTATTCAGTGGACTGGCTGCATTATTTATCTAATTTGGGGCTCTGGTGAGGAACAAGCGTGGAACATTGATGAGTCAGAGAGTGATGAGGATAGCAAAACAGAAAGGAGTGAATTAACAAATCCTACGATAATCAGTTCCACCTAAATCTGAAAATTTTTAAATTTCTGCGAGAATAGAGCTTTCTCGACTTTTCTGGAGAGATGCAGATGAATTAATAGTCGTTTTAAATACTGGCGACGAGCTTCAAAGTGAATCGAAACTCGTAGGAAAGATTTCATTGAAATTGAAGTGAAAAGTGATAACAAGTCTGCGAGTTTAGTATAATTTTGTAATGGAATTTATGAAGATTAGTTCTTTATTTTCGGCCGGGACTCAATTTTGTGATTTCCAAAAATAAAATCAATTAAAATAACATGTTGAAAGACAAGAAAATAGTATTATGAGTAGGGCACGGACGTCCCTTTAAAATCCTGACCAACATGAATATAACGCTGGATCAAAATTTTCAAATTCGTTCATTTACGTCAAACTATCAAACTGACAGCTTATAAATGAATAGAATTTGAGAGAAAATTAAATAATAATAATTATGCAGTGAAAAATTTGTGAGACAGCGAGGGGAACTGGGGGGAATTTGAGAAAATACTATATTTTGCTGGGGGAATTGGGGGGGAATTCGTTCTGAACATTTCTGGACGAATTCCCCCCCCCCCCCCCCAAATTCCCCCAGCAAAATATAGTATTTTCTCGAATTCCCCGCGTGAAATATAATATTTCGTCGAATTCCCCCCAAATTCCCCCAGCGAAAGATAGTATTTTCTCGAATTTTTCTCAATTATCCCCGCAAAATATAGTATATATTTCTTACCTTGAGCTTTCTCACAAATTTTCCACCACATAATTAGTATTATATAATTTTCTCTCAAATTTTATTCATTCATAAGCTGTCAGTTTGATAGTTTGACGTGAATGATTAAATTAAAAAATTTTGACTCAGCGTTATATTCATGCTGGTCAGGATTTTGAAGGAACGTCCGGGCCCTAATTATGAGACAAGAATCTAGTATTAGCATCGTTTCGGACAACAACCTTACTTTTAAATTCTTGATTGATAACTGTACATCTGGGGCCATAGATTGCGTTTTGAGGAATAGATACAAGAGGAACAATGAGTATGAGATTTGTGAACAGACTGAAAATAAAACAAGTTAATCCAAAGATTAATGCATATTCGCTTGAAGACCTGAGACTCCTAAAAATTAATACCTATTTTCGTTTTGAAATATAAGAATTCACAAATAGCAAATGAAAAGTAAAATTTGTATAGATCTCAATTTTATTTTGAAATTTTGTTCGAATAGTCTTTTTTTCCTTTAACATAGATCGGAATTGAAACACACGATATTTAGGAATGAAATTAGAGCTGATAAAGTTAATAGCGACACATAGTAAAAAGAGGCTACCAGACCTTACTTTTTTCTTGGAATTTCGTGGAACTGGGTGCTGCATGTTTTATTTCTTGGAAAACTAGATTTAGGATATTTGGAAGAAGAATTGAGTGGAATTGTCATTGACAGAAGAAGTTGCGGAGAAAAAAAAAAGAAATGCATAAACATCTTCGATTTGAAAGATCATAATAATTCACAAATAAAGATGAATAAAGTTGGAATTCTTGTTATGAATCTATCGAGGGTTTGGTCACTCCTGAAGGCACCACACCGTGATGAAGTCAATTTGGAATTGAGTGAAGTCATTGAAATCAGTGAAATCACTGAACTCAAATGATTTTTTTGTTCAATAAATTCTGAAATCACTTGAAATCAATGAAATCAATTGAAATCACTAAAATGACGAATTTCAGGTTTTGAATTTACCACGGACTAGCGCCACGAGAAATTGAAAATGATAATGTTCCATCACATAATTTGGGCGAAAATGAACAGGCCACTGAAGGTACAATTCCTGAAGATTCTCATGAATGGTCTGAACGATTACTGTACGATTTGAATACTCTTTCCTGTATACATAATGAATTACTGTTAGGTACTGACAAATAATCTGATATTTTTCTGGATCCAAAAAGGACAAATCCATTTCCCTGGATCCATGAAAGTTCACATTGTTTAGAATTAGAGCCAATGAGTGTACATGGGTACATCGATATTGAGCAGTATCGAAAAACTAGTTCGCCCTCCTGTAATAACTGATCGTGGAAATTCGATACTACCTAATAACACTTTTGAGGTTGTTAAAAAATATTTCTGATAAAAAACATCTAAATATTGTAATGTGTTAATTTATAATAAAAGTTTTTATTCCAATATGATAGAAGGCCGCTCCCCCCTCACTTTTATTCGTGGAATTTTATTTATTGTGATTTTGATTACTTCATTCTATTTGAAGTCACTGACTACAAATTGATGAAGTCATCGGTAATTAATTGCAGTCGTGAAGTCACAGCAGTTAATCAACGCTTGGAGTCATTGAAATCACATTTTTCTAAAGTCATTAACATCAGACATTGACTTCCCGTGAAGTCGACTTCATTTTGAAGTCATGGTGTCACTCAATCCTTAAGTGAATAACTCCTCGGAATTTATGTATTTTCTTGCAATAATTCATTATTAAAGAACATACGATGAAGTAAATCAATCCCCAGTATAACGTAAATTATGTCTTGAGGACTGATAGGAAAATGAATACTAAGAAAACCAAATATATTGGCAAAGTAATGGATATATGTGAGACTATAAAGTTTTTGAAGGATTTAATATCGACAATTATTTTCGTGAAGTTTATTTTTTGCGGAAAGTGAAGTTGAATTTACTTTCAGTATTCAACGAGAGTTCATTGGAACAAGGCGAAAGGAAATGTAAAGATACTTTAGTTGATTAGTAAAGTAGTAAAACGAGATAATTATATAAAAAGCATTTGAAAATTTCCCAAGAGACATTATAATTCTAGTTACGAATTTTTTTTGAATAATCTAGTAAATATCGATTTCTACTATAATTCATCCTCATTTTTTTAGTCAGATGCTGACTGAATTTAGTATTTTCTCCAAGCCTCATCATTTTCTCATAAATTCTGACAGATTCATTCTGATTATGCCATCATCCATTTTGATTGACTAAACTAAGTTCTTTTCTCAAAAATAAGGTTTCATGCAGAGCTGTCCTGTATTGGACGATACTCACAGACAATTGTCTCAGTCACATGTTGAAAACTGCTCAAAACATCGTGATACCTGAAATTTTTAGGCATCCACCAAAGCCTCCATCAGAAGTGCAGTGCAAAATATCAAATTCTACGAATCAAACTTCAATTGTTCATGGTGATTCAATAAATTCAACGATAATTCATGAATCCACCTGGAGTGAGTACGAGCAGGGTTTGATGTTGAGTTCTTATTATTGGCTTCATCCATCCATGGAGCTTTCTGGTGGTGTTCTAACTAGAAAATATGGTACTAGATATATTTGCAGAATAGGATTGTTACTCGCAACTTTACTGGGATATTCATTACCATTCGCAACGAAGCTTCATCCATATACCAATATTTTTATTCGAGTTCTTCGAGTTTCTCTTCTCTAAAAAAGCCTTTTTATGATTCAAAACCTGTGAAAAACTTAGTCATTTTCGAGAGGAAATTTTCCGATGATGATGCCCAGGTCCATGAGTGATGTAGAAAAAAGATGATGTCTAGTGTGCTCGGGTGATTGACAATAATTAATGAACGTTCTATCAAGCTGATTGGCTGTCGTTTGCTCTCACTGCGCTCACTGCGTTCATTCAGTGGATTGGTTGCATGATTTTTCTAATTTGGGGCTCTGGTGAGGAACAAGTTTGGAACATTGGAGGATCAGAGAGCGACGACGACAGCAGAACTGAAAGAATTAAATTGAGAAATCCTACGATAATCAGTCCCACCTAGAAATGAAAAGATCTCCAAATTCCAGCGAGAATAGCTCCTTCTTGGGTTTTCCCAGGAGGATATAGGGATTTTTTTGCAGAGGGGAAAAAGGGGCGACTTAAACGGAAAAAGGGAAGGAGAATGGGCTGAATTTTTGGGAAATACCCAATAATTTTCAAGCATTTGGGTTATTATAAGTGAAAATTACTCTCGAAAATGTAGACTAAAATTCAATTTTTCATTGTTCATGAATACATCAGAAACATGTTGATTAATAATGAGTAATTATTCCAATTCATAGGTTCCTTTCTCCTCTAGACAGGAATTTTCCACATTTTTTAATTAAATTATTGGATGGAACTTAATTTTGCGTTCCAAATTTTCTTTTCAGGTGTTGGGATTGGGATTAGGTGAGGGGAGGATAGGATAGGATCCATCTCGATATAATTTGATAGGAAATAGCTATTTCACCACTTTATGTCTGTAGTATCCCTAGTATATTGATTAGAAATATTTTTAATTCCTTTGCATTATTTCGTCATTTAGCTTGCGACATGGGTTGCTTCGCTCTCTTTCTTTGCCCGGCATTTACGGAAGTAACAAGTGTGCACAAATAGTAAATAAAATACTATGAAAGAGATGAACGTTTAATATATTTTTTTACGCCCCATACATTACAATGTCTGTTATTACTATCATGTAAAAAATATCGAATAAACTAGTGAATTCATCAAGAGAATTTTTTTTGTATAATCTCCCAAATTTTCTGCAACAAAAGTTTCTCTGCACTTTCCCAATAATCTCTTTTTCATGCACTAGTTTCATCACAATTATCCAATTCAATTTTTTCCATTGTTCTGTCATCACTGATTTTCCTGATTCTCCTTGTATTCCACGGTTGCTCCTCAGCTGAGCCCCAGATTAAATAAATGATGCACCCAAAGCCCATGTTAACAGCAGAAATGGAGAATATGAGTTTCCATTGTCCAATAGTTTGCTAGAAAAAAAAAAAAAACATTTGAGTGATCATCAACTTAAGGTAGTATCTCAGAGTATGGTCGATAAAACAGAAAAAATGAGGATTCGTAGGTTAGATTCCGAATAATTGCTGATAATTCGGGAAAAAGGGCTTCAATTTACCCGAAAAAGTAATTAAACTATTCGAAAGTCATATCTTCAGCTTGTGAATATAATTTTTTTGTCTTTTCGAATTTTTTTTACATTACTAAAAATAAGAAGTTCACTCTACTCAAGTTTACTGGGATACTACCTTAATTGTAAAAAAAAATCGACAAGTTTACTAACATTTTCGTAAGTCAAAAGACCAACAATAATTGGTGAAATAAATCCAGCAGCATCCACAACGAGTCCACAAATTCCCAATAAAACACTTGCGTAATTTGTGCTCAAATCAACGAGATTCGACAATGGTCCAGATGATACAGCGCCAGTTATTGTGATTCCGGTCAGCATGAAGAAGAATGCAAGGGCTGAATTACAACCACTGTAACTCAGACCAAGGGCCATGAGCCCTGGACCACCAGTGCAGATAAGAGTTGCTAATTTCCTGACATTTATCAGTGTCAGTATTTTTTTTCTCAATAATAAATCGCAGATATTTCCAAAAATCCAGGAAAACACAAACGTAAGAAGATGGGGAAGACCTGCTAGTAGTCCAATCTGTTCAAAGTGTTGTGTGTAGTGAGAAAAATATTTTTTTAAAAAGATTTCACAAATGAAATTCAGTAGTTGAGAGAAAATACAGATAAAGTCCATTTTTTTGTCATTACTTTTCTTGAGAATATGGTAGAAACTGATGGAGATACGCCCTCTTTGCTCTAAGCTCGTTTTGAAACTCTCAAAAGTCTCTACAAAAAGGCTGCGCGCAAAAAGGGCCTATCTCCATGAGTTTCCGAGATATTCTCAAAAAATGATTGATAAAAAAATACTTATTCAATTTTTCCTGTTCATTACTGATTTAATGGATTTATGGAGATTTTTGAATTTATTCCAAAAGTTTTGAATGTTGCGAAGGGATTTATTTACCCTTTCAATACTCCAGCCATGAACAAACGCAAAGTACGCTGGTGCTTGGGTCATAAGCGTATAGTATCCCCAGACACAGCTCCAATTGGACAATATTGATACCCAAACTGGACCAGAAGTCAATATTCCCCGCCAAGGAATTGTTTTTACTTGAGCATCTGATTCAATTGCATTGAGATTTTCCAAAATGTATTTCTTCTCGGCTTCTTTTATTCTTGGATGTTCATTTGGTGAATCGTAAACGAGAATGAGCCAGAAACCATACCAGACAATGCCAAATCCTGATGTTATGTAAAAGACAGCCTCCCAGCCCAAATTATTGATTATGTATCCGGAAATTGCGTAAGTGATCGCAATGGCTATTCCGCCACCTGTGGAAAGAATCCAATTTGTTTTCAAGAGGTAAAATAGGACAATTAAATTTTTTTCTGCCAATTGTTTTTTAAGAATATCTCAGAAACTAGATATAGCTATTCTGCTTGAATCCTCTTTCGTAGAGAATTTCAAGAGTTACAAGAAAGGATTGAAGATAAATGATTCGATCTCGCTTATTTTCCGAGATATTCTTAAAGAAATTAATGAAAAAGTCGATAGTTTCTACAGTTTTTTGAAAAAATCCCAAAAAATAAGCGAGATAGAGTGATTTCACGTGAATTTTTTTTTGTAGAAAATTTTAAGTGCTTCAAATTTGTTTGGATCCCTTTTAAGGATGTATGATCATGACAAGAATTTTCGATTTGGGGCGTCAAAATTTTTTTATAGTTGGATTATTCCTCGAAGAATTTTATTGTAAAAAGTCCGGGGTAGCTATCCATGCATATAAGAAAGAAAAAAATTATTGAAAATTGACAGAAAATACATGGTTTCTTATGGAGAAATAGGGGTTACGGCCATAAATTAAATAAATGTTAAATGTTCAAGTTTGCGTAGTATGAAAAATTACTATGCATAAGAAAGATGGATAGTGTTGTAACTTCACAATATTTTCAAAATACTATGCATCCATCCATCCTGAGAAGAAAAATCCAATTGAAATTCAAATTATTTCATTTAATGCTTCTTTTCTCGCCATTTTCTGCTTTCATGAGCGCCACAGCCGGCCAATAAAAGAAACAGGGGAGAGCCCCGCAACCTCCCGGACTCATCCCCACCACCGTTTCCCCCACTCCCTCGATCATACATCCTTAAAAAAGATTCAAACAGCATTGCTCTATCTCGCTTATTTTATTACATATTGTCAAAAAAATGAAACTATCCTTTTTTACCTCTCAACCACTATTTTCGTCGTTTGTTCTTAATGAATATCTCAGGAACTAAGCATGATAGAGGGATTTTGTTCCAGTCTTTAGAGCCTTAAAAATCCTCTACATGAAAGGACTCGGGTATAAAAAGGCGTATCTCTATTAGTTCCCAAGATATTTTGAAAAAAAGAATAGAAAAAAATTGATTTATCCTGTTTTACCTCTTCAAAATGAATAAAAAGAAATTCGTTCGGCTCTCAAGGAAAAAAAAAAATTTTCTCACCCATATAAGCACTGACAAACTTGCTTCTTTCATTCTCCGGAATCCACTTGGCCGTTAAATCATGAGTGGACGGAAAGGCAACACCCTATAGAGACAAAAAAAATAATTTTCTACGTCACGTTTGCAAAATAAAATATTCTCAAAAAAATGAATAATGATAATAATACTCTGATTGATCATTTTACCGCAACAATGCCTTGAAGAATCCGAATGAAAATGTTGGCGTAAGGATGATATCTCGTAGCCAGTGGCAGCAGCAATCCCAGTAGTGTTGCAAGTAAATTACCAGTTCCAAAAACGAATTTCGTGCCATATTTCTTCGTCAGAACTCCACCAGGTATTTCAGTTAACCAATGAAGCCAATAATAAGCACCCAGCATCAGACCCTGCTCATACTCGTTCCAAGTGAATTCATAAGTTTTTGATGATTCAATTGTACTTTCTGAAGTACTTGAAGTATTATTTGTGGAAGGGTTGCATTGCACCTCGGAAGATGGTGTATCCGGAGGCTTAACTATCGCTACTATGACTACGTTTGGATTAACACGAAGCATGTAGTTGATGCCGATGCCCCAGAGGACCATTCCCCATAAGACGTTTCTGCATGAGACAGTATCTTTCCAAAAATCAAATAAAAATCGAGATAAGTCAATTTGAGGGAAAATGAGATAAATCGAATTTTTCTGTAAATTTTTTGGGAATATTTTGAAAAGTAAAGGACATAGGACGATTTTGTGTTAATCCTTTTTTGGAGAGAATTTCAAGACTCTACAGTAGAGGATGAAGTCAAAATGGCTCTATCTCGCTTAGTTTCCGAGATATTAATCACAAATGAAAGATAAAAAATGGAGATACGCCCTTTTTACTCTGATCCTTTACTGCAAGCTCTTCAAATTTTTTTGCAAAAAAATAAGAGACACAATCGCCTTATTTCGCTTAGTTTCCGAGATATTCTCAAAAAACTTTCGGGCAAATCGATTTTATTGTCGATTTCATCTATTAAATGTTTTGCCAATTTTTTTGGATTTTGTTATCAGTTTTTGTTGAATATTTTGGAAACAATGGAGATACGCCCTTTTTGCTTAGATCCTTTCTTTTCTAGGAAATTTTAAGAGCTACAGGAAAAGATTCAGGCAAAATATCACTATCTCGCTTATTTTCCAATATTCTCAAAGAAACTCATGATGAAAATCAGTGATGAACCGGTAAAACCGGATAAGTTAATTTTTTTCTATAGTTCCTTTTTTTTTATATCTCAGAAGCCAAGTGAGAAAGAGCCATTTTGCTCAAACCGTTTTTGGTTGCTCTTAAAATTCTTCACAAAAAAAATCGCCCTATCTTATTTAGTTTCCGAGATATTCTCATAAACTGTGGAAGAAATCGACTTTTTCGGTTTTACCTTTTCTTGGATTGTTCGAATTTTGTCATTAGTTTTTGATGAATATCCAGGAAACTAATAGATATATGCTCCTTTGCCTAGAATCTTTTTTTTGTAGAGAATTTCAAGAGCTACAAAAAATGATTTGAGCACCATCGTCCTATCTCGCTTAGTTTCCGAAATCTGCTCAATAAAGTCATAACAAAATCCAATAACGAAGCGAAAAATCGAATATTTCCATTTTTTCAACAGTTTTTTTCCTTCAAATATCTCGGAAATTAAGCGAGATATCGTGATTTCGCTCAAACCATCTGTTGTAGCTCTTGAAATGCTCTGCAGAAGAGTATCAGTAAAAAAAATCGCTTTATCTCCTTAACTTTCCGAAATATTCTCCTATAAAACATGAATTATTCTCATATTGTCACATTATCTCACTTTTAATCAATAAACATAAATAAAAAAAATTACCTCCCCATGACATTGTAATCCTCTTTCCAATGAAATTCTTAGTTCAATACAGCCTTAAACACAAATGATATCAGCATCCAATGACCTCAGGAAAAATTCTCTTCCTCAAGTAAATTTTCAATTAAACAAATTAATCAACGGAAAAAAATGTCACTCAACACAAAACGCAGACAAGGACAACGACAAAGAAAACCTTTTTTTTTATTTTAATTACAATCAAAAAAAATTATTAGCACTAAATATGAACAGTCTGTGTCACTGATTCTTCAATAATAAAATGCAAATAAATTTTCAGCGGCACAATTCAACATTCATTTTTCATCATAATTTAACATTACTGTCACACGACTCTTTGTGGTCAAAAAACTCGTTTTCAGGGTGATGTCTTCAGGTAAAAAAAGAAGATAAATAGAAAGTATATAATTCAATACTTATTTTATTGTCTTGAAAAAAAAATAAGGAAATCACATTGAAGAGAAATTTTAGTTTTGATGTGCCTCTACAGATTTACTATTTGACCAGATATTTAATCAAAATAAGTTATCTTGGGTCATTCAATATCGACAAAAGCATCTAAAATTAGTAAATTACATATATATTTCTATTTTTTTTTGAATCGACAAAAAATAAAAAAATTAGTGATACTAAAAATAAAAATAATAACAATAGTAACGAAAATGTTACTTTTTAATTATATTTTGTATTTAATAATAATTTTTTTTTTATCATTGAAAAATGGAATTTCCATAACAATTTATATGAATTATTACAAAATTATTACTTTTTTTTTAATATTCATGATGACAGAATTAGAGTAATTTTTATTAGATCTAGATAAGCACTGAGATTGTCATCAGAGAGATAAAAAAAAAGGAGATTTGTTTCTATTTTTAATGAGACAGTAGTTCAGAAAAAAATTCCAGACTAAGACGTTACAATGACAATTATATGATAGTTAAATCTAAACAAATTGTAATAATTTCAAAGGTGCCACTTCCTGATGAAGAATCATCGAAAAAAATCTGAGATCAATTTACATAGACTCAGAATAATCAGACGAAATTCATTCAAATTACGTTTCAGAAGAAGTTAATTCTTAATCAATCAAGTCTTTTATCGTGGAATCAAGATTTTTACGAAAAATTTCTCAAAAGTTTTATACTGGATAAACTAAAAATCTGAGCTTCCACCATCGGGGGGGTCAAAGATGCAGCTCTTGGACGCGCATCTCCTCGCTGAGAGTGGACGCTGTGATTCCATTTTTCATCGAAAAAAGTCAAAAAAACGATATTTCGACATTTTTATTTTTCTCAAAAACTATTCGGCCGATCTAGCTGAAATTTTTGTGAGAGCTTGGGGCACGCATGGCGAACTTATGGTAAAATTTTCAGATCGCTAGATAGCCCCATTTCAGAGTAAAGCGGAAAATGCGTCATCACATACACACACACACGGCCACACCCACATACATACACGCAGATATTTTTTAAAAAACGGCGGATCTTGACGTGTTGGGTCATTTGCAGTCATATTATGATGAAATCTCAAACTCGAAAAAAATTACGATTACAAAGCTTCCCTTCGGAAGCAAAATGAAGGAATATACTTCAATCGATTGATCTTATTGGATTATCATTTTATATCTTCACTGAGAATCATTTATTTAAATCGAGATTACGAGTTCAAAAACAAATTGACGTGGCAAGAGCCGGCGAGTCAGTGACTAACATAAACATAAACAATGATTCCATTGGGAGAGAGAACTGAGGGTTCTTTGTTTTTAGGTACCGATACTTTCGGGCCATGGTGACAAGTTGTTAGTCTCTCGTCGAGAGTTCACCGATGCACTGACGGTCCATCTTCGTGCAATTAAATGAAGTCTTGATTATTGAAGTTAATTAATTGTGTTGAGAACTTATTTATCACATCCATTTCCAATAAATCTTAATTTACTAAATTAATATTTTTTACACAAGATTTCAACATGTCAATAACAGCTCATATATTATTCACTGCATATTCAGAAATATGGTGAAATAACTTGCTGATGTCTTCATTATCTGCAATCAATAATTATTCGGTTTTTACACTTTACTAGAATAACCGTTAATCAATAAAACTAAAATAACGTACAACAGTGAATGTTTCTAGGCACATAATCATCATTTTTCCAGCTGTCAGCTGGCATGGAATTTGAGTTCTCATGATCATAAAGTTTAACAATCTTGTCGTTCGTGGTTCACTATAGTACCATTTCGTATTTATTCTGGAAAGTCAAAAGGAAATAATTTTGTTGATGTTCATGATAGAAATACGTAATTATTGATAGCTTTTTGGATTTTATAATTCAATAGAAAAGAGGTAAAATAGGATGGGAGAGAATTTTTCCGATAATTCTTTTTCTGGAGAATTTCAACAAATACAAACAAGCAGAAACCCCACTACGTCTGCGTGATTGAAATCTTTCTTCCAAGCTGAATTCCGAGATAATCGATTGAATAACCTTGGAGTTATAGCTTGTTCTTTTGGAATCAGTCTATGCAAATGTCTCACAAATTACTGGACCAATTTTGCCCAGATTCAATATTAAATTTCGTTCCCATCAGAGCTATGAACTCACAAAATCTGGAGTCCTTAGCTTGATTATAAAGTAAGTTATAGAGGTAATAATCTTTTTTACGAAAAGTCGGCTCATCACGTGTAGTGCGGGAAAAGATTCGGAATGAGCCAAAATTTGACATAAAAAAATATGAGAAGAATAAAAAAACACCGGACTTCAAAAATTTTGCGGTTTTTCCTAAAAAAAATGAATTTTTCATAGTATTTGACCTTGAAAATTTGTCAAATATTTCTTTCCGAAAAGTACGTCCAAAAACAAAAATTTTCAAAAAAAAGGTCCCAAAAGCTTCATTTTTGGGAAAGTTATGGCTATTTGAAAAAAAAGAGCCATTTTTTTCAAAAATCCGCAACTTTTCTTGGGGCGGGTAAAAAAATTTGGAAAAATTCTGAGAAACATTTTTTGGGAGGTAGAAAGCGACAAAAAATTTCCAGCCAAATCAAGATGGGTCGGGTTCAAAAGTGGTCGATTTGACGTGGAATGCCCCATATATAGACAGATATGTTTTTGAAACAGCAGTTCTCGTCGTTTTGAGTCATTGCAGTAGGACTGCAATGACACAATTTTGTGATAAAATCTCAAAAGAAGAAAAAATCACGAATATATAGCTTTCATTCGGGAGCAAATAGGATTCAGATGAAAAAGGTGTATCTCCATTAATTTCTAAAATATTCGCGGAAAATGAGTGAGAGAAATGACACATCCTGTTTCAATTCTTCGCTACTAAATTATTTGCCGTGAAGAATCAAATGAATTCCACGTACAAAGACTGTCTTATATTAACACTTGTGTCTGAAACTTGTTGAGCCATGAAACATTGAATGAAGAAATGGAAAGCCTGGGATATTGCATATAACAACATTTTAATGACTTTCTGGATGCCGTTGAGATTAAATATAACCTAGAATTAACAGGCAATTGGTGACTAAGAGGAACTAATGCGTGTTGCCAAAACGATTGGAATGTTACCTGAACAGCAGTTACACTCATTCCAATTATTTCAATACCAGCTATAGCGATGAAGTTCCACGTGTAACACAGTCTTCGATTCGATTCGAAAACCCATCAGAAAATGAATAATTATATATCAATAACCCTTGAGGACTCGTGCTCTTTCGAGCATCTCATTTGCACTCAAGCATAAGCCGTAAGTTGAGTAGCGTCAGCGCATCGCCACGCTCATAACGCGAGTTCTCAAAAGATAATCATAGATTGGATTCAACCACTACTGGGAAGCGGCCATCTTGGTACTGGCCGGTGAGAAATGCCTAGGGCCGGGGACTTCAGTTATTATTCCCGGTATAGTCACTAGGCAATCGTACAAATTCCAAATGTGTTAAATTGAATGTATCAGAATGTTTGACACTTCCCAAGTGATAACAGGCAGGAGCCCCACTCCTTGTGCGTAATTTAAACATCGTACATTTAATATTCCACCAATGCAATTGACAGAATGCTTCCGAATGGATCTGTCAATTGTAAATCTACCATCACTGATCTGTGCATGGAGCAGGGAAACCAAAATAGGCCTCAGAGGTTCAAGTTCGTCCCGAATATAATCAATTGAATAGTTTTGAAGATATAGCTTGATATTTCGGATGTTTTTATGCTAATATCTAAGAAACTACTGGACCGATTCCGCTCAATTTCAATACCAAACTTTGTGCTCATCAGATCTATAACCTCACAAAATTTGAGATCTCTAGCTCAATTATTTATTAAGTTATCGTGGAATCAAGATTTTTACGAAAAATTTCTCAAAAGTTTTATACTGGATAAACTAAAAATCTGAGTTCCCACCACACCGGGGGTCGAAGATGCAGCTTTTGGACGCGCATCTCCTCGCTGAGAGTAGACGCTGTGATTCCATTTTTCACCGAGAAAAGACGAAAAAACGATATTTCGATATTTTCATTTTTTTCAAGAACTATTCGGCCGATTGAGCTGAAATTTTTGTGAGAGCGTCGGGCACGCATGGTATACTTATGATGAAATTTTCAGATCGCTAGCTAGCCCCATTCCTGAGTAGAGCGGAAAATGCGTCATCACATACACACACACATACACACTTTTTTTTAAAACGGCGGTTCTTGACGTTCTGGGTCATTTGCAGTTATATTATGATGAAATCTCAAACTCGAAAACAATTACGATCCCAAAACTTCCATTCGGGAGCAAAAATGAGAATCCATTCTGATATCCCCCTCCAATTGCTCTCGGATTCCCCCTGAGATCCTCCTAAGATCCCCGTCTAATTCCCTGTGAGCTTCTCTTCTTCGAATTATTAATTTTCAACTTTCCGATTAGGGAAGTTTATGTATTTGCTCCGAAAATGAAAAATCGATTTTTTGATGGATCTTTACGTTTTGAGACCTCCACAACATTTTCTGATAGTTTTTAGGAACATGTCTGTGTGGGTGTGTGTATGTGACCAATTTTTTCGTTCACGTTTTCTCGTTAATCAATAATGCGATCGAGCTTATCAATATCGAGATCGAAGCATCTTGATATAGATTAGTGTTGATTAGATTTTTGTTGGAATCGGTTCAGCGATCTCTTAGTATATCAGTATTAATTCCCTCAGTTACTAAATTCTTCATTAATAATAAATTTCAACGGAAAAAAAAAATTGTGCTCTGTTGGGATCGAACCCGGGACCCTGGGTTCAATTTGCCACTGCCGATTCACCGACCATTCACTCCTACCTCACCGACAACTCACTCGCGTTTCACCAGCAAGTCACCATCAATCGTTAGAAAAATCACGGTGAAAAAATGGTCGACTCACCGTCATTGTATGGTGCCGAATTTGCACAAACGCACTACTTATGCATGGCACAACGACTGGCGTTCGACGGTGAATGTACGGTGATTTGTCGGTAAAATCAAAACACCGTCAATTCACGACTTTTTCATTCAATTTTCACCGTGATCAAGAAACCGCTAGGGACAACAAAACAAACTCAAAATCGAATCATTTAAACAATAAACTCAAATACTTCCTTATTCAGCTCGACTATCTCCAGTCTCCTTTCAGAGTCGCTGTTATGGGTTTGAATAATGAACGATAAATAATTTCAAACAAATGATTTCGGGGGTCCAATGAAAATTCTATATAGAAAGAATTTAATTAAAGAATTGATAAATTTTCAACCCTTTCTGTCAGTCAGCTTGTGCGCAGCACGATAATAAAAAATTAACTTAAAATTTGAATAATATTAAACATATTTAAAACAATTCCTAATTCCTAATTTATTCATATGACATCAAGCTGTCAACTTGTTTGTCTCTCATGTAGGAATGTGTTTGTAACAGTATTGTCAATCCATAATAGTTATTATTTATCATGTTCAGTCAAAGCAATTCATCGTGACCAACAAAAACGAAAATTTCAATTCTTATTATCATTTTAAATTTCTGGAATTTCTTGAAAATTCCAAATGTGAGGTTAAGCACTGTCTCAATGTAGCCGACAAATACACCAAAGATGAACTTCATTAATTCTCTGGACACTCTGTCTTTTTTTCTTTCATGAATCCTTTGAGAGCAGTGACCAAAAAGGCCACACCCTTCATATATTAATAGATATAATGATGCCAACTTTTTTCTCCCAGGTTCACAAAAAAATTCATCCAGTTTTACCTCTTTGCCACTGAGTTATAAAAAAAGGGAATGTAGATTTCAATTGATAAAGTATTGATAGGATTTTTCGTACAGGCTCTGCTGAATCCGAGTACTACTGTCAGCTATATTCTGAGCCATATAACATTGAATGAAGAGATGAATAGTCTCTGGTATTGAAAATAACAGAATCTTCACGAGTGTCCCGAGTGCATTGATATTCGTCACTCCCTAAAAAACATGAAGTAGAACAACTTAAAGAAAAAGAAAACACGTAGAAGGATTTTAATCTATTTCAACTTCTACCTGGACAGCAGATAGACTTATCCCGAGCATATTGAATCCCATCAATCCAAAGAAATTCCATGTGTAAATGTTCTCGATTGAGGTTGCGAATCTGCCGGGAAATTTTCGTTAATTGAAAAAGATCGAAAATCATTCGTATTTCGTTTGAAATGATCAATTCAGTAACAGAGAGGTAAAGCAGAATCATTTAATTTTTTTCGCCGATCTTCTTCTAAAAAAACAGGTACAACGGGGGATCTGAGCAGAAAATGCCTATCCCCCTTAACTTCCGAGATATTTCCAAAGAACGATTGAGAAAAAAAATAATTTTTCTGTTTTACCTCTCCCTCCTAGATTTTACTAATCATCTTTGATAAATATCTCGGAAACTAAGAGAGACAGAGCTATGTTAGTCTCATTCTTTCTCGGAGTTCTTGAAATTCGTTCAGGAAAAGGTTTAAGGCTAAATTCGCTCATCTCGCTTAAATTCCGGAATTTTCACAAAAAATTGATCTTTTTTTTTTAAAGATAAGCTATTACGACTACATACCCAAGTGCACGATGATGTACTACAATGCACTTCTTGAGGTAGTTGTACTCATACTCATTATCACCCTTTGATAATTGTTCATTAACTGGCAAATTTTCTATCGCGAATCTTATTATAAAACAGTTATACTAAGTATCTGCAATCGAAGTCGGAAAAAATTATAAATTCATTGATATATCACCCCAATGCTCCAAACAGCCCACAAACATGCGATGCATATAAGAAAAGTAATACATCAGCTGCTAAAACTGTCATGACGATATAATGAATGCTAATTCCTGATATCACCAAAATAGTCCAGTAATATTGAACAACATCGATTGGACCATAGTGAACTGGTATTGCGAATCTCGGAGGCAACGTTTTGTTTGATTTAATGACGAAGTGCAGGAACTTCCAGCAGGCTGGTTCTGTTACGAAAATCACAGTAGAAGATAATAGAATCCCTGAAACAAAACAAAATCGTTTTTGAGGACGAAATCTTCATAAAAAGGGTAAACTTAAGGAAAATGATTTAGGATTTTCGTTCATAGTAAAAGCCTTTATGAAAAAAAACTGGGAAAATTAATCAACATGCTCTAGCATGCCTACATTGATGTTGAATTTTTTCGAAAAGTCGTTCACTCAAAAAAAATCTTGGTCAATTTTCCCCTCGCCACCATTATCGAAAAGTGAATAAATTTAATGCCTGATTGTAATAACGTGAATTTCCGTCCTAATTCCATGCTTTCATGTAACACATGTCGTCCATTACTCTTCGGGAATATATTCCAATCCTCTTTAATCTGATCAAGGAGGAATTTAATCTGAAAATAGATTTCATCTATTTCATTTGGATGGGAATGAATATTTGAGGGATGAATCAAAGAGTTGGACATAAACCCATAGATTCTCAACGAATAAAGAAAAATAAAATAATTCCACAAGAGTTGGATGAAAAAATTTTGCATTAATTACTGACTTTATCAAGATGAACATGCAAAGTCGAAATATTCACAATGGCTGTTAAATCAACCAGGAAATTATTTACTAGTTCCATGATAAGATCTGAATCGTCATAATTATGTATAACTGCTGAGATCTACGGATAAAAGTATGAATCAATGATAATTTCAATGAATAATTGTGTGATGAGTATTAAATCAATAGCAAAACCATGAAATTAGATGAATTATCATTTCTATCATTTGTTTTTTTGATAATATTTCGGAAACTTAGCAAGATAGAGCGATTTCGTATGAAAAATTATCTTCCTTGAAAATGTCCAGGGCTCCAAAAAAGTCAAATTGTCTTATCTCGCTTAGTTATGTGAATAATTATTGGAAACGATTGACGAAATCTAGGAGTTCCAATAGTTTTTTGTCCTCATTCTGTTTTGGAGCTCTTGAAATTTTCTACGATAAGAGATTAGGACAGAATGACGTATCTCCATCAGTTTTTGAGGTATTTTCAAGAAACAAATGATAAAAAAATCTCGCTTCGCTTGGTTAGAAATGCCGTTTTTTCGCGGCATCGGTACAAAATAGTACATTACGACCTGAGGCCAGAAAGAAGACAACTGCGAAAAAATTCGCTAATACTTAAGAGCAAATAATAAGCAGAATAATTAAGCAAATACATTTTGCAGTTGACTTTTTTGTAGCCGAGGTACGTTTATTATTTTTTGTACCGAGGCCACGAAAAAACGGCTTTTCTAATCGAGTGAGGTTAGGATGTCCGTTTTCGTAGCCTAGGTGCAAAAAATAGTATAAGTACCTCGGCTATAAAAAAGTCAACTGCAGAATATACTTTGTTCCCTCGCTTCGCAGGATTGTTGTTTTCTTCCTGGCCTAGAGTCTTAATGTACTATATCTCTTCGCTACTGAGATGTTACCTGCGGCGCAAGTTTGATGAAGTAGAAGAAACAAACTACTGTACGACATGTGAAAAATTCACTTCTAGACTGATATGGCCAATAACCGAGGATTCGTAACACTGTTTTTGTTACTTTGTAGTACTGGTGATTCCAAATATCCGGACTATCTTTCATCGTCTCTACCGGTTTCCTCTATGCTTCCTCTTCACGAAGTTCAAGACTCACTTCTATATCGATCAACTCACCACCCTCGTCATACAGAGAAAGATAATGTGGGTATCATTTTCATAATTTTCAAAAAAAACACCTGTTATTGACGATAAAAGGTCGAGTATAATCATTTCGTTGGGATAGTGCAATTTCCGTGGCTTTTTATACAATTTTCACATCATCTTAGGAGAGTAGCGTGCAGGTGAACAATTTGAAGGGTGGGGGGGAAGCGGGTGAGTGGCAACAAACTAAACGATATAATGGTGCAATTTTCATTCTAGTGTTACTTTGATATCCATGTGATGACAATCATTCGAGATGTTTCTGTACTCTGGAATTAGACTTCTTTGTTAGAGTAAGAGATGTAGAAGAGTGCGGCGCAAACACGATTTTTTCGAGAAATCGTGGACTTTATAGAAAAATCTCAAAAGAATTGACAACTGTTATGTCCGAGACTGGACTGTAGTGTCGAGGACAATCTCTTCAGTTTCAAATAGCTTTAAATTATTATTTTGTTTCTAAATTGTTAGGACGCTAATAATTTTTACTCTTGTTTTGGTTATTAATTTCCTTTTTAATTTGTTTTGTTATGAAAATGAAAGGAAATACTATAAGTTAATTTTATTTTGATATGTGTTTGTATTTCCAATTACAAAATTTTTCTTTTATAATCTTTTCTTTCCTAGAATTTAAAGACGAAGCTGCTTGACAGAGTCTGTCATTAGATGCCTAATATTGAGTGATCTGATTGCTACTTACAGAGTTTTTGCGGATTTTTTTAAAATGAAATTCTGGATAACTCTTATAACTATAAGTGAATCGTTCATTTGCCTTAAACCATTCTTTCAGTTCAAGGTGATTGAAAATGTACTGTTATTTCTTTATTATTTATTTCATTTGTTATGTGAGTTCATAATTTGTTTACTTTAAGAGTTTCCTCCTTATTTTCATCAAATTTTAATCATTACTTTTAGTCAAAGACTACGATTCATCCAGTTCTCGATACTTTGTTAACAACTTGTCGGTGAACTATTATAGTAGTGGTTTTGACGAGTTAAACACAAGAAGAGGCCAATTGGACAATACAAATATCTTCGGAGTTTTTGATTATCACTTTTTCGGTGGCTAAAATAAGACTGGCTCTCTTGGAAGATTTTCTTCTCTCGTTAACTTGTGAAGAGAGTTTTTTCTTCGTATTGTCAAATTGCCGATTGTTGTGCTGACTTGTCAATGTAGTAATCGATGAGTAAAATCGAATAGTTGAATAGGTTCAATATTTTCACATCACTAAGATGTAAAAATGAAGGATCTTTGAGTGGCTTGAAACTCTTTAAAAATTTACGAAAAAATAGAATAATGATATTAATTCAAAAAAAAAACTAGTCTGGACCTAACAGCCCCCAATTCTTGACGAATTTTGCTAAGAATTTCTCAAGAATTAGAGTCCTTGAATGACAGAACCATTTAAATATATAAAATAACTTATTAATATAATATTAAATGTAAATTGAATTAAATTTATTCAGCATAATATTAAGTATAAAATAGAAATCTTAATATGCTCTAGATTTTATCGGCCGGCGGCAGCACCTCTCAGTGAGGTATTGTATCATCGCATACGTCACCCGACCTTGAGCGCGAAAAGAATTCAAAAATGCTGAGTAGATGCATTTTTGAGCTCTAGCTTCATTCAAAAGTTTGGTGATTTCATCAATATTTGTGCAATCAAAGCAGGAGAACCTCAAAATGATTTTCAAATCTTTGTGATAGTGATTGACAAGTGGGCGGAAGAGAGAGACAAAAAGCATATACCAATTTGTGAAGTTTTACAAAAACCTTTCCTTTCTAAAAGGTATGTCTTGTTTAAGAATTTAATAAATTGGGTCCCTCTAAAATTTATATATTTTCCCGGGGAGCATAACAAATAGTCTGCCGATGAATTGGAAATGTAATTACAATTATTATCATTACTGTTATCATTATAAATAATTGAAAATTTTTTTTTCATACTTTCTTCTTTTATATATTTTCAGATGGCAGAGATCCTAACAGACGAATTATTTGAAAAACTTTCATGGTGGGCTCAACGAAAACAGGATGTCTTAGATAAATTGTCTGAAGATTGCCCCTAGCTGTTTCCCAATCTACGAGGTGACGCTCCCATGACTTTCGATGCCCTTGGGTGATTAGGCCCTACTTTCAACATTTCCTCGGTATGTAATAATTTTTAAAAATATTATTATTCATTTATTCAGTCATTTTAAATATAATATTTCATAATTATTATTTTTCTATTATATTTTCCTTTAATCATTTTTTTTTTAATTATCAACTTTTACTCTGTGACGCGTGAAGGGGCCACACGACTACCATTTTTATTATACTTTTGCAATTTGAGAAGAAATAGTAAAGTAGGAAAACGAGGGGGGATAAAAGATGCGGAGTAGGCGCTTTCAGACACGAGGTGAGTCCGAGAAAATCGTTTGACTAGAAGAATAAAAAAAAGACGCTTTGTCCAACTTCTTTATGGAAGAAGAGCTGTCCAAAGCTCGAGAACGCTTATGAAGCACTTTTCATCAAGTGGAAGTATGGGATTGAATCATTTGTTATGACACACCGCGGCTAGACTTCAAGCAGAAAACATAGAGATCAAAAAGTAGCTCCGCGTACGGACCCGGACGAGGCTACTCAAATTTAATGCCCCTACTGCGGAATGATAGACAACGTCGGTTACACGATGTTTATGTCCGACTGATGGAACGAAGAGAGACTTGAGTTTAAAGCTCATACCGGACGATAATTCAATAAGATTAACATGATGATCAGCCTAACAAGCAACAAAGGAAGCTGAAGTCATCTGCACAGTAATTGATAAGAAAGGAGATGACATCAGAGCGTTACGTTACGGCGTCTGGAGACAATGCCCATGCTGAAGTGAAGCGAAAGCGGTTTGCAGCATAGTGCACGAATGATGTGACGGAGGTGGGTTTCTTAGTAAGAATCTGACACTACCCGCATCCCATCTGCGGAGGTCTCATGTGAGTTTTTCCCCACCTCCACAAAAAAAAAATGTCATCACTGATCTGTGCGTGGAGTGCGATAACTAAAATAGGCCTCGGAGGGTTAAGTTCGCCCCAAATATAATCAATTGAATAGTTTTGAAGATATAGCTTGCTTTTTCTGATGTTTCTATGCTAATATCTAAGAAACTACTCGACCGATTCCGCTCAATTTCAATACCAATCTTTGTGCTCATCAGATGTACAACCTTACTAAATTTGAGGTCTCTAGCTCAATTATTTATCAAATTATCGTGGAATCAAGATTTTTACGAAAAATTTCTCAAAAGTTTTAAACTGGACAAACTAAAAATCTGAGCTCCCACCACCCCCGGGGTCAAAGATGCAGCTCTTGGACGCGCGTCTCCTCGTGGAGAGTGGACGCTGTGATTCCATTTTTTATCGAAAAAAGTCGAAAAAACGATATTTCGACATTTTCACTTTTCTCAAAAACTATCCGGCCGATTTAGCTGAAATTTTTGTGAGAGCTTGGGGCACGCACGGCGAACTCATGGTAAAATTTTCAGATCGTCAGTTAGCTCCATTTCAGAGTAAAGTGGAAAATGCGTCATCACATACACACGATTACGAAGTTTCCATTCGGAAGCAAAAAATGAATAATGATAATAATGCTCTGATTAATAATTTCACCGCAACAATGCCTTGAAGAATCCGAATGAAAATGTTGGCGTAAGGATGATATCTCGTAGCCAGTGGCAGCAGCAATCCGAGCAGTGTTGCAAGTAAATTACCAGTTCCAAAAACAAATTTCGTGCCATATTTCTTCGTCAGAACTCCACCAGGTATTTCAGTTAACTGATGAAGCCAATGATAAGCACCCAGCATCAGACCCTGCTCATACTCGTTCCAAGTGAATTCATAAGTTTTTGACGATTCAATTGTATTTTCTGAAGTACTTGAAGTATTATTCGTGGAGGGGTTGCATTGCACCTCGGAAGATGGTGTATCCGGAGGCTCAACTATCGCTACTATGACTACATTTGGATTGACACGAAGCATGTAGTTGATGCCAATGCCCCAGAGGACCATTCCTCATAAGACGTTTCTGCATGATACAGTATCTTTCCGAAAATCAAATAAAAATCGAGATAAGTCAATTTGAGGAAAAATGAGATGAATCGAATTTTTCTGTAAATTTTTTGGAAATATTTCGAAAAATAGAGGACATAAGACGATTTTGTGCTAATCCTTTTGTGGAGAGAATTTCAAGACTCTACAGTAGAGGATTAAATAAAAATGGCTTTATCTCGCTTAGTTTCCGAGATGTTAATCACAATTAAAGATAAAAAATGAAGATACGCCCTTTTTACTCTGATCCTTTACTGCAAGCTCTTCAATTTTTTTGCAAAAAAGGAAGAGACACAATCACCTTATCTTGCTTAGCTTCCGAGATATTCTCAAAGAACTTTCGGGCAAATCGATTTTATGGTCGATTTTATCTATCGAATGTTTTGCCAATTTTTTTAAATTTTTTTATCAGTTTTTGTTGAATATTTCGGAAACTAATGGAGATACGCCCTTTTTGCTTGGACCCTTTCTTTTCTAGGAAACTCTAAGAGCTACAGAAAAAGATTCAGGCAAAATATCACTATCTCGCTCATTTTCCGATATTCTCATAGAGACTCATGACAAAAATCAGTGATGAACCGGTAAAACCGGATGAGTTGATTTTTTTCAATAGTTTTTTTCCTTCAAATATCTCAGAAATTGAGCGAGATAACGCGATTTCGTTCAAATCATCTCTCGTAGCTCTCGAAGTGCTCTGCAGAAAAGCATCAGTAAAAAAACATGCTCTATCTCCTCAACTTTCCGAAATATTCTTCTGAAAATATGAATTCTTCTCAAATTGTAATGTTATCTCATTTTTAATTGATAAACATAAATAAAAAAATTACCTTCCCATGACATTGTAATCCTCTTTCCAATGAAATTCTTAGTTCAATACAGCCTTAAACACAAATGATATCAGCATCTAATGACCTCAGGAAAAATTCTCTTCCTCAAGTAAATTTTCAATTAAACAAATTAATCAATGGAAAAAAATGGCACTCAACACAAAACGCAGACAAGGACAACGACAAAGGAAACCTTTTTTTTTTTTAATTAACAGCAACAAGAAAAATTATTAGCACTCAATATCAACAGTCTGTGTCACTGATCCTTCAATAATAAAATGCAAATAAATTTTCATCGACACAATTCAACATTCATTTTTCATTATAATTTAACATTACTGTCACACGACTCTTTGTGGTAAAAAAACTCGTTTTCAGGGTGATGTCTTCAGGTAAAAAAAAAAATAAATAGAAAGTATATAATTCAATACTTATTTTATTGTCTTGAAAAAAAAATAAGAAAATCACATTGAAGAGAAATTTTAGTTTTGATGTGTCTCTACAGATTTACTATTTGACCAGATATTTAATCAAAATAAGTTATCTTGGGTCATTCAATATCGACAAAAGCATCTAAAATTAGTAAATTACATATATATTTCTATTTTTTTTTTGAATCGACAAAAAATAAAAAAATTAGTGATACTAAAAATAAAAATAATAACAATAGTAACGAAAATGTTACTTTTTAATTATATTTTGTATTTAATAATAATTTTTTTTTTATCATTGAAAAATGGAATTTCCATAACAATTTATATGAATTATTACAAAATTATTACTTTTTTTTTTAATATTCATGATGACAGAATTAGAGTAATTTTTATTAGACCTAGATAAGCACTGAGATTGTCATCAGAGAGATAAAAAAAAAAAAAGATTTGTAGAAACAATCTTCTATTTTTAATGAGACAGTAGTTCAGAAAAAAATTCCAGACTAAGACGTTACAATGACAATTATATGATAGTTAAATCTAAACAAATTGTAATAATTTAAAAGGCGCCACTTCCTGATGAAGAATCATGGAAAAAAATCTGAGATAAATTTACATAGACTCAGAATAATCAGACGAAATTCATTCAAATTACGTTTCAAAAGAAGTTAATTCTTAATCAATCAAGTCTTTTGATATTAACACGTATTTACTGTGTAAATTTGTAAAATACGTATTTTAGTTATTCAATTGAGATTCACTACTTCCAGTTCTTCATTGGTGCTACTCATTATAGGATCTTTTTAGAGTTCTTTCATAAAATTAGGCTTTTTACCATTTTTGGTTCATAAAAAGTGGAATTTATGACAAAATTGTCAATACATTTTTAGTGAATTTATCAATTTATTCATCTGGCGAGTAATTCAATTTTTAATAATGACAGGTATATTTCAATTAATAAATTTTAATTTAGTGGAATCAATGGATATGAATTATTTTTTTTTTTAATTGTGATTTTTTTTTTTTTTAATTTTGGCCAATTTATTAAATAGAGGATTTGCACAATTTTATTTTTTCTTATAAATATTACAAAATTACAAAATATGGCAAATTTCATTAGTTCATTACTTATTACATTAAATAAAGTGAAAAAAATCTGGAAAAAAATATCATGAAGGCACCAGTTATTGGACAGTCAAGGGAAGGGCACTAATATCCGGACAATGAGAATTAGATTATCGCATTAATAAAAATTTCACTTAAGATATTTCGAGCGCGAATTCACTTTAATTCGGATTTTTTTCGGAGTAGGCTCAAAATGGAAATTAAAAAAAATACCAAATTTTTTTTATGTCCGAAAAATTAACTTGCTCGTCTAGAAACAGAGATATCGGCCCTCAAAGTTCGTCCTTTTCTCCATTTAATAACATGGAGGTTCGTCAATTTAGTCATATTCTTTCCAATAACTTCTTCAAAATAATTGAGATTTCAAAGAAAAAAATCCTAGTGATAGTGCCAGTTGTTAGAAATATTCACAAAAAAAAAAATATATATTCGCCCGTTCAGCGTATGAGGAAAAAAATTTTGAAATATGAAAAATTGGAAAAAAGACACATACACAAACGCAGGCTCGTGCATACACACACACGAGCCCGTGTACGTGTATATCCATACACACTGTGTTTGAGTGTATTACGCCAAGGACGTCTCTAAATTTTATTGAGAGAAAAAATTAAAAACATAAAAAATATTGACGAATCTACATATTTAGTTCATTTCATGGATTTTACCGTGAAAATAAATGTTAAACAACATGTTTCTCTAGATCAAAGAACCTGTTGATCAATTTAATAACATAATATGGCCATGCTTCTTTTGCCCCCATTGTACCCAGCTAGGTACGCGGTGGGGCGCTCGAAATACCTTAAGGGGTTACGCCACTGTGATTGACTAAGCAAGATACCTCTTTTTGAATTTTTTTATTCAAGATATGTTCGAATATATATCGTTTTGGGGATCAATATTATAGAACACATATATTGAACTATGCGTATGATTTTTTTTATTGAAAAATATCCATAACTGACAAAGTTATAACATATGAAGTTTAAGGTCTCCTTACGGCAATGAACCCATGCTTGAACGTAGAGACATGAACAGTGAACAATAAAAAAAAATTTTTTTTATAATTTATCGAGTAGTTTTCAAATAACAGTGACCGCCGTTATCGCAAAATACGTTTCGAGGAAAAGGCGTGTGAAGTTTCCCAATGTGACCGCTCGTATGGAGAGGTGTTGCACTTGCCGTTTGACCTGTTCGGATATAAACAAGGATGACTCACTCAATTCTTAGAATTTAAACATAAAATTTGTCAGGAACATTTTCAAGTGTACTTACTTTCAGAAAATGCAAAAAAAAAAAATCGGTTATTTTGAAATTTCGCAGTGGCCCCCTTAAGTGAATCGAATAATCCAGTTGATTTTTCGTCTGACACTTTGCAATTATTGAAAAATCTAGTTTTCTCACTTAAACATTAATTACTAGTATATTTTGCAGCTATGTCCGTAAACTTGGGTACGTCCGGTAACTGGGTCCACCCTGGTATCATCAATTTATAATTGTTTTGACAAATTTTCATGTTAAAATTGATGTAAACTTCCCTTTTTTTCATTACAAAATTTATTGTGTCGTTTTCTTTTCAAAAATGCAAATTTTTTTTTCAACATTGTTTTTCCGTGAATCTTTCGGAAATTAAGTGAGATAGAGCGATTTTGTCTATATCCTTTATTGTAGAGAATTTTAAGCTCTACAAACGAAGAATCGAGCAAAAACTGCATATCTCCATTAATTTCCGAAATATAAAAAAAAAACTGCTGTAAGAAATAATTATTAGCTTGTGTATTTTTTTTTGTGAAAAAAAAAACGTTTTCGTAAGAAAAAAACGAAGAAATTGTGCAATTTCTGTCTTCATTTCTGATTGCGACAGTTCAAATATTAGAGTTTTGCTTTCTGATATGATTTTAACGGCGCCAGCTTAGACTAAAAAAAAGTAAATACTGTCCTAATCACATGTGACGTTTATTTATTCTGGTATTAACTAATGGAAAATTTTCCTATTTCATGAAATTTTTATTTGCATTAAATTGTTATCATTTCTGATGTGTTTGACTGACTGCTACCTGTGTTTGTAAACGGAAGACAATCATAATCTTTGGCGTCATAACTTAAATAGACGAAAGAATGACAAGTCTGGAAGAGTAATAATATTTTCATCATCTTTCTAGGAAAAGAATGGGTGTCATGCCGAAAATCACTTTGGTGGCTCGTTTTTTCAGGCTGTATCATAAATTACATGCTAAAAATAAGCCTGAATCTTGTTATCGTGGCAATGGTTATACCGAGATCCACGGAACCTGTTACATCATCACAATGCAGTGAAAAATCGAATTTGTCATCGAACAATTCAATCTCAAATTTTACTGAAAGTTTCGTTGAAGAAGCTATTGAATCCAGTATTTTGGTAATTTAATTTTTACTTTTTTCTATTTTGGTGAGTATTTTTAAGGGGCTGGCTATTCGTACATTACAAATTCAAGGATATTCATGAAAAAATTGGATACTGCTGCATCGGGAGTCAAACCCAGGATCTTCCGATGTAGCAACGGGCTCTCTGCCGATTAAGGATGTTCTACACCTACCGTAAAGAGTTGCGGAAAAAATAGATCGGAAAAAATAGACCGGAAAAAATAGCCCATGGAAAAAATAGATCGGAAAAAAATAGACCGGAAAAAATAGCCCATGGAAAAAATAGCCCATGGAAAAAATAGCCGACGGAAAAAATAGTCCATGGAAAAAATAGCCAACGGAAAAAATAGCCCATGGAAAAAATAGCCGCGGAAAAAATAGCCCTTGCAAAAAATTGGGTGAATGAACAGTGGGTGGGTGGTTAATATGGTCGATGTGGGGGTTGGGTGAGGGAAGGGGGGTTGGGTGAATGGACAGTGGGTGAGTGGTTAAGATGGTCGGTGTGGGGGAGTTGGGTGAGGGGACAGTGGGTGGGTGGTTAATATGGTTGATGTGGGAGAGTTGGGTGAATGGACAGTGGGTGGGTGGTTAATATGGTCGGTGTGGGGGAGTTGGGTGGGGGGACAGTGGGTGGGTGGTTAATATGGTTGATGTGGGGGAGTTGGGTGAATGGACAGTGAGTGGGTGGTTAATATGGTCGATGTGGGGGAGATGGGTGGGGGGACAGTGGGTGGGTGGTTAATATGGTCGGTGTGGGGGAGTTGGGTGGGGGGACAGTGGGTGGGTGGTTAATATGGTTGATGTGGGGGAGTTAGGTGAATAGACAGTGGGTGGGGGCCATTTTTTGCGTATTTTATTTTTTCCATAGACCATTTTTAGCGTGGTCTATTTTTTCCGCGGCTATTTTTTCCATGGGCTATTTTTTCCGGTCTATTTTTTCCGTCGGCTATTTTTTCCATGGGCTATTTTTTCCGTCGGCTATTTTTTCCACGGGCTATTTTTTCCATGGGCTATTTTTTCCGGATCTATTTTTTCCGGTCTATTTTTTCCTGGGCTATTTTTTCCACGGCTATTTTTTCGGATTACCACCGTAAACGGAGGTTGTGCGGCATGAGAGGGGCAGTGATTTCGTCAGTGTTCCAATCCCTGAACATGAAATAACGATTTTTTAAATTCCTCATTAAAATGATTTTCAGGGAATTATGGAACGCTGTCAGTGTTCAAATATTATATTATTATCATTACATTTCATAGATATTTTTTTTATCCTTTATTTAATTAGTTTGAGAATTATTTGGAAAAAAGCGTTGAATTCTAGGGAATTCTGGCGACACAAGTTGGCAGCACTTACGCGAAATCGACAATTTTTCAAGCATTTTTATTAATTTTAATGCCAATTATTGACCCAATCGTTGTATAAAAATGAACAAATTGTGCGGGGGGTTATTTCTCACCTATATCCGAAGTTTCATCAAATTTGAACAATTTTCCGAAAAGTTTCTTAAGCTTTTGTGAATTTTCCATAAGAATCATGTTAAAAATGGTTTTTAAAAAATTTATAACTTTTAAACCAGGTATGAAAAAAATCCAAAATTTTGCATACGGTTTCTTTACAAATTGGAGAACCTTGGAAAAAAAATTCAATGAAATCGTACATTTTTAAATTTTGATAAAATATCGGTAGAACATCCTTAAGGAGTTACACCACTGTAATAGCCTTAAAAGAGGCATTTCTTGGATTTTTTTTTTCTATAGAAAAAAAGGAAATAAGATAATGATATTTGAGGGAGTGATTGAGCATATATTTGAATCTTCAGAGAAAAAAATTCATCAAAAAATGACGACACAAAAGCCATTCTTGCGAGGCTCCTCGAATTTAAAACACTCTGCGGCATGCAGTGTAACTAGTGCAAATTTCAGTTGAAAAAAAAAAATTGGCTCAGTCTAGATACACATAGCTACAGAAATGCGTAGGGGATTTCCAAAATATTATTTTTTGTGTGATTGGTGACCATTCGAATGGAAAAATTCAAATTTCGGCCAAAAAACAGGCAGTTTTTTATTAATAAAAAATGTGCAAATCAATTTTTTGAAAATCCCCTACGTATTTCTGTTCAAAATATTGTTTTCAAGATGCTGTGGGAAATTTAAATAAAAATAACGAAAATTAGTGGAGTTATGCTGCGGCCAATTTGAAAAACCATGTTTCGGGAAAAACACGATTGAAGTTTTGACTTAGACTATGAATAGGTAGAAATGCCTCGGGAAAAATTCAAAATTTCATGAGAAAAAATGGTTTTCCGGTGATAACTTTCCTTGCCCATATTCTGGAAAGCCCAAAGTAATTTTTGAAGCAGAAAAAAATCGATTTTTTGAAAACTCTACAGTAGTGTAACCCCTTAAGCTATCCAGTCCAATGCCAAATTTCCATTCGAATTGCCTTGAAGCGAATGAGACATAGTGAGAGCCCTACCCAAAGAAAGGACATAACAACAACAAATGCCTTGAAATGTCACACATATAGTCATATCCCCACCACTGCCCATCTTGCAGTGATTTAATTAAACTCAAAATTGTATTTTATTGATATACTATATTTTAGTAACTTTCAAGTGTGATGTACGAATAGCCCCGTCTCCTTCAAATATCCTCAAAATTCAGAGAGATAGCGTGATTTTGTCCAAATCCTTTTTCATAGCTCCTGAAATTCTCTGAAGAAATGAATGAGAGTACAAAAAACATATCTCCCTTAATCTCCGAGACATTCTCAAAAAAAGGAATGAGTAAAAAATCTTTTCTTTTAATTCTTCACCACTGAATTCCATCATTTTTTGCAAATATCTCGGAAACTGAGCGAGATGCTACGATTTTTTAGAAATCTTTTTTTTATAGCTCTTGGAATTTTGTACAAAAAACCATTAAAGCAAAATTAATGTCTCATAAATATTGCGAGATATTTCCCAAAAATGAATAACAACAAAATTGACTTAGGAGAGACTGGGGCAAAATGGACCAAATGCGGATCAAGATGATTCTCGGTTTTTTTTTAAGTGAAGATGTGTACGAAAGAATTTGAAAAAATTCACCAACAATGTCCACATATTGAAGTATCCTCTCAGATATTTTCAGATTTTTCGATGCACTCCTTCACTCGGAAAAAAATCCTGGATCATATTGCTATGGAGATCGACTTTGACTCACTATCCCTTATGCTGTTTTGATTCGTCAGTACAGAATTTTGTCATTTATCTTGGGAAAATATCATGGAAACAAAGCAAGATAGCGTGATTTTTCTCCAATCCTCTTTTATAGCTGTAGAAGGTTTCTCCAAAAAAGGAAGATGACAAAATCGCCTCAGCTCGCTTACTTTCTGACATAGTCCCAAAAGAATGAATAACGCGCAAAATAAACTTATCCTGTCTCACCTCCCCTCTGCGGAATTAATCCACTTAATCTAATACTCAATTTCTTCATTTCAGTACGCTGATAGATTCGATTGGACAGAGTACGAGCAGGGTCTAGCACTTGGTGCATTCTACTGGTCGTACTGGTCCACCCAAGTACCCGGTGGTCTGTTGGCCCAAAGATATGGAACGAAGTTGATATTTGGTGGTGCTAATTTTCTCGCTTCCATCATTGGGCTTTTAATACCATTCGCCATAAAATATCATCTCTATGGATTTCTGATTCTTAGGGTTCTCCAAGGAGCTGTTATGGTATCTACGACATTCCTTCATAATCCCTCAAAAAAATTCAACCAAAAAATCATTTCAACTGATGATTGACTGATTTCAGGGAGTCGTCTGCCCGTCCATGAATATAATGACAGCCAAGTGGATTCCTCCGAATGAGAGAAGTAAATTCACCAGTTCTTATATGGGCGGATCTGTTGGTACAGCAATTACATATCCTATGTGCGCTTGGGTCATCCATTACTGGAATTGGGAGGGTGCATTTTATGTTACATCAATCATCGGAATCATCTGGTGAGTTTAGCTGAATAATTTTATTATGAATTTTCTTCGTGGAATAAGTAAGATACGTCCTTTTGTTACTCATTCTTGTTCATAGAGAATTTCAAGAGCTCAAGGTAAAATCGCCTTATCTTTCTTATTTTCCGAGATATTTTTAAGAAATTATCAAAAAAAGAATCATTCTGTTTTGAATGAAGATCTTACAAACTCAGCGAGATAGTGTGATTTTGTCCCAGTCCTTCCTCATATCCCTTAAAATTCTTTACGAAAAAGGACTGCGGCGAAATAACTGAATCTCGCTCACATTCCGCGATATTCTTGAGAAACTATTGTTAAAAATTGCCTTATCCTTTTTACCTCTTCACTCCTGAAATCCTTCCTTTTACATAATTCATGTGTAAATTTTCATGTAATTTTTTCAGGTACTGCTTCTGGACGTACTTTATGTTTGATTCTCCCCAAGAACATCCCCGCATCACCAAGGAAGAACTCAGTTACATCATCGCTAATACCCCAGCATCATTGACGAATGCCCATAAACGTTCAGTACCATGGAAAGCAATTCTCACATCAAAACCAATGTGGGTGACAATTATGGCACACTGGGGTGCAACTTGGGGCTTTTACACTCTTTTAGCACAAGGTCCAACTTACTTCAGTTTCATCCATGGCTGGGACATTCATATGGTAAGTTAATCCTAATCCCTTCTCAACTCTTCCATGAAGAGCTCATTTTTTTTCATCAATATCTTCAGACTGGGATAATTGCTGGTGCTCCACACATCCTCTTGATGGCATTCTCTTACGGTTTTGGTGTCCTGAGTGATTGGCTACTTCAAACACAACGCATGTCACGCACGGGCATTCGTAAACTTGCAATGGCGATGTGCACCGGTGTTCAGGCATTGTTCACACTTGGATTGAGTCTGAGTGGATGTCATTCAGGATTTGCTGTATTTTTCATGATGACTGGAACAATGATGACTGGTGCTCTATCATCTGGCTCAATGGCTAATTTTGTAGATCTCAGTCCGAACTTCAGCAGTGTTCTCCTCGGAATTTGCGGGCTCATTGCAAATGGTGCCGGTGCCATATCACCGTTGATCGTTGGAGTCTTGACCAATGGAAATGTAAGATTATGTGTTTGAGTCATTGTTCATTGTATTGACATGCATTCATTGACTTCAATCATAATGTTCAATCAATGTTCAACTCTGAATGAATCTATGCGGATGAGTCATTGTTCATTTGGTGAATATTGATCTATGTACCTTATTCCTTTACATTTGAGTTAGTCAATCGACACATTCAAGCTATTATTCATTTCGGTACCATCAATCCTTTTAGTTGAATTGGTTATTTTTTGTTCATTCCATTATAGGACGGAGTCATTCTTCACATTGATACAATCAATATCTCGATTTGAGTCAAATAATTGCGATTCCATCAGTCTTTCCGTTCAATTCAGTTCACTTCAAGTCAATCTATTTTTTATTTATTCGACTGTGTTCAGTCGGAATCTCCGAGTCATTGTTGACCTTCATGAATTTCTCGATCTGAGTCAATTTATTTCGATTCCACCAGTCCCTTCGTTCACTCCAGTTCACTTCAAGTCAATCTATTCGATTCAGTCATTGTTCACCTGCATCTTGAGTTCAAATTGTACTCACTTGCTAATAATGACTCAAATAATTATCAACAGTCCAAGTTGATGAATTTTGAGTCAATCTATTTTTTGTTCACTATTTTGCTATCACTCTAAATGCTTCAGTCATTGTTCATTTTATACCGTCAATTCCTTGATTTGAGTCAAACTATTTCGATCCCATCAGTTTCTTTCGTTGAATCCAGTTCATCCCGAGTCACTTTATTCGATTCAGTCATTGTTCAACTGCATCGTAAGTCCGAAAACTACTCATTTCATTAAAATCTATCGGATTTCAGTTCAATGTGATTGATTGTGAGTCAATCTATTTTTCATTCATTCGATCATGCTCACTCTAAGTGTCTGAATCATTGTTCACCTCCGTCAATTCCTCAATTTGAGTCACGTGATTTTGATTTCATCAGTACTTTAGTTCAATCCACTTCATTCCAATGAGTCTGAAAGTTTAATTCATTGTTTTCATTCAATGTTCCAGCAAACAATTGAACAATGGAAATCAGTGTTCCTCATAGCTGCGGCAAATCTTTTATTTGGCTTCATTGTGTACACTTTATGGGGAACTGCTGAAGAACAGTCATGGAATGACTCAGGGGATCATCATCCTGAACACGGTGAAGAGATGCAGAAACTCAATGAAAAACCACCAGCATCTGAATTGATTAAGAACATTGAATCAATGGTGGAGAGAATTGAGAGGAAAGAGAAGGAAGCCTATGGCCAAAAATGAATTAGATTATTTCAAAAAATGCATTGTAATTCTTCGAAGAAGAAAATCATTGTTATTGAACATTGCTTCAATGTTCGGTAAATAGTCCATGATTTATAGTGGAAGTAACTATTTATGATTTGCTCATGAACAGCTCATGAGTTGCAATGAGTCGTTCAACTCCAGAAGTGCAGAATGATTATGAATTGACTGATCAATGACCGAGTAATTGAGTCAATGAATGATAACGATTTTATGATGCAAATCAGAATATATATATATAGAAGAGATAAAATTGATATCAACGAATATGTTGAGTGTCTGCTGAAGAGATCAGCTTAGTATCAATGAACTGTATATAATTAGATTATTTCAAGTATTTTTATGAGATTGTCGTATTAAAAAATTCATTTTTCATCGAACTACATTAAGTCATCATATTTTTCTCGTCATGAAATTTCATGATAGAATGATAACTTGCATAAAAATGGATCAGACTTGTTTTGGCACGTGATCACTGATAATTGAAGTGGAAGATAAAGAACATTAGTTATGTAATTAGTAACCAACGGAACGTATCAATTGAAGTATTATCAATAAAAAAATTATTGGTTGAGTCTAATCGAATTTTTTATTTATCATCCACATATAAGGCGGGAAAACTGTAAAAAGAAATGAACATGGCGTAAATTCACAAGAATTGAATACGAATTTGTCTAGTGAAAATTTATCCTAGGATTTCAAGGAGTGAAGAAATGAAGAATATACTTCAATCGATTAATATTAATTTACCGAATCAATATATTTTACACAAGATTTCAACATGTTCATAACAACTCGTATTTATCTACTGCATATTCAAAAATACGGTGAAATAACTTGCGGATGTCTTCATTATCTGTAATTAAGAATTATTCGGCTTTTGCATCTTACTAGAATAACCATTAATCAATAAAACTGAAATTACGTACAACAGTGAATGTATCTAGGCACATAAACATCACTTTTCCAGCTGTCAGCTGGCATGGAATTTGAGTTCTCATAATCATAAAGTTTAACAATTTTTTCGTTCTTGGTTTACTATTGTACCATTTTGAATTCATTCTGAAAAATCGAAGGGAAATAATTCTGTTGATGTTCACCATGAAAATACGTAATTATTGATAGCTTTTTGGATTTTATAATTCAATAGCAAAGAGGTAAAATAGGATGGAAGAGAATTTTGCCGTAATTTTTCTTTTCTGGAGAATTTCAACAAATACAAATAAGCAGAAAACCCGCTACGTGTCCGTGATTAAAATCCTTCATTCCTTCGTTTCAAGCTGAACTCCGAGATAATCGATTGAATGACCTTGGAGTTATAGCTTGTTCTTTTGGAATCAGTCTATGCAAATGTTGCACAAATTACTAGACCGATTTCGCTCAGATTCAATACCAAATTTCGTGCTCATCAGACCTATGAACTCACAAAATTTGGGGTTTCTAGCTTAACTATAAATTAAGTTATAGAGGTAATACGATTTTTTACAAAAAAAATCAGGATGAGCCAAAAATTGGAGCGCCCACCACCCCAGAGGTTAAATATGCATCTCATACGCGTGCCTGTCCTCGCTGAGGATGAAATTTAATTTGTTACCGAGAAAAGTCGTCAACTATTTTTTTTATCATTTTCATTTGTGTCAGGAACTATATGTCCGATTCAGCTTAAATTCGGTGAAAACTTGAGGCACACATAACAAACATACTGTCAAATTTTCAGATCACTAGATAGCTCCATTTCAGAGTAAAGCAGAAAATGCGCCATCACACACACACACACACACACATGCATATATATACAGATATGTTTTTGAAACAGCAGTTCTCGTCGTTTTCGGTCATTACGGTACACGAAGAGAAAAATATAAGAATTTTTCTAAATGATTTTTTGAAAAATTACCATAAACGCTCCATAAACGGGATGCAATTTGCTTCTGAACCGAAAAATTCACATGCTTCACATCATAATTTTTGCTGTTTATTTCTTTAAAAAAATAGCCATTTTATACTTGGCTTTGGATTGAAATATCTCGAAAGCTACTCAAAAGTTATCGAGACATGCTGTGAATGAAATTTAGAGGGAAGATCAACGAATAAAATAAGCAAAACTCCGTTTTTCTACGACTCGTAGTTATTAAGATATCAATTTTTTAATACAAAATTCAGAAAGGACGCCCGAACGCTCATTCATTTGCAATGGGACCTCGTCCATTGTTCCTGAACTACTCATTAAAAAATTGATATCTCGGAAACTACTCGTCGTAGAGAAACGGCATTTTGCTTATTTTCTTCGTTAATCTTCCCTCTGAATTTCATTCACAGCATGTCTCGATAAATTTTGCATAGTTTTCGAGATATTTCAATCCGAAGCCAAGTCTAAAATGACCAATGGCTCATGTACCGAAAACAGTCGAAGGTATCCGACTATGCCCCTTCGTCTACCACATTATGAGGCTGGCATGGAAAAAATTCGGAAGTAAACGTGTGAAAAACTTTGAGTGGCTACCTAGAATTTCTGAGTGCCAGGAGAAATTGTCATTGGATGGATGGAGAATTTTTCTTCAATTACCAAGGAGAAAGGCATTGGCTAATATTTTTATGATGCTGCTTCACAATTAATGTGAGACTTTCTCCTAAAAAGTGAATCAGCCCATGCATTAATTCCTGACGAAAGGACATTTTTTCCATTAGTAGACTCATGAAATACCTCCGGCCTGTATTTTGCATCTACATTATGTCGCTGAAGGTCATGATTTTTCAGAGAAATTTCTCTCCGTGTAGGACTGCAATAACCCAATCATATGATAAAATCTCAAAATTAAAAAAAAATACAAATACATAGTTTTCATTCGGGAGCAAATAGGATTCAGATTTAAAAAAGCGTATCTCCATCAATTTTTAAAATATTTGGGAAAAACCAGTGAGAGAAATTACACGTCCTATTTCCACTCTTCGCTACTAAATTATTTGCCGTGAAGAATTAAATGAATTCCACGTACAAACACTGTCTTATATTGATACTTGTGTCTAAAACTCGTTGAGCCATGAAACATTGAACAAAGAAATGTAAAGTCTGGGACATTGCATATAACAACATTTTAATGACTTTCTGGATGGCGTTGAGATTGAATACAACCTAGAATTGACAGGCTATTGGTGATTAAGAGGAACTCATGCGTGTTGCCAAAACGATTGGAATTTTACCTGAACAGCAGTTACACTTAGTGCAATTACTACAATACCAGCTATAGCGATGAAGTTCCAGGAGTAAATGTCTTTAATTCTATTTGAAAACCTATTAGAAAATGAATAATTATATATTAATAATCATGGATTGGATTCAACCACCACTGGAAAGACTGGCCGCTAAGAGATGACACATAGCGTTTGGACCCCACAGAGAAGAGCACGTATTTTGAGTAGAATTCTGTCGCAAAAGTAAGGTGAAGAGGACTGAATATAGTATAGAGTTGTGAGAAGTGCAAAGAAAGAGTCAAGAGTATCCTGCCCGAGTTATTCCCTCGAAAAGAAAGGGAGACGGAGCCCTGAGGAGAGAAAACGGAGGTCGTAAAATTATTTCCCAGAGTCCATTCAGAAGCGTGTAGCGAGTTTCCCTTAAAAATATTCAGCGTGTTAATTAGTAGTGAGAGAGATTCCTCTTGGTTCCTCTCAGATTTTCCGTAATTCTTCGGTTCAGATCGAGGGAGGAACTATCCGCACATGAGATTCTATGGTAATTAACCTTGACTCGTTGACAGCAATGTGCTGGATACTGACCCTTTTCATTGTAGCTATGAACCCGGTCATTCTTACGTAACGGAAGGTAACTTTTCCGGTCGTGAAACTGCCAGGACAGTCATTATTACCAAAACGGTAAAAATCCCCCTTTTCAATAATTGAAGCCCTGCTATTCCCGAAGCATTTTGGTTGATTTGAAATTTATCTCCGTCAGGTGACCATTCAGTGGAGTTTCCGAATAAAAAAACTGAACCAGTTTGGGAATGCTTCATTCCGGCTGTAAACGACAGAAGTTATCAATCATCAATAGGCTGTATAGACTGACGGCTGAAGGTCAGCCTCCTCTTCCTTCATTATGCTGTGGTTATTGCACAGCTGGCTCCTAGTCATATAGGCTATACAGCCAATTGATGATTGATAACCTCATCCTGAGTAGAAATTCTGTCAGGCCTGTCCCTACACCCTATTAGGTCATCATTGGGATGACGTAAGGCTTACACGATCGGGAAAGACCTAGTGGGTTCATCGTCGGGAACTCAGAGGGCAGACCCAACTGTGTCGGGATTTCATGAGGTAGTGCCTAGTCGGGAGCTCCTCGAAGCACCCAATATCGGGACTTACTGAGGTTCACTTGATTGTGGTTTCGCCCAACAAACTCATCATTAGGAACTCATAGGTTAATCCCCTTTGTATTCCCGATCAGGTGCTGCAAATGAAATCCTCACTAGGAAGCAATCAGGATAATCCGAGCATCAACAGAATACTTAGTTCTACAATTCATCCCTATGTGGCGTCCTGTAGCGATTTTGTTCCTAAGTGAAGTTTCGTCCTAAAGAACATAAGTTCTAGCGAGGCGCCGGGCTCCAGTACTTCGCACATCCCAAGGAGATTCAACTATTTCAATGTGATTTTCGGATAATACAATATGAAAATAATTAAATGAGAAATTTCAAGACATAAAGAAGTAAATTAATCAATTTACTTTTTCGTGTATTAAAATTTCTTCAACTGATTTTTAGAAAATTGAGTAATTGAATGTAATAAATGCAGTACAATTGGAACATTGCAACTGGATGAAAATTGATGGGAAAGACTCATTAAAGATTGCAAAAAAATAATGATAACGATATTAATCAAATTCTTCCTCTGATTTTCAACGAAGGTTGAACAAAGTCATCGAGAAGTGAACAACAATGGTGAAACCTTCGATGAAGAGCCATTAATTCATACTCAACGTTGAGTGATGTTTTTTGAAATAAATAATGAATAATTATCGATATAAATTTATGTGAATTAATTTTTAGAGATCGGGTAGTTATAAGGCGTAGTTGTAATGTCCCGATAAGGTACCCCTGTCGGGTTCGTCACGAGGCGACTGCGTGACAATCCTGGTGATGTCCCTATAGGTACGCAGGACAAACCTCATGAGGAACCTATCATGTCCTCACTGAACCAGAAAGCATTGTAAATGACTTGAAGTTATTAATTGTAATACATTCACTGGAATCAAAGTCCTCAATTGTGTGATGAATTAATCGATCATTTATGGAAGGATTGAGAAATATAGTCGATGAAGAAATCTCAAGGAGAGAGAATACCATGAATAAACCCTACATTCTGAATTTCTCTATGTAAATAGATTCCTGAACATAAGTCAGAATGAAAGAAACACTAGTACCAGGAAAAGCATAACTAATCTTTCAAGAAAGATGAGAATAAATAACTTCCCTTCGATCCAAATCACTGTGTTATTATGGTTATATTCCTGGCTGATTAGTCCTCCCAGACATAACAATATATCACGAAATAATAAAAATATTTCAATTGATACTTACGAAAGTGCACGATTATGTATTTGAATGCATCGTCTGCAGTACTGATACTGGTATTCACCATCATCTATTTCATGTTCCTCTTGGACTGGCAAATTCTCAATTGCGAATCTTATCACAAAATCATTATATTAAAAATAAGAATGATAAATTTCAAGCCATGAAAGTTCGTATATTCATAAGTATATCACCCCAATGCTTCAAATAATCCACAAACATGCTGCGCATACGTGAATAATACCAAATCAGCTGCAATAACTGAAGTTATAATACCAAGAATATATATTGAGCATGTTATGAGGAGGATCCAATAGTATTTTTCAATATCAATTCCGCCATAATCAACTGGTATAGCGAATAGTAACTGTATTGTATCATTCGATTTCATGAAAAAATGTACAATCCTCAAATGTAGTGGTTCAGTTATGAATATTATAGTAGCAGCATAGAGTGATCCTGAAAAACAAATGAATACGATATAATTATCACTATTGAATATATGAATCATTGTAATCACAGATGACACCTGAGTATAAAATTGAAAATTTTCTTCCAAGTAAACTATTGCTGTGGAGAATATGCAGTCCATTATTTTCTGGGAAAAGCTTCCAATCCTCTTGCATGTCTCTAAATAGACTTTTCATCTAAAAATATATGACATCAACCTAATTCTATGGAGAACTTTAAAAAATATTTTGCTCATACTATTAGCCTCGAATCGATATACTTATTAATGCAGTTACTATTGAGGAGACACTGAGCGCAAAATTATAATGCTGGCCCTAATTCAAATCATTTTCGGTTCCAAGGAACAAAATGTATGAAATTTGAACTGAAGTTTTTTGAAATGAATTTCACTTACAATGATCATGAAATGAATCACGTTAAGCATGAACCATAAGTCATCTCATTAGGGAATAAAGGAAGAATGAAAAAATTTCTAAAATTCTTTAACAAATGCAATGAAATACAATGCCTAAATATGACATACATACTTCAGCAGCATGAACGTGAAAAGTAATTAAATTCACAAAACAAGCACAAACAGCTGAGAAACAACTGATAGCTTCCGTAAGAAATTCGATATCATCGTAATTATGCATAATGGCCGAAATCTGTAGTTTTAAAAGCTCAAAGTAATGATCAATAATACGAATATAAAGAAATTAATGCGTATTACTTGCGCTCCAATTTGTGCAGTGCACAGGATATACATGAAAATTCTACATAAAACAGCCTCTCTCGTGGATTGATATGGCCAATACCCAATTATACGTAATACGGTCTTTGTTATTATATAATAGGACGAGTCCCCTAGATCCCCTTCAGTGTTCATTGTCCGCGTACTGTTACTTGACTGAAGAGTCCCTAACAATGTTTAAGATGCTTTGCATCGATCGCCCTTTCCACTTTTCTTCAGTGCAGTGACGGGAAATAGACTGAAGGTATTATTCGAGCAATGTCAGAGTGTGACGATTGCATTAGACAGTCTGTCATCTTTTAAACGTTATTTCTTGGAAATATGTCTGCATTTTTTTTTCATAACAGAAGCAAGAGTGTAAGACGCACGAACACGCACATGCCAGTCAAATGTAGTGAATACACCTACAAATAGAATCATGAGAAGGGTGAAAAAACTTCAGTCGTGAAGTTTGGTTATTTCCAACGCTTCATCAGTGTTATTATGATATGGGTATAAAGAAAAGTTAGGTAAAATGGGGAGTCTGATGAAACTATATGAAACGAATTTTTTTCTCAATGATTTCATTGATGAAGAGAGGAAATTATTGGTGGACAACATGTGTCAGATTTTTTTTTTTAATTCTAGTTTTTTGGCCACAATTGGAATGTCAAATCTATTCCATTTTGGAAAATTCTGACTTTTTCACGAATATTCCCATTTCCATCCACCGAAGTAATTCGGGATCGATCTTAAATGAGGAGTGGGATCATTTGCTATCAATTTTTGTTTCTAAATTTTTTTTATAGATTTGTAAGTGACTAACAGCTCACTCTACGAAAAATACTTTCTCCGTCATATTGTTAGAAAACTGGTGGAATTTTCTAGCAACTGAGAGAAGGGATTCGAGGATTCTGCCAAGGAATCCAGCTCACCTCATAGATGGTATAATGTATCAACATTCAGGTATATACAGATCTAAGAAATATAATTTAACGTAGTACCACCGATACTGCAATAGTCAGTGGTATACAGTGTCTCGTTTGATTTATGTAGTATTTACAATCAGGCAACGTCGTGGGTGAGTTAGAAAGAGAGAGAGAGGAAATATAAAAAATGCAGTTTGCACAGTTATTCACTAATTACTACTATAACAAGCTTTAACATTTCCTTTTTTTTTCATCCAAATCTGAACTGTACTTTTTGTAAAATAAGATGAAATCTGCGACTTCCCATGAGGCTCAATCCGCACGGAAATTTATATATGTAAAATTAATATATGCGAAATATTTATAATAATATTTACCTCAGGTGGTTAAACAGAGGACGTGACTTCAGTTTTTCTCCCATTTTATGAACCACACGTAGTCATGATTGCTCCAATAAGTATCTGAATAAATTGCAAAGTAGTATTAGAATGAAAGTGAACCAATCATTAATTTCGTTCGTCAAAACATCACTGATAGTATCTCTAAGGGCGAGACAAGTGCCCCCGAGCAGCCTTGTGGGCCATTCCTCCCCAATCATTCAGGGGTGCGATTCGCAGGGACTTACGGAAGTGTGGAAGTTTAGTTGATAATTAGGTCCGCAGAGGGCTACGTCTGATCCAATTCAATGGTGAGCATGCAGCTCATTGGATTACATTGAACCGTGGGAGTAATGAAGTATTGAAATCTAACAAAAGCATTATTAATGCATTATTGAAGTATTCATACATTAAGATGCTGTCGATTATGACCATAAACATAGCTTATCAACGCCTTCCAACGATGAGTGTTTGGTTATGACACCTTCATTAATCCCATGACTTACCGTCATTCAATGAGCTGCATGCTCACCATTGAATGGGATCAGGCGTAGCCCTCTGCGGGTCTAATTGTGAGCTCACCTTCCACACTTCCGCAAGCCCCTGAGAATCGCACCCCAGGCATTCATTCCACGAAAAAATAACAATTGATTAATATATCATTTGTATTAACAGCATTTATATTTCGCGAATGTGCATTTTATTAAGTAACAGCTCATATACTCCATCTACTGCATATTTCAAATAATACGGTGAAATAACTTGCTGATGTCTTCATGAACTACAAGTGATAATTATTTATCTTTCGAACTTCAAAAGCGGAGGCTATTGATCAATCAAGTAAAAATAACTTCCTACAGTGAATGAATCGAGGCACATGATCATAACTTTAACAACAGTCAGATGACATGGAATTTGACTTCTTAAAATCATAAAGCTTAACAGCTTTTTTGTTCTTGGCTCACTATAATACCATTTGGAATTCATCCTAAAAAGTTGAGAAGGAATAATTCTGTCAATATCAATGATGTACGTAATTACCGAAAGCTTTTCGAATTTGAGGATTCAAAACATTGCACCTACATGCACTGATTGATGTTGAGATTCGTATCAAAAATTCGTTGAGCTGTGAAGCATTGAAAAAAGATATGGAAAGCATCGGCTACTGCATACAACAGCATCTTAATAAGTTCCATCATAGCGTTAAGTTTAAACACAACCTAGAATCGACAGTTGATTAGTAATTGAAATATATTGCTTGAATAATCGGAATTTTACCTGAACAGCAGTTACAATTATCGCCATTGTAGCAAGACCACGCTCCACGCAAAAATCAATGATGGTAAATTCGAAATTGAAAAATCCATTCGGAAGCTTTCTGCCAATTGCATTGGCGAAGCATTGGCCAGACAGTGCATAGACAGTGCATAGCAGTGCAAAAAGTAGGCTCGTGAGTAGAACAGCATCATGTAACATGCCTTGCCGACAGTGCTGCACTTACGTACGGATCTTAATGTCACGGATTCTGCATCTTCATAGCGGCCATTCTACCCACTGTTATTGGCCGAATAATAGCAAAATTCTTTCATTGATAATTCGAAAGTTAATTATAAGAAAGAAACAATTTGAGCGACAAAAAAACGTCACCCTGTATAGAAGAGATCAAATTGATATCAACGAATATGTTGAGTGTCTACTGAGGAGATCAGCTTAGGATCAATGAACTGTATATAATTAGATTATTCCAAGTATTTTTACGAGATTGTCGTATTGAAAAGTTCATTTTTTTATTAAAGTATATTAAGTCATCATATTTTTTTTTTGTCATGAAATTTCATATTTCAATGATAACTTGAATAAAAATGAATCAGTCTTGTTTTGGCGCGTGATCACTGATAATTGAAGTGGAAGATGAAAAACACTAGTTATGTAATTAGTAACCAATTGAAAAAATTAATTGAAGTATTATCAAAAAAATCGTGCTCTTTATTTATTATCCAATACATATAAGGTGGGAAAACTGTAAGAAGAAATGAAGATGGCGTAAATTCATAAGAATTGAATATGAATTTGTCTAGTAAAAATTTATTCTAGGATGTTAATGAGTGAAGAAATGGAGAACATACTTCAATCGATTAATTTTAATTTACCGAATCAATATATTTTACACAAGATTTCAACATGTTAATAACAGCTCGTATTTATCTACTGCATATTCAGAAATACGGTGAAATAACTTGCGGATGTCTTCATTATCTGTAATTAAAAATTATTCAGCTTTCGCACTCAACTAAAATAACCATTAATCAATAAATCTAGAATAACGTACAACAGTGAATGTATCTAGGCACATAAACATCACTTTTCCAGCAGTCAGCTGGCATGGAACATGAGTTCTCATAATCATAAAGTTCAACAATTTTTTCGTTCTTGGTTTACTATAGTACCATTTTGAATTCATTCTGAAAAGTCAAAGAGAAATAATTTTGTTGATGTCCATGATGAAAAAATGTAATTATTGATAGCTTTTTGGATTTAATAATTCAATAGCATAGAGGTAAAATAGGATGGGAGAGAATTTTGCCGTAATTTCCCCTCTCAGAGATCTTCAACAAATATGAACAAGCAGCAGCAGCCACACTACGTGTGTGTGATTAAAATCCTTCTTTCAAGCTGAACTCCAAGATAATCGATTGAATAACCTTGAAGTTATAGCCTGTTCTTTTGGCATCAATCTATGCAAATATCTCAAGAATTACTAGACCGATTTTGCCTATGACCTCACAAAATTTGAAGTTTCTAGCTCAATTATGAATTAAATTATGAAGGTGACAAGATTTTGACAAAAAAAATCTGGATGAACCAAAAATTGAAGTGCCTGCCACCTCGGAGGCTGAGTGTACATCTCCTAAGCGTGTTTCTCCTAGCGGAGAATGGGCGATGGAATTCAATTTGTCATCGAGACAAATCGTAAAAACTACTTTCTGACATTTTCATCTGTCTTAGAAACTATTGGTTCGATTCAGCTCAAATTCAGTGAGCACTTGAGGCACACATAGCAAATATATTGTCAAATTTTCAGATCACTAGATGGCTCCTTTTGAGAGTGCAGAAAATACATCATCACACACGCATACATGTATATACAGATATTTTTTTGAAACAGCATTTCTTGATGTTTTGGGTCCTGGCAGTAGGATTGCAATGACCCAATTTTATGATAAAATCTCAAAATTTAAAAAAATACTTCCGCATACATAGATTTCATTCAGAAGCAAATAAGATCTCGATGAAAAAAGGCGTAACTCCATTACTTTCTGAAATATTCGCGGAAAATGAGCAAGAGAAATTACACATCCTATTTTAACTCTTCGCTACTAAACTATTTGTAGTGAAGAATCAAATTAATTCCACGTACAGACACTGTCTTATATTGACACTTGTGTCTAGAACTCGTTGAGCCATGAAACATTGAACGAAGAGATGAAAAGCCTGGGATATTGCATATAACAACATTTTAATGACTTTCTGGATGGCGTTGAGATTGAATACAACCTAGAATTGACAGGCTATTGGTGATTAAGAAGAACTCATGCATGTTGCCAAAACGATTCGAATTTTACCTGAACAGCAGTTACACTTATTCCGAGTATTTCAACACCAATTATAGCGATGAAGTTCCACGAGTAAATGTCTTCAATTCTTTCCGAAAACCTATTAGAAAATGAATAATTATGTATCAATAGTCATAGATTGGATTCAACCACCACTGGGAAGCGGCCATCTTGGAACTGGCCAATGAGAGATGATTAGGGCCGGAGACTTTAGTTATTATTTCGTCTGGTTCAGTCGCTAGGCAACCGTTCGAATTCCAAATGTATTAGATTGAATGTGTCAGAATGTTCGAAACATTTTCGAGTGATCAATATGAGAATTCCCGCTGAGATCCCCCTCCAATTCCCCTGAGATCCCCCCAAGGTCCCCGTCCAATTCCCTGTGAGCTTGACTTCATCAAAGTATCAATTTTTTTCTATTTTTCCAACATCCTAACAAATTTTATTTGACACATTTGGAATGCGATTGTCTAGCAACTATACTGGACGAAATAATAACTAAAGTCTCTGGCCCTAGAGATGACACATGGCGTTGGGACTCGAAAGAGAAGAACACGTGTTTTGAGTAGAATTTGATCCCGAGAAATAAAGTGAAAAGAATTGAATATAGTATAGAGTTGGGAGAATTGCAATGAAAGAGTCAAGAGTATCCTTGCCGAGCTATTTCCTCGAAAAGAAGGGAAGACGGAGCCCTGAGGAGAGAAAACAGAGATAGTAGAACTATTTCCTAGAGTCCATTCAGAAGCGTCTAGCGAGTTTCCCTTAGAAATTTCCAGCGTGTTAATCAGCAGTGAGAGAGATTCTTCTTGGTTCCCCCTAGATTCCTCGCAATTTTTCGGTTCGGATCGAGGAACTGTCCCTCCTGAGATTTCGTGAGAATTTTGAATAATTTTCGAATTTCGAATAATTTTGTGGATAAATTAAAAAGAGCACCTACAGACTTCTCATTTCCCAGGAATTCTATTTATTTGGAGACTATTCATAGAGTATGAGTATATTTATAATTGTATAAAGATTTGAACCAGAAACCATTGTAAATGATTTGGAGTTATTAATTAATATACATTCACTGGAATCCAAGTCCTCAATTTTGTAATAAATTAATCGATCATTCTTGAAAGGGTTAAAAAATATAGTGAATGAAGAGATTTCAAGGAGGGAGAATACCATGAATAAGCCCTAAATTCTCAATGCCTCTATGTAAATAGATGTCTAAGAATGAGTCACAACGGAGGAAACATTAGTACCAAGAAAATCATAACTAATTTTCCAAAAACAGGGATAAGAATGAATAACTTTCCTTCGATTCCAAATTACTGTGTTATTATGATTGGATTCCTCACTGATTAGACCTCCCAGACATAACATTATACACCGAAATAATAATATATTTCAATTGATACTTACGAAAGGGCACGGTTATGTATTTGAATGCATCGTCTGACATACTGATATTGATATTCACCACCATCTATTTCATATTCCTTCTGGACTGGTAAATTCTCAATTGCGAATCTTATCACAAAATCATTATGTTAAAAATAAGAATTATAAATTTAAACCCACGAGAGTTCGTATATTCATAAGTATATCACCCCAATGCTTCAAATAATCCACAAACATGCTGCGCATACGTGAATAATAACAAATCAGCTGCAATAACTGCAGTTACAATACCAACAATACATATTGTGCATGTTATGAGGAGGATCCAATAGTATTTTTCAATATCAATTTCGCCATAATCAACTGGTATTGCAAATGTTAACTGTATTGTATCATTCGATCTCATGAAAAAATATACAATTCTCAAATGTAGCGGTTCAGTTATAAATATTGTACCAGCAATACAGAGAGATCCTGAAAAACATATGAATACGATATAATTATCACTATTGAATATATAAATCATTGTAATCACAGATGACACCTGAGTATAGAATTGATAATTTTTTTCCTAGTAAACTATTGCTGTGAAGGATATGCAGTCCATTATTTTCTGGGAAAAGCTTCCAATCCTCCTGCATGTCTCTAAATAGACTTTTGATCTAAAAATATATGACGTCAACCTACTTCTATGGAGAACTTTGAAAAATATTTTGCTCATACTATAAGACTCCAATCGATATACTTATTAATACAGTGACTATCAAGGAGACACTGAGCACAAAATTATAATTCTGGCCCTAATTCAAATCATTTTCGTTTCCAAAGAACAAAATGTATGAAATTTGAACTGAAGATTTTTTTAATGAATTTTACATATAATAATCATGAAATCAATCACATTAAACATAAATCATAAATCATCTCATTAGGAAATAATGGAAGAGTGAGAAAGTTTCTAAAATTCATTAATAAGAAAAATGGAATACAATGACTGAATATGACATACATACTTTAGCAGCATGAACGTGAAAAGTAATTAAATTCACAAAACAAGCACCATTAGTTGTGAAAGAACTGATGGCTTCCGTAATAAATTCGATATCATCGTAATTATGCATAACGGCCAAAATCTGTAGTTTTAAACGCTCAAAGTAATGATAAATTATACGAATATAATGAAATTAATACGTATTACTTGCGCTCCAATTTGTGCAGTGCACAGGATATATACGAAAATTCTACATAAAACGGCCTCTCTCGTGGATTGATATGGCCAATGCCCAATTATACGTAATACGGTCTTTGTTAGTATATAATAGGGCAAGTCTCCTAGATCCTCTTCAGTGTTCATTGTCCGCGTACTGTTACTCGACTGAACAGTCCCTAACAATGTTTAAGATGCTTCGCATCGATCGCCCTTTCTACTTCTCTTCAGTGCAATGACAGGAAATAAACTGAAGGTATTATTCGAGCAATGTCAGAGTGTGACGACTGCATTAGACAGTCTGTCATCTCTTAAACATTATTTCTTGGAAATGTGTCTGCACTTTTTCTTTCATATCATAAGTAAGACTGTCAGACGCACGAACACGCACATGTCAGTCAAATGTAGCGAATACACCTACAAATAGAATTATGAGAAGGGTGAAAAAACTTCAGTCGTGGAGTTTGGTTATTTCTAATGCTTTATCAGTGTTATTATGATATGAGTATGAAGAAAAATTAGGTAAAATGGGAATTCTGATGAAACTATATGAAACGATTTTTCTTCAATGATTCCATTGACATGGAGAGGAAACTTTTGATGGACAACATGTGTAAGATTGAATTTTTTTTTTAATTCTAGTTTTTTGGTCATAATTGAAGTGTCAAATCTTTTCCATTTTTAAAAATTCTCACGTTTTCACGAACACTCCCATTTCTATCAATCAAAGTGACTCGGGATCGATCTTGAATAAAAAGTGGAATCATGCGCTATCAATTTATGCGGTTCTAAATCTTCTTAAATGGATTCGCAAGTGACTTATAGCTCATTTTGCAAGAATTACGGTCTCCGTTATATTGTTAGACAACCGATAAAGTTTTCTAGCAACTGAGAGAAGGGATTCAGGTACATACACATCAAAGAGATATAATTTAATGTAGTATCTCCGATACTGCAATAGTCAGTAGTATAAAGTGTCTCGTTTGACTCATGTAGTATTTACAATCAGGCAACGTCGCGAGTGAGTTAGAAAGAGAGGGAGAACCCTTGCGGTTTCGTAGTGACGGTGAAGTTGCAGTAAATAGATGGTCGATTCACGGTCGATTTATTTTACCGTCAATCTACGTTCTTTTTGCAGTCGAAGCAGAGTCAATTCACGGTCAATAATGGGTGCTTGTTTCATTCTCGCACCGACTTTAGATGGTAAATTGATGGTGACCAAGCTGTCATTTTATGGTCGAAGCCCGGTAGGTTAAGCGTCGTTTTATGGTTGAAATCTGGTAGTTTAAATGTCGCTTTATGGTCGAAACGCAGTCGATTCAGTTTCTAACTCGACTGTGACTCGGCTGTCAAACTCATAGGCTGAAGGAACAATAACGAACTATAACACTGATTCACTTCATATCATTTATCAGTAATTTCTCACTTGGAAAAATATAGCAGTCAAAAATCTGACATCCAAACGTCAGAATTTTTTTTCCTTGATGAAATTATTTCTGACTATGAAATAACTTCTGACAGATCTAATTGCATTCCATTTCCTTAAGGGGGGGTAGGGTATTTAATTTTCTTTTCCACGATTTTTTGAAAAATTTTGAGGTGAAAGTACCATATTTCAGGAATATTCTGTAAAAATTTCAAGTCGATCCGAGAAAAATTGACGGTAATACAGCATTTTTAGTATGAGTGGTTTAGAATCGAGTTCAAATCAAAACTACGCTTCCAAGCAAAGAAGGCCGCGTTAGCCATAGACAAGAGTGGCAACGTATTCTGGACACCTCTGATGATAGTTTCATATTGTGCGGACGTGGAATTGACGACTCTATGTAAGTAAAAAGTTTAAATTCCAAAATTCAAGTTCAAACTTCAAATCGATTTTCCCACAACTTGCTTTTTAAAAGTCGGTGGACACTTTCACTCAGAATCTACTGAACCGATTGATTTGATTTTTTGCATACTTTTTTAAAACATATTCAGCGAGGTAACACTGTCGAGTTTTTTTTCAATTTTAAGTATTTCTTATAGGAGCTTGAATGTTGGTTTCTTAGTTGAAAATCTGGTTTTTGACTTTAAAGTGCCACCGGAAATGCAAAAATGTGAAAAAAAAAATTTTCTCGGCAGGGTTACCTGGGTAATCTTATGAACTAACAGAATCGGTTTGCTTTTTTCGTTTTAGATGATCCAATCTTGAGTTCCGCTGTCCACCGCAAAACCCCTTTCTTTCCGAGGCACCTGATAAGAGTTGCTCGTACTGGCTCAAATCTTTATATTTTTCCACGAAAATTTCAAAGAGCCTCCTTGAAATGTGACTTAAGAATCCCCATAGGAACAACATCATTCATATTAACTGTTTCATCAATAAAAATTCATAAAAATATGCCTTTTTTGACCGAATTAACCCTACCCCCCTCCCTCAAGGAAGGTAGGCGGCAATGAGAATATGAGGATCAAAATTCATGTCATAGATATGAAAACGTCCGATAGTGCAGGTGGTCGATAATAGCCTAGTATTGTGAAGATCCCAGGTTCGATCCCACCCAGTCGTTCTTTTTTTTTTCCAAATCAATTTTGTCAATTTTTATATATGTCAGAAGATGCACATGCTGCTAATTGATAGATCCGACAACCAATTATATCTGACGATTTTTTCCCAGATTATACAGCCCTATCCGTCGGTTGATTTTGAACGCCAAGCTATCATTTAATAACTCGATATTGACTATCTTCCTGCAGTATCATAATGAAACAAGCATACTAGTTATACACCATTAAAACACCTCAGCAAGACCAAATTTAGACCGTCGTGTTTACGCAGAATCACCGCATTTCGACCCCATTTCGACCGTGACCACTAAACCGTTAGGAAAAATGTAAAAATACAGTTCACTTATTTACTAATTACTACTATAACATGCTTTGACATTTCCCTGTTTCTTCATCCAAATCTGAACTGTACTGTTTGTAAAATATGATAAAATCTCCGACTTCCCATGAGGCTCAACCCACATAGGAATTTATATATGTAAATCCATATATGCCAAATATATTCCGCATATATGCGCATATATGTGATATATCAATGGCATATAGATGACATATATATATCGACAAATATATTTCCGAATATATATGTTGAATATATGTCGATTATTAAATTTTTTACCGCACATATATGTTGTATGATTTTCATATATATCACATATATGTTCGCATGTATATTTTTTCCGGGCGGGAATGTTAAACTCATGAAATTTTAAGTGTCAGTATTTTTTCAATCGTTCTTCGTAGTCCTTTAAAAATTGTAATAAATTATTGTCTTATTATGATCTACGAATATGCCAAGTTGGAGGGAATTCTGAACGGCAATTCTAGTATGTGGCGTTCCACGTTAACCCTCTGAGATGAATGCGCTGCTCTCCATTCTCTTGCATATGTATTACGATTGGCTTTTCCCACTATGATGTCCGACGGGCGTTATTTACCTCAGGCGGTTAAACAGAGGACGTGACTCCAGTTTTTCTCCCATTTCATGAATCATGTGCTCTTCCTTCACAACTATCATGATTGTGAGACATAGTCATGATTGCTCGAATAAGTATCTTAATAAATCGCAAAGTAGTGTTGAAATGAAAGTGAACCAATCATCAATTTCCTTCACCAAAACTTCACCGATGGTATCTCTAAGGGCTACCAAGTGCCCCCGAGCAGCCTTGGGGGCCATTCCTCCCCAATCATTCAGGGGTGCGATTCGCAGGGACTTACGGAAGTGTGGAAGATGAGTTCATAATTAGGTCCGCAGAAGGCTATGTCTGATTCAATTCAATGGTGAGCATGCAGCTCATTGAATTACAGTAAACCATGGAATTAATGAAGTATTAAAATCTAACAAAAGCATTAACAATGCATTATTAAAGTCTTCATACATTAAGATGCTGTTGATTATGACCATAAACATAGCTTATCAATGCCTTCCAACTGTGAGTGTTTGGTTATGACACTTTCATTGATCTCATGACTTACCGTCATTCAATGAGCTGCATGCTCACCATTGAATTGGATCAGACGTAGCTCTCTGCGGGCCTAACTGTGAGCTTACCTCCCACACTTCCGCAAATCCCTGAGAATCGCACCCCAGGCATTCATTCCGCAAAAAAATAACAATTGACAAATATTTCATTTGTATTAACAGTACATATATTCCGCGAATGGTTCATTCTATTATGTAACAGCTCATATACTCCATCTACTGCATATTCAGAAATACGGTGAAATAACTTGCTGATGTCTTCATGAACTGCAAGTGATAATCATTCATCTTTCGAACTTCAAAAGAGGAGGCGATTGATTAATCAAATAAAAATAACTTACCACAGTGAATGAATCGAGGCACATGATCATAACTTTACCAGCAGTCAGCTGACATGGAATTTGGCTTCTTATAATCATAAAGCTTAACAGCTTTTTTGTTCTTGGCTTACTATAGTACCATTTCGAATTCATTCTAAAAAGTTGAGAAGAAATGATTCTATCAATATCAATGATGTAAGTAATTACCGAAAGCTTTTTAAATTTAAGGATTCAATATATTGCACCTACATGCACTGATTGATGTTGAGACTTGTATCAAAAATTCGTTGAGCTGTGAAGCATTGAACAAAGATATGGAAAGCATCGGCTGCTGCATATAACAGCATCTTAATAACTTTCTGCACGGCGTTAAGATTGAACACAACCTAGAATCGACAGTTAATTAGTAATTGAAATATATTGCTTGAATAATTGAAATTTTACCTGAACAGCAGTTACACTTATCGCCATTGTAGCAAGACCAACAACAGTGAAAAAGTTCCATGTGTAAACATCTTCAATTTTATCTGAAAATCTGTTCAGAAACGGATGATTTATCTATTATGGAATAAGAAACATATTTCAATTGATGCTCACGCAAGCGCACGATTATGTATTTGGATGCATCTTCGGAAATACAGATATTGGTATTCATCATCATTCTTCTCATATTCCTCCTGAACTGGCAAATTCTCAATAGCAAATCTTATCACAAAATTATTATATTAAGAATTAGAAATTTAAACGTGTGAGAGTTCGTATATTCATAAGTATATCACCCCAATGCTTCAAATAATCCACAAGCATGCAGAGCATACGTAAATAATGCTACATCAGCTGCAATAACTGAAGTTACAATACCAAGAATACATATTCCGCATGTTATTAAGAGGATCCAATAGTATTTTTCGATATTAATTTCACCATAATCAACTGGTATTGCAAATGTTAATTGTATTGTATCATTTGATTTTGTCAAAAAACGGACGATCCTCAAATGGAGTGGTTCAGTTATAAATATTATAGCAGCAGCGTAGAGAGATCCTGAAAAATGATGTATACGAAATAATTATGATTTTTGAATATATGAATTATTGTGATCATAGATGACACCTGAATATAGAATTGATAATTTCTTTCCCAGAGAGCTACTGTTATGGAGGATATGCAGTCCATTATTCTCCGGAAAAAGCTTCCAATCCTCTTTCATGTCTTCAAGTAAACTTTTCATCTAAAAATATGTGACATCAATCTACTTCGATGAAGAGCTTACAAAACTATTCTTCTCATACTATCAACCCCTGAACGATATACCCATTGATACATTCACGGTTAAGGGGACGCTGGGTGCAAAATTGAAACCCTTGCCCTGATTCAAATCGAGGATTTCACTTTTGCAAGAGATAAAAAGAATATAATTAAATTTGGAGATGTTTGTAGTGAATCCTAATGTTTATAAGAATCAAAAATTCAATCACAAGCGCATGTAACATGAATCATTACACTGAGAAATAATGGAAGAATAGAAAAATTTCTAAAATCGAATCTTCAAAAAACATCAACTGATTTCAAAAACATAATGAGGTCCACTCCATTGATAGCCGAGATGAGACGCAATGTCTAAATATAACATACATACTGTATTGGCATGAACGTGAAAAGTAATCAAATTCACAAAAACCACCCCATTGGTTGTGAAAGAGCTAATAGCTTCCATAAGAAATTCAATATTATTGTAATTATGTATAACGCCCAAAATCTGTACTTTCAAAAGCGCAAAGTAATGTTAAATTATTCGAAGATAATAAAATTTAGGCGTATACTTGCGGTCCAACTTGTGCAGTGCACAAGATATACATGAAAATTCTACATAAAACAGCTTCTTTTGTTGATTGATATGGCCAATGCCCAATAACACGTAAAATCGTCTTAGTAATTATATAATAGGGCACGTCTTCTAGATCTCCTCCAGTCTTCATTGTCCGCATACTATTACTTAACTGAACCGTTCCTTATAATGTTTAATATGCTTTGCATCGATCGTCCCTTCCCCTTCTCTCTAGTGAAATGAGAGGAAATAAAATAGAGGTGTTATTCAAGCAATGTCAGAGTGTGACAACTGCATTGGACAGTCTACATCTTTGAATGTTATTTCCTAGAAATGCGTCTGCATTATAGAAAACTCTTGTCTCAGAGCCCAAGTGAGAGTGTCAGACACACGAACACGCATATGTCAGTCAAATGGATTGAATACAACTACATATAGAATTATGAAAAGGGGAAGAAAATTCCCATTACAAAGTTTAGTCACTTCTGCTGTTTTAACAGTGTTATACATTAGTAGAAATTTGCTGCTCCAATTTTCATTCAACAAGCTGATAACATTATCCATAACCAATTCTGAATTCATCGCATGTCCAGGAATATTGTGAAGTAAGCTGCTAATGTTTTCATAATCTGTATTTGTTTGAAGTAGTATAGGACAATCGAATTATCTTTGTGATCATTCTCAATGGAATATCTCGAAAACTATCGAAGATGTGCATTTTCTACCAAATTATTCATTCTTGTAGTAAATTTTGAGGTAGTTGCCTCCTTAATGACAAAATTCAAGATTTGCTTGAAAATCGGGCAATAAATAATTAGATGCATGATGCATCTGATAATGAAATTTGAGAACGATCGTCGACAGTATATATGAGATAATTGTTATTAAAAATTACCGTTTTTGTACAGGCAGCATGAGAGAAGCGTGGGAAAACTACGAATTTTATTTTTTTTCAGGTTGAAAAAAAACACCATCATTATGAAAAACTAACACCTATCAGAATTATACATCAAGAATTATTTTTAAAAAAATGGAGATCATTGACCACATAGTTTCGGTGAATAATTTTTAAAAAAATCGTATTTTGACGAAATTCTCAGTGGAAGGGGATCAAAATCGCCGCGTGAGCGCGTTGTGGGAGAACATTTCACAGCTGTGTGTATTCATATAGAGAATACTACTGTGTGAGTGTACAGTCAAGTCGAAAATATATATGGTTATAGTAGTACATTATCAACACATAGGATGGCGTCTCAGAGCCAAAACTTTTCAACTGAGCGGTAGGGAGGCAACTACGTTAAGGTATTTCGAGCGCCCCACCTCGTATCTAGTAAGGGTACAAGGGGGCAAAAGAAGCATGGCCATATTATGTTATTAAATTGATCGAAAGGTTTTTTTTAGCTAGAGAAACATGTTGTTTAACATTTATTTTCACGGTAAAATCCATAAAATAAACTAAATATGTAGGTTCGTCAATATTTTTTCTTTTTTTTCTCTCAACAAAATTTTGAGACGTCCCTGGCGTAATACACTCAAACGCAGTGTGTATGGATATATACGTATACGGGCTCGTGTGTGTGTATATGCACGAGCCTGCGTTTGTGTAAGTGTCTTTTTCCGATTTTTCATATTTCAACATTTTTTTTCTCGTAAGCTAAATAGGCAAGTATATATTTTTCTTTTTGTAAATATTTCTAACAGCTGGCACTATCACTGGGATTCTTTTCCTTGAAATCTCAATTATTTTGAAGAAGTTATTGGAAAAAATATGACTAAATTGGCGAATCTCCATGTTATCAAATGGAGAAAAGGGTAAACTTTAAGGGCCGATATCTCTGTTTCTAGATGGGCAAGTTAATTTTTGGGTCATAAGAAAGATTTTTTATTTTTTTTTATCTACATTTTGAGCCTACTTAGAAAAAATTCTCAATTAAAGTGATGCCACGCTCGAAATACCTCAAGAACTACAGGTTCGGGAGAAATGGCATATCTCCACTAGTTTCCGAGATATTCCCAAAAAACTGAAAGGACAAATAGTTTTATTCTGTTTTACCTTTTGGCTGCTGAACTGGTTGACTCTGGATGACAATTTTCCGATTCGAAAGCAACTAAGATGTTACTGGTTTCCTAAATTGATTAAGACAGACAAAATAAACTACTGTACGACATGTAAGTAATTCACCTCTAGACTGATATGGCCAATAATCGAGACTTCTTAATACTGTTTTCGTTAGTTTGTAGGAGTGGTGATTCCAAATATCCGAACAATTCTCCATCACTTTTTGTGATTTCTTCCATTCTCCTTCTTCACGAAGTTGAAGACTCACTTCCATATGGATCAGCTCACTCCCCTTGTCATAAAAAGAAAGATAATAAGCGGGTTATTTTGATAATTTCCCTACAAAACACCTGTTATTGATGAAATGATTTTTGCATGATACTATAATTTCTATTCCAAGAGAATTATATCCCTCAAAATATTCAAAAATTCAGATCTAACATCGCTGACTCACGACTACCGATAATTTTCATCCATCCATCGAACGTTACCTACAACAAATAAGTGTGGAGACAGTCATCTGTTATATTCACAAAAAAACAGCAATGGATCCTCAGATATTATCCAATATATTACACATTAAAATGCCTTACACTCGCCTGCATCAATTTTCCTGTCTTCTGGAACAGCAACTTCCGATGGATCATTTTCAAAGATTAGTGAATCAATACGATATCTTGTGTTTACTTTGAAACATTGCATTCTATTCGATAGTTTCGTATGGCCAATTTCAGTTTGAGGGGACTAGCACCACCGGCGCTTCCAACAACATCGCTGATGTCCTTCTATTCGTTATTATTAGAAGTGTTATTTATCAATTGAGCTAATTTATATATCTATTTCTGGGAAATTTTTCACTCTTTTAGAAATGCTTACTAAAATTGGCCCTAATTGACATTTACAGAAATATCAATTTATAGTTCATTTCGAACTAAACTGTAGTGAAATCGGTTGAAAAGTTTTCAGAATATCAATAAAAAAACTAATTTTGAAAATCCTTGAAATTCTCGAATTACTCCACCAATTTTGATCAGATAGGGCTCAAAATGAACCATTCAGTAATAAGAATATACTGACAAAATTTCAAGTTCTCAGGCCGAATAGTTTTGAAGTTATTAGAATGTATCTATCTCTGCAGACATACACACAGAACAGACATACACACACACACATACGTACACCTATTTTTTCAAAACATTTTTTTCAGTCTTTCCAGATCATATTACATAGTTTCCAACAAAAAAAAAATAAGATTCAAAAATGGTCATTTTGCAACGGAAATGAACGATCATGTCAGAAATGGTGAGGAAATGGTCAGTTTACCACTAACCTGACGCTTTTTGGAAATTAGCGTAATTTCGCATGTCTAGCTAAATAGTCTAGCATCTTTCATCGTCATCCCTTAAGAATATATGTATTATATAAAAAGATTCTTCTTTCACAGCACAAGTAAGAGAGTCAGATGCTTGACCACGCACATGTCCGTCAAATGGAGTGGGTCCAACTACAAATAGACTTACGAGAGAAGTGAGGAAATTCAGTTATAAAGTTTTGCCATTTTCACTGTTTCAGCAGTATTATTCATTGGCAGAAGTTCATTCCTCAAATGTTCATTCAACAAGTAGATAACAATAACAATAAGAAATTATGATTTTATCGCATGTCCAAGAATACTGTGAAGTAAGTTGCAGATGTTCTTATAATCTGCAATGGTCAGTATTAATTTTTAAATTTAACAGCGAAGAAGTAAAACAGGACAACTCGACTTATCTTTGTGATCATTTTCGATGAAATATCTCGAAAACTACTGGAGATACGCCTTTCTTGCAATGATTCGGTTCACAACTACACTAGTTTTAGGTGGGTAATTAATGGGAAGCGGATGAGTTGATGAGGAAAATTAATAACGCTTTCGATTAGCCGCAGGGCAAAACCGTTCATTCTCCAAACGAGGAAACCTGGGCAGCTATTCTCAGAGCATTTAGTTTGAGTTAAGATTATTTTCCTGGCAGGGGACAGCAGTGAGTATCCGAAGTAAAATTAAGGGGGGGGGTAGGGTTAATTCGGTCAAAAAAAGGCATATTTTTATGAATTTTTATTGACGAAACAGTTAATATAAATGATGTTGTTCCCATGGGGTATTCTTAAGTCACATTTCAAGAAGACTCTGTGAAATTTTCGTGGAAAAATATAAAGATTTGAGCCAGTGGGAGCAACTCTTGTCAGGCGCCTCGGAAAAAAAGCGCTTTGCGGTGGACAGCGGAACTCAAGACTGGATCATCTAAAACGCAAAAAGCGAAGTGATTCCGTTTGTTTATAAGATTACCCAGGTAACCCTGTCGAGAAAATTTTTTTTTTCACATTTTTGGATTTTTGGTTGCACTTTAGAGTCAAAAACCCGATTTTTGACTAAAAAACCAACATTCAAGCTCCTATAAAAAATACTGAAAATAAAAAAAAATGAAAAAACTCGACAGCGTTACCTCGCTGAATATGTTTTAAAAAAGTGTGCAAAAAATCAAATCGATCGGTTCAGTAGATTCTGAGTGAGAGTGTCCACCGACTTTTAAAAAGCAAGTTGTGGGAAAATCGATTTGAAGTTTGAACTTAAATTTTGAAATTTAAACTTTTTACTTACATAGAGTCGTCAATTCCGCGTCCGCACAATATAAAACTATCATCAGAGGTGTCCAGAATACGTTTCCACTCTTGTCTATGGCTAACGCGACCTTCTTTGCTTGGAAGCGTAGTTTTGATTTGAGCTCGATTCTAAACCACTCATACTAAAAATGCTATATTACCGTCAATTTTTCTCGGATCGACTTGAAATTTTCACAGAATATTCCTGAAATATGGTACTTTCACCTTAAAATTTTTCAAAAAATCGAGAAAAAAAGAATTAAATACCCTACCCCCGCCTTAAGCTGGTTTGAGAACGCTTCACTTCTTCCTCTAAAGGACAGAGGTTATCAATCATCAATAGGGAACTTGCATTTTTTTTATTTCTTTTTCATTTCTATGCATTCTACAGTATTGTCAGAGATGAAGGAAAATTTTTTTTTTGTTTTTAAATAGTTAATTATGGAGAAATTTACAATTAAAAATCTCCAAATTTCATACTGCTCTAATACAGCTCTGACGTCATAATCCCATGCGTAATTTAAGCTGTGGCCAGTGATGGCGCGACTGGAGGATATTTGAATTTTCGATTCGCGATACTCATAAAGAGGTTATGTGTATAAATTTCTTTGGAAGGAAACACGTTTTTAATTGAAATTCTCTAAACAATGTTTGAAGTAAAGAAGAGGAAAATAAAGAAATACGCATTTTTTGACAATCAGCATAACCTTCATACGCCTGTCAATAAGTAACGACAGGTGACTACAGATGGCGCACACAAAGATTTTGGTATTCTGACGTCATGTCCGATTTGGAGACGTTCAAAAAATGATTTTTTAATTAATGTTCATGAATTAATTAACGAATAAAAAATTTTTTCCTTGCCTTTTCTGTTAATCGCTATCAATAAATATTAAGAAAAAAAGATTTTTTAAAAATATGCAAGTTCCCTATTGGCTGTATAGACTGATGGCTGAAGGCCAGCTTTATCTTCCTTCATTGTACTATGGTTATTGTACAGCTGGCCTCCATTCGCATGAGCTGTACAGCCGATTGATGATTGATAACCTCTGTCATAGGCAAAAGTGAAGCGTTCTCAAACCGGCTTAATTTTTTTCGGAAACTCACGGCTGCCCCCTGCCGGGAAAATAATCTTAACCCAAACTTAATGCTATGAGAATAGCTCCCCGGCACGACGATTTCTACAATTATTGCAAATCTTGTTGAGAGTCAATATTTGACTGTTAACATTCAAAACGTTGCAGAAAATAGTTGAATAACAAAAAAGTCATCGAAATGGTTCAAGTTCGTTAAATTCAATTGCGGATTGAAAACACTGCAATTAATCACATTGTATACTCGTTGAACGTTGAAGAACGAAGGAGGACTCTAAGAAATGGGGGCTCTCGATGTCCTCACAAAGTGAGAGAAGTGGGATGAGGATTTCGCGAGGATATCCAAGATATCGCTGGACGTCTTGATGATCGTTGACCGATTGATGACTTTTCTCACAGCGAATTTAGTTGCTTTTCAAATAATTCTTTTCAATAGGGAATTTGAAGAGCTACAAAAAAGGATTCAAACGAAAAGGGTATATCTCTATTAGTTCTCGAGATATTCTTAGAAAAATGGTGGAAAGAATAGTCTCATCCTGTTTACCTTTTCGCTACTAAATCGATTACATAGAATTTGAATTACTTACGCTGCTAAATGTGTTCAAAGACATCAGCATCATCTTCCCAGCCGTTAATTCACACGGGACCTGACTTCTCATCATCATGAAGCTCACCAAGTTCTTGGTTTTTCGAGTGCTGTGATACCATCTTGCATTCATTCTGAAAAGCACAGGAAAAGATTGAATTCAGTAGCAAAGAGACAAAATAGGACAACTTGAATTTTTTTTTTATAATATCTCGGAAATGAATGGAAATACGACATTATTGACCTCATCCTTTTTCGTAGAGAATTCTAAGATCTATAAAAGGATTAAGTGCGAATCACCCTAATTCGCTTAATTTCTGAGATATTCCCGGGAATTTTTTTGTGAATTTAATGTGATAGATTTGGATAAGTTTATAATTTCCTCGCACTTTTCGAGATATAAATATATCTAATTAGATATAGTTATGTCAATTTTTTTCTCCCGAGTACGGAAAAAAATTCATCTAGTTTTACCTTTTCGCCACTGAGTTATAAAAAAAAGGGGATGTAGATTTTAATTCATAAAGTATTAATAGAATTTTTCGTACATGTTCTGCTGAATTCGAGTACTACTGTCAGCAATACTCTGAGCCATATAACATTGAATGAAGAGATGAATAGTCTCCGATATTGAAAATAACAGAGTCTTCAGGAGTTTCTCCAGTGCATTGATATTCGTCACTGCCTAAAAAACGTCAAGAAGAACAGTTCAAATGAAAAGAAAACATGTAGAAGGATTTTAATCTATTTCAACTTCTACCTGGACAGCAGTTAGACTTATTCCGAGCATATTGAATCCCATCAGTCCAAAGAAATTCCAGGTGTAAATGTCTTCGACTGAGTTTGCGAATCTTCCGGGAAATTTTTGTTTATTGAGAGAGATGAAAAATTATTTGTATTTTATCTGAAATGATCAATTCAGTAACAGAGAGGTGAAACAGAATCATTCCATTTTTTTGCCGATCTTCTTTTTAAAATGCAGGGACCATGGAGGATTCGAACAGAAAATGCGTATCTCCTTTGGTTGGAGATATTTTCGAAGAACAATTGAAAAAAAAACTAGGGGTGAGCAGTTGCTCGCTCGCTTGCAAATAGAGGAGTGCGTTGTTGCTCACTCGCTACGCTCGCTCGCGAATGGAGGAGTGCGTTATTGCTAATTGGAAGGAGTTAGTAGGAATGTATTGTGATGTATGTGACCCTTCGAGCCGCACTAAAAACTTCCTGATAATTTCTCTCACTTATTATTAGAAAAAATGATGAATGAAAAAAACGAATGCAAAAAACATAGCTGAGAAGGAGTGGACTTTCAAAATTTTTTGGGTAGATCTCAAAATATCGAGATCAATGAAAAAATCGATTTTTAATTTTCGGAGGTCGTGCATAGACTCCACTTATTGGGATTTAAGAAAAATTTAATAGTGTTTTTCATAAAAAAACTAAGAAAGTACTGTATCGATTTCAATCAAAAACTAATCAGATCGAATCTATATCGAGATGCTTCGATTGCAACATCGATCATATCGATCGCGTTATTAATTTATGAGAAAACGTGAACGAAAAAATTGGTCACATACATACACACACACACACACACACACACACACACACACACACACACACACACACACAGACATGATCGTAAAAACTATCAAAAAATGTTCGGGAGGTCTTAAAACATGGAGATCGATCGAAAAATCGATTTTCCATTTTCGGGGTCATTACATAAACTTCCCTTATCGGGAAGTTAAAAATTCCTGTTTTACCTCTCACTCCTAGATGTTACTGATCATTTTCGATGAATATCTCTGAAACTGAGAAAGACGGAGCTATTTCAGTCTCATTCTTTTCTGGAGCTCTTGAAACTCATTCAGAAAAAGGATTAAGGCTAAATTGCCCTATCTCGCTTCGATTCCGGAATATTCACAAAAAATTGAACTCTTTCCTCTAAAGATAAACTATTACGACTGATTACCTCTACATACCCAATTGCACGATGATGTACTATAATGCACTTCTTGAAGTAGTTGTACTCATACTCATTTTGACCTTTCGACGATTGTTCATTGACTGGCAAATTTTCTATCGCAAATCTTATTATAAAACGATTACATTACGTATCTTTCATTCAACTCGATGTCAAAAAATTATAAATTCATAAATATATCACCCCAATGCTCCAAACAGCCCACAAACATGCTGTGCATATAGGAAAAGTAATATGTCAGCTGCTAAAACTGCAATAACGATAAAAAGAATGCTAATTCCTGATATCACCAAAATAGTCCAGTAATATTTAACACCATCGATTGGACCATAGTGAACTGGTATTGCGAATCTCAGAGGCAACGTCTTGTTTGACTTAATGAAGAAGTGCAGGAACCTTAAGTGGACTGGTTCTGTTACGAAAATCACACCAGCAAATAATAGAATCCCTGAAACAAAAAAAAATCATTTTCGAGAACGAAATCTTCATAAAAGGGTAGACATAAGGAAAATAATCTAGGATTTTTTTTCAAAGTAAAGGCCTTCATGAAAAAATTTGAAAAAATTCATCAATATGCTCCAGCATGTCTACATTAATATTGAATTATTTCGAAAAGCCCTTCACTCAAAAAAAAAAATTCTGGTCGATTTTCCACTAGTCACTACTCCGGAAAAGTGAATAAATTTAATGCCTGAATGTAATAACGTGAATTTCCGTCCTAATTTCATGCTTTCATGTAACACATGTCGTCCATTTCTCTCAGGGAATATATTCCAATCCTCTTTAATCTGATCAAGGAGAAATTTTATCTGAAAAAAGATTTCATCCATTTTATTTAAGGTATGACTATCACCAGAGGCTTGAAATACGAAAAATCTGAAAAAATTCAGAGATATTCTCCACAGGAAACCCAACAGCTTTTCCTCATGGTGAAAAATTTTCTGACCCGTGGAATCCGAGATATTGAATTTCAAAAAGTGCATTTTTCCCATAAGAAAACGAGTAAATTGAGTTGCGATTCAATCATTATAAATTTAAAGAAAAACGGCATTTACGGGGCTTCTGAAGAAATTGTAGTCCATAGTCACCACTTTTAAGAATTTTTTGAGACCAAAATCAGTTATTTCTGACCCATAGTTTTGGAGAAAAAAAAATAAACGATTAATGGCAGGCCAGCACCGCTGTGTACGTACACGCGGTCGCTCTGTATGTGTGTACAACTACAGGAGTATTCTCTAGTGTGCGCGCATACGTATACGCGCACATTAGTGTGCGTAGGCAGGCCCGTATCAGAATTTTAAAAAATGGTTTTTCGAAAAAAAAATCAAAATATTAGTAGATATAATTATTTTGATTAAATTATGCTTTCATATGAAAGCAAGAAATTATTGAGGCTGAATAGCATTATAGGTTGAACAATTTCTCCCTCCTTTGGTTGTTCCAAATGATTTTTTCCTAACCTCCCTTGCCCCCACGCTTAGTGGTGAAGTGAGCGATAGTCTTACCTTAAATGGGAATAAGTATTTGAGGAATGAATCAAAGAGCTAGACATGAACCTATTGATTTTTAAGGAAGAGAAGAAAATAAAATAATTTCACAAAAGTTGGGTAAAATAGTTTTGCGTTAATTACTTACTTTATCAAGATGAATATGAAAAGTAGCCATATTCGCAATGACGCAGAAATCACAGATGAAAGAATTCGCTACTTCCATGATAAGATCTGAATCATCATAATAATGTATAACTGCTGAGATCTACGAATAAAAGTATAAGTCATTGATAATTTCAATGAATAATTGTGTGATGTCAAAAATTATTGACAAAATCTAGGATTTAAGAGGTAAAACCGAAACATTCCTTTCTTTGAATAGTTTTTTGCCTTTATTTCTTATTAGTAGCTCTTGGAATTTCCTACGAAGACGAATTTGAACCGAAGGGCGTATCTCCATTAGTTTCCGATATATTAAAAAAAAAACAAATGACAAAAAATAGACTTATTCTTTTTTACCTCTTTGCTAGTGAGATGTTACCTGTGGCGTGAATTGGATGAAATAGAGGAAATAAACTACTGTACGACATGTGAGAAATTCACTTCTCGACTGATATGGCCAATAACCGAGAATTCGTAATACTGTTTTCGTTACTTTGTAGTAATGGTGATTCCAAATATCCGAACTATCTTCCATCGCCTCTAAGGGTATCCTCTGTTCTTCTTCACGAAGTTCGAGACTCACTTCTATATTGATCAGCTCACCACCCTCGTCATACAGAGAAAGATAATGTGGATATCATTTTGATAATTTTCTAACAAAACACCTGTTATTGACGATGAAATGTTGAGTATAATCATTTCGTTGGAATCCTGCAATCTCCGCGCCTGTTTATACAATTTTCACGTCGTCTTAGTAGAGTGGCGTGCAGGTGAACAATTTGAAGGGGGGAAGGGGGTGAGTGATAATAGACTGTAAACGACATAATGATGCAATTTTCATTCTAGTTTTACTTCGATATCCGTGAAATGACGATCATTAGAGGTGTTTCTGTGCTCTGGAATTATACTTCTTTGTTGGAGTGAGAAATATAAAAAAATGTGACGCAAAGACGATTTTTTTAAGAAGTGAAGGAATTGATAAAAAAATCTCAAAAGAATTGACAACAATGGGTTATGCTGAAGCGTATTTCCAATTTTGTTTTGATTTTTTCCGAAAGAACTTCACTCTGAAAAAAAGCGCATGACTCACTTCGTTTTATCATTTTTTTTTATCAAGATATATCGTAGCTTTAGAAACGAAAAAGCATAAGTGCTGTGTTTTAGAATAATATTTACGGTATTTTAACTCTAAGATGACGATATATCTAAAATATAAATTTGTGAATCGTGGAATATATATCCCATAAATAATAATATATCTCCGACTGCTGATATCTTCTCGTCCATCCATTGAATGTTTCGTACAGAAGATAATTCCGGAAGCGGTCATCTACATTATCTACAAAAGACAACAATCAAGCAATCCTCGGGTGGTATTCAATATATCGTATATTAATATCAGTATACATTTAATATATTGAAAGGGGCGTAAGCGCCATTTTTCCCGATTTTTTTTCTTCGAAATAACAAAAAGGCGTATCTCCACTAATATTGCTCCAATAGACTTTCCAAGGCCTTTTACGCAATACAGTCGAACCTGGATAAGCGAGAGTTGAAGGGGACGGGAAATTTTTCTCTCTTATAGAGGTTTCTCACTTATCCGAGTTTCTCACTTACAGAGGTGCAGGAGAAATTTCTCTCACTTACAGAGGTATGAAAAAATGCGGGTGCCAAATATGTAAATAAAACGTAATTATATTTCTTATTTACATTGCAAGTATATAAACAATGAAATTTTGATTGATCCATTCTAAAAGACAGTTCTCAACGTCAGGAAACTCAGACAGTCGGCTCCGCTTAATATTTCCATATCCTCCAGACCACTGAGATTTAACAGAATCTTTGAACTTTATTATTCTATAAAAGGTAGACTCTGGCAAATCAGACTCACTAAGTATTTCCTTTCGCAATTTGCCGGCCTCGAACGCATTTACAATTTTTAGTTTATCACTCAATGAATATGCTTTAATTTTGCGTTTCGGCATTTCAATAACGTAACAAACTTTCCTCAGCGAATGATACTCAGTAACTGCAATGAGTAATCAATAACTTGCAAAATAAACTACTATACACATTGTGTTCATGAAATTTACGAGACGGTTTAAGCAAAAGAAAACAAATTCATTTGACTCTCGCTTATAGAGGTAAAGGGCGAGAGATAGTCTCAATTATAGAGGTTTGGATATGGAAAATGACTCTCTGATAAAGAGGTTTTTATTTCTCACTTAAAGAGGTTTTCGTGGGTGGAAATGAAGGGACCCGCTAATTATTCTCACTTATCCAGTTTTCTCGCTTATCCAGGTCTCGCTTATCCAGGTTCGACTGTATTAGTAAAAAAATAAAAAATAATAACACACATGCGTAAGTACCACTGACTAATAACAAAGGGGCGTAAGTGCCGGAAATACGCCTCTTTGTTTTTAGTGTTTTCATTGAATTTTCCCTAATTATCGGAAAAAAAAACTAATAACAAAGAGGCGTAAGTGCCGGAGATACGCCTCTTTGTTTTTAGTGTTTTCATTGAATTTTCTCTAATCATCGGAAAAAAATTGAAAACAAAGAGGCGTAAGTGCCATAGTTTAGATACAAATCGCTAAAAACAAAAAGGCGTAAGTGCCAAAATTCGGATGAAAAATCCTAAAAACAAAAGGGCGTAACTCCGAATATTCTCATGAGATAAAAAAAATTATAAAAACAAAGAGGCGTAAGTGCGGAGATACGTCCTTTACACTTTAACTTCAACAATTATATAACGTTTAAAAAGGAAGCAACAAAAGGGCGTAAGTGTGGAAATACGTCCCTTTCATTCTAAAATTGGTAGTGACGCCACTTTGTTATTTCAATTTTCAATTATCCAAATAATGTTCCAGAGGCCATAAAAAACATTTTGGAGTGATAAGTGGACATACGCCCCTTTCACACCAGAATTTCGTGTTTTTGGCACTTACGCCCCTTTCACTCTATGGCGACGATATATCGTGAAATATATTCTATAAATCATAATATGCCCTCTATTCCAATATAATCATATTTCTTAAACTACAGTCGAACCTGGATAAGCGAGGAAACTATGTGAGTGAGAATAATTAACAGGTCCCTTCATTTTGACCCACGAAAACCTCTTCAAGGATATCCTTGTGGTTCGGGCAATCTATTTTTCCTTTTCAATTTTGGTCACTTTCGATAGAATAGCATGAGTAGATTTTTTTAAAATTTTGTTTACCCCATGTTACCGGACAAATAAGGCCAAAATTAATTTTTGAAAATAATTAAATTAACATTGAAATTCCATAAGCGGGGTATAGCTTAAGTTTCCCTGCAAAAATTCATGGTCACAGACCTATTTTTTCTTCATATCACCTCCTATATGTTTTGTTCGTCAGAATGTCTATTTTTTTTTTTGAAATCGTGAAAAATGTATGTTACCGGACATATAGTGACGATTAATTCAATTGATTGCATGAAAACATCAATGGCGGCCATATTGGTATTTGAAATCCGAGAATCCTCCAATCCCAGTCCTCGATGCTGGGACAGCGTCAGTCAAATGCGGAACAATATTGAATATTCATAATATTATTTATTAACAATTCATCATCTCGGGCATCGTTCTAGTATCGGTAAAATGTTGAAAAATCGAAATAGTTATAGTAATTATAATAACTAAGAGGAAAAAAAAAATAAAGTCGATCATTTGAACCTGCCACTATGATATCCTTAAATGAGAAATAAAAAGCTCTTTATGAGAGAATCATTTTCCATATCCGAACCTCTATAACTGAGACTATCCCTCGCCCTTTATCTCTATGAGCGAGAGTCGAATGTACCAGTTTTTTTTGCTTATGACGTTTCGTGAATTTCATGGACCCAATGTGTATAGTAATTTGTTTTGCAAGTTATTGATTACTCATAACAGTTACTGAATATCATTCGCTGATCGACATTCGTCACGTTATTGAAATGCCAAAACGCAAAATTAAAGTATTTTCATTGAGTAATAAACTAATAATTGTGAAAAACTCTCATTTTTAGTCATTGGGAAATCTATTTACGGTTTTTTTTTCGTATTTACATATTTAGTACAGGGTAACCAGACTCTTTTGCTGACGAGTAGCCTAACTGTGGCGCTGAAGTAGCCGAAAGTAGCCGCGATTATTTTGAATGAAGGACATGAAATGAATATAATTTTTCAGTACAAATGTTATTATTATCATTCAATATATATTACCAAATATTTATTTTGATAATCATTAAATCTCCAATCTTCATTATTTTTACATTTAATTTATAACAAGTATATTAATTCAATAGAAGAACATAGAAATTCTCAATTTCTAGGCAATCAAAGACATCTGAAAATTAAATATTTTTTAATACTCGTTAATATCACCAGACAACTCATCATTATTATTGTCTTCTGCATATTTAATTAAATTAAGAACTTGATCAATGTCCTCATCATTAGTTTTGTTATTATTATTATTATTATTATGACTGTCATCTTTGGCTCCAATTATGTTTTGATACATCATGGTCGATACTTTCAATCATATTCTGAATAATATGGTGTTATAACAAGGTGCAATAAAGTGTGGCGGTAAATTTGAATGGAAACATTCATTTCATTTTCATTCTCACCATTTTTTTTTTTTTTTTTGGTAAATAAAAGTGAAGGTAGGAAAAAAAAATCTCCTGAAATGAAAAAGTAGCCTTGCGGCGACCAGTCATTAGTAGCCGGCCAACTCAAAAAGTAGCCTAAATGGCGATAAGTAGCCGCATCTGGCAACACTGATTCAGTACTCTAATTATTTCATACCTCTGTGAGTGAGAAACTCAGATAAGTGACAAACCTCTATAAAAGAAGAAAAATTTCCCGTTCCCTTCAGCTCTCGCTTATTCAGGTTCGACTGTATTGGAAAATTCAGAGATAACATTTCTCAGTCTCGACTGCCGATAATTTACCGATTCACCCATCGAACAATACCAACAGTAGATAATTTTTAAAGTAGCCATCTTCTTTATCTGCAAGAGACAACAATGAAGCCAGCAGAGAGAAATTCTCATTGGTAATACGAGGATGTATTACCATTAAAAACTCCTCTTCACATTTCCAAAAAACCGTCCAGCATAACATCAAAAACCCAAATGAAACCAGAAATTGATTTTTCATTTTTTTTTGTTGTAAACCAAGTGTCGATTTAAATGTTTAATAACACTCTAAATGGAAGAGTGAGGATGGGAGAAATTTATACAGTAGAGATTTGCGGTTTAACTAAATTGTAACGATGCGATGCAAATGGTTCAGTAACAGCTTCCCCTCCAGGGTTCTCCCCCCCCCCCCCCCCCCCCCCCCCCCCTCCTCTTTCACTCTTCCGGTATATTAACAAGGTTGGCCCTGGCACTAGTTTGAACTCAACATCCCTATACATATTTTAACACACCCGGGAACCGCAAGAAAATTGCCTATTACGTATAAACGATTGCTCTATATGTACATGAATTCATTGAAAAAACAAAAGGGATTTTTATGTGTTTCTATCTGTTTTCAGCCTGAAGCATGAAAAAATATTTTTAAACTATCGTAAATTTTATCGTTTAATGATTTCAGTAAAAATGAGGAAAAAAAAAGTGGGGGAAGTGCGAGGGTATATTGTGGTAGAAAAAATATTCAGAGGTGAGAGGGGGAGAATAAAGTGGATAAACATAATGAGATAGGGGGGGGGGGGGTGGTTCTCACTCGGTTTCAGTGGAGGCGGAGCGCGGAGATGAGGATAACGTCAGTGGCACTTTTAGTGTACACTTACTCGTTACACCAAGGCTGTTTAATTAAACTTGTAACGCTTCGGCGCAGGATAAACTAGAGCTTGTTATGCACTTCGCGTTGGCAGTATCTTCTCGCTAGATATTTCTAGAATATTATATTAATTCACGATTGCATCAGAATTTAGCTACTGTTTTGGATAATTGGGAGATTTTTTTTTTGGGAGGGAAAAATTCGGAGGAAAAATATGAAAAAAATTGGAGATATTGCAGATATTTTGATACAATTTCTCAAATTTTCCGAGATTTTTAGGGAGAAGAATTGCCAGGAAAAAAAATCATGTAACATGTTTTTCTTTTTTTGTTAAAATATATTTTTCAAGATGAGATTTTCTTTCGGTGTGAAGGACTCTGCGGAAAAATCTGAAAAAATTCGACAACAATTGACATATATGAGGACATCTTTCCAAATTTTTTCAAATTTTTACAGCAAGTCCTTGATTTTGAAATTAATTAAAACTTAATTATAGAAAAATTGTCCATTTTTTAGTAAATATTTTGGATGACTTTTTTTTAAATATGTTAAATATGCTTATTTTTTTTCTAATTCAATGTTTAACATAGCCCAACAGTAAATCTCGAGAACCCTCTTGGTAGCCGTAATGACGCGCTTACAATGCTAGCCTCGGGGTCTTGTATTTTAGCTATCCACCAAACAATTCACTACATCTAACCGCTCTTGTTAAGCTCAATCCCCCTTTAACTCACCAATAAAATCAAAAACAAGAGAGAAAAGTGATGAATAAAAGTGGAAAAACAAATCGATTTTTACTGGGAAGACCAAAGCAAAAGAGACATGTGGGGCAAAATGGTTCAGGATTTTTTTCCAAGTGAAGGGGTCAGTAAAAAAATCTGAAAAAATTCATGAATATGCTCAAACATGTTTCTATTGTTGGTGAATTTTTTCAGATTTTTTTATAGAGTCCTTCACCTCAAAAAAAAATTCCGGTCCATTTTACTCATCAAAACCGTTTTACCCCCACTCTCCCTCATTGAAAGTACGGCAGTTTGGTTAACTAGTTTCACAGCTTCACCATTGGTGAAAGCCATCAAGAAGCAAACGACAGAGTAATAATGTTCCAACCAACTCGAGTTGTAAAGCAATTCAAAGTGAACTGTCATCTCAGCGAATGAGTTTATTGCGATTATTGGTTATGTATGTTAAAAGCAAAAACTTTGGAACCCACAAATTTTCCTATGTAGTTTTTGATTGTGTAAATAACGTAAAATTGAAGGGCCAGTTATGTTTAACTGCTAGTGAGGGTAAAATCATCTCGATTTGAGTCAGAATAATAATTTTGAAATTTTATAAAAATTTATGAATTCTATAAATTTTTTGAAATTCCAAAAAAAATATTGAGGGAATCAAATTATTTTGAAATTTGAAGCATTACACTCTTTGTTATACCAAATTACATCTAACTGGTATCTACACCTGAAAGGGGGGGGGGGGTAAGGGTTTACGCGTGGAGAATAAAACACTTTTTTTACGATTTATTTTAGACGTATAAATTAAGCAGATTTATTGAAACCTTTTGAACATTATTAAGCATGGATTGAACAACATTGAGTAATTCTTCTATGCGGAAATATCCACTAACAACGGAGCTTTTCCAAGAACGTTTCTTTGAAATAGACGATTTGCGGTGATCACTGTATCTCAGTTGAAAATTATCAGAAATAAAAAACCATTGAAATTTAGTCAAAGTATCATTAAATCCTCCCCCAACGTTCTCTGATTTTTTTTTTTTTACATTAAAGGGGTTTTCCACTAAAATTGTGCCACAAAATGGCGCAATTTTTGTAAAAAATAGCAGTTTTTACTTTAAATGACCACCAAAAATTGAAAAATGAAAAAAAAAATAATCAGAGAACGTTGGGGGGAGGATTTAATGATACTTTGACCAAATTTCAATGGATTTTTATTTCTGATAATTTCCAGCTGAGATACAGTGATCACCGCAAATCGTCTATTTCAATAGACGTTCTCAGAAAAGCTCCGTCACCGGCTTGTTTGTGGATATTTTCGTATAAAAAAATTACTTCATGTTGTTGAATCCATACTTAATAATGTTCGAAAGGTTTCAATAAAGTTGCTCAATCCATACGTCTAAAAAAAAATCGTAAAAAAAGCGTTTTTTTTCACGCGTAAAGCCTTACCCCCCCCCCCCCCCCCTCTTAATGAGAATTAAGGACACATAAATAATTATAGGTAACTTCCATCCTCTAATAATGAAAAAAAAAAATTAATCAAAAATTAACTCGAATTTCGCGGGAAATTGGAAGGTTATAAATTACAATACTAAATCATTGTCAATTTGCGATGTTCCGCTTATAATTTAAACTTCTTCAGGCTCTGCAAGACAAAAATGAGTAATTATTCACTTTTACAAAATAATATATACTACATACACTGAGAAAAAAAAATTTGTTGTAAGAAAATTTACTTAGTTGAAGAAAATTTACTTCACTCCAGAAAATTTCAATATTTATAGATATAAAAATTGTGAAGGAAAATTTTGTTAAAAGGCAATTTTCTTGCTGCAAAATTTTTTTTTCTCAGTGTATTCATCCAATAACATTAATAGAGCTCTTGAGATTAACCTGACTTTCTCAAAAATTTACAACAATCAATCTCCAAAATTCGAATTATAATTTACAAAATTCAATGAAATTAACTTGACATTTTTAGTATTTTGTCGAATTAATCCTGATTAATTCATGTTAAGTTCCAACAACATTGCAAATCATCCCAACGGTCAATGCACAATCAATTTTTCTTATATTAAATTATTAAAATATTAAATTATATTATATTAATTAATTCAAAAGTCTTACTACATACTATTGGTTTCAGCCTTAATTATGTTTACTGTTGATATAATATAGAGTGCTAGAGTCTACAGTCACCTTTGTATGACGTATATATACTAATAGATATATCTAAGCAAAGTGATAAAGGAAAGAATTAATTTTTTTTTTATTAATAATATAAATTAATATATTTAATATCATTTTTTCAACTATTTTTATTGAATTTCCAAGTTTTTTTCAAATATCTCTGAATTTAATGGAGATACGTCTTTTTTACCTTAATCCTTTTCCATGAGGAAAAGGATTAGGGCAAAAGGGTGTATCTCCATCATTTTCAGAGATATTCTCGAAAAACTGACAAAAATGAACTTATCCCGTTAATAAAATGAAAATAGATTTTTTATACTGTAATAAAAATGAAAGTTTATGCTTTGAGAAATCAATGGGGCTTCATTTTATGATAACTAGATGTTCTTCAATTAATGTCAGAAATTAAGCGAACTCCTTTACACATCCAAATACTCCATAGCAACCACAGAACATTCATTTTAGTTAGAAGAGAAGAGAATTCTTTCATTCATTACTATATATAGTCACCTGCGAAACAAAGTGGCGTAAGTGCTATGAATAAGCATAGCACTTACGCCCCTTTCTTTCGAAGGTGACGATAATGAGGCATTTCACGCTATTTCACTGACTTTTGAGGTGATGTTTTCAGATTTTGGTTGGGTTTGCTGTTAGAATGATTATCGAAAGTCATTTCAGACCAAAAAAAATGATTTTTTTTTGCCATTAAACAAATAAATTTATTAATAAATTAATTTTTTATTGATAAATTTTTTAAGAGAATCAAATTTCGGAAAAAATATGTAATGTGCAGGCGAGATATGAACTCACGACCCTCTGATTACATGTCAGGTGCTCTACCGCTGAGCTACTGCGAGTTACTATATTTACCTTCGAATTTTGATTAATTATTATTAATTATTTTAAAAAAATTCTTTTTATTGGTAATGTAGCAGTTTCACTCAGCCAGACAAAATTAAATTTTTTCACATTTTTTTGATTTTTTTTGCTATAATATGATGTATTTTGATTGATTAGAGGTCGTTCACAAGATTCGAAGGCCAAGAGACAAAATCCTAATTAAATTTTTTCAAAAACCACGAAATTTTTTGCTGGAAGCTACTAACCAATTGAACGAAAAAAACGACGATTAAATGAAATTGAGATTATCACCACATTTTGCGTAACTTTTTTTGACCCTAAAACCACGATTTATATTATGCATTAACTATGAAAATATCAAATAAATTTAATACTCCCATAAATCACTAAAAAGTTCAATTTTTGACGAAATTATAAAGATATAATTTTTTTTTTCACTCCTCCCCAGAAAGACATGATTTAATGAATTTATCATGCAACGCCTCAGCATAATTGAAATTGGAAGCTTATCGGTAACTTCTGCGCGATTGCATCGGCACTAGTAATGCTGGGTGTAAAAGCACTCTCACGCTTATCGCTTATCGTAGGTACAAGAAGTTTGCACTAGCAGAATTTCGGCAGTGCATTTTCCCAATCTATATATATACACTAGAATTGTATTTTATGTACGCTATAGCATCCACTAGTTTTTTTTTTTTTTTGAGAGAAAAAGGGAGAATTTATATATTGTACATACGTCTGTGGCGCCCGATGAATTCTACTTCTCCGTGTGCCCATCGAGCACATTTTCTCAGATTGAAAAGCTTTCACTTTATGAAATATGGGTCAGAGATATATGAGCAGAGAGGAGAAACAACCCTTCCTATGCCGATGGCTTTAATGGAATTAGTATTTAATAGTTGAGGGTTGTGGGATAGCTGTAACACTTAACACTAGACAGTTTCGCATAAATGAGGGGTGTACAGAGAGAGAGAGAGTGTTGCAAGAATAAACCCTCCAGTAGAAAAAAAAAAAAAATTGAACTATTTCATCTCTACGTTTTTTTTTTCTCTGAAACACTATGTTCGATGAATAAAAAGTTTATTTGAAAATGAATAAGCCTTGGGAACAAAAAGGCATAAGTGCTAAAAATAATGTATTTTAGGAAGAAAGAAGCGTCTGTTCAAAGAAAATTGAGAAAACTGTTTTTTTAGGAGTGAATATCATTTATTTCATCAAAAATTGAAGTAATTATCATTATTTACTGTTAGAGTAAAAAAGGCGTATGTCCGCACTTAAATTTTCATCCAAAAATAGACCCGCCAGCAAAAAACGAACCAAATAATTTTTTTTTTTAATCTTAGAAATAAAGGGGCATAAGTCCTCAAAATACTGCATTTCAGAATGAAAGAGGCTTATATTCAAAAAAATGATGATTTATGGCATTAGAGTTTGAAATTACGTGATTATAATTGTTAGACTAAAAAAAGCGTATGTCCAGATTCAAATTTGAAGAAAAAATATGTATGGATTGACGCCTTTTTGTGAGTAGTATTTCTTCAGAAAACCGAGTGAACTCAATAAATCAGTAAAAATCAAAAGGCGTAAGTCCTGGAGATACGCCCCTTTGGTTCTGAAAAATAGTGGCGTAAGTGTTAAAAATACTGCATTTCAAAATGAAAAAGGCGTATATTCAGAAAAAAAAAACATGAAAAATAGTTTTCAATTGAAATTACGTAATTACGATTGTTGGAGTAAAAAAAGGCGTATGTTTGCATTTAAATTGTCTAAAGAAATATGGAGATTTGCCCCTTTTTCATAGTTCGAAAAATATCTCAAAAATTAGCGAATACGCATTTTTCACAGAAAATCACAAAAACTACCGAAAAAAAAGGGCAAAAGTTTTTTGAGAATATCCCGGAAACTAAACGAGATAAGGCGATTTTGCGTTTTTCGTAGCTCTAATAATTCTCTACAAAAACATCTTAAGATAAAAAAGGCGTATCTCCATCATTTCCCTTAAGGGGGGGGTAAGGGTTTACGCGTGGAGGAAAAAACACTTTTTTTACGATTTTTTTTTTAGACGTATAGATTAAGCAGATTCATTGAAACCTTTTGAACATTATTAAGCATGGATTGAACAACATTGAGTAATTTTTTTATGCAAAAATATTCACTAACAACGGAGCTTTTCCAAGAACGTTTCTTTGAAATAGACGATTTGCGGTGATCACTGTATCTCCGCTGGAAATTATCAGAAATAAAAATCCATTGAAATTTAGTCAAAGTATCATTAAATCCTCCCCCCAACGTTCTCTGATTATTTTTTTTTTTACATTAAAGGGGTTTTCTACCAAAATTGTGCCACAAAATGGCGCAAATTTTCGTAAAAAATAGCAGTTTTTACTTTAAATGAACACCAAAAATTGAAAAATGAAAAAAAAAATAATCAGAGAACGTTGGGGGGGAGGATTTGATGATACTTTGACTAAATTTCAATGGATTTTTATTTCTGATAATTTTTAGCTGAGATACAGTGATCACCGCAAATCGTCTATTTCAATAGACGTTCTCAGAAATGCTCCGTCACCGGCTTGTTTGTGGATATTCTCGTATATAAAAATTACTTCATGTTGTTGAATCCATACTCAATAATGTTCAAAAGGTTTCAATAAAAAGGCTCAATCCATACATCTAAAAAAAATTCGTAAAAAAAGCGTTTTTTTTCACGCGCAAACCCTTACCCCTCCCCCCCCCCTTAATATTCACAAAAGCCAGAAAAATCGACTCGTCTTTTACCTTTTCACTCCTAAATTTTCCCCCAAAACTTAAATGAAATAACCCGAGAAAATAACAAATGAGACGAAAGAAATTGAGGTGTACAAATCTTCAGTGTGTGTGTGTGTCCTCAAGATTCGCAGGAAACGTGTGCTTTACTAACGATGACAAACGGCCGGTACTAAGAGAGACCCCTACAGTAGGGTAGAAGAATGTACATGAGTTAGAAAGAGACAGTGGAGAAAAAAAAAGAGAAAGATAGAATTTGTGTGTATGCTTGCATAGAGAAGTTGAGGGTGGAGAGGGGCACTTTTGCGGACGATATTTATGCTAATCCAAGAGAGTGAGGTCCTTTTGCACCATAGAGGAGACAAGCGTTAAGCACACATACTCATTCAATTGTCACATTTGTGAATATATGTATTAATCAATTATTTCCGGAATCACAGTAACCTATACATTATGATTTTGATGTATGATACATACAATATATAAATGAGAATTATAGTGCTTGGCTCCCTATTGTATCAAGTTGTTACTTTTAGTCCATACTATTTTTCTCACTACTCCCTCTCTCTCAATCTGTGGACTAGACTCACGAAATTGAGGGGAGGGGGGGGGGGGGGGAGAGGGGAGTTCTGCCAAGAATATGGATCGGTTCTATAACAATATTGCCATACGCATCCTCACGGCTTTCCGCACTTCTCTACTCGAAAAACCCAAATATTTCATACATATATAGAGGGACTATGTATATATATATATATTCCATTGTTTCCAAGTTTTCCACGATCCATTTGTAAGATTAAATTTGTAATGCGCATTCTGGGCTACTCTCCACGCGACAAACTCTAGTTGTCTGGGGACAAACCTTGCATTGTTATGGAGAAACCACATTCATATAATATGGATGCACTCAAGTGGGCATATGTCATCTGCAAAACTTCCAGATTGCGTATTTTTTTTTGGGTTTTGGGGAGATTTTTGATTATTAAATTTTAAATTCAGGGGGGAATTTTTTGAGAAGGATTATTGATTTTGGGAGAATTGCAGGGATGGATCTTGAATGAAATTTTGGGGAATGTTTCAGGTGAAAATAGGGTAATTCGGAAAATTACCCTGGAGAAGAGGGAAGATAGGGTACCGAAGATTTTTTACCAGGATGAAGGACTTTTCCGAAAAATCTGAGAAAATTTGGGGAAGTGCAGTAGGATATCATAATTATTATCAAATTTTTTCAGATTTTTCGAGAAAGTCCTTCACTTTGAAAAAAATCCTGGCCCATTTTACTTCAATCCGTTTTATCCCGATCTTATTTTTTTATAGTTTGAAGGACTCCAGAGAAAATTTTGAAAAAAATTGAGAAGAATGTAGACATCCTGAAGAAGCTTTTTGAATTTTTTCGCATTTTTTTCTCACAAAATTGTATTCTGAAAAAAATCCAAATTCATTTTGCTCCGATCCGTTTTACCCCAGTCTCTTTTTTTTCCAGTGTGAGGGACTTCCCGAAAAAATTCAGAAAAAATCAACAACAATCCAATCATCCTGAAAAATTTTCTCAATTTTTTCCATATTTTTCCACAAAGAATTTCACCCAGAAAAAAATCCTCATTAATTTAGCCCCGATCCGTTTTGCCCCGTTCCTTTTTTATTCTCTGTGATAGGCTCCTCGAAAAAATTCCCAAAAATTCACCAACAATACAGACCCCCTGAACAATGTTCCCAATTTTTTTCGGGATTTTTCTCAAAGAACATCCCCTTAAGAAAAATCCTCTTTTCCTCCATCTCACATCCCCACCATCCCATTTTACCCCAACCTCCTTAAAATCCAGCTCCTAGAACCATCTATTCTCCATTCGTAGAAAATTGAACGCCCCAACAATACCCACATACATCTAGTGGTTCTGCTATCCCTTAATTTTCCGTGAATTCCATGAATTTAGTTGAAGGGTATTGTTCAGTGCAAAAGTTTTCCCGTAATTCGCTCCTTTGTAGTCAACGATTTCCATATGAATTAAAGTAATGTGAATTAGGCGCAGTTTGGAAAGAGAGCAAGAGAGAGAAAGAGAGAGCAAGTAGACGAGAGTTAAACCCCTAAAATTTTAGTAATAATTTGACTAGAGAACATAAAGGTATCGTGGGATGATACCCTTCATCCTCACCTAACATCCAAGTGAAAATGGTTATTTTTTTGAAAGTTTTAGTGAAAACCGCTTAATTGTATAACATAATACACAGTCTCGTGGTTTATGTGGAAGATGAATATGGGAGAAAGAGGGTTCATGTAGGTAGCGCGTTAACACCGTTGTTATGCCCCATTATGCTGTCCCATGGTCATACATACAAAAGTAATCGTTTTCCATCCACAGAAAAAAAAAAAAAAAAAAACCTAAAAAAATCTCCAAAGCATGAAAAAAAATATTATCTTTTCTAAACTCCCGCTGCATCACTTTGGAGTGTAATAAATGAATAAAAATGAATTTATAGCACACACAGGAACGAATCACGGTGAAAATTGATAAAATATCATTTAATCCCCCCCCCTCCCCCCCTCCCCTCCCTTTCCGCCCTTCCGTTTACTCCAACACTCAGTCTATAGCAAGAAGCGTACGAAGATAGCATTACTAATTTATTTAAATGGACTTATCTTTACGAAAGCCCCGTGATAGGAATGTAAATTGAAACGACTCTACTCAAAAGCCCCCCCCCCCCCCCCCCCCACCAACCTACCCCCTTTTTGCCCTAGTACTTCACCCTGCATCCTCCAAATCAAGGGGGTAATGGCACGAGCAAGATAAAGATATTTTATTGCTTTTCGCGGTTGGACATATTTGAGGCTCAGAAAAATCACGATTATTCATTTATTCCCCACTTTCATTCATTTTTAAAAAAAAAAAATTTCCCCTTTTTTTTCATTTTTTTTCTCCCCCCCCCCCCCCCCCTCCTCCGAGTTTATTCATTAATCTCTGTTGGTATGTACTCTCTTGTTTTGTCTTTGAAAATGAGGAGATATAAATAATGAGAATGAAAAAGACAGGAGATTTTTTTGAAATAATAATAATAACAATAATAATAATGAAAAAAAAGAATAATTGAGGCAGAACAAATGGATGACCACGAAATATTACAACGAAATGAAACGTCAAGCCCCATTGTCAGGCATGTATAACAGAGGCAGAGCGAGGAAATATCGTCCAGTAAATCAAGGTGGACTCTCTCTCGTGGCTACTGGTGAACTGTACACTCTTCCTGTCCACTACGGGGCCAAAAGCGACGAGCACTTCCGTTTTTAATCACTAATACAATATAGAACGTGTGTGTGGTTTATAAAATAGTGTAAATAATCATAATAATTGGTTGATATAATGTAGAATGAAATTTGAGGAATGTTGTTATGTTGAAAATGAAGAATTTTAAATTATGGGGAAAAATTCATATATTCATAATATAAGAAAATATGTATAGGGGAGACCGGGGCAAAGTGGGGTACCTAAGGGAAGGAAAGGACTCTCAGGGCTCAAAATTTGATGTCATCACTATTTTTACCTATCTTTTTGATTTTTCAATCAATGAAGTCACTTCGATCATGCTGAACCCATTGGGGCAAAGTGGGGTACAGAAAAAAAATTAAAATTTTATAAAAAGTTGAGATTTTATGAAAATATTGTATGAAATTTTTTTGTTATAAAACTTCGCATTCCTTTATTATATTCATTATCCGACGAACTTCCATTATCTTGAGAATTTTCTTCAATCACATGTTTAATTTTATCAAATGCCAACGTTTTGTGTTTACGGACTAATCGACGATTTCCATCTTTTTCCAAAATAACTTGGCTTGCTTGACTGATTATCTTGATGGCAAAAAGTGTCACGAATTTCAGACGTGAATTCTTTAGCAAATTCTGGGCTGATCCGAATTCATTAATATTAAATGAATATTGACCAGAGATCGGCAAAAAAAAAATTCGCATTTTTAATTTTTTAATTTTTTTTATTTCTGTAATTTCCATCGAAAAAATTTCAATTACTTTCTCAATGAAAAATTTGGATATTTAAATTTTTCATTAGTTCGAAAATTAATTTTTTTTTTAACAATTTTGATTACTATTGTAATTAAAAATTTGACTGATGAAATTTTATAATTCTTTTTCTTATTCGAAATTTTGATTCTTTCTTACTTATTAATTGATTGGAATAATTAATTTTATAATAAAATCAACGCTACTATGTTCAATCTTCCCAAATATAACCGTCTTTCAGACAAAAATTTTGAGTTGAGAGTGTTAACTAAATGTAACACAAATAAGAACTTATAATTTAATCCAATCTAAATGACGCTTATATGACATTCATAATTCAATTTAACTAATAAAAATGTTAATGAGTTTAATAAAGAAAATAATTATGAAATTCCATCAATCAAATTTTAAATTACAATAGTAATCAAAATTGTTGAAAAAAAAAATTAATTTTCAAACTAATGAAAAATTTAAAAATCCAAATTTTTCATTAAGAAAGTAATTAAAATTCTTTCGATGGAAATTACAGAAATAAAAAAAATTAAAAAATTAAACATGTGAATTTTTTTTTGCCGATCTTTGATATTGACTCTAACATTACTGATAATTCGTAACGATTCCTCCCCAATTTTCATATTTTTACCTACATGGTGTAATTTATTATGCTGATGATATTGAGTTTTCGTTTCAGTAGTCTTTTTTAATATTTCAATATATTCTGCAGCTCTTGACTTCCGTTTCTTCATTTTATCATGAGTCTTAGCATATAGTAATGTTATTTCTTTAGACGGCCAAAAAAAAATAGGAGAGGAATCAGAAGACGTCGTTCGCAGAGGCTCATGCTGAAGGAAGTGAATCATTGAATTTCAAATGTTCAAAATCACATAAAACAGAAAAAAATTATTTTGAAAACACTCTTTTAAATCATTTCCAATTTTTAGTGAGTTGGAAACGAAGTTTGAATCTCATTATTATAAAATCTGATGTAACCGGTCAATATGATGTAACCGAATTTGTATCAATTTTTGAATATTCAATTTTTTTAAAAATGAAAATTTGGAGGAAAATGTTTATTTTTCAATAAAAATTATCAGAAAAGTTTTACTTTTCAAATCAGATCCATGGAACCTGCAATGGCGGCCGCATCACGCTTACAACCCGCTTTTGTATCATAATATATGTAAAATATAAAACACATGTATATTCGAAATATATTTTGAATATATTTAAAACAATATGAAATGTATCTCTTGATATCGTAAAATGTTTCGATATCAAAAATATATATTATTATCGTAAGAATAAAGATAATAAAATTCAAAATTATGAGGAAATGAATGATATACCTAGGATATAAATAAAGATATATTATATGTTTTTTTTTATTATGAAACTTTTTAAAATTGTGAATATATTAATATATATTTCTGGAAATGTCCAATATTATATCCAATCTATTTAATGAGAACCATGATGCAGATCAGACTAGGTACAATCTACTTACGACGTGTTATTCTGATTAGAAAAACATTTCTATTCAGAAAATTTGCGATGAAAATCTATATTTTGTATTTTTTTCTTTCATTTAGCTACTCACGTCATTCCAGAGGGAGAATTTTGATGCAAAAATCAAAATTCATTGATTTTTGCTTCGATACTGGGGCAAAATGGTTTGGAATTTGGGATTTTCTTCATTTTAATGGTTGTAATCGATGAGGAACAAAAAGTCGCTCCCCAAAATTTGGAGCCGAAATTCTGTTCGAGAATTGGTGGAATCGCCCAAATATATATTTTTTCAAGAATATGCTAAAAATATATTTTATTTCTATAAGAGTAAAGATAATAGAATCCAAAATTATGAGAAAAATTGAATATATTTAAAATATAAGACAAATATATATTACGATATTAATTTTTTCGTTCTAAAAGCTTCATAAATTTTCAATATATATCAAATTTATTCTATTTTCATGAAATATATTCGAAGTAATATTAAGTATATTAACAAAAATATGGGGGAAAGTGGGGTACAATAGACAGAAGGGATAAAACGGATACGGGTTGATTTCTGTATTTTATACTATGAAAATTATGAGGGGTTACTCACTCAAGGATTGAATGGCACCATGACTTCCAAATGAAGTCGACATCACGAGAATTCAGTGTCTGATTTCAATGACTTCAGAAAAATATGATTTCAATGACTTCAAGCACTGATTAACGTGACTCCATGACAGCAATTGATTGCCGATGACTTCATCAATTTGTAGTCAGTGACTTCAAATAGAATGAAGTCATTGGAATCACAATAAATAAAATTTTACGAATTAAAAAGGGTGGGGGAAAACGGGTTTTTATCATATTGAAACAAAAACTTTTTATATAAATTGACACAGTACAATATTTAGATGTTTTTCATTGGAAATATTTTTTAATAGCCTTAAAAATATTATTAGGTAGTTTTGAATCCCCACTCTCAGTTATCTCAGGAGGGGAAATAGTTTTTCGGTATCGTTCAATATCGATGTACTCATGTACACTCATTGGCTCTAATTTCAAACAATTTGTACTTTTATGTAAAATATACCAGTGGCAAAGAACACTTATTTTATTGACTTCAATTTATTTCAAGTGACTACAATGATTTCAGAATTAATTTCAAAGAAATGAAATTATTTGACTTCAGTGATTTCAAAAAGTTGAAGTCATCTGAGTTCAGTGATATCACTGATTTCAATGACTTCACTTAACTTCAAATTGACTTCATCGCGGTGTTGTGCCACGACTTCAGGAGTGAGCAGCCCCTCGAAAAATAACTTGAAATGAATGGGAGTATTGGAGATAGGTTTTCCCTGATAATTCCATTGGAAAGATGAGGAAATTTCCCATGAAAATCATACGTCAAACGTTATTTTTTGGAATTTTTCAAAAAATTTGATTTTTTTTGCGCAAGATTTGAAGCTGAAACCCTTCTGTTTTTGAGGATATTTCTAGTTCTATTGATCGTAGTGACCTGAAGTTAATCTTGAATGAAAAATAAGCTCATTTCCCATCGATTCATGACATTTGAAAAGAAAAATATCAATTTTTTTAAATACAACTATACTTGTCAGGAAATTACCTATAAATCTTTGAAAAATTGATTTAAAAAAAATTTGAATCACATAAATCGATTAAAAATGAGCTCACCTTTCATTTGAAATCAACTTCAGGTCACTACGACCAACAGAACCGGGGATATCGCCGAAAAAGTGAATTTTCTCGATTTTCAAAAGCGAAACCCTTTCAAAACTTGGCCAAAAAAGTAAATTTTTCCAAAAATTGAAAAAAATAAATTTTGACACATGTTTTCCACCTAAAATTTCCTCAGTTTTTCAATGGAATCATTAGAAAATTTCTATCTCGAACCATTCAATTGAAATGTCCACTTGACCCCACCTTGCCCTATATATTTTCTCAAAAATACATGAAAAATATATATTGATTCTATATTTTCATAAATTTTTCATGTCTCAAAATATTTAGACATCAAAAATAATAAGATACAAAAAAATTTGAGATTTCAGGAAATTTTAGGTCACTAGTTGACAAAATAATCTTTTAATGTGAGAAAATGTTGGCCATAAAATAAAGATATAATAATGAAAATTGTGAGAGTTTAATCTTTCAGTTTACAACTGGCAATATGAAAGTTAATGTTTCGAAACGATTACCAACGGCATATTACCATATCCGAATCAAATTCACTAGGTATACTGCCACGTGCGAAATTCTACAAAGCGTGGAGTGATATTTTTTTTTTTTTTTTTTTTTTTTCATTCGTTTGCTCTCTTAGCCATAACGAATTGAAATAGCATGGTACCCTTATTCTATATGACATTGTCATTATTTCAGTGAAGAAGAATGAATTTGATACAGCGTATGCCTTGTTGAGAGATGTCACATGGGGATGATGATTATGTGGGAAAAAGTTGCTCATTCAATTTTACAAATCTTTTGGTAATCCTTCTTTATCCATTTATGAGTATCAAAACAATAATACGATATAGTCCAACGGTGGAGAAATTTCAATTTCTCCATGAAATAAAAAAAAAATAAAAAAATATTTTCAAATACAACTTAATGTCTAAATTCAATTAAATTTCCATTTGTCATATATTGTGAGCTCGGAAATAAAGGGGCGTAAGTCCTTACGAGTTTTTTTTTCGTTTCCATCGGAAAGAGCCGGGGGTGAAATGAACTAGAATTTTTTTGAGAGTGAACGCTTTTTAAAAAAAATTTGAAAAAATTCCTCAATAATGTAGACATTCTGAGGCAATTTCTCAATTTTTTTCAGATTTTTTTACGGACTCGTTCATTCCGAAAAAAATTCAAAGTCATTTTGCCCCACGTTTATCATGTTTTGGGGGGAAAAAAATTGAATATGAAAAAGTGGTACTTACTCCTTTTTGTTTCTAAGACGACAATATTTTTTAAACTCACAAAAAAGCAGTGATAAAGTCTGGAGACCAATACTAAAAAAAAAAAAAAAAAAAAGAAGAGAATCACCCAAAATCCTATTATAAAACTGGAATTTACGAGAAAATATGACCAGAGACGTGTTGAAAGGATGAGAGATAGGTAATTGCCAGTTATCATCTGTAAACTCTATAACCTTTATACTTGGCATTGGTTTTTCAGGGCTTTTTCTGAAATAGAGAGAGAAAGATAGATAGAAAAAGAAAAAAAAATGAGAGTTCAGGCGATCTTATTTATCTTTATGGAACACGGCCAGAGGGTAAGTATACTTACAGTATCGTGGTAAAACGAGTGAGGGTATCAAAACCCGGATACCCATTCACAAATACATATATATATATATTCATATTCCTTATTCTGCTTCTCTCTCTCTCTCGTCATATTTTCAATAGGACGATTAGATATATGTTCAGTTAAATCTGCGGTCAAAGGCTTTCATATTATCACCTTAGGAACAAAGGGGCGTAAGTGCTATGCTTATGCACAACACTTACGCCATTTTGTTTTTAAGGTTATGATATTATTTTTTAATACGTTAAGTATCCTCGTGTCACTCTGCAGATAGCCCCCCACTGACAATTTATATAACCCCGATAATAATCGTTTCTCTTATATTGCTCCCCCCTCCCCCCTCCTTTTTTTTACCTACCAGGACGTTTCAATAAGCCGCAGAACGTTAAGAAGAAGATGGAGAATGGTCAGAAATTAATATCTGCTTTTGGCGTAATCGGATTTACTCTGATTTAACGGTTTTGGCCCAAGATCTGTCCATCCGTTGTCATACAGCCCTTCTTCAACCAAGCCTCCCCCCTCTCATCCCTCTCGTTCAAAAGAAATTGGCTTATATGATACTTATATACTCTGAAGAAGGGTGGTAAAGAAAAAAAAAAAAAAAAATAGTACTAAACTTTCAAGTATCAAATCCTTTTCTTTTCTTTACTGCCTCAATAAAAAATGATAATAATAATTCTCTCATTCAACTTTCCACATATCTATCATATTTATATATATATATATACATATATTTTATTTATTGAATATTTTAACAATGACGTATTTTCTACAGATATTATCGTAATGATGATATTTACAATTATTTATTTACATTATTTTAATGACAAAAATTTTACAAATAAAATATAAACAAATTTAACAGAAAAAATTATTATTTTAATATTTAGTATTACAGAGAATGCAATTACTCGTGAATTTGTAGGATCTTCAGTATACTGGAATAATAAATTTGTTAGGTAATTTAACTCATAACAGTACTGAATGCTGACAAGTACGAAGACCCGTAGAGAGAGAAAACAGGAATAGAATAGAGGGGGGGGGGGGAGGGGGGGTTGGAGACGGTTTTTGGGATCAACGAGGGTACGAGGGTGGCGGAGAGCAAACGGAGGGGGGGAAGAGGGGGTCACAGAGGTCGCGACGTATTTAAAAGCCAGATGAGATAGCTATAGTGTGGCGAATAATCGTGGGGCCCAGTTTCTCTCGTTTATAAAGCCAGTGTTATACAGTATAGTTGTAGCCACGAACGATTCAACGTTTCAAGTTAAATGGGGTGCGAATGGCAGATAACAAACCGGCACTGTTTCCGATTACGGCATTCATTGTTTCCTACCATTATGCGTGCTCCGATGGTTTACGTGTGACGTGGGTTTACGATTCCATGTCGATTTTAAAAAGAATTTAATATATATATATATGTATGTATATGTATATGTAAAATGATTTATCCATTTGATTTTAGATTATCCTGAGCTATACATTGTTTATTATTATTTACTTATGTTTAGTGCAGTTTTTTCTTTTTTTTTTTTGGTTTTTAAATCAATTTAATATTCAGTATATTTTCTCTGTTTTTACTCGTTCCTAAATTAGTTTTAATCCTCCTAATATTGACTAGAGAGAGAGCCCTCTTGTGATCATGTATCGACACAGTCCATACATAATTATCTTTAAAAATCATCGTAATACTTAGGTATTACGATGGATGATTGTTAAATAGACGTAGGAAAGACTGGAGCACAATGGACCTATAGGTCTAAATTTATTGGAATTTTTTTCGGGGTGAAGATCTCCATAAAAAAAGTGCAAAAAATTCTACAACAATATAGACATGCTGGAGCATCTTTCCAAATTTTTTCAGATTTTTTCGTAAAGATCTTCACTCGAAACAAAAATGCAGCTCATTCCGCCCCGAATGATCCATTTTGCCACGATCTTCCCTATTTCGACCCTAGACCGGCCGACGTTGCCGGAAACTCGCTAAACGCGCACAGACAGTGTAGAGTGAATTCGGCAACGCAGCAAAAATAAAACAAAGTCTCTCATCATTCGACCAGAATGATGATCAGTCTAGGATTCCTACATTTAATTGAACTCAAGTATGATAGAAGCTTGATTGTCAAGCTGATTTTTATCCGAATTTCTTCCGAATAGTATCTCACAGCTTAATTATCTTCCATAACCATAAAATACTGATCGAAAGAATTCGTTATTAATTAATTCATTGAAAGTAATTCCGTATTTTGTCTAAACGCTGTCACTTGGCACCATGCACAACGGGAAGTCCAGTACCAGTAGCCCGTCTCTTGACATTGCCCTGTACCTGTCCCGAATGCTGCTGTGTATCAATAGCATCACTTTCCTTATCCTGATGAGCTGTCATGTGTCTCGTCAAATGATGTCTCTCCCGAAAGCTCTCATCGCAAACAGGACACCGTAATTTTTCTTCACGACGTCTTCTCGCAGCCTCACCAATGCTCTCATTCTTGTGATGCGAACGCATATGATAAACTAGATCGGACGTCATTCGAAACGACAAATTGCACTTAGCACAAACATTTTGAGCTGGTAAACTCAGGGCAAATGATGGCGGTAGAAGACCGGTAACACCGAGAAAATGACGTGGACGGGTCAATGCCTCGGTCATTGGAGCAGTTGGAAACACTGATATTGGAGCATAAGACAAATTCGAATAAACAGCAGCTGCAGCAGCCGGTGATAAGTCTGTTGCTGCACGAAATCCAGGTGTTTCAACGGAATTAGTGATTTTTCGGATTTTCAAATTCTCGCCAAGTGTTAGACTATTTGTTGTTGATGCTGGTGGTGTTGTTGTTGCTATTTGACTGACACTTTCCGGCGTATTTGGGATGAATGGATAAGGTGTTGAAGCAGCAGCAGCTGCTGCAGCCGCTGCTGCTGCTGCCACTGCAGCAAATGGACCATACTTGAATGTCGCTGTCTTAATTGGACACTGTGCCTGAGGCGGTGGTGTTGTTCTAGGTGGACTGATACTGCTGCGATAACTACCACGATCCGGTGATATCGAAGAACGCGGTGAACTACGTGATTCATCAAATGTACCCAATGAAGTGACTTTTGTAAAGGCGCTACGCGAACTTATCAATTCATCCGTCTGTTGATGGGATCCTTGGATCAAATGATTATTCGTAAATGCACGGTAACAGGTGTCAGTTGATGGACTAACTGGCTGTCCAAAATCCGGACTGTGTGATGCTTCAACTTGATGATAATCACTCTGACGTCGAGCCAATTTCTCATCCGGTGCTACGAGAAATGCTACGTCAAATGAACGTTTACCAGTTCTACGAAGTGGATATGAGGCATCTGCTGTTATTCCACTTGTCGCTGTTGCTGTGGTACCTGCATCGCCTGGACGATCGATGCCTGGTCCCGAGCGATCTTCCATTGTCATTGTGATGACAATCCGATTCTTCGCGGTTTTATCTGCAGATGATAAAGAAAACAGGTGAGAAAAAGTTATTTGAATAAGGAATATATAAGATGACTAATGTTCTTCTTACCTTTCGATGCTGTTCGGTCAAATTCGGAAGAATTAACGATGAGTATGAAGCATGAGAGACTACGTCCCGAGGTCGTGGATGGACCACGTTTGAATGATTCAACTGGGCTGGCACATCTTCGTATTTAGCCTAGAGGGAGGGAAATTTCTGGCTGTGAAATGGGGATAGAGAGGGTTGGGAATACTCGTTTTTGTGCTTGCCGTTTCGCGTCGAACGACAGGTGGAGAAAACGGGTATGCCAGAGGATGGTTAGAGATTGTACGTTGGCGTTGGGGCCAATGGTAGCACAAACCGAGCCCACTCGAGGGTGGAGCATATAGACGTGGTAGTTTCAGCGCATATCAGTATTGCTGAATTGGAATGGGGGAAAAAGAAGGGGGAGAATATACAAAGTGAGAAAGAGAAGCAGGGACAAGGCGCACGGAAACATATTCAGCAGAGTCGGGATGCGTCTGCTAGTTCCAACACTGAGGCCACGCCTACATATTTCAGGTTCGACACATGTGCAATCACACCATCCCCTTCTCTACAAAAGCCACCCTTCCCTCTTTTACTCTAGTTTTGATAGCACGAGTGAGAGAGAAAAAGCGGGGAGGGGGGGGGGATTCATTGCGCCCTCTGTGCTGCGCAGAAAATAGGTATACTTGTTATAACCACTCTGCCTTCCGGCAATTCTCGTATTTCTCTCTCTCTTTCTCTCTCGCTCAAGAGGCTTCATTTCTCTCTCTTACTTGAGGGAAAAGCTCAGTACCCCGAGCTAGAATTCCCATATTTCATCCTGACGAACGATCGAAAATATATTTTCATCGTTGCTCCCGGCCAATTTTTTTTCTTTATTTTTTTTTTGTTGCTTTTTTTTTTCATTCGTTTTTTTAACATTTCAGTTTTCCTCTTCACTTTTAAATGCTCATTTTTTTTCCAACACTCATTTCTCGATTCAAAAATAAAGCCAATCTCATGATAGAAACCACATAATCGAATAGAATTCTCTCATTCTCTAATCAATCAAAAGTTTTTCCGTTTCTATCTCCTCAAAGTTTCCAATTGTTTTTTCTTCCCTTTCCTCTACGAACAGTTGAAATCTCACTGAATTTTCTCAATTCACTTGGGAATTGAAATTCTCCTCAGATAATAACAACATTGAACCCTTTTTCTCTTCTTTTTTTCTTGTTTCTTTATTTTTAGGCGACACTTCTGTAGCTAATGAACATTAAGACGAAATTCTTATCTCAGAATAGTTATAAACGTAGTTTTGCGGTGGAAGGGGAAACGCTTGGAATTATTATTCGTTGCGTGAAGGCTTTTTGAAACAGATAATCGGCAATCAGCTAGTGTGCACAGTAGCACGTGCTCGAGATAAAACAGTTTATGTGTACAAATGCAATTTGGAAAATCATTTCAAGATCTCTTTCTCCCTCTCTCTCTCTCTCTGTCTCTTTAGTATAAATTAGTTCGTGGAAAATGTATAGAAGCATAGTGGTACAATTGTAGCATATGAATTCAAGCATTATTCTGGAGAAAAAAATGATCATATTTTATTATTAGTGATTAGACTTTTTTTTGCTATTTTTTAGTGGAATAAATAAAGAGAAAAAACGTAATATATATTGATATTTATCAATATATTCATAATATATATATATAAAAATAATTTGTAGGAACCCTAAGGCCACCAATTGGAACGTTTATATATGAGGCATTCCACGCTATTTCACTCACTTTTTGAACTTTTTTGTTTAGTTTTTGTTCATTTTTGGATATGTTGTTGGAATGGCGTAGAAAATTCATTTCCCATGGAAACAAAAAAATGAACGATTTTTTATTCAAAAATTATGACGATTGAAAATTTTGAAGAAACTGGGAAGATGCCCATTTTCATCTAAATATGAAGAAAATTGAAAAAATAGTGATATAATTTTTTTTTAATCGAGTAAATATATGTAATATATATATCGTTGCCTTAGAAACAAAGTGGCGTAAGTGCCATACTAATGCATAGCACTTACGCCAATTTGTTTCTAAGATGAGAATATTTTGCCAATATTCTAAAAATATATAATTCATGTTTAATATATTTTGTATTAATATATTTATCATATAAAATACATGAATATGAAGAAAATATATTTTAATTACATAATTTTTCTACACTGAGAGAAAAAGAAGTGGTAAAACCAATCAAATATTGATATAATTGGTCCTTAGCAAATATTTTTTCGAAATGATTAAAAAAGTTGTTGAATTTATTAAATTTCGTTCATCTAAACAGATTAACTAGTTAAATTGATTAATTTCAGTCAATTCAACAGCTTTTTTAATTATTAAAAAAAATACTTGCTAAGGACCTATTGAATCAATATTTGATTGTTTTTACCACTATTTTTTTCTCAGGTAACATGACTAATAGATGGACGGTTAAGGAAATATTAGACTTTATTAATTCATATGAAATAGGCAAATCACGTTAAAAAGTTGCAGAAAAGAATGATGTACAGAAAAATATACAGTGAATCGACTGAAAATCAATTAAACTTGAATAATGCAGAAATAATTAAAGAAAATCAAGGAAAAACTGGAAAATAACTTGAACCCCCAATAGATGAACAGTTGCATATTTGCAGTGGTATGGTTTTAAATTTCGATCAATCGATATGTAATAAATATTTTATGAATCTATATGAATGTAATAATCAGGAATTGACGTAAAAAGTATGAGAATCATTCATTTATTTATGAAAATCCTCGATAATAGAAACCGTCCATCTTTTGGTCAGTGTCCATTTATTGGTAGTATGACCCTACCAATTTTTGGACATACGAAAAAAATTGATATAAAAACCTATTTTTTATATCTATATATTTCATTTCATATTAAAGGAAGAAAATTTTTTAAAAAATCATTCCAAAAATTTTCGATCTTTATCTGATATAAATTATCGATAAAAAAATGTATAAAAACATAGTGGTACAATTGTGGCATATGAATTTGCGCATTATTCTGGCAAATATCCTCAGTGTCTCCCCATAATTTACTATTAGTGGCTCGAAAATTTTTCGTAAAATAGATTTGCGTGAGGAATGAATGATAAAAGTAAAAAAAAAATTACATATATATATATACATATATATATATTTCAACTGTATATGCAGGAGAAGCAAGTTATTAGAATGGCCCGGAAAAGATGGCGCAGAGTCGTTCCGTATTTTTATACTGTATGGCCAGTACTTTGCATAATCCCGCACTTAGCTCGCTCGTCGCGAAAGCAGCCACCATCGTCGTCGTATTCACTCTCTTTCTCTCGCTTTTTCTATCTCTATCATCTCATCTGTGTGTATGTCTCTATCTTTTTCAACCACTAAGCAACACTACTGTTTCTTCCGCTTTTCCTCGCTCTTCTCTTTACCCTCTTCAAAATGCTGCTTGTACACTGGACCCCCATGCACCATGTCGCTATGATGCCAACCATGACCAACATACTCTGCATTCCCTCCAGATGTATTTAATCAAGTTGCTTAAGGTCCCGTGATGTATTTATAATTGTTGGTCATAATTATTTTCGCTAGACTACTTATTTTTTTTTTTTTTTTTTTTTTTTTTTCTTTTTTTGGTGGAATTGAGAAGGAAAAAAATTAAACGAACTATCCGAATTCGCTTTGTCATCAATCTTTTGTAACAAATCGATTGGGGACGCTTGCGACGTTATCCGCAGATGTGACTTTGATTCGCTCTTCCGGCATTCCCATGAGATCGCAACTCTCTGGTCTCGATTAAGAACGAGTTTCACTTGTGTATAACGTTTCACCTCTACATTAAATTCTCGTTGCACAAAAATCGAAGAATTTCTTTTGTTTTTGGGATAGAGAGAATTGAGATCATCAGTTTGGGGAAGAGATTTTTTTTTGGATTTGTTCTGATTTGACGCTTTTAATTTATGATCGGGCAGGTTTTGGTGGGGAAAATTGAAAAATTAAAGAAAATTGGAGAATTTTTTGGTGAAAAACGTGTGTCAGAATTGATTTATTGAAATTCTTTTGAAAATTCGACATTTTTGGAAGGATGAGATGATTTTCCATTAATTTGAGGGTTTTAATTTTTTTTTAACGTATTTTTGAGGATGTACTACCGCTATTAACCATTTTCCATCATTTTTTTGGAGATTTCTTACAAACCATTAATCTGATTGATGCATAAGAATATAACGTTTTTCAATGACATCATTATTTATTGACTCTCAAAGTTTCATTAGTTTCCACCCATTTTTCTGCGTTTTTCGCATGTTTTTATACAAAAATTCACAGAACTTTCTACAAAAAAAGGAAAATTGGCGTTTGGTAATGAAACTGATGAATAATGATGCCACTGAAAAATTTTATATTTTTACGCATTAATCCAAGTGATTATTCGCGAGAAATCTCCAAAAAAAGATTAAAAATGACTAATTGTGACAGTACATCCTTAAGTAATTTTATGAAAATTAATTTTCCCATTATCTTTTATTTTTTACAATTTTTAAATTTCCTGTAAAAGATATTAAACTCCCCATTTAGCCCTGAAAAAGTCGAAATTCTTTCAAAGTTATCAAAGTAGTATATTACCTAACAAGTGCGGTAAAGTACTTTCTGACAAGTGTGAGAGTTGCAGAATGAGCTGAAGGCAAGTTCCGTACTCAAGCGAATCAGAGAATACTTTACCGCACGTGGAAGATACAATATTTTATTGTACTCCGTGCGTAAAGTGGCCTAAAGCGCATGCGCAGCGTGCGTAAAGTGACACTTTACGCACGGCATGCAATAAACGACTTTTCACATATGTTTTCCAATCAAAATTTTCTCAGCTTTCCAATGAAATCATCAGGAAAATCCTATCTCAAATATTTCTCCTAATTTCCCCCATTTTCCAAAATATTGCTGTGAATTAAAGTCACTTATTAAATCAATCCATTTATTAATTAAATAATTATTCACTCCACGATTGATTATAATTTTTTTCAGAGCCTTGACATTCAATCTAATACTAACATCAGAAAAAAATTGACTTTTACCAAATAAATTCATTAGAATTGAATAATTTCTTAATTTCAAGCAAAATTTTTCTTTTCTCACTATCCTCGTCTTTTTTCGCATCCATGTCCATTTCATAACAATAAAAAACACAAACACCCAAAATGTGTCCATTCCCCCCCCCCCCTCCGCCCCTATTGTTACCTCAAGTATCGCTAAAATTCGAAAAAAAATCCCATCAATAAATAGAATTGAATTAATCAGTAGTAAAAAATATTGCGATTTCTTTCATGACTCTTAAAAGCCCTTTTTTTTTTCTTCAGTGATTATTGGCATTGAAAATGAATGTATGTATGTGGGTGACAATGAAACACGATTTCTATATGCGGCTACGTCAGACATATGGTCTTCGGCCCCCAGTGATCGGAGCGAGTAGTCCTCATGAGTTTTCAATGAGATTAGCGAGCCATCTGTGCCCAGCTGTCCACAGTGGGTTATGAGGAATATATATATATATATACATATATACATGCGTTCATAAAGAAACTCTAGGGATCATGCAACAATGATGGTTTCAACCTGCTCTACCCACTTTCTCTATTTATTCTTTTCTACCCGAGTTTTTTTTTGTCCTCGATTCAACGACAGGTTTCATACACTAGTCGAGTTAATTGTGAATGTAGGAGAAAAAAAAAGAAACCTACAGGTACATGAAATGAAAAATAAATCGAGCAATCCAGAGGGGATATCAGATTTTTTTTTTTCTTTTTTTTTTTACTTTCAGGGAGAGATTTTTGGGTGGCTAGGGGCTGGAATACTCACATATGGAGACTGACGAGTATGCATATGCTATGGGTAAGCTGGAACATGCTGCTATTAGCCACGGAGATGTGGAAAAATTGTGGACCTGTGGACGATGACTTTTGTGGGTAAAAGAATCTGGAATTAAAGAGAATTTTTTCGGAAAATTGGACCTGTGGAGAGTAATAAGATTTTTTTTTAGGTGAAGTTCTTCGGGAAAAAATCTGAAAAAATTTGAGAAAATGGTGGATCATGTCTACATTATTGCTGAATTTTTTCGGATTTTTTGGTGCAAGTGCGCTTTTTTTAAAAATAATTTTAATTAATTTTTTTGAGATTTTTCATTTTTTTTATGAAAATAAATTTTATCTCAGTTTTTTTTATTGTTGTTGAATAAATAAAATTAACAAAATGTGTAAATCTGTGGTGCATGCTTCACTGATGTTATTGGAAAAAGGATTATTATTTTAATACGATATATTTAATTAATACAATTTTCAAAACAGATTTTCTTGTCAATGAAATTTTGGGGATGAAAATTACAATGACGCGAATAACGATAAATAATCATTAGATTGGAAGCAATCAATTACGATTACGATAATCAATCTTGGGACAATTTTCATCAGGAATACATGGACTTTACAAAACTCATTTAAACTTAATTTTATTAACCACCACATGGTATCATTTAATCACCATTTTAAATCTGTGAGAAAACTCGATATCCATTCATTGGAAATAAATTTAATTAAATTTTTACTTTTAAATCAATTTAATTTTTTTTATTTTGAGAATTATAAACCGAAAAATTATTAATGAAGGTTTTAGCAATAATTAAATTCAATGATTTCATTAAAATAGGGGAAAATTTTGATAAAATAAAAAAAAGTGTTTTTTTGGCCATTTTTAGCCCTAATTCTTTTTTTTAGGGAATTTTGAGACCTAAAAAAAATCTGAACAAGATAAAGATATTTTTATCAATTTCCGAGATATTTTTCAAAAGAAAAGATCGAAAAAAATCAAATAAACTCAAAATAATATTTAAAAAATCATTTTTTAATAAAAATATTTTTGATACAAAAATTTGTGAATTTTCACCTCCAAATATTTTTTTAAATTTTCTTTTTTTTAAATAAAAACAGAAGAATTTCGTTTTTTTCTCTTTCTTTTTCCCGAAAATTTCTCGAAAAATAATGGAGATACGTCTTTCTTATCCCAAGCTTTTCTTGCACCTCTTAAAATTCTATGGGAAGACATGCTCGGAGAAAAAAGGGCGTATCTCCATCAATTTCTGATATATTTTTGCAAAAATGTTGACAATATTTTGCAAAAATTGTAAAAAAAAAATCATCTTCACCTCTTAACACCTAAAATCTTTAAAAAAAATTCATTTATTTTTTTTTTTTCTATTGGATATTTAAAGTGAATTTTTTTGCTCACCAAGTGTATAAAGGACATGGTGTTCATTGTATTCATTTTTCTAACGACACTGTACCCTCATTCACTAACGTGGCAAAGGACCTATATGTATATATATATATATAGGTTCCAGTGCACTTCTCCCTTTGCAGAGCTTCTCTCGTGCATCTGTCCTCAATCAGTGAGCCACGAAAATGGGATTAACGCTTTACTCTCTCGTGACAGTAAATGTATTGTCCATTGAGTTATCAGTGCTTCTGTCACTTGAGAATCAGACTAAATTTATCCAGTCTAGGCTTGAGTGTGTATTAGAGAAATGGGATGAAGGGGGGGGGGTTGAGGGGGTTGAGGGGTGTTTTCTTCGGGGTGGAAAGGGGGACAATATAAAGTAAGCGTAGTGGTCGAATACTGGGAGAGGAGAATTGAATGGGTACACTTAACTCGAGGCTGCTTAAACAGTTGTTTGATCGGTATTATGCATTAGCATGTGGCTACTGCCAGGACTTATTAGTTATTACTTAGATTACAATGGCGATATTTCTTTTTTTTCTGTCTCTTTTGACGATAATTTTAATTCAATTAACTGCAGAAAATTTTGGACAATTTTTTTGCTGTCATTTCGGTTATAAAATTGATGATTTAAATGAAGTTAAAAGGAAAAAAAAAATATTTTTCGAGTAAATCCAACTTTTTTACTGAAAAGCTAGCTTTCTTGTCCTTATATTTTTTTTTAAATTCAAAATTAAAAATATAAAATTATATATTCTAAAATTATAAATATGGAAAAAATACATTTTTTTTATTTGAATATTTTTTAAAGTGAAATTTATCAATTTTTATCTCAAAATAATTTTTAAATTCTCATTTTTACTAGTTTTATTGCGGAATTCAGCTTTTGAAATTTAGGGAAAACGACGTAAATCTCAATTTTTTGACATTTTTTGAGAATATCTTGGAAACTAATGAAGATACGCCCTTTTTACTCCAATTTTTTTAGGAAGCTTTCGAGATTCGTTATTGTTAATATTTCCTCTTTTTCTATTGAAATGTTCTCAAAAGAGAAATTTATCCATTTTTATCTCATAATAATTTTCAAACACTCATTTTTACAAATTTTATTAAAAATTAACAAAACAGAATAAATTTGATTATTTTGTACTTTTTTAGAATATGGGAAACTAATGGAGATACGCCCCTTTTATCCTAATCCTCTTTGTAGCCCTCGAAATTCTCCACAAAAAATTCTCAGAGGCAAAAGGACCTATCTCCATTGGCTCCTGAGATTTTTCCAAAAAAAGGTTGACAAAAAATTAAAACTCTTAAAAAAACGTAAAAAAATAATTTTCTCCAATTCAAATAAGACTTCAAGATTTTTCTTTCATTATTATTATTTATCTCAAAATAATTTCTACATTTTCGTTTTGATGAAAACCGAAAATGTAAAAATTATCATCATTTTCATCACGAATCTCCTCCTCTGAAGCCTAAAAATTATACCAAAACAGAAACAACGGAAAATCCTCTTGAAAACGTACAAAAGATACTCAAACTCCTCAATAACAATGGATTTGACTACACTTCTCAATCCTAACTTTTCCATACAATTAAAATCTTTATATATTTTCACTTTGAAAGGAGTTATGTACAGTGAGCAAATACTCGGTTCATCACGTTCTGGGAATGTCACGCTTGATGACTCTGCTTAGAATTAGTTAATTAAAATGTAAAATCAAAACATGTAACGAAGATGTTCTTTCCTTTCTGTAAAGACAAATAATCTTTTATACAATAAAAAAAAATTTATCTATCGACCAAAACAGATTTAAAAAAATAAACAAAAACGTAAAAATCATAGAAAAATCAATTTAACTTGTCTGCTGAGTTAAACGGATATGAAATCGCTTGTAAATCGGATTAGCGTTTAACCACTGGCACTTTAAGCTGCCAAGTGAAATGATTATCGGTGGTAGCCAGCGCCAGTACTGTCTGACCGTATATATATGTAATATATTTAACTTGAGATTTCCACACGCTTCCCGGGGCGTTCAGGTATGACTCGCCCCTCCTCCTCTCCCTCCCCCCTTTTCACCCCTACTCCTCTGCCCTTTCACCCAATCTCCCATTCCCATTCATACTCGTCTCATGATTAATTGTTATGCAATATGACGTCAGAGTGTGTTGGGCCCAAATAGTGTATCATAGGGATTAGAGGTTAGCAGTGCGTGTTCCATGGGTTATAATGTCCCTATTCCTATTTCCTCGGATATGACTAGGCCGATGACGGGAAGAGGGGAAGAGAGAGAGATGGTGTTGCCAAGTTTCCGTTGGGCTAATCCCTGAATTTCACTCGAGCCGAACATGAGGACACTGATGAATATTGATACGACTCAAGAGACGAAGAGAGAATCTCCAACAGTTTAATTTTACGAACAAATTCGATCAACTTTGGGAGAATAGGGGAAAGGCGATTTTTTTTGGAGGGGAGGACTTTCTGGAAAATTAGGAAAAAATTCAGGAAGATGCTGTGATATGTTTTTGTTACTTTGGAATTTTTTGGGATTTTTTTGGGGAGGTCTTCATAATATGAAAAATCTTCAACAGCTTAATTTTACAATTGAATTTGAAAAAATGCGAAGAATAGAGGAGGGGGAATTTTTTTCGAAGGGGAAAATTTTCCAGGAAAATATGAAGAAAATTCCAAAAGATGGCTCAACATATCCACGTCATCCGTGATTTTTTTTTTCATTCTTTTGTGGAGGTATGCAATTGGGAAAATTCCCGAGAGCTTAATTTTTACTATTAAATTCGATCAACTTCGAAGAATAGGGGAAGGAGATTTTTTTGAAAAGGAAGTGCTTTCTGGAAAAATCTAAAAAAATTCAGGAAGATGCTGCAATATGTCTTTGTTACTCCGTAATTTTTTGGGATTTTTCGGAGGAGGTCTTCAATGTGATAAAATTTCCAATAGTTTGATTTTATCACTAAGTTCGACCTACTCCTAAAATTAGGGGGGAGGGTGAACGAATTTTTTTCAAAGTGAAAGCCCTGGCGGAAAAATTTGAAAAAATTCAGGAAAGTGCCTCGATATGTCTACATCATTCCCCAATTTTTTCGGATTTTTCCGTGGAGGTCTTCACAATATAAAAAATCTTTGACAGTTCAATTTTACAATTGAATTCAATTTAATTGTAAAATGGGGGGATTTTTATGGGGGTAAAGATCTTTCCGGAAAAATTCAGGAAAATGCCTCAACATACCTACGTCATTCCCTATTTTTTTTTGATTTTTCTGCGAAGTTCTTCCCAATATAAAAAAATCTCCAACAGTTTAATTTCCTTCTAAATCCGATTTTCTCAAAAAATAGAGGTGGGGGATTTTTTTTCGGAATGAACACTTTCCCACAAAAATCTGAAAAAATTCAGGAATATGCCTCAACAAGTCAACGTCATTCCCTAATTTTTTCAGATTTTTCCGCTGAGGTCTTCAGTGTGAAAAAAAATCTGGGCGGATAATCAATAGTCGTGCGAATTTTATCGCGCGAATTTCGGTCGTGCGAATTTTCCAATGACCAAATGTTATGGAATAAATTTATTGGGGATTGGGAACTGGACTCCTGGACACCTGATCTTCTCATGCGAATTGAGATGAGAGGAGGGGGGGGGGTGAGGAGGGTGAATGTAATAAGTACGGTCTACTGTGGAAGATGTTATCGCTAAAATTGGATTCGATTTCGAGGTCATATCATCTGGGGCGTCCGCTCATACGTATAAGCAGTCTGATAAAATACATTTTTTTTCGTGGGGATTAGTTTTCATGGGTGATAAACATCGGAAAGCTTTTAGACAGTCAATCTCGGGGTTGACTCGGTAATAGACTGCGTTGGGATTTTGCGAATTTTCGAATTTCATAAGAAATTTTTGAATTTGTCATTGTAATTAGTAAAAAAAAACAGTTAAAAAATTTAATTAATTCATTTTTCGGAAATATTTTAATATTTCGGAAAATAATGAAGATACAAAAAAAAATTGAAAATCGATAATTAAAAAAAAATCAATCATTTTTCACTATCCAACATTTTTCAGAATTTTCGAAATATTTTCGATTTTTGTCTTTCTCGAAATTTTTTTCAAATTAAACTCCGACAGAACCTTTTTTTCCTCATGTGTTCCCTTAAAAATCAGTTATATTTCACTTTTTTACATTTTCCAGAATTTTCTAAATTATTTTGAAATCATTTTCAAAATATTTTAAAAATTATTTTGAAAATATTTTTGAAATTTTCATTTTTTTGAAATTTTCTCAAATCCCCCCTTCCTGCCCTAATCCTTTTTTGAAGCTATTGACATTCTCTACAGAATTTTTTTTGGGGCAAAAAGGGCGTATCTCCATTATTTTCCAAGACAACTCCAAAAAACTAACGAAAAATCAATTTTTTTACTGAAAAAATCTTCAAAAAAATAAAAAAATTTAAGAAAAAAAAAATTATTATCTGAGAATTAGAATTGAATACAACTAACATATCTATGTTACTAAAGGAGATAGGCCCTTTTCACCCTAGCAACAGAAAATAAAAATTACACGAAAAATGAGAAATATGAATCCCATTTTCTAAAAAAATTATTTTGCTCAATATCTCAGAAAATAATGGAGATACGCCCTTTTTAGCCCAATAATTTTTTGGACCTTCCGAAATTTTCTACAAACCCTTCCCAGGAAGAAAGGCGTATCTCCATTATTTTCCAACATAATTAAAAAAAAACCACGAGAAAATCGCCTTATTCTGCTGAAAAAACAATCAAAAAAACCTAAAAAATTTATAAAAATACAAAAAAAAATTCTGTCTACATTAAAATTAATTCCAAAAAAACAACAAGAAAATCGCTCTATTCTGCTGAAAAGTTTTTTCAAAAAAACTAAAAAATTTCCAAAAAAACTAAAAAATTTCAAAAAAAAATAAAAATTTCCAAAAATCCTAAAAAATTTGCAAAAATGAAAAAAAAATTCTTTCTCCATCGAAAATTAAATAAAACTAACATATCCATAATCAAAGTCCACTATCTCTCTTTCCCCCCCCCCCCCTCCCACTTTCCTCTTTTCCTGTATAACAACAGCTGAAATCGTAGGAGTAAGCCGCGTATCAATTTCACGGAACAATGGGCTAATCCCTGAATGGCCATCGTCAACACTCGGCAGTGTCTTTCTCGACTCTCAACCCAAAGTGTTTATAGCAGCAGTAGTTGGATTCATCGTTTCTCCATCCATCCACTACCCAGTTGTGATGTCCTCGTCTGCGAGCTTTCACATTAAAAAAAAATAGTAAAAAAAAAAAAAAAAAAAAAAAAAAAAAATAGCTGCAAGCTTCATTCAACAAACTTTTAGCTATAGATATATAGAACAATGGGAAAAGTTATGATTCTCAAATTCTGTTGGTGTAGCAGTTTTTGGCGCATCTCTTTTCTAAAGCCCGTTAGAGGGGTAGGAGGGGGGGAGGGGGAGGAGGGGGTGGAAAGCCTGTGTTTTCACACAACACAACCAACACCACCAAACAAACCATCATGATTCGTGGGACAATGTTATTTTACGGCGCGATGCACTTGAGCCTCTTTCATCCGGAATAGTACGACGAGTGGCGGACGCTTGGCCCCCAACAGCAAAGCGACTACAAACCACCGTGGAAATGTTCACCACCGTTGGAAACCTTTAATCTCATCACTCTCGGCCCCACGGATTATTCCGCACCTTCCCAAACCACAAACACCTCCCGGTCCACCCCCCCCCCCCCCTTCTGCCCCTCTTTCTCCCTCCCTCCCTGCTTCTCTACCTCTTAATTTCTTTTACATGCAGTAGATTAATAAAGAAGCTTGAGAGATACGTATTTTCAGAATTTAATTACGTTTTTTTTTTTTTTTGGTAATTGTTGGGAAAATTGATGTTGGGGTTAATTAAAGGGTGAAAGGATTTTTGAAAATCTTTGGGAAAAATTGGGGAATATGGAGACATGCTAGAGCATCTTCGTGAATTTTTTCAGATTTTTTAGTAGAGTCTTTCGTTTTGAAAAAAATTAGTATTTTTATTATCATTTATTAGTTAAATTTTCAATTTTTTTTCCAAAATTCGAAAAAAAAAATAAAATTATGTTCATGGGAATTTTATTTTCGTTTTGTAGTGGAGTAATGGCTCATATTTCACCAACCCCCCCCCCCCCTCCCTCCCTCACTTCTCCCCCTCCCGCTTCTTTTTTTCTTTGATTTGCAGTCGATAAATGAACAATTTTGTTAATTCTTAGGAGATTTTTATTTGAGGAAATTAAAAGTTGAGGGGATTTTTGAAAATTTTTGAAAAAAATTGACAATAATGAAGACATGCCAGAGCATTGTCGAGAATTTTTTCAGATTTTTTAATAAAGTCTCCCATTGTAAAAAAAATCGTTTTTTAAAAAGTGATTTATTAGTTGAAATAATGATATTTTTTCTAAAATTCAAAAAAAAAATCAGAAGCCCATTAAAATGATTTTCTCAGGAATTTTTCACTTGCAGTCATATCTCCTAGCTCATATTCCACCCCACCCCCACCTCCCCTCTTTCCACCCCTCAAATTCTTAAAAATATAGCCGACAAATCATTAATTTCGTTAATTTTGAAAATTTCTCCTTCGAGGTGAATTAATAACTGAAAATATTCTCAAAAATTCTCGAAAAAATTTGAGAATAATGAAGACATGTTAGAGAATTCCCATAAATTTTTTCAGATTTTTCGGTGAAAACTTTCATTTCGAAAAAAAATCCCTATTTTTATTATGACTTACTAGTTTAAAATTTCACTATTTTTCCTAATATTAAAAAAAAACTGAAATGATGTTCGAAATTTTATTTTCAACTAACAGTGAAATATAATGGCTTATAAAAACGATAAGAAAAGAGAGTACTTTGAGGAGGGGGGGGGGGGGGGTAAGGGGAGAGTAAAGGACAAACTCGATTTTGCGTTCCATCTGAGACGCGAGAATGGAAAAAGTAAGTCCCTGAGGGCTGTTATATTGGTGTGACCGGACGGACACTTTGCCCCCGTCAATAAGGCAATCCGTCTCCCTCTCCTATGTGTGTGTGTGTGATCTATTGCAAGAGAAGAGGTGAATAAGTCAAATGGCCTTTTTTTTTTCTCTCTTCGCTGAAATCAAATCAAGTGTCTTTGTAAGAGGTCTTTCTGGATAAACATGTTGGAATTGAGACTGTCGTCAATCATTTTGAATGTGTTGCAGAAAATTTATCATTAAATCCCTCGAATTTTCTCAAATGAAGGAAGAAAAAATGCTTTTTATGATATTCTCACATTTAAAAAAATTCCAACAAAAAAAAATCAATTTATTTGGGAAAATTGTTGAGGCGAAAAGGCGTAAGTGCAGATAAATTCATTTACATGCACTTACGCCTCTTCGTCTCTGCAATTTCTCAATTTTTAATTTTTTTTTTGGACTTACGCCTTTCTTAAAATAAAAAGACGTAAGTCCTGGAGATACGCCCTTTAAATTTTGATGAATTTAATTTATTTATATGGACTTGCGCCTTTTCGTTTCTACAATTTCTCTATTTTTTTATTATTTTTTGTTTTTGAATTGAGCCTTTTTAAAAATAAAAAGGCACAAATCCTGGGAATAGGCTCTTTTGATTCTAATGAATTGCACTTACGCCTTTTTTCTGCAATCTGTCCAATTTTTTTTGAACTTACGCCTTACTTAAAATGAGAAGACATAAGTTCTGGACATACGCTCTTTTAATTTCGATGAATTTCATTTATTTATATGGATTTGACCCTTTTCATCTCTACAATTTCTCAATTTTTTGAAATTTTTTTACGGACTTATACCTTTTTTTTTGTGTTTTTTTGTGCCTGCCTTGCCGAACCACTCAAACTGCGTGTCTAGCCTCCTCCTCGTCTGTTCTAACCTTTCTTCAGTCACGGACTTATACCTTTTTAGGAATAAAAAGGCACAAATTTTGGACATACGCCCTTTTGATTCCGATGAATTGCACTTACGCCTTATTTTTCTGCAATGCCTCATTTTTTTTTGGATTTGTGCCTTTTTTTAAAATAAAAAAGTACAAATATTGGACATACGCCCTTTTGATTCTAATCAATTGCACTTACGCCTTTTTGTCTCCGCAATTTTTCCATTTTTTTTTTTAGACTTACGCCTTTTAAAAAATTAAAAAAGGACAAATCCTGGACATACGCCCTTTTGGTTCTGATAAATTGTACTCATGACTAATTTATTATTAATTTTTTTTTCTTCACTAAAAAATTAAAAGAATTTCTTCACTTTCATAAAAAGGAAAAAAAAAAAAAAGGTGAAATAATATATTTTTATCGGGCGTAACGCGTTAGTTCAATGCGGGCTGCATATATTTTCGTATTGGAACGAACGACCTGGGAATATTGTAATTTGCATTGGAGACGGTGGAAAGACTCGAGAGTCATGGCTCGGTGAGGAACGGCCAAGGGAGCCGATTCGAATCGTCGTAATATGCAAATCCTCAAGCAGCCTCTCTCCTCCTTGCTCTCATCCTTCTCTCGCCCATCCATCCGCCACACGCCTAGTAACCTCCCACACTGCTCTTCTACACTTCTTATATTTGATTTCTCTTTTCTGGATTATTCACATAAAGTCAAGTGTAATATAAAATGATTTCAATCGATTCTATCACTCATTTTGCTTCTTTTTTTTTTTCCTTTCTATTATGCCTTTTTTTTCGGTGGTTTTTGAATTATTATGGGGGCAGAGATAAAATGTGTGAGGAGTGTTAGTTTGTGACGTCATGGTGTTTTTGGAGATTATTTGGGTTAAGAGGAATTGAGGAAATATTTGGGGAGAATTCAAAAGAAGATGCGAGAAAATCATGTTTTTTTTCTTAATTTTGAATTTTCTGGAATTTTCCAGAATTTCCCAGGATTTTCCGGTAATCTTATTATGGCCAGACAGTTTCTATAAAATCAGGATTTTTTCTCAATTTGGAATTTTCCAGATTTTTCCAGGATTTTCACGCATTTTTTCGCAATTTGGAATTTTTCAACATTTTCCGGAATTTTCCAGCATTTTCTTGTTTTCTCAAGCATTTTCCCTAATTGCATTGCGACAACCTTCTTTTATCTCCATAGTTCTCGAAAATTGAGGATATTTTCTCAACTTTTAATTTTCTAGAATTTTCCGGAATTTTCCAGTATTTTCCGGAATTTTCCAGCATTTTCCTATTTTCTCAAGCATTTTCCCTAATTGCATTGCGACAACCTTCTTTTATCTCCATAGTTCTCGAAAATTGAGGATATTTTCTCAACTTTTAATTTTTTAGAATTTTCCAGTATTTTCCGGAATTTTCCAGCATTTTCCCAAAATTGAAAAGTTGACAGGTTTCCCTTGACCACATGATTCTTGAAAATTCAGGATTTTCTCCCAATTTAAAATTTCACAGGGTCTTCCAGAATTTTCCAGAATTTTTCGGGATTTTCCCCAATTACACTCAGGCAGGCGTCTTTTGTCCCCAATTTTCTTTTAAAAATGGGGGGTTTTCCCTCTTTGGAATATTCCAGCATTTTCCGTTTTCCTAGAAATTTTTCCCTAACAGCGGCAATCTTTCTTTGCTCACATAGTTCCTAAAAATTCCTGATTTTTCCCAAATTTTGAATTTTCTACGATTTTCCAACCTTTTTCCTGAATTTTTCACGATTTTTCCAAATTGAACTCTGGAAATTTTCCTTCGTCCACAAGTTTTCCAAAAAATCAGCATTTTTTCCATAATTCGGAATTTTCCGAGATTTTCCAGGATTTTCTCCAATTGCACTCTGCCAAATTCTTCTGCCCACACAATTTTTGAAAAGTCAGGGTTCATTTCATGTTCAGCATTTTCCAGGATTTTCCAGCATTTTTCGGAATTTTCCCCGATTGCATTCCAGCAATTTTCTTCTGCCCAAGTGTTCCCTGGAAATTAATTTCCTTATCCCAATGTAAAATTTTCCAGCATTTCCTAACATTTTCCAGGATTTTCTCAAATTTTCCAGGACTTTTCAAGGAATTCTCCCAATAATTTCCAAAATTTCCATCAAAATAAATAACCCTTTAAATAAATAACCATTCTGCATTTAGGGGTTTGAAAATTTTGAATATCTGACATCAGATTCGTAATCAGGTACTCTGAAAACCCCTGAGTGATCATTTTTATGAGCCTACTTCCACGTAATTTGATAATTTGCAATTTTTTTGCAATTCTCACCACAAACATTCATTTATTCATATTTTTATAATTACAAAATTGTTATTAATTTATTTCACTATAAATTTTTTTTACAAAGCAGTAAAATTTTTTGGGTCTTCAACGTTTTGAAATCAAAAATATATTGATTTTTGACAAAAATTATGAATGTTTGAATGCAAAAGTGGGTTCGATCGAAACTACTGGGCCTTGAAGGTTTAAATAAAACTCTCATAAATATATTTCATAAAATAATTTCATATTACAATACTTCATAGAAACTCCACATAATTACAGTACCACAAATAATAAACGGAAGTAGTTATCCAACAAATATAAACGGAAGGACAAATGAGTACAATTCGTTGATAACCGATTGATGACACTGCATTGTTTCACTGTGAGCCAATAAATTCATTATAGTGAGAAACCAATACAAACATTGAATGCGTTCAATGTTTGGTTTTCGGAATATATGGCAGTGTCTTCCGGTAGAACGACGGCTTTTACTAATAAACCTACCTTTCATTCCACCTCCCACCCCCTTTCCCCCTTCCCCCCCCCCCCCTTTCGGCGTATCCGATGTGGCTGCGAATCGAACCGTGGAATATTATAATTGATTTATCGCTTTACCTAAATCACGAAAATCTGGAATATTAATGGAATCATTCGTTGTTAAAAAAAATTCTAATTTCCATTTTTTTACGAATATTTTAGAAAATAAGCGAGATAGAGCAATTTCGCAAGAACGTCCCGATACACAGGGAAAAATGTTTTCTTAATTTAAAAGAATGTGCAGTCACTTAATTTTATAATGTGCAGGTCACTTGAATTAAGTGACTTTTCTCACTTAAATCAAGTGACTTTTTCTTTCTTAATTTCAGAAAGTGAAACTCACTTAAATTAAGTGCGTTTTCTCACTTAAATCAAGTGCGTTTTTTCACTTAAATCAAGTGCGTTTTCTCACTTAAATCAAGTGACTTTCCTCACTTAAATCAAGTGACTTTTTCTTTCTTAATTTAAGAAAGTAAAACTCACTTAAATTAAGTGCGTTTTCTCACTTAAATCAAGTGCGTTTTTTCACTTAAATCAAGTGCGTTTTCTCACTTAAATCAAGTGACTTTTTCTTTCTTAATTTAAGAAAGTCAAAGTCACTTAAATTAAGTGACTTTTCTCACTTAAATCAAGTGACTTTTTCTTTCTTAATTTAAGAAAGTCAAAGTCACTTAAATTAAGTGACTTTTCTCACTTAAATCAAGTGACTTTTTCTTTCTTAATTTAAGAAAGTAAAACTGACTTAAATCAAGTGCGTTTTCTCACTTAAATCAAGTGACTTTTTCTTTCTTAATTTAAGAAAGTAAAAGTCACTTAAATCAAGTGCCTTTTCTCACTTAAATCAAGTGATTTTTTCTTTCTTAATTTAAGAAAGCAAAAGTCACTTAAATCAAGTGCGTTTTCTCACTTAAATCAAGTGAATTTTTCTTTCTTAATTTAAGAAAGTAAAACTCACTTAAATTAAGGGACTTTTCTCACTTAAATCAAGTGACTTTTTCTTTCTTGATCTAAGTGATCTGCACATTCTTAAATTAAGAAAACATTTTTCTCTGTGTATATTTTGGGAAAATAGTACCGAAAATTAATTTTTTAAGTTTTTTTCCAATTTTAAATTTCCAAACCCCTTTTGGGCTTATTCAGTATTACAACAGATGGAGTTGTACAGACAAAATAATAATAATAATAATAATAATAATAATAATAATAATAATAATAATGATAATAATAATAATAATAGTAATAATGATAATTGGGAATTATTATGTTGGGATCATGGGACGTTGGAAGAAATTAATTTAACAATACTAAATAATTGTCAAATGAATGACTGCACTGACTGGACACAAGATTGGTGTCGTTTCTGGGATTTTACATCGGGCCATAGGCCTAAGCCATGAAGATTTCCATGATGAGAACATTGCTTCAGTAAAAATGATACTGAGGAAAAATGGCTAACCAGAAAAGTTGATCAACAATTATCGTGGAAACTAAGAGAGATAAAGCGTTTTATTTTAAATCGCTTTTTTACAGCCCTCAAAATTCTCTACAGCAAAGAATTCAGGCAAAATCGCTTCATCTCGCTTAGTTTCCCAGATATCCTCAAAAAAATTATGATGAAATGAAATCAGAGATCAGCAAAAAAAAATTCGCATTTTTAATTTTTTAATTTTTTTTATTTCGGTAATTTCCATTGAAAAGATTTTAATGACTTTCTTAATGAAAAATTTGGATTTTTTAATTTTTCATTATTTTGAAAATTAATTTTTTTTTTTAACAATTTTGATTACTATTGTAATTTAAAATTTGACTGATGGAATTTCATAATTATTTTCTTTATTAAACTTATTAACATTTTTATTAGTTAAATTGAATTATAAATGTCATATAAGCGTCATTTAGATTGGATTAAATTATAAGTTCTTATTTGTGTTACATTTAGTTAACACTCTCAACTCAAAATTTTTGTCTGAAAGACGGTTATATTTGGGAAGATTAAGCATAGTAGCGTTGATTTTATTATAAAATTAATTATTCCAATCAATTAATAAGTAAGAAAGAATCAAAATTTCGAATGAGAAAAAGAATTATAAAATTTCATCAGTCAAATTTTTAATTACAATAGTAGTCAAAATTGTAAAAAAAAAAAATTAATTTTCAAACTAATGAAAAATTTGATAAAATCCGCGAATTTTTAAATAAAAAAAATTAGTTTATCTCAAACAATTAACGATTTAACCAGAAATCCGCAAATTTCGTTAATTTTTGACTTTTTGAGACTTTTCGCGATTCATAGTAAATTGTATACTTTTAAATTTAATTAAATTTCAGATAATTCTCCTTTTTTTTAGAAAAAAATTCATTAAATTATTTACGGTTGATTTATTACTTTACCTAAATCATAAAAATCTCGAATATTAATGTACTCATTCGTTAAATCTTTAGACGAGTTGAATTTACAAGGGATAATATAAAAGATTCGCAAACAAATTTGTGAGTTTGAGAAAATTTTGCGGCGCACTGGATGGAGTCGCAATCTGTGATTCAGCCCCATTAACCCCGAGATTTGGCGGACTTGCGGGTAACTTGCGGCTGTAACAAAACCCCTTTCCCCTTGATACTCTCGTTTCTCTCTTTTTTTTTTTTTTTTTCATTTTCTCCTTTTCTTTTATTCAACAAGAGTATACAAGTAAGCAGAAAAATAATCGAAAAGGTATAGATTGGGTAATCTAATGAAGCTCAGATTTTTGCTACTCTTGGGATTTTGTAATTCACCTGATAGAGGAGTTGATTATTGCGGTGATTCAATTCGAGGGCTAAAACGAATTGGAGTTGATTTGAATTTTTTTTTAGGAATATTTTTTAATTCGGAGGATACAGAATTTTTTTATTCGATTTTCTCAGAAAATTAATTGATTTATCAAAAAAAATTGCCACTTTTTTATAAAAAATCTCGGAAATTAAGCGAGATAGAGCGATTTTCACCGATTTTTTTAAAGGAACTCTTGAAATTTTTGACAAAAAAAAATGGATAAAATCGCTCTATCTCGTATATTTTCCAAGATATTTTGCAAAAAAAAATTTAAAAAAAACAGATTTTTTTTTTTAAAAACGCGTTTTTCGCACTAATTTTTTCTAGTTGCTCTTAAAATTCTCTTTAAAAAAAAGGATCAGGTTGAAAAAGGCGTCTCCATTATTTTTTCCAACACATTTTACAAAGAATCACAAAAAAAATGAACTCATCCTTCTGTTACTTCTTCGCTTTTAAATAATTTTTGAAAAAATTCCGAATAATTTCAAGAGCTGCAAATTTTTTCTTTAAGCATCAATAATTGAATTTATCAATCGTCTGAGAGCAAGTAGAGGAAGCTCAGCAATTCACCCAATTCCTGTGATCCCGAGGAAAATAATACATGCATCATTTACCATCAATTCTCTCCCCCTCGCATAATAAAGAGAATGAATATATTATGCAGAAAACATCTTTCCAATAATTCCTTCGATTTTTCACTGAAAAGCAGAAAAATTCTCCCTTCAAAAAAAATTTTCAACGAACATCAAATCTAAAAAAAATAGGAAAAAATCATTTTATTATGAAAAAAAAATTTTTTTTATTTAAATGTGATGCCAAAGTGAAAACATTGAGGTAATTTGGGTAAAATCCCACAGTACAATCGATAAAACAGAAAAAATGACGATTTGTAGGATATTTTCCAATTATACGGTATAACTACGGAATTTTTGCAATATCCTCAAAATCGTTAGGATATATATCCCATAAGAATTACAAAAAAAATTCTGAAAAATGTGAAAAAATCTATCATTTTTAATGCAGCATCCAAAAAAAGGAGTTAACCTCGAAATTTCCCCTAAAATCAATAAAAAATTTTTTTTTCAGAATAATCAATTTTTATTTCCAATGAATTCCCATTGATTCGTCACAGCAAAAGTGCAATTGAATTTGTAGATATTTTCTCTCCTCTACGAAAAAAAAAAAAAAAAAAAAAATCATATGTATTTTTGGCTCGATGGTTAGGGTGACGCATAGACCAATATATTTATGCACCCATCTCTCGAAAAGAGCCTCATGCATACATTGCTCATATTACAGTTACAGCAAGATCCTGCGTGTCATATAAGTCCACATTTGTATGTAATAAATGAAACTATATTTTCTTTTTATTTCATCTCTCTCTCTTCTCATTCATTTCACTTTGTCCCCATATACTCCTTTATTTTTTCCTTCTCCTTTTTTTTTTTCTCCTACTTCTTCTCACTTCATTCTTCTTCTGGCTACAGAGCTCCTCTTTTGCTTGATTGCATCTGGCATTTGTGTCACGCCCTCGAGTGTCCAGTAGTTCGATATGCCACCAAGTAAATTCTTTTCGTAGAAAATTTGTATTCCACACGAAAATACATTTGTGGAATGGTTGGCTGCCGCCGGCCAGACGGATTTTCACGAGAAACTCACAATGACTTGACAAGTAGAAAAAGACCATCATGTTAAATCATTCACTTTTTTTTGAGGATGTTCTACCGGTATTTTATCAAAATTAAAAAATGCAAGAATATGGAACTTGCATATTTTTTTTAAAATTTTTTTCTCATTTCTATGCATTCTACAGTATTGTCTGAGATTGGGAAAATTTTTTTTTTTGTTTTTAAATTGTTAATTATGGAGAAATTTACAATTGAAAATCTCGAAATTTCATACTGCTCTAATACGGCTCTGACGTCATAATTAGAGATGGGCAATGACGGTCATTTTTGGACCGACGTCTTATTACCAAAAAATGACCGTCTTGTGACGGTCACATGACGTCACAAAATTTCAAATGAAAAATGAGAGTCATAATTAAATTTATGCTTGTCCAAGACTGGAAAATGAGTGAGATAGTAAAATATATCTATATAGATGTAAAATGACTGTCATTAAATTTCTTTCTTCTGGGGATAGATTCCACGCGTTATAAGGTAACGTAAAACCGTTATAATTTTGCTCCCGACAGGGGGCATTTCATTCGCATAGGGGACAAATTGATTGCGGTTTGGAACACTCTTTCATTTTGGAGCGTTGGAATTTTCAGCAATATGGCTGATGATCGTGAGTTGCATTACTCCAAAATGCGTAAATTCATTTTGGAGTAATGCATATTTCATTTAATTGTGATTTACCTGTCAAGTCTCTGTGAACAAACTTACGAAAATACGTTAGAAAATTTTCTCGCTTTGAATTTGAATCGGTTCTGTGTTCTCGAACTCCACTGAATGAGTCAATTAGCTTCTACGATGCCCTCTGCCGGGAGCAAAATTATAACGGTTTTACGTTACCTTATAACGCGCGGAATCTATCCCCTGTGACGGTCATTTTTTTCAGTCAATTTGAAAAATCAGTAAATATTCAATACATTTGATTGCAATATGAATTTTCTGTTTTTCAATTCAAACGGATTTCAATTGAGTCTCTCATAACCAAATTCATTTACACTTGCCAAGGAATGAAAAATAATTGATGCTAAAACATCTATATAGATGTAAAATGACCGTCATTAAATTTTTTCAATTCATGACGGTCATTTATTCAGTTAATTTTATAAATCTGTGGGAATTTGATACACTTGATTTGAATGACGGTCATAATTTATTTTCCTTTTATGACCGTCATTCAGTGAAATTTTGTGACCGCATTCTGTCACGGTCACAACTACTTCGTCGCGTTACGTCACATGACCGTCATATGACCGTCTTGTGACGCGTCATGTGACGGGCGCCCATCTCTAGTCATAATACCACATGCGTAATTCAAGCTGTGGCCAGTGATGGCGCGGCTGGAGGATATTTGAATTTTCGATGTGCGATACTCATAAAGAGGTTATGTGTATAAATTTCTTTGGAAGGAAACACGTTTTCAATTGAAATTCTCTAAATAATGTTTGAAGTGAAGGAGAGGAAAATAAAGAAATACGCATTTTTTGACAATCAGCATAACCTTCATGCGCCTGTCAATGAGTAACGACAGGTGACTACAGATGGCGCACACAAAGATTTTGGTATTCTGACGTCATGTCCGATTTGGAGACGTTCAAAAAAATGATTTTTTAATTAATGTTTATGAATTAATTACCGAATAAAAAATTTTTTCTTGCCTTTTCTGTTAATCACTATCAATAAATATTGAGAAAAAAAAATAATAAAAAAATATGCAAGTTCCCTGTTCAATGAATTTTTTTTTCCAAGATTTTGTGAATTGCATAAAGAAACCGTATGCAAAATTTTGGATTTTTTTCATACCTGATTTAAAAGTTATAATTTGTTTAAAAACCATCGTTTAACATGTGTTCTTATGGGAAATCCACAAAAGCTTAAGAAACTTTTCGAAAAATCCTTCAAATCCGATGAAACTTCGGATATAGGCGAGAAGTAACCCACCGCACAATTTGTTCATTTTTATACAACAATTGGGTCAATAATTGGCATTAAAATTGATGAAAATGCTTGAAAAATTGTCAATCTCGCGTAAGTGCTGCCAACTTGTGTCGCCAGAATTTCCTAGAATGCAACGCTTTTCTCCAAATAATTCTCAAACTAATTAAATAAAGGATAAAAAAAATATCTATGAAATGTAATGATGATAATATCGTCGCCTTAGAGTTAAAGGGGCGTAAGTGCCATTTTTCCCGATTTTTTTTCTTCAAAATAACAAAAAGGCGTATCTCCACTATTATTGCTCCAATAGACTTTCCAAGGCCTTTTACACAATATTAGTAAAAAAAATAAAAAATAATAACATATAGGCGTAAGTAGCACTGACTAATAACAAAGAGGCGTAAGTGCCATAATTGAGATAAAAAAACGCAAAAAACAAAAAAGCCTAACTCCAAAAATTTTCATATGCTATAAAAGAAAATTATAAAAACAAAAAGGCGTAAGTTCCAAAATTTGGATGAAAAATGCTAAAAACAAAAGGGCGTAACTCCAAATATTCTCGTGAGATAAAAAAATTATTATCCGTCTATGTAGAACATCTTTAATTCTCTAAACTTTACTTGTTTTTTCCTTTTTTTTGGTTTGAGTCTCTCACTTATTGTCCCGATAAGTTATCCAATTTTTTTGAGAATATCTCGGAAAATAAGGGAGATGCGCCCTTTTTACCGGAAAATGCTACAAAAAGGATTGAGGTGAAATTTTTTTTTTATTTTATTTTATTTATTTATTCGGCAATCCAACAGCCGAAGCCAATAATAGGATTGCAAGAGTAAATACATATATTACATCGTAATAATCGTAGAAATATTTATAAAAGACTCATAATAGATACAGTGGCAAATTACATAGGAATTATTTAAAGGTTTGTGAATATTGCAGTGAATCACATAATTGACTTTAGTAAAGTAGTACACTTTGTCGTCAGTGACTCCACAGAGTCATTGCAGACATCACACTCCGGAAAACGCTCTATCAGTAAATTAATGTACGTTCCATCCTGAAATATCGGCAAAATTTCGTTCTATCTCGCTTGGTTTCCAAGATATCCTTAAAAAAGCAATGAGGAAAACAATCAACTCATTTTTTTTTAATAATTGAGGATATCCCGGAAACTAAACGAGATAGGATGATTTAGCTGCAATCTTTTTTTTTAGCTCTTAAAATTGAAAAAAAAAGGAGCAAATTTTTTTATAAATTTTTCATTTAACATTAAATTCTTGAAGTTCTCAAATATTTTTTTTCTCTTAAAACACATTTTAAAAAAAAGTAAGACTCATTTTTAACACATAATTCGACTTTCTGCTGATAATTTTTAAACTAAGTCTATCGGAATCAAAAATAACTTCATATTTATCTCGGAAACTAATGGAGATACGACTTTTTATTCTAACTCTTCTCTGCAGCTTTTGAAATCCTCTATGAAAAAGGGTTTTAACAAAAAAACAGCAAATCTCCATTAATTTTGGATATATTTTCAAAAAAATAGACTCATTCGTTTTTACCTGTTCACTACTGAATTAAAATTTAATCAAATTAATGAACCATTATTCAAATCTTTACTCAACGTTTGATCAGAAACACTGCAACAATGAGACCCTAAAACACCTTAGAAACAAAGTGGCGCAAGTGTCATTTTTACATTTTTTGAATCAATTTTTTCTAGAAAAAAACCTCAAAATACAATTTTTACAAAAAAAAAATAATAATAATAACAAATGTTCATAGGCACCACTCTCCAAAATCAAAAAGGCATATCTCCAAAATTTACGCTACTTTATTAAACTCGGAAGAAATACTCAATTCATATTAAAAGAATTTTCCTGAAAAAGTTTCTCTGACTTTTCCAATTTTTTTTTTTTTCCAATATAATAAAATACTTGCAAGCAGTTGTCAGATGATGAATAACGAGTTTGCCACACACAGTGAATAGCGTAACCTAGCGATGGAACGTAGAATCTTTTGAAAGTTGACTACCTACACTTAATGGATGAAGAAAAGTGAGGGGAAGAGGAGGGAATGGGGGGGGGGATAGGAAGGTTTAGCTACAGTGAACGGGTGAGGAAGGCGAATAAGGGGGAATAGGTTTGAGGGAACAAAATTACGTCAAAAAGTCTTGGAAAATTTATCGGCGCACTTTTTAAACTCCGCCTTGCCCTACCACGTGGATTAGCATATTATTTCTATAGAAAAAACGGAAACTGAGCGAGATCAAGTCAGTGGTATGTAAGTAGTACTTGTATGAAAAGAAAAAAGATAGGTACAACTGGGGCTTCTTCTTCTTTTTCTTCTTTTTCTTTTTCTTTTGAAGGAATAAAAGAGAATCATTCACCGACGCCTTTTATAATGTTGAAACGCGTGAGACCATATCAAATATGTTGATAAATGATTCTTTTGAGGATAAATTTGTGGTGGTGAGATATATTCACGTCTCTTCTCGTGGTTCAGGAGGAAACGCAAATTTTTTTCGAGATCCTTTGGAGCCAGTGACCGGTGAATTTCAAAGAGGTGATTGATGCTGCTGAATTCTGCTTTCTTTTCTTGTGAGGAAAAATTGGAGATCAAAGGAGTGACCGAATTTCCGGAATGACAATCAAGCTTTTCTACGTTTTCCTACTCGTGCATGGGAAATATTTGTGAATTCAAAAGTCAATTATCCTTTGGGGTGAAGTTTCTTCTGGGTGAAACAAGATTTCTGCTTTATCGATCGAGCAATTGCTGAGATTATTGCCGACTGATGGTGAATTACCTATTGCTGACATTTACTTTGTTGGAAATGGATTCGTCAGATTTCGGAATGTTATTGTATACCCACTGCAATAATCTGGGTTTTTCCCTGGGGCCTATTCTCGACGCATGGGAAACTGGTTTTCGTTGATAAAATAACATTCGTGAACGAATGAGACAATTCGTGCATCCAATTCGTCGACGAATTTACGATTCCCTCAAAAAATGGGAGTTCTCATATGAAAAGCTCACATAACCTATTTCTTGATTTCTGGAAGTGTAAGGGCTCAAGCACAATGATAAAACCGTTCGGTTAAAACCTACAAATGACGTCATCGGTAGGAACATGAGTCCGGACTGAACAGGGACTATGGACTTGAACTGCGTTAATGGCGACTATTTACCGTGGAATACAAGTGAAACATTGTGTGCAAAATGAAGCTAAATACTGCGCAGTGAGTGGAAATCATGGAAAATTGAAAATTGTGAAAAATTGTTTGTATGCGTAAGGGATTGTTTCCTAATTCAAATTTCAACAGCTGAAAGCAGAGGGCGTGAGCATCGATTTCATTTCCATTTCGTTCCTACATATGACGTCATTTGTAGGTTTTAACTGAACCGTTTTATCATTGTGCTTGAGCCCTAAATATTGATTGCGCCAGAGCGTCATTGAAACTTTTGTGACTAAAAAATGAATCAGGTTTGTCACTTAGTGAATCTCAAACTTATGGAAGATGTGTAGCTGCTCGGTGAAGAGGATAATCGACCATGTCTCATAAGGAAGTGACATCCGTAAACAAATCGGAAAGTCATTTCGTCAACGAAATTCTTTCGTGTGCGAATATCTTCCACGAATGAAATAGTCATGAACGAAGATGAGTGTCTTCGAATGTAGTCATTCGTTGACGAATCCTGTTCCCATGCGTCGAGAATAAGCCTCCTGGTCTTTTTTCTTGGTTTTTCCCAACTGTTCCATGTGCACACCAAATGTGCAGTCCCAATACTTTCTTTCCCTTTTTTAAAATCATTTTTACCGCTATAATCTCCAATAAAGCAAACCCTTGCCATTACTTCATTGTACTTCTGCCCTAGTGGACCCATCGATTACTTATATCAATTTGTTCACTCAGTCGATCTTCCATCGGTCATTGGTCGCTACAAGGTTTGAAATTTTCCAAAAAATGGAAATAACTCGACTTAGACAGACGGCAATTGAGAGTTTTTCGAAGATTTCAAAATTCGTGTCGACCATTGACCGATGAAAGATCGACTAAATGGCCATATCGATATGGGTACACGACCAACAATCACAAGCTCAACAACGGGTCCGCCAGGGTGATTCCAAATTCTCGAGTACAAGCAATAACTGCTTCTTGTGGAATTTCCCCATGTTTCTGAACTCTCTCTTCAACCAAGCCCTCACCAAATTGTCCTCTACCCAACCGACCAATCACCCTTCAGGAATAACTCCCCCTTCACTCTTTCATGCTTCCTGACTCACCTGAAGTCGTAGATAGGAGAGACCGGGGCAAAATGGGGTCCGGGATCCGATGCTTTAAAGTACCCCATTTTGCCCCGGTCTCCCTTATAAATATTAGGAATATTTAGTCGATAAGCAGATTCAAGTTAACCACCAAGTTATGAACACCCGCAAGAGTACCTTTTGTACATAACTGTAGATAGATTTATCCATCTTAAAATAAATAGATTCTGTGAAATAGTTGTTTAGTTTGATACTCAGACTCGGAATCCAACAATATTTGGTTCAATTTCAAAAACAGAAAAGAATCAATCACTTCTGACATATTTTTTTCCGCAACTTTACTATCAGAAAATGTCTATTTATGCTGAAACTAAATAATTAATTTTTCAAGATGTAGTATTTTGTTCGATTTTTATCAATGATTTCGGATTCAAAAAGGCCAAGTTTCTGATTTTTCCTACGAATAATCTCCCACCGTATCGGTATTTTTCTCTCTTAGCAATTATTGCAGAATAGTTCAAACTCTTTGGGAACTTGGTTATTCCAATTTACTTCATTTTCTTTGAAAGAGAGGGATTCTGAGGAATACAAACATATACGTAGCCATGTTTTTTTACAGAAACTTTAGTTTCTATTTTTCTCCCGATTCTGTATAGCCCATGCAAATCATTGCTTAACCCCAGACTGATCCCTCTATAAGGGAAAAGCTGGCGTCCGCCGTTTTCATTTTATCATGACTATTTGACTGCGCGTAGAATTCTGAAAAAATTTGAATGCGTTCATTGAAATGTTTAGCAAATTATGATAATTTTTGAAAGACATGTTCTGCAAAATCGATAGAGAAGAAAAATAAATTCTGATGGGTGGCAAAATTTTTCCCATGTTAAATGGAATTGTCGGCTGAACGACGTTGCCGAAAACTCGATAAACGCGCCCGGGCAGTGTAGAGTAAATTCGACAACGTCGCAGCAGAAATAACATGGCGGCGATTCCCGCTGAGTCGCAGGGGCAATTTAGCTGACTAGATTACGATTAAAATTGAGTAAATTGATTACTAATTATGTCATATCATGTTATAGGTAAAGGGAACTTACCTTCAGCTCCATTAGCTAAGACTGCGATGATGAGGAAGAGAAAAATTAATTTCAGAAAAGCTCTTATTATAGAACAATATTCTGCAACTAATTTTCGACAGAATTCTTCATTCGACTGAATTATTGGTCTTTTTTTTATTTTCTCCAATGCCTGATGTCATTTTTCATTGCGATACTCATTATATTTTTGTAAATGTATAAACATATTTTTAAAGAAAGTGGTAACACAACACGAAATTGATAATTCATGTCTACAATTTCTAGGACTAGATAAGTATAACTAGTGAACATGTAACTACTTCAAAAACGAAAAAAACATTAATATTTTTTTTTTCATTTGAGAGGAAATTACTTGAAATATACACATTCTGGTACTGATATTTTGCATTATGGAAATTGCTTGAAATCATTGAAATCAACGGAAGTAAAACGATTTTTTACTAATTCCATAATCTTCTAAGCTCTTGAGGTAGTATCCCAACGTACGGTCGACAAAACCGAAAAATAATTGATACATATTTGTTGCGCTAAACGAGCTCAGCCATTGACTATCAAACAATATATCTTACATTTGAATATAGCTGTGAAATTTGCGAAAATTGTCAGTTACTGTCACATTGTCAGATACTAGGCCACCACTGTATGATTAAATAGAATTTAAAAACGTTTTCATTCAATATTATCACACTTCAGAGGGGAATTAATATTTTGAAAAGGATAAAATGGATATAAATGATAAATGCAAATTTTAATTAATTTAATTCATTATATTGAGCCATTGACGCTGTCATATATCAATAGAAATATTCTCACTTGCCCTTGACATTATTGAGGCAGCCACATTTTCCCCCTCCACAGATTACGAAAGCGCAATCTGGCATTGCTTCCCTACATTCTGAATCCGTCATGCAGTTTATTGCTAAAAATGAAACGAATTTATTAATAAATTATGTCTTTTTGTTACAGTCAAAAGGAATTTACCCTCAGCCCCACTGGCTAAGCCTGCGAAGATGAAGAAAAGAAGAATTAATTTCAGGAGAACTTGCATTGCGAAACAATATTCTGAGACTATATGCCAAAAGAACTTCTTATTCGACTGAACTATCGGTTGCTTTTATATCCTCGAATGCCTGCAATTATTGTTAATTGCGATGCTCATTATATTTTTTTTCAATATATAAACATATTTTTTCTAGAGAGAGAAAGTGGTAAAATAATATGCAATTGATAACGCATATCTATACTTTCAAGGACTAGATAAGTCTGATACTCAGTGAACACGTGTCCACATGAAGTTGAGGAAAACACATGAGGGCAAAATTGCTTGAGATGGATGCGTTTTAGTATTGATATTCCACATTATGAAATTACATGGAAATTTCCGGAGGGAATTATTTGTCAGAATATTTTTTTTGTATTTTTCAAAAAAATCATTTTTTTTCGAGTTTTGAAGGTAGAACACTTTAAAAAAATAACTTTCTCAAGAATTTTGCTGGTTTATTCACTCAATTGGAGTTGATTCGAACCTTCACGAATACGTGTTTCATTATTTCAATGATTTGCCAATTTTTTTTCGAGAGGTTGGCATTACTGCTCTTTTCCGTTGACAACCAGTCTATCGGTGAATCCAAAGTAAGATTCGGGGGTTGAAGTCACATTAGCCGCAGGAAAAATGACAGAATGAGAAACTTCAGGAAAAAAAATGTCTTATTACTAATTTGACCGGATATAATGTTCTTAAGAAAAATGGAAAATGTATGTCGAATTGTTTTTCCCTATTCTGTATAACCCATGCACGTCATTGCGCAAAATTGAGTGGATTTATTAGTAATCATATCATATCACGTTATAGTAAAAGAGAACTTACCGTAAGCTCCATTAACTAAGACTGCGATGATCAAGAAGAGAAAAATTGATTTCAGAAGAGCTCTCATTATAGAACAATTTTCGGCGGCTAATTATCAACAGAATTCTTCATTCGACTGAATTATTGGTCGTTTCTATTTTCTCCAATGCCTGATGTCATTTTTAATTGCGATACTCATTATATTTTTGTAAATGTGTAAACATATTTTTTTCTGAAGGAAAAAAGTGGTAACACAACACGAAATTGATAACTCATGTCTACAATTTCTAGGACTAGATGAGTATAACCAGTGAACATGTAACTACTTGAAAAACGGAAAAAAAATTAATATTTGAGAGGAAAATTACTTGAAATATACACATTCTGGTACTAATATTTTGCATTATGGAAATTGCTTGAAATCAGTCAAATCAACGGGGAAAAAAAACAAACTTTTGTTAAACAGTTTTTCGCTAATTTCACAATTTTCTAACCTCTTCAGATAATATGCCAACGTACGGTCGATAAAACCGAAAAAAATACGGATTTGTAGGTTAATTTCCAATTAATTCCTGATAATTCAGAAAAACGTACTTTTATTTACCTGAAAAAGTGATTAAACTATTCGAAAGTCATATCTTCAGCTTGTGCATATAATTTTTTTTTATTTCTCGAATTCTCGTCCCATTACTAATCTCCTATCACATGCATGAGATGGAGAGAGAGGCAAATAATTACGACTACCTTCTAATTAAAATTCCTCAATAACTATACGGACAATTTGATATTTTTTTCTTCTGTTATTTAGTTGAAATGCTGGGCTCTTCACCAATAGTTTTTAAATAATGGGTCAACTGTGGTTTTTTTTAGTAATTTCGTTATTTCTGTCTGATTGGGGACGTTTCATTCCCACCACCGCTATTTTCAGTAACTCTGATAATTTATATCTCATAAACTACACGGACAAAAATTATGAAAAAATTCAGAAAAATGTAAAAAAATATTATCCTTGATATGGCATCCAAAGAATAAGGAGTTAACTGTGCTCGAGTTTGCTAGGATACTACTTTAAGGGCTAACACCACTCTAGACCCTGAAAAAAAGACCAAACTTTGGGAATTTTCTGTGAGAATATGGGTAAAGGGATCGGCTTCATTTTTTCAAGGGTCATTAAATATATATCGAAGTATATAACGGAAATTCTTTATTGAATGCTCCAAACAAAATGGTGGAGATTCAGTCAATCTTCAAAGAGGCCTTTTTAATTATACCTCCACGGGCGAACTGGCAGAGTCGAACCTATAGGATAAAACAAAAAAAAATTCCTCCTGAAAATACATATAATTTACTAGTGAAACACATAGGATTTTTTTAAACCAATTTTCGAAAAACCAGCAAAGGTTTGAAAAAAAACCTCATTTTTAACGAAAATTTTCGCAGAAAATCATGTGTATAAAAAAAAGTTAACGTTCAATCGAAAAACGGCTATGTAGTACACTAGATAATATGATTTTGTAGCTACAGTAAAAATTTCAGAGCAATCCATTCAACCGTTTTCTAGGAGTGATTCCGCCTGAGCTGAAAAAAGTGATTTCGAGAAAAACGCGTTTAAAGTTCACGAGTAATTAAATCTGTGGAAATCGCGTTTTACTTCTAATCAGCTATGCCTGCACCGTACATTTGGCCATCTAGGTTGATTCTCTGTTCCTAGATGTTTTCAACTCGAATCGAGTCTTTTTTGCGGCTTTGGTGAGGGATCGCTCAGAAAATTTGATGCAGTGTTCGTCAGTTTCTGCATACGAGTTATAGCAGTTCGGTCCTACTTTTATCCCCAATTCATGTATAAGGCGCATGATTTCGGGCACAGGACTAATTGGATACTGTTCTTGGAACCCTTAGCTATTTTTCGAGCCAAAAAAAAAAGTATTTCTTGGAAATCCTAGAGTGGTGTTACTCCTTAAATGAAGAGTAAAATGATTTGCCGTCGATTATTTAAAACGTACATACACTTATAAATACATGAACTACCGTAGTGGCGCCGGTTTCAGACGCTCTAGAGCGAGTTCTCACAGCATAAATGAAAGACAACAACTATTTGCTTATTAAATGCAATTCAATTATATTGATACATATTTGTTGCGCTAAACGAGCTCAGCAATTGCATCTTAAATCATATATTGTACATTTGAATATAGCTGTGAAATTTGCGAAAATTGTCAGTTACTGTCGCATTGTCAGAAATTGGGCTATCACAGTTTGATTTGGTAGAATTTAAAAGTTCAATTTATTTTCATTCAATATTATTACACTTCAGAAAGTAATTAATATTTTAGAAGAAGTAAAACTGATATAAATGATGAATACGAATTAATTTAATTCATTTTAGTAGGGCAAATCTTGAACTGCCAGGATATTCTAGCAGTTACATATTCCATCATAACACTGTCCGTTAGGGCATTGTAGCCCTGGTACCGTACAATCTGAATTCATCATGCAGTCTATTGCTAAAAATGAAACGAATTTATTAATAAATTATGTCTATTTGTTACAGTCAAATAAAATTTACCCTCAGCCCCACTGGCTAAGCCTGCGAAGATGAAGAAAAGAAGAATTAATTTCAGGAAAACTTGCATTGTGGAACACTATTCTGAGACTATTTGCCAAGAGAACTTCTTATTCGACTGAACTATCGGTTGCTTTTATATCCTCGAATGCCTGCAATTATTGTTAATTGCGATGCTCATTATATTTTTTTTCAATATATAAACATATTTTTCTGGAGAAAGAAAGCGGTAAAATAATATGCAATTGATAACGCATATCTATACTCTCAAGGACTAGATAAGTATGATACTCAGCGAGCACGTGTCCACATGAAAAATGAGAAAAACATATTATGAGGGCAAAATTGCTTGAAATGGATGCATTTTAGTATTGATATTCCACATTATGAAATTACATGAAAATTATCGGGAGGAATTATGTGCCGGAATGTTTTTGTTTATTTTTTAAAAAATTATTTCTTTTCGTCCAAGTTTTGAAGGTGGCACACTTAAAGAAAATGACTTTCTCAAAAACTTCCCCGATTTATTCACTCAGTTGGGGCTGACTCGAACCTTTACGAATACGTGCGCTGGCAAACTACACTACCCGGCAATCTTTTTTTTATATAGTTAGATAGAATCGGAAAGAATCAGATGTGCAGTCATATCTTGATAGATATGACGTCATGTCTGTGGAGATATAGGCAGATATAATTAATATTTAATTGAAAGCGTCCCAAAGCAACGGTCGTAAATCCATTTTTCGGCTTTATCATTATCTCAATTATTTGCCAGATTTTTCTTCAAAGGTTGGCATTATTGCACTTTTCTGTTGACAACCAGTCTATCGGTGAATCCAGAGTAAGATTCGGAGGTCGATCATCGGTAGATAACCATCCGTTAGTAATTAATTATCGATTTTCGAATTAATTTATTATGTATGATTAATCAATTCCTATTCTTTATCACTATAATGATAAACATTCCGATTTTTTGAGGAAAAAAAAACTATGGAATCGGAGGGGGAAAACAGGAACTCAGTTTCTGTAAAACATCATGGCCAAGTATATGTTTGTATTCCTCAGAATCTCTCTTTGGAAAAAAATGAAATAATTTGAATAGCCAAGTTCACAAAGAATTCGAAATATTCCGCAAAATTGCTAAGGAAAAAAATGCCATTCAGTGGAAGATTATTCGTTAGGAAAATCAGAGACTTGGCCCTTCCGGATCCGAAATCATTGATAAAAACATATTGATACTTCAGTTTTTGTTTTTCTCCCCTACATGATTATATCAAAAATATTTTATTATAAAATGTAATATTATTATGAAAAGGAAAAATATTCAGCATCAGATTTGTTAGAAGTTGCCACATTATCCTCAAATTCTGAGACATGAGTAACATTGTTATCATTGTAGTGAAGATCCCAGTGACAATGCTGAGTCTCTACAATTATTGTCAAATTCTTCATGAAATTTCATTGAAACATCTTCTTTTACGTTCGCAAGGTCCAGATTCATCTTCAATGGCACCAAGTGAAATAATTGAAGAAATTGCAGCTTCACTATCATCAGGATTTCCATTTTCATTAGTCATTTCTGTCAAAAAATGGCTTTGGAAAAATTTCACGAAAAATTATTGAACACTTCTACCCCATTTATAAGCTAAGCTGAACATATTTAAAGGAGAATCATTCGAAGTGGTGTAATTTATTTAAAAAACGGTCATACATATACGTCAAATAGAAAATCTTTCTTTTGGAGTCACTCGATAATTAACAATTCGTCATTACCTTGTCCACATCCATAGAGAATGAAAATGCTGCATCAATACTATTCTTTTCTTTCTGAGTAGCTAACGGATCTTCATCAACTGCCGATGCATTCAAAAGAATCTGAAAATGCGATTCAATTGAGTAAATGGGAGAGTCTGTCTTTTTTTAGAGACATCTCGAAAGAGCTCTTTTGAATTACAACAGACATTAATATATACATACTCCATGTTTTTTCATGAAATTTTGATAATCTTCAGCATACTTTTCCTTCAATACGGTCACTTTTTTGTAACATGAGGAGTGATAGCCTATGAATTCAACGGACTCCTTTGTTACCTCAACGTCGTGATACTTGAAGTTTTTCTCTCTACGGTATAATAATTTTGAGAGACAATTCTGAAAGGTTTCTTCGTCAAAATTAATAATAGAGTCTGTTAGGCCACATCAAAAACACTTCTTCATTTTTCATAGTAATCAACTGCACGAATCCACTCGAACTGAAGTTGTAAACAACAGAACATGTTTCCAAACACTGAGAACTGTCTTTTTCTATTACTCAGGAAAAGGGCATGTGCATTCTCTTCCACGCACAGCTGTTATGCTGCGTCTTCTTCTATCACACAGAAGGATATGTCACACATAACTGCCGGATGACTAACTATAGTCAGGACCAAGGAAGAGAAGGAAAAGAAGGAGCATACGTCACACCGCTCGCTTGCTTCTGCATTTGAATTTCAAAGCTTGGCTACCGTCAATATCAATCGATTTTTCGAAGGCAGCCTAATACTACCGTGTTTGTCATAATATTATCTTCAATTCTGTATCTACTTTAATAAAATTACAGATAAATCTAAAAATATCAAAAATCGTTAATTCTATCAATTTTAATTAATCATAGGGTCCACCTTCATTGGTATCTTGCACTAATATATCATCACCTTGGAATCAAAACAGCGTAACTGCTCCCCTTTTGCATAGCACTCACGCCACTTTCTCCCTGAGTCAACGACATCAATTGCATCTTTAAAGAAGATTAATAATGAATTATTAATTTTTGCCGTAATATAATACCAAACTTCGTCAGTTTTTCGTTAAAAAACTTGTTTCATTATAAAACCATAAAATTTGAAATTTATGGATGTTTTCGCTTTAGAATCAAAAAGGCGTAAGTGTTATGAATTTACAAATACTCGTTTTTCAATAAATCGTTAATGTTCATTAAATTCTGACGGACAGCCTGGACAGATTCTCTCAAAATCCGTTTGAGAACAGAAAAAAATTCACCAGACCACTTCCCTCCCTACATTTCCTCCAAACGGTACAAACGGAATCTTCATAACTAAAAAAAAAAATCACGAATGAATTCATCAAGTTGGCAACATCGCTTGAAAATATCTCGATAAATAAACGAAGAGCTTTAACAAGAAATAACCAATCAGAAAGCCACCCAAGAGCAATCGACACCCTCTAACTTCCATTAATTTGGTAACTTTTTCCATACAACCCAAACAAAAGGACGAAAGAATAGGAAATAGAAATATATGAGATTCTGCACATGTCCACATATACTGTGAGTGCCTTGCGTGTAGCTGCGAAATACGCACTTTCAGTTTGACTCATAGTGATCCCCGTTGTAACACATGTGCGCTCTTCTCCATTGATAACCTCTCCGAGATAACGGCAAGAAAAAGCGGGAGCGATTCACCTGTGGAATTTTGCAGAACTAATCGTCAAATCCCTGGATTTCTCTGAGGTGAGATTTTGAAATATTTAAATTTTTTTCCACAGAAAAAAAAACATATTTTTGTTCTATAGTCACTCAGTTAATCGGGTTTTACCCTCGACTTTTCTTCTGGTTTTTCTTGAGTTGATTTACCTGCAGGCCAAATGTATAGATCCAATCCTACTCTCACGTTTCTATAACGTTTATTACTATAATCCCTAAAAGAGGAACTCGTTGCAATTACTTTATTACACCCCTTGGTCCCGAATATCAAGTGCAATAATGACGGCTGGGGAAATTTCCCCCAGTACCTGAACTCCTTCCTCCACCAAGTCCTCGCGAAACAGCACTTAACAGTTGAGGCTTAACTGAAAACAACCAATTACCTTTTGAGCGTAATTCGCGTTCCACACCTCCATCTCTCACGATTTACCTGAACTAGTACGAGTAAACATTAGGAGAATTTTGGCTGTACAATCGTCAACCAAAGTTCGTAAAAGATTTAAACATACACTTCATCTAGTTCGTTCGTGAACTTTAGTTGAAAATTGTAAAGTCGAAGGACCAAATATCAGCTCCACGCTTGGGCGGCATAATTAAGAAAAAATAACATAAATATTAAGAATTTATAAAAATTAAGAGTCGAACAATAAAATTAAATTATCATACAGCTTGAACTTATGTTACTCCTGTGAATATACTCAGGAGTAACTAATGCAAATACTTGTAAAATAGATTGTTCTATCTTACGAAGAATATAAAAATTTCGTGCAAAAATTGTTCGGTATTCACCAACGATTCAGCATCCCCTAGCTAGAATAAACTCCTAGTCTCAAAGGAAAATGTAAGTTGAGCTCATTGGTGAATGACGCAGCAACGCAATAACCCAAAGCCGTTTGTATTGATTCTGGCCATTGGAGAATCGCCGGAAGACCAGTTCCAGTCCGATATTCGGTACAGTCAAGAACATTTTTTTATTTGAACGTCGTACTTTTTTTTGGTCAAATGTCATCAAATCATAAAGTTGAATCACTTAATTTTACACATAAATTTTCTTCTTTAATTTCAATTGAATTAAAAACGTACAAATGTCAATATTGACCCGAAGTCGAAACTTCGACGCCTGTTTGCTCGCCAAATTGTTTGTATCAGAAGAATTTGGAGTGTATCCTATCCAATCAATGTCTTTTGAATGCTCGTTTTATTCTCCTCGATGTTATTTCCTAAAATACATCGAGGAGAATGATATGAGAATGTTCCCAAGTACTCGTTGAATCCCTTTCAAGCTCTCCCCTATTTGGGTTCTAAGATGGGTGACTTTTCAATCCATACTTGATTGCACATTACTACAATTTATTTATAGGTTGAAGCAAAAAATTAAGGCTATTTTTTGCGGTTTATTACACGGATTATGCAAAAAAAACAAATCTGTCACGAGGTTCTCGAGATATTGAACATCTTTCAGTTATCATTTATCACAAATACTTATCGATGAATGGTCAAAACAAGCAGTCTTTCAAGTAATTTCGAATTATTGATTGGAGGTACTGAATAAGTTTATTTCTGAATGTTAATTCTTCACGAATCTCTTCTGGAAACTATCATTCTCAACGAATCGAATGAACAAATATATCGTCGGCTTAGAATCAAAGGGGCTTAAGTCCAGTGTGCAAGCGTAGTACTTACGCCCTTTTGTTTCTAAGGCGACGATATGTTCGTGTGGAATTATTCTACCTGAAATTTTTGAATATTCCCCTTCACTTTGACTCATCATTAGTATCCTAGAAAATGGATAATGGGCAGTGACCACTCCGTTACAGGTGCAGGTAGTAAAAGATATCAATAGCAGGTAGGTCAACGTAGGATCTCCTCCTATTGTTTGCCGTCTCAACGAATCAAAATTCGCTAATAAACTGAGTCACCATCCCTCCTACGCTACCCCTACGGCACATCGACCTTCACCCATCATCGTCTTCAGAATGAGATTAGTTTAAAAGAAATACGCAAAGTGTCAACTTCGCTTAGACTGCAGAGAACTCTTCTGTAATCACGGCATTTTTTATAAAACGTACTACATTCCTAGTGACCTTCGCAATACTTTAGAAAGATTTTTCTACCTGTACCCCTCTACGAGTTCAAACGACGCAGCTATCCTGGGCAGCTGATCAAAAGTGCTCGATCCCCCTCTTTCAAAAACTAGACCCCACCACGGACCTTGCGTAAGTTTCCAGCTTGTGTAGTAGAATATTACTACAATTATAAATAACAATTATAATAACAATTTTGGTGATATTATTTTCAAAATAATAAGAATATCCAGACGAGAGTGGAGCAAAATGGAACGTTTTCAATAGTCAATCATTCGACATCGACTGAATGAATTTCAATGTTTGTTTCTTCACTTTAGAGTTTGCAAAAGAGGCTTCGAAATTATTTTTAAAAAACCGTTAGATTTCATCCAGCTGATCTCGAGTCTTCGACCATTGATGTGTTTCACTTAACCACATTTTCCTTTGCTACTAAAAAATATAAATTATTTGAATACTCGAGAATTTCCCTAATCTTTTGTTATTTTTATTTTTTTTAAGAATGGCTTGTTTTGATAACTGTTTTATCTGTGACGAAAAACTGGACAACGATGATGAGATCAAAATGGTGAAGCAAAAAGGCATCAATACATTTATCGAAAAGAGTAAAAACTATGGAGACAATAAATGGCCAATACTGGAGAAAGTAACAGAAGTGAAAGTTCATCAAAATTGTGCAAAAAACTATAGTTTGGGCAGAAAGGTGAAGATTGCTGCAGTTTCACCAATACCATCAACATCGCATGAAGCTGAAGAATTTGATTTTGAATCCAATTGTTTATTATGTAGCAGTAAATGCCATCCAGGACCTAAACTTTGGACTCTCGTGAAAACACAACAGCAACAGGAACGTATAGAAAAATGGATTAATCTTCGTGAAGATGATTGGGCTGAAACGGTAAAACAGAGAATTAATTCTATATCATTAGTGGAAATGAATGCTCGGTTTCATCAATCATGTTACAAACAATTTGCCCGTAAGCCATTAACAAATGAACGAGGAAGACCTAAATTATCTAATTTGGAGGATGCTTTCGCTGATGTATATCGTTTTATGGAAGAGAACGAGGATTCTCCATTTCTTCTCAGTGAGTTGATGGAGAAATTGCAAGACTTCTCTGTAGTCGCAGCCACATTCAAACAGAAGTTAATCAACAAATATGGTTCCGATATTCTCATAATGGCACGCAAGGGAACGCAAAGTGTAGTATGTTTCCAGAACACAGCCCATAAAATCTTAATGGACTCTTGCGAGAGTAAGAAAACCATTACTGAAACGCAAGAAAGACTACAAGTAGTTCGTACTGCAGCAGAAATTGTACGAGAGGACATCAGGAGTAGAGCCAACGACACGTCATCATCTCCAACATGTCAAGAGCCGCCATCCGAAGCTGATAATGATGCCCCTGAAACGCTGGGGACTTTTCTGGATGTTGTGCTACTGAAAGGGAAGAAAAATCGAGATGATGAAATCATCACGAAACGTAATAGTATCGCTCATTCCATTATATCGATGGCACGACCAAGGACCTCTATTTCAACAGTTCAATCAGCAAAACCACCACCTGCACCAGAATCAACCCTGACGATGACATCCTGTTCATGCAAAGAAAACTGCTCAAATCGTTGTGGATGCAGAAAAGCCGGGATCAAGTGTTCAAGTGTGTGCTCAGGGTGCCATGGCAATTCCTGTACAAATTCCATCGAAGGTGATTTGCCCTCTGATTCGGCATTAGATCCCAATCATTGTGATGACAGCTTGATTGACGGTTTCGATTCTTTAATAAATGAAAACAGGCATGAAGCATATACGGATCAACAAACTGATGAACCTTTACAAAATTCAGATGAGATTGATTCAATGATAATTGAAAATGATCATTCCGCGGCTAGTGATGAGGTAGTAGAGAAGAAAAAACCACGTTTAGTTTGAATCGTACCACTAAGTTCCTATAATTTTGTTGATTTATGGTTGAATTGAAATCCTTTCATAGTTCAGTTCATAATAATAGTTATAATTATAATTAAAACCTCGCAATATTTTATGACGATTCATTTTATATGAAATAATGAAATTATTTTTCAATGTGAGAAGAGGTTAAGAACGTTTATCTGCTGTCAAATATAGAACGATTTTATTAACAAGCTGATCTATTCATTCAACAACATTCATTCCATTCCTGCAAACGATAGTTTGAAATTATTCAAAAGATTACTCGTTTTGTGTATTTATGTTTTGTAATTTCAAATAAATGGCTGAACGAAATAATCAGAACCATTCGAGCGGCAATGCTTTGAATTATGTGCTTGCGGCGTGTTTGATCGTCGTCGCAAAGAGGTGGAGCTATAAGCAGCTGATAATTGATAAACAAACCATCTTTCACCAATGGTTCTCCCTCATTTTATGTAACAAATTTTGTCAGCAGCAACATGGAGTTTTCGTTCTTCAAGTAATTACAATGTAATAGAGGATATGAATGACTAAAATAGGTCTTGTCGGAGCTGCCGCTAGTTTTTTTAATAACTGAAATCACATTGACGACATTATCTGCGGGATATTTTCATATTTTATTGGATGATAGTGAAAAGTCACCCAGCATTCGTAAATTTTTGAGAAAGAGAATGACGTTAAGTGCGCTTCATTTGGGCTTCCTCAGGTTCTGGAAACCCATAATACAAAAAATTGAAGCAAAAAAAGGAGAGGAAAATTGTTGTTTGTCAAATTATGCGATCGACAACCAGTACTTTATTTTTTTTTGTATTATGGTCTTTCAGAACCTTAGGAAGCCTGAATATAGTGGGCAAAACGTCGTTTTTCTGACAATTATTTAGCATTGTTGAATTGAATAATCCGAACGTCCCATGACCCATGCAACCAAAATTTATTAACATAAAAATGAATATCCGAATTAGATTTTTAGCAAACGTTGGATAATTTCTGATCATATTACAGTTCGGCCCACCGTTCATCTACCAACAGAGTGATTTTTTCATCTGAATTTCTCTCCGTGGAGGAACATTACAAAAAAACACAGTATCATGCCAGCATTAACAACAGGAGAACCTGGACCTGGCAAAGGTGGAGGAACGTGTCCACCTCCTTCAAAATTACAATTTCAGTTAAAGGGTGATCTAATTACTGATAAAGTAAGTTATCACGTGATTTCTATTTGAATTAATTGCTGTAATATTTTATCGATAGATTTTGTAGAATATCTCGGGAAATAAGCGACATAGGGCAATTTTGCCTGAATCCTTTTTTTTTGAAAATTCACGATCTATTTCCCACATTTGCCAATCGTAAAATATACATCTCCAATATGAACCAAAACTTTGGCTTTAAAATTCTTCTCCCTTTTTTTTTCGCTTCTTACAGTCATTGCAAAGTACAAGGAATATGCTGGAGCTATGCGACGAGGTGAGTCATTTTCAAATTAAAAATTAAACAAAAAAAACTTGAAATGAATATATTCTATATATATAGACATAATGCCGTTTCAATCTACCTTTATCTTCCGCATTTATTCTGTCACTCACATCAAAATCAATTAATCGCCATCAAATCAGGTTCACGAATGACCATTAATTCATAAATATCATAATTACGATCAATTCCCTTCCTCTTTTCAATTTTTTCGAGAATATCTCTGGTTCTGTAGGTCGTAGCGACCTGGGGCTGATCTTAAATGATAGATGAGCTCATTTTCCATCAGTTCATATTACTCAAAAGGAAACTGATCCATTTTTTGAGTACTTATAGCGCAAAACTCACTTTCAGAAAGTGGCGTATGAGTATTTGAAAAATTGATGAAAAAAAAATTTGAACCACTATAAATAGAAGAGAAATGACTTATTTTAAATGAGAAAGACTTACAGCTCACTTTTCATTAACGATCAACTCCTATCACTGAAAAAGTGATTTTTACGATTTTCGAAAGAAATACCTCTTCAAAACTTGGTCAAAAAAGTCAAATTTTCAAAAAATTCAAAAAATTAATTTTGACACATGTTTTTCACCTAAAATTTTCTCAGCTTTTCAATGGAATCATCAGAAAATCTTCATCTCGAACCGTTCAATTGGAATGTGTTCATTTCACCCCACCTTCCTTTATGTATACTTATATACTAATAATGAGGAAAAAAATGCTTACTTTTTTACTAAACAATACTAATACTCTCACACTTTAATACTCGTGGTGGTTGTGTGTGTTTTGCTATCTCTGTGCGAATAGAGCAAGGAAGCTGCCATCTGCGCTCTGGTCGGCCTCGACGATCAGGGAGGTGAGTTAAACTGCCCTACTAATAGTAATTTGAATAATTACGTGAATAAAAAAAAAATAATACTGTATTCAATAAATATAATGATCCTTTCTTCATTTATTTATTTGTATTTTGGTCTTTCGTTTATAATTGCGATTTTTAATGACCGATTTATGAGAAAAAAAAAATATCAGAATTTTTTTTCTTCGAAATCTTTGAATTGTTCAGACTGTAGTGAGAACTAAGAAAATTGATGTAGAGCAATAATAAACGATGAACTATTTGTATGTGCAATTCGATATCAATTATCAATAAACGATAGGTACCCAGGAAAAAATGTTCAGATCTGATCAGATCAAATTAGATCTCATCAGATCTGAGTTCCTTAGATCTGATCAGATCTGAGAATTGGCACGCTCTGAACAGATCTAATTTGATCTAATTAGATCGGAGTTTCTCAGATCTGATCAGATCTAATTAGATCTGATCAGATCCAACTAGATCTGATGAGATCTGATGAGCCAATATAGATAAACTCAATCAGATCCAGTTAGATCTGACCAGATCTAGTTGGATCTGACCAGATCTAGTTGAATCTAATCAGATCTAGTTAGATCTAAACAGATCCGATCAGACTTAGATCTAATTGGATCTAATTAGATCCAATTAGATCTGAACAGATCTATTCATATCTATTCATATTAAAAATGTCCATTTTGTCAGATCTAATTAGATCTGATCAGATCTAATTTGATCTGATCAGATCTGAACATTTTTTCCCGGGTAATAAGTTCTTAGGAGTGAATTTTTCTTTCCTTCACGCGATTTCGCCAATTTTTTTTTCTTGGCCCTCATAGGCTGGTGGGTGGGTGCAATCGTCCTAACAAAATTTATTGATTTATTTATTTACTTGTGACTGAAAATTATTGAAAAATTTTGTGATCATAAGATATTTTTACCTTTGAGAACCTTTAAACAATGACTTTCATTAAATACTCACTGATTTTTTATCACCACAATCACCACTAGCTACCACCACATCAATTTCAACGCCACCAACAAAAATTAAAAAAAAAACAAAAACTTCCTCGTGGAATCAAGAAATTTATTAGTAAAAAATATTTTAAGAAATTGAGTTTCAAGGTTCGTTGCATCACTCAAAAGAGATTCAAAAGTTATTTACTACCGCTCTTGCGGTAAATTAAAAACATTTGATTTAGAATTATCATAGAAAACTGCAAAGTAGCAAGTGTCTCAATCGATTGAAAAATTGAAGCAATTAAATTCATTTATTCTTCATTATTCTCTTTTTTTTGGTTCTTGTTTTCGTGAATTGAACAGCGCAATTGGACCGAATCGAGGAGGGCATGGATCGGATACATGCAGATATGCGTGAAGCTGAAAAAAATCTCACGGGGATGGAAAAATGCTGTGGTCTTTGCGTGCTACCATGGAACAAGTATTTTACTCATTAAATAAACAATTAATTATTCTTATTTAAATTAATTCAGTAGTGAAGAGGTAAAACTGCGAATATCTCGGAAACTAATGGAGATACGCCCTTTTTGTCCGAATTCTTGTTTGTAGAGAATTTCGAGAGCTAAGAGAAAGGATCAGGGCAAAACCGCTCTATCTCGCTTATTTTCCGAAATATTCTTCAAAAAACAAAGAAAAACAAAGTTTTGACCTATTCACTACTGAATTAAAAAATAAAATTATGTTAATTGTTTACCTTTCTTTTTAATCAACAATTTCAAGGGGTGCAAGCTTCAAAGAGGACGAAGGCACGTGGAAGGGTAATGACGATGGAAAAATCGTTAGTAATCAACCACAACGTGTTATGGATGATCGCAAAGGATTAGGACCACAGGCTGGTTATATAGCTAAAATAACTGATGATGCACGTGAAAGTGAAATGGAAGATAATATGAAACAGGTCAATACAATGATTGGTAATTTGAGAAATATGGCTATTGATATGGGAAGTGAACTTGAAAATCAAAATCGACAAATTTATAGGATCAATGATAAGGTAATGATCTATTTAATTTTATGTAAGTCTAAGAGAAACCAGAATAACGTGAATCTAATTTAAGGGAGTTCATCCGGTAACTGAATTAACAGACCAATAATTATGAAAAAATTTGAATATACTTCTGAAAATCTAAAAAGTCACCTGTTAAAATTTCAAACTCTTCGGATATCTTATTCGGGAGAAATTAATAAATAAAGATTTTTCAATTAACACGGTCCCTTATGGGTTTTCGTCTATAAACATGAAATTTGTGGCAATTAACAGGTTTTTTGGGGAGAAACTTCTATAATGGATAAATAAATATGTCAAGAACAGTTTGAGAGCTTCCTCAAATGCATTAGATACTTGGTGATTTAAGAGTAAATGAATTTGTCTCGAAAAATGCTGATTTTTGGGAAGTTAACCTTTGTCTTACTCGCATGACAGTGACGTCAGAACCGCGCGCTTTTTGAAATCAATAAGAATGCTTTCCGAATAACGCAATGTATGCTATGCTTGCACATTAAATCATACAAAACTAGTTGGAAATGTGCTGAATTGACCTTTCTCTATTTGATCTTCAAAAAAATTATTTCTATAAATTCGATTTTTCACAAAAAAACAATTATGATCGACGAACAAGAATTTCTAGTACATAGCAGCTGTACAGGTTACGACTACGTTAGTCGTATAACCACTACGCTAGTCGTGATAATTTTTCGTACTATTAAATCCCATACCGGATGAACTTCCTTAATTTTGGAGTGAAAGCGTTCGCGAAAAAATTGGAAAAAATTCAAAAAAATCCTTTAGTATGTCCAGACTGTTGATGAATTTTTCCCGATTTTTTTGTGAATTCCTTCACTCCGTAAATAAAAATCTTATAACAAAGTGGAATAAGCTTAAAGCTATCAATATAAAAAAAACTGATTGCAGAGGGAAATTGTCCCATTGTTTAATTAAATCAATTAATTCATACCTTTCATTAATCACATTATCATTAATTCCAGGGAGAATCCAACGATACCAGAGTACAAGACGCAAAAAAACGAGCCCAACAGCTTCTCAAATAAGCAATTTATTTCATCACAACAGATATTTTTTTGCAAATTAGTTGAATCATCTCCTCTTCTCCCTTAGACATGGCGGAGAAGAAAAAATCCTCCGCTAATTATGTAAATTATATTTTCCTCGAAATTGACGGAAAAATGAATTGAAAAAACAGAGGAGAAAAGTAATATTTATAATTAGGACCGGGCCGTTGAATTGCTGCTTTTACTAAGCTGAAGTTATCTCTTATCTTTATCTTTGTGTTAATGGCATCTGACTTATACTGTCATCCGGCCGTTATGCCTCGGTGAGGGACTTTTCATTTTTTTTGTGTAGTTGTAGATAATTTTTTAGTTGTAGATAATTTTTGTTGGATTTTTTTGGTCTTTTTGTGGTCAGTGCTCAACTTTTATGAGCACTCCCGAAAAACTTGTCCGGAGCCGGGAATCAAACCCGGGCCTACGGCGTGTGAACTTCGACCACTAAGCTACAACGCTACTAAGCCGGACTTAAGCTGAAGTTGACTGTATTAAAACACATGTCAGAAGATTTCGAACTGTCACCTTTTGACACATTCGATGATGAATTGCAAGGTCGATTTCTCAATTCGTAGACCAATTTTAATTTATACATGTTATTTTGTTGAAAAATAGTATATTACCTAACAAGTGCGGTAAAGTCCTTTTCTGACGAGTATAAAGTTGCAAAACGAGCCGAAGACGAGTTTTGTAATGATACGAGTCTAAAAATCTTTACCGCACGTGTAAAGTACTGTTTTTTTACGCACAACGCGTAGCGTGCGAAAAGTGGCTACTTTCCGCACGGCGTGCGGAAAAATGGAAAAAAGCATTCGGTGACTCATTACAATACATATGACTGTACCACAAGGAACAAAAAATAATAGAGTTGATATTTAAAAAAAAAAATGTACAAAAATTTGGGCTATTCATGCCCAGTTGACTGAATATATAAAGTATATAAAAACCATAAATTATTAAACAATATCTGGTAACAAGGAAATAATAAAGACTGATACGAATACGCCACAATTGCCATCATGTAACACTAAATATGTTAAATTCTGATAAATTTTAAAAAGTGAAAAAAAATATTTAATATATGAATACATACATTTTCTGACAACACATACATGCCAACATTTTCTAAAAATATGTTTTCTCGACGATTTGTACAATGTTTGTGAGTTTCGTTACCTACTGTATTTTTGTCAATCCTTGTATAATTGTATTTGGATTATTAATAAATGCCATTGTTCAGAAGATAATTATCTCGCTGATGAAGAATGATTATTGAAATATTCTTTTAAGGTAGTATTCCAGCAAACTCGAGTATAGTTAATTCATTACTTTTTTGATGCCGTATCAAAGATAATATTTTTTTACATTTTTCTGAATTTTTTCACAATTTTTGTCCGTGTAGTTTATGAGATATGAATTATCAAAGTTACTGAAAATACCGGTATTGGAGATGGAACGCCCTAAATCGGACGGAAATAACGAAATTACTAAAAAACCACAGGATCGACCCATTATTTAAAAACAATTGGCGAAGAAAACAGCATTCTAACTAAATAATAGAAGAAAAAAATATTCGATTCACCGTATACTTATTGAGAAATTTTAATTAGAAGGTAGTCATAACTATTCGCCTCTCTCTCTATCTCGTGCATGCGATAGGAGATTAGTAATGTGAGAAAAATTCGAGAAAAAAAAATCATATTCACAAGCTGAAAATATGACTTTCGAATAGTTTAATCACTCTTTCGGGTAAATTAAAGCACATTTTCCCGAATTATCAGCAAATAATTGGAAATTAACCTACAGATTCTCATTTTTTTCTGTTATATCGACTGTACTCTGGGATACTACCTTAATCCCTCTTCTATCAGTAACCAAGAAACACTCAATCCTTCAATTGATAAAAAAGATTGTCAAGTGTCCTAATTACCGACTAGCTTATTGTCAAGAAACATATGTCATTCTTTCAAAGTAAAGAACTAAAGAAAAGTACTTATATTCTGAATAATGATGGGTGATTTTTCATCGACTTCATAAGATCGATTTTTTTTTTACATAAAATTGATCGTTTTGGGCAATTTTTAAAAATTCGATTACTCGATTCTTCGATTCTTTTCTAGCAGAATCGAATCGATTTTTTTTTTAAACAGCAACAATAAAATTTAGTCTTTTGAGATCAAAATTATGATCAAATGATGAGGGAAACTTCGAGCAATTATATGAAATAAAGTTGAATATTCAAGGATATCCAAGTAGTTCCGATAATCTATGTTTTCTTCTCAATTTTGGTCACTTTCGATACAGTCACATGAGAAGATTTTTTGAAAATTTACTTAACACATAGTTACCGGATGAATCAAGCCGAAAATAACTTTTGAAAAAAATTAAATTAACAATAATGTATTTATTATCAATAATGTATGAGTTAAGAAAAAAAACGATTACCGATCTGAACTAATAAAAATGTGTTTTTTTCTTCGTTATTCTACCATTCTTCAACTTTTTTTTTTTTTGCAACAAATCAATCCATTATACTTGGCTCAGAAAAATCCTCATATATAGCTGTATCGACAATTCTTCCCACATTTTTTGCGGATAATTTTCCGATAATTTTGCTGATAATTTGATAACTTGAATGTGTCAATATAGTTAGTTATCGTAGTTTATTTCCGTCTTATTGCCAAATACTTGACGGTAATTTTGCAGATTCTTTGTTGACAAAAAGTCGTCAATTTGTCAGTGGCTTGTTTTCTGGGTAAATGACCTCAAGATTCGGGATAATTTCGCTGATAACTCTGATGTTTGATACCTTTATAATATCTCAGTTGCGGCAATATTGTCCGCAATTTTGTCGACAATTCTGCAGCAACATTTCGGATCTCATGTCAACAATTGTTCGAAAATATGCCGGCAATTTGTTTTATGAGCGATTCGTCGATGTTCTCATTTCGATGTTTTTTTTGAAAAAATCGATTTTCAAAAAATTGTTTGTGATGAAGATCGATTTTTTTTCGGAGATCCCCCCATCACTAATTTTGAAGGACAAACTTGACAAAATCTTTCAAAAACCATTCAAAAACGAGAAAAAAAAATCCATCAAACCACATCTCTCCCTGCGTTTCCTTCAAACGGTACCAAAGAAATCTTCATAACCATCAAAAAAAAAATTCATCAATAAATTTTCATCAAGTTGGCAACATTGCTCCAAAATATCTCGACAAATGAACGTAGAGCTTCAACAAGAAATGACCAATCAGAAACTCATCCAATAGCAATCAACGCCCCCTCACTCTCATTAGCTCGATGACTTTCTCTATAACCCAAAAAAAAAAAGAAGAAAAAATAGAAAAATAGAAATATATAATATCAAATGTTGTACATGACTACATCACATCATACTGTGAGTGCCTTGCGTGCAGCTTCGTGATACGCCCTTCCAGTCCGACTCATCGCCAATTTCACTTGTGTGTCACACATGTAAATTAAAAATTCCGTTTCATTGATAAAAAAAAATTCCTCCTGATAAAGACCGAAAATAAGCCGGAGAGAAATTCACCTGTGGAATTTTGCAGAACTAACGGTTAAATTCCAGGATTTCTGTCAGGTAAGATTTTTTCAAATATTTTTTTTCTTCAATTTTTTCAAATTTTTAAAGTACTTTTTACTTAAAAAATTCTAGTTTTAAGAACTAAAAAAAAAAAAAAATTATTTTGTATAATTCGATGAATCTTTAGTCATCGCAAGTAATAGGCATTTTTCAGGAAATCACTTCCGGCATCAATAACGAGAATTTCTCGAGTTAAAAAAAAATGTGAAGTCAACTTCTAAGATTTAAAATTAAAATAAAAAAAACAACTTTAACGTCAAGTTCAAAGTTGATTTCTTGGACTGTAAAAAAAAGGGCAGTGCCAATGACAGCTCTTGAAAAATAGTGTAACTAACATTCAATAATGTCATATGTTGTATTATATATATATAGGGTCACACGACCAATAGATGAACACTGACCAAAAGATGGACGGTTTCTATTATCGAGGATTTTCATAAAAAATGAATGATTCTCATACTTTTAACGTCAATTCCTGATTATTACATTCATATAGATTTACAAACTATTTATTACATACAAATTGATCGAAATTTAAAATCATACCACTGCAAATATGCAAGTGTCCATCTATTGGGGGTTCAAGTTATTTCCCAGTTTTTCCTCGATTTTCTTTAATTATTTCTACATTATTCGAGTTTAATTGATTTTCAGTCGATTCACTGTATATTTTTCTGAACATCATTATTTTCTGCAACTTTTCAACGAGATTCGCCTATTTTATATAAATTAATAAAGTCTAATATTTCCTTAACCGTCCATCTATTGGTCATGTTACCCTATTATTTACATATATATAATATACTCGCGCATGGATAAATGCAAGTAAACTCATTGGTAAACCGCGCAGCAACGCAATGACCCATGCCCGTTTGTATTGATTTTGGCCATTGAAGAACCAAAAGAAGACCAGTTCCAGTCCGATGTTCGTTATCGTCAGTCACATTTTTTTAAAACTCCGCTATTTTTTTGGTAAAATTATCATGTTTAAAAAAAATACAAAATTCAAATAACTTAATAATTTTTACACATTTTTATTTTTTTTCTATTTTTAAGTTAATGCAATTTTTGAAGAAAACGTGCGAATGTCAATGTTGAATTAGATTTTAATTCAAGGTTGTGCAATCGGTTGAAAAATATAAATACAGAAAACTGTTCTGTCTTTTACGTTTTTCTGCAAGTGATTTTTCGACAAATGTCATGTTTTTTTTTTTCTTTTTTTTTAGTTACAGTTACACTGGAATAAAGTGGGAAACACTTTGGACACGACACTTCAAGGGGCTAATATAAAATAGCGGGAAAAAATATATATATATTATATATATATATAACACAGAATCATGCCAGCACCAACAACAGCAGAGCCTGCACCTGGCGAGGGTGGTCCACCTCGTACAGAATTACAAGAATTACAGTTAAAGTCCGGTCAAGTTACTGATGAAGTAAGTTTTCAAGTGATTTTTACTAAAAAAAAAAAAAAAAAAAAAAAAGTTGGATGTTTTATTTATCAATAAAATTTTTTAAAAAATTATGTAGAATGTCTTGGAGAGTTAGCGAGATAAGGGCGATTTTGCCCTAATTTTTTTTTGAAGCTTTTTGAAATTTTTTTTATAAATAAGAGGAAGGATTTGGGGAAAAAAGGGCGTATCTCGCTTAGTCTCCAAGATATTCGCTAAAAAAGAGCCGAATTCGGTAGACTGAGAAAAATAAAATTTTGTTAGAAAATTTATTTAGTTGGAGAGTGGGGCAAAATGGGCCCTCATTGTAACATGATTAAGGATTTTTTTTTCGGAATGAAGGACTTGACGAAAAAATGTGAAAAAATTTGAGAAAATCCTTCAACATGTCTGTATTGTTTGTGAATTTTTTCAGATTTTTTGGAGCAACCGCTGCTTTTTAAAAAAATCTCGAGTCATCCCATCTTCTAGGTCCATTTTTCTCTACTCTCTCCTAGTTGGAAGAAATTTACTTTACTCCAGAAAATTCCAATATATATAGATATAAAAATTGTAAAGGAAAATTTTGTTGAAAGGCAATTTTTTTGCTACTAGAATTTTTTTCTCAGTTTAGTGAAATGGTGAAATCAAATAAATCGTTCTTTTTTTTTTGTTTTTTTTTTGTAGAGATTATCCCGGAAAATAAGCGAGATGAGGCGATTTTGTGCTAATTCTTTTTTCGGAGCTCCTGAAATTCATTAGAAGGATGGAGTTAGGGAAAAGGGCGTATCTCGCTTAGTTTCCGAGATATTTGAAAAAAGGAGTGAAACCGAATAAATCATTTTTTTTTGAATTTTTTGAGGATATCTCGGAAAATAAGCGGGATAGGGCGATTTTGCCCAAATCTAATTTCATAGCTCTTGAAATTGTCGATAAAAAAGGGTTCGGGGGAAAAGGGCGTATCTCGCTTAGTTTCCGAGATATTTGAAAGAAGGACTGAAACCGAAAAAATAATAATTTTATTTTTCTAATTTTTTGAGGATATCTCAGAAAATAAGTGAGATAGGGCGATTTTGCCCCAATCTACTTTCATGGCTCTTGAAATTGTCTATAAAAAAGGGTTCCGGAGAAAAAGGGCGTATCTCGCTTAGTCTCCGAGATATTCGCTAAAAAGGAGTGAATTTCGGTAGTAAAAAAATAAAATCGAATAAATCGTTCTTTTTGGAGTTTTTTGAAGATATCTCGGAAAATAAGCGAGATAGGACGATTTTGCTCCAATCCTGTTTTGTAGCTCTTGATTTCTTCTACAGAATAGGATGAGAGCAAAAGGGCGTCTCTCGCTTAGTTGCCGAGATATTAAAGGAAAAAAAAAAGTATGAAAAATAGAAAAAATTAGTCTTTTTTTGATAGTTTTCTGAGGATATCTCGGAAAATAAGCGAGATGGGGCGATTTTGCCCTAATTTTTCTAGTAGCTTTTGGAATCCTCTATCAAAGGATGAAAACGAAATTTCCCTATCTCATTTAATTTCCAAGATTTTCGCAAAAAAATGATTTTTTAAAATAGATGTGTCCTTTTCATCTTTTGGCTACTCACTTCTTCAATTATTTCACAAATTTCAATGAATTTTTTTTCATATTGCTCTTGATAATTCAATGAGATTCATCAACTTGAAAATGAAATAAAATAAAAATTTTATTGAATTTTTGATTCAGAATAAATCAGAGAATTTTGCTCCCTTTCATCAAATTTTTTCATTGAAAAATTTGATAAAAATTGGAAAAATTCACGAAATTCACTTTTTTCGTCTTCATTAGGAGCTTCAATTTTTCAAGTGTGTGAGCGAGTACAGGTCAACCGAATCTACTAAAATTTCAATACTTTTTCCACATTTACCACCGAAAACTAAAAATAATTGGATGAAATGCAACGTTGCAAAACGTTTAATAAAGTGTTCTTCTAAAGAAAAAAAACTGGCAAAAAGGAGCAGGCAACAAGAAAAATCTGAAAAAATTCACGAAGATGCAGCAATATGTTTCCATAATTGTGTAATTTTTTCAGAATTTTCGGTCAAGCCCTTGACTCCAAAAAAAAATAATTTCCCATCCTCTACTCGCTCAACAAAAGAAAATGATTTTTTTTAATTGACAAATAATACCTCCAAACATTTAATTGCATTAATAATTAAAAATTTACAAAGGATTTCAATATTTCACCAAAACTTTGGCTCTAAAATTCCTTTTTTCCTTTTTTTTTTCTTTTTACAGTCACTCGAAAGCACAAGGCGTATGCTGGCGCTATGCGAGGAGGTAAGTCATTACTCTAAAAAATTATAAAAAAAATGAAAAAACCCTAAAATTAAATATAAAAATAATAATATCGCGTTTCAATCTGCCTCTCTATCTTCCTCATTGTTTTTTCTGTCACTAAAAAAAAAAATAAGTCAGAATCAATTAATCGTCATCAAATTGATTTCATTAATGACCATTATCAATTCATAAATGTCATAATTATGACCAAAAAAAAAAATCCTCTGTCTCTCTATATATCTTTGGCACTTCGTTTTTTTGCAACAGCTAAATCAAAATTGTGTAATCTTCAGTATTCTCTCTCTATATATATATGACTATGGCATTGTGAATTTAAAAAAAAAAGTTCATTTGTGTCTTTTTTTGGGGTATTTCTCTTCTCTGGACAATGCAAAGAAATAAAAAGAAATGTGCATATACTTATATTGCATACTATATATATCTATATTTCTGTCCAAAAATACGGAACGAGTGTCTAAAAATATGCACGTGAGATTATTGATTTCCTTTTTTTTTTACCTTTTTTTTGTAACTCTTCTTCAAGTGCAAAACTGTGTTACAGGATAGTTAATTGTTATTTCAAGCACAAAATAAGTAAAAAAAAAAAAAAAAAAAAATTTATCCACGAGGAATTCAATTGATCTATCTCATTCTGCACACAATGGAGAATTGATTTTTTATGTTTGAATGCAGAATAATAATTAAAAAAAAAAATTTCTATACTAAAATCATAAAAAGCGTACGAGGCTATTGATGTCGTCTAATCGTCAATGACGTATGTGTGTAATGGCCCTCTAATTACTGTCAATATTTAAATGTCTGCTTGCTTGGCTGTCAATGGTGTGTCTGACTATCTTGATCTGTTTTGTCCTAAAAAAAAAAAAAAAAAAAAAAAAAAAAAATTATAAATGAAGAAAATCGAAAAAAAAATTTCATTAAAAATAATGAAAAAAGGGCAATTGAATGTAATGTACATTGTGTATGTCGATGAACTAATCGACATATATATATATATATTTAAATATTAACAAAAAATTATGTGCCTTGTCTGGCTGCTCGAGTGCTTGCTCTTCGCATCCACGCAGACACACCCTTTATTTTTTTTTAATTCTCATTTTTTTTTATCTACCTCACTTTAATCGTAATGGAAACTGTGGCTGCTGATGTACATAAGATTTCACCGATTTTCCAAATAATTAGCTAAAAAAAAAAAATAAATTACAACACTGAAAAAAAACCCTGATGATAATAAAAATGATGAAAATTTTTTTTTTTGTATTTTGAAGAGTATGTGCATGAAAAAAATAATGAAACTGCAGAGAAAAAAAAATTAACAACATATAATTCTTGTTAACAAAAAGATATTAAGTCTCACCAGTGTCTGTCTATCCTACAATTATATACATATATATAACTGTCGCCTCTTCTATACTTCTTCGCCTGCAGTCTACCTCTGACTATTTTTTATTTAACTTTTTTTTTTTTTTTTTTTTCTTTCAACCACCAAAAAGCATTTCATCAAGAAGGAAAGTGAATGAAAAAAGAAAAAAAAAATCACCCACTCGCTTTATCATTACTTCTATTTTTATTAAAGAAAATAACTCTAATGAACAATATACATTATTACCAGCAGCAAATTAAATGATTATCAGCTATTGATGACAAATTAAATGTGTGATGCACTTCGAGGAAAATCATTATTTAATGGCAAATAAAGTTAATGAATTTTCAGAGTTTCATTTTCATTAAAAAAAAAAAAAATTACAGAAAATTTGGATGAAGAAGTGAATTTGAAAAAAATTAAAACACGATTTCTAGAGAAAAATTTCAATTTTTTGAAAAAACTTAAATTTAAGAAAAAAAATAAAATTAAAAAAAAATTCAATTTTTGAATAACAATTTCTATTTTTAAATAAAAACTTCAATTTTTAAATAAAAATTTCAATTTTTAAATAAAAATTTCAATTTTTACATAAAAATTTCAATTTTTACATAAAAATTTCAATTTTTACATAAAAATTTCAATTTTTACATAAAAATTTCAATTCTTACATAAAAATTTCAATTTTTAAATAGAAATTTCAATTTTTACATAAAAATTTCAATTTTTCCATAAAAATTTCAATTTTTCCATAAAAATTTCAATTTTTACATAAAAATTTCAATTTTTAAATAAAAATTTCAATTTTTGAATAGAAATTCCAATTTTTACACAAAAATTTCAATTTTCAACTAAAAATTTCAATTTTTACATAAAATTTCAATTTTTGCACAAAAATTTCAATTTTTAACTAAAAATTTCAATTTTCAACTAAAAATTTCAATTTTCAACTAAAAATTTCAATTTTTACATAAAAATTTCAAGTTTTACATAAAAATTTCAATTTTTGCACAAAAATTTCAATTTTTAACTAAAAATTTCAATTTTCACGTAAAAATTTCAATTTTTAACTACAAATTTCAATTTTCACGTAAAAATTTCAATTTTTACATAGAAATTTGAATTTTTACATAAAAATTTCAATTTTTACATAAAAATTTCAATTTTTACATAAAAATTTCAATTTTTACATAAAAATTTCAATTTTCACATAAAAATTTCAATTTTTACATAAAAATTTCAATTTTTAAATCAAAATTTCAATTTTTAAAAAAAAGTTTCAATTTAAAAAAAACGAGAAAATTCCATTAGAAAAATTTTAATTAAAAAAAAACATTACAATTTTTTTAATGGAATTTTCTCTTTTTTTTTTCTAATGAAATGAGCTCGCAATTCTATTAGCTTGATTGCTACTAAAATTAAATTTTCCTCAGTGCCACAAAATCCATAAATAATGACAAAAAAAATTATTTATGACATTTTCCTTCTTTACTTTTTTTTCTTTTTTTTTTGAAAATATTTCAGTCACATTTTCATTACTTATATACTTATATACTTATATACTTATAAAAAAAGGAAAAAAAAAATATATATATATACTGTTATACTAAACAATATTAATACTCCGACTCTTTAACACTCGTGGTGGTTGTGTGTGTTTTGCTGCCTCTGTACGAATAGAGCAAGGAGGCTGGCATCCGCACTCTGGTCGCACTCGACGACCAGGGAGGTGAGTTAATTGCTCTACTAATAGTAATTTCAATAATTACGCGAAAAAAAAAAATTAAAAAAATACTGTATATAATAAATATGATGACCTTTTTTTTTTGCAAATTTATTTATTCGTATTTTAGTCGTTTTTTAATAATTGCGATTTTTGAAACCCTTTTTTACTAAAAAAAAAAAAAAAAAATTTTTTTTTTAATAATTAAATTTTTTTTTTTAATATTTAAATTTTTTTTTTAAATCTTTCAATTGTTCCGATTATATTAAGAATTAAGAAAATATTGGGGCAATAATGGAAGATGAAACTGCTTGTATGTGCAATTTTATATAAAAATTGCTATAAACGATAGGTAAGAAGTTCTTAAGAGAGAATTTTTATTTTTTTCGTCTCGCGATTTTGCCAAATTTTTTTTTGGCCCTCGTAGGTTGGTTGGTGGGTGCAAATTGTCCTGAAAAAAATTGAGTTTTTTTTTTTTTTTGGAATACAGTAAGGCAGGCACATTGTCGATTGAAAAAAATGCAAAAAAAAAATTAATTAAATAAGCAACGAATGAGGAGAGTATTTAAAAAAATTATAATTTGACGTAAAATGAGAAATGACTGAATCATTATTTGATAAATTAATTTTTACAAAAACTTTTTTTATTTAAAAATTTTTTCGTATGACTGCACTGGTGTCCATACTTTTACTCTTTGATTTAATCGAATTTATATAATTTTGAACCTTGACTGAAAATTTTTGTGACTAAAAAAAAAAAGTTATAGAAAAATATTGTGATAAAAAAAATATTTATCTATGAGAAACCTTTAAACAATTTCCTTCATTAAATCCTCACTGATTTTTTATCACCACAACCACCACCAGCCACCACCACACCAAATTTCAACGCCACCAGCAAAAATTAAAAAAAAAAAAAAAAAAAAAAATTAGTTTAAAAAAAATCTAATTAATCAACCCTAATTATCAAAACAGAATTTATTATCAAAAACATTACAAAAGCATTCACACAGCATTCATAGGTGCATATATCTATTAAAAAAAAAAAAAAAAAAAAAAAAAAAAAATTATTATTTTTTTTTTTTTACAATTAAATTAATTAATTTGAATGAATCCTTCAAAATTTTCAATTAAAATTGATGAATTTTCAAAAAAAAACACCACTACATACATTGCATATTAAGAAGCGATAAAAAAAACATTTCTCCTTTCTCAATCTTCTTATTCTCTTTCTAAAATCAATTAATTCGACTAAACATTCTCCAACAAATTTTTTCAATATTCAAAATCACTTCTATCAATTTTTTAATTACTAAAAACTTGAAATACAGTGAAAGCTTCTAACTGTTCTCGCTTCTCGATTATTATTATTATTATTATTTTTTTAAATTATTATTTAAACGTCATTTAATTCCACAGAGTATAAAATGCAACTCGCATATATATATATATATCTATATATGTAGCTGTAGCTGAATGTTGCTGTGTTTCGTTTAAAAAAAAAAATGAAAAAAAAAAAGATAAAAAAATAAAATCCTATTAATTTCCTTCTCCAGACACATTTTTTTCAAATCTTAAAATCGTAGATTTTCCAATCAATATTTAGTGGATTTTAATTTATTTCAACCTTTTCAATTAGATAATTTTTTTTACTTCTTTTTCTAAATAAATTAAATATTTCTTTATGTACGACAAAATGCCTCGCTGTATGAAAATTATAGAGAAATATTTGAAATTTTGATAAACGGACGTGTTTTTTTTTTTCAATATTTTTTTAAATTGTTCCTCTTTACTTTTTTGGAAAATAATTAATTAATTAATGTGGAGGGGCTTTTTCAAATTGATGTGCTTGTCCACACACATTGCCTAGCCAATTTTTTCTCTCAAAATCACCTCATTCTTATTATTTTATAATTCATAAAAAAAAAAAAAAAATTTAATAAAAAAAAAATTCATGAAAAAAAAAAGATGAAAAAAAATGAAATTATACAAATTTTTTTGTATTCAAAACGATCATTTATCTTCTATTTTTCCTACTCTACGTGTTGTAAACTTTTTTCTGAAAGCTTATGGGTGTTATCATTTTTAATTTATTATTTTATAATCAAGTAATCACAAATTATTTGGCACTGCATTGCAGTAATATATTACACGTATCGATATATCGTAAAACAAAAATAATTCGATGCTTTTATTTAGAAATTTCAATTTTTGAGATATTCATATTTTTTTGGAAATTTCAGTTTAAATTTTTTAATTTATTCAAAAGTCAAGAAAAACTGAAGGAAAAAAGAAAAAATTTTTTTAGACAAAATTTAAAAAAAATGTGATTATCCCAAATTTTTCTGTCTTTTCTATGAAATCTTCAAAAATTCATCGACTCTATAATCATCATGAAATTATAGGGGAAAATGGGTTGAAAAAATACGTTTTTTAAGTTTTCATGTTTTATATTATGGAAATCACTCTAAATTAATGAAAATATTTGAAATACGATTTTTTAAAATGATTCTATTGAAAAGCTGAGGACATTTCGGTTAGAAAAAATGTGTAGAAATTCTATTCTTCAATGAAATTGAAAAATCTCATTTTTTCTATGAAATTGAAAAATTTCATTTCTTCAATGAAATTGGAAAAATTTCATTTTTTCAATGAAATTGAAAAAATTTCATTTTTTCAATGAAATTGAAAAAAGTTCATTTTTTCGATGAAATGGAAAAACTCAATTTTTTGCAATGAAATTGAAAATTTTCATTGAAAAATTGCATCTTCCCAATGAATTTGAAAAATTCCATTTTTTCAATGAAATCGAAAATTTCCTTTTTTCAATGAAATTGGAAATTTCCATTTTTTCAATGAAATTGAAAATTTTCATTTTTTCAATGAAATTGAAAAATTTCTTTTTTGCAATGAAACTGAAAAATTTCATCTTTTCAAAAAAAGTAAATTTTATTTTTTCAAAAAAAGTAAAATTTTTGAGCAAAAATTGATTCTAACAGGTTTATTTTTACCGGAGATTCGCTTAGATTTTCATAAAATCCTTAAAAAAATTTCATTTCAAACCGTTTCATCAAATTTCCCATTTTCCCCTATTTCTAACTTTTCCTCCTCCTCAAAAAAAAAAAAAAAAAGAATCGAAATATTTAAATTATGTTTTATTATTTATCGATGACGGAAGGCACTTCCGAGCCACTGTGTTTACCGTCATGAGGGACCCAAAGTAGTTTAAATTAGCCAAATTAGTGAAAGCACAAAAGACTAAGTAAACTAGTAGTTTAAGGTAATCCCAGCCGCAAGTCCAAATGATCTAACTTTTCTCCTCTTTTTTTTCCAAGTTATCATAAATATTCGAATTATTCCGATTTTGTAACATTTCACCGATATTAAAACGACGTCCACGATAATAAATTGTTATTAAATAATATTACAAATATCCAATATTGTTGCAAATTTGAACTACGCGGTTCCAGCATCTAGGACTGGGATTGGAGGATCCTCGGATTTAAAATACCAATATTTCCGCCATTCATGTTTTCATGTAATTGATTGGATTAATTGTCGCTATTTGTTCGGTAAAAGGCATTTTTTATGATTTAAAAAATTGATAGACATTCTGACGAACAAGAATATATATCGTCGCCTTAGAGTGAAAGGGGCGTAAGTACCAAAAATACGAAATTCTGGTGTGAAAAGGGCGTATGTCCACTTATCACTCCAAAATGTTTTTTATGGTCTCTGGAACATTATTTGGGTAATTGAAAATTCAAATGACAAAGTGGCGTGATTACCAATCTTAAAATGAAAGGGACGTATCTCTACACTTACGCCTCTTTGTTATTTTCTTTTTGAACGCTATATAATTCAGTAGTGAAGAGGTAAAACAGGATAAGTCGACTTATCTTTGAGGTCATTTCGAAGGAAATATTTCGGAAACTAAGCGAGATAAGATAATATTACTCATCTATTTTTGTAGAGAATTTCAAGGGTTATAAAAAAGTATTAGGGCAAAATTGCTCTTTCTCGGTTATTTTCTGAGGTTTTTTGAAAAAACTTGATGAGAAAAAAAGAGTTATCTTGTTTTACCTCTTCACTACTGAATTGTTAATGTTAAAGTGAAAAAGGACGTATCTCCGCACTTACGCCTCTTTGTTTTTATAATTTTTTCATCTCATGAGAATATTTGGAGTTACGCACTTTTGTTTTTAGGATTTCTCATCTCAATCTTGGCACTTAAGCTTTTTTGTTTTTATAGTTTTTTTCATAGCATATGAGAATTTTTGGAGTTACGCCCTTTTGTTTTTTGCGATTTTTATTAGGGGTGTGCGTATAATTCGAATCCACGAATTATTCGTACCGAATCGAATATTAATATTCGATTCGAAATTTGAATCGAATAATTCGAATTTTCGAATTATTCGAATTTTTTCGAATAATTCGATTTTTTTTGAATAATTCGAATTATTCGATTTTTTTTGAATAATTCGAATTTTTGAATAATTCGAATTTTCTTGAATAATTCGAATTTTCGAATAATTCGAATTTTCGAATAATTCGAATTTTCGAATAATTCGAATTTTTTTGAATAATTCAAATTTTGGAATAATTCGAATTTTCGAACGTGATCGAAATTGAAGAGAAAAAATAGATTTCCGGAACTAGGATTACCTTAATAATAATCACTGCAGGACAATTGGTCAATCGTAATTTTAAAAAAGTAAATAAAAAGTAGAAGTAAATAATTTTTCCCCCAAGGCAAAGAGCACGGTGGACACTATATCCCATTATCTTTCAAATTCCCCCAAATTCTTTCATTTTACCTCCAAAATTTTTATAATTTTCTACATTTTATCTTGTTTTTCACACCTCTTTCCTTTTTTTTTTTTTTCTTCTTTTTTTTCTTTGTTAAATTAATTTCGCAGTTTTTATAATCATATACTGAATGATGTTTCGTTCCGGTTGCCGAATAACGTTGGCCGTCTTTAGAGCGAGGAAGTTGGGGCAAATACACTTGTGATGTTAGATCATCAAGGCGGTAAGCGTTTTTTTTGTTTTTTTTTTTGTCAATTTTCTTGTTTTAACAAAAAATATTTTTTTTTTTAATTTCATGTTCTCAAATGTTTTTTTTTATCTCTTCCCAAATTAATGTTTTTTTTTTTTTAGATCAATGAAATTCCTAATTTTTCAAAATAACAAAAAAAACCTGACTTTCAAAGACAAATTGACAGTTAATTGACATGATAGCAACATATATATGTACATATGAAACTCGGAACCAAAAATGTTCTAGTGACTCTTTTTTTTACATCGTAAAATTAGTTAGGCTTAGATTTTTTTTATTTAATTTGATATGTAGGGGGAAATGGGGCAAAATGGACCTCTGGAGGAAAATTATCCTGGAATTTTTTTTGAAGCAAAGAAGTCCATGAAAAATGCTGAAAAAAACGAGAAAATGCTCAAAAAAATTCGAAAAATTCTGAAAAAAATCGAAAAATTCTAAAAAAAAAATCGAAAAAATTCGAAAAAATTCTCCAAAAAATCGAAATTTTTTGTGAATTTTTTCGATTTTTTTTCGATAAGATCTTGATCCTTAAAAAAATCCTGGATCATTTTGCACTCTCATATCCATTTTTCCTCACTTTTCCTTATATATTTTTTAAATAATTAATTAACACCGAATTTAGTCCAGCATGGCGCCACCAAATTACTTAATTTATTTACTTAAAATTTAACAGAAAAACCAAAAAAAAAAATTAGACAATTAGGGCCGGAATTAAATACAAATAATCATAATAATCACAAATTAAATTACATAATCCTAACGTATTATTTCAATTTTTTTTTTTTTTTTTTTTAATTTTTTTTTTCAAAACAATTAATTTGTAGGCACTAATAAAACGTTGAATAGTTATTAGTTGTTATGGTATATATATATATGAACATATAGATTAGTTGTATGTATCCGTGTTAATTACGCATATGTATGCACGTACAAAAGCCGTTGAGATAATTTAAATAAATATATAAAATTATATTTAAATAAGAGTGAAAAATATATTAAAAAAAGGGACAACGTGGCAGCTTTTGTATTATCAATATTTTTGTATTTAAGAAGAAAAATATTTTTTTTTTTATTAAAAATGTTAATGAGGAGTTGATACAATTATTTAAAAAAAAAAAAAAAAAAGCTTATGAATTTTTGCTGTATTCAATATTTTAATGAAGGTCCAAGCCTATCGCACGTTATTATAATCACGCGCTAATTAAATCATCAGATTATGATAATTATGTTATTTTAATCAATGAGGAAAATTATTATTTAAATTCTCATTTTCCTTGAAAAATCGGAGCGTTTAATTAATTATTTAGAGTCGCTGACCGCCTGAAGCTCACGAAAAATCTCCAATTTATTTGTTAATTATTTAATGATCATTTATTATAATATCGAAGATGAAAAAAAAATGGGAATTATTTTATTCAAGAATTTGTAAAAATTATTTTGCGAAAAAATAATGTTATTTTTGTTGAGAAAAAAATAGTGGTTTAAACTATCAAATATTAATGCTATTGGTCCTTATCAAAGCATTTTTTTTTTAAATAATTAAATACTGTCAGAAAAAAATGGTAATTTTGTAGAAAATTTGATGGATAGTTAGATTATTTAATTTTTTTTTCGAACTTGATTAGATCAATTTAATATGAATTTTTTTATTAGTTTGATTTAATTTTATTGTATTAATTTAATACAATTTGATGGAAATTTCCATAAACGTGAAATTGAATTGTTTTTTTTAATGGGAAAATTGTTATGAAATCTGTGAGTTTTAGAGGAAATTCAAAGGAATCTATGAGTCTTCAGTAAATTGAGATAAAAAATTCTACACTTTACTTAAATTTTCAACTGAATATGAATATTCAGAATTGAAATGACTTGAATTTTCTGAATTTTTCCTAATTTAAGAAAATTTCGAAAAAAAATTTCGAAAAAAAATTTCGAAAACAATGTCGAAAAAAATTTCGAAAAAAAATTTGATAAAAATTTTATAAAAGTTTTATGAAAGTTTCATAAAAATTTCGAAAATTCGTAAAAATCTCAAAAATTACAATAAAACCAAATTTCAAGTAACAATTAAACTGAAATTTACAAATTTCATTGATATCCAGACGTGAATTTATCTAAAAATCGATGATATCTTCATTTTTTAATGACATAATCATCTGAAATTTCAGTAGAAATGTAACTCGTTTGAAATTTCTGGGATTTTGAATGGAAAATTCAGACGAAAATTTTTAACAGTGAAAAAACTGTTGAATTTACTGAATTTAGTCAATTTAACTAGTTAATCAGTTTAAATTTTTTAATTATTTGAAAAAAAAAATTGCTAAGGACCAAGAAACTCGATATTTCATAATTTTTACCACTATTTTTTTCTCACTGCAGTTTAGAAAAATTCAATACTGACCATTATGCTACCAAAGATTGAAAAAAAAACAAAATTATCAAATTATTTCATTCGAAAACTTATAAAAATCCTTTTTAAAAAAAAGAAGCATTTTCGTCAGTTCCAAAAATTTAATAAAAAATTTTTGAATAAAATAATTGATTGACTTAAAATGGAAAAAAAAAATTTAATAATTTTTTCTGAGTTTTTTTTTTAATATTCTTTATTGATAAGTTTCAAGATAAGTTTCAGTTAAAATTAATAAAACAGATAAAAAAAAAATTTTAAAAAAATTGAAGATGATGAGCGACGGTGGTACAGCGATGACCAGCAAATTACGGGGGTTCCTCATAATTTAACATTTCTTATTGCCCGGTTGCCTGTTTAGAGCCACGAGGTCGGGATGAAAACTCTCGTAATGCTGGACGAACAAGGCGGTAAGCCATTTAAAACCATTAGAACTTAAATATTTAAAAAATATTGTTTTAAAATTTTGAAAAAAAAAACAGGCTTGAAAAAATTGATTTAGTTGATTTTTTATTTTATTTTTGATTCCTAAGGGACCGAGTTCAGACACTAATCGACCACGATAGCAAAAAAAATAAAAAATTATGACAGAAACAATACTCACATTCTCCAAATAAAATATTAACAATTATCAACGTTGCAAATAATTTAATAATAAAAAAACATGGATAATAAATGTTTTTTAAAAAATATATATATTAAATATCCAACTAATCAAAATCACCAAATCCGCCAACCAACCGGCCAACAAAACAGTCGTTCGAACCATTATTCTGTGATGAATTAAACAATACTAATTAATTTTTTTTAATTTTTTTTTTATAATGCAAATATACTTCTACTCGAAATATATATAATTCACATTGTATCAGTATATCTAAACGTTTTTTTCTATATTTACATGCATTACCCAAACTAATCCACATTGTATACCTAACAAAAATAATTATTAATTTACTGTAATCGATTTTTTGGAAAAAAAAAATTAGAAATACTCTGAATTAATGACATAGAGAAAAAAAAATAAAAGATTAAGTGAAATCAAAAAATTTCATTAAATGAAAAATTGTTGTTTCTAGGTTTTTAATAATTTGTGAAAAGTTTATGGAAAATTATTGAAATGGAAGAATTTTTGGAAAATTCAACACCAAAATCTCTTCTATTTCATTGAGATTTTCAGAATTTTTTTTAGTATGAAGGACTTCATAAAAAAATCTGAAAAAATTTGACGATTATGCGAACATTTCAGACCATTTTCATGAATTTTTTCAGATTTTTTGATCAATGGATTCTACTCCAAAAAAATTGACGAAGTTTGAATATAAACTGCTCACAAAAAGCTATTTTTTTTATAATAAATTTCGAAAAAAATTTCTCTATGTTAAAAATTCGTGTTTTGTTGCTAACCATTTATTATTACAGTAGTTCGAAACACTCGAGGCTTTGGTGAATAATTCAACAAAACTCTAAAAAAAAAAAAAAAAAAAAAAGCACTCAAAAGAGATTTAAAACTTATTCACTAGAGCTTCTGTGGTAGATTAAAACCTTTTGATTTAGAATTGTCACAGGAAACTGTAAACTGGCAAGTGCCTCAACTGTTTGAAAAAACCTGAAACAACTTAAATTCATTTATTCTTCATTATTCCCCTTTTTTTTTTGTTTTTGTTTTCGTGAATTGAACAGAGCAATTGGACCGAATCGAGGAGGGTATGGATCAGATAAATGCAGATATGCGTGAAGCTGAGAAAAATCTCACGGGGATGGAAAAATGCTGTGGCCTTTGCGTGTTACCATGCAACAAGTATTTTACTCATTAAATAAACAATTAATTATTCTTATTTAAATTAATTCAGTGGTGAAGAGGTAAAACTGCGAATATCTCGGAAACTAATGGAGATACGCCCTTTTTGTCCGAATTCTTGTTTGTAGAGAATTTCGAGAGCTAAGAGAAAGGATCAGGGCAAAACCGCTCTATCTCGCTTATTTTCCGAAATATTCTTCAAAAAACAGAGAAAAACAAAGTTTTTACTAGGGGTGTGCGAATAATTCGAATCCACGAATTATTCGTACCGAATGGAATATTAATATTCGATTCGAAATTCGAATCGAATAATTCGAATTGTTGAATATTTCGAATTTTTGAATTATTCGAATTTTTTCGAATAATTCGATTTTTTTTTGAATAATTCGAATTTTCGAATAATTCGAATTTTCGAAGAATTCAAATTTTCGAATTTTTTTGGATAATTCAAATTTTTGAATAATTCGAATTTTCGAACAATTCGAATTTTTGAATTATTCGAATTTTCTCCAATAATTCGAATTTCGAATAATTCGAATTTTCGAATAATTCGAATTGTCAAATATCTCGAATTTTCGAATTATTCGAATTTTTTCGAATAATTCGATTTTTTTTGAATAATTCAATTTTTCGAATAATTCGAATTTCCTTGAATAATTCGAATTTCCTTGAATAATTTGAATTTTTTAATAATTTGAATTTTTAAACAATTCGAATTTTCGAACAATTCGAATTTTCGAATTTTTTTGGATAATTCAAATTTTTGAATAATTCGAATTTTCGAATTATTCGAATTTTCTCCAATAATTCGAATTTTCGAATAATTCGAATTGTCGAATTTTCGAATTATTCGAATTTTTTTTGAATAATTCGAATTTCCTTGAATAATTTGAATTTTCGAATAATTCGAATTTTCGAACAATTCGAATAATTCGAATTTTCGAACAATTCGAATTTTCGAACACTTCGAATTTTCGAACAATTCGAATTTTTGAATTTTTTTGGATAATTCAAATTTTTGAATAACTCGAATTTTTGAATAATTCGAATTTTCGAACAATTCGAATTTTTGAACAATTCGAATTTTCGAATAATTCAAATTTCCTTGAATAATTTGAATTTTCGAACAATTCGAATTTTCGAACACTTCGAATTTTCGAACACTTCGAATTTTCGAACACTTCGAATTTTCGAACAATTCGAATTTTTGAATTTTTTTGGACAATTCAAATTTTTGAATAACTCGAATTTTTGAATAATTCGAATTTTCGAACAATTCGAATTTTTGAACAATTCGAATTTTCGAATAATTCAAATTTCCTTGAATAATTTGAATTTTCGAACAATTCGAATTTTCGAACAATTTGAATTTTCGAATCATTCGAATTGTCAAATTAGTCGAATTTTTTTCAAATAATTCGATTTTTTTTTTAATAATTCGAATTTTCGAACAATTTCGAATAATTCGAATTTCCGAATTATTCGATTCGAAATTCGAATCGAATAGTAATTTTCGATTAGATTCGATTCGAACACTATTCGCACACCCCTAATTTTTACCTATTCACTACTGAATTAAAAAATAAAATTATGTTAATTGTTTACCTTTCTTTTTAATCAAAAATTTTAAGGGGTGCAAGCTTCAAAGAGGACGAAGGCACGTGGAAGGGTAATGACGATGGAAAAGTCGTTAATAATCAACCACAACGTGTTATGGATGATCGCAATGGATTAGGACCACAGGGTGGTTATATAGCTAAAATAACTGGTGATGCACGTGAAGGTGAAATGGAAGAAAATATGGGACAGGTCAATACAATGATTGGTAATTTGAGAAATATGGCTATTGATATGGGAAGTGAACTTGAAAATCAAAATCGACAAATTGATAGGATCAATCGTAAGGTAATGATCTGTTTAATTTTGTGTAAACCTAGGAGAGACCGGAACAACTTGAATTTGATTTTTCTTTTCGGAGTAAAAGTATTCACTTAAAAAAATTGGAAAAAAAAATTCATAAAAATCCTCCAGTATTTCTAAACTGTTGGTGAATTTTTTCCATTTTTTTTTTCGTAAATTCCTTCACACTGTTAAAAGAAAATCTGATTTATTGGGTCCCGGAGATCACATTGGCTCCCATCTCCCCTAGTTTTGTCATAGAATTGTCGCTCTGAAGTCAAAAGGGCGGCAAGCGTCGAAAAAAAAAGAGAATTTTCAAGATCAGAAGGGCGTATGTCAACAGTTTATCTCAAAATATTTCTCACGAAGTTCAAAAAAAAACGAAATGAGAAAAGGGTGTTAGTGCTGTTGTATAGTGTCAGGTGGACGTATCTTCAGTACTTTCACTCATTTCTTATTTCTTTTTTTCCTTTTTTTTTATTCTCCAATTTTAATTTATCTTTTAGATAATTACAGCAACAAAAGGACGTATCTCCAGGACTTACGGCCTTTTGTTATTAATAATTTTACGAATTTTTCGGTAAAGTGGAACACTGACGAAGCTGAACAAATATTGTTATATTTTTTCAAAATATCGTTTTTTATAGCTCATTTAAGAAGAATCGGTAGTTGGTAATTTTTGATTTATTAAATTTTGAGTCGAAGTTTTTTTTTCTGAAATAAAGTAAAATTAATTTCCATGCCTGAGGAAAATAGGCGAAGGTTTAAAATAATTGTCTCAAATGACAGAAAGTTCGAGACTTGCTTTTAAAAATTGGACTGGAAATAATTAGATGCATAATGCATCTAATAATAAAATTTGAGAACGGTGGTTCATAGCAAACACGGAAATTGCACTTGAAAATTACTGAGGGTGACTGAATATCTCTCAAATCGAATCGAATAGTGAAATTCGATTTGATTTTCGAATCGAATAATTCGATTTTAGATTATTTGATTCGAAAATCTAAAATTCGATTCCAAAATTCGATCCTAAACTTAAATATTCGATTCTAAATTTAAATAATCGATTCAAAATTCGAAAATTTGATTCTAAATTCGAAAATTCGATTCTAAATTTGAATATTCGATTCGAAATTTGAATAATTGATTCTAAATTTGAATATTTGATTGCGAATTTGAATAATTGATTCGAAATGAATCAAGGAACATTAGATACGATCTCCCAATCGAATTTGAATCATTTAATGACTGAGTAAAAAATGATAACTCAGAATTAGAGGTGAATAGTGAGATTCGATTCGATTGTCAAATCTAATAATTCTATTTGAAAATCTAATATTTGATTTTCGAATCAAGTTTTCGAAAATCTTATTATGCGATTCGGAAATCCAATCGAATTTCACATTTCGATTCGAGAGGTATTCGCTCACTCCTAATTTAAAATCGAATTTTCGAATTTCGAATGTGAATATTCGAATTTCAAATATGAATATTCGAATTTCGAACCGAATATTCGAATTTCGAATATAAATATTTGAATTCCGAATCGAATATTCGAATTTCGAATACAAATATTTGAATTTCGAATCGAATATTCGAATTTCGAATATGAATATTCGAATCTCAAATCGAATATTCGTATTCGATTCGCTTCAAATCATTCGCTCACCTCTAAAATTGACCTTTTTACACAGGTAGCCTAGGAAAAGTGTGAGAAAGTTACAAATTTTATTTTTCTTCATGAAAAAGAAACACCATCATTATGAAAAATTCAAATCTATCAAAACTATACATGTAGAGTTATTTTTAAAGAATGAAGATCGTTTACCACGTAGTTTAGGTAAATAATTGGAAATAGAACCATATTTTAAGGAATATTTTCAGTGGAGGAGGTTTCGAGATGGCCATGTGAGAACAATGTGGAGAAATATTCTACAGTTGTATGTATTCATATAGAGAATTCTATTCATTTATCCAGATACTATTGAGTTTGTGGTACTGTCAAGTCGAAAATATATAGGTTTACACTAGTAAATTATCGATACTTTGAATGGAGCCTCAGAGGCAAAACTTCTTAACTGGGTGGCAACGACGTTGAGTCAAAAAAAAATCATCAACAATATTCCGAGAGTTATTTGATAAGAAGTGTTACAATAGACCCTTCTTTGAGGCCTATGCACCACTAAGTCCTCGTCGTGGCCTCAGGTAATGCGAAACGTTGTGATAATCTCAATTCTTATACACCGAGGAAAAAAGATTCCTGTCGGAAATGAACTTTGCTCATAGTTAGTAAAATTTGGATTCCCCTGGTAAATCATGCAACCGGGCAGTCTATTTTTTCACGAAATCGACCGTGATTTGACTATCATGGTCACGTGACAGTCGATTTCGTGATAAAATCGACTGTCTGATCGATTTATAGTTAATATGCAATCACCCAATCCATTAGGGCCATGTAATTATTTTCTCCCATCCTTCGTTACAAGCGTGATTTCACTCGACTTCGTATGCTGCACGGTAAGCGCTCCACCGCCATGTTAAATTCCGTGCGGTGTTGCCAAATGATCAATCAGTAATTCAAGCCTACATTCTTTTTAAAAAAATTATTTCACCATTAATTTTATATTGAATGAGAAATTGAAGGGTGAAGAACATCCTGAGATGATTTTAGGGTTGTGTTCTCATATTTGTAACCAGTAAGTAAGAGCAGGAGAACGATTTAGCAACAATAGCGCAATTTAGCAACGATTTAGCGCAATTTGAATGTGGGATCTCGCATTTAGTCGCATCGGACGGCATAGTGTCTCTTTTCAATTCGTAATCTATTATTAGTACATTATCTAACAAGTGCGGTCATAGAATATTACACACCTAGGGCGGAAAGAAGTTAACCTCGCTTCGCTCGGGAGACAAATTTTTGTCGAAGTTAACTTGTTACCGCCCTAGGTGTGTAATATACTATTCTGACAAGTGTGAGGCTGCAAAACGAGCCGAAGGCGAGTCTGAAAATCTTTACCACACGTGTAAGGTACAGTTTTTTTAATTTTTAAAAATTTTTCCATTGATAAAAATTAAATCAAAACATCAAAACGTGAAAAAGGCGGCGCTGCGTCCATTACGTGAGTGACGAAGGGTCAATAAAAAAAATTGAGTTTGAAAAAATAAACTATGAGACTGAAAATAGCAGACATGAGATGATCTTCTGATTTTTTCTCTTCCAACAGATGAATTATAAATTTTTTTTTTAAATTGTACATATAAAAAGTTTGAAAATCTATAAGTCCGCATGTTTGAAAAAAATTTAATATTAATTTTTTCCTTTGAAAGAAAAGGTACTAAATTGTCAGATGTCTGCTAATTTCATTATCATAATCAACTATGAAGTATAAGCTAATAAAGCTAAAAATAATTTCAATATCATGCAACGTTTGGAGCATTTCATGACACTGATTTTGAAAAATTTATTTCCTATTTCTTCTTTTATTTTAAAAAGTTCATACACATTAAATGTAATGCTAAAACTGTCACATCGATTCCTCATTCCTCATTGCTTGATCAAAATCACGCACTCGATTCAAAAAAACATAATAGAAACGAAGGATAGAACAATTTTAATAGAGCAATTATCGATCATTGCTGATGTTTTTCAATTCAACTCGGAAAATAATCATTAAAAAAATTAAATAAATAAAATATGAGATCATTTCCCGCGCACTGGGGCGCGTGATCGATCTCGCATAGTAAATATATGGTATTGCGAGAAAGCGAAGATCTTCAATTGCAAAATTTAAAAAATTCGTGCCCTCCGGTAAAGATCAAGTGTTGTCTCTATATACTCCTGAAGTCGTGGCACCACACCGCGATGAAGTCATTTTGAAATCAAGTGGAGTCATCAAAATCAGTGAAATCACTGAAGTCAGATGACTTCAACTTTTCGAAATCACTAAAGTCAAATGATTTCATTTTTTTAAAATCAATTCTGAAATCATTGTAGTCACTTGAAATCAATTGAAGTCACTAAAATAAGTGTTCTTTGCCACTAGTATATATTTTAGATGAAAGTACAAATTGTTTGAAATTAGAGCCAATGAGTGTACATGGGTACATCGATATTGAACGATACCGAAGAACTATTTCCCCTCCTGAGATAACTGAGAGTGAGGATTCAAAACTACCTAATAATATTTTTGAGGCTGTTAAAAAATATTTCCAATGAAAAACATCTAAATATTGTAATGTGTCAATTTATATAAAAAGTTTTTGTTTCAATATGATAAAAACCCGTTTTCCCCCACCCTCTTTTATTCGTAAAATTTTATTTATTGTGATTCCAATGACTCCATTCTATTTGAAGTCACTGACTACAAATTGATGAAGTCATCGGCAATCAATTGCAGTCATGAAGTCACCTTAATCAGCGCTTGAAGTCATTGAAATCACATTTTTCTGAAGTCATTAAAATCAGACACTAAATTCAGGTGAAGTTGACTTCATTTTGAAGTCATGGTGTCACTCAATCTTTGAGTGAGCAACCCCTCGTGTGAGAGTCATAGAGAAGAAACAATAAAATGTAATGTTTTAAAATGCAAAATTTTAGATAAAAAGAGAATTTCACGTTACATTAGTAGATTAGTTATCATCTGTTTGATCGAGTATTGTATTCAATCAATCAATTCATTTATAGAAAAAAGAATTAATGGATAGTAGAAATAGCAGGCTAAGTTTTTTCTTAGCTTTATCGTCGTTCTTTAGAAATAATTTAGGAAAGTCTAACAGAAATGTTGGTATTTTTCTTGCAAATTAATATTTTATGAAATTGAACGTAAAACTAGTTTACGATAAGATTGTATTGAATCAAGAAAAATTCGAAATATTCACTTACACATAGTAAATTTATTTGAAAGCTGTACTTTTTTTCCTCAGTGGATAAATTCCCGCTTTTTCTTATTTAATTAGTTAAAAAATTGCTGAAGAAAATTTTTAAATTTTATTGATATTTTGAAAAAATTCAATTAGAATTCTTCCGATTCTGCTTGGAAATCATGTAATACATAGAAAAAGAAGTTTTATAGCAATAATTGTAAAGCTTCCATCAAGTTACACTTTACCAATTTTTCTGTAGATTATAAGAATCATTAATAACAAAAGGGCGTAATTTCTGGAGATACGACCTTTTGTTATTCAATTTTTTTTTCGCTTCATAATTAAAATATTCATCATAGCAAAAGGGCGTATATCCAGAAGTTACGCCCTTTTGTTATCATCAATTGCATTCAAAAATTTAAAAAAAACTCAAAATCAAAAGGGCGTATGTTCGAAAGGTAAGTTGGACATACGCCCATTTAATATTGAGAGATTAAAAAAAAAAGAAATAATAGAGAAAAGATGGAGAAATTCAGTGGGGAAAAGAAAAAAGCCTTTTTGGAATTAAATTTCAAAAAAAAAAAAAAAAAAGCACTCATGCCCTTTTGACTCCAGGGCGACATAATATGTTTCTTGATGTGAGAGGTGTAATTTTCTATGTTAAATCCTCTCTTTTCCCTAAAAAATGTTAATTAGTGAAATTTCTCTATCTCAATCGGTTCTCAAAAAAAAAAAAAAAAAAAAAAAAAAAAAAAATTCTAATTGCTATAATTACTTAATCACTGTTTGAAATCAGGATAATTCCCGAAAAATTAGTCACTAATTAATTGCCTAATCATGAAAACTAGCTCTCAATGAAGATGAGATTTTCATCCAAGATTGTGGAACGAAAATCTCTCGAATTAATGTTGTTTTGAAGAGCTAGAGGAAGTTCCTGATTAAATTATGTAGATAGCACAGTTTTAATTTAATTAACGAATTAAACTCATTCTGTTGCTTTTGTGTTCTTTGGAAAGATGTGCAACAAGGCATCATTAGATTAGCATTTCATTCAAGTGCACGTTAATTCACTAGTGCACTGAAAAAAGAAAAAAAAGTAATAAAAATGAAGAAATTAATTGTTTTTAAAAATAATTCTTAAAAAATAATTTTTTTGAACATTTAATTTTTTTATTTTAATCAAATCGACACAATTCACTATTTGTTTCATTAATTAGAAATAAAAATAAGTTTTTAACAATTAAAAAATTTGTTGATTTTGATCAATTTATCGAATCTAACGAACTGTTAATCACTTCAAAAAATATATTTTTTTTTAAATATTGAAACAATTAATTTCGTCATTTTTAATACTATTTTTTTCTCAGTGGGAAGAGGATAAAAAGGAAGAAGGCTAATTTCTTCAATTTTTTTGCAATTATCTCAAAAATTAATGGAGATACGCCCTTTATTGTCAATAATTCTCTTTTTTGTGGATAATTTCTAGAAGTTCAAGAAATAATTAGGGTAAAATCGCTCAATTTTACTTTAATTTTCCTTTATAGCTCTCGAAATTCTCTAAAAAAAAGGATTTTATGCGAAATCGCTTTATCTCCCTTAATTTCCGAGATATTCTCAAAAAAATTGTTTAAAAAATCGAATTTTCCTGTTTTACCTCTTTATCATTAAATTTATTTATCATTTTTCCCTATTGAAAAATTTTCCTTCTTTCTTCCTGAATTCCTTCAAAATCCTCGAGAATATCTGCAAAGTGGAAGGAAACCCAACGCCATCAGAAAAAATGGCAAAAACCGAAGGGGTAATCACTCGTGAAATCTAGTGTACATTAAAATCATAAATCTTACGAAATTTTCAGAATTCTTTGAAAGATTCTTGAAATTTTTGAATTTTTGAAATCTCATAAAATCTGGAAATAATTTTTGAAATCACGAAGAAACTAGAGAAATCCCACGAAAATTTCATGAAATCTTCGAAATTTGTGGAGTCTTTGAAATTTCATCTAAAATAAATAGTGACAATGTATGAAAAATCGATTTGAGAATTTGAGAAAAGTCATAGAAAATTTTGAGATATTTACATGGCGATACGAAAGAATAAACCTCGGAGATATTAGTGGATATAAAGAGAATTTTGTTGAACATTATTTTAATCAAATTTTTATTATCTGATTTTTTATAAATCTTTGTTATTGCCATGAAATCTTGAAATCTCTTGGTATTTCCTGAAATCTCTTGAATTCTCATAGAAATCTATGAAATCATCAGAAATCCGTTCAATTTTCCCAGATTTCGCGAAATTTCATGAATCTTCATGAAGTCTGCGGAGAATTCGAGAATCTTTGAATTTTTGCAATTTGAAGTTTAGTGTACACAGATTTTAGGAGTCATTACTAGGAGTGTGCGAATAATTCGAATCCATGAATTATTCGTACCGAATCGAATATTTATATTCGATTCGAAATTTGAATCGAATAATTCGAATTTTCGAATGATTCAATTTTTTTCGAATAATTCGAATTTTTTTGAATAATTCAAATTTTCGAATAATTCGAATTTCCTTGAATAATTAGAATTTTCGGATAATTCGAATTTCCTTGAATAATTTGAATTTTCGAATAATTCGAATTTTTTTGAATAATTCGAATTTCCTTGAATAATTCGAATTTTTTTGAATAATTCAAATTTTGGGATAATTCGTATTTTCGAATAATTCGAATTTTTTAGAATAATTCGAATTTCCTTGAATAATTTGAATTTTCGAACAATTCGACTTTTCGAATAATTCAAATTTTTTTGAATAATTCAAATCTTCAGATAATTCGAATTTCCTTGAATAATTTGAATTTTAGAATAATTCGAATTTTCGAACAATTCGAATTTTCGTATAATTCGAATTTTCGAATAATTCGAATTTTTTTGAATAATTCGAATTTCTTTGAATAATTCGAATTTTCGAATTTTTTTGAATAATTCAAATTTTCGAATAATTCGAATTTCCTTGAATGATTTGAATTTTATAATAATTCGAATTTTCGAACAATTCGAATTTTCGTATAATTCGAATTTTCGAACAATTCGAATTTTTTTGAATAATTCAAATTTTCGAATAATTCGAATTTCCTTGAATAATTTGAATTTTAGAATGATTCGAATTTTCGAACAATTCGAATTTTCGAACAATTCGAATTTCCGAATAATTCGAATTTTAGAATAATTCGATTTTTTTTGAATAGTTCGAATTTCCTTGAATAATTTGAACTCTCAAATAATTCGAATTTTCGAATTATTCGAATTTTTTAGAATAATTCGAATTTCCTTGAATAATTTAAATTTTCGAATAATTTGAATTTTTTTGAATAATTCAAATTTTTTAATAATTCGAATTTTCGAACAATTCAAATTTTCGAATAATTCGAACTTCTCGAATAATTCCAAAATTTTCGAATTAATCCAAAAATTCTAAACATTCCAAATAATTCTAATATTTTCGAATAATTTCGAATAATTCGAATTTTCGAATTATTCGATTCGAAATTCGAATCGAATAGTAATATTCGATTCGAACACTATTCGCACACCCCTAGTCATTACCCCCTCGAAAAAAAAATCCTGATTGCCGAAGAAAATCCGCCAATTGTGTTCCCCATCAAATCAACTAAATTAATTACTTTTATTAATCACATTATAAATAAATTCCAGGGCGAATCCAACGAGACACGAATACAAGTAGCAAACGAACGAGCCCATCAGCTTCTCAAATAAGCAATTTACTTCATCAAAAAAGATATTTTTTTTCGCAAATTACTTGAATCATTTTCTTCTCCCTTAGACTTGGCGAAAATTAAAAAAAAAAAAAAAAAAAAAACCTCCGCCAGTTATGTAAACTAGATTTTTTCTCCAAATTACCGAAAAAATTAATTAAAAAAAGAGAAGAAGATTTAAAAAAAACAAATTAATAATATTAATTATGCTCTGCATTTTAATCTTGACGCTTGAACCGCATCATTGAGCCACATTAACAATAAATTAAAAAAAAAAGAAAATCTTATCAATTAAAATTCGATTGAATAACAAAAATTTATCATTACTGTAATTACTTAATTTTGACAAATGTGGTAATCAATATTTTATCCTAATTAAAAAGAAGAAAAAAAAAAAAAACAATTATAAATAAATCTATATAATATAAATATATTGATCGAGAGCATTGTAAACCTAATTATCATTTAATTCTTATTAAAAAAAAAAAAAAAAAAAAAAAAAAAAAAATTATTAAATTCATTGTTGCAAAGATGCTAATTAACTAACTAGAAATTCATTAGACCAATTTTTATTTATGAATGTTATTAAAAAAAAAAAAAAAAAAAAAAAAACATTCAATGGCTTGTTACACATATTTACCATGCCACGAAAAAAACGAAAAATAAATAAAGTTAATAAAAAAAAAAAAATAGTGCACAAAAATTTGGGCGATTTATGCCCAGTTGACTAAATACATAAAAAAAAGTAGGTAAAAATCATTAATTATTAAATTTTCTGGAAGAACCAAGAGAATAATAAAAATTGCATATGCTGCAGTTGTCGTAATTGTAGCATTGAATAAATTGAATTCTAAATAAATTATGAAAAAGTAAAAAAAAAAATTTTTTAGCAAAAAAAATTTTTTTTAGTAAGAAAAAATTTTTTTTAGAAAAAAAATTTTTTTTAGTCAAAAAAATTTTTTTTAGTAAAAAAGATTTTTTTATTAGTATAAAAAATTTTTTTTTAGTAAAAAAATTTTTTTTTTAGTAAAAAAATTTTTTTTTTTAGTAAAAAAATTTTTTTTTTAGTAAAAAAAATTTTTTTTTTTAGTGAAAAAAACTTTTTTTTAGCAAAAAAAAAAATTGAATTTTTTTGCATCATATTTCTTAATAAACATTCCACGTTTTACGTAATTTACGCCTCATAGTTATTCTTTAAATAATTGCAGAATAATGGCGCTACGTTTAATGATTAATATTGGCCTGTCTTCACAGAATGCAAAAATAAATAAAAAAAAATGGGATAAAGAATGAATAAAAATAAGAGTATGTAATAAGGAACAAGTACCTGTCCTGCGCAAGTCGTATAGGATATTTCCTTTTTTTCTCATTACTTTTTGAATTAAAAAAAAAAAATTTAATTAAAATAAAAATACAACATATCGTTATTTCGATATTGTAGGACTCCAATGAATACGAATAAAATGAAGAAAAAAAAAGAGAAAAAAAAACAAAGTGGTGCACTTGGTTTTGTATACAGCATAAAATGCAAAAAAAAAAAAAACATGAAAATTTGTTGATAACGAGTGTTATTTCATTCACATTGGGCACATGGAAAAATGGAAGCATTGATAATTTTTCAATTTTTCTAATTTTTATTTCTTTTAATTAATTTTTTTTTTAATTTTTTTTTTTCATCGTCACGAGGAATGTATTGTGAATATTTGTAGATATTGAACAAAATAGAAAAATTTAAATTTAATCTGAAATATTAAATAAATTAATGAGGAACATACGTTATTGTAGAATTTAATATGAATTATGTGAAAATTTATTGAATGAAGGTGATTGGAAGAGAGAATTTTTTTTTAATATTTTTTTTTTTTGAATGCGAGAGATTAAATGAACACTAGTGCTGTGCACGGTTCAGTGATAAATTTGACGTTTTTATGTAGAATTTTATTTTTATTCTAAACAAAAGATGAAATTTTTAGGTAAATTGATTTTTTATCATTTTTTTTGAAATATCTTGGAATCTAAGCGAGATAGAGCGATTTTTGTGATTACCTTTTTTGTAGCTCTTGAAATTATCTACAAAAAAGGTCTCCATGAAAATTGCTCTATCTCGCTTAGTTTCCGAGATATCGTTAAAAAACTGATGAAAATCGATTTATTTTGATTTTTTACAATTTTTTTCGTTTTTTTAATAATTCAAGGGTAATTATTTGTAGTTAAATTGTATTTATGGGATGAAAAATGAAGGAATGAGTATTATCTCGTTTTCTTAAATATGTATTATAATTATTGCAATTGAGAAAATGCAGAGATTTATTATTATTGCCTATGTACTTAAGTTTTTCTGATTATAATAAACTATTTATGAGTAATAGGTAATAAAAATTCGCAAATTCGAGAGATAAATTGATGAGTCATTTTTTTTTCATCATCAAATTTTTATTTATTCAAAATCAGAGAATTAATAAAAAAAAACATACAAAAGATGAGTTACATTGATTGAGATCGATTTTTAAATTAAAAAAAACGGAATTTCAAAAAAGAAATTGGATTTCGAGTGATGATGCAGCTGATGAAATGAAATTCTCAATAAAATTAAGAAAAACTAAAAAATACCACAATTTTTCCTGATTAAAAAAGGATTTTTTTCTGTTTGAGAGGAAAGTGGGGCAAAATGGGGATTTTGATGGATGAGTGAGAGATAGAATTTTTCTGATGATTTCATTGAAAAACTGAGAAAATTTACGGTGGAAAACATGTGTCAGAATTACTATTTTTTTTGGTTTTCTGAAAATTGTAATTTTTTTGGTAAAAATCGAAAAAATTCACTTTTTTGGGGATATCTTCGGTTTTAATTGTCGCAGCGATCTAAAACCGATCTTGAATGGAAGGTGAGATCATTTTCCATCAATTTCTGTGATTCAAATTTTTTAAATCAATTTTTTCGATTTTTTTCGAAAATTATCGATTTTTTCCAAAAATTATCGTTTTTTCCCACGAATTGTCGATTTTTTCCAAAAATTATCGATTTTTCCAAAAATTATCGATTTTTCCAAAAATCGTCGATTTTTCCAAAAAATATCGATTTTTTCCAAAAAATATCGATTTTTTTTTACACATTTTTTTTCAGAAAAAAAAACCCATAAATGAGTGGAAAATGATCTCATTTCCATTCAAGATCGCTCCCAATTCACTGCAACCAATAGAACCTCAAATATCCCCCTAAAATTTTGAAATTCATCAATTTTTCAAAAAAAAACCTGAAATTTTCAAAAAACCATCGAAACTGAATTTCCCCACATTTTCCTCCGAAAATTTCCTCAACTTTCCCACAAAAACCCTCAGAAAAATCCAATCCCAAACCTCTCCACCCCCTACCCCCCCCCCCTCCCCTCTTTTTTCCTACCCCTAAAAAACCCCTCCAACTCACAAACCCCCCCCCCCCCCCCCAAAATAAAATCAATCTATATTAATATTCCTCATCATGACTTGTTTAGCCTTGAACGCATTTCTCGGGCTCTGTCTCTTCGGTGTACCAACAGGTACCGCCTTGAGCGGTGTTCTTCTCGTGTCAACTGGCGCCCTCCTGACTAAAGATCTCGCGCTCTTTGGTGTTCTAACAGCAAGCTGCTTCTTGATATGCGGTGTCTTATGATGCCCAGCCGCCTCATTTCCACCCCCCGAATTTTCCTGATCACAGCTCAAGCTAAAATCCCCCCCATTTCCCCTCAATCGCCCCTCCCTCGGACTCTTGCACTTCTTCTTCCGCTCGATCCGCTCAATTTTCGCTGATGGCGGTGTTTTTTCCTTCGATCGCCTCTGTTGTCTCTCCTCCACACTCTTACAGTCATCGAACAATTTCGCCTTTGCCAGCACCATTCCAGCGTTTTGCGCCCTCAATTTAGCGACCGAAGCCCTTCCCGTTTGCGCAATAGCCGGTGACGTCTTTCGCAGCAGCAAAGACGTCGGATTCTCTGATTTCAAATAAACACAGGCATTTTCCCACGTAAAAATGTCTTTTTCCCTGACAAATTCTAGGTTATCATTTTGCTGGGAGGATGCTGCGATCCTCTGGGAGTTCGTCTTCTTCAGGTTGCTCATCCTCGTATTGTAGTACTTCTCCTCCACCTCATTTCCATGAAAAGAAGAAGCGCGTCTGACTTTTGGCAGCATTTGCCCAGCTTGCGAGTCGTGTCGGTAAGTTATCGACGACCTCGTGTGCTCAGCTGTATGACTGATCAAAGTGCACAACTGTTGATGCAAATAGTCCAATCTTTTGTTCGTCTCCTCGCTGCACAAATCGCTCTCCCCTTGCGCATAATCCGCAGGATTCGCAGCGACATCGAGCGGTTTTTCGCTGATGTGCCAGGAAGCCGCTCGCGAAAGGCGCTTCTTGCTGATCGGCTTCTCCTGCGATCTTCGCCGAATGTTGCCGATCTTTCGCGCACTTGGCGATCTTATGACCTTTCCTTCCGAAGCCTTGCGGATCTTCAGCTCTTTTCCCAATCGCTTCGCCAATTGATCAGCAGGCGTGATGCTGTCGATGCTCGCTTCGGCGAAAGTTCGCTCGTACTTGCTCTGCACTTCACTCGCAGAATCCAAGCGATTCGCAAAGTCTATCGTGTCGAGCTCTTGGTGGATTCGGGATTCAATCGCGGACATGCGGTTCTTTATTTCCTCGTATTCGCTTTTCGGGATTTTTACGTATTCTTCAGAGTCTATTATCATTGGCTCTTGCGCGTTTTCTGGACTCTCGTCTGAGAGATTGTAGTCGGCTTCCATGAAAACGTGGTCGTAGTCCTCCATGATGCTCTGCTTTGTGCGAGTGTCTACGAGAGATGAGACACTTGATTTTTTGGGGTTTCGCTTTTTTGAGAGACGGGATGGACCACTTGCCATGCTCCAGCGGCGTTCGATCAAGGGTTGCGGGTTCGAGTCCGTTTCGGGATCGATTTTGTGACGATTTTTCGAGACAAAACGGTCGAGATGGAGACCTAAGCGACGAGATTTGTCTTTTTGGGGCTTTTCTTCGGTTGGGTTTGGGTCTTCGGAGACGGGGGAGGGGAAGAGGGTTCGAGGGGTTGATTCGCGCTTTTTTTTGGTGGTCGCGGGGGGGTTGAGGGCGGGTTCTAGGTTCTTGCGCTTTTTGGTGGACTTTGAGGGGGAGAGGTCGGGGAGGAGGGAACGACGGGGGAGGGGGTCCTCTGGGGAACCGTTCTTTCCGACGATTTTTTTGAGACCGTTGAACATGCGGGTTAAACTGCCGCTGCGGTGCTTCTTCTTTTTTTGCTTGAAGGAGGAGCCAGAGTGGTCGAGGTCCGTTGCAGGACTTGGGTTGGTCTCTGACATCACTGTCTCCAGGATCTCCTTAGGGAGAACACCGATCTTTCGGGAGTTCTCTATTAAAATCTGGGGGAAAATGAATTTTTTTAGTTTTTTTGAGAATTAGAGAAGTTTTTTCATATTGGAAGGGTAGAGGGGAAAATGGGGATTTTAGTGGGAGGGGGGAGGGATGGATTTTTTTCGATAATCGCATTGAAAAAGTGGGGGAATTTGCGGTGGAAAATATGTGTTTGAATTTTTTTTTGTAATTATTTGAAAATTTACTTTTTTTCGCTTGAGATTTGAAGGTGAAAGTCTTCTGTTTTTGAAACATTTTCAGTTTTTCGGGGATATCTCTGGTTCTATTGGTCGTAGCGACCTGGGGTTCATCTTAAATGAAATGTGAGCTCATTTCCTATCAATTTATCCGGTTAAAAAAAAATCATCAATTTTTCAAATACTTCTGGGGTAACAAAAGATTTTCCGAAAATGGGATATAAGTATTTGGAAAATTGGTAGAAAAAAATTTGAACCACATGAATCGATGAGAAATGAGTCCACCTTTCATTTGAGATCAGCCCTAGGTTGCTACGACCAACAGAACCGGAGATATCCTCGCAAATGTGAATTTTTTCGATTCTCGAGAGGAGTACCCCTTCAAAACTTGGCCAAAATAGGAAAATTATCAAAAAAAAATGCAAAAAAATAATAATTTTCACACATGTTTCCCATCTAAAATTTTCTCAGCTCTCCAACGGCATCATCACCAAATTCCTAGCTCGAATGATTTAATTAGTGTGTCCATTTTACCTCAGCTTCGTCTATTTTTAATCATTTTTCAATAATTCATTTATCAAACAAGAAAATGATACTTAAAATAGCCGACTTCTGATCATATTCAGTTTTTCCTTCGTTATAACGAAAAAAAATTGATATTTCAATTCACTTCCATGTTAGTAATCATTAATTCAAAGTATCATGGGACACTGGAAGGTTTTCAAAAAACAAAAGGTTGTTAATTCACGGATTGAAAATTTTTTAGTATTGTTTTTTGAAACCTTCCAATGTTCCATGATACTTTCAAATAAAAATAAAATTATTTCTTAAAGAAAAGAAATATTCACATGTAGAAAAAACCAAAAACTATAGATGCAATTTTTTTTCTTCAAATTTTGATAGTAATTTATTTGTTTGAAAGAATTGGAAACATTGTTAGCTGTGTGTTAATTTCAATGATAATGAAGGTAGCACAAATCTGACGATTGTTCGGATGATTTTTTTAAAAAATAAATTATTATAAAAAAAAATCTTTGAAGAATTCCCGCTTATAGCTCATTGAATTTTCTACATGTGCATATTTTATTTTCATTTCTTCAAAAATAATTCAAGGTAAAGGACATAATAACTGCTCACTCATCTATTTGCATACCTATATTTATACGAATAATTCATAAATATATATCTAGGGGAGAGTGGGGCAAAATGGACACTATAATGAAACGCTTAGAGATGGAGGTTTTTTGATGATTCTATTGAAAAGCTGAGGGAATTTTAGCCGGAAAACGAGTGTCAGATTTATTTTTTTCGATTTTTTTGAAAATTCGATATTTTTCGGCATTTTTGAGGGGTAAAAGCCTTTAGTTTTTTGAGAATTTTCTTTTTTTTGCAAATATCTCTGGTTCTATCGGTTGTAGCAATTTGCGGTTAGTCTCAAATGAAAGGTGAGCTCATTTCTCATCGACTTATGGGGTTTTGAATTCAAAAATGTCAATTTTTGGGATAGTTATAGGCCAAAAACTGTTTCACAAAACTGCTCCACAAAAATGCCCATAAATACCTTAAAAATCGATATTTTCGAATTGGAAACCCTATCAATCGATGGAAAATGATCTCACCTTTTACCTCCATTTGGAAATTTTATGCTACGATAAATAGAACCAAAGATATTCTCAAAAAACTGAAATTTTTCAAAAAAAGGAAGGGTTTCACTCCTCTACAATGCTCAAAAAAGTCAAAATCGCCAATAATTCAAAAAAATTGATTCCGGCACTTGTTTCCCACCTAAAATTCCCTCAGCTTTCCAATGAAATCATCAAAAACAATCTACCGCCAATATTTCTATTAATTTCAAAGGTTTTCCATGATATTTGCCTAAAAATTTAGATGTGTCCATTTTACCCCTGATGTCCATTTTGCCCCACCTTCCCCTATATAAAAATCGTTCGAGTGAACAGGTACTATTTCCTGGTCCTTTACCTTAAATGTTGAAAAAAAAACCGTAAAAATTGTCAGATTTCTGCTATTTTCAGTATCATTAATTTCATTCTCATGCAAAAAAAACTAAAAATCGTAAAAATTATTATCATAGTTACTTTAACAATAGTGAGATGAGCATTGAGCCTATTCTGCACAGCAGCCATTGTCGTCTCTCTCACTGGCATAATATTGGGTCCAATGACTTTAGCCAAATTGTCAACTCCCATTTTATTCATTTCCTCATGAGTAGAAACGCGTTTAAAAAAATCCATCAAATACCTAAGTGTCATGAGATGTTTTGTTGGCAATAGAAGACAAACCTTGAGTATTGCCTCTATTTTACAAAATTTTAAAAGCCCACATCTCACGAACAAGTCGTGAAATTCGTTTGGAATTAGTGCCTCTGGCAAATCTCGAAGGTATTTTTTTAAACAATTTGCTACGTCAATTGCGTTGTATTTGTCGACGAGCTCGTTACCATTATCAAAACGTGCAACAAGTTCTTTTTGTCTTGTTTGGCTTCCCGCCTTTCTGAATAAACCCTCTTGATTCAAATGCAACGACAAATAAGCGACAGTTTGTTTAACAAACACTGGAACATTAATTGTACCACCATTTGATAATTTCGTATTTTCAAATTTTTGGCGCGAAAGAGACACGGAAAATACTTTATTCACTCTTTCTAACTGATTTTTGTCGTATTTTATGGTATTTCGCTTTATTCTGGGCTTAACCCCCAATGTTCGAAGGTTATTTGTCACTGCCTCATGGACTTTACTCGTATTTGGAATATTGTAAATTAACATTTTGATGCTTGGGAATAAAAGCAATTATTTTAGGGGGTTTTTTGAATATTTTGGAGGCATTTAATGGCACTTTTGAGGGAATTAAAAAAGGGTAAACAAACAGATCAACACA